>CM028131.1:233247500-235647500 GCA_016271365.2 Neoceratodus forsteri
CGCAACTAACAAAGACAAAGAACCCAGCAACAGAAGGTAGGCTAGTGCTGGAAAAATTATTGGTTTTAATGGGAAATTCCAGTTTGCTGTTCTGTTCTTTTGCCCTGATTGGCTGTTGTATGAAAACATGATGGGAATTCAGAAACCATTATATATTCAAAATAAACATGATTTTAAAAGATAAAAGAAGTAGAGGGCAGAGGTGGGTGATTAAGTATTTAAGATCAGAACAAGAACTAGGAAGTATTGCTTCACTGAGAGGGTGGTGGAACTGTGTCATAAACTTTCAGTTTTCAAAGGTCCCAGAATCTAACAGGTGTGTGCAACTTGCCAGTGTGGTATGAAAAAACAACACTGCACTTGAGACCTGTTGGAGACACTGCTATATTCAGTGATGCTTCCATAAGTGCACTGATTTTGCCATTCTGCACACATGGTACACCTGATCACAGAAGGTATAGCATGCGCACAGAAAAATAGCTGCTAGCCACTGTATGTCAGAAAAAGGATCACAGAAAGGCAGCCTGCATGAAAATGATACATGTGGCAGGACATGTGGTAGCAGAATGGGACCTGCCGTTGCTCTCCTGTACTTGCCGGATGTGAGCGATTTTTCTGCCAACTGAGAAGTCAGGCCTTAGGTATTTCTACTCAGTAAACAATGAACACAACAGGGTCTGTAATTATTGGCCAATAACTGTACCCGTCGAGTGTGCATAATGAACCCAAGCTGTGCGATTACTGGACATTCTCACATGTCCCTGCAGTGTCTCTTGACCTTACAAAAGTGTAGAAAAAAAACAGCAGAAACACGTTTGGAAACAATGCATAAAACTAGACTTTTTTGTCTGATTAGGTATGAAATTTCAACCAGTATAATTTGATTGAGTAGGAATTCCCGACCGGTGTAATTTGATCGGGTAGGAAAGTCTGACTAGAATAATTTGATTGGGTAAGAAATACTGACCAATGTAATTAAATTTGGTAAGAAGTTCTGACCACTGTAATTACGGTGAGATGTTTTTATAAGACTAGATAAATACTAGACGAATAAGGATTAAATGTATATGCTCACTACGTAGGAAAAGAACTGTCTGGATTGTTGGTCTTTTTACTTTCCTGCTTTCGTATATTTGCATACACAGTATTAAGTAGTTTTTTTTACTCGGCCCAAGCTGAGCTGTGATTGGATGGAGATGCTGTAATGATTCACAATGCAATTGTAAATCATTAGTGCAGTTTTATCCAATCAGTGCTTAAGACTGCCCTGCACAGTTGGAGAATCTCGTATGATCATAGGAAGTTCTCGCACCCAACAACTCGAGCAGAGGGGGAGAAGGAGAACCTTGTTGTAAAGAAAAATACTGTATTCTGGTGTAGGTCACTTTTTAAAAAATGATTACTTGTGACAGTTTATAATTTAATTACAGGTACCTCACTCGTCCTCAGGGTTTAAAAACCGCTTAACTTTACTTTACAGGTTTCCCACTCTAAACACAGAGTATAAAGATTACTATGCCCACAACAGACCCCCTGATCACACCTATAAACACTTAGAGCCTGACCCAATGATCATCAGAAAGTTGTCCTCTTACCTTGAACACCTGTACTCTCTTCATATCCACAGTCTACACTGGTATGCTGTTTCAAAAGTCCACCACCCTCTTGTATAAATGACTCCTAACCTTTCTGCTGAATGTATCAATCCTGAGCTTCACGGTGTTTCCTCGTGTCCTGCTAGAAAACACCAGACTAAATATCTTCGTCTGTTTGATCTTGTCAATACCCTTGAGTTTGTAAACAACTGTGATCATATCTCCTCTCTAACTCCTCTTCTCTAGGGCGAACATGTAAGGGCCCCCCGCCTGCCCTAACAACTTTTGTCCCCAAGCCCCTAAACATTTTGGTGACCCTGCATTGCACCTCTTTAATTGCCTCAATATCCTTCTTGCACTGAGGAGCCCAGAGGCAGGCCTTGTAAAGTGCAGGATTCCTGTCCCTGTTTTGATGGTCAGCTTCTGTTTTTTTTTTTGTTTATGCCCCCCTACATTCCACTGCCCCCAAGGTGCCTGTCCCTGTTGGACCCTGTGCCCTATCGACTGCTGAACTTCATGCTACAATGGCTGTGCCCCTAGTGGGGTAGAACGGATGTACAGAAATAAGGATGGACGAACTCCAATTCATCAAAATATTTTTAATTTACTTTCCAAGTCTCTTTCCACACTTTAAAGGGAAACATTTCATGGCCCAGCCACTTCATCAGGCCCTCAGTATTATACTCATAATAAATCAAGAAAAAAACATTTGCAAAGTTCATTCCATTTTTTACAATGTTTACTGACTTTCTAGTGTAGTGTGCTTATAACTTTTCCCTTAGTTAGAGCCCCTCCACCAATAAATCTTCAACATTTAATATAAACTACTGTATAAAACATTGAATTCACATCCTGTAGAATTCGCGATCATAATCCCACTGACGTGTTCTCGTCAGAATGAATTATCACGTTGCCAAACGGACCCTCTGATCCGCTAATTCTGAATAAAAGCCTCTCATTTGTCCCTCAATTCTTTTGGGCAGATTTTTTTCTCTTTGGTGTTTAGTGCCATACTTGACGCAATGTCTTTATTATCCTGGCTGAAACCTAAGGCTGTGAAGAGCAAGTACCCACTCAAGGTGTCCAATGTTAACTCTGAAGTGCTAGCACAGACCTCAGGTGTAGAACAGCAAGTTGCTGCTGTGGTTCCTAAGGAGCTGTCCAACCCTCCACCAGCCAAAAAGAAGAGTCCGAATACATATGCACATTACATCCCAGAGCTGAGGTTCAAATTGGGGCAATATGCTTTTCAGCATGGTGTAATGTCTGCCATCCGGTACTACCAGCAGAAAACTCAAAATGAAATTAATGAGAGCACTGTCAGGAAATTTAAAAAGGATTACATGGAAGAGTTTAAGAAAACTCCTGACCCCTCACAGCTGTCCCCTGCCTTGCCATGTAAAGTTCAAGGCAGACCTACCCTTCTAATGTCTGATGTTATAACCAAGCTTCAGAAGATTGTGGTAACACTGAGAAGTGAGGGCGCTGTTGTTAACACCCATGTGCTTCTCGCTGTTGCCCAAGGGATTGTTAAATCTGATGCTCCACACCTTCTGAAAGAAAACAGTGGCACTGTTGAACTGTCCATGAAATGGGCTTGGCAGTTTCTTAATAGAATGGGCTTTAGTAAAAGAAAAGGCACTAAAACAGCCCGTAAGGCACCCTCTGATTTTCAGCATTTAAAGGCATCCTTTTTGACCCGTATAGCAAATTGTATGGCCAAGGAACTGATCCCACCAGAGCTAGTTATAAACGTAGATGAGACCGATGTCAGCGTGGTGCCTGTGTCCAAGTGGACTATGGCTGCCACTGGCTTGAAATAGGTTTCTGTAGCTGGTCTTGGAGACAAGAGGCAAGTCTCCATGGTGTTGGCATGTATGTTAGCAGGTCGTTATTAACCCAGCAGGTAATTACAAGAGTAAAACCCATGTGTGCAACCCAGCTTACAGATTCCCTTGGGACTGGGATATCACACAGTCACCGAATCACTGGGCTAATGAGGTGACAACCCTGTGTTACATTAAAATGTTATTGTCCCTTACTTTGTGACTGTCAAAGAGACACTTGAACTACCTAGCGAACAAAAAGCTCTCCTGCTCCTGGATCTTTTTAGAGCCTACACTACACCTAAAGTACTGAAATCACTAGAGGGAAACAATAACATGCCAGTATTCATCCCAGCATCTTGTACTGACCTTTTGCAACCTTTGGGTATTGCGGTGAGTAAACTTTTTAAGGATAGTCTGCAAAAACAGTTTACTGCTTGGTATGCTGGGCTAATAGCCGAAACTCTTGCAAAGGGTAGTCAAGAGTACAACACTGACTTCAAGCAGCATCACTTGAAGAAGCGTCTTGCTGCTTGGCTAGAGGTGAGCTTTGCAGAGCTATCAATGAGAAAAGATGGCTGCATCCATGGGTTTTCGGAAGCTGGGATTTTAAATGCCCACAGTAACAGCCTGAACTGGGTATGTTTTTTTTTTCATACTAACATCAAAACAAATTTGGTAGCCC
This sequence comes from Neoceratodus forsteri, assembly GCA_016271365.2. NCBI lineage: Eukaryota > Metazoa > Chordata > Ceratodontiformes > Ceratodontidae > Neoceratodus > Neoceratodus forsteri. Next base: position 233,251,607 of record CM028131.1, read on the forward strand.
ATTCTGATATTTGCTGTTTTGTTTCCCCCACGTAGGTGCCCAGTGCTTCTGATGTCTCCACATCGACAGCCGCTTCCATGGAGACGGGTGAACACAGCGACCAAGTGTCCAAGGATGAATGAGGATGCCGAGAACACCGAACGAGATGCAAGTGGTGAGGGATGAAGGGACTAAAAATATCCATCCTTCTTTTCCTGTTATGGAATTTATGGATTAAAAAGGACAAAGTTTTTGTGCAGCAAATCCAGTCTGCATCTATTTAATGGTGTTAAATGGCAAGGAAGCAGAAAGCTGGGGAAAGCAGACTAGTGGGACAGGAATGGTGCAGCGCGAGAATGAGTAAGACAAAATGAAAAACAAAGAACAATTGGTAAGAAAAACTTTTACATCAATGTTGAGTACTGTATTTTAATTTTGAAGGTATATACAGTACATTACATTAATAAAGAATGTTTTGTTTGGTAACTTAGGGAAGGCTGTGTTAGGCATATAAATTTCACTGGCATTAATTTTCGCTTGACTACTTAATTAGTGAATATAGCGAAAATTAACTGTCAGTGAAAATTATGTCTTATACAGTATTTATGCAAGCATCTTCATTGCCCTTTTAAATTATCTTTAATCCAGTAATTGTTCTCTCCTCCATCCTGTATATAAAAAGTGACTTCTTTTTTAATCTTTTTACCTTTGCTTTTATATTCTATCACATATCTCAGATTATTTCTTGAATTGGTGCATTGTACAATGTTACTCATTTCATTTTAAATTAGAAACCCATTCTCTTTCTCATCTAATACTTTTTTATTCTTTTGCTCAGCTCCTTCTATGCCAAAATAACTTTTTCAATTCCTATAATTAAATTCAGAGTTAAAAGTTTATTTTTAATAATAACTCTAAACATTTTGTTTATTTTCACAACTTTTTTAATGCGACAAAGTTCCTATTAATTCATTTCCATTCTCACTTTTTATCAATCTGTTAAAGTGCTGAAATGCTATTTTTTACCATCAGTTCTCTATATTATTCTGTTCCAGAAAATACAGGTGTCTTTTAGTACATTTCCAATTAATCTTTACACTGCACCATGCTGCACCCTTACTGCAAAAGCTCCCTTTACCTTTAACAGTTTGTGTGTTTACATCTCAAGTTCCATTTTCCGTTCTTTCAAACTCATCCCTTGAATTGTTCTGCAAAACATAGTCATCCTTTAATACACCTCCTGACACTTTATATCTTGCTTAATATTAAACCCCTGCCTTCTTTAAATAGTTCCTTTACCTTCAATTGTTTGTTTGCTTATGGATCAAGTGCCATTTCTCCTAATGGTCTAAATTTTTCTTGGGCATCCCTTTAAAGCAGCAGTACTATGCAAACAAATCTGTGCTTTTTCAATAGTTTATTCTCAATGCTTTGCTGAGCATGAACATGGTACTCTTTCCTACTGGCAATGTGCTGTTACTGAGTAATTTATTTATCTATTTATTGAGATCTTGGATAGTACCTTTGAGTACAAGCTCATTAAATAGGTTCCGTGTTTAGACAAAAAAGCTGTAAGAAACGTAAAACATAAGTAAATTACAACACAATTGTGCTTGAAGGACAAAGTAGAGCAAGCACAGCATGTACAAGGTCATTGGCTGATCACAGTAGCCAGAGTCTGTTAAGTTACGGTAGGTAGGCATTTTCACAAAGGCTGAGTTAGTAGTCGGAGTCAAGTACACTAAGTTAGGTTTTGTTACAAGGTTATAGCAAGAGGAGAGGAGGGACAGGAGAGGAGCAAGGAGAAAAGGAGAGAGACAGTGCCTTGGGAGGAGAGATGACAGCTGAAAGTACAAGGGAAGGAGTGAGGGAGAGAAGGAAACAGAATCAGGAGGTGAAAGCTGGGGCAGAGTATAGGATGTAGGACAACTGGAGGGGAAGGGAGGGTGAGGGTGAGCAGAGAAATGGATGTGGGTGGGTGGGAGTGGAAGAGGATGGGTAGGAGGGTGGTGGGGTGGATGGAGTGTGAAGTGAACGGAGAGCAGAGGTGAGATAATAAGAGGCTGGGCGGGGGGCACAAGAATAGAAGGCACTGCAGGAGTGGGTTAGCATAAGGTCAGGGGAAAGTCCAGAGAACATGCATAAGACGTTATTGGAAGCAAGTACAGCTGGCATTCTCTATATTTTGAAGGGACCAGTCGAGCTTAGCGAGGAGATGTCAGGCTGTAGAGAGTTTAGCCACCCAGGGGCACAGAAAGTGAAGGACCTTCCTTTGACCCAAGGAGGTGCGACAGTGGGGAATTTTAAATAGGCGACAGTTTGAGCTTCGAGTGTTGCGAAGGTTAGTATTGGGGGAGAGAAGATTCTGAACCCCTGCGGGAACCAGACCAAGACTAGCTTTTTTCGCTAGTAAGCAGGACTGGTAAAGAAGTCTATCAGAGAACTGAAGCCAGTTAGCCTGGGCATACAAGTCACATGTGTGCATCATGCATGCGGCTCCTGTGGTAAGTCGGCAGGCTTTATTTAAAGCAACTTTAATACGACGTAGGGCAGTTTCTGTGGTTGAACCATATATTACCAGCCCATAGTCAATTAGGGTCACAAGAGAACTTTGCACTGCTAGTTTGAGGGCCTCAAGGGTGAGGCTATGCTTGTGCCTGTGCAACAGACCAGTGTGTGTATTAACAGCATTAGTGACTATGTCGATGTGGCGGTCAAAAGTCATTGTGCTGTCCAGCATGATCCCCAGGTATTTGAAATTCTGTACAAGCTCCAGGGGAGAACCCATCTTGTTGGTGATCAGAAGAGGGTGGGCTCTGTTCCGATTTTGAGCAGTGGAGAACAACATAGTTTTAGTCTTTGTATAGTTCATCACCAGTTTCTGATCTTTAAACCATCTTTCCACTGCTGAAAATAGTTGGTCTGGAGTTTGCCTTTGAGAGCGATTGGGTTAGAGTCGCTGGTGAACAGTACGGCATCGTCTGCATAAAGGAGTAGATGACAGTTACAGGCAGAGGAGAGTTGATTAAGAAAGAGGCTGAACAAGAGCGGGCCCAAAATAGACCCTTGAGGTACACCTGAGCAGACTTGATGGCTATCAGATAAGGTATTAGCAATCTTGACCTGTTGAGACCTCTCCAACAGGTAGCTGGAGAACCAAGTTACAGTGTCAGGGAAGAGACCAATGCTATTGAGCTGTTTGATCAGAAGTGCATGGTTGACAGTGTCAAACGCTTTCGATAAGTCAATGAAGGCTACGCCAACTAGGAGACCTCAGTCTTGCTCCGTTATCCTTTGTGTTTGTTTACATTTTTGCCTCCCCCCACTCCACTGACTAGACAGCAGCCGCCATATGTTCTGTGGTACTACAACAGCTGTAATGGCTCTCTTCCTGGTTGGGTAGTACTGCTGCTTTAAATAGAATAGAGGGGGATATGCTTTTCAAGCAGTTTATTTTGTTTCAACATTTTAACCAGGTTTTATCAACTTTTACATTTTTCTACCTTGTCCTTGGGATTCGGGCGTGGTCTGCTGGCTGACTCTCTTGGTATGTGAAAGCTGCAGATGCCCACACATGTGTGGTTTAAATACCGCAATGTTGGGGGCGGGGGTTCTGACGTCATTAAGACATCATTAGTAGCTCTGCCCGCTAAAGATGCTGCTATAGGCTGAAACTGCAGTCCTGGAGGAACCCAGCGAGGCAAGGAGGGTGAGGTGACTGGCAGACCTCTCTTTACCACAACAATAACCTCTAGCAGTGGCCCCCACAGCTAAAGCCACCTTCATTTAATTTTTGTTGTTTGCATTTTGCGAAATATTTTTTTAAGAATAAAAATTAAATTAGAATAAACTTAATGCTGCTTATTTTCAGAAGTACTATATTGTTTCGTTTCTTTCTGTGAAAGTTTACTGATCACTGTTGTGTGGGTGCTCAATATTGGAGGAAATAGGGGGACTGAGGGAATCTAGGAGGCAAAAGGCTGATCGACCCGCAGTGCTTTCTTTCCCTTAATGGTACATAAGATATTTTGTATGTATATCAACATATAGGATATTTCTGTATTTTTATTCTGGTTATTATATATTTCTTACTGCATTTACTTCTGTTACCATGCATTTATCACATAAGGTCAACAAAAGAGGGACCAATATTATTCTTCATTGAGTACAAAAACTGAACCAAATGTGTCCAAACTGTAAATTTCATGAGTTTTCGGGTTTAATAACCTTTTCCAGTCCCCCGAAATCTCAAAGACGAAACTGAATGTCTTGAGGTATTGAAATGTCCAGCCACTATTGAGTCCTTGTCATGGAGCCTAACTTCACTTTTATGCTCACTTATTTATGATTTTAATTCTCTTTTTGTCTTGCCGATATATAGTTTATTACAGGGGCATCTTAGTATATAGATCACATGGTCTGTGATGCAGGTTATATGCTGCTTTATTGTAAACTTCTTCTTGTTCCATGGATGTTCAAAAATCTGTTTCCTGTTGGTATTGCAACATTGGAAGCACCTCCCACATGGGAAACTACCATTGGACAGTGGACCCAATAACAGTTTTTCTTTTTTGAGGCTTTTCCCAAGGGTGTATAGTGTGAACCAATTTGTCCCTCAATGTTTCATTCTTTTTGGACGTCATTAGTGGAGTGTTTCTAAATTGTGTACCAATGTTACTCCCCACTTGTAGTACGCGCCAGTTTCTACTGATAATTTTGTTAATGTCCTTACTTAGATGGCTATAAGCCTCCCTCTGTTGCAAATATTCTTGTCTGGGAGTGTTTGACACACCCTCTATTGCCTCTGTCACCAAACTCTGTGTGTACCCTCTTGCTCTAAATCTTCTGTTCATTTCTTCAGATTTATTTTCAAATTCTTGTGTCTCACTACAATTCCATTTTGCACGAATGATCTGTGCTTTCTTAATACCGTCTTTCAGTTTTGGATAATGGTAAGTACTATAATGTAGTGCTGAGTCTCTGTTGGTTTCTTTTCTAAACAGTGTAGTCTCCAATTTCTGTCTACCCTTATAAATCTGCAGGCCCAAAAATGATGTCTTCTGTGTATCAGATGCCATGGTTAAAGACAAACTCTGATTTCTTGAGTTCAAAAACTCTTCAAACCTATCCCGGTCTAATTGTGTTCTCTTCTAGATGACAAATATGTCATCAATAAATCTTTTCCCCAAAATTATTTGATTCAAAAATGGATTTTCTAATGGATCTAGCACTGTATGTGTGTTTTCTCAAAGTGCTACATAAAGAGGTAGGCATAAGATGGGGCCATCGTACTCCCCATTGCCGTGCCCCTCACCTGTAAGTAAAATTTGTCCTCAAATTTAAAATAGTTTTTTGTAAGTACTATTTCAGCCAATTGATGAAGGTATTCTTTAGGTGAATGTTGACCCCTCCTTTCCCTTAATGCTTCCAAAAGTGAAGATAATCCATCCTTACGGTTGATACTGGTGTATAGGTCCTTTATAAATGTTCAGAGTTATTATTAAAAATAAGCTCCTGGCTCTGAATTTAACTATATGAATTGAAAAAGTTTATTTGACATAGAAGGAATTGAACAAATGAATAACAAAGCATATTAGGTGAGAAACAGAAAGCACTTCTAATTTAAAATTAAATAAGAGTTGCATTGTACAGTGCAATTAAAGAAATAACCTGAGATATGCAATAGACTATAAAAGCAGAAGTAAAAAGATAAAAAAGAAATCACTTTTTATGTACAGGATGGAGGAGATAATAATTACTGGTTTAAAGATAATTTAAAAGGGCAATGATGATGCTTGTATAAATAGCTTATATTAAATGTTGAAGATTCACTGGTGGAGGGCTCTAACTTCAGGAAAACTATAGTGCACTATACTAGAAAGTCAGTAAACATTGTAAAAAATGGAATGAACTTTACAAATACGTTTTTTCTCGATTTATTAATAGTATAACATTGAGGGCCTGATGAAGTGGCTGGGCCACAAAACATTGCCCTTTAAAGTGTGGAAAGAAACATGGAAAATAAAGCAAAATATTTTGATGAATTGGAGTTCATCCATCCTTATTTCTTTGCATTGTGGAACAGCAGAATACTGGATGACCCAAGACCTAAGTATATTTACTCCTAAAGAGACACGGGCAGCCTGTTCCTACAAAATCATGTACCTCTCAGACTGCTGTATTCTCATAAGGTGGCTGTGCTGAGAGGTCCAGGATCAGTCTTCTTCATTCCACTGGGGGTCTGTCATCCTTTGGGAAGTCAACCTTTTTCCTGTGTTTCTTGCATTCCCATAAAGATGCACATAGGGAGGTTCAAGGTGCATATGCATGTCAAACGTGCTGTTGCACCTACCAACCCTGGCTACGTCCTTCCCTCCCAGGGTGCCCTCAACTCACTGCCACCTGTTGTCATCCAGGTGGCAATATTGCAGCGAGGATAGCAACCCATCCTGCCCTGGAGGAGGAGAGCATCCTCTGGGATGCTCAGTTCTCCCCCCCCCCCCCGACTGGCTCCCAACAGCCCAGGCTTGTTCCCAAACGGGGTCATCAGTGTCGAAAGCGGTATCATTGCTGCTGCACCCATGTGCTGGCCATGATGATCACTTTCTTCTGAAGCACCCTAGCAACAATGGTTGTGAACAGTTTGCTGTGCTTTAGGCCCTTGTCTATTAGGATTGCCAGGGTATTTTCCTTTTGTACTCCTGTAAGAAGAGCCCCACACAGTTTGTAAGTCCTTCCCCTTTTTTCTTTTTCTCTCAAGCATCTTGCAATTGGTTGCACTGAATCTGGGACTTCGAGAGTTGGGCCAATCATGGATAACCACACAATGTTCACCTCCCCCCCACCCCCATACCCCCAGCCCAGGTGGAGTCAGATGTCATGTGTTAGTGGGCAGAGGGCAGGATTCTACAGGAGACATAAAAAAGCCCTGACTGATTGATGACATTATCTCCTTCCCATGTCACCAGCACCAGTGTACCTGCTGTGGTGCCTCCCCAGTGATGCAAAAGCCCGAGCACACTGGGGTGCGGAGGGACTGTTGGGCATCTACTTTCTGCAGGTGGGAGGAAGGACCCTTAAGGCAGCGAGCAGATAGGTCAGGAGGGTCGAGGGAGTCAAGATGGTAGAAAGAATAGCAGGAAGGAAAAAACACCAAGTTTAAAAACATACAACACAGTTAAGAAATGTAAAATCACCACCTTCCATACATTTTACTGTGGCAGCAATCTACCAAGGAAGTTTATTCCAGCCTTACACATGTAAGAATCCACTTTTTTTTTTTGTTTTGTTTTTTACAAGTTTATATCCCAGGACATTATTCCTTTAACTGCAGCTTTTGAAGCATGATCCCATTAAATCTCAGAAGCTAAGCAGGGTCCAGCCTGGTCAGTAGTAGGATGGGAGACCTCCAATGAAGATCAGGTGCTACTGTAAGTGGACTGGTGTTGGTAGCTCTGCCCTTGGTTAAAAGCAACCATAACAATGCCTCAGCATGGTGTTAAGGGTCTCTGTGCTGCCTGAGGTCAGGGTGCTATCTTTTGAATGAGATGTCAAACTGAGGTCCTGTCTGCCTGTTATAGTGCTTGTGTTGAAGTGAATGAAAAATCCCATGGTATATCTCAAAAAAGAGTAGGGAAATTTCCTCCATGTCCTGGCCAAATTTCCCTCCATTCACTAAAAGCCACCAACAGCTTACACTACTTTAACATCAGTAAGTTTTCATCTGTATCCCTCCCCGGATGAGTGTGAAAATAAGAAGTATTTGCTGGACCTTCTTTACCAGTCGGCAAAAATGAACTCCCTCTCTGCACGCTCACTCTTTCCCTTCATCCTTTTAATCCATATAATTTAGTGCACATGCGCTCTCTGTTTCTCTCTCTCTCTCTCTGCATGAGTAACCAAACTGAAATGCATGTACTCTGAATTGTTTTACTTTGAATTGTTTTAGTTTGCACTGTTTAATTTGTACTGCCTATTGTTCTCATGCGTGATCTCTATTTCCATGCTGCTAGCATTTCATCGCCATCTATCTGTAATGTCATTTCACTGTGTGCTGCTCTGTAACTCTTCCAGACCAGGCCTGAAAATAGGCATCCGTTTGCCCAATACACTTACTGGGTTACAAAAACTAATATATAAATGTACTGATGTTTTGAAAATCTGTCCTTAGTTGCCTGTATCCATTCCATCTTTTAACCTTTTCTCCCTTCTTTAACTTTCTCTTTTCATGAAGGAAGGAAGTAAGGGAGAGAAGGAATGGAATCTGGTTTTATATAGTGCCTCTCATACACACTGTATCCCAAAGCACTTTGCAAGCCATGAGCAGCTGCATCAATCAGTGGGCAGGCAAGCACAGTCAATACAAGGTACAGGGTACTACTGACTGTGACAGATGCCATTCCTACAACATGAAAGATCAAGCAGGGCTGTAATGGTTTGTCATTTCCTCAGATATCTGCAGCTTAAAGGGCATTGGATAGGAGTGCATGCAGGGACTACCAGGGGCTGAACAATTTATGGAACATTTAAGCAATAACACATGGCAGGGTATGGTATATCATGGGATTTTGCCACACCTCGGGTAAGTGAGACATTTAACTTTTTCCCAACTGCACAAGCAGCAGTGATGGGCAAGAAGGTAGCTCTGTTAAATGCCTCATCCGGTGGACAGCTCCTCTGACAGGACATTATTCCCCTACCACTGCAGCGCTGCCGGTCCAGTGGTGTAAAGGGCTGAAGCACTTTGCGCCTTAGCTCTTACCACACCACCGACCTGGGTTTGGGAATGAGCTGTGGTCACCAGGGAATGGCGGGGAGGATTGAGCATCCGGAGGACAACTCGATTCTCCTGGGGTGGGGTGGTCTGTTGACTCAGCCCTTGGCTGCTGCTGGGTGGACACCTGGAGATAGTGCTGGCAGCTTAAGTGGCACAAAGGGAAGGGCTGCGGTTCCGTAGCATGTGTGCGCCTCCTCGTGCACACACTTACATGTGTCACCGTGGCTGGGGCAGAACTGCGGGGGGGGGGAATGGAAAATTGGTTGGCGCGGGCTACATGAAGCCCTGCTCACCTACCTCTGTCCTCGCACCATCAACTGGACACAGGCCCAACAATCTGGATGACCTCACCTTCTCAGCCCTGCCACCGGGGTGGGGGTGGGGAATCTGTGGGGGATCTAGGGCTTGGTGGACAGGAGAGATAGGTGCCAGGTGAGAGGAGGCGGGGACAGGGCTGAGAGCACGCACATACTGACCAGTAAGGGAAAAAGCTATATGAAAAAAATACTGCACTGCTGTGTCAGTGTTAGGTCCCTGGGACATAGTCTTCTGGTCTCAAGGTGACAGCCTGGACAATGAAGTTACTTTGATACTGTAGTGGACACCAACGGTTTTGAGTAAAAGCCCAACCCCTCGCTCATAAGGGGTTGTGGTGACTGCAATGAAAATACAGCCATCTCCCACCTGAAATAAATCATCTTCTACTGTATGCTGAGAGTTTCACTGTTTTGCTAAAATTGTAGGTTGTCTCATATTTAACATTCTTTTCCACTGTTTTAATTTGAAATACCTTTTTTTATCTCGTCAAGTCTCAGTCCCTACTTCCAAAAGTTGTTTCCCCCCTTGTCATGGATATGTCTTATTCCTGTATGTTTCCACCTCTTTGCAACCCCTTCTTTGTGACAGAGCACATGCCTGAACTGATCACTGCAGTACTCTGAAATCTGCCACTTTGGGTGCGTAGACTGAATGCCTTCTAAACAAGTTAAGTGATACACAATATGCAAATTCACTGAAGCTTATCAATTCAATAATTAACAAAACCATCCTTTCCATGGAGAAAAGCAGCCACAGATTTCGCTTGTCATGCCTAGGTGGCCTCCTTTAAATTCGATTGACACTAAATGAGTGTGTAGCATCTTAATTGGAGCGCCTTCCAGCTTGGCCTGGTGCACATCAGCCTTTATTCAGTGACTCTTGGCTCCCTTTGTTTAACTTGCCTCCTAAAAACAGTAACCATGGCAACCAAACACAGTATGATTATGTTCATTCACAAAGAACTCCATAGTAAATGTCTCAGGTTTGCTGACTTACAGTATGGGCATTTCCCTTCTGTTTGTTCTTGAGTGGAAGCCATTGCTGGTGCTCTATAGGCGAGACCTTGAAAGGGAGGTGGTGCTTTTCCTAAATGTATCCTCTTGCTCCGGGCCTACAAATCCCTCATATGGGAAAGGTTGTTTGGCTGAGACCAGAGTGGGACATTAATGGGTCATCAGTTCACCAGATAGTTTCACCTTAAAGAGTCGTTGGGCAGAAGCAGCATGTAAGGGTTGCCAGGGGCTGCAGTTAGGATCCTTCAGATTTTCATATGAACCCCTAATGATTGAAGAGGAAGAATTCAACTACACAGTTTCCTTGGGATTTGTTTATACAACACAGGAACATAGATAATGTCGGATGGAAAAGACCATTGATCCATCCAGTCTGCTTTGTTTTACCCTACTCTACGTTGTGACCTACTGTCTCAATGGAAGTTTTACCCTTGCCTCCCAATCTTCACTCCCTGCTTTACTGTTACCCTCCTGAGTCTGTCGAGACCATGCTTGAACCCAGTAATTAACATGCAGCAGGTGAAGTCACTTTGCAACCCCTCAGGGCCTCCCCCTAGACAATGCTGTACTGTGCTTGACACAGTAGCACAGATACAGTAAGAGGGCATTAAGCAAGTGATTGGGTTTATGTACATGTAGCATAACTCATACATTGCATTTGATGTAGGCCAGAAGGATATAGACTTTGAGCAGTTCAAAGACGCAGGTCGGCAGTGTTCCCCTAACCAATCACTTAGTTTCAGTGTGGCACAGCCAACTGTATGATGTTTCCCCCCTCTCTTCACACTAAGCAGAACAACACCCTAATTGGTCACTGTGGCATTATCGGCTAGCCTTAGCCTTGCCTGTAACTGGCCCACGCTAGGCTTCACTGTTTGAAACAAAAAACACTGACCTGTTTACGTCCTCTCAGTCTTAGTCTCTTTGGATTAAGATTCTATTTACATTTACCCCAGTGGTACAGAGCTACTGATCCACTCCCAGCAGATCAGCGTGGAAAGACTGGAAGAACGGCATCCAGGTGCTCCAGTTCAGCATTTTTTAGTCACTGCGGTGGTGGTGAGGGTGGGGGGGGAAGCAAAAATGCTACAGGTATTTTACATCCTTGTAGGGGCACTCCCCAGCACCTTCAGTGATGCAGTTGAGTGTGGGGTCGTGGAGCAACAGTTGGAGGAGGGTCTTGCAGAAGAAGAGAGTAGAAGGTAGGGTTATTTAAAAGAAAAAAGCATCCAGCACCACGTTTGGGGAGGACGGGGGGTTGTGAATAGAGAAATAGATGGGAGGTAAGAGTTATTTAAAAAAAAAAAGTAATTCAGCCTCTGGTTCAGTACAGAGTATGCAACTGAATGAGTGAGTAATATGTAAAAAAAACATGACTTAACCAAGTTGGGAGAGGGACCCAGCTGACACAATCATGAATGTTCGGGACTTACTTGTGTATAGTTTATGAACTGAGCTCATGAATGTTCATCAACATGAACACTGACGTCCTCGGCGTCGAAAGCGGAAATCCAATCACTGCACCGGTGGGCAGACCCGTTGTATCCATTTTGAGTTGCCTGTTCCAGTGTGTGCAGACTTTTTTAATCTGCAATGTTTTACTCTGTACTCACGAGGTTTGTTATGTATGCTCCAGCTTCAAGGCTTCCATGGGGGTGGGGGGCAGTTCAAGTGGCAGCCAATCCCAGCTCATAATCCAAGACAACAACAACAAATGAACCACATGCTAACACAGGGAAGCTACCAAAAATGTAAAATTTATTCTATCGTTTGAGGTAATTCTATTAACGCAGCACATTCAGATTCTGACCATACACCAGAGACCCACACAAACACCCCAGCACTCCGCTCATGAGAGCTTCCTCAGCCTCTGTCTGTCTCCCTCAGGAGCTCCAAGGCACACTATGACCCCTCGTGCATCTCCCTATACTCAGTTACTCTCATTGTGCCCTGAATAGCCTCTCCCAGCAGGGTTGGGGTGGAGGTGATATGCCCCTGACATATCCATGTGTCAGGCGGTGAGTGGGGGAAGCGCGGGACCAAGGTGTACCAAGGTTCACTGTCCACAGATGAAAGGGCCACTTTCCATTGTTTGCGTCCCTTCCACAAGGATGTTGGCCATTTGTCATGCTGTGCATATGAATGCTAACCAAGAGCACTGCTGCATGGCGTTGGCTAGCCTCATACCCCCCACAATGGTGAGCCTTGCTTGTAATGCCACATTTGGTCACCCAGGTAGCACTATAACAGCAGTTTCACACAGCTTCCCTCCCCGGAGAAGCCCTGGGATGCTCAACCCCTCTCCCCCATCTGGCCCCTGATGACCTAGGTCTGCATCTGAACTCTGGGCACTGGCATGCACTTTGTAGACAGGACGGCCAAACATGTATGGACTGTTATTTGATGCATGTAGACACTGTGTCACCCGCCCCACACACACACACACACACACACAAATCCCTCTTCCCCCAGCTTGCACCTGAAATGAGCCTTGGCTTACTTAGCATTTCCCAGTCACCAATTTGTAAATAAAGAAATACATTTTCAGAATAACATTTAAATATTACGGGGAATGTCATTCTTTTTCAAGCATTGTACTTATGTTGTGATTGTGAGATACAGTACTCGTTTGTTAGTTCTAGGTGAACCATAAAACATCAATTGCATATTGTTAAACTGATACAGTAAATAGAAATACTAACACAGTAGTATTTTCAATTTCATGAAAAATAATCAAATATAAAAAAAATAAGAATCCTGCAGAATACACAATTTTTCTTCAGGTAATGGCAAAAATCATCATAATTCTTTGATTTCTGCAAGATTCTCGCCAAAATTAGAAATAATTCCACTGATTTTAATAATTTGGCCCACCCGTAGAAGCTACTGTGCTCCTAATGATCCACGAGAGAGAATGATAGAAACACGGGGTGGTACAGTGACTGTCTGGTGCCACTCAAAAGAGAATCTCTTTTTGTAAGTGTAGACATCACCATGATCTAGTGGTTCAAGCATCAACTTGGGAACCATCTGACCCGGGTTTGAATCTCGAAAAAGCTGCTTACTCTCAGTTTGACTTGTCGACTGACTTCCCTGCTCCATGTCTATGATCAAAAGCTTGTCCGAAGGAAAAAAAATAGAAAATAATTGGGCCAGACAACACAGCTGATTGAGTTTGGCTTAGAAGAAACAAATGTGAGGTGGTGGTGGTTGGGGAGGGTGTCTTCCTGTACCTGGAAGTAAATATTTCCTTGTTACAGTACTGAGCAAGCCTCATGTTGCTGGGAAACATTCTTAGCGGTCCATCCCCTTGCTCACCACCTCTAGCAGACATGTTAGGCACCATTCACAGCTGGTACAACACCTACAGACAGGGCAGAGAAGGAGAAGGGGTTTGGGGTACAGAAATAGTTCTCCCACAGATCTACAGTGATTCCTGCACCTTACAGGAAAGGGAAGCAGCCTACAGTAAAAAAAATTCCACTGGCTTCCATTGCCTCTACCAGAAAACGAAGGCATTGATTTATCAGAGGAAGCAGTGTTACTTAAAAGGAAATCCCCTTGGTGTAACTGGGAAAACCAGCAAGCTGGTCTCGGACCTGTCTCAGGAGCAAAACAAAGAAACTTCAGGCATGAAAGCAAAGGACATATAAAATGAAAAAAAAATCCTTGTCTAGTTAAACTATCTTTAATCTGTCATCTCTGTCCTCGGTGGCACCTTGCTAAGCACCGTTCTATGACACTGCACATCTGCATTCATTTGAAGTCATTTTGACTGACAAAATAAGATTGATGTCCTGTAGTTTTAACTGCAGTCCCCATGGATGGTTGTCAGACCAGCCGATGGCAGCTGTCCATTTTGTCTGAAAGCTGCTAAAAAATCTAGTTCGTCTTATAGCAGCTCTTGGGGGCGGGGGACAGAAATGCCACAAGTATGAAGTAGGATTACAAGTCTTAACAGGCATAAATTACCAATTTATTTGGTTGACCCAGTGGTGCCATGGACTGAAGCACTGTGTGCCACATCCCTGCCACACCGCGACTTGGGTTCCAGGCCAGAACATATTTGTTGTGGGCCAGCCAGGGGAAGGAGGGCTGAGCATGTGCAAATGGATTTCCACCTTTGGGGATGGGGGACAATGCATTCTGCTGCTTGCCTGATCCCCAGTGAAGGGGAGAGGGGACAGTGCATTCTGCTGCTTGCCTGATCTACAGTGAAGGGGAGAGGGGACAATGCATTCCGCTGCTTGACTGATCCCCAGTGAAGGGGAGGGGGGGGGACAATGCATTCCACTGCTTGCCTGATCCCCAGTGAAGGGGAGAGGGGACAATGCATTCCGCTGCTTGCCTGATCCCCAGTGAAGGGGAGAGGGGACAATGCATTCCGCTGCTTGCCTGATCCCCAGTGAAGGGGAGGGGAGACAATGCATTCTGCTGCTTGCCTGATCCCCAGCGAAGGCTGGATGTCACAGCATCAGTGGCTGCATCTCAAAGGGTTGGGCGAAGGCGTTGAGTATGTACGGCACTGTGAACCCTAAAGGACATGGAGAAAAACACCAAACAGTGGGTAGATGGCTGGTGACCCCTCAGGATCCCCTCTATCACCCATAGCACCCAGTCACCCACTGCGGTAAATAAGTAGTTGGGGTAAGGCCGAGGATGGTTGGGTGATAGGGCTGGGAATCGTTGCATGAAGGGAGCTGCTTGGTGACAGGAGATAAACTCACAGTACAAAAAAAAAAAAAAGAAAGCTATTTCTCCTCTTTGGCTTTGGGGTATCCCGCCACATCCCATCACATAAATGAATTTTCCTGTTTTAATGACACACTCTGTAATGAAAACTAAACCAAATGAGACCAGTAAAATGGTTGATGTTAAAAGTTCTGTTCACCATCCCACTAATTACAGATGTTTGTCACTTTGGAGAAACCTTTGAAACAGATAATATTTAGACACAGTTTAACCGATACTTTATTTCTTACCTGGATTTCTCTTCTATTTGTTCTTCATTAAAAAGTGAATTCACAGGGAAACAGGATCCTTATCCCGTAGAGTTCCTCTGCTCTTGCTGCTTCATCCTTCTATGAAGTCACAAAATTCCATGTGACATGACAGTCTGTTGTTCTGCAAATGCCTATGATGTCATAAATAGAGGACTGTGACACCAGGCACAAACTGCACAGCAGACACAGATCAACTGGTGGGGATTCTGTTTCCATGTAAATTAATTTAGTTGTGAATACTTAAAGGAACAGCAACTGAGACTATTTATAACCTAGAAGCTTCATGAATTGTGTCTACATATTAGGTTTTTCAAAGTTTTCCCCAAAACTGACAAAATCCACTTACTTGTAGAGACAGTGGGCTTGATGACATGGCTGCAGCGCTGTGCCCTACTTCTTGGGAGAGTGTGGGCCGAACCTCACCCAGGGGGTAAGGGTAATGCTAGGAAGACAGTGAGGTCTGGTGGTTAGGGCGGGGGAAGGCAATTTTATTTTCTATAGCGCCCCTTTCCTCAAGGCTCGGAGCACTTTGCAGATCAAAACAGACCATATGGTCACCACCAGCATGAGGAGCAATCTGTGCGAGTCTGCCTGAACACAGTAAAGTTTTTGTCTGTTGCATAGGAAGACTTCATTTTGTAAAATGTTTAGTACATCTGCTAACATAGCGGTCTCTGCACACATCAGTGCAAGTCGATTCTTTCTAACTTTGGTATAATTCACAGCCTGCAACTGATATACCTCCACATTTGTTTGACAAAGGGAACTCTGTTTTTGGCACTCAGACTGTCTACCTTTTTTTTTTTTTATAAAGGTGGACCTTTTTTAAAAGTGGACTCATGGAATATACCCCTGGCTAAAGAACCCTATGGGGGCTAGGGGGAGGAAGATACCCAGGATCCCATCCTAGATGCCAGAACCACTTAAAAATGAGTATCCAAATATAGACACTTCCTGTATTTCTTAGTATTACAAAACACTCACATATACCATATACCCATCTCTTTTTGGAGAAATAGCATAGCAAACCCTCAAACACGAAAAGTTAAAATGGGAAATATTTGGTCCAAATCATTGTTTAATGACCCCTCTTGCATGATTAGTCTGTTATCCTCATGTTAAAGCAGTGTTTTCATTTTTGTTAATGTTACAGCTTATTTACTCAGGATAACCCAGCTGTGATGCAATATCTCATTTTTGACAGGGCCCTGCTTTTACCCATTTCACAGCTGGGTGGGCTAAAGTAACTGAGAGACTGAGTGACTTGTACAAGGTCACCCAGTGAGTATTTGGGTCTGGTGGGATTTGAACCTGTCATCTCCCGGTTCCAATGCAAGTGCTCTAACCACTAGACCACACTGCCTCACATCTTGGATAACCTTTTAAAATATAATAGTCAGACAAATTCAGCTTATAACTAATTAATTTTATGTATTTAGGTCCCATCATATGAGCAGGGCTTCGGAGTACTCCATTTTAGAAGTATTTGACTTTCAAACATAAAGTAAAAACATCTATAAACAAGCATTTGTTAATGCCGAATGTTGTCTTGCTGGCATTGGCATTGGTAGTGCAGGAGTTAAAGAGAGATGCATAATAGGAATGGCAATGAAGAATTGAACTGACGCCAACCCCACCCCTACCCTGCAGAGACTGACAGGTGTTGGGGTGTGCCTTTGGGTTGTCGGCCATAACGCTCATGCCATTTCACCTCACCCTACCCTGCAAACACTGACAAGTGTTGCGGTGTGCCTTGGGGTCTTCAGGCCTGACACTCACCCCATTCCATAAGGAAATACGCTGAGATGGGTGCAGTATAGGAGAATGGGGTGAACTTTGGGGCCGAAGACTCCAAGGCACACCTCAATGCCTGTCACTGGCTGCAGGGTGGGGGTTGGGATGGAATGGCATGAGCATTACAGCTGATGATCCCAAGTCACACCCCTGACACCTGTCAGTCTCTACAGGGTGAGGTGTTACGGTTGGAAACCCCAATGCTCCAGGCGTTTGTTGGTATTTTCACTCCAAATTTTCAACATGGACTTTTTGTGACCCCACCTCATGAACAGTGGCACTATCAGTTCGTTAGCCAAAAGGTGATTTTGCACAGCGACTGTGCCATTTGGCGTCACAGGTGCAAAAATGCATTTCAGGCAGGATGTGAAAAATGACAGCTGTATTGTTCATGAGGAGGTTTGTAAAAATGTCAACTTTGAAAATCTGGAGTGAAAATATAAAAAAATTGGTGAAGTCATGAGCGTGCATAAAAACTGCACCACGCACGCCCATAATGCAATTATTTTTGGGATTTTTTTAACCACACTTTCAACATAGGCATTTTGGGACCTACCCTCATGAAAAGTGGCACTGTGATTTTGTTAATCTGTCCCAAAAGTTGATTTCCCACAGCGACTGCGCCATTGTGCGCCACAGGTGTGAAAACACATTTGGGACAGGATGTGAAAAATGACAGCTGTACTGTTCATAAGGAGGTGTGAAAAAATGGCAATGTAGAAAATCTGGAGTGAAAATATTAAAAATTGTCGAAGTTATGAGCGTGCGTGGGAACTGCATAACGTACGCTCATAACGCCGTCATTTTTGGAATTTTTTTCACCAAATTTGCAACATGGGCTTTTTGGGACCCACCTCAAGAACAGTTGCACTGTTCCGTTAATTGGTCCCGAAAGGTGATTCCGTGCAGTGACTGCAAAATCACTTTTTGGGACTGAGTAATGAGATGACATGTGTTCATGAGGTGGGGTCCCAAGAACCCCATGTTGAAAATATGGTACCAAAATTCCCAAAAATGGCTGAGATATCCACCTAAATAGAAATCCCCCATTGCCTGCCATTATGAAGCTTACTGCATTTTGTTCAGAAACTTTTGAAGAGTTCAGACATGTTCCCACTCCACAGAAGATCACAGTGCTGCCCTCAGGAGGTAAGTATGGGGTGAGGGGTGCAGGGAGGTGGGGTGTGCAAAGAGTGGGTGCGGGTTGGGGGACAGGGCATGGCAGGATGAGGGACCTTTTCTTTTTTTTTTTTTTTACAGGTAACAAAAGAGAAACCGGACTTTGGGGGACAGTTTTCTTTATTTACAGGTAAAAAAATGATTTTGAACACACTGGGGTGGGCTACCAGTGTGCCACGAGTTTGGGGAGGGGGCATGACGCCAATGGGGATTGGGCATCCCTGTTGGCAAACAAATTGAACTGGGGGAGGGGACATGCCAACACGGGGATTGGGCATCCTCGATGTCGGCTTTGTGGGGATTGTGAGGCGGGTGGCAGGAGCTGCCATATTTATTGGAATGTTTCATGAGGAAAGGCACATAATGGAGGCTTGTCATGTGACGCTTCAATGAGGAAACTGCACCTCATTGGAGCTGCAGATTTCGTTCAGCTCCATGGCTCTCTTTGAAACTGCTGTCATCACTAGCATGCTCGCTAACTGGTGGCTATGGGATGCACCCACTTAAGTGTTCCCTGCATTCGCCAACACTGACACACCTCTGAATGTGCTACTACCGCAAGATGTTGCTTGCGCACGTGCAAGACATCATAAAAAGGGAGAGGAATTATTTGACTCCAGAAAGGAAAATAAATTAGGTTACTTCTGATTTTCCAGGCTTAGAAGTCAAAATGGCTGTCTGCTTTTTTTGTTCTGGAAGTGGCAATATTTTGCCAGTAAAAGAGTTATATTAACTGCCAACAGGTGGTCTCTCTTGGAGTATTGGCTTCCAAAATGTGGGGCGTGGGAAGTATGTTCAACTTCCAAAGAACTGGAATGACTTAGAAGTAAAAAAAAGCAAATAATAACAAGAGGTTAAATTATTTTTCCATTAGAACACCTAGAATATGGAACACATTACCACAGGACATAGTTAATTCACGAACTATTACAATATTTAAGAATAAACTTGATAACTGGATGGAAGATCAGAATTTGGGTTGAATGTTCCATGTATATGGAGGACGATCTTGATAGGCAAATCACCTCCTTTTATCCTATAAACCAAGTTATTTGCAAATTTGTACTCATGACAGTTTTTGAATTTCACCCAAGAAAAATTAACTGAGCCTATGTGTGAAAAAGCAGAGTTTTATTTACACTTTATTCATTTAATTTCTTGGTAACTGGGTAAGGCCCACTGGGCGCAAAGTCCATTCACTGGGGTGACCCAGGATAGCAGAAAATAATCATGAGTACAATAAATAACAGCTACGTAAGGTAAACAAAGCTGAAATGCATACAGTACCGTTTGTACAAATAGCAGGTACTTTAGGGAAGAAGCTAATAGTGGTAGATAAATTTAGGTAAAAAATTGACATCTGCATTGTTTAACTAGATCTTTTTTTTTTTTTTTTTTAAGACTGGCACTTTAGGAAACATGATAAATAGAGTTTCAGTGGACAGGTAAAACAGTTACATTTGTATAAAAGCATTCTCTGTGCCCCCCCCCCCCAACTTCCTTTCATCTTCCTGCCTTCTGCCCCACTGAAGCCATGAGTCACTGCTTGCCACATCATAATGTGTTCCCATGGAAAGGATTAGTCACAAACTGAGGAGGATGAGATGACGTCCAAGGCGCAAAGATCTGGTTTTCATGCAAATGTCCTCCCCAGGGGCAGATCTAGGGGGTGGCTGCACCTTCCATTGTAACATACTTGCCTGCTGCTGCATTTCACTTTGTTGTAGAAGTCTGATTTACTGCTTGTACAAAAGTTTATATTCACATGTGTATTTTCTGTCACAAATATACAGAAAACGATAATAGCAGACAATATAAGGGATTAATATAAATTTTAAAAAATTGCATACCAAGTATGCACATCACCTGTATTTCCATTGTAAAATCTTGGATCTGCCACTGGTCCTCCATAATAAAGAACGAAAGAGGGTGAATACAAACTGTTAATAAAATATAAGCTGAACTGTGACTGACTATGATATTTTAAAATGTTTTCCGGATATTGGAAAAACACTTGAACCAGTGATGAGGAAGACATCTATTTCTTTCAGATTATGGCAGAGAGATCATAAAATAGATCTGGGCCTGAAGCAGTTCGAGTTTAAAACAATCATTAGACATGCACTGACTTGAGCCGGTGTCAGGGCTCAAAGTGAGGTTAAACCACCACAAGCGCATAGGCTCTCGCCGCTTTGAGCTGGTGAGGTAAGTAAGGAAACCCACAGACGTTTGCACATCATTGCCTTGCTGCTGCCTGCAAAAGCTACCCAGGTTCTGAATGAAATTCCTTCCCGACTGCGTCAGTGTATGCACACAGGTCCCGGCAAAGATCCTGCTGGTCTTAAAACCAACAGCAACAGTATCAGAGGGAAGAGGAGTACGTGAGGGGAAGTGTGCTGCTCCCTACGGATCTATTCGGCTGTAATGAATTCAGTTTCACTCCAAACCACATCTAATCAGCTGGCTTGTGGTAGTATCTTGCACAGGGGATTATAATCGCTAGCCACTGGAAAAGAGTCCATTCAGCTCAGTTAGGGACAGCTGAGAATTTGTTTTTAAACTTCATATCTGGAATGTACTCCTTCTAAGATGATATCCAAGACCCAGTTCTCAAAAGTAGAACAGGCCTGTCATCACATACAAATGGCCTGCTGTGCATCTGCATTTTGCGGGCATTGCTCGCATCACCAGGGCAAAAAATGCAATGAAATGGATCAGAATGTTCTGGGCCCAAAACTCTAGAAGTGTGTGTGGTTAGGTAGAGGTTGAGCCATTGCTTTTTTCTTTTAAACTTTTCAGTTTTGAAGTTTTGCACAAAACACAGCACAATACATCTACGGCAAAATAGAATTCAATAGGGTACAATCAAGAAGAAGCATACAACATTTAGAATAATGTATGGGCAACCATACACAACAAGGCCGTGTTTCTATATAGGGGTGCGATGACATCATAAACCTTGAGGAAGCAGCTCAAGAGGTCTCTATGATGTCATGTTAGCCTGTAATGGTAACCTCAGTCTTGTTGTGTATAGGTGCCCATATATTATTCTATATATAGTGCACATATCTTCATTATGAGGAATCTGCATTACAGGCAAACTTAAATAATCTTAAAGGAAAACTCCTACACAAACATAAAGTGCTGTAGCTGCTGCAGAAATGCCCTATTAGGGCTTTTAGCATCAAACTAAATGTTTAATTTATCTGCTGTGTTGTGATTTTAATTCCAAACACCTGCTCCGTCCACCATGGTTGCAGAGCCACGGGTGGCCATCTCGCGCACCCTGGGCAGCTTCTGTTACGCAGGTTATGCTAATAAAGGCTACCAACTCTGCCATTAGTTGGTAGCCCTCGTTAGCATAACCTGCATTGCAGAAGCTGCCTGTGGTGCACAAGATGGCCGCTCACAGTTCTGCAGCCATTATGGATGGAGCGGTTCTTTGGAATTAAAATTGCAATGCAGCAGGTAAATGAAAAATTCAGTTTGAAGCTAAAAGTCCTAATCGGGCATTTCTGCAGCAGCTGCTATGCTTTCTGGTTTTGTAGGAGTTTCCCTTTAATAGATACAAGATTATATGCTGTTGCATCACAGTAGTTAAATAGCTACACAAAAATACAGAAACAGAATCTGTCAGTAGACAAGGACTGCTTGGCCCACCTAGTCTGCCCATTTGTCTCTGCCTATACTGTCACCACGGACCATACCTGATCTCCAACTACCTACCCCCCACTTCCCAACCAAGATTCCCTTGTGCATATTCCATGCATGCTTGAAGCCCACCAAGGTTTTCGCTCACACTACCTCTGCTGGAAGACTGTATCCAGGTATCCACCACTCTTTCAGTGAAGAAGTACCTTCTCACATCCCTCCTAAATTTCCCCCCTTCCAGCTTCACTGCATGTTCCACTGCATGTTCTTCTGCACCTTTTCCTCTGAAGGTATTTACTGGTCTCTAGCATGTCCCCACTCTCCCTCATCTCTTCCAGGATGTACATACTGAGGTCCCTTAGTCTCTCCTCACAGGCTTCTGATGCAGTCCCTGCCCCGGTTTAGTTGCCCTCTTCTGGACTGGACAACCTCCATCCTGTCCATGCCTTCCTGAGATGTGGTCTTCAGTACTGGACACATTACTCCAGGTGCGGTCTCACCAATGAACTATACGGTGGCAACACCACCTTCCTCTCACATTCTGCTGGTGATACCCCTCCTTATGGACACCAGCATCCCACTGGCCCTGCTTTCCACTTTGTCACTCTGCCTCACCACTTTGAGGTTATCAGATATGATTACTCCAAGGTCCTGTTCCTGTTAGGTGACCCGCAATACCTCTTCCCCCTTTCTATACATCGCCTCTGGGTTTCTGTGCCTGAGGTGCGTGACTTTGCATTTATTGCATTGAAACCCAGCTGCCACACCCTTGACCACTCCTCCAGTTTTCTCAGGTCTCTACCCATTCTTTCCACCTTCTCTGGAATCTCTAATCTATTGCAGATGTTGGCGTCATCTGCAACAAGGCATACTTTCCTTTTCAGCTCTTCTGCAATGCCACTTATGAAGACATTAAAGAGGACTGGTCCCGGTACTGAGCCCTGAGGTACCCACTAGTCGCACTCCCTTCCACTGAGTGAATTCTATTTACCACCACCCTCTGCTGCCTATCCATCAACCAGTTTTGCACCCAGTTTACCGCCTTAGGACCCACCCCGCCTACTGTGGCGTAGCAGCATTCTGACATTACTGTAGTACAACCGCATCTTGGAGTGAATAGATTTCCATACACAACACTAAACCATATGTGACATGCATTATTCCAGGATACATTATATATTTACTTGTTAGGGTGGGTCCTTTATAATAAAACTTCTCCAGACAAAATTATTTAAGCAAACTATATGCTGTCAAGGCTGCATGGCATATAATAAAAGGCCATAAAAATACTTCCCACATGAAAGGTGTACAAGCCTAAACTACTGCATTAGGCAATAATCATGCTGAAATCCCCACATAATCTACAGGTAGCTCCTGAATGCACAAGCCTCTGCTTCCGATGCTGTACTACAATATTACACACAGTGCCATAATATATTTAAAAATACAACATACATTATGAATGACAAAACTCACTGTGACAATCTAAAAATGTTCAACTGTAATCTGCATGTAGAGTTTGGTAGGCTGTCAGGGGGAAATATATTCACTGGTGAGCAGGGGATAAACTGGGTTCGGAGTCTACAGGAAGTCAGTTCCACCACCTCTAAACAAACTGTATGACAGTTCCACCACCTCTGTTCTCTTTCTCCACTGACTACTATAGGAGCATTTCAGAAATGACAGTTTCACCACCACCTAGAACTCTAGATAGAAGAGTTACCCACCCAAACACTTCCAGTTTAACCAGTGCTGGTGTGTAGTAGACATGCAAATGAGTGACTACCAGACCATGTATCCCATGGGGCAGGAGGACATGAGGAAACATCAGAGCGGCAGTTTGCAAGCAGAAAGGATTGCAGGATCCCTAAAGGATGTGTAACCCCCCTGCAAATGGGGGTTCCCAAAAGACTTCCAGGAGCTTGCTTGAATGCTCCAAGCCTGAATGGTGTTTGGCATTTAAGCCATTTATCAGTGAGTGTTTTTAGAACCTCTGGTACTGTCTCTTTAAGAGCTGTCTGCTTGCAGACATAATTAGTTTGTATGGGGGACTGTGTGTTTCTTTGATTGAGTACCACTCAAGCTGCTGCCAATTCACTTCATTTTGCAGTCACTAGGAGTGCAAAGGGAACCTATCTGACAGATGTAACTGTTTGCCAGAAATTATTTAGAGTAATAATGAAATTACAGTTTGTCTAACCTGCTTTCTTTGCAGTCAGAACTGTGTCTGCTAGTTCCCATTCTAGTTTTGAACTGCTGAACTGGACCAATCAGTGTGGGGTAAGCTAGCTCTAAAATGGTGCCTTGGACGAATCAGAACTTGGACTCATAATCTGAGCCAGCCAAGAGGATTGTATGGGCAGTGACTCTGGGAGATGTAGTTTAGACTTCAGTGCCTTTTGGACCAACAGCAGCAGTCTATTGTGAGTGACAGCCAATCCAGTCAAGAACTGGGAGGAACTCAAAGGAAGTGCCAGTTTTTGTCGGTTGGAGTTTCAGTTGAGCTTTGGCAGTGAAGAAGGAAGGAGCCCTGTGCTTTTCAGTGTGCAGTTTTAGTCAAAAAACGTGTGTAAGGCCCAGGTTCCGGTCTGCAGCTTGTTAGGACTGATCCATCCTGTGAAAGAATCAAAGGATCTCCTGAAGAGTAGAAACCAGGCTCACCTGTAGAAGACTGGAAGAATTGCTGAAAATTGCACTCGGTCTGTCAGGAACTGAATCTGCTGTGTTTTCTCCGGGTATTGTGCAGTAATTGCGATCGGGATACAGATGCAGCCTGCCTGGTATAGTGCTTTCTTTTATATAAATGTGTGAAGGGTTTGTGTACCTCAAGTGAGCCCTGCTGACATTGAAGGACCCTATCTTATTTGGAGGTCGTAGTACTAATTCAGGGTCGCTCCCTGTTGAATGCCACATTAAATCCAAATGGAATTACTGTACTGCTGACTGTTTAATTCTCTTTTCTCTGTGTGAAAGGGCCCCTACCAGCTGCCACGATTTGGACTAGCCACTGGGGCTTGGGTACCCAGGGACAGTAACTGATAGGGATGAGGCCTGTGCACAGAGCCATAAATGAATTATTAGAGTGATGAGCTAATTAACCTGATTTCCCCTGTCCTTGTTATATCCCCTAAATAAATCAGAGCTGCTTGTTTCAGCAAAGTTATACTGCCTGAGGTATTTGTCTATGTTAAAGTACTGTACTGTGATTGTTGCACTGTATCTCATTTCACAGGAGGTCCCAGTGCCGGAACCAGACCTGGGGGTAAGTGTATACTGTGAAGGTAATTCTGATATATTGTGTGGGCCACTAGTGGGAAGAAAGGGTTGCAGTGTCCCAGAGGGCTGTGACCAGATTAGTTTAACTATTGCAAACCCTGACCTCTGGGTGGAGGCACCCGCCATTGGATCCAGGCCCCTCAACCTGTTAGTGGCAAATCAGGCAGGGGTAGTAGCCCCTGGGATAGCGCCATCTAGGGGTTACAGATGCAAGAAGCCTTATAGCACAGCACTAGTGCTACCAGTTGCAATGTTGGCAATCTGAATTCATGAATGAGCCTGGATTGTTCGTGGACTAGCCAGGGGATGGAGGATTGAGTGACCCAGGGACAGTGCTCCTCCGCAGGGTGATCTGTTCTTGCACTGCCACCTGGTGCAGACCAGGTAAGTTTTTTGTTTTTTTTATTCTTTGGTAACCAGGTAAGACCCACTGGGCACAAGACCATTTACAGGGGGAGCTCCGGAGCACTGGGGAGGTTAAGTGACTTACTCAGGGTCACACGGTATGCAAGTGGAGTTTGTGAGAATCAAACTCGGGTCTGCTGGATGTACCACGCTCATTCACAGATCACTGCTCTAGGCTATACTGCCAGCACACCAGGTGACAGCATAGTCCATGCAGCATAGAATGGGGGAGGGTACCCACTGATGCCAGGCATGTATGCATACCTCCGCACCCATAGGTGCACATCATTGCATGTTGGAACCCTCCACAGGGAGAAAAACAAAAGAAAAAATCTTCGGTCCACTGGGTTGTCACCAGTAATTAGAGTAGACTCATGCACAACTGACAAGGAGGCCCATCCACCATGTTCAAGGTACTGGGTAAGCAGTGCAGCAGTAAGCCTCTGAGAAGGTTGGTGTCGGGGGGGGGGCAGGGTCATTGAATGGCTGAAGGTGGGCTGGTGGCAGAAAGATAAAGATCTATATAAAACAAAAAAATAAAACATTTCTCATAAAGAGTGTGGATATAATGTGAAACAGCTTTCCTAGTGGGACTGTGAAAGCTATTCCTGTCAGGTATTACTAGACATATTCCTGAGGCAGAATGGCATTGAGGATTATGCAGTTTGAGTAGGGGTACCATTTCAGCTGAGAAGTTCAGATGTGTGTACAGTTCATAGTGAAACTCGGAAGCCTGGGTAGTCTTTGCTGTCTGGCAGTCTCGCTTCCTTAACAGCAACAGCTCAGCGCAGCAGAGAAAATAATAGCTGTTAATATTCTTCACAAAAATGTCGACCACTTCAGGCATTAGGAGCTTCCCTAGTGTACTAGCCAGGCCACAGCAATCCATGTGAAGGAAGGGGACCAAATCCAATAATAAAAGTTAATTAATACATTTAGTGCTCCTCACCCTAAATGGCTCCAAATGTCCAGCATGTTCGACTCTGCCAGTCTGTACGGCTCAATCTGTAACAAGCAGCAGCTTCCGCAAAGCTATGTGGACAGATGCAAACTAATTAATGTGCAGGGCAGATGTTATCAGGTGGAGAGAGATAAGCAGGTGTCAGTATCTCTTCACCTGCATCAACAGTTTGTTGACCGATAAGAAAGACTTGAAGACAGTGCCAGATGGCATTGCACTGAGCCCATTCAAAAACTTAGTACAAAGTGAGTTAGTGCAAACCTACAGCAAACCTGTGCTGCAATATGATTGTCACTCTCAGCCATGCTGAGGTAATTCAGTCACACTGGCACAGCCTTTTTATACTGCGAGACATATAGGTTTGCCGCTGCAGTGTCTGTCATGGAACTAATTTCACATCCCATCCAATCTGCAGCTAAGATCTGAAATCATGCCAAATGAAAGGGTCCTAGTTTAATCATATTCCTGGAAACTTAGATCATTATCATTAGTTCACCAAAAACCCAAGCAGTACTAGTAAACCAGCCACATTAGCCAGTTATAATCTGCCTTACTGAGAACACCAAAGGAACAGCAAATGATCTCTTCACCCAATAGAGCTACCCATTCTAGGAATGCAGTTCCCTCCCAGCCTACTTGCAATGCCTCTAGCTTCTTCTGTCCCTTCCTTTACAAGAGAAAAATCTAGGTCTCTTTTTTTTTCCCCATCAAGCTTTTTGCCACCTGAAGAAATACCATCTCCTTCCTTTGGGTCTTTCCAGTATCAGTGCCATCTGTCATTCTCCTGCCATCATAGCCAGCGGAGAGCCACTGAGAGGGGCCAGAGTGTCAGCAGCCTTCATTCAGATGGGTCATGGTACATTGATTTTTCCTTGTTTCTTCACTGTGACTCAGCTCAAATCCTACCTCACAAACTGCACCAGAGGTGCCCCAGTAGACCTCACAAGCCTACAGCAACCCCACGAAAGCTCTCTGGCCCACCACCAGGAGTCACCGTGGCTGTAAAACACAGGGCCAACCTTTTTTTGGCTGGAAGCACTACCTGGTAGCAATGCCACCCACCCCCCACCCTAGAGTTACTGGTTCCACTCCTAGCCCCAGGTCACAGTGGTGCAGCAGTGGGTCCTGCTGTTACAGGGTCCTCGGGCGAACCCCTTAAATCCAGGACTCTTTCAAAACCAGATATTCTTGTTGCTTCAGTCACCTCCACTTGCAACCAACCAAACTTGCAACCAACCAAAATCATGTATCTTGTTTTACCTTATGGTTAAATAAAATCTGCTCTGAATTCCCTGTCTACTCGCATTTTTCCTAATTTCGAAATCCTGCTCCATAGCGTTTGAGTTCTTTACCCAAGTGAACAGCATTGCTGAATCAACCTGATCAATTCCTTCATAATTAAACACAAAATGTCAATTAGGCTTCCCTGAAGCATTCTCTCTTTTTCTCTTGGCAATAATAAGGCTAACATATCACTGAGGTGACCATGCACTTGGCTCCCAGGGAGGGAGGTATGGATGGGATCAGAAGGTCTCTGAGTTCACGCATCAACGCTAGCCAACCAGGGTGTAGTATTTGCATCAGTTTTGAAGGCAGCTGTTCAACTGCCCTACCAGCTGGATTAAGGGTGTAGCCGTGGCTGCCCCAATCACTGCAGTGGGGGCCGGGAGGGGTTGAAAAATGGGAATAACAGAATAAGGAGTCTAACTTTGCCAACCTTTCCTTACAGCTTACATTCCAGAGGCCTGGAATCATTTTGGTTGCCCCACACTGCAATAATATTCTTGCTGTGGTATGGTGATCAAAACAGGATACAGTACTCCAGCTGCAGCCACACTAGAGTCGTCTTGTAACAACATAGTGTCATCTGCCTTGATTTAGAAATGTTGGAAATGCAGACCACAAAAGCCATGAGTAGCATATTTGAAGCTTCAATACTATGCACACTGGCATTGCTGTGCACAAACATAGGTTTGCTGCTTGGTTCTGTAGTTAGTGCAGGACATGCTACAGTGGAAGCCTCATTTTGCACAGAAAAAATTAGTTAATGTGACAGTGCTAATGTACTAAATAAGTGCACGTAAGTGAGAGGCAGAGTCAAGCAAACAGTGCGCAGAAACATATTGGGAGTTTTCTGAAGGCACTAACAGCCTGTTTATGCAGTGGAAGTTAATGCCTTCCAATAGCATACTTTAATAGAGCACAAAGAGCACAACCAACAGGGAAAGCAGAACTGTGGTCCAACAACCAAGCCCAGCTGCAGTGGACAACACAGGAGGGGATGAAGCCAGCTCAGAGGAGCCGCTCCCTGCAGTTGTGGCCATGGAAGAAGCACAACATTGAGGTGACACATGGGAGGTCAACGGTTCTACGTGATAACAGCGATCACGGAATAGTGATCACCATTTGGGCGAGTGTACACTCGCAGTGAACGGCAAGAGGGCACCCAAGATCTATGTGTGTCTTTTTAATGCTGGGGGCCCAGCACATCCCCTACTAAAGGATTCTCAACTCTGGGGGGGGTGCATGTCAGGGGGGAGGGGTGAAATACTTAAAAGAAAAGCCGCCAACTGGCAAAAAAAAACCACGCTGTGCCAGACCCGGACACTGCACCTCCTAACTGACCACCCTCCCCTCCATGCTAGTGGACCAGCTCGGCAGCTGCCCTCCACACGCCCTCCCACATACCTTCCCTCCCCTTCCTCTCCCCCGTGCATGTGCACACACGTGTACGTGCGTACACTTCCTGTCACCCTACCTTGCCCACCCAGGTATCCAGTCGCTACCCTGCCAGGTAGCCCTGAACACAGGCGC
The DNA here is from genome assembly GCA_016271365.2 of Neoceratodus forsteri. Taxonomy (NCBI): domain Eukaryota; kingdom Metazoa; phylum Chordata; order Ceratodontiformes; family Ceratodontidae; genus Neoceratodus; species Neoceratodus forsteri. The sequence goes on from CM028131.1 coordinate 233,280,776, forward strand.
TATAACTGAGTCGCTGTTTTTGTAAGCACTCAGTTGTAGTCGCCGTGTTCACTGGATACCGAGGTCAACAGACCATAAATTAAGATGGTCATATATGGAGGTCCACAAACGTGCACAAAGAGCTATAACTTCTGGCCTACCTGCAACCGTTGGACAAGTGAGTTGCTGGTGCCAAGCGTGTGCTGATTCTGCTCCTCTCATTCAGTCAACATGGGTATCTGCTGTGGTCTTTTTACTGTGCAGATCCCTGACCCCTCTCCCCCTCCATGGAACAAGCATGACAACATGGTAATGGCACATAATGACGTGTTAGAATTGTGCATATTAAGTACAGTCAAAGGATTTTCTATTTTATTTGTAATTTTTGACCAGTGAAGGCAAACTGATCTGTGACAGCTGGTTTCCAGGTGTATGTTGGGGGGGGGGATGTTACATGGACCTGTTTTATTGACAAGGGGAATGTTGGCCAGGACATCAGGAAAAATCCACAATTCTTACGATAAGTGCGGTGAGATCTTTACCTTACACCAGGACAGCTGCCAGACTCGGGCAAAATGGGTCTTGGTTTTTAGCATCTCATGCAAAGGACAGCAGCTCAACAGTGCAAAACCACCCGTCATAGGATCTTTAACTTTCACAAGGAGTGCCACCGGAGACAGGCAGAAGGAACCTCAGTTTTAATGTCTCATCTGAAGGGTAATACCTCAAGAGTGCAGTCCCTACCCCCACACACACACCCCACCTCATAGCATTAGTGTCAATACTGGGCCAGAAGCAAGCATGTAACCTTCTGAGACACTGACAAGAAATGTTTGGATAGTCAGGTTGTACGCATTTAAGCGGGTTCTATGCAGTCTACACAGTATATTGCTGCAAATGCTTGCAGTTGCCACCTTGGCCAGGAGTCGCTTCTTGTAATGGAAACATTCAGTTAGATTTCTTCCCATTCAAAAGGAGATTTGAAAATTCTGATATTTAAAAAAAAAAACAATTCTATCAACTGACAAAGCAACTAGGCAAAAATGAATCGCAGAAGTCCTCTCAAATTTTATATATGAAAGCACATGCATTCTCTTGACAAATGGCCAGTGGGTGTTCCCACAAAGCATGCAGGTAGCAATGCTTTAGATACCTAGCAACACCTCTTTTAGAATCATAGGAGCTGAAAGTGCTGCATATGCAAGCAGCACAGTAGAAACACTTCTGATTGTACTCTCGAGTTAGCAGAGTGTGCAATTCCCAGGTGTTCACCTCGCAGAGACAGATTCGGATCACCCAGCACTTCTGACGCCTACTGACGCTTGTGTTGGAGAGTAAGGAGCTTTGATGTTGAAAGAGATCTTTGTCGAAGCATTTTGCTGGGGTTAAGAAAAACTGTAAATCCCAGAATTCCACTGTGCTGCTTATGGCAGACGGCATCAAAGAAATTTCATGTGTTTTTTTTTTGTTAAATAAAATACATATCTGTCCACAGAAAGTACATTTTGATCAGCAGAACTGAACAGAAATATCAACCCTTCTACTCTCAGATGTTTCCTGGATCTGGAAAAAATCTGACTTGCTGTATGACTGTTAATGTGAGTCACGTCTTTATAGAATATATATCTTATCAAAAATACTACTTGTCATTATTGAAAGCATCAGTTTTTGCATCTTCTAAATGAGTGTAGATGATAACTTGATTCACAGTGGTGTGCCTTGGAATTAGTGGATACATCAAAAGCCCAGCCCAGCCAGTGACTCGTTCTTATCGTAGTCGTCCCTGGACTCTTAGGCTGAGATCTCAGCAAATGTTCCCAGAGCAGCGCTCTCAACTTAGTTGTTTCCTTATTTATTTATGTATGTATATATTTCAAACAATTAACCAGGAAAGATATACTGAGCTGTTAATGGCTCATTTCCAGATATGTCTTAGGGGGAGGGGGAGGAAGAAAATACAATACGAAAAAAAAGAATTAAGAGTATTTTAGCAAAAAAGCATAATTAAGTAAACGCCAAGCAATACAGTGCATCAGAACAGGAGCAGAGTACAATACATTACAGATGTGTACACTAAGCACTATGCAGTGTTAAACAGCACAAGGTGCAGAAGGTAGATACAACTGCACTTGGACAGGCACAGTGAAACAGTCCAAACAGGCATAAGCACCTGATCGCGCTTAATACGTGTGATTGTGACTCAAAAACAGTAACAGATTAATGAAAGGCACTGCTTTTGACTAACAAGGATCATGTTAGTCAAGCGGTGCCTTTCATTAATCTGTTATTGGCCATTCTTGATGTTAAAAATGAATGAAAACTCTAGCCCTGTTCATGTCAATGGGGTGTGCCCCTGCGCTCTCCTTGGCCACATGTCATTACGTGCTTGAGCGCAGGGGCATGGCAGCTGGACTGGGGCTCTAAAAATGCATCGGGCAGCCAATGCTAAAACTATTTTATGAGTAAAATGTCTGGATTATTGGCTGCAACCAGTATTTCTAACTTGGCTAAAAAATGACTACCACAGAGGTAGCTACTACACCACGTGAGTAGCTATCTAGATCGGAAACGTCCTTTAACAACAGTTGGTGTGTTATATTGTTCTTGTTAGACTTCTATAGTACAACATCTTGTGGAAACAGCATAATATTTATCCAGCTCTTTATAAATGAATTAAATGCAGGTGGCTATAACAATGTTCGCCCAAGAGGTGCTGCCAGGAATGCAGTGTGTGAGCATGCTTGTGTTTGTACATGCGTGCGGGTGCGTAATAATGTGTTTGCTGCATTCCCTGAGCCAGTCTTGCGAAAGTGGATACTTCACACAGCAGATGTTCCACTACTGCAGAAGCTTCATCTGTAAAGTAGACAAACATGATGAGATGAACACCTATGCATTCTGAAAGTGCCAGTCTTGTTCATTCTCACAGGTGGGAAAAGAGGAATTTCATTCCTTACCAATAATGCCAGTTGTGTCTAGGCTGCGTTCATGGTCTGGGGGATCATGGGTTGACCCATACATAGCCTCAGAATGATGGATAGAAGACTGAAAAGCTTGTAGCGCAGCCTTCTTCCCATGTTCCAAACTTGCTCAGCCTCTGGAAAATGCTGAAGACATGGATTACCTACCAGGAACCAGTGACACACTGTACCCCTACTTACCCACATGTCCCAGAGGAAAATGTATAAAATAAACCATATTCCCAGTACAACCTTGAGAACAGATGGAGAAGGGCAATCTAACATTGAAACAGAACTCGAGCACTGACCTGCCTAGAAGGCCTCCAGGGCCATGAATGGAGCCTAGACACAGATGGAATTTTCAGTAAGGAATGAAATTCCTCTCTGCATGTCAGTTCTTATGGTTTGGGAAATCATGAGCCCATAAGTAGTACCCATGTGGATGGAAGTCAGGGAGTCAATGCTGAACCGCTGTGCTCCCGCTTTGCACTGTACCCTCCTGGTGAAGGCAACATTATTGGAACTCATTACATCACGATGGTAGTGTTTGACAAAAGTATGCAGTGAGGTCCAGGTCACTGCTTAGCAGATGCCCAGAATGGAAGCCTCTGCTCTTCCCACCTAGGATACCACCAAGGCTCTGGTGGAGTAGGTATGATTAACCTCCAGAGGCAGAAAGCTTTTTGTTGCACAAGCTTCCTTGATAAAAGTCCTTACCCATCTGGCTATTATATGTTTAGCCGGGGCATGTCCGGGCTTTCCCCCTCCAAGAAGGATTAACAAATCGTCCATCTTATCGATGTCTGCAGTGCACCTCAGGTATACTTTGAGTGCCCTACTCATAGCCAATGAAAGGAGATGCTTCTCTTTATGATTCATGGGATAGGGACCGAGAGAAGAAAATGTAATCTCCTGGTTTAGGTGAAAAGCTAAAATCACCTAAGAGGAGAGGACTGTTGATCAGGTTGAAGTATTTATTAATTTTTTTATTTCGTTTTTGTTGACCGGGAAAGGAGAATTAGACAATTCTGCCTATTTTCAGCCTCATCCCGGGGGAAGGGAATACAGATGGATGCCAGCTGACATTGAACCAGATTAAGCTGTTGGTGGTATTTTTAGTGAATGGATATCATGTATCCTGCTCAGTGATGCCAGTTGGGTATTACAGTTATAACAGTGGTCCAGTCTCTTCTTAGCTTTTGAGCACTTTTGGTATCATGGACCACAGAGGGAAGGCATAGACCAGAGTATCAGGACACCTTAGAGACAGGCAGTCGATTACCAGGGACTTGGGTTCCTGGTACTTGCTGTACAATCTAGGTACCTTTGTGTCTGATGCTGAGGCAATCAGGCAATCAGAGGATATCTCCATATGTTGCAGAAAAGGCGAAACACAGCACTTGTTGGCAGAAAAGGACTGCTTGGCCCTCACAGTCTGCCCACATGTTCCCTGGCTAATCTGTCTCCCCAGACCCTAAATGGTCTCCAGTGACCCTCCCTCCTCCTTGCCTAGTTACTAATATTCCCTAAGGTGTATTCCACTCATGCTTGAAACCGCTCACTGTTTTCACCTCCACAAAGGAATGGAGCTGACATTCCACTGGGTGAAGGTACTTGTTACTTAGCCAGTCTGCTTCCCTGTTGAAGGTTGAGATGAATGACTGAAAGGGTTCATAGGTACCTCTCCACCTGCAAGACCTAGCATGCCTCCTGATGCATGGTGCCTCTTCTGGTCCCACCTTGCCTTTTGATACAGGACACAGTCACTGCATTGTGCAACTTGAAGAGTGCATCTCTGCCCTGATGTGGGCTGCAGAAAGCGAGTAGCCCCAGCAGAGTTGCCCGCATTTCCAAGATATTGATGGACAGCTTGCATTCCAGCAAGCTCCACATGCCTGGTGCTGATTTGGATCCATCACTACCCATCAGCCTGTCAGACTGGCGTCCATAGTGATTAAGTGATGGTCTGGCTGAGGTCTGACCCCTTGCTTTAGGCACTCAGCCACTGTTCGCCAGCGCAGGCTGTGGTGAGTCCGAGGTGAAATAGGAATCCAATAAGACAAAGGTAGAAGATACGGGTTCAAGTGACAATGGAGATGCAACTGTAAGTCCCTTGACCTGTGTCTGGCCCACTGGGTCACGTCCAGGCAAGCAATCATGAGGCTTAGCATGTGCGTTAACCTAGTGTGCCATTTCTGAGGTCTGGTGTCATAAGGCTGTGCAAGCATGGACCAGTGACTGTACTCCTGTAGTGAGAGAAACACTATGCCCAGCTCCATGTTAAAGACCACTCCTAAATGTTCCATGGTTTTGGAGAGGGAAGTGAGTTCTTCTACAGATTAATGCCTAATAACAGCTAACTGGCTGACACACACCAGAACTAGTGCATCACCCACTAGCTATTGAGATCAATAAAGGCACAACCAATGGGAAAAAATAGTCTACTGTGAAGCAGATATGCCAGCATCCTTGTAATAGAAATAGCTTACAAAAGATACACTGTTGATAAGGTCTGACAACCTCTAAAGGTTTAGTGGCTCTCAGGTTTCCAGGTCACATTTATTGTATTCAGATAGGCAATTTAATCAAATGGAGTAGGTTTTCTGTAGTATCTTTCTGTACACACTGAAAGTCAAGCACTTTAGAAAAGGGTGGTTCCAGGGGTGCAGCGTCAGCACACGGTGCTACCAACAGAAGCAACCAGAATTCACATGCAAACCCCAGAATCCAAGCCAACACTGGAGATGGCTGGGGGCTGGGAATGTGGCCAAGATGAGGCATTCAGTTCCAGGGTAGGTTGAGAGAGGGCATGTGTGTATCCCCATGCTAGCTGATCCAGGAACGGTACTGAGATGTTGACTGATGAAAGATATTTGTCTAGAAAAGTGCACTAAGCTGTGGGCAGCTCATTACAGGTGAGTCGGGGGGGGGGGACAAAGGATAATACAGAGTACACAGTAAACATGAATAAAAAAGATATACCTTGTATTTATAAAAAAGTACAACATAACATTAAAAACAAACAATATTATGTCACTTATGTGGTGCGGTCGCAAATAATAAACAACAACAAGAAAATGTTTCAAAAATACAACTGGTCAGGGGAGTCAGATCTAGTATGTCAGGGGCAGATTGACTGAGGCAGAGGATATACTAAGCAGACATGTGAGCATGAGTTCATAGCCAGGGTCGACAGTCCAGTGCCATGGTTGCCTGCAGGTGGAGGGGAGAAACAGCCACAGATTGGATGGACAGAACAGCTCACAAGCTTGTCTTTGAAGAGACCACCTTGAGGTGGAGAGGTGAATGCAGCTTGACCAAGAGACAGGTGTCAAGATGATCGGTAGGGCAAAGTGCAGGTTCCCCTGTCCGCTACGGGATTGTGAACCAAGGGAATATACTACAGGTCACAGAGGTGAATGCAAGGGGGACCGTTCAGAGTAAAGCAACAGAAAGCATGGGTAAGGTGGTCCAGCCTGGCCAGTGACATGCCATCACAGCTGGAGACTGGAGGAATAATTTTCTGAATGATCTCACATTTCACAGCAGCTGGGAGACGAGCCTCCTTACAGTGGAAGGCACCAGGCTTGGGGAGGAGTTTTGTGGAGATTGAGTTGATGCTGGAAAATAAGTTATAGGTTCACCCTCCCTTCCAACTGTAACAATAGTAGAACTGCAACAGCCCTGCCCAATGCTCAGGGATGGGGGCAAAGGGATTTTTGGGGAAATATGGGCTTAGTAAACAATTAAAAAGCACTTTATAAGGCAATGAGGTAGGTACTGGCAGTGCAGACCCAGCAGCAGCTATATACTCAACAACATCCCCCACACAGGCATGTACAACTGGAGGAGGATCTATTTTCCAGCGAGAGAAAATGTTTTACATTGGAGTAAATCCCTCCTGTGAAAAGTGCCATGAAATGTGAAATTTCCCCTGGAGACTGAGTGACTGTTTTCTCTTTAGTGCTGTATATCGACACAGTACTATGCTGTGCTGTGCTGTGCTGTGCTCTGCTATGCTACACTACGCTGTGTTGTGCTTGACTGTGCTGTGCTAAGACATCCTATAAAGCAGCAGTGCAACAAAATTTGGCAACAAAAATAAATAAATCTGACCCCACCATTTTTTTTAATATAAAAGTTTCCAGACGTCTTCCAGTTTTATTTGGTGGTCAAATTTTTGAATTTCGCCAAAATCTGAGTATTTAGAAATGTTTCATTTCGGTTTTTTTCCAAGAAAAAAAAAAGTTGGCTGCCACATTTGGCTTAGAAATACCACTTTAATCCTGGGAAGTGTTAGGACTGAGAAAATAAAAAAAAAGTAGTGTTGCACACTACAGGAGACACCAAGAAAAGTCCTTTTGACAGGCATGCTAATATTTTTATTAATTGTACCTGAAACTAGCTTTTTTCCTGAAAAACATTTTTCATTGTACTGCTGCTTTAAGTACTTCAACAAACCAAACAAATATATTATAAATCACAGAAAACCTAACACAGATCATCAAAGCAGTAATTTAGACCAATACAGAGAGACTGACATCAATTAGTTATGCACAGTCCATCTAAGAACACATGTTGAATTTCTACCTGGACATGTGCCAGGGAACAACAAGTAGGGCCTTGGTTTAAAATTTCACAGAATGACTTATGCATAAGTGAAGCAACACACACACACACACACACACACACACACACACACACACACACTGGCACTGCAGTGTCAACATAGGTATAAACCCATGTCCCCAGCATCCCTTAAGGGCTGGTGAAATAGTTCATGGAAATCTCCCATATGATTTCACTTTGTGCATTGTATAACCAAACGTTGTACATCAGTGGTTGCTTTACAGTATATTAACAGTTTTGTGGTCCACCCTCTTCAAACACGCAAACCAGCATACATCTCAATTCCCTGCCTCAAGCATCCGGGACAAAATCGGAGACACATGACCAAACTCAGGAACACATCTTAAAAAGGATAGTATCAGTACATGAAGCTGTTACAATAAGTGGTTTAGTGGTAAAAACATTTTCTGATGTAGAACAAACTGTAAAACTACTGTCTGGTATGATTTTATGATTCAAATCGCTACTTTTCACTGGTAAAAAATGCCAAATGCAGGAGAGATAGAGGAAATGTATAATACAAAATCAGGGAGAGTTGAGAAGTATGCAAACCAAACATCTTCATTTCTCATTTTCAAAAAGGATCTGGACATGCTTTTCTCCCTATGTCTTTTTGTCATCTTGCCCCCTAGTGGCTGCACTGCTAACCACCTCACCTTGGCCATATAGTGAGCTGGCAGGCAGTCTTCTTGAAGTCCCATTCCTAGTCCCATTTGTGAGTTGGCCACTGCGGTAGAGGGCTGAAAAGCAATGGTTGCTAAGTCCTCCACAGAAATCAAGGAAACATGTCCGCTCCGTGATGCATCTGTTCTCATGAGTTCAATCACGCCCACTTCCAAAGCCAGGTCTTGCAGGCTGAGGGTCAATGTACTATCACCAAGGTACAACGTCATCATGCCTTTTTTGACTTCCCCCACGAAAATGATACAGTGAGGGAGCAGCTAATATAGATTATTAATCCAAATCAGTTTTTTTATAATATCTTGCCTCTCTTAACACCTAATCATACTGTAACATCTTGTTTGCATACTGGTGCATCTTGGGACACACATGAAAATGATTTATTCCATCTCATGGGGCTACCCCGTTATCATAATAGATACAAATTTCAAAGAAGTAAGTTAACTAATTAAGGCTTAGTTTGGCTTCTCTTTGTCCACCATCTTTTCTCTTGGGGCCAGGCACTGGACACCTCTATCAGCAAACCCTCCTCACCTGATGCTCACTGAGGAAACATGTGCCATGCGGATGCCTGCTAGTGCTGCCAGCACTAATCCTAAGCATGCATGACTTCCCTTATCTCAAGCAGCTCCTCTGCATCGTCTGTCTTACACACCCTCCCGGCAGACCAGCATGTGCCAGGCCAAGTTCCACATAGCCGAAAGTCCTTCCGGGACTTATTCCCCCTCCCCGGCCCTGAAGTGTGCTGAACAAACTCCTCCATACGTGACTGAGAGTCAACTGAGCGAGCTCTGCAGGTCAGGGGTAGAGCATAGAGGCTGGTATGAACCGACAGGGTGTGGTGGTGGAGGTGATGGGGCCACATAATTCATCCAGCCCAACCATCGGCGGAAACACTCCCTGCCTTCCACGGCAGTCAGGACATGCAGTGTCAGAGTGATGCCTAATGCCACCCTTGTTGCTTTGCATGGTGGCTGAGTCCTCTCCTCCATGCTGTGCACTAGGAACAGCATGGAGGCAAATGAAGAGCAGCACAGTGCACCCATCCTAACCCTAAGGCTGACAGTGTCTTTTGGGATGGTCAGTCCACCTCTACCAGCTCGCTGTGACAACTCAGGCTCTGGACACCAAATTGGGATGCCGGCATGACAATCTGCTCCTTAGCTGCAGTGCTATCGGGCCGTGCCCCCTGCACACTGTTTTTTGTTGGTGGGGGAGGGGCAAAAGAGGTAAAACTCTGCCACAGTTCCCAAACCTTGGGCTGTCCGTATCTAAATGAATATAAACTTGGATTCATTGAAACACAAGCAGAGCGTATGAGCACCTGATGCAGAGGAACACCCAATCTTCACACCAGTCCAGGTTGTGCCAGCTGCAGCTACTGCACTATTTGCTTGGTCTGTTTTTATTTATTTTTTTCACCTGAAATATTTTTTCTCTAATTCATTTATTTAACCAGGAGAAGGACTCTTGAGGTAACAACATTATTTTCAAGAGTGTCTTGGAATTACAAGCCCATTAAATATTACATTATACTAATTAGGAAGACTAAAACTTACATTCACACTTTGGGTCAAAGCATTATACACAATGAGCCTTAGAGAAATGCTTGTATAATCAAGCATTCACATTTATGTCTTAATGTACCATACTATTGGGCTTTAAAGTTCAAATACAAATGCATTGGAATATCAATGTGAAGTGCAGGGCAGTGAATTCCAAATGTTTCTGCTTTGATAGCTGAACGCAACCATGCTGCTCTCAATTTGTGATGGCCATAAACTACTCCTGCATTGACTCCATGGCCACTCAAAACATGTTTTGCCTCTTCCAAAACATCTTATCCCCTCAGTAAAATACCATGTTGGTTTATGGGTAACATAAAAAAACCCGAAGCCCCCTCACCCCACCCCCACCTGCTTACCTAGGGAACAAGCCTCCACTCTGCAGAATCTGTAAATAATGGGACAACCCCAAGCCTCCTGTCCATTCAAATAACATGTTATTCTACTGGATTATTCCACTAATCAGCAGGGAGCGGTATTGATGTGCATGTTGTGGTAGCAGAACTAACTGCCAGGGTGATTTTCCCCAAACAACGCATCAATTCCATTTTCTATTGTTAGGTGTGTATTTCTATGTTCATTGATTGTGTGCGCACTAAATTTCCTTGGGGGGTTAACAATACTTTACACACACAAAAGAAAAAGAAGGAACAAGAAAATGCAATCCACAGCAGCTTAAAGGTCGCCCTAGCGCCAAAGTCTCAGTATGCCTGCAGCTGATGGGTGTTTTTTCCTTCTTCGAAGGCTATCACTATACATTCCTTAATCTCGTTTCATCATTTCCCACTGAAGGCCTCATTTCCTGCAAATTTCTTGTTCAGGTTCCTTGAAATTTTTGCAGGTACCGCATCCTGATGTGAATTGCACTGAGTTTCTGCTCTGGTTAGAGACTTCTTTAACATATCCAACATCAGCAGCTCCTCACCAAACAGTGTGCCACCACTTATAAACTCCCCCGATCAGAGCTGGCATGGGGATTCCTACACATCCATTTGCAATACCTGGCACGCCCCTGACCTGATATGAACAGTATAGTTGATTCTTCTAAGCATCTTTTTACGGATCCTATGCACTGCTCTTCCTGCAAACTGCCTCTTCTCTGGTATGCCAACTCTGAGTGTACGAAATGCCTGATGCCCTTGGGTCTGACCTGGTACTTGACTGAGATGGTAACTGCATTGAACAGTCTCAAGAACAAGATGAAACACATGTCTATAGTGTAGTTTGCCACTCTTAGTTGTACTGGCTCAGATGTAAAACCTGTTTAAAAGGCGATATCTGTACTGGAGAAGCCCCATCTGCTTGCCCTGAGCACACATTTACATACCCATGATGCTTTGCACTGGGTTTGAGGTTTTAGAGTGTACATGTAGGATTTGGAGAGATGCACAGAAACCAAACCGTTTGGCTATTTCTTCTGCACTTGCATCCTTCTACAGATCCTATGCACTGCCCACACTGCAAACTGCCTCTTAAGTATGCTAACTCTGAGTGTACTGCAGTAAATATCTAATTTCCTAATGGCTGAGTTGGTACTTCACTGCACTGTGGAGTCCCACTAGGATGAAATGCATCCCTATTGTAAAAGGCCATTGGCTACGGTGTGGTGCTCAGGGAGTAAATTTGCCCCTTTGTGGTACTGAATTGAAATGAAGATTTTTACTAGAAACAACAATAGGTCGGCTCCATTTATTGGGACGGAGTGTTGGGTCCTTATCCACTACTATTAGACAGGTCTATAGTTTGTCAAAGCTCACAATACCAATGACCTGGGTCTGGGAATGATCCTGAATCACTGGAGGGCCAGCAAATGGAGAGGGCTTGAGCAACCCAGTGGATGCTTGCTCTCTCCATAGGAGGGTGGTACACTGCGCTACTGCATGATCACAACCTGTGATAGCATGAGAGGCACTCTATGCACGGTTGGCAAAAGGGAGAGGTGTCAGCTGGTTCTGCACCCATTCATTAAGTCATCTAAGGGGAAGGAGTACGGTGAAAATGCTGGTCAGGATATAGGATGTTTCCTGCACCCTGCAGGCCCTTCACACACCAACCAGGCCCTGGTCCACCTTGCACAGATTTGGTCGCTGTCAGGGGACTTGGTCCCTGTCCCTGGCAGCATCGACATGGGGCGCCAATGAAGCAAGGCAAGTCCTGGGAATGGCTAGCTGATAGGGCTGGGGGGTACAGGTTGAAGGGGGCACTGGCAAGTTGGAAGCATAAACAGTAGGTAAAAAATTATCTGTAGTTTGGCATACTCTGCCTACACTGGATCAGATGTAAAAAAAAAGCCTGCTCTGAAGGCTATTCCTGTTCTGGTGAAGCCTTGTGAGCCTGTTCCATGCAAGGATTTGTAGACCCATGATGCCCTGTGCTGGGTTTAAGGCTTTCGCACATTTACTAGGGTTGTTAGGCAGAAGCAGACCACATGGGCCATTAGGACTGCTTTCCCACGTGTCTGTGGTTCGCCAGAAGAAATTTCCTGGATAGTATCAGCTGATCCAGCCAGGTCTTGAACATTTTCTTGTTTAAGGAGTCGACCGCATGCTGCAGTAATGCATTCCGCAGTACAGCTACCCTTTGTGCAAAGAAACACTTTCTTTTTGTAGTTTTAAATTTAGTTTGTAGGAGTTGTTTATTCTGTTCTGAAGTGGTCTGTTGTTTTTGCCTAAATTTCAAAATCCTAATGCCTCCATAAGTTTGGTATCCCGTAAGATGTCATATAACAGAAGAAGATTACACCTGCCTCTTCTAGGCATGTGCATGGTTTGCACAGATGCACAGAAACCAAACAATTAGAAGATTTCCTTCCTTCATGCATCCTTTAAAAGTCACTCATCCCAGTAGCTCCATACTGCATGTGGTATTTACAGGTGGAATACGTGGCTGAATGAATTTTCGTGGATTCTACACAGTGCTCTTCTTGCACACTAACTCCTCAGTATGCTACCTCGAAGTTACTAAATGTCTGTCTGTCAGTGCCTCACTGCCTCCTATTTCCACTGACCCACCTGACATAACTGGCCTCCTGCAGAGCTACTGACAAGGCATTTACCATATACACCTGTGAATATATGACTACCCTGTCACTACTGCTAATTCGGTAACTGATGTCACTGCTCATTCGGCACCTCTCCGTGGTGGACTCCCATGCAAATGAGATGTTGCCTCATGTGGCTAGCCTGCTGTCCTGTTCGAATGCAGACTGCACTGCAATAAATGATCCATAATAAGCAGCTTCCAGCTCGTTCAACTCTAATTATGAAGTTTAAGGAGGGGTATGGGTGAGACTTTTCTGGTTTGGAGCCAGAACACTTTTGAATTCCAGCCCAGAAAGGATCGGGTAATTAGCAAACAATGAGTGTGTAACCGATATGCAAATACTGTATAAGCTGACCACCTTATTTTCATATGAAGACAGTGTTTCAAGGTCCGGTTTGGAATCAGTTATAACTAAGAGACAGCGTGGTCTAGCGACTAGAGTACACAAGCGCAGGCTTATGTAACCCCTGGATGCTTCTGGGTGCTGTTGGCACCTCCATAACCCTCGTGGTTATACAGATTAGTCCCCTTGATCTGCCACTGCAGATTCTCCCTTGCATTTCAAATCATAACATCCCCTTGACTCTGTGTCCTCAGATGATGGGATGAGTGTCAAGTGTGTGAGTTGGGAGGGGGGTTACAGGGCTCTTAAAAAAAGAGTATTCCAGTGAGCAGGGGAGGAGTCGAAGAATAAGGGTGAGTTAGTCAGGTGGCGTTTAGTCTGGAGAAGGAGTGAGGGGATTAAGTTATAGGACATCAGTATAATATGGTCTTTGGGAGTGCACTCTGGGAGAACTGTAAATCTTCCCAGTAATGTTGATACCCCTGACTGTTACACTGACTCTCCGCTGAGAACACTCACATGGCTGCTGTCATGATGGTGCTTTTTCTCTGGGTGAAGACCTGTTGGTTCATTAAAGGAGTCGTAAGTTCCCTGTTTTGCTTTCTATAAGGGAGGCTGGGATCCTTTGAGACAGAAGCCCATCTATGAACTTACAAACTTTTCTGTGTTAATCACTGGAGGTCAAGGGCCCACAAAAATATGACCTCCTTGTATGCAATGCTGTAGAGCAATCTTGAACATTATGACACACAAAGCTGCTACAGGATAAAGAGGTTCTGGAGCACTGGCAATCTCCAGTATTATGTGGATCTTCCCTCTGCATATTTCATTCGACTAAAATGTGAAAACCAGTATGTGTGATCTTATCTGATGTATCTGTTGTGAAATACTGCTAGTCTGTATCGGTTCTGCTCACATTTCTAGCAGAAGGTTCCATGTAAAAATCACGCCCACAAAATTGCGCCGATCAATAAGAGCGACGGCAAAAGACAGAAAGTAAAAATTGTTAGTGGGAAAATAACACTGTGCAAAGACAGCAAAACCCCCAATAGGACTCATTGTCCTGGGGGTGGGGGGGCTGGACTCAATTGGGGGGCAGATTTACTATTCCTGACTCTGGAGGAGCGCAACTCAGGGAGAGGGAGAAAGCCATCTGTTGCTGAAATTGCCAGCGCAATAAATACTGGGTCACTCAAACGATAGGTGCTGTTTTGCGCTCTCTGTTTTTGCTTTGCTCTTTTCACTTTGCTGTTTTGATGGGACACCCTAGCAGAGCCTGCCCATCAACTGTAGCATCATTAGGAAATGTGTGTGTTGTGAGCCCGTTGACTGTGACATCATGAGGATGTGTGTGTTGTGGGCCCAGAAAATGTGGCATTGTGAGGAAATGTGTGTACTGTGGGTGCACTGGCTGTGACATCCTGGGGAACCGTGTGCCCATCGACTGTGGTGTCATGTGGAAATAAGTGTGATGTGTGCCTATCAGCTGTAAGGAAATGGGGACGTGTGTTGTGTGTGTGTGTGTGTGTACCCATTGAATCTGGCATTGTGGGGAACTGTGTGTGCTGTGTGCACATTGACTAGCCTTGTGGGAAAATGTATGTGTTGTATGCACACTGGCAGTGACATCCTGGGAAACTGAGTTGTGTGCCCATCAACTGTGGTGTCATGAGGAAATGTGTGTGTTGTGTGCCCATAAGCTGTAGGGTCATGGGGAAGAGTGTGTGTCTGTATGCCCACTGAATGTGGCATTGTGGGGAAATGTGTGTGCTGTGTTCCCATTGACTAGCATTGTGGGGAAATGTGTGTGCTGTGTTCCCATTGACTAGCATTGTGGGGAAATGTGTGTGCTGTGTTCCCATTGACTAGCATTGTGGGGAAATGTGTGTGCTGTGTTCCCATTGACTAGCATTGTGGGGAAATGTATGTGCTGTGTTCCCATTGACTGTAGCATTGTGGGGAAATGTGTGTGTTGTGTGCCCATAAGCTGTAGGGTCATGGAGAATAGTGTGTGTGCGTGTGTGTGTGTGTATGTATGCCCACTGAATGTAGCGTTGTGGGGAAATGTGTGTGCTGTGTTCCCATTGACTAGCATTGTGGGGAAATGCGTGTGCTGTGTTCCCATTGACTGTAGCATTGTGGTGAAATGTGTGTGTTGTGTGCCCATCTACTGTGGCATCATGAGGATATGTGTGTTGTGTGCTCATCAAATGTGGCATTGTGAGGAAATGTGTGTGTTGCATACCCATAAATTGTGGCATTGAGAGGAAATGTGTGCGTTTTGTGCCTATCACATGTGGCACTGTAAGAAAATGTGTGCTGTGTGCCCATAGATTGTGGCATTGTGAGGAAATGTGTGTGTTGTGTGCCAATGGACAGTGGCATCATGAGGAAATGTGTGTGCTGTATGCTCATCAACTGCTGTATTGTGAGGAAATGCGTGTGTTGTGTGCCCATTAACTGTTATATTGCAAGGAAATGTGTGTGTTGATCTTAAAGGAATAAAGCCTACTGCTTGACCCTCCAGTTAAATGTGGATATTCAGTTCACGTTCTTAGTGTGTCGCAGCTGAGTATGTGCCCTCAGGACCCTATGCTCATGGCCCATGATTAACTGACAATCAGAACCCTGGCCAACCACTCTGTTGCATCAGAGGGTCTTGTAGTATGTGACTGTATGGGGAGTCAGCTTCACTTAGAAAGTAGGAGACCACTGGTTTCAATTAGAATTGCTTGTGTAATCCCATTTATAGCTTAAATATCTCAGATAATGGCCTTTCGTTGGCTGACCACTTGGCCCACCTAGTCTGCCCATTTCCCTACCTACAGGATAAGCTACAGATCCTAGTTAACCAACAGCCTATTTCTTCCTACCCCCACAAGAATTGCCTTATGTCTGTACCATGCATTCTTGAATTCTCCCACAGTTTTAGACCCCACAACCTCCTCAGGAAGGCTGTTCCATGTGTCCGCCACCCTCTCTGTGAAAAAATACTTCCTCACATTGCCCCTGAGCCGTCCCCCCTCTATCTTCAAATTGTGCCCCCTTGTTCTTGCACATCTCTTTTTCTGAAAGATGCTACCCTCTTGGACTTTGTTGATTCCACTGAGGTACTTAAAAGTTTCTATCATGTCCCCCCTCTCCCTCCTTTCCTCAAGGGTATACATCTTAAGCTCCTTTAGTCTCTCATCACATGGCTTCTCTTGCAGACCCTGCACCATTTTAGTTGCCCTCCTCTGGACTGCCTCTATCCTGTCTATGTCCTTGTGGAGATGGGGTCTCCAGAACTGGATGTAGTACTCCAGATGGGGTCTCACCAACTGTCTGTACTGTGGGATAACAACTTCCTGTTTTCTGCTGGTGATGCCTCTCCCTATACATCCCAGTATCCCCCAGCCCTCCCTACTGCCTTCTCACATTGTTTGCTAACCTTAAGGTCATCTGATATGATTACCCCCAGGTCCCTTTCATTTTGTTGTTGTTACTACCCCTCCCCACTGTGTAATCTTCCCTGGGTTTTGCTTCCCAGGTGCATTATTTTGCACTTCTTTGCATTGAATCAAGCTGCCATACTTCTGAACATTCCTCCAACCTTGCCAAGTCCCTTCTCATCCTTTCCACGCTCACTGTGTATCAACCCTGTTGCAGATCTTTGTGTCATCTGCAAAGAGGCATACTTTTCCTTCAGTCCCTCTGCAATGTCACTTATAAAGACATTAAAAGGACTGGACCTAGTACAGAACCCTGCGGTACCCCACTAGTAACCCCCCTTTCTTCAGAGTGGACTCCATTTACAATTACCTTCTGTGTTCTGTTGTCCAGCCGATGTTTTACCCAGGCTACCACCCTGGGACCCATTCCCAGGCTGGCTAATTTGTTTATTAATCTTTTGTGTGGGACTGTCAAATGCCTTGCTAAAGTCTAGATAGGCCATGTCTACAGCCCCTCACTGGTCTACTACTTTGGTCACCCAGTCAAAGAAATCAATTAGATTCGTCTGACATGACCTTCCCTCTGTGAACTCATGCTGCCTTGGGTCCTCTGCCCCACTGGCCTCTAGGTACTCAACAATTCTTTCCTTCAGAAGTGATTCCATCATTTTCCCTACCACAGAGGTTAAACTGACAGGTCTGTAGTTTCCTGCCTCTGTCTTGCTCCCACTTTTGTGAGGGGGAATCACATCCACCTTCCTCCAGTCCTCAGGTACCACACCATCCTCCCATGAAGCCTTACACAGAGGCGCTATGTAGGGGAGATCAGTAGCAGTCGCTCTATGTCTGCTATTTTATGATAAATCTTGGCAGTATTTTGTAATCTCGGTGTGTGCGTTGCTTTTCACATTGCTATTGTAGCTGGATGGAATATATACAGATGTTAGAGTTGGTGAGAGCAAGCAGAACAAGAAAACATGTACTCGAATGGGGGAGCAGGATAAGGGGAAATACTAGAATGTATTACTTTACTTATTGGATGGTAAACACGTGAAATAGCGTACCTACTGAGGTTGTGGAAACTAGCACTGTTCAGGCTTTCAAAGCAGGAACAGGCAGACTCCTGAAGGAGAATGGCATTGTGGGTTACACTGCATGAGTAGCAGTAGCATTCTGGTTAATAAACTCCAAGGTGTGTGCCTACTTAAATTGGGTATAGTCACTGCCAATGAGGTTGAACAAGATGGACTCAAAGCCCCTTTTGTCATCACAATACTATGCTAATAACTCACTATTTTGTTATGGAAGCAGGACTGCACTGAAAACAAGATGTTGCATCTCAGCTGGCCTGTCCTGGAACAACTAGCCATGTGGTCTTAGGGGAGTTTGAACTGTTTCTACAATTGATTCACGAGTCCCTTCCTGTAAGCCAACCTGAAGCTAATGCTCTGTCCTGAGGAAAGCAAGCCAAGAGCAGGCTAAGGAAGCAACTAGAGATGTGAGGGAGACTCAGCAGAATGTAAGAGCATAAGAATTTAGAGGGGGAAGTAGGCCAACTAGCCCATCAGGATTATGTGCCACTTCTCAGCAGTTAGACCACCTTAAATCCTCCTGTCTCATGTATTGGTCTAAGTATGCCTTAAAGGAAACAGGCATGGTCTAAGACATATGCCTTAAAGGAAATAAATGGGTAGGTAGTAGGAATAGTGTCTTAAGGTGGTCTAGAGATGCATGAAATAGCAAACCTGACCAGTAGGAGCATCCATTTTTCAAGAGATTGTGATCATCAGCAGCATGCAATAGAAGAATTGTTTGATAAAGTCTTCACATTTCATCTCTGGCATGGTAAACCCAGCTCTCCAAGGGTACCCCGGGTAAGTTGGTCTGAAAGGCAGGGCACCAGTTGTCAGTTTTAATTGTTGTATTACCTAAACAAGGTCCTCTCTCACCTGCTGGATGGCAGCAAAAAATGTTACTTTCTGGTGTGAGCTTATGTGCCTTTTTTTTCTGGTCTGTCACTTCTCTAGTTCCGGTGCACTGCACACCAGCCAGTGATTTCATGTTTCAGTATGAGCAGCACAAGAAGGCTGCTGTGTCCATCCGTATAGTTTATTTTTTTGTTAACTGATCTATTTCTGCTAACTATATAGGCTGGATGCCAAACCGATCAACAGAGTTCTCAGCCCTGAATAGCGAGATGCTATGCTACGCTGGGGAACACTTGCTCCGTGGACACAACAGGGGGCCTGTAGGCACTACAGCACACTAATGGAAATGTCAGCTCCTCACCACTTGTGTAGGGGTCAGTGGTGATAAAACATGCTAATGCAGCACTCAGCTCAAGTAGAAATTCCTTTTCAGTGAGCAGAACTGTTGCAAGAAGCAGTAGACCATAATGACCCCAGACTCCAAGGGTGAAATCCTTGACAGGTACTCAAGCTAAAGAGACCACATCACTCCCAGATTTTGCTAGGCATGACCTTTCACCCTTGCCTCTCCTGGCCGTGTGCACAAATTAATTGCAATGGTAACTGACGGGTCCCCTCATCATTTCAGTCCAATTAGGCTAAGTGTTGTGTAGTTTACAGTCATGTGAACTATGCAATAAGCTTCAATGGGGGAATAATCAGTACTCCGAGAAGAAGAAAGCCAATGCATTAATGAGCTGTTTTGTTCCATGTAACAGCAGTTTTTATGGGGGCAGCTAGCCCCTTTAATTGTTTATTGGTAAACTTTCGGTGATGATGATAGCTCAGACAAGCAATCAGCATGGATGTTAAAAAAGTTAAATGCAGTTAGAGCTGACTAGTGTCAGCAGGCAGGACTAGCTAATGTATGGGAGAGGGATGAGAGCAGCTGACTTGCTCATGATCAAGTCTATGTGAGTTGGGAGTTGTTCTAATTCATAACAGTGCATGTTTCCTATACAGTGGCTGTTGGTGAGGTACCAGATTAATTTTGTGGTGTACCAGCCTACTTGCAAAAGGTCATTAACAGAGTGGGTCCCAGTAAGCCTACCCCGATCTTGAGCTGCATCTTCCTATCTCTTTTCTTAGAACAGCTGGAGAAGGTTGCCTTACATCTCCAAGAGTTACTCTGCACACTGCTGAAGACAAGGATATTGCTGTGTATGTACTAGGGATTCTTGGAATCATGGAGTTGGATTTCTCGGATTCCAAGTTTTTTTGAATTTGGAATTTTGCTATTGAGGCCAAACAAAAATCCCACCCCCCCCCAAAAAAAAAAAATCCCCTTAATGGATGCGGAATCATAATCACAATCTGATTTTGTATCCTAAACCCTTCCCCATCTAGTACAGCTGAAAAGCCCTCCCCCACTTATCTTCATGCTACAGAGGCTGGAGGCGCAGGTGGCTGTGGTCATGGTTAGAGAGATAGGCATGGCATCTGATCCAGGTATCCATCATAATGTTTGTCCATTTGACCCTCCCACAACAGCCTTCTCATCTCGACTGCTTGCTAACCACTCCCCCCCCCTCCACCCCATCTGTAACCTGACTGAAGCTCATAAGATTAGTCCCGGCCCCCGACTCCAAATAGCAGTACCCCAAGCTGACTCAACTAGTACCTCCCATGTCCTGCTGGCTCCCATCCCAGTGAGTCCCCAACCCCGGATCCATCATAGTATACGCTGCAATTGGAAGCACCATGTGTAAGTTTAACAACTGCACTTAAACCAGTAAAATGCACTAACCACAAAGAAGAACCCTGTCCTTGTCTTCAGTTCTCCCCCAAACCACCTCACAGAAGCCCCCAGTTGTGCCTATGTAACCTGGGAGGTGGTCGACGACAACAAAGCCCTGAGGTTTATTAGCCACTACCAGACCACGTACTGGTCTAGCAGTGGCTGCTAAACCCCAGGCTTTGAGCCACTGTCACCCCAGGCCATTCAGGCACAACCAGGGGCTTTGGAGGTGGTTTAGCCAGGCTGGGCAGAAAGAACTGAAGATAGGTAGGATTCCTCACAGTGGTCAGTGTGTTTTACCAGTTTAAGTGCAGTTGTTGTTAAACTTGTACTTAGTACCACCAGCTGAAATGCACACAGTACTATGATGGGTCGGGGTCGGAGACTTGCTGGGATGGGAGTCGATGGGACACGGGAGGAACTAGTTAAGTCAGCTTGGGGTGCTACTACTTTTCACCACCTTATACTGTCTGTGTCACTGGGTGCTGCAAAAGGAAGAATGGTGCCATCTGATCATCACGGGTGACATAAGCGAGGCAAGACTGCTGCCAACAAAGCACACTGGACCTAAGTCTAAGGACTCAGGAGGATGGCAGTAATGATGCAACAGGCAACAAGTAAAGTAAGTCTGACTCCATCCTAGTCGCAGGGGATTAGGGAGGACTGGTGAGGGACTGCACTGTTTTTTTTTGTTTTTTTCCTATATAGGTTTTTATGCCCAGATTTTTTCCCTATTCTTCACTCTTCCCCATACTTTGGCCACCTATGCGAGTGTGGAGGAATGCACACGCTGCATTTTGAGGTACCCTCCTGCTTCTTGCCACCCCCTCCCACCTATGCTGACCCCCAGACCTCCACCTAGTGGCAGCAGAACTACAGGGGGGTGTGCAACAGCCAACCTGGGAGAAGAGAGCTGCCTTCTGGCTGCTCAGTCCTGCCCCCCTCCCATGCTGGCTTCCCGACGACCCGAGTCCATGCCCAAACCCAGGTCACCAGTGTCACGTGAGGTAAGGTGTCCTGCACCTCAGGTCTCTGTGCCACTGGGATGGCTGGCACTGTTGGTTTTGTGGGGGAAGGGTTATTGTGGAATTTGTGTTCTGGGTCTGCATCAGATCATATGGATTCAAAATTTCTGACTCCGATTCCAATTTCTAAGGCCTTCTCAGAATTGAAGCTTACTCGAACTTGGAATCAGAAATTCCTATGAATCTGCTGGATACAGAGCAGAATCTGCTGATTACAAGCAACTCTAGCATGCACCTCTAGTATCTCCGGTGCCTCAGGGTGGCTCAGCTTAATTTTTCAGTTTCCTCTCACCCTAAGAGTGTGCAAGGTGACCCTCGCATAATGAAGAGACACTGGTGAGCCCATATCTGCATTTCTGTATTACTGTATATGCAGACAGCTATAGGCTGGGAAGAAAGCAAACCACTGAGTCCCTCCCACCTACCAGTTCAGTGGGAACACCCTGCTACCCTTTTGTGTTCATGTGATCTCGGTTTGCCTCATCCCATGATGGCAAATGACACCTGAGAAAAAGTTATGGTCGCACACATCAGCTCCTTCACTGATGACATCATGATGGGAAAGGACTTCATCCAGACATTTCCAGTCTAACCTTGAAGTAACCTGAATATAATATGAATATATCACAGTGTCAGTGGCTCAGCAGGTAGCACACTCGCCTCTGAGGCAGGGAGATCAGTAGGCTGTAGGTTCTATCCCCACACCAGGCACTTGGGTTAATATCCCAATACTGACACTGTAGTGCAGCATGAGGGCGGTGCTGCACTCCTGAGGTGCCATCTTTCGGATGAGACGTTAAACCGAGGTCCCATCTGCCTGTTCTGGTGGTAGTTCAGGTGGGCGTTAAAGATCCCATGGCACTTCTCGAAAAGAGCAGGGGTAATTTTCTTCTTTATTGAAATAAGGCATCAATCAAATATCAAAATGCACACATCAAAACAATTCACCATGTTAATACAAAAAAAAGAAAACAGAGGTAAACCAGAACGTAATATGACAAACGGCTAGAACAATGAAAAGAGAAACTAAAGCTATGTAAACAGTTATAACTTTAAATCTTATGCAATCAAGATCCCCATTTTCTTTTGTGTTATACTATTCATTTAAACTTAATCAAATGGGAAAACCCTTTCCACCATTTTAACTTTCTCAGTGTCATATATTTGAATATCTTTTGATATACTTTATTTAACTCACAGATGACATATTGACTATATCTTACAAAATTAGGTTTCTTGTGATATAAGACCCACTGACATCTTTCTTGCCATAGGCAAAATCTTAAGCAAGCTAAAAATATACGTAAAGTATCAATATGAAATTTAGAAAGACTTAAAGGAAAAATACCCAAAATTAATAACTCATAACCTAAATGCTGTAACCAATGAAAGTTCCATAAATTAGCAAGATATTCCCATAACTTCGAGGAAAAGGAACAATGGAGAAAAAAATGTTCTATTGTTTCTTCTTGAGCTATACAACCTAAATAAGGACAGAATCGTTCTTCTTTCATTTTGTACTTGGCTGTACCTCTAACCTGAAGGCGGCCATACATAATCAACCACTGTATTTCCCACATATGGATAGGTAAGCGGGGATTGTTTAACTGGTCTAATACATAATGGTTGAAATTCACATGGCAATTTTTAAAAATAGGAGAGGATGGATTAATCTGAGAGATAATAATATTCTATAGAGTTTTAGAGGGATTATTAATATGGGTTTTAGTTAACTTCCAGCAATACAATTTTTTAGCTATGGGTTTAAAGAAGGTGGAATACTTAAGTTATTATGTATTTTCGGTGCTGTGTGAGTCCATTTTAATAAAAATTACTAAGTAGGCTTTTCAGCCAGTTAGCTTCATATTTTCAGAAGCTATAAGGCAATTTCATAAAAGAAAAAAGACATGAATAGTGAATTGCAAAAACAACTGGGTCTATCATACCCACACCACCTTTTACTTTGTCTAAGTAAGTGTAACACCTTTTGATTGGATTTAGTCTGTTTCCCAGAAAAACTGAAAACTAATACTATACATTTTGACTTCCAGAGTAGTTGGAACTGGATACAGAAATGCAATATATTGCATACAAGGCAATAGAACTGCTTAAAATTTGCACTCTTTTAATTTTGAAAATCTGTAATGCTTCCATCTTTGAACTTTATTCTCAACTTTCTGTAGGGCTTTCAGCCAATTGTGATCTGATAAATTTTGAGGTCCAAAAGTGACCCCTAAAATAGTTATAGGTTCTGGTGAAATTAAAATTGTTCTATGTACAAACGGGGCCAAATTGTCTGTTCCAATCAACAGCCCTTTAGATTTGTTAAAATTTATCTTAGCATTTGCCAAAATAGCATACTGGAAAAATAGTTGGAAGAAACACTCCAACTGATTTTGCTGATGAAAAAACAGACAGATATCATCAGCATAAACTTGGATCTTTAATGAAGTGTGAATTAGGTATTATGAAGCCCTCCCAACTAGGGACAGAACTGATTTTCTAATGAAAGGCTCTAAGGAGCAAATATATAATAATGGACTTAGAGGCATCCTTGCCGCACTCCTGATTGTAGGGTCCATCCTTTTCAATTTTCCCTTAATAATTGGACATATTATAGAGTTAAGATATAACTTCTTTAGCACCTCTAAGATACAAGGGCATGCCTAGAAAGCGAGTGTCTCAAATAGAAAAGGATGACTTACCCTATCAAATGCTTTTCTAAATCTAAAGAGTAAAATCCAGATTGTTTTTATAATTCAAAATTCAATTAAGTCTCTAATGTAACACAAAGTAGTTTGAATTCTTCTATTTGGTACGCCACAGTTTTGAACTGGCGAAATCACTAGACTAGCCCATGATTTAAGCCTATTATTCAGTAAAGTAGCAAAGATTTTATAATCTGAGTTGAGCAGAGTGATGGGTCTCCAATTTCGAATATCTCCTTTGTCTCCTGTCTTTTTAAAGATGTAAATTTGAACTCCCGTTGAAAATGACTGAGAAATCATCTCACCATTAATAAATGTATTGAAAACACTACATAAGCAAGTAGCTAATTCTAGGGAAAAAGTTTTATAAAAAGCATTTGATAGGCCATCAAGCCCAGGTGAAACATTACTTTTTAGATTTGAAATTACGTCTGTAAGTTCCTGGACTGTAAATGGTTTAACTGTATTGTCAATAATAGAAGCCGCAATATTAGGACTCTCTAAACCCTTGAAATACTCTTGAAAATGTGTCGACAGAAACCTTTTATGTGGACTAAGTTTGTAAAAATGTTGAAAGATAAGAGTACCAATGTCTTTGGAATTGGTTATATGAGTTGAATTTGTGACTAAGTGGTCCAAATTAATGTTTTCTTTAATAGACTTACATAAAATGAAAGGATCACCAATAACCGATTTTGAAGAATAGTTATTAAGCAATGCCTGGAGAGTTTTAGCACGATCATATTGGAATTTCCTCATTTGAGTTTTAATATTAGCTATCTATAAAGATAAGTCGTCCGAGGTAGTATTAACTGTTGCAAATAGGTTTTGAAGATGGGTTCGTAGAGTTAAGTAATTTAAAAAGTTGTTATTTTGTGTTTTCTGACCATAGACTTTAAACCAGTTTATACAATCTTGTTTTGTTTCTGTCCACCAAATCTCTAAATTGGGATATAAACACCTAACTGATAATCTAGCTGTTAAAATATTCAAAATTGAATTCCTAACGAATCCTTTTTGTAAAGATGAATCATTCAACTTCCATCTATACTTTTTAGGTCTATGGTCTGATGCCATATCAACTGAGGCTTTAATAAGGAAATGATCAGAAAATTCAAAAGAATGTCTCTCAAACTTCGAAACATGGACATTTTTAGAGGAAAAAAGATAATCTATACAGGATCCTGTATTCCCTTTATAAAAAGTGTTTTGAGGGGGGTCTGATTCCATTTGATTACAGATTGTGAGGTCTGCCCCATTAATGATAGAGTTCAAACAGTTAGAATCTGCAGTAAATCTTTTCCCAGATGGTACGTCCATTTTTAGCACACAGTTAAAATCGCCACCCCATAAAACCGGCCTAGTAGTAAATAGAAATGGTTGAATGGCCTTCATACAGGTAATCCTAGCTGTTTTAACTTGCGGATTATAAATATTAATTATTCTATAGATTTGTGTATCTAATTTACAATCAACAATCAAAACTCTACCCGGGATGCAATCTATTAATTTCTGCAGTCTAAATTGGAATGAATTAAATAAAATACCAACCCCGTCAGCTCTATCTTGTCCAAAGGACCAATAGAAGAGCCCCCCATGGCCAGTCCTTTTGAAAGCAGTTATGTGTTCCACAGAGAACATCCATGTCTCTTGCAAAAGGCAAATGGATATTTGAGAGTCATGAATAATGTGAAAAATGGCTTTTCGCTTGGCACCATTTAAAATACTATGAACATTTAATGAGGCCCATACAAAACCCATTTGACAAGCAGATTGAAGTTAACTGTCTCATTTTTTTCTTCTTTTTTTTTTCTTATCCTTATAATTACTTTGTGAAAGTTCCATACTATCACGGGTAGATTTTTGGGAATCTGAATCTCCAATATCCATTTCTGCTTCCCCCCAGGAAGAGGTCAAAATTGAAAAGGGTTGGTAGTTGCAGCGGAGTCTAAAGTTGGTTCTAAAATGATTTTGAATTTCTAGTGGACCTCCTAGGTGGCAAGGGAGATGGAATGGGGTTAGGGGGGGGCCAGTGTCACTTGTGGTAATTGTTTTCTGTATAACAGACAGGCTGTAAAATCTGGGCAGCCATGGGTACTTGGGGATTTTTACTAGGAAGCTGTTCAGGCTTAAGGGGGGGGGGCAGTGAAGCAGGCTTCCTTCCAGAAGCAGAGTTTAACTTTCCTGAATCGTGGGATTTAACCACCGGGTTTTTCTGTACTTTAACAGCTGAATTTGAGATTAACCCTTCTTGAGCCAACTGAATAAATTTCTCAGTATTATTCCCTTGCAGTTTATTCTTGGCTGCCCAAGGACAGTCTTTAAAAGCGTGGGTAATACCTTCACATAAATCACATTTTGTAAGGTTTATACATTGCATCGTAACATGGCCAATTTCACTACAATTATCACATCTCGGGCTGTCGCAGACACTGGACAAATGAGTTCTCGAGCCACATTTATAACAGGCCCTTGGTTGCCCACTGTAAAAACAAACCCCCCTGTCCCGTCCCAACAAGAAGGAATTTGGGATATGTACAAATCCATTTTCATTCTGCCTTAACTTAACTTTATATTTCCACCCTCCTGTCCAGAAGCCTTCTAAATCTAAAATAGGTTCTGGGTCCCCCTGAATATCACATTTGTTAGATAGCCAATAGGTAATATCTTCAACCTGAGCTCCCTCATTTCGAAACATGATTGTAACAAACTTAGTGGAAGGCTGAGAAAGAGGGATAATAAGAAAGGGAGCCCAAACTGGGGAAAATTTCACTTGATTATAACGAATCCAAAACAAGTCTAGAAAGGCCGGAGAACGAAAGCTCACATCATAATTATCCTCACCAGAGATATTAATAATTGCAAATACATCTCTGGGAGAGAAATGCAGAGACTCCTTTATTAAAATTTTACCTACATAGTTCCTGTCGGGCCTATCTGCCATACCCCCTTTATACCTAATTCTGATAGCATTCCTCCTAGGTGCAGCTTCCCGTTTGGCTTTAGCAAACAACTCAGATAATAGAGGTTTTGTTCACTAGAAGTATTACCATTTTCAGAAAATGCAATATTATCATGGGGTTGCTTAACCACCACTCAGAAACCTTTTTTCTATAACATTTTCTCTTTTGGATTCACTAGACCCTCCGGATTCCACCCAGGCGAATGAACATTTAGATCAAAAAAGAAGAGTCCCACGATAAATCTGCTGCCCATTCTCCTGAAGCCTGCTGCTTCCACCCTGCTGCAAGTAAAGCCGATTGTGGAGTCCATGTAGCATCATGTTGGCTAGAGGGTTTAGACTCTGCAAGCCTTAATGTAGGGTCTTTAGAAAAAGTAGTTGGGGCTTGAACTTTATACATTTCTTCTTCTTTATTTTCGGCACGTTTTTTAGTAAATGTAAAGTCTGTAACCCCCTCCTGATTATTAGGTTTGATTGAAATATTATGGGCGAATAAAGTTTGTCAGGCATAAGCACAAAACCTGATTGTTTGTTGAGGGTTGCAACCCGCTCGTCAATAATTGCCTCTGGTTTCAGTTGCTCGTTTTCAAACTTCAATGCCGCGGCAACCCCCGAGCCCTGTACTTTTTCCGACAAGTCCTGATCAAGCGTAGCCTTACTCGGTGTGGAAACCCAAGACTGACCTGTGCAAGCGTCGGCTGGATATTCTGTTGTGTGTCCTGTAGTAGAGCTTTCTCGTCCGCTTCTGGCTCAAGCACCGAGCTGGGATTCCTTCGCATTCGTCTGCGTGGCCGTCATGCCTGATTCGGGCTCTAGGGATTGCAGGTGCGAAGCTGTTCTTCTGATAGTTTGAGGTCTTTGCAGACTGCAAACTATGTAATTCACTTCTCTCAGTCTGCAAAAGGCATTTTTGAGAAAAAGGTTCTTCCGTATTCATCAAAGCATCCATAAAAAGATCCATTTCTTCTACGTCTGCTGAAGGAAATTCAACCAACGACTGAACACATACTGGGGTCTCCTTCAGCTCTGTAAACTGTACCTGCTGCCGAAGCTCTGCAGCGTCCATCTTAGAGCACTAACCAGCACTCCTGCTGGTGACCACGCACCACACAGTAGGGGAATTTCCCTGGTGCTATGACCAAATTCCCTTCATTCATGAAAAATACTACCAACAGCTTAATCTGGTTCAAGGTTAGTTGGCATTCATCTGTATCCCCCTCCTCCGGGTCGTGCCTGAAAATAGGCAGGATTTGTCTAGTGCACTTACCCGGTCAAAAATAAATAAAAATAGTTTAGCTTTAAGTCTGTAATCTATTTGCAGTTTTCTTGCTAAACGGATGTCATGGAACGTCTTGAAAACAAAGACCACTAACTGCTAAAGAAATGAGCACACAATGTAGATTTCAGGGCACTGCTAAGCTGGATAATCAATTTTCAAAAATTGATTATAGTCTATCAGAATATAAGACTGACAAGGAAAAGAAAAAAGAAAAGTTTTTAATGGTGTTACAATAATTTTCTACCATCATTAAAAGGGATGCTACCCTTTTATCATGTTTAGTGACCGTCTGCAAACCATCTTGGTCTGTAGCTGAAGACTGCATTGCACAAAGTTCACTTTTTAAAAAATTTTTTTTTTAAGTTCTGCTTAATCTCATAATTTTTCCTACTTACACACAATGATACCCCACTCTTGGGACCTCCTAATGTCTGGCTCTGCTGCCCACCCAACTCACCAGCCACCACCAGTTCCCACCACTTCACCCTGTGTATCCAGCATAATTCTGCCAGTGGGTTTTCCTGTGGTGGGTCAGGGAGAAGCAGCTTCCATTCACTGGGAGGCAGCAGCCAAAGTAGAGTGGAACTGGTGTGCACAAGGATCTGGAGCAACTGGAGAAGCCCAGAAAGGTGTCATCTGGTTTACCATAGGATTTTTATCCCAGTTCTTCTTTCCCACCTCCCCATCACATGCACGCTGCAACATCCGGGAGGAGGGCTCCCGATAATGCTTGGTCACCCACCCTGCCAAAAGAGCTGCCACCATGCCATCTCCAAGACTACATGCAGAACAATGACATGCAGTCCTCACCCCCAGGAGGAGAGTGGTCAAAGGACACTCAGAGTCCTCACTGCTGACCGCCACTCATGACGGGAAGGGTTACTTTTACAGGATCCGATTTTGTAGACAAGGCACAGATATATAGGTTATTCTTCAAACTGACGCCTTTTGATGCCCTTAACAGACAAGGGTTCGAGGAAATTAGAAACAAAAGCTCTCTTTTTATCAATGACCTAGGGCACAACCAAGATGCAGGCTTTCTGTAACGTTATGTCATGCTCCTGAGTGTTCCCCCAGAGGGATAATCTCCTCCAGGGATGAGATAGATCACTTATTTCCCCTGGATCATTCTGTTCTTTATATAATTTATTTACCCAGGAAAGTCCTGCTGAGATGCAGCATCTCATTGTCAGTGGGGTCTTGCCTTTACCCATTTTGAGGGCTGGATGGACCAAATCACTGAGAAGTGACTTGCTCAGAGTCACACAGTAAGTGGGGGAGGTGGTGGGATTTGAACCTGGGTCTCTTGGTTCCCAAGCCTGTTCTGTAGATACAGACCACACTGCCTCCCCTTTACAGTGTTGCCCTCAAATCTACTCTGTCCATACTAGATCCCCTTTTCCATTCCTTCCGTTGATTTGCTCTAAACAGCCGGGCCCTTACCTATCACTGCTCCCTTTATCTTAACCTCTCTCTGCTCCTTAGAAGCCCGATGTCTCTACCACTTCTCCTCTTCCCTGACTAAATACTAGCTTGCTATCATCCCCTCCTTCCTCTCCTCTCTCCTAAACCACTCCATCACATCATCCTGTTCCAGTTGCACTGCTTGCACTCACCCTTCCCATATCCCTCACTACAAAACCTCTGCTGCTCATTCCTCCTTTTCTATCCCCTTTCCTACTCTCTGGAATGGTCTTCCTCCTCTGTTTGTCACTTGCTCTCACACTCCTCTCATTTCTCCCTACCCTGCTCCTGCAGCTAGCCACTCATACTGGTTTTGGCTAGCACATTACCTTCCACTGGCCACCACCTCTGCCCCATCCACACTGTTCCACTGCTTTAATGTTTTAGTTCCATTCACACTGTAAATCATTGCAAACTTGGACTACCACTTTAATGTTTCTACCACTTAACTGGGCAGGCAGTATAGCCTAGGGGTTAGAGTAACAAACTGTGGATAAGCTTGGTGCATCCAGCAGACCTGGATTTCATTACCACAACTTCCACTTGCATACTGTGTGACTCTGAAAAAGAAACGTAACCACCCCAATCCTTCCAGGTCACCCCTGAAAACAGGCACTTGTGCCTAGTGGGCCTTACCCTGTTACTAAGCAATAAACAGAACAAACAAAAAAGACTTCATGATTCACTATCACAGTAAATGTATGTACTTTTGAACATTCTTGTACCCAGTACCATTTGATAGTCTGTGTTATTATACTGCATTTGTCATTTTTTGCCACTGTAAATTCTTGCAGTTTTTGTAAATGTACCTTGTGCCATCTGATATTCTGTATTGTACGTTATGAATGGATAGAAAGAATGCTGGCTCCTGATCGGCTAAGCGATACTTTCAGCTTGGCCGTTATCCCAGCACAACAGCCAGGCTGAAAGCAGTACAACAAAAACATGTTTATAAAATACATCTAATTTACTAAAAAGGACTCATTTCATTATCGCAGTAAGGCACTCCAGGAGTGTGTTATAGTGGGCTAATGGCCCTTCTTAGGTGGTGGAAGCACTTGGCTTTGTCTCATGCTTCAACCCAACCGAGACAGACCATTATTCCACCATAACACACTTCTTGTCATGCCTTATTGCTTAATTATTCTTTTGTAGACTTTCGTTTATTCTCTTAAGGGCCACGGGCATCCTTCAGGAGTACCCTCTCGGCTGCTGCCTCTCACTCCTGGCCTGAACCCCTGCTTCTCCCTGGCTCCCCCGAACGACTCTGGTAGGTCCAGCCTCCGGATCCCTGCCCCCTCCTTGGTGGCTCTTTCTGAAATTAGAGGGACCTACCTCATTGCCAGGTCAGCCGTGGGGAGTCCTGGGTGTGCTGGGCCGGCATTGGAATGTGGGTGTGCCCCTGGGGTCTCCGTCATCTCACCGGCGCTCCAGAGGTTTTTCAGCACTTATTTTGTTCCTGATGATCTTGGTCGTGCAATGGTGACTAACTAGGCACTACATGCTGCCATCTGCCGAGCTCCTCCCCTTGTACATGGTGCCGCAAGATCTGTGCTGCACTCGACTACCGCCAGGTGCCACTACAGAGCGGCGCAACCCCAGAACCCTCCCCAGGGAAGGGAGAGCTGTCCTCTGGATGCTCGATCCCTTCCCTCCCCTGCCAACCCCCGGTGGCCCCGGCTTGTTCCCGAACCCAGGTCGCCGGTGTGGCGTCCAGCGCCTCAACCCTTAACGCCACTGGGCTGGCCCTGCTTAATTATTCTTGTCAGTTTATTCGGTACCGTACTGTATTTTTGTCCCCCCACAATCCTTTGCTCTCATCTCGGAACAAGCTCTGGCTCAGTGTGCCTCTGCTGGTCTGCACATTTTAAATAAATACATTTTTTTTTTTAAATCATGTTTTTTCCAGGCAAAACCTGTAAACCATGCTGGTGCAGTATACCAAAGCATTGGTAGAACATTGGATAGACTGCAGTCTGCTAATAAATGTGGACCACTAAATTGATTCTAGTATCAGCTGGCATTCAAACTCTGAACTCCAGCAGTGGAAGTACATCACATCGCAAGCCAAGTCACTCAGTTCCTCTGAATTTAACAGCATGAAAAAGTTTCCCTTTGGTTGTTTAGTCTCTCCATTTTAAGTACCTCTATAATTCAGCAAGGCTAAAAACCTCCACGAAATAGCTGCAAAACACTGCTAGTGGCTGGCTCCATACAAAGAGCCGTCTCTAATGCATTTTTGATGAGAGAAAATGGTCCCATATAGTCCCTGTTACATGGAGTTAAGTATCCTAGCTTTCTGCATGTGACAGTGAGAAAAAGAGGGGTACTGCGTGGAAGCAGCAGAAAGAGACATGAGAAGGAAGCCCTGACAGGGCTGGGGCAGTGGCCAAATGATAGCATTGTTCTGTATTTGGTCTTCTTCACCTGCAGTGAGGGATGCAGACAGGGAGAAGGCAGCCACGTGATCAGTGCCTCCTCGCTCCGCAATGATACATTAATCTTTAATGACCCGACAAAGCTGAATCAAACAGCTTACAATTAGTGGATTAGCATCATTTTACACAGCCAGTACTTTATACTTGATTCTATGCTGTCACGGTGGGGTTTGGTTCTCAAACTTCTAACAGGACAAAGTTTTTTTGTAATACCTTTTCTTCATTTCCAGAGTGGGAGAAGGAGGCCTTTTTAAGCTGTGATGAATTTAATACAGACAAGCCAAGTTTCCCTCCTCAAGGCTGAGACAAACTTGTCTGCACCTTGGAAGTTATCCAGTTTTCAGCTGTTATCGACCCTTTTGGAAGGGGCTTTCTAAAGTACTGAATAGCAATGGGATGTTCGAAACTCACAGCTGACTTCGGACATGAATGTACTGATGTTTCAAACCCAGCGCAAAGCATCATTGTATCACCATACACAAATCCTTGTGCGAGACAGACAAGGCTTCAGCAAAACAAATGCTGCCCCAAAACGCCTTTTACAGGTTTACATTTTGGCACTTCTCAGGCAACATTTATTTAGGGGAAGCCTTGTCAGCCTGTCCTACACAGGGATTTGCATAATTCTGTTACCATGCTACCCTGCCCAAGTTTGAAGCATTTGAGCGTATGTGCGTTGTTACACAGAAACAGAAACTGGGTTGGGAAAGACATAGAAACATAGAATTTGACGGCAGATAAGGACCGCTTGGCCCACCCAGTCTGCCCATTTCCCTGCCTACTGGATAAGCTGCAGATCCTAGTTAACCAGCAGCCTACTTCTTCCTACCCCCATCCCCTAGAATTGCATTATGACTGTCCCATGCATGCTTGAATTCCACCACTGTTTTTGACTCACGACTCTCCTCCGAAGGCCGTCCATGCATCCACAACCTCTCTGTGAAAAAATACTTCCTAAATTACCTCTGAGCCGCCTCTATCTTCAAATTGTGCCCTTGTTCTTGCACACCTCTTTTTGAAAGATGCTACCCTCTTGGACTTTGTTGATTCCTTGAGGTACTTGAAAGTTTCTATCATGTCCCCCCTCTCCCTCCTTTCCTCGAGGCTATACATATTAAGCTTCTTTAGTCTCTCTTCATATGTCTCCCGGTGCAGACCCTGCACCATTTTAGTTGCCCTCCTCTGGACAGCTTCCATCCTGTCTATGTCTTTGCGAAGACTGGGTCTCCAGAACTGCACGCAGTACTCCAGATGGGGTCTGACCAGCTGTCTGTACAGAGGGATAATAACTTCCTGTTTTCTACTGGTGATGCCTCTCCCTATGCATCCCAATATCCCCCCAGCCCTCATTGCTGCCCTCTCACATTGCTTGCCCACCTTTAGGTCATCTGATATGACTACCCCCAGGTCCCTTTCCATTTTTGTTGTTGTTAGTATCTCACCCCCCATTGTGTACTCTTCCCCTGGGTTTTTGTTTCCCAGGTGCATTACCTTGCACTTCTTAGCATTGAATCTAAGCTGCCATACATTTGACCATTCTTCTAACCTTGTCAAGTCCCTTTTCATCCTTTCCACCCCAGCTTGTGCATCAACTCTGTTGCAGATCTTTGTGTCATCTGCAAAGAGACATACTTTTCCTTCCAGTCCCTCTGCAATGTCGCTATAAAGACATTGAAGAGGACTGTCCTATTACTCGAACCCTGCGGTACCCCACTAGTAACCTCTTCATCAGAGTGGACTCCATTTACTATTACTCTCTGTGTCCTATTTTCCAGCCAATTTTTACCCAGGCTGTCATCTTGGGACCCACTCTCAGGCTAGCTAACTTGTATATTAATCTTTTGTGTGGACTTGTCAAATGCCTTGCTAAAGTCTAGGTAGGCCATGTCCACAGCCCCTCCTGATCTACTACTTTGGTCACCCAGTCAAAGAAATCTATCAGATTTGTCTGGCAGACCTTCCTGCTGTGAATCCATGCTGCCTTGGGTCCTGTGCCCTCTGGCCTCTAGATACTTGACAATTCTTTCCTTCAGAAGTGATTCCATCATTTTCCCCACTGAGGTTAAACTAACAGGTCTGTAGTTTCCTGCTTCTGCCTTGCTCCCACTTTGTGAGGGGAATCACATCTGCCCTCCTCCAGTCCTCGGGTACCACCCCATCCTCCCATGATTTGTTAAACAGGGTAGTCAGTGGTGTCACTAATTCTACCCTTAGTTCTTTAGAATTCTGGGATGAATCCATCAGGCCCCATTGCTTTGTCCACCTTCAGTTTTAAGAGTTCTTTCAGAACCTTTCTTCTGTAAATGGGCTGGTATCAACTTCTGTATCCAGTGTGTTTCTACTGTTTGTTCTAGGTACCCCCTTCCTTTGTAAATACTGAGCAAAAATATTTGTTTAGTATTCTGCCTTTTCACAGTCTCCTCTACCCACCCTCCCTCCCCTTTATTAAGCCTCACTATCCCTCCCTTGGTCTTCCTTCGCTTCCTGATGTACCTATAAAGGTTTTATCCCTTTCTTAACTGAGTTGGCTATCTTTTCCTCGGTTTGGGCCTTTGCTGTTCTGACTGCCTTCCAGCTTCCTTTTGCTTTAACTGATACAGTCCTCTGTCCTGCTCCTTCTGCGATTCCTTGTACTTCCTGAAGCTTTCTTTTCTCTTGAACCTTCACTGCCACTTCCTTTGAGAACCAGTGGTTTCTTACATCGTTTAATTTTGTTTATTTGCTTCACACAAAGGCTTGTTGCCTCTGTGATAGCAGTTTTTATTATTCCCCATTGTTCTTCCACCCCTCCTTCCTGCCCATGTGCTAGTGCATTCCTTAGGCACTTACCCATTTTGGCAAAGACAGCCCTCCTGAAGTCCAGTACCTTTGCCTTTGTATGGCTTGACTCTATTGCTGTGTTTATTGTGAACCATACTGTTCGATGGTCGCTAGTTCCCAGATGGCTACCCACTTCTACATCTGTGATCCTCTCTTCATCTCCATTTGAGAGAACCAGGTCTAAGATTGCTCCCTCTCGAGTGGGCTCCAATTCTAGTTGTCTAAGGCATGCCCCCCTGTAGGGCATCTAGAATAACCCCACTCTTTGAAGTGGCTGTGGCAACTGCACTCCAGTTAACATCTGGCATATTCAGATCACCCATCAGCAATATCTCCCCTTTTTTTGCCATACTAAGTATACTTTCTATCATTTCCTTGTCCATTTCCTCCCCCTGAGAAGGGGGTCTGTATACAACCCCCTGTGCGGATTGTGGTGCCATTGCCGGTCTCCAAATTTACCCACAGTGCTTCTTCTCCTCCCTGTTTTCTCTTTTGTTCTGTTACTTTGATTCCTTCCCTTATGTAAAGAGCTACTCCTCCTCCTCTTTTACCCTCCCTGTCCCTCCTGTAGATAGTGTATCCTGGTATGTTTATGTCCCAGTCATGGTTTTGTGCGAACCATGTTTCTGTGACTGCCACGATATCCAGATGTTCCTCCTCCATCAAGGCCACTAATTCAGGAAGCTTGTTACTCAGACTACGGGCATTGGTACTCATTGCTCTCCATTTTTTGATGGCTTTACTTTCTGTTGCAGCATCCCCCACTGACCTTTCTACCTCGGTCTTTTCTCATTTAGTACCCTGTTTTGTAGGGAGAGGCTGGGATTTTCCTGCTGCTCATCAGTGCCTCCCCCCTTGACTAGTTTAAAAGCTTGCCAATGAAGCATTTAAACCGATTGCTCAAAAGACTTGTTCCCTTCCTGGACAGATGCAGACCATCCTGCCAGTATAGGCTGGTGTCCCTCCAGGTGGAACCCCAGTCCCCAATGAAGCCAAACCCCTGTGCTCCACGCCATTTTTTCAACCACTCATTAAACTGCATGGTGCAAAGTACCCTTGCCTCACTCATGCCATTTACAGGCAGCACCTCTGAGAAGGTTACTGTGTGTGCTACTTGTCTTAGGCCCCTCCCCAGTTCTAAAAAGTCCTTCTGCACTGCTCTAATCTCATGTTGAGCCAAGTCATTTGTCCCTAGGTGGACAATGACATCCAGCTCAGACTCCCGTGCAGCTGTTCTTGTGATCCTGAGGATGCGCTTCCTGTCCCTACAAGCCATGGCACCAGGCAGGCACTTTACTTCAGTTTTCCCTGCTCCCCCCAGTTCTATCCCCCTAATAATTGAGTCCCCCACCAGGAGCTGCTTCCTTTCCTTGTGGCATCCTTTGCCTCCCTCCTGTGGGCCTCCCTGTGACAGGCGTCCTCAGCCTCCTTAATCTCCTCCGTGGGTGCATCCATAGGAGCTGTGCTCCCCAGAATGATGTATGGATTGTGGAGTGGAACAACTGACTGGGTGTGCCTCTGTTCCACCCTCCTCACCTCCCTGAGCCCACTGTGGTCCAACTGCTGTGCTTTCTTTGCAACCTCTGAGGTAGTGGTGGTGGCTCTGGTGCTCCCTGGATGGGGGGGGGGTTCCCTTCCTACCATCAAGTGTGGCCTGGGGGAAGGTTCTCTTACTGCTGTCCAGTGTGGCCTGAAGACGGGCAACTTCCTCCCTCAGGGCAGAGAGTTGTCTGCAAATAGGGCAGCATCTCAGCCTCCAGAAAGACTCCCGGAAGACTGCTGCCCCACAGCCATTACATTGCACTACTCCCCACATGACTATGTACTTTGAACACCAAACTACTTGAATAGTTGTTCTCTTCCTACATCTGTTTATGAATCCTACGCCACTGCGCCGCCTGCAAGATGCCTCTCCTGCACAGTACTGTATCTCTCACTATTGGCCCTCTCACTCCTGGAGCTGCTCGGAACTCAGCATACCAGCATTGACCAAACAGTAGACACAGTGTCACTCATTCAAAAGGCTAATCACAGAGGGGGCACAGTGTCTGAATGTCAACACACATCAACAGGAGCCAAAACTTTTTTTTTTGGTTCATTTGAAATTAAGTGGCCTAAATAGTTAATAAACATGAGGTAAATAGTTAACATACATAGAAGGTTTCAGCAGATAAGGGTCACGTGGCCCACCTAGTCTGCCCTATTTTCTCCATTATCCTAATGTGATGCTGTAGACCCTATTCTGCCTCTGCCCCCCCTTTTTATTTCTAAGATCTGTGTCTGTTCCATGCTTTCTTAAATCCAGTACCTGTTAACAGCAACTCGTCTACCACTCTTTCAGTGAAGAAGTGCCTCATATTTCCTCTGAACCTCCCCCTTCTAATTTCATAGCATGACCCTCGTCTTTGAGCATCTTTTTCTTTGAAAAATGCTGCCTTCCTGTACCTTGTTTTTCCCCGTGATGTATTTGTAAGTTTCAATCATATCCCCCCACCTTCTCCTATCTTCCAGGGAGTACATGTTTGATTCCCTAAGCCTTTCCTCGTAGGTCTTCCAATGCATTCCCTGTACCATTTTGGTTGCCCCCCTCTGAACCGCCTCCACCATAACTATGTCCTTTTAAAGATATGGCCTCCAGAACGGGACACAGTATTCGAGGTGTGGTCTCACCAGTGATCGGTACAGGGGTATTATTATCTCTCTCCTTCTGCTGGTGATATCCTTGCCCATACAACCCAGCATCCAGCTAGCCTTCCCCACTGCCTTGTCACGCTGTTTTGCAACTTTTACGTCATCTGTAATAATAAGTTGTTGAAGGGCATAATATGTGATAATATGCGATAATATGCTCTCAACATGAATGTAACTGATAGTTAATTGTGTATTTAAAAAAATTGGGGGGGTAGGATATGATGGACCTAGCCTTCCTTCTGGCCTTAAATTACTATATTACTATGCTTTCCTGAAGATGACCTCATGGCTGAAATGTCAATTCAAGCTTTATTTTGCAAGCTCGGTATGGCTTTTAGATAACCTATGTACTGCAGTGACAGTACATTCCCCACTAAAGATTTGGCTTTGTGCCAACATACCAATGCTGACCATGGCAAGTTGGGCTGGTAAGCACAACAGCGCTCCTGCTGATTGGCTGTACAGTTTTCCCTCACCCTGGGTCGCCAGTGTACCTTCTTGGATGGGTTCACTCACCCCTAGAGAAGAGAGTGAGGAAATCACTCTCCTGTGATCATTTAGTCCCGGATCTCACCTGGAAGAAGACTAACAGTCTCTGACAAATTAGGGTTGGGGGCTCACTTTCCATGGCATCCTGTATCTACCCATTTTACAGCTGGGAGAGACTGAAGTACAGGGAGTTCAAGTGATATACTTTAGGTCACAAAGTTCGAAAGTGTCTGTGATGGGATTCAAACCTTGGTTTTGGTTCAATATTCTGTTCTCTTCCTCTTGCAAGCAAAATGTGGACAGAGTC
Source organism: Neoceratodus forsteri (assembly GCA_016271365.2). Lineage (NCBI taxonomy): Eukaryota > Metazoa > Chordata > Ceratodontiformes > Ceratodontidae > Neoceratodus > Neoceratodus forsteri. The sequence goes on from CM028131.1 coordinate 233,319,294, forward strand.
TGGATTCCAGTTCTGCATTTTATACCTTTTTGGAATTTGGATTTTTTGGTTTTATGTACCACAAATCCAGATACCTGCCCCCAAAAAACATAATCTGAAGTATCCATTTCTATAGGATACATTCTGAGCCACTGTACTCCAAGCATGCTCACACCAGTGATCTGTACTGAGGCAGTTTTACTCTCTTATTCTTGCTGGAAAGCCCTCTCTCTCCCTATGCATCCAAAGATCATTCTGTTAGTCTTACTATATGTCTTAACTGCACTGGGTTTTGACTTTTATGCAATCCACTATGATCACTCCTTGATATCTTTCCTCCGATATCGGTGTCGGAGGCAGTGAGAAATGAATGGGACACACGGACACAGGAATCAGATGTATCAAGGCTAAAGAAGTGCCATGCAGGTTCTTCATTAAATGTTAACAAACAAAAAGAGCAGACTTTGTACAACAAAATAAAGAAAAAATAAAAGAAATAACATCCAAAAGCTTCAGTGACATTACAGCATCATGACTGTTCAGCTTCAGAAGATCGCTACAAGTTGGGAAAATAACCCAACCTTCCCTTGGGATCTGAACGAGGCTTGCAGATCTCCCACACCAGGGTCAGTACTATGCTGAACCCACAACTGATCTGAGCTGGCTAGCTATGTTACCTCCTTATATACTACGACAGTATCAGGTGACCATCTTAGACTCCGCCCATTTAGTCTTTTCAAATGCAATTCTTTCAAGACATCTTATTTTTAATGTACAAAAGTGAAGAATAACATGTAAACACATCTTTGTACATTCAGATGTCTAAAACTAAATAATAATTATTAACAAAATGAAAGTGTACTTTGGGAGTTGGCCCCTCCCCTCACTTGGCTAGTGTATAAAGCTATGAAGAAGGGGGCCGGCTGGCTCTTAGAAGGACACTGGGTAGCTCAGGGGAAGAATCCAACAACACTCTGTTTGCTAGAACTTTCCTCTGTTACTGTAAGTCCTATATCTTATGTGGAAAACAAGCTACTATGTACAAAACATACAAAATGTACCAAAGATTCATTTCAATTAGTAAGTCATTCAATTAGTAAGTAAACAAAAGAATAAGGTCTGTGCATTTATTTTAATAATGCCTGCATATAGTGTGATTTGTGGCTTGTTTGCAGACAAAACAGAATTTGGGGAAAAGAAGAAACAAACTGCACAGTTCCACAGCTCCTGCAAAGCTACCTGGAACATTTTACTTGTGTAACCCCCCTGCAAATGGGGGTTCCCAAAAGACTTCCAGGAGCTTGCTTGAATGCTCCAAGCCTGAATGGTGTTTGACATTTAAGCCATTTATCAGTGAGTGTTTTTAGAGCCTCTGGTACTGTCTCTTTAAGAGCTGTCTGCTTGCAGACATAATTAGTTTGTATGGGGGACTGTGTGCTTCTGTTTGAGTACCACTCTGAGCTGCTGCCAATTCACTCCATTTTGCAGTCACTAGGAGTGCAAAGGGAACCTATCTGAAAGATGTAACTGTTTGCCAGAAATCATTTAGAGTAATAATGAAATTACAGTGTGTCTAACCTGCTTTCTTTGCAGTCAGAACTGTGTCTGCCTAGTTCCCCATTCTGGTTTTGAACTGCTGAACTGGATCAATCAGTGTGGGGTAAGCTAGCTCTAAAATGGTGCCTTGGACGAATCAGAACTTGGACTCATAATCTGAGCCAGCCACAAGAGGATTGTATGGGCAGTGACTCTGGGAGATGTAGTTTAGACTTCTGCGCCTTTTTGGACCAACAGGAGCAGTCTATTGTGAGTGACAGCCAATCCAGTCAAGAACTGGGAGGAACTCAAAGGAAGTGCCCGATTTTGTATGTTGGAGTTTCAGTTTTAGCTCTGGCAGTGAAGGGGAAAGGAACCCTGTGCTCCTTCAGTCACAGTTTTAGTTGGGAACATGTGGGTCCGAGTTCCGGTCTGCAGCTTGTAACTGTTGTTAGGACTGAACTGGCCCAGAAGAGAATCAAAGGATATCTGAAGAGTAGAAACCAGGCTCACCCTGTAGAAGACTGGAGAAATTGCTGAATTGCACTCGGTCTGTCAGGAACTGAATCTGCTGTGTGTTCTCCGGGTATTGTGCAGTAATTGTGATCGGGATAGAGAAGCAGCCTGCCTGGTATAGTACTTTCTTTTGCCATATAAATGTGTGAGGGGTCTCTGGAGCTCAAGAGTAGCCCTGCTGACATTGAAGGACCCTATCTTGTTTGGAGGTCGTGAGTACTAATTCAGGGTCGCTCCCTGTTGAATTGCCACATTGAATCAAATAGAATTACTGTACTGCTGACTGTTTAACTAATTTTTCTTTTCTCTGTGTGAAGGGCCCCTACCAGCTGCCACGGTTTGACTAGCCACTAGGGCTTGGGTACCCAGGACAGTAACTCGGTAGGGATAGGCCTGTGCACAGAGCCATAGGTAGATGAGTAAAGTGATAAGCTAATTAACCTGATTTCCCCCTGTCCTTGTTATATTCCCCCTAAATAAATCAGAGCTGCTTGTTTTAGCAAAGTTATACTGCCTGAGGTATTTGTCTATGTTAAAGTATTGTACTGGGATTGTTGCACTGTATCTTATTTTACAGGAGGTCCCAGTGCCTGAACCAGCCCTGGGGGTAAGTGTATACTGTGAAGGTAATTCTGATATATTGTGTGGGCCACTAGTGGGAAGAAAGGAGGTTGCAGTGTCCCAGAGGGCTGTGACCAAGTAAGTTTAACTATTGCAAACCCTGACCTCTGGGTGGAGGCACCCGCCATTGGATCCAGGCCCCTCAACCTGTTAGTGGCAAATCAGGCAGGGGTAGTAGCCCCTGGGATAGCGCCATCTAGGGGTTACATCTTGGAGGCTCACCGCTGGGATTGTGTGTCCTCTAGTGGCCATATTTACAAACCACTGTTAAGGAAAAAAAAAAAATAAATGGGTACCCCGACAGAAGTGGTTGTGCACCGGCTGGTGGAGTGGTGTACTGGGGAGGAGATCGACCCCCAAAATGCTATGCTTATCCTGGACATCCCCCTAGGTATCAATATGGACATTGTGCAGGGAGTACTTTCCAAGGTGGAAGGTTTACAAAACCCTGTGGTGGTGGGTCGGCATGCTAATCTGCTCACCCACACTTTCCTGGCCCTAGTAGAGTTTAAGGATCCCATAGATAGCTCCAAAGTGCTACAGACCATTACCCCAGAGGGAGCCCTCACTGCTTGGAGAGTGATAACTAAGGACAGTAAAGACCTGGGGAATGAGCCCCACCACTATCTGAAACTTTGAGGAGAAATTTGCTAAATGGTTGCTGGGGAAGGGAAAACTGTGGAGGACTTGAATAAACTATTCTTGCCACCTGGGGTGTTCCTCCCCAACACCCCTCCCGCCTCCAGTACCCGTAATGGTGGCTGAACCAATGCAGACTCCTATTTCTGCACCTGCCATTAGTCACGCACTCACCGAAGGTTGAGGATCTTCTCTGGCACCTCCCACCCCCAAGGAGGATGACTGGGAGACCTGGATGACCATGTTGCCCCAATGCTAGAATGGCAATGCCTGAAGCCAAAAGCCAAAGAGGGTTAGTGAGAGCCTCTGAGGTCCTGCCCTGGCTACCATCCATGCTAAATGGGCCAGTAACCCTGAAGTGACTGCACAGGCCTATCTTGAGGCCCTGAGAATGTGTATGGAGCCCAGATTCTGATGAAGACCTATGGTGGAGAGTAGAGATGCACAACAGTACCAAGGGGAGTTGTTGTCTTGTATGTATCTCGGCTGGAAAAATTGTTGCAAGAATGCCTCAGAAAGGGTAGTTTGCCAGCGATTGAACTGGACCGAACCAGGCTGGACAGGATCCTTAAGTCTGCCCCTTCTCAGAACTGCTGTTGCTTCAGTTCGCCTGGCAAATCGACTGGAATCCCCACCTCCTATGATGAGTTAATGAGAGAAATTCGAGGAGTTGAGAAAAGGCAACCTCGGAGGGACCTGCACCAACAGCTGCGGCTACGATCCGAGTGACTGAGGGTGACCCATCAAGTGAAGTTCAGGGCAGAGGTTGGCAGTAAATGAGTGCTCTGACAAGGAAAAGATATGCCACAATGGGGCTAACTGTTGAGAGAGATCCGGAATTCAAAACCAGTCCCTTTATGAAGGCCACGCATGCAAGCAGACTGACCTATATCCGACTGCATCTGCTATGGGGTGGGTACCCACCATTTATCTCCTGCTGATAACAGCTCGAACTCGATTCCTTGACCATGGAAGTGGAGAAACTGACGAGATGTCTCCAAATGCTTATCACGCAGACAGAGATGGCACCAAGGTTTCCAGTTAGTAATACCCCCACCCTGGCTCCCAGTGTGGCGCCCGCCAGCTCAAACTCCAGAAAGTATGTTTTGCTATAATTGTGGGAAAGATGGGCACATGAAAGGAATGCCAGTCCCCAAAAGACACTGACAAAGTTGCATATAGGCTACAAGGAGAGCTGGAGAACAAATCAGTGGTTAAGAGGTGACGAAATGATCCCAGTGAGGGCACCAAAATGCTAACTCACATCCTTTTGTGGCAAGGTCAGTTGCCCAGGCCCCCACTACTGCCTCTCCAGACTGGTCCAGAATAGTGGGTCCTCCATGGAGACCACTGTAGGTGAATGGAGTGTCTACAAGAGCTCGTATAGACAGTGGCTCCTAAGTGACAATTATGTTCCAGGATTGGTATCAGAAGCATTTGTCAGACGTACCTTACAACCATTAGAAGGACTGCATGTATGGGGGTTAAGTGAGAAGGCCTACCCTATTCCGGTATATCGAATTTGGCTGTCTTTTCACCTCCGTGGCTGGAGTGGCCGAACAAGTAGAGACCCTAGCCTTAGTGTGTCCCCCACTGGACTGTATGATGGTGTCCTTTGTTGACTGGAACAAATGCTCATATGTTCGGAAGGCTGGCACAGCTGTGTTATGAAAACAGGGTCAAAGACTAGTAGAGCTTTAAGAGTTCCAGCTTTAATTAAAAGGCCTATGAGGCACAGAGAGATGCTGAAAAATAGAACCAGAGGAACCGGTCGGAATTGTATGGAAGAAGGATCCTGAGTCTCTGATCCTGGCGCCAAATGCCCAGTGTACCTTACAGGAGAGGTCCATATCAGAAAGGATGTTAAGAATAAAATATTAATGTTGGATGCACCAGGCGATGGAAATTGCCAGAGGGACTGCTGGTCAAGCCTAGTATTTTGCCCGCTAGAGCCCATGCTTATGCCAGAAGGGTAATGGTCCAAGTTCATAATGTGTCTGAAAGAGACATTCGAGTAAATAGAGGTTGCATCCTGGCTAATGTGCATTGTGCAGACACTGCAGTGCTACCCAGCAGCAAGAGTTCAAGGAAGAATGACAGAGTAACGCCTGACTTGTTTGATTTCGGACTCCCGCTGCCAGCTGAATGGAAAGTGAGGATCAGTGAGAAGCTTGCCCAGAGAGACCAGGTGTTTTCTTTAAAGGAATGGGATGTAGGATGCGTGCAAGGAGCTGAGCACAATATCCGGCTGCATGACGAAAGACCATTTCGTGAGAGGTCTCGACGCCTGGCACCTGCTGACATAGATAATGTGAGACGGCATCTGCAAGAGATGTTAGCTGCTGGTGTAATACAAGAATCCAGAAGCCCTTATGCTTCCCCCATTGTGGTAGTGAGGAAAAAGAATGGAACAGTAAGGATGTGTGTGGATTATCGCACCTTAAACCGGGCGGATCATCCCTGATCAGTACACAATGCCCTCAGATTCAGGATGCTTTGGACTGCCTAAACGGGAGCAAGTGATTCTCTGTGCTGGATCTCCACAGTGGTACTACTAGATCCCTATGGCCCCAGAGGACCGTGAGAAGACAGCCTTTATCTGTCCGCTGGCTTCTATGAATTCATGAGGATGCCTCAATGGGATTTCAGGTGCCCCAGCCACTTTTCAACGATTGATGGAGCGTGCAGTGGGGACATGAACTTACTAAGTGCCTGGTATACCTAGATGATGTTATTGTGTTTGGCAGCTCACTGGAGGAACATGAGAGCAGATTATTTAGGTATTGGACCGACTGGAGGACTTTGGCCTAACTGTCCATTGATAAGTGTCAATTCTTTCAAACATCAAAAGTATGTGGGACACATAGTATCCACGAGGAATAGAGGCCGACCAAGTAAGTTGAGGCCTTGACCACCTGGCCACAGCCCAAAAACCTAAAAGAACTGCAAAGATTCCTGGGATTCTGTGGTTATTATCAGCTTTCATCAAGGACTATTCAAGAATGATCCGCCCTTTACTTAACCTTACTCAAGGGTATCCCCCAACCCACAAAAAATACCAAAAGTCAGCGTCCCTCAAGACTGAAAAGAGTGTATTTTCATCCGAGTGAAGTATTTGGGGCCGCTGGACTCCTGATTATGAGACTGCTTTTCATGAGATCATATATCAACTTACCCATGCTCCAGTGCTGGCCTATGCCGATCCAAGAAAACTCCACATCCTGCACACTGATGCTAGCTTGCAAGGGTTGGGGCTGTGTTGTACCAAGAGCACGAGAATGGCCTGAGACCAGTGGCCTTTGCCAGTAGAAGCCTGACCCCATCGAAAGAACTATCCTGTACATAAGTTAGAGTTCCTAGCTTTGAAGTGGGTTATTGTTGACCAATTCCATGAGTACTTGTATGGGGCTAAAATACTAGTAAAACTGACAATAATCCTTTGACCTATGTGCAGACCTCAGCTAAGTTGGATGCCACTGGCCATAGGTGGCTTTCTGCATTATCTACATATGACTATGCTCTCGAATACCGAGCAGGTCTGAACCACATAGATGCTGATGCTCTCTCCCGGAGGCCTGTTCCCAGAATGATTGGGTCCGATTGGCAGAACCTGACATTCGGGCACTCTGCCAGAAGTTTGACAGGGAGGAACAAATGTCCAGACGAGTGGGACTGCATGGTGGATTGCTTGGGACCCTCTGAGAATTGCATACCTGCTGCTTATTGCCATTTTCTGCAATAGACATTGGTGCACTGCCTCAGCTGGACAATGACAGTATCTCGTGGCTCAATCCCGCGATCCCATGATCAAAGCAGCTTTAGAAGCCCTCTATGCAGGAAAGATGTGTCCAAATTACGCTCCCGCAGTTTGAGAACTGCACTATTATACAAAGAAGGTCCTAAGTTGAAACTGATCAATAAACTGTATACAGAGAAACAGTAGACAGAGGGTACAAGTAGACAAACAACAACTAGTCCTGCCCTGCCTTCAGAGACTCAGTACTGATGTCCTTGCACAACCAATGGGGCACCTTGGTATAGACAGAACACTTGACTTGGTGAGATCCAGATTCTATTGGCCTAAGATGGGGGCTGATGTGGAGCAACACATTCGAACTTGTAGTCGCTGCTTACAGAGGAAAGCTTTGCCCAGAGGGCTTCCCCTTATTAACATCACCACCAGTGCACCCATGGAGCTGGTCTGTATTGATTTTCTGAGTTTGGAGTCAGATCAAAGAAATATCAGTAATGTGCTGGTGGTCACTGACCATTTCACGAGATATGCCCAAGCTTTCCCACCAAAGACCAGAAAGCATCCACTGTGGCCAAAATACTTGTAGAAAACTTTTTGTTCACTATGGGGCTCCACAAAGAATCCATTCTGATCAAGGGAGAGACTTTGAGAGTCGTCTGATCAAAGAGATGCTTTCTCTGTGAGTCGCGAAAGTCCAGAACCACTCCTTACCACCCAGGGGACCCTCAGCCTGAGCGTTTCAACCGCACTTTGCTAGATATGCTAGGCACCCTGCACCCAAAGGACAAGCCTAGATGGAGCCAACAAATTAGCACCCTGGTACATGCTTATAACTGCACCAAAGTGATGTCACTGGGTTCTACCCTACGCCTGATGTTTGGAAGAGAAGCTCTCTGCCGGTAGATGTGTGTTTGGGGTCTCTCCTGATGGAGTTCAAGCTGACAACTATTTACAGTATGTGCAAAAGTTAAAGGCCCAGCTAACTCATCGTACCAACTGGCTCAAACCATGGCTGCCAAAAGAAATCTGGCCAACAAAGAAGGTATGATAAAGGTGAAGCACGGGAACTCCAGGAGGAGATCGGTGTTGCTAAAGAATCTGGGACTGCATAGCAAACACAAGATTGCTGACAGATGGCACCATCTCTCACATTATAGTAGTACAAACTAGATGATCTGCCAGTGAACAAAGTAAGGCCTGAGAATAATTCAAAAGATGTAAAAACAATGCATAGAAATCATTTACTGTCCATTGGACAAATCTTGATTGAGTCTGAGCCCCAGAAGATGCCCCTCTGGACCAGTGACTAGAGCTGCTGCTAAGAAAAGATCAAGAAAGTCTGCACCTACAGAAGCAAAGTTAAAGTGTTCCCTCCACAAGTCCCAGTTGAGCATGACTGTCAGTCCATATCGGAAGAAAGTGGAGTGACTTTGAATACTATCCTTCTTGAACTGAGTCAATTGTTTGAGGGCAATCCCCTAGTCAATACTGGAGATGAAGCTGGGCCTTCTGGACTGTCTAAGCCCCAGCTTCGTCCTGGAGCCAATGCTCCCAGAAAGTGAAGTGCAAGCATCAGATCAGATGAAATGGAATCATTGTGCATGGTTGAACTGTTTGAGCTTTCAGGGAGGAAAATGATGGATTGGGTCAGACTGGTGATACACCAGAACAAGAAGAGTATTTTGAGTGCCTGACAGTCCACTGCCAGTGTCAGAAAGCTCTCCATGCGAGCCAAATGTTGTGGATTCAGAAACTGTAACTCCTGGAGCTGAAAGTGCCCCAAGTTCTAGCCTCTCTACCCCATGGAGACTCCCCTGACAAGTGAGGACAATGCTGAAAATGAGGCTCAGAGTGCAGAGACTGTAACAGTTCCCCCTAGAAAGACTGGTCGAGCTGTAAAGCCTGTGGTGCACCTCAGTTATGATTCCCTGGGCCGGCCAGTGGATCTGCCTCTCAATGTTGTCCATAAAGTAGTGTATGTGTCCCCGAGCTCATTGCCCAAACTGAGCGTCAGTGCTAACTCCAAGTTTCTTGTGTTGCCCTCTAAGTATGGTGCCCTTGCCCCGTCCAGCCCCAAGGTAACTGATAGGGAAGGGCCCCCTCTCTTCAGGTTTCATGTACAAGAGGTAATAACCTGAGTTATGGTACAATGTGTATGTAATACTGTGTAAAGGTGACATACTGCAATGTTTCAAAATGTGTTCTTGGTAAAATGATATATTGACTGATGATTACATATGCGAGCCTAATGCAAATGTATATGGTTGCAGTTGAAAATTATGGTACTTGCCTTGACGCTGGACGTCAAGCTTTCCCAGGCCAGGAAGGGTGTAACCCCTGCAAATGGGGGTTCCCAAAAGACTTCCAGGAGCTTGCTTGAATGCTCCAAGCCTGAATGGTGTTTGGCATTTAAGCCATTTATCAGTGAGTGTTTTAGAGCCTCTGGTACTGTCTCTTTAAGAGCTGTCTGCTTGCAGACATAATTAGATTGTATGGGGACTGTGTGCTTCTCTGTTTGAGTACCACTCGAGCTGCTGCCAATTCACTCCATTTTGCAGTCACTAAGGTGCAAAGGAACCTATCTGAAAGATGTAACTGTTTGCCAGAAATCATTTGAGTAATAATGAAATTACAGTTTGTCTAACCTGCTTTCTTTGCAGTCAGAACTGTGTCTGCCTAGTTCCCCATTCTGGTTTTGAACTGCTGAACTGGACCAATCAGTGTGAGGAGTAAGCTAGCTCTAAAATGGTGCCTTGGGCGAATCAGAACTTGGACTCATAATCTGAGCCAGCCACAAGAGGATTGTATGGGCAGTGACTCTGGGAGATGTAGTTTAGACTTGGCGCCTTTTTGGACCAACAGGAGCAGTCTATTGTGAGTGACAGCCAATCCAGTCAAGAACTGGGAGGAACTCAAAGGAAGTGCCGGTTTTGTCTGTTGGAGTTTCAGTTTTAGCTCTGGCAGTGAAGGGAAAGGAACCCTGTGCTCCTTCAGTGCACAGTTTTAGTCCGGAAACATGTGTAAGTCCGGAGTTCGGTCTGCAGCTTAGTGTAACTGCTTGTTAGGACTGAATCCGTCCTGTGAAGAGAATCAAAGGATATCTGAAGAGTAGAAACCAGGCTCACCCTGTAGAAGACTGGAGAAATTGCTGAATTGCACTCGGTCTGTCAGGAACTGAATCTGCTGTGTGTTCTCCCGGTATTGTGCAGTAATTGCGATCGGGATAGAGAAGCAGCCTGCCTGGTATAGTACTTTCTTTTGCCATATAAATGTGTGAGTCTCGTGGAGCTCAAGAGTAGCCCTGCTGACATTGAAGGACCCTATCTTGTTTGGAGGTCGTGAGTACTAATTCAGGGTAGCTCCCTGTTGAATTGCCACATTGAATCAAATAGAATTACTGTACTGCTGACTGTTTAACTAATTTTTCTTTTCTCTGTGAAGGCCCCTACCAGCTGCCGCGGTTTGGACTAGCCACTAGGGCTTGGGTACCCAGGGACAGTAACTGGTAGGGATAGGCCTAATGCACAGAGCCATAAATAGATGAGTAAAGTATAAGCTAATTAACCTGATTTCCCTGTCCTTGTTATATTCCCCTAAATAAATCAGAGCTGCTTGTTTCAGCAAAGTTATACTGCCTGAGGTATTTGTCTATGTTAAAGTATTGTACTGTGATTGTTGCACTGTATCTTATTTTACAGGAGGTCCCAGTGCCTGAACCAGCCCTGGGGGTAAGTGTATACTGTAAAGGTAATTCTGATATATTGTGTGGGCCACTAGTGGGAAGAAAGGTTGCAGTGTCCCAGAGGGCTGTGACCAAGTAAGTTTAACTATTGCAAACCCTGACCTCTGGGTGGAGGCACCCGCCATTGGATCCAGGCCCCTCAACCTGTTAGTGGAAAATCAGGCAGGGGTAGTAGCCCCTTGGATAGCGCCATCTAGGGGTTACACTTGTGTGTATTTTGTCTTAATTTTAAGGGTTTTAATGTTTTTGGTGCACCAAATAATCAGTTTTCAGAGTATGCAAACAAGGAGTGTTACTATGCATTCCCTTCCAGCATAGTAATTTAGCTCCCAGGGATTGGACATTTCTGGCTCTCTCAACAGGACTGCTATTTACCACCATAAAATAAATGCTTTTACTAGAAGCGGCAGCTTCTTATAATAATAATAATAGCTTTATTTCCTTTAAGCACCTTTCAAAATATCAAGGCGCTTTACAATAAAATCAAACAACAATAATAAAATCAACACAGATAATAATAAAAATAAATATAGTCTGATAGGTCCCTTTATACAGTACCATAAAAGGCCTGGCGACACAAAAAAGTCTTCAATGTCTGTTTAACACCCCCGGCCCCACTGTTGCGCACTCCTGCAGCTGACGGGGTAGAGAATTCCAGAGGGAAGGGGCCACGTACATAAATGCACGGGCCCCAGAAGATTTTAAAGACACCCTCGGAATCTCCAGCAACCCCTCGTCAGCTGAACAGGCTGACGCTCAGCACAGTAAGGTACAAGAAGCTCTTTCAAGTAGTCAGGGCCAAGTCCACGTAGGGTTTTGTAAGTCAGTAAACCGGCTTTAAAGGTGATCCGCCACTGAATCGGCAGCCAGTGCAGCTCGCGCAGCACAGGCGTAATATGATAGGATCGAGACGTCCCCGTCAACAAATGTGCTGCAGCATTCTGCACTAGCTGCAGGCGGCGGATATCAACCCCAGGTAGCCCTAAGTACAGGGAGTTGCAGTAACCAAGGCACAAAGTCACGAAGGCATGGACCACTGTAGACAGGCCCCTGGACAGAATGAGGTGCTTGATCCTGGCGATGTTCCTAAGGTGGTAAAAGAAGACTTGATGACCGCCGACACTTGAGATTGTAAGGTCAGCCTGTCATCAAGCACCACCCCCAGGTCTCACACCCATTCAGAGGAAAGGATCTGGGAGCCCTCCAGAGAAAGTCCAGACGGCTGACCAACCCTCATTCCCTCTATCCGGCGACCCGTGTCCACAACCATCACCTCGGTCTTTCCCGCATTCATCTTTAGCCAGCTCAAACTCATCCAATCCTGGATTTCAGCGAGGCAGTTGTTAAATATTGAGAGAATACTATTCTGGTCAGGTGCAAAAGACAGGTAGAGCTGGGCATCATCAGCATAGCAGTGAAACCTCAGCCCATACCATCTTACAATGTCTCCGAAGGGCAGCATATACACTGCAAACAACATGGGGGACAGCACTGAGTCCTGAGGCACCCCACATGACAGAGAGAGTAGGTCCGAAGTAAAAATTCCGGACACCACTCTCTGAGTTCTGCCATTTCTTACAAAACTAAATAACTTGTCCAGCGCCAGGCAACATTTGAAAAAAAGGGAACAATGCACGGCACCTTCCTTCAAAAAAAAAAAGGGGGGGTGGCGGACTGGGACCCTCATGGCAAACTGCAGAAAAGGGAATGGAAAATAAAGGGATAGCTCTAGAGGGACTTTCATTCAGGTGGCCTGCCTGAAGAAAGGAAAAAAACAGGATTTCAGACAAGAGCAAGAGGTGCTACTGCAGTAGGCTTTTAAGCTATGGAAAACAGGCTTCCCAAAGGGTCACCAGCACACTTCCACAGTCGGTTCCATTCTGTCACTTCCAAGTCAGTACCCGGCTCTTGGATTGTTCTTGCTGATGTGCATAACTTACATTTTGTGGTACTGAACATGAGCTGCCAGCCCCATAATCCCTGCAAAATGCAGCTGTCCTCTGCCCCTTCCCCACTAGAGATGTCAGCTAATGGCATATCAGCAGCAAACCAACCTGAACTGTCCAAAGCAGCTGGGAACACCACTTTCTCCTCAAACAATCTCACTGCTAGCACAGGCCCATCTCACCTCATCTCTGCCACTTTTACACCTCACTGATCTCCTGCTGTGCTTTCAGACAGTAATCTCGCTGCACTGCCCTACTCTGCAAAGGTGACAAAAACATGATTTCCTTACTAATGTCCTTGACGATCAGACCTTTTCTAGGCTCATTTTGGGATCACTCACCATGCTGTCCAAATGCTGTCCTGCACCATGTAGCACTGCCACATTTAATTTTATTTAAAATGGTTTTCAAGGGAACACTGGTTAGGCAATGCCTTTTTGAAACTGAAGCAGACAGATAGTTTCAGAGATTTATGGATTATGGCAGGCCAATTAGTAGCCATGGCAGAGCTGACACTCGCAAAACTGGTGACCCAGGTTCAAGTACAGGACCGAGACACTGGAGGACTGGCTATGGGAAGATGGCATAGCTTCCCACAGGTATATCCCCTCAGGATGGTGGACAACCGATTCCTGCTGTACAAGCGCACCTAGAGGTGGCCATGAAGTTCAAGTTATTTGGACAGACAGTGGGAGGGGAGATGCACTGGCTTTGTGGTGTGTGCACCCCATAGTGTGCACCAGATGCTACAACTGGTGTCTCTGGAGGGTAAACAGGGAAAACCTCCCAGCCCAAGCAGGAGGACAGCAGGGCACTAGTTTAAGATCAAGCACGGCAAAACAGCGCAGCTCACAAGAGCGCAGTAAAAACACCGCTCTGCACAACAGCGCTCACCCAAAACACTGACTGCAAGAATAGCGGCAATGGTAGCAGTCATCAAAGACATGGACGGCTACCATAAAAAAACACACAGATTTATGTTTTTGCTGGGGCCCCCGCCCCCGAACACCCCCAACTATATATAATCACCTCTGGGGGGAAGGCAACTCTAGGAAGGGGTGAAACTTGGGGGCGCGTGTGGAGCGGAAGGGAATGGCACTGGTCAACTGGGGGTGGCAGACACAGTACCCCACAGGTCAGGAGGCGGCAGAAACAAAAAAAAAACCCACAACACACATCCCAATATAAAAAAAAAAAGAAGCATAACTCCCAGGTCCAGGAATCGAACCCCAGTCCACCAGTGTTTTTTCGCCCTCCGCTGCCTGTGGCAGTATCTCTGCACCACGGCAACTGCTTGGCAGAACCCTTCCCAGCACAGACTTAATTCCTTTCTCCTCTCCCCAAACTTGTGACTGCAATACTGCCACAGGGATAGCACTAACCTGACCTGCAGCATTCTATCCCTATCGCTGTATTGCAGAGCGCTATTCTGACCGCGTGCTTTACAACCGCGCAATTCAGGATTCACTCTTCTAACTGGGTAGATGACAACAGCACCTCTCAGGCTGTGCACAGACTGCCAAGCAGAACAAAGCTCCCCTGCCACTGAGTTTGGCAAAGTCTGGAAGCAGTATAACCCCCACCAGCCTTACCCAGAAAGGGCTTCCCACTGGGCAGGTACGGGGAGCTTCCTAGGGTCTGGGTTGGTGTCAGAGCTAGGTGACTGCGAAGCAGATAGGGACCAAGGCACAGCAGTCAGGGAAAATAAAGACAAAAAAAAAAAAACCCTGGATAATCTGTGTCATGATGAGAGATATCCTGGATAATGGTAATTTATGGACAAGATTTGTTTTTTGTCCAGAGTGGATGAGGAGGTATCTAGGCAATTATCCAGATAAACTGTGCAGATTATCTTGAACTATCTGGAAATATTGTCCGTTATACGCACTTAATCACCTGGATACAGATGCTTAAAAGATCCATGCTTTGTCCTTCCCAGCATTACTATTTGCTATCAAAGCATCTTTAAAAAAGCATGGATTTGATTGGCACTAAAGGTCCCCATATACAAAGTAGTGGCGGCATTGTAGTTAGCCCTGGCACTAACCTAGGTTTGTGACATGCATCGGGTGGGGCCATATTCAGAGGCCCCTCAAGCACTGCTCAAACCCGGCAGCACAAAGGCACCACCCATATACCTGCGTATATGTAAATGAGGTGGTCCTACATACATACTGGTGCAGTGGTATATTCAAAGGTTTGCAGTGATGCTGAACAGCCCCCAGAGCACTGCCATTGGCCACCGCCATAAGCCACATATTATCACAACACTGGGCTGCATCACCCCCCCGAAGGCAGGGCGGCTGTACTGCTGCTGCCCACCCCTGTGTCAAGTGGTTCCCCCCCCGATCACCCATCCTGCAGTTTCTATCCATATCCCTGGTGGTCTAGTGGTCCCCATCCCCCAATCACTCACCCTGTGTGTTATATGTACAGTATATCACAGGTAGTCTAGTGGCCCCTCCCCGATTACCCATCCTGCATATTATATTCATATCCCTGGTACCCTAGTGGTCCCCCCAATTACCCATCCTGCATATTATATCCATATCCCTGGTACTCTAGTGGTCCCCCACCCCTGATCATCCATCCTGCATATTACTGTATATTCCTTATCCCTGGTAGGTCTAGTGGCCCCACCCCGATTACCATCCTGCATATTATATCCATGTCCCTGGTACTCTAGTGGCCCCCAATTACCCATCCTGCATATTATATCCATATCCCTGGTACTCTAGTGGTCCCCCACCCCCTGATCACCCATCCTGCATATTACTGTATATCCATATCCCTGGTAGTCTAGTAGCCCCCACCCCAAGCACCCATCCTGTACAGTATATCTATATCCTTGGTGGTCTAGTTGCCTCCCCACTCCCAATCACCCATCCTGTGCATTGTATCTATATTCCTGGTAGTCTAGTGGTCCCCCTACCCCCCAATCACTCATCCTGTGCATTATATCTATATTCCTGATAATCTAGTGGCCACCCCCATGACCCAATCACCCATCCTGTGCATTATATCTATATCCCTGGTAGTCTAGTGGTCCCCCAACCCCTGATCACCCATCCTGTGCATTATATCTATATTCCTGGTAGTCTAGCAGTTCCCTCCACCCCCCAATCACCAATCCTGTGCATTATATCTATATCCTTGGTAGTCTAGTGGTCCCCCCAACCCCGATCACCCATCCTGTGCATTATATCTATATTCCTGGTAGTCTAGTGGCCTCCCCATGCCCCAGGTCACCCATCCTGTCCATTATATATATATCCCTGGTAGTCTAGTGGCCCCCCCCATGTCCCAATCACCCATCCCATGCATTATATCTATATCCCTGGTAGTCAAGTTGTCCCCTCACCCCCTGATCACCCACCCTGCATATTATATCTATATCCTTAGTAGTCTAGTGGTCCCCCCATCCCCCAATTACCCATCCTGCATATTATATGTACATCTCTGCTAGTCTAGTGGCCCCAAATCCCCAACAATCTCCAACCTCCAACCCCCCCACCCACTGAGGCTCTCCAGCTTGTCCCCCTCACCCCAATCACTAGTCACCATTCTGATGGGTGCAGAGTGGTGGCCGGCACAGCCCTCCACTCACCTCCTTGGCCGGCCACTATCTGACAGTCATGGAGTGCAATCACGTATGTGATCACGCTCCTGGACTGTCAGACCACAGCCAGCTGTGGAGGTAAGTGGAGAGCTGTGCTGGCTGCCGCTCTGCACCTGTATAATGGTGAATGGGGATCAGGGTGAGTGAGGGTGCAGGGCGGGGGTCCTTAGTGGGTAGGGAGTTGATTATTGGTCAGGGATGTGGGATCCACTAGACTACCTGGGACATACATATAACACGCAGTATGGATGACTGGAGGGTGGGGGGACTACTACACTATCATGAATATGGATATAATATGCAGAATGGGTGATCAGGGGGCAGGGGGATAACTAGACTACCAGAGATATACATGTAATACACAAGATGGTTGGTCAGGGGGACCACTAGACTACCAGGGCGTGTTTGCTGCTGCCCTGCGGCGGCACTAGGGTTCCTCTTCACCCATGATAATGAGCCCATAATGAGCATACAGATGGCCCCTTAATGCCCTGCATGCCCAGTGAGCTCATGTGCATGTCAGGGCTGAATATGGCCCACAGCAGCCCTGGCGCTATCCCGTTTTAGGCAGTGCTATCTCTTCTGGACCACATGCAACCTTGGTCCATATCAGCACAGTGCAGATCCACTTAGCGCTGAACTGACATGACTGATATTCAGTAAGTTAGAGTGCTTCATTGGTACACGCTAACTGGCTGAATATCACTCAGAGCCAGCCCTTTGCTATCGTGGGCATTGCGCAAAAGGCTGTGCTGCGCTTGCAGCCGACTCTGAATATGGGGCCCAAAAGGTTCAGAGTGCAAAGCTGTGAACCTGGAGACCCAGGCCTCAGTTCTACAACTGCCACTTACTAACTGTGCGGCCCTGAGCAAGTCACTTAACGTCTGAGGCCCCATTCCACAAAAGGGTTTTGCCACAGACACAGAATGGGAGTCATGGTTTTGTGGCTAGGGCCCTAAATACTTAACTCTCGCTCTTGTTTTAGGCTTTATAAATAGAACCGCCCTCAAGTTCTCTTAACCTCCCAGTGCATGACAAATGTATGATGCAACTTAGCTTGAAAAGTGCTTTGGGGTAACTGTGTATTGAAGGCAGTACAGATGGTGTGCGTGCGCACACAAATATGTGCCAGCGCATGTGGTTGCGTCTCTACAGTGTCTAGAATGGTTGCATTACATTGTGGGTGACAAGCATTTTGCATACTATTTAGGCATGGTAGGAATGGCTGACACTCCAAAACTTGCATTGCAGAATATGAATCTCAGTGGGAATTTCCTCCACTTGTATTTCAAAGATATGACATATGCCAGCAATGAGACATGATGGGGTGTGCACTGAGCTGAGGCAAACACACACACCCCAGGGGCGCAGTAAGGCATGGGCCACTGGTCAAGTGCCATCAGCCCCCGGAAGTATGTTTACATCAGCACAATGCACACCGCGGAGTGGCACGAGCAGTATGAGTAGAGTAGCAGCCTCCTTGAGTTGCTCTCCCACTGTGCAAAATACCTGCAGCAGGGTAGGGGGCTGGGTTAGTGGAGAAGAGAGACAGTGAGGCAAAAAACATGGGCACTGCCATCATCATGAAAATGAGCTGAGGCCACCTGGGTGATTGATTTAAATCATCAATAAACAGAGGCAAGTACCTGGTGCTCATTTAGCTGCTATTTAATAAAAAGTAGTCCATAATGCTGCCTTCACAGTATGGCCTGCCCCTTTCTTACTGCACAGTACTGCCTCTGTATGTACAGTACACCATTTATATTATAAAATGACTTAGTTCAAACAAGCAATCTGATTGATCAAAATTGATCCCATTACTGTGCACTACTTTCACATTTCCTCAAGGTTTACATTCTACTTCCCTTTTTCTTGATTTTATCTTTTAGAACTATTTTAAAAGTGTAGTAACACAATCCAGGATGAGCGATAATGACATAAGCTATTGCACTTCCCAGGCAGTTGAAGGCACTCGGCTGTGCCTCATGCCTCACAACCCACCTGAGGCATGCAGTAATTTAGCATTCCTACACACTCTGGCATGTGTAGTTGCTTATATCCCGACTTACATGACATATATAGATTTTGCTCCTTTGACTTCTGTTGCATCCATGTAACCCCCGGGGGCGCTACCCTTAAGGCTACTACCCCTGCCTGCCTCCACAGAGACAGGGTAAGGGGCCCAGATCCGTTGACGGGTGCCTCCACCCAGAGGTCGGGGTCAATATGGTCGAGGTTGCCTCGGTCACAGCTCTCTGGGTTACTGCAACCCCCCGTTCGTCCCACTAGTGGCTCACACTGAGTACAAATAACACTTTTCACCAATACATTTACCCCCGACAATATCTCTCCACTCCCTCCAGAGACCCCCTGTAAAATAAGGCACAGTTATATTGCAGTCACCAGGCAGCAGTTCACCAGGAATGTACACAATAGTCAGGGTGTAGTTGCACAGAGAACAATCTGATTTATTCAAGGGAAAAACAACAAGGACAGAGGGAATCAAGTTGATTAGCTTATCACTATACTTATCTACCTAGGGCTCTGTGCACAGGCCTGAACCTAGTCTTTACTGTCCCTGGGTACCCAAGCCCTAACGGCTAGTCCGAACGTGGCAGCTGGTTGGGGCCCTTAACACAGGTAACCATTACAATCCTGAGCAGGTCAGAATAGGAAGAAAGTTTAATTAGGCAGTTAGAAGTATAATCTTACAACTAGAAACCACGGTTTGCACACTTTGCAGGGAGCTACCCTGATTCAGTACTCACAACTCCAGCAAATAATGACTTCTTTAACATTGGCAGGGCTAAGCCTGAATTTCACCAGCCTCCTTACTCATTTATATGGCAAACAACAGAGGGGTACCATACCAGGCAGCTGCTTGCAGGCTTTTACGAACTTGCAGAAGAACTCAGGCAGCAAACGGCAGCTTCAACATCATGGATGGACCGAGCGCGATTCAGCAATTCTCTCCAGTCCCCTCAGGTTGAGCCTGGTAGGTAGCTGGGCTTGGACCAGCCTCCTCCGACCGCACGCCGGCGGATTTAGTCCGAATGTTCACAAGGCAGAAAACGGCCACCTCAGGCCTTCACGCGCTTCCTGCGCAAACACTACTCCAGCGCAGAAGCACAGAGCTCCTCTCTTCTCCTAAGCCACAATGCATATCTCCCCCAACAGCCAGGGGCTCTCCCTTCAGTCCTGGCACTACCCGCTTCTACTGGCTGGCTGAACATGCCAGTCATTTCCTCCTGCCCTTAGTGGTGCGAAAGAAAAAAGCACCAGAGCCCATAATACCTTTTTTACAGTACAAGCAGTCCCCCTATTGGTCAGCCAGCCCTCTAAAGTCCCGAGGTACTGATTGGTCCAATTCATCAGTTCTGGACCAAAATGGAGGAGACAGTCGAACACTCTTTGCTGCAAAGGAAAGCAGGTTAGAACACTACATTATCATTATTATTTTACGTTACGTTCAGCAAACAATCATAGCTTCCAGCAGAGCTCCCTCTGCACCACTAGCAATGGCAGAGGGGAGCTACTTTTCAGCATCCTGGGCGGGACTCGGGCATACAACCACACAGCCCCTCCTCATTTCAATAAATTATGACTGCAACAGGCAGCCCCTAAAGAAACAGCATGCGGAGGCTCCGAAAGCACTCACTAGCCACCCATTGAAACGGCTTTATGCCGATCCCCAACCTGGCATGGAGCATGGAACCGAGCTCCGGGAAAGTTAGGAACCCCCATTTGCAAGGGGGTTACATCCCGGATACAGTTTAACGGCATTCTTCTTTTGTGTTATTCGTTACTGTGCTGTAGTTACCATTTCAATTTTCAGTCCTGTATTTTGTCCTTTAATTTACTTTGTGCCTGATGTAACTTGTCAATCTTGTATTTGTCACCATAGTCTTGTACTCTCTCTGGTCCTCCCTGAAAATTGGCATTATATGATTAGTGCCCACACACCAGTATGCCTCGTGCACTCACGGGTATGTCTAGTGAACTCATCAGGTAAACAAAAATGGAAGAGATTAATAAAATAAATTATCCCTTACACTATACTCTAATATGCAAGGGGGAAGAAAAATTACCAAAAATTCAATACCCTTAATTTGTTTGTTAAACATGCCTCTCAGGAAATGTAATGAAGTTTAAGTTTTGGTAATTCAAAGCGCTCCCTGAAGGTTTTGTCAAACCAGTTTTCTAGATCTTTTTTGTTTTGTGCCCCTGAGCCCAACCCAACAAAATGTTCCCTTCCCATCCCACCCAGCTATGATTACTGTAGGCTCCAGGGCAGGCAGATGATGCCTGCTAACATTCTCAATACCATATTTCAGGGCCAGCACTTTGGATCTTGGTGAAATTCACCAATGTCTCGTTTGGCTGCCTGAGCCCGGCAGGAAGGTGTAGGCATGTCTCGGATGTCATTCGTTAAATTCCCTGAGGAGGGGCAGAAGAAGCTGCCAAACATTCACCCACCCTCCTGCAGCCACTCATCATTCAGTAGAGGAAAGGCAGCCCTCAAGACCAGAGGACAATGTGCAGTGCGGTTACCCTGGTGACCAGTCTGGTGGATAAGAGGATAACACAAAATATTAAAGGTGTCATTCATGTCCATTTCATCAGGGGATCAGAGGCGGCTCTACACCGGGGCATGTATCCTTGTAAAAAAAAAAAAGGAAAGCTTTGCCCTAGTTGGTGCCCCATAGGGACAATATGTGCATTTTGTGTTGGTGTTCTGGCTGCCAGCAGTTATCCTCCCCCCAACCGGGTAATCAGCACAGCCCGAACCTGCTACTGCATGGGACAGCAGAAATATAGACACAATACAAAAAAATAAAACAATGACTCGTGGTAAATACAAAGAGGCCACTGCAGGTATAATTACTAGTGGCACCAGATAAATCCATGGGTTAATGACTGCTCCAAAGTGACTGGCATTTATGAAAGGTCTCTGAAAGGGAAACAGCACTTGGTCGAGGATTCCTGAGTCTGGCATTACAACTAAAGAATGACAATTTAGGAGCAACTAGCAATGGAAAGGGAAAGACAGGCAGGCAGAACTTACACAGAGCCCCCTGCTCATCAATATATCTTCTGCCCAATTATTATCAAAAGAGGATGTATGGCTCTCCTCTTCAGGAAGCCTAAAAAAATTCTATATTTCTGCAGACTATGTCTTTAAAATTTTTCAATTGCGGCACCTACTTATACATGTTTTTGGATTAACTCCCCCCCCCCCCCCAAGCAGGGCCTTAAATCCTTTCTAGTGAATTGGGCCTGTTGGTTGATTCACAGCACTCTGTATCCATTCTATACAAAAAATGATATAATTAGGCCTATCCGACCTGTTTTGCTCCTACTGGGCCATTTTTTTTTCACCACCAGTAAATTAGATTGGAATTCCTTATGGCGCAATTCTCATAAATATATCACCCAAGATAGGCACCGCCTTACTCAATTCCAGATACTGCACAACCTATATTATACACCCCAGAAATTATTCAAGTTTGGTCTTATTCCGTCACCTGCATGCAATCGTTGCGAAGAAGCAGTGGGCTCCCTGTACCACATCTTTTGGGCCTGTCCCAAGGTTACACAACTGTGGTCTACTATTCAACAGAAGCTGGACCCCCTATTGGGTATAGATGACCTGTTTACCCCAGAAACATGTCTACTAGGTGTTTCTAGTGAAATTCCAGTGCTCATAAGAAGATACCATATGGCTCTTTTATCCACGTCTGTCAAAAAGGTAGTTTTACGTCACTGGAAAGACAGTAATGAAATTTCCTATTCCGAATGGCTTGCTGAGCTCCTGGCAAATCTCAGGACAGAGAAAGCTATAGCAAGCCTCAATAACAGACTTGAAAAGTACACTAAAATATGGGAACCCCTGCATACTCTGTATTTTCTTTAATACAATATCTTTGACAGGTGTTCAGCTTCTAGTTTTTACTGGTTGTATTAACTGACTGTGTTGAAGAGGGTCGGGAGAGGGGGGATGGTTGGGATGTGTTATGAGGGGAGAGTTGGGAGAGGGGTGGTGGGGGGGATGGGGAACAGTGTCATTGCTTTTTGTATGTTATGAAAATGTTCTGATGTTGACTGTTCCATGGGGGCTGTTCCCCTATTGTTATTGTTAAAAATTAATAAACTTTGAATTACAAAAAAAAAAAGAACTTGCATAGAGCTGAGGCTCAGTTTCAGGGTGACTTAATCTGTGATGGGGAAGTTGCAGATAAGCCAGGAATAAGTGTGTATGCCTGACATAATACAGTATATAAATACTTGCATATACTTCCCATGGTGCTTTGCATTATTGGGGTAGGTATGATTTTGTACTGCATATAAATACTTGGCCTACTTTCTATTCTCAGGTGAACAGTTGCAATATCCCTAGCCTTAATGTACCTGGGAAACAATGAACAGTAGTCATGTGGTGCCACAGAACAGAGTGGAATTTGGTTTTATAGTGCACCTTTTATATACACTGTATCCCAAAGTGCTTTACAAACCACTGCCTTAGACTGACAGGTTACTAGAAAGACAAATACACACATGGGCGAATCATGAGCTTTCTTTTTTCTTTTGAAGATTTTTCTCCCCTCCCATGAGATAGTTCCCCTGCAACTGGCACAACAGCAGGACTGCGTTCCCCTACCCTCTGAAATGACCTCTCAGTGCTGCCACCAACTGATGGTGCAAGACCCACGAGTGACAGGTGGCCTTCATGGATGTGGCTCCAGGTTTTTGTTTCCTATGCTGTTTTTGCCCCTTCATCTCTGGTACCTGGAACCCCATTACCACTTATCAGACAGGTGTAACTTGACCACCGTGTAGCTGTAGTCACCTCCACCCCCTTCAAGATCGGAGGGGTGGCTAGACCCACTCTGAAAGGCTATACAGTTTGGGCCAGAATGGGACATCCTGGTCAAGGCTGGTGGGCTGGATATACCAGGGCTGTGTAGTCCCCAGTGCCAGAGCCCAATTTTATGTTCTTCCCCTAGTGTTCTGAGGCAGTGTGAATGATAATGCCATGACATGCACACACCTGAGTGTACCTCACATCAATGTACACAACCGCCCCTTTTACTTAGCACCTCCAGCTGCATTACCACCTGTGGTCACCATGTGGCAGTGTAGTGGTGGAGGGAGAAACCTACCCTAACCAGAGGAGAAGAGGGTCCTCTGGGATGCTTGCTCCTCCTCTACCCTCTCCCCCTGGCAGGCCCCAAATGCCAAGGGCTCGCTCCCACACCCTGGTTGCCAGCGCCGCAAGTGGTAGCAGTACAGCTGCACTGATGGGCTGTCTGGCTCCTGTGGTTTTTACCCCGATTTCTTATCACGGCCGGTTCTACGTGATAACGGCGAATGCCTAAAGGCGATCACCGTTATTGCACAGAGTGCCAAAAACATTTTCGGCACTCTGACAACCCCGGCGCACAGGACAATGGCGCTGGGACATGTATTTTAATGCTTTCTGTGGGGGCTGTGCCCTCACCCCTTTTGAAGGATTCTCAACTCCGAGGGCATGTTGGGGGTGAAAGCATTAAAAGTAAAGGTTCGGGCCGGGCACAATAAAATCGCACCAGCATCCGAACCCGGTACCTCACCCACCCCAACCACTAGCCAACCCCCAATGCCACGATGCAGCTCGGCAATCCACCACAGTGCCACCCCCTACAGCTCCTCTGCCCCCTCCCAGCCCACGCTCGTCGTGCTTGCACCCTCCCCCCACGCATACACATAGCGACATCCTGTCACCCAGTTCGCCCACCCCCTCATCCGGTCGCCCTACCCTCCCAACGCTGTGAGGGATTGCGCCAGGAAGGAGTCACCGTTACAGACTGCGCCCTTCCCCATGCGCCACCTCACGGAATACCAACATGGCCTACCTCCTTCCCATGGCCCAAGAAACACCACACTATGGCCATGACCACACAAAGCAAACCCTGTGGATGGAGGTGGACCTATGCGACCCACCACAGGCATCGCTGGTTCTACAAGCACAATGCCAACCTTTCCTTGTCAAGGTAATGCTGTTACTGGCACACTCCCTGACCTGGCTTCCCCCTCTAGGTGGCACACAAGCTTGTTCTTGAACTCGGGCCACCTGCGTGGTAGGGAAGTGCACTACTGTTGTGGTAGAAGGTGGCTTTTAAAAACACTTTTTCTTTATGGAATAGCTGGGCTTCTCATGAATGTGCCAGTGCACTTTGACAGTAACAGGGCCTTCCCTTTCTATATACGTTGTCACAGATTTTATTTGCATATCCCCACCACTGATTTACCTTTTAATTCCTGAATCAGAATACTACATCCCACTGCAGCAGTAGCGATGAACCCTCCTTTTTCATTGCGGGCAGATCTTACACTGCAGGTTAAATCCATGCCTGGAGCACTAACTCATCAGCCAATCACTGAACTCCAAGTATCTTCCATTCAGGAAGTTCCCCGATGTTAATTTGGTCATTCACAGGAGATTTCAATCCCTGACTGGGGTCACAGAAAGAACCGCCTGCATTAGGAGAGTATTTTGCTACTCAAAATAGGAACACCGTTAATTAATTTTAAAGAACTCCCCTCCTACGGTCTATTTTTGTACATAGATTAATTAGGAAACCTCACAGCATTTGCTAATCATATGTTTTCCCTGCTTCTTCCTTTAATGGTGATATGGAAAACATAGGTGTACCTTAAAATAATCTCTACTGTACTTGTCTTTTTGTTATGGTATCCTTGCTTCTGATATGTTATTGTTTTAACCCATTGAGAACTGAATATGTGTGAATGTATATAGATTCTGGACGTATATATACGTCCACAGTTTTCTAAGGGTTTTTAGTTGGTTAAAGAAGCAATTTATTGTATTTTGTTACTACTGTCTCAGCCACTGCAGCCCCCTATTCTGTGTTGTCTTCAATCTGTTTTTTATGGTGCCTTTGGACCCAATCCATATAACCTATGCACCGCATTACCACAGCACATAGGCTACCCTATGACATGACTGCTGCTCAGCTGGGAAGTCAGGGAGGGCCTCACAGCATTCAACATTCCTCCTGTCTGTCACATACAGGTCTCCGAATTCAATCCTGCAAAAAACAGCGGATCTACGTGGGTAGCTGAGAGAGCAGACATGCTGGGGGCAGGACCACTCTCCGAAGCATGCCCACATGCGTCTGTCTTACGTGTGCGAGTGTCTGTCTGTCTGTTTATATGTACATACTGTACAAATATTGGATGCATGCTAGCATACAGAGTACATGCATGTGTGTACTGTATGTATACACTGTATATGAAGTAACATATTTAGTGTTTATATGTATATGCATAATTATAAAATATGCATAGTATTGTATATGCAGACACACAGCATTTACAGCCTATACAAATGTATGATTGCATGTATGCAAAGGTACACACATACACACACTTGAACAAACTGTATATTGGTGTGTGTGTGTGTGTGTTCTCTTTATACATTTATTTATTATATATAAACAAATTAATCTATAAACCATATACCCACATACAGTACTTCATATGCCTGCGTGCCTTGAACTGTACTTTTTTTTTTTTGGTCTCTTTTTATGTTTGTACCCCTTTGTTGCCACTGGCCCACACAGCCTTGTCACCCACAGTCTCCGGGACTTACCTGTTTCAAGCCAGTACCAGGTAGGTGGTGTGCAGCCTGCAGCAGGTCAGCAATGTCCTCCAGTTGGCATGGTTTTAGCACTTTGTTTTTCCCCCATTACCCGAGGTCAGTACACGTGACATGGCATGGATGTACAGCATGAAGACGTGGCATGCATTTGGCACCTGTGCCCGGCCCTCCTAGAGGCAACCACTGCTGTTTCCCCTAGCCTCCATTTGGTGGTAGCTATGCAGCGGCACACACTGTCCCCCCCTCCCCAAATTATGAGAGCTGTCTGGGGATGCCCAATACTCCTTCCTCCAGCTGGCCCCCGAGTGACCCTAAACCCAGGTTGCTGGTGTGGCAACCAGTACCTCAGCCCACCACGGTACTAGCCAAGACCCTTGAACTGTACTCTTAAAGATTCATTGGTGTATCTTGGTATAACTAACCAATTGTGATTTGTCAGCCTCTCCTTTACCTTTTGTACAAGGTGCTCTTAAATTCTTAGGAACATACCCATGTGCACAGATTTTAAATATAATAATTACACAGATATTACGCATGGATAAACCTTCCTTGAACCTTGTCATTTCAAAAAGTTTTGAACAGACCCTCCTAACACAAACTACAGTACGTAATGGGCTGCAGCTCTAGACAGATATAGTCTCACTCATCTACACTGAAATGTTACACCTGAATGAAGCAGCCAGGGGATGAATCGGAATGTCCAGAAAGAACCTCGGAGAACCAAAAACCACGGGATATACAAAACGAGCCTTTAGGGCACCCACTGTGGATGTCACATGGGAGCTTATGCAACTGGTGAAGTTTACAAATCACAGTAACATCAGTTTTGATGTCAGACTAGGCCAGATTCCCACAGCACAGGCCCACAGCCCTTAGCAGTACAAATGAGTTCATGCCATCTTATTCTGTTAGAGGTAAGAAACTTTCATGGGTCCAAACCAAATTTGGAAGTCATTTTAGTTTTTCTGGAAGTCACATTACTTCCCACGTCCTAGATTTGGGAAATTAAAGATTCTAAGAGTGACCAATTTTTGAACAAAATATTACCAGTATAAAAACTTGTTTTTCATAACAAAACTACAATCTTTGATGTCCATGGCTGTAACAGTAGATGCCACTGATTTGAATTTATTTCTTTTTCTTTACTTCTGGCAGTCAAATACTTTCAACCCAGAGTAATGGATCCCAACAAGGGAGACGGTAGATCGTTAACATTCAATATTCAAGCAGGACGACATCCTGATGTTTGTTTTCCAGTGAAACCTCAATTAGGCGTGAACGGGGAAGAAGACTGCAGATTGTTAATTAGTTTCTTGGCTTGGCAAGGGTCATCTGTTTATTGATATTAATATGATGTACATGTTCTACATCTTCAGCAGTACTCTGCAGTGTGCCGAGTCTCAGAATACGCATCATGCCTGGTCATAATGAGCTGCACCCACAGACTGAGGGACCACCATTTAAGGAAAAAAAGGCACATTTGGGAAGCCTCCTGAACGCCCCTCACTGGAATCAACACACAGAATTCTACTCTCACAAAACTGTATGAGACTCTCCGCCCCTCTTGACACTTTTCTCCAGTAAACAACATAGGAGTGTTCCATCTCCTAGAGATACTGTAAAGCCACCTGCCCTCAATGTACAGATGAGAGAGCCCCCGTATACATTTTCCATTTTAACCACGAGTTGGAATTAACTTTATTTATAGGAGCTTGTGTTTGTGTGTGTGTGTGGGGGGGTGGTTGATAAAGGTAACTGATATGCTTATGAGTTGTTTGTCAGAAAAAGATAAACACCTGACTGTGACTGTTTTAAAGGATAAAAACAGCACTTCCGTTTACGCAGACAGAGGTTTCCATATTTCCCTGATGTTGTGAATAATAGGAGTGGGACAGCCCAATGAAATGTCAATGTGAATGCAAAAACAAGGTCTAAAGGGAAAAAAACCTGCAGGATTCTGATTTTACTCATATTCATTTACATCTGATCTGCTTCTTTCAATTATTTTTTTAATGGTCTCATTTATCAATAATTTTTCTCCATCGTTCCGTTTTAACATCATTCTGGCACTTACCATCACACACAATGTCTTGGCCTCCATAGCTCTCCCAGTGTCAAACTTTTTTAAAGTTCAAAAGGTATCAGTTTGAACTTGGTGGCAGCTATCATAGTAGTTATTGCAAACAGCAAAAAGCTAATTGGCGTTCAGGTCAGGGTAACAAAAAGCCATTTCGCTTAAAGGGGCATCATCATCACCCACTGAGGGTTCTAGTTCAAAAATACATGATAGCAATACTGACCACAGGTGAGGGGGAATAATGGGAAAATATTGACCTTGAGGTATGAACTACTGCCTCACAACAGTCATGTGATCTCCAAGCCAAAGGCTGAAGGCAGTATGACTACTGGAAGGCAATAATTCATCCTGAGGGGTCTGCAGTTTCCCTCTATATCCCATAACTCACAACCAGGGTTTCAGTTAATATATTTTCAATGGAAGTCTAAAACTTCCAGGAGCTAAAATCTGGAAGTCATTCCAATTTTTTTAAGTCAACATACTTCCAGGATCCCACTTTTGGAAGTAAATATTCTAGGACGAACAAATTTATGGATGTTAATGTAACCCCCAGGCCACTTTTTTAACTAGTGTGCACACCCCACATTAAATATCTGGAGACACTGGTGCCCATATACTGGCACACCAATTTACTTTACTAAAAGGTAGGTACCACCATTGGCGTTATGATGTATACCTGGCTAATCTTCTAGAGGAAGAGAGGGGTTGGGGTATAGAAACAAACAACATGAACCCTGTGTAAATAACACAAGCCAGGTCCTGGGTGGAGGCTGCTAGGCATATGCTTGATCTAACCAGCTAAGGGGGGTCCAGTAAATCCACACAACCAGAAGCAATAATCAGAATCTCCATAACAATGACTGGGATTGTGCAGTATGGCTTTATTCAACAGATGCAAAATAAATGCAGAAGTGGACCCCCAAGGGTCAGTCCAGGCTGAACAGGTACAAATTCACAAACTCTCCTTGCATGCAGTACAGTTCATGAACAACAACAAAGCAATCTTCTTCCCAAATTCCCAAAAGGTGCATTAGTGGATGCCCGGCCATACACATGAACATCTTTCTTCCCATGAGCGTCATTTAGTGAATCTAAGCCACACACTTTAAACTCTTTTCAAACATAGGTGCAATTATGTGAAACTCAGCCACATACCTTAACCTGCAGCATGGCTCTCACTCAGGTAAACATACTGGTGCCCTTTAGAACCAGGAATCCCTGCCTTGTAAGCACTCAGATGGTGTTCCTCCCAACCTTGGCCACAACCAACAGTCTCTGCCATTCTTTAGGGTTAGACCATTGAAACTCCCATTCCCCACTGAAATGCTAGAGGTCCCACATTTTAACTTGTCACAAAATGGGGTGACCCGAGAATAAACTGCATTCACTGGGGTACATAGTTTAACTTTACTTCATTCACATGGGCGAGACTAGGGGCTCTGACAAGCCTCATCTATGGGCATACGCACCCTAAACTATCTAATCTCCTTAGAAATGTGGAGATCTAGTCTCCTAGAACAGTACTCACAGAAGTTGTCCCATCCACAGGGCATGGAACAACGAAAAAGGAAAAGGAAAACACTCTCCTAGCTGGTCAAAACAGTCACTTTTAGGTCCTATCCAAGGCAGCTGAAAACACCACAGAACATTCAGGGGATTGCCCCTTGAGTCCACTGAGAACAAACAGTTCCTTCCACCGCACAGGGAGTAGAAATCAGGAAATCCTGCTGTAGTCTTGTCTCCACCACTTAAACTGGATGCTGGAAATGACACTCCACTAGGGTGAGAAATTCTGGGCCCTCTCCTCAGAGCTCTCTGGCAGTTCTTCTACCACTCTCACCTCCTCACTCAAGCTCTACTCACTCAAGACTCTCCACACAGACTGAGCATTCTAAGCTCCCCAGAGCAGCTATTCACAGAGTGTGGTTTATGCTGCTGCGAGAGTTCTAAATGACCTAATCATTCCTCCCTCAGGCTAGCTGAGTAAACAATGATGTCATTATGTAAGGAGCCCCTAATGAGCTCCCTACTAGCTGCCTGCTGCCTTCCTAACAATAATACTGATAGGATTCTAGTAACCCCAGGGGACTGGGTGGTTACAATAACATAATAAATTAGTGGTAAAATACAATTTCTTTCAGAAAAATCCATCATTTCTGACTTCCATGCCTGCAGTTTTGGAAGTCATCTAATTATTGGTTTCACATCTGTAAGTCAATGACTTCCTCCCTCTTTATTTGGAAGTTTTTGCCTTATATTTGGAAGTCAAATACTCCCAAAAATGGAGTTAACTGAAGTCCTGCATCACAACTGCTATGAATTTTGAATACTGTAGTGCTATGATCGTCACACTCCTTGCTCTGCAAAGGTTTACTAATGTTCTTAATTATGTTAGAGCTATTTCTGCACATACAAACTATTAAAAGTATTAAATAATTGAACTAACTTGATAGAAACATTCCTTAACACTAAATATATGGGGCCCACTATTTATAGACATGCTAGTCTTTAAAATAAGAAAATGTTACAAAAGTTGGCCATTTGCTCTGAATTCAGTGCTATGAATTTTAATAGTGAAAGGCTGAGAGGTATGCAGTATATCCCACAACAACTCCAGTCAATGTCTGTTTTTATTAAACCTTGCCCAAATTATAAGGACTAGAATTGGTGATAGCTGAAAAAACTATTTCCCAGTTCTGCTCTGTTTTGAATTGGGCAATAATTTAAAACGTTGTATACCATGAGACTGGCTCTGATCCAATCAGAAACAAATTAACTATTGCCTGGTTGTTTTGAACCAGGCAATAATTCAGTAACCTTGTATATCATGTGACTGGCTCCGATCCAGTCAGAGACTAATGAACTACTGTCTGATTCCTTGTTTCCAACCAGGCAACAATTCAATAACCATGTATGTCATGTGACTGGCTCTGGTCCAATCAAAGGACATGATTATTTTCCACTGTTTAATAATTTATGATAACTCACCTTTGATAGGATTTGCCATTGTGGCAAGGTGCTTTGATCTGTTTCCCTTTTCTTAGCCCTTGGGTAACACCTGGAAGTGATCTCTGTCTCAGTGTGCCATTATACAGTACCTCTCAACAGTCCCTGATTTTCAAGGATGTCCCATATTTTGCTGCAGAAATGTCCTGTCCCTCCTAAACCAACATTTCTGTCACTAAATAGTAGGGATTCAAAGCATAAAATATGCTGGACATTAGTGTTACAGTCTAGTTCTCCATTATATTAAGCTGCACACTAGAGACAGCTTCTTGAGTTGATGTTACCATTTTTTAAGATTTGTCGCAGATTTGAGTGATTTTTCTTCAATTTTTTAAGCCCTTCCCCTGATTTGCAAGACAGGTTAGGTGTGCCATTCTCTGTTGCAAGGCAGACTGTGAGGAGGGGGTGAAGGAGCTTTAGTTGGATCTAGAAAGGCTTGTGAGGTGGTCAAAGGTCTAGTAGTTGAGATTCAATGTCAAGAAGTGCAAGGTGATGCACTTAAAGGACTAAGAGCCCGCACACAGAATACTGGATAGAAGGGGTTAAGCTGACCTCTTCAGGAGAGGGAGGGATCTGGGAATCTTCTTCAGTGATGCACTCAAGCAAACCAGCTAGTGTAATGGAACGGGACATCCAATTAACAGGCAAAACCCCAAAACACCATAGTGTCACCTAGTGAGAAATTATTTGACCATTTTTCAAAGCATTTTGATACATTTTGCATACATTTTAAGAGGATGTGTTTTTATTTTAACTTCTGTAATAACCCATTTTATATCAGTAATAAGGCACTCCAGCACAATTGTTGTATTGGGATTTACCCCACTTCCAGGTTCCAATGTAAAATTTTGGTCCTGGTGCTCTCCTCTTTGCATTTAGGATTGCTCTTTTATCTGATAAGTGCTCTGCAGGGTTATATTCCTCCTAGTCCACTGTGTTGAAGTAGTAATGGCCTGCAAATCATCCCACCCACTAGGTTGTGCTGGTTAGCATGGCACTCTTTTACCCATCTTGGTCTTACCTTCTGGAATGCCATTCCTTTTCACATTCGCCAGTCCACAAATGTTATGACTTTTCTTCGGCCTCCCCTTCTCCCGTCTCCATCGGGCACCAGCTAAAACATCTTCATGCACCATCCTGCTCCTGCCGGCCCTCTACCTGACCTGACCTATCCAGGCAGGCCCTTATCCCCCCCCCTCCCCAGCTGGTGAGCCTCTGCCTGGATTCTACCTATGCCTGACATTGTCTCCTCCCAACATCTACTGCACTGCTGTTTAGCTACAGGCACTATTCAATTTTACTCTGCATACAATGCTACCCAATTTTCTGCATCTTCCATTGTTACTGCACTTGCACCATGTTAACTAGAGCACTTCTTGCACTTTATGTTGCACTGTTTCTTTGATGATGTGCTTGCTTCTTTATTGCACTCCCCTTCCTCTTTCTCTGGGGTCACACATGGAAATGAGCTTTGGCTCATTGTGCCTTTCCCAGTTAACAATTTTCAGATGAATAAAGACCTACCTATTCAGTTGTTTTTACATATCTTTAATCCTTGATAAGATTGAACTTTTCAACCATACAGCTTCTTCTTTTTATTCTATTATTCCGGTAAACACATCACCAGCTGACACTGATGGGTACATCACCAGCTGGTATGGACTGGTACATCTCCAACTGGCAGGGACTAGTAAATCATCATCTGGTATGGACTGGTACTTCAGCTGGCATGGACTGGTACATAATCAGCTGGCACAGACTGGTACTTCACCAGCTGGCATGGACTGGTACATAATCAGCTGGCACAGACTGGTACTTCACCAGCTGGCATGGACTGGTACATAATCAGCTGGCACAGACTGGTACATCATCAGCTGGCATAGACTGGTACATCACCAGCTGGCATAGACTGGTACATCATCAGCTGGCATAGACTGGTACATCTCCAGCTGGCATAGACTGGTACATCACCAGCTGGCACAGACTGATACATCAGCTGGCATAGACTGGTACATAATCAGCTGGCACAGGCTGGAACATCACCAACTGGCATGGACTGGTACATCACCAGCTGGCACAGACTAGTACATCACTAGCTGGCATGGATTGGTACATTTCCAAAAGGCAGGGACTAGTAAATCATCAACTGGCATGGACTGGTTCACCACCAGTTGGCACAGACTGGTACATCATCAGCTGGCACGGACTGGTATGTCAAGAGCTAGTACAGACTGGTACATTGCCAGCTGGCACAGACTGGTACATCAAAAGCTGGCACGGACTGGTACATCACCAGCTGGCACAAACTGGTACGTTAACGGCTAGCATGGAGAAGTGTATCACCAGATAGCAAAGACTGATACATCACCAGCTGAAATGGAGTAGTGCATCTCTAGATGGCAAAGACTAGTACATCACCAGTTGACATGGAGTAGTGTGTCTTTAGAGAGCAAAGACTGGTACATCGCCAGGTGACATAGAGTAGTGTATCAATAGCCAGCAAAGACCAGTATATCACCAGCCAGCATTGATGAGTACAGTAGTAGCTGGCATAGACGGATACATCGACATGGAATGATACAAGACTGGGTACCGTGCTCCACTTCTGATTACCATGTCAGCCTTCTGTCAGAATCCAGTAATGACTGGCATGATCCTTTCTCTGCAACAACAACATTTTGGAAACCTGCCACAAATCCCTCCACTTGTACAGTTCACAGAGGGCTAAGCAGCACTCCTGATTGAGCAGTCTGATCATGACTGCCTGGGAAAGAACTTCTGAGAATAAACATGGCACCCTTAATTAATGAGTTTCAAATTAACACCCATCATACCATGCTTACTAAATGTGCCCAATACGTCAAGACTGGATTTAAAAAAAAATCTGCTGATGTAATTACAAGAAAAGACACTGAAACATTACTAATCTTTAAATGCTTTGATTAAATTCAACATGCCAAAGGGGGCTCAGCTGCCACAGCTGCTAGAAATTGTTGTAATTGTTTAGTACCATTGCCAACATGGGACTTAAAGTACTGTAGGCCATTAAAGGACCTCACACCACCAAGTGCTGTATGCTACGAAAGGACCCCAGACCACAAAGTGCTGTAGACTGTGAAAGGACTCTACACCACAAAGAACAGTATGCTGTGAAAGAACTCTGTACCATAAAGTACAGTGTACTGTGAAAGGAACCCATACCACATAGTATTATAGGCTGTGAAAGGACCCCTACCAAAAAGTTCTGTATGCTGAGAAAGAACCGCATACCACAAAGTACTGTAGCTTGTGATACTACCACATACCACACAGTACTGTATGCTGTGAAAGGACCCCATACCATAAAGTACTGTATGCTGTGAAAGGATCCTACCCCAGAAAGTACTGTATGCTGTGAAAGAACCCCATATCACAAAGTAGTGTAGCCTATAAAACTACCCCGTACCACACAGTACTGCATGCTGTGAAAGGACCCCATACCACAAAGTATTGTATGCAGTGAAAGAACCCTGTACCACAAAGTACTGTATGCTGTGAAAGGACCCCATACCACAAAGTACTATATGCTGTGAAAGGATCCCGTACCACACAGTATTGTATGCTGTGAAAGGATACCATTCCACAAAATATTGTATGCAGTGAAAGAACCCTGTACCACAAAGTACTGTATGCTATGAAAGGACCCCGTACCACAAGGTACTGTATGCTGTGAATGGATCCTACCCCAGAAAGTACTGTATGCTGTGAAAGAACCCCATACCACAAAGTACTATATGTTGTGAAAGGACCCCATACCACAAAGGACTGTATGTTGTGAAAGAACCCCATACAACAAAGTAGTATATGCTGTATAAGGACCCCATACCACAAAGGACTGTATGCTGTGAAAGGACCCCGCACCACAAAGTACTGTATGCTGTGAAAGAACCCCATACGACAAAGTACTGTATGTTGTGAAAGGACCCTACACCACAAAGTGCTGTATGCTGTGAAAGGACCCCACACCACAAAGTAGTGTAGCCTGTCAAAGAACCCCATACCTCAAAGTACTGTGTGCTGTAAAAGGACCCTGAACCACAAAGTACTGTATGCTGTGAAAGGATCCTACCCTAGAAAGTACTGTATGTCGTGAAAGAACCCGTACAACAAAGTAGTATATACTGTATAAGGACCCCATATTACAAAGAACTGTATGCTGTGAAAGGACCCCATACCAGAAAGTACTGTATGCTGTGAAAGGATCCCGTACCACACAGTACTGTCTGATGTGAAAGGATCCTGTACCACAAAGTACTGTATGCAGTGAAAAGACCCTGTACCATAAAGTACTGTATGCTGTGAAAGGATCCCGTACCACACAGTACTGTATGCTGTGAAAGGACCCTGTACCACAAAGTACTGTATGCTGTGGAAGGATCCTACCCAAGAAAGTACTGTATGTTGTGAAAGAACCCCATGCAACAAAGTAGTATATGCTGTATAAGGACCCCATACCACAAAGGACTGTATGCTGTGAAAGGACCCCGCATCACAAAGTACTGTATGCTGTGAAAGAACCCCATACCACAAAGTACTGTAGCCTGTGAAACCAGCCCGTACCACACAGTACTGTATGCTGTGAAAGGACCCCCTATCCACACAGTACTGTATGCTGTGAAAGAACCCCATATCACAAAGTACTGTAGCCTGTGAAACCAGCCCATACCACACAGTACTGTATGCTGTGAAAGGACCCTGTACCACACAGTACTGTATGCTGCGAAAGAACCCCATATCACAAAGTACTGTAGTCTGTGAAACCAGCCGGTGCAACATAGTACTGTATGCTGTGAAAGAACCCCATACCACAAAGTACTGTATGATGTGAAAGGACCCCATACCAAAAAGTACTGTATGATGTGAAAGTACACCGTAACACATAGTATTGTAGGCTGTGAGAGGACCCCGCACCACAAAGTACTGCATGCTGTGAAAGGACCCCATACCAAAACGTACTGTATGATGTGAAAGTACCCCACACCACATAGTACTGTAGGCTATAAAAGGACCCCACACCACAAAGTACTGTATGCTGTCAAAGGACCCCATACCAAAGAGTACTGTATGATGTGAAAGTACCCCATACCACATAGTATTGTAGGCTGTGAAAGGATCCCATACTAAAAAGTACTGTATGTGTGAAAGTACCCCATGCTACATAGTACTGTATGCTGTGAAAGGAGCCTGCACCACAAACTACTGTATGCTGTGAAAGAACCCCATACCACAAAGTACTGTAGCCTGAGAAACTACCCCATACCACACAGTACTGTATGCTGTGAGAGAACCCCGTACCACAAAGTACTGTATGCTGTGAAAGGACCCTGTACCACACAGTACTGTATGCTGAGATAGGACCCCATACCACAAAGCACTGTGTGCAGTGAAAAAAACCCTGTACCACAAAGACTATGCTGTGAAAGCACCCCGTACCACAAAGTGCTGTATGCTGTGAAAGGATCCTACCCCAGAAAATACTGTATGCTGTGAAAGAACCCCATGTCACAAAGTAGTGTAGCCTGTGAAAGGACCCTGTACCACAAAGTACTGTATGCTGTGAAAGGACCCCGAACCACAAAGTACTGCATGCTCTGAAAAGATCCTACCCCAGAAAGTACTGTATATTTGAAAGAACCCCATACAACAAAGTAGTATATGCTGTAAAAGGACCCTGCACCACAAAGTACTGTATGCTGTGAAAGGACCCCATACCAGAAAGTACTGTATGATGTGAAATTACCCCATATCACATAGTATTGTAGGCTGTGAAAGGACCCCATACCACGAAGTACCGTATGCTGTGAAAGTACCGGTGCTACATAGTACTGTATGCTGTGAAAGGACCCCGCACCACAAAGTACTGTATGCTGTGAAAGAACCCCATACCACAAAGTACTGTAGCCTGTGAAACTACCCCGTACCACACAGTTCTGCATGCTGTGAAAGGACCCCATACCTGAAAGTACTATATGATGTGAAATTACCCCATATCACATAGTATTGTAGAATGTGAAAGGACTTCATACCACGAAGTACTGTATGCTGTGGAAGTACCCGCACCACAAAGTACTGTAGCCTGTGAAACTACACCATACTACACAGTTCTGCATGCTGTGAAAGGACCCCATACCACAAAGTACTGTATGCTGTGAAAGGACCTGGTACTACAAAGTACTGTATGCTGTGAAAGGACCCTGTACCACAAAGTACTGTATGCTGTGAAAAGACCCCGCACCACAAAGTACTGTATGCTGTGAAAGGATCCTACCCCAGAAAGTACTGTATGCTGTGATAGAACCCCATACCACAAAATAGTGTAGTCTGTGAAAGGACCCTGTACCACAAAGTACTGTATGCTGTGAAAGGACCCCGTACCACAAAGTACTGTATGCTGTGAAAGGATCCTACCCCAGAAAGTCCTGTATCTTGTGAAAGAACCCCATGCAACAAAGTAGAATATGCTGTGAAAGGACCCCATACCACAAAGTAAAGTATACTGTGAAAGGATCCTGACCCACAAAGTACTGTAGGCTGTGAAGGGATCCTGGCCCATAAAGTACTGTAGGCTGTGAAGGGATTCTGCCCCACAAAGTACTGTAGGCTGTGAAGGGATCCTGCCCCACAAAGTACTGTAGGCTGTGAAGGCACCCTGCCCCACAAAGTACTGTAGGCTATAAAGGGATCCTGCCCCACAAAGTACTGTAGGCTGTGAAGGGATCCTGCCCCACAAAGTACTGTAGGCTGTGAAAGGACCCTGTACCACAAAGTATTGTAGGCTGTGAAGGGATCCTGCCCAATAAAATACTGTAGGCTATAAAAGGATCCTGCCCCACAAAATGCTGTAGGCTGTGAAAGGATCCTGCCCCAAAAAGTACTGTAGGCTATGAAGGGATTCTGCCCCACAAAGTACTGTAGGCTGTGAAGGGATCCTGCCCCACAAAATGTTGTAGGCTGTGAAAGGATCCTGCCTCACAAAATACCGTAGACTGTGAAGGGATCCTGCCCCACAAAGTACTGTAGACTGTGAAAGTACCCCATATCACAAAGTACTGTAGGCTATGAAAGGACCCTATAACACAAAGTACTGTAGGCTGTGAAGGGATCCTGCCACACAAAGTTCTGTAGGCTGTGAAAGGATCCTGCCCCCAATGTACTGTAGGCTATGAAGGGATCCTGCCCCCCAAGGTACTATAGGCTGTGACAGGACCCTGTAACACAAAGTACTGTAGGCTGTGAAGTGATCCTGCCCCACAAAGTTCTGTAGGCTGAGAAAGGATCCTACCCCACAAAGTACTGTAGGCTGTGAAGGGATCCTGCCCCACAAAGTAATGTAGGCTGTGAAGGGATCCTGTCCCACAAAGTACTGTAGGCTGTGAAGGGTTCCTGCCCCACAAAGTACTGTAGGCTGTGAAAGTACCCCGTATCACAAAGTACTGCAGGCTGTGAAAGTATCCCGTATCACAAAGTACTGCAGGCTGTGAAAGAACCCTGTACCACAAAGTTCTGTAAGCTGTGAAAGATTTAGCACCACAAAGTACTGTAGACTGTGAAGGGATCCTTCTCCACAAAGTACTGTAGGCTGTGTAAGGATTTAGCACCATAAAGAACTGTATGCTTTAAAAAGACCCCACACCATAAAGTAAAACTGTAGGCTGTGAAATGGTTTAGCACCACAGAGAATTGTATGCTGTAAAAGGACCCTGCACCATAAAGTACCATAGGCTGTGAAAGTACCCCATACCACAAAGTTCTGTGGGCTGTGAAAAGACCAACCAGAAAATGCAGTAGACTATGAAAGAACCTGACATCACAACAGGTGCAGTGGTTGAGAAGGACTCTGCACCAGCATGTGCTGTAAGCTGTGTCAGGATGAAGTACCACAAAGTACTGTATGCTGTCAAAGAACCCTATACTACATAGTGCTATAGGCTATCGAAAGACCGAGTACCACTTAGTACTGTAAACTGTGAAAGGACTCCATACTACAAAGTGCTATAGGCTGTAAAAGGGCAGCGTGCCAAAGAGTGTTGTAGGCTGTGAAATTACTCTGTACCACAACGTACTGTAATGTCGGCTGAGAAAAACCCATACTACAAAGTGCTGACGGCTATGACAGGACCACACACCATAGGCTGTTTAAACGAACACTACAATGTACTTTAAAACCCCACATCACAAGGTACTGTGGTTTGGGAAAAGACCCCATGCCACAAAGTACAGTGGGGTGTTAAAGTCCAGCACAACGTTGAACTGTGAAAAAACCCTCATCACTAAGTACTGTAATAATCCTTAACCTCAAAGTACTGTAGTCTGTGAAAAGATCCTGAACGCAATGTACTATTATGTTGTTTGGTCAGTAGCGATCAAAATCTATTATTATCGGATGCCTGTTAGGTGGTCTACATACGAGTTGTGGTGATGTCAGGCTGTCCCTAGTGGACATGAGCTTTAATGGCACTAACTGGCACCTCTCCTCCTCCATTGAAAGCCTCAGAGGTACCCCTTTCAAGTGCAGCCAAACACAGAGGAGTGCACACTCTATCCCCTGAGGGTGCCACCAGCAAACATGAACTTTGGAAAAACAACAAAAGATGGTACACACAACATAGCTGGTGTTGCATATAAAATGCTATTTTATTAAATGTAAAGTGCTGGTGCTAGATTCACAAAAAAATCACAAGCACAGCGTAAATGTTTGTGTTGCACTTTGTAATTGCCCAGGTGTCAAATGTTGCTATTCATAGTCAGATAACTCACCTGTGCTATCCAACTGTGAAAAGTGCCAGGATGAGTCGGTGCTAACCCCATTACTGCTACTGCTAACCCCACCAGTGCCGCCCCCACATGCAGCCACGAGTATGGCACCACAAAGCACAGGTCCGGCGCGTTATTTGGAATTCACAAATGTAGCCATGTAAATGAGCCCACTGGACATGCAAGGTGCTATGTGGCCATTTGTATGCCAATTATGGGACCATTTACACAGGCTTTGCAGTAGTTTAGTGACCCCCCCACCCCTGCCCCGAGGCAGCCCCGTGTTCCTGGCGACTGGCAGCCCCCCTGCCAAATCACCAGCCTGAAGATGAAAAGAACCATATCCCTGGTGCTAGTGGTCCCTCCCACGTCCAATCACCGACCTGAAATGAAGAAGGATATTCCCTGGTACTAGTGGTGGCCCCCCCTTGATCGCCAGCCGCATTGTAAAAGGTAAGTATTCCATGGTGCTAGTGGTCCCCCCCAGCTGATCGCCAGCCAAATTGTAAAACAAAATGTATCCCTGGTGGCTAGTGGTCCCTCCCCACACCCAATGCCCGAACAATACACATATATGTTTGTCCCTTTTGTCCAGTGGTACCACCCAATACCTCACCTGACCTGTGTAACATTGTCCCTGGTGTCCAGTGGTCCCACCCAATACCTCACCTGACCTGTGTAACACTGTCCCTGGTGTCCAGTGGTCCCACTCACCCCACCCAATCCCTCACCTGACCCATAAAACAGTGTTCCTGCTGGCTCCATGTTCCGACGATGGGTGTTCATTCAGCATGCTGGCGATCTGAGTTCGCACCCTGAGCCCGGATGTCAGGAGCAGAATCCAGCAGGGAGAGAGTTTAGAGCGTCTTTTGGATGCTTCACTCCGGGGGGGGGGGGACAGGTCCCAGATCGCTGTTTGTCAGCTCCTGGTGGTGGCTAGTGGTTGGCATTCTTGGCAATGTGTGGCCTTGATGCACTGCTGAACATTCCCGCCCCAGGATGCTTCCATGGCCAGGTCACTTCCAAGGAGGTGGGTAGGTCGAGAAAAAAATGGAAAATTAGCTGCTCAGCCAACAGGATGACGGCAGCCAATCCCCACTTACCACGATGCCCGGACGTGTCTGTGCCAACCCCTGCTATGCCCGGGATATGCAGAATGGCTATGGGTGACTCTCCTCTCCCAGATATCCCCCACGGAGGAGGGACCCTCCCGACGAAGGAATATGTCTTGTTACCTGGGTCACGACACTTACAGGAGCAGCAGATGGTGAGGGGACATGGCAGTGGGAAGGCCTAAGCAACTTGAAGGAGTGGCCAACCAAGGGCTCAGGGTGAGCATAAACAAATAAGACAAAAAAAAAAAAAACTGGCCCTGGTGGCTAGTGTTCACACCCCCCCACCTGACCCCATGCCCAAGTAAGAAAATTTGTGTCTCCCTGGCGTCCAGCGATCCCACCTCCTGTCGATTCCCAGCCCTACAACAGTGCAGGCCATTCAGGTAGACAACCCTCCCCACAATCGCCAGCCCAATGTGCAGGAAGAACCTTTCCCTGGTGTCTAGCAGAACCCCCACCCCCCTACCCTGGCTGGTAGTGCCCCACTACCCACTGAAATGAGCGTGTACTGTATACAGTTTGCGCTCATTGACTAACTCGATGGTAGCCCGGCGGTGGTGGACAGCAGAGGGCTGTGCTGGTCGCTGGCTTGGGTTGTGATGTGGGGAGTAGGGTGGGGGGGCTCTACCTGCTGGGGTAGGGGGGCCGCTAGACACCAGGGAAAGGTTCTTTCTGCATGTCAGGCCAGAGAGCATGGTGAGAGTTGTCTACCTGAATGGCTTGCACCATTGCAGGGACGGGAATCGGGGGGGTGGAACTGGACACCAGGGAAACTCATATTTTCTTACTCAGGCATTGGATTGGTTGGGGGTAGGGACCACTAGCCACCAGGGACACTGTTTTCCAGGTCGGATGAAGGATCAGGTTGGGGGAAAAGAGCACTGGACACCAGAGACAAACATATATGTGTATCGGGTGGGTATCAGGTGGAGGGAGGGACCAACAGCCACCAGGGATGCGTCTTTTATTACAATTGGGCCAGCAATCAGCAAGGCGGGGGGGACCACTACCATAGAAACATAGACTTTGACAGTAGATAAGGACCGCTTGGCCCACCCAGTCTGCCCATTTCCCTACCTTTCGGATAAGCTGCAGATCCTAGTTAACCAGCAGCCTACCACCAGGAATACTTAACTTCTTACACTCACCTGGCAATTGGTGGTGGTGGTGGTGGTGGTGGGGGGAGAGACTGCCGCTACCTCCACCAACCACTAGGGTTGCATGGGATTAAAGCAATGTCTCAGTCAGCGGTATCTGCTCCTCACAAGGGAACCCAGCAAAAGGCCCTTGCATAGAGCAAATGCTTTGAGAATCAGATTACCGTGATATGCAGGTCCCCTCCCCCTCATTTGCATTGCAGACCCCTCCACACTCTGCCCCAGCGCAAACCTGATTTGGGCCCGCAAACCACACTTTTGTGAATACCAACTCGGTCCAAAAAAATGGCTTACTCATGCAAAACTGGGTTTGCGCCAGGGTAAAGTTTTGTGAATCCTGGCCCTGGAGAGCTGTCCAGGACATGGACTGGTACACCCCTAAATACTGCTGTGAGGCTTCATGGGGGGGCATACCTCTCAACTGTACCACATTACGAGGAATGTTCCTCATTTTACTTCACAAACGCTCCCTGTTCCACATTGTGAGGACTTGTTCCACATTCAGTATTAACATTTTAAAGCAAAAATCTATAGTAAATGATGCAAAAAATATATTATTCAATTAAGAACAGACTTTCTGAACATAAATGCAAACCTTTTAACAGTGTTCTGAGCCACCTAGGTTAAGATTTAATTAAGTGTTCCACATTTTGCTCATTTGTTCCACATTTTGAGAGGCAATGTTCCACATTTGGGGGACAAAAGGTTGAGAGGTATGTGGAGGGGGGCACTTTATATTTATAAATACATTATATTTAATAAAACAGCACTTATATGCAATACCAGCTATGTTGTATGTGTTGTCTTACCTCTCTTAAGTACTCCTGACTGACATTGCTAGTTGTCCCTAAGTGGCCCGACATGGAAGATGTTTGCTGCGAGGTGGTTCAAAGGTGCCATGAGGCAGAAGCCCTGACAGACCTGCTAAACAGTGGACAAGGTGAGGGAGATGCCTCAGAGGAGGAAGAGGAGAGGGGAGACATGCAGAAGAAAAAAATAACCGTGAAACCAACTAACTTTCCAGAATTGATTTCTAAATTATACCATCAATAAAATTTATGAATGCACTGACAAGGGCACTGCACTGTGAAGCAGAAGGTCACAGAACGGAATACCACCACAGCCACATTAAACCAGTGTATGACCCTGAGCAAATCACGTGACCTCCTGGTGCTTTAGTTCACTTGGATGTATTACTAGGTAAAAGTAGGACCCCACTGAAAATGAGATGTTGCATCTCAGCTGAACTGTCCCAGGTATGCACCTTGTTAAGAAGAAGTCTACATTTCTTATTTGATGAACCTCCCTTGTGATGTCTGCCAATGAGATGATAGCTGAGCATGTGGAAAAGGTGTGGCTTGTACTCAGCAGTGTAAGAGTTAAGCCATCTCTCAGCAAAGACGTAACTACAGCAGTGCCCAAGGACCTGAAGACGTCAGATGCCACAGGTGCAACTGGTGCTCTTTCCTGGCTGACGTGTATTTTTAGGATACTGTTCATCAATTGTAAAGCAAACAGAAACATATCCCCAGCATGGTGCGAGTGAAGAAAGGCAGTTATTAGTTTCTACGTCCTTTGCCACAAATCCTCAGAAGAGAGATGAGAGAGAGAGAGGGAACAAAAGATGGCCTTGCAGTACTCTCATGCTCACCCTCTCTTGATTTCTAAGATGCCTTTCTGAGCTTGCCCATTCTGGCTATCACTGAATCTGCACATACATGCCCACATCACATAGCAGACAAGGGGTATGTCTAAGTGCAATACAAGACTGAAACCGCCATCCATCAAGGCAAACAACATTTCAAAGCGTCAATGTATGAGAAAATATTGCACTGGGCTTTGAAAGATGAAACAGATGGGGCCAAGTTAATGTAACATGATAGGGGGCTCCATAAACTAGGGGACCACCAAGATGGGGTCAATACAGCCTGATGAGTTCAAGCATAATGATGACAACCACCTCCCCCCCTCAGAAACTCACCACCACCTTCACCCAGATCTAAGGTGGGGTTTGGTTTGCATGGCTTTTACGCATGCTGAAACTGAACATGATGTACATTCAGGCTTTGCTGAGAGGAGTGAAAGCACCTAAGCTTAACCTTAAAGGTATATTGAGATT
The DNA here is from genome assembly GCA_016271365.2 of Neoceratodus forsteri. Lineage (NCBI taxonomy): Eukaryota > Metazoa > Chordata > Ceratodontiformes > Ceratodontidae > Neoceratodus > Neoceratodus forsteri. The sequence continues at coordinate 233,363,574 of CM028131.1, forward strand.
ATGTTTATATTTCTCTTCATACTGACAGTAGCAAGGCAAGTGAGGAGAAAAGAAGAGATCTTTAGACAGTGTTTGGGGCACTTTGAAACTTTGTAGCTAGTGTTTGGGGCACTTTGAAACTTAAGTTTTAAACTGTGTAACAGGTGGTATGGGGGAAACTTGCTCAGGAGATTAATCTGGGGTGAGTAGATTCAGGAAGCCCTGTGAATCAGGTGTGTAACTGGGGGTGGACATCAGGTGTGTGACAGGGGACCCTGGAGCTGACACAGGCTTAGTGCCTTCTTAAAAGAGCACTATAAAAGCACTTCCACACTAACGTGTCCAGCACATTCGTGTGGCAGCAAGTGAGTGGAACAGCGAAGAAGTGGAACAGGTGACTGGCACTTTAGGTGTCGGCAGAAGGAAGCAGGGATGCAGAGGAATTTGCTGTTCGACTAAGGTAAGGCATTTGTTCACTGCTGTGTAACAGTCACTACTTGGAAGGGTGGACTGTAAAACGTAGGCCAAAACTAAGAATAGGAACAACACCCTACCTAAGGTATGAGTATGAATAGATTTAATCAAGGCAGGGGGAACACAAATAGAAACAAACAAAAGGAGAAAACTAGAAACAACCTATCAGAGATAAGGGTACAAAAGTATTTCCAGATAATACAGAGAGAGCTGAAATTAGGAATGCTGGGAGTGGTGCAGTGCAGTGACTGTGGGGCAACAGTTTTCAGAGAGACCTTCTGGAGACTGCGATGCTGCCCCATCTGCGTGTATCTCTTTGGGTTGAGGGAAGAGGTCGCTATACTCCAGGTTGAGTTGGCTGGGTTTTGGGCAAACCTCTTCCCCACCCAGGGCCACTAAGTTTGCCACTGTTGCCTCACAGGATGCCAGGAAGGAGGAATGGCTGGACTGTGATGGATGGGACTGGGAAGGGTTGGGGTGGTGGTTCAAAGGCACATTCCTCAACTGGTACCCTCTATGCAATTCCTATGCTGCTCTGGCAAGGCGAGACTGCCAGGACAAGGAACCTGTAATAGAGACCAGGGAGTAAGTGGGGGTCCTCTGTAGTGGGCACCCCAAGGAGGATGGAAGAGGATCCCAGAGGAGAAGTAAGCAACTCCTGGTGGGGGACTCAACTGTGAGGGGGATAGATTTGGGAATAGCAAAGGGGGTGAGAGTCAGGTTAGGTGTCTACAAGGCACCATGGCCCAGAGGGATGGGAAGCAAGTCCTGAGGATCACTAATGCAGCAGGATGAGAGGGAGGGATGAATGTTATTGTCCACTTGAGGACTAATGATCTGGCTGGGGAAGTGGCTGGGATAGTGCAGGGGGAGATTAGGGAGCTGGAGAGGGGTCTTAGACAGGTAGCATGCTCAGTGGCATTCTCTGAGGTGTTGCCTGTCTAGGACAGGGGAGAAGGACAGGGATCTCTGCACCCAGGAGCTTCAACTCATGGCTGAAGGAATGGTGCAGACAGGAGGGGTTCAGTTACATTGGGAATTGGGGACCCACCTGGGAGGATTAAGGGCTGATACAGGGGTGATGGTCTGCATCCATCCAAGAGGGGAACCACAGTCATCGGTGTACAGTTACTTTAAACATTTAAACTAGTTGAAGGGGTTGGCAGAAGAGCTTGAGTGGGGAGGCAGAAACTGACCATCCCTCCCACAGGCTGAAGTAGAGAGTAGCAAGAACCTGAGTGGAGTAGAATACCCCAGGATGCAAATTAATACAGGAAGCATGGTGGAAGAAATGAAGGGGAACTGGATCAGGTGCATTAAAAAGAGAGGAGGAAGGAGGGAAGGCAGAAAGGAAAAAAGGGGATAACAAATGGAGTAGTAACAAAACCTGGAAAGCCATTCGTGCCAGTGCTAGAAGTCTAGGAAACAGGATTCCAGATCTAGAGGCCACAATGGCAGAGGCCGACCCAGATATTGTGACCATTACTGAGTCATGGTGCACTGAAAACCATGAAGGGGACATGACCATATCAGAATATACTCTGTTCAGGATTCAGGAAGGACAGGGTAGGAAGGAAAGGAGGGCGTGGTGCTTTATGTGAGGCATGTCATTAAAGCAGTGGAGACAGCGGGTATACAGTGGAGGGGCAGAGGTACTGTAGGTCACCTTAGAGATGAAGAATGGAGCCTCTGTTCCCCGTGGTGTGCTCTACTGACCTCCAGCACAGTGCAAGGAGTTAGATAAGGTATTGACGGAAGCCACTGGCAAGATTGCAGAAAAAGGGGAGGTGCTGCTTGGTGGGGGACTTCAATCTGCCAGATGTAGACTGAAGCCTCCCAACTGCGGCTTCAGATAGAAGCAGGGAAATCTTGGACTCTCTGCAGGAGGCTTTCCTCAGGCAACTAGACAGTGAGCCCACTTGTGATGCAGCAATACTGAACCTGGTGCTCACCAACAGGGACAGTGTTGCAGAAGTCAAGGTGAGGGGGGGGCACCCGGTGATCGGTGATCAGGACGGCTGTGGAATCGAACCACAGAAAGGTGAGGGTCCTGGACTTCAGGAGGGCAGATTTTAAAATGATGGATAAATGCCTCAGGGATGACCTGGTTGGGGGGGGGGTGAACTGAGTGGGGTGGAAGAACAATGGGGAAAACTAAAAAGGGCCATAGTGACAGCAAAAAAACTGCATCAATCAAGGGAGCAAAAGAAAGAGGAAAAAGAAAGCATTATGGTTCTCGAAAGAGGGTCAGAAATGGTAAAAGTTGAGAGGGTAGCATTCAGAATGTACAATGAGACGCAGAGGGAGGAGGATAGGGAGGCATAGCAGGGGAAACAGAGGGAAGCAGGGAGAGCAGAAAGGAGCACAAAGGTGCAAACTGAAGAGAGAACAGTCAAGGCAGTAACAAAAAGGGACAAGACTTTTTTTGGTATGTAAGCTAAAAATGAAGACTAGGGGTGGGATTGTAAGGTTAAGTAGGGAAGGTGGGGGACTATGCAGAGGGGGGACAACCTGAACAAGCACTTCTTTTAGTGTTCACAGAGAATAAAGATGGGGAGGGGCTACAAAAATGTAACAGAAGTAATGGAGAGAGAGAGAGGAGAGAGAGTGGACACAGTCCATTTTCGCTCGAGAGAGTCTTAAGGGATTGAAACCTGAAAGTGGACAAAGCAACGGGGCCAGATGGGGTTCACCAAAGGGTACAGAGGGAGCTCAGGAGAGCTCGAGGGTACTGGCTGCAACTCTGATGGCCCTATTTAGCAGCTCATTAAAAACAGGAGTGGTCCAGGATGACTGGAGGAGGGCAGATATAGTCCCACTTCACATAAGTGGTAGCAGGGAAGAAGCTGGCAATTGTAGACCAGTCAGCCAGAATTTGGTGGTGGTAAAGTCAATGGAATCACTGCTGAAAGAAAGGATTGTGGAATATCTTGAATCCAGTGGGTTACAAGACCCAAGGCAGCATGGATTCATGGGGCAGGGGAGGTCATGTCAAACGAATCTGACAGAGTTCTTTGGATGGGTGACCAAGGAACTAGATCAGGATGGAGTGGTGAACATAGTCTACCTAGATTTTAGTAGGGTGTTCAACACCATTCCAGATAGGAGACTAGCAAGCAAGCTGGGTAGCTTAAGAGTGGGTCCAAAGGTGGTAAATTGGGTAAGAAACTGGTTAAGGGATAGGTGGAAGAGGGTGGTGGTAAACGGAGTTCACTCAGAGGAAGGGAGGGTGACCAACAGGGTGTCTCAGGGATCAGTGCTGGGACTAGTTCTCTTTAATGTCTTTATAAGTGACATTGCAGAGGATCTGGAAGGGAAGGTCTGCTTCTTTGCAGATGACACCAAACTCTGCTATAGGGTAGACATTCCAGGGGGTGGTGGAAAGGATAAGCAGTGAGGTGAGAAAATCTGAGGAGTGGTCAAGAGTATGGTTGGTGGGTTTCGATGCAAAAAAGTGCAAAATAATGCACTTGGGGCACAGAAACCCAGGGGCAGAGTACAAAATGGGGTACAGACAACCACCAAGCAGGAAAAAGACCTGGGGTGATCATTTCGGATGAACTAAAGGTGGGCAGGCACTGTGACAAGGTAGTTGGGAGGGCAAGTGGAATCTGTGGTGCTTAGGAAGGGTTATCACCAGCAGAAAGAGTGAAGTGGTGTTGCCTTTGTATAGGATCACTGGTAAAACTCCACCTAAAGTACTGTGTCCAGTTCTGGAGATTGTATCTCAGAAAGGACAGAGAGGAAGTGGTCCAGAGGAGGGCAACTAAAATGGTGCAGGGTCTGCATCAGAAACCCTAAGTGGAAACATTAAAGGACCTAAATATGTATACCCTGGAGGAGAGAAGACAGGTGGGGTATGATAGAGACCTTTACGTACTTCATGGGGGTAAACAAGGTACAAGAGGGAAGAATTTTTCAGAAAAAAGGTGCGTAAGGGCACAGGGGGCATGATAAGAAACTGGAGGGGGGTAGATTCAGGAGAGATGTGAGGAAGACAGTATAGTGCAGTGGTTTAAGGCTCTGAGCTGCAAATCTGGAGACCTGGGTTTGAATCCCACGGCCCCCACTTGCATACTGTGTGACACTGAGCAAGTCACTTAATTTCCCCGTGCTCCCAGGTTGCACCTGTAAACAAGCTTTCAGCTTAGTGTACTACTACTGGTTAAACAATTGGGAAAAAAAAAAGTACTTCTTCACAGAGTGGTGGATTCCTAGAACAGACTTCCACTGGAAGTGATGGGGATAAAAACAGTGGTGCTGGTTCAGGAATGCATGGGATAGGCTTAAGGGAATCATGGGGGGGGGGGGTAATTGGACCAGAGACCAAGTAGAATCTGCAGTGATACTATAAGTAGGGGAAAAAAGGGCAGACTAGATGGACCAAGCGGTCCTCATCTGCCATCAAATTCTATGTTTCTATGTTTCAGTACCAAAGACGAGATACTGGTAGTGCAGGAAATGTGTACGATCACAATAGTAGGTATTCAGTGCACACCATGTTCACATCCTGTCCTCGGCAATTTGTCCCAAACCTGTTCTGCTGAGAGAGGCATGCCTTTCTACCTTCTGTCACTGAAACGTGGGACACTGGCACTCAAAATGTGAGAAGATGTTGCAATGATGGGTGACTCAAAAGGTTGCTGCTCGCCTCTGAGGCAGGGATGATCCGAACTGCAGTGGCCATAGAGTCTATGCCTTCGCCAGAAACTTTGAAAAATACCCTATATTGATACTGTGGTGTCATACTGGGGGCACTGTTGAGTTCCCATCCTTCAGATGAAATGTTAAGCTGAGGTCCCTTCTGCCCATCTCTGATGGATCTCCAGGAAGAAGTTAGGCACTTGTTGTAAGAGTATGGGATTTCCCTTGGTGTCCTGGCCAATATTTCCTATCATTAAAACTTGCCCATGAAACCCCGCCTCCAACATAAATAAACAAAGGAATCTATGTACAGTTCCTTTGTTGGTCAAAAAAAAGGTGTCCCAAACTCTAAAGAATCCAGATTTAAAGTCTGAGTTTACGAAGTGAGACAATCAACTTCCCTGCAAAGGCAGTGCCTTTGTCATGCGGGATGGGGCAGTTATAAGGGGCAAACTGAGGGAGAGCCCTCGTAATGTAGGACAGCTGAGAGGTATGACTCAGAAAGGAAATGGTGGAAATGAGACTCAGGGTATCCCTACTCTTACAGAGAGTGCCATGGGATCTTTAGCTTCCACCTGGACCACTATCACCTCCAGATAGGGACAGGAAGGGACCCTGTCTGAATGCACGTAAGTCACACTCACTTTTAACAAAATCTTTGAAATGCAAAATAAAGAAGGGATTAGCAGCAGACGAAGGGAGAAATACTCCTTCCTGTGTCTCAGAGCTGCCAGTCACTTCTTGGTTTGCATTCCAAAGCTTGTTTTAAACGGACCTGCGAGTAAGGCAAAAGTCTCATCTGAAGAGTGGCATGTAGGGTAGAACCCAATGCCTTGTACCTCACCACAGTATCAACTTCAGATACGACTCCAACTCCCTCAGTGAAGACATGACTCTACAACCTTCTGCTTCAGAGCCTCAGCACGACAGTCTTCAACAGAGTCACACTGATTCTTCAAAATTTACTTCATTATTTTCAGTTAACATGAATAGGATGAAGTCAATGTAACCAAATATAGAGAGCATCATAGCGTTACTGAGTACAGATCATATTAAAGCAAAAATTAGATTTCCCGGTAAAAAGATGGAATAAATTACATATATTATTCCAAAAAATATGCTACTTCCAGTGTGGCATTTCTTTTTCATCTGGCTTGTGTTTATAAAGTGATCTTTCTTTTTAATCCACATTAGTAGCTGCAGGACTACCCATCCCAGACCTCTTTGCACTTCCTGTACATGAGCTATTGGTTCATAGAACCAAAGAACAGGTAGGGGAGGGCTGTGTACCAGCTCTTTATGGAAATCTTAAAAATAGGACAGACAAGGCACAGTCTGAGAACTTTTACAGGACCAGTGTCTCAGCTGCGGTTCCGAAGACGATCTACACAAGACCTTTCTTATCTTTTAATGATAATGACCTAAAAAACTGAAGTCTGTAAAGTATTGTATTAATAATATCTTTCAGGGTTTTTTTTGTTTGTTTTGTTTTTGGTTGTTTTAATGGCATGGGATTGGAGACGGTACCTTTGAATACTTCCTAGAAATGCTAGATTCTGTCCAAAGGTGTATCTGTTAATACATGTGTAACCCTCCTACAAATGGGGGTTCCCGAAAGTCTTCCTTGGGTGTGCCTAAATGCCCACTGCCAGGCTGGTATCCTGTGTCTTAGCGTTTTAAAAGTGTTTGTATGAGAGTGCCTTAATGCCTCTGTGCTCTGTCTCTTTAAGAGCTGCCTATAACGTGGTGCTTATTTAATTTGGGAGGGGGCTGAGTGTTTCTATGCTTGAGTCCCGCCTGGGCTGCCAGATAATCGGTCCGTTCTGCCATTGCTAGTTGCGCAGAGGGAGCTCTGTTAGAAGCTGTACTTATTTGCTTATTATCTATTGTAATAGTAATGATATTGTAGTTTGTCTAACCTGCCTTCTTTGTAGCATGGACAGTTCTGTTTTTCACCACCATCTTGGTCCTGGACTGCCAGAATGGGCCAATCAGTACCATTGGGGACCCTAAAATGGAGTGTGTCACCAATGGTCTTGTGGGAGTGAATTTCTGTAAGAATTGTAGTTTTGAGACTGTGGCAACTAAATGCACCTGGAGGGGGAGCCCTTGATGGATCAGCCAACCAGAACCTTTTGAACCGAAGGGAAATTCCCAAGCTACATGCTGCACTGAGTCAGTTGGTGTGAGGAGTTAAAAGCGTAAACAGCTCAAGAGATTCGGGCAGCTTCTCCTGTGTAGTTTGCGCGAGAGAGTAGTGGAAGGGATGAGTTTGGCCTGTCTGCCAGCTGTCCCTGTAGAGGGAATCTGTGAATAATCTGGACTGTATCCGAATTGAGTGGGAGAAAAGCCACTGAAGTGTGACCAGACTTAAACCTGAAGAAGACCAAAGATTTGCTGTATGCGATCGGCCTGTCAGGACATCCATTCACCATAGAACTCCCGGTTTTGCTCAGACACTGATATTGCTGCCAGACTGCTATCTGCTTTGTGGTATGGTAATTGCTTTACTATAAATGTGCTGTGTGCTGTTAGTGGGTCGCAATTTGGTTCCCCACTGTTTAATTGTGCCACACTTGCTGGAAGCTGCATCCAGCCTTCCCGGACTGATTTCCAAACTGTTTTACCCAGCCTGGGCCCTGCCACACTGGCCAAGCTGGCTACTTCAGGTGCAGAGAACACCATCTACGAGAGTCTCGCCTGGGGATCAGCCCCCTGCTCAACATCTCGAACAGGAACAACACCTCGGTGATTCATGTGGGCCCTGCTTCTCCTGGCATACCAGTTCTCAACCTGCAGTCTCCATTTCGTCCCTCCTGTGTCTTGTATTGGGTAGTGTGAGTAACAATCATAGTAGCTCCCTGCAACATCAGCTAAATCACAAGTGGTGTCATCTGATTGCATTGTTGTCCTTTCACGAACTGAGCCTCCTGGCTCCGGATTACAAATTGTGAGTGGTTTTGCATGCCTTTTCTTTTCTTTTTTTTTTTTTTATTTGCCCTTTTTCTGGCAGGACCACCAGGGCCATCCGCCCTGGTCACGGCCCCCGGAGACCTCTACCTCCGTCAATTGCTGCTGGGGACCCACAGTCACCCCCGGCTTGCCCCCCAGAGGGTGGGGCCGCGGGCCACCTTCGTGACCCCGGAACTGTAACTGGTCGGGGTCCCGCAGCGACGGTGGCAATGTGAGGCTCTCCAGGGAGGGCTTCATAGATCGGTGGTCCTGCCCGCCTTCTTTTTCCACTAGATTTTCTCCCGGAGGCGGGGACGTGCAATGACGCCAGCGTCGCCCAGCCTCCCATCGGCGTGTCGGTGCGTGGAATTCCCGGTCTCCACCAGGGGTCCCTATCCACCGAGTGCTGCCGCGCCCCCCCAGAGTAGGAGAGCTGCCCATCGGACGCCGGATCCTACTTCTCGGCTGGCCCTCCACCCGATCCGCTCCCAAACCCAGGTCGCCGACGCCGCAAGCGGAAATCCCACCGCTGCGCTGACGGGCCGGCTTATGCCTTTTCTTTTCATCACAGGGCCCCGACCAGCTGCAATGCCAGCCTACCCCAGGCAACGTTCCAGGCTAGCCCACCTTACTTCCAACTGGGTACCCAGAGCATGTGACTGTGCAGGGACTAAAAGTGCATGCATAATTGCCTGACTAGATCAGTTTCAGAATCAATCAACCTGATTACGCCCCTTCCTTGTTCAATTCCCCTGAATAAATCAGAACTCTTTTTGCATTTAATCTGACTGTGGTTCCAGTTTGTACCAAAAGCACAGTACTGTTGTTAGTTGCTGTGCATAACCTTGTTTTACAGGGGGTCTCCAGGGTCGAACTGGTGGAACCAGCCTTGGTGGTAAGTGCAAACAGTGTGGGGAATTTGTATGCTGAACAGGGGCTACTGTGAAAGTGTTTGTTGCATATTGTCTAGGCAACTAGAGGGGAAAGAGGAGGGTTACAGTGTCCTGGAGAGCTATACCCAGGTTAGCCTTGCTACTAACAACCCTATCCTCTGGGTGGAGGCACCTGTTTCAGTACCCAGGCCCCTTAGTCTGCAACTAGCCAAGCAGGCAGGGGTAGTTGCCCTTGGGATAGCGCCACCCAGGGGTTACACATGGCAATACCAGATTCAGTATGTGTGTGCGAGTGGAGGCAGGGAGGGTGACTCTACAGTAGTGTGATATCAGGGGAGCAGGTTTCCAGTCTCCACTCCGTACTTCCGCCCCACTGAAGCAGAAGATGCAATTTGTCACTTCATGGAAACTGGCACCTTCTCATAATTGAATCGGAAAGAAAAACAACATAAAAACAGACATCCTTCCAAAATAAATTAAAACCTGTCCATTTTTAAAGGGGGCACATCATAAGTTGTATCTCCAACAAAATTTTGATCCCCTTTTTGTACATGACTTGGCCAAGAATGAGTACAGATGACAGACGATCACAGATGGACACATCTGTTCGACATGAGTACCAAGAGGCTAGTCCCCCTTGGTAAACTAATAGACTTGTTTTAAGATGAGTGCAACTCCCTTTACAGAATACAATTTAACTGGTGTTCAGCTTCAGTTGCATGGATGGGGTGGCAAAAGAATGGAGCAAAACATTGCTAGGAGGAGTCAGCTGGTTGGAAGGGAAACTGAGCTGACGATCCCCACAAGCAAATTTAAAGAGCACTGTCTTTTTTTGTGTAACCCCTAGGTGATACTATCCCAAGGGCTACTACCCCTGCCTGCGTGACTAGTTGCAGGTTAAGGGGCCTGGGTACTGAAAACGGGTGCCTCCACCCGGAGGACAGGGTTAGTGGTAGCGTAGCTGACCTGGGTACAGCCCTCTGGGCACTGTGACCACCCTCTTTCCCTTCTAATGACCTAAACAATGAACAGCATACACAGGTACAATAACCCCTAATTAGCATACAAAGCCCCACTCTGTTTGCACTTGCAACCAGGGCTGGATCCACCAGTCCAACCCTGGAAACCCCACGTAAAATAAGGTTAGACACAGCAGGTAACAACAGTACAGTGCTTCTGGTACAAAATGAAACCACAGTCCGGTTAAACGCAAAAAAAATTACATTTGATTTATTCAGGGGGAATGAACAAGGGAGGGGCATCATTTGGCTGATTAGTTCTGTAACTGTAACTGATTCAATCAGGCAATCATGCATGCGCTTTAGGGTCCTTTCACAGCCACACACTCTGGGTACCCAGTTGGAACAAAGGGGGGTCTAGCCTAATTCGTTGCCCGGGGTAGGCCAGCGTTGCAGCTGGTTAGGGCCCTGTGATGGAAAGAAGAAGCATGCACAACCACACACAACTTGTAATCCAGAGCCAGGAGGCTCAGTTCGTGATAATTAGATAAAACAACTAAATCAGACGACACAGTTTGATTGAGCTGTTGTTGCAGGGAGTCACCCAGGTGTTTACTCACGCTATCCAGTAAAGGAAGCAGGACCCACACAAATCACCAAGGTATCGTTCCTGTTCGACATGTTGAGCAGGGGGCTGATCCCTGGGCAGGTCTCTCATCAATGGTTTTCTCTGCATCGCGAGTAGCTGGCTGGGCTAAGTTGGCAGGGCCCAGGCTGGATGAACAGTTCGGATTCAGTCTGGTAAATGCTGGATGCAGCTTCCAGCAAGCGTGACACAATTAGGCAGTGGGGAACCAAATTGCGACCCACTAACAGCATTCAGCACACTTACAGTAAAAGAAAAGCCATACCACAGTTTGGATGACAGTCCAGTTGCAATTTCAGCTTTCCTGAGCAAAACCGTGATCTCTGTGGTGATTTAGACAACCTGACAGGCCGATCGCATGGAGCAAATCTTCTGTCTTCTTCAGGCAAAGGTACAGTCACAATTCGGCGGCTTTTGTCACAATTGGTTCGGATACATTCCAGTTATTTAAGTGCTCTTTACGGATCCCTTTCAAGGGACAGCAGGCAGGCAGACAGGCCAAACTCAGCCTTTCCACCAGTTTCCCGCGCGACTACGCAGGAGCAGCTGCTCGAATCACTCGAGCTGTTCACTCTCTCAACTCCAAACTCAGACTGACACTCTGCTGCAGCCAGCACTGGGAATTCTTCTGAGATCCAAAAGGTTCGGTTGATTGATCCATCTGTCCATCACAGCTAGAGCTCCCCCTCCAGGTCCATTTAGGCGCCAAAGTGGAAAAACTACAATTCCTACAGAAATTCACTCCCACAAGACCCCTGGGGACAGACTCCATTTAAGGTCCCCAAAAGGTACTGATTAGTGCAATACAGAAATGTCCATGCTGCAAAGAAAGGCAGGTTAGACAAACTATAAAATACCATTGTTATTAGAGCAGCTAATCAGCAAACAATTACCAGTTCTAACAGAGCTCCCTCTACCATTAGTGATGGCAGAACAGAGCAATATTACTGCAGCTCAGGCGAGACTCAAGCCTGGAAGCACTCGGCCCCTACCAAGATTAATTATACACTACAAAAATAATGTTTCTTAAACAGACAGGCACAGAGGCTAACAGGGCACTCGCATGCAAGCACTTTTACACCTGTAAAGACACAGAATGCCTGTCTGGCAGTGGGCATTTAAGCACACCCAAGGAAGACTTTTGGGAACCCCCATTTACAAGGGGGTTACATTTAATTCTGTCAATACTTACCACCTGTGGCAGTACTGAAAAAAGGTATTTTTTTCATCTAATTATTTTTTCTTAATAAATTTACTTTAAAGTAGTTTGCTTGGGATCCTAACTGCGCACATGCTCCAAAGACCTGATCCTATACTTGGAACACAATGGATGGAAATATGTGAGCGGTTCCACCCAAAGTATAGGGCCAGTCACGGTGACGATATCCATATTCAGAACTGAAATCCCCTTGCCTGCTGGCAAAAAAAATTAAAAATCTACTCCCAATCTTTGGGTGCTGCTGGTTCTTTTTGCCAGCCAGCAGTCTGTTCAGAGGTCAGAATGGCACGTTCTTGACATTCCGTGACCAGCTCTGTTCTACAGGAAGGATCAGGAGAGAGCAAACAGTCTAGTTTCTGAGCAGACTACTTTAATGTGAACTTAAAGGGGGACAGTACAACTAAGGGCCCCACACTCAAGTGTGGGTCTTGTCCCTTATGTACATTTTGTGTGCAAAACATTTTGGCTTCCTTACTGATAACTGTAGTATAGCAGTCTGCATCAGCTTCATTTTGCTCCATCGTAAGCTAACCTCTTCTGTTACTACAAATCCCAGAATCCCCTGCAGATGACCTCAGAGCAGTAGGCAGCAGTAAGAAGATTCAATAGCCTGCAGTGCATGTTAGGGTTTATGAAGCTCTGATCATTTGTTTGCTAGTCATGCTGTCCTCTATGGCTAACATGCACTGCAGGCTACTGAATTTCACTGCTGCATGCTGCTCTGATGTCAGCTGCAGAGGATTCTGAGATTTGTAGTAAAAGATGATGTCAGCCTACAACTAAGCAAAAGTAGTCTGATATCATCTACTATAGAAGTAAACCAGAAATGTTTTTGCCCACAAAGTGCACATCGGGAACAGCCCCACGTCTCAGCTTGTTCTGGCTATTCTCCTTTAATGGGAAAACAGTTACCGGGGTACTAGAGGGTTCATTCTCCATCTCAGAGTCAGAGGGTAAAGCTTCTTGGCATTCAGAGTCCGTGCCTGTGGTACACAGTGCTGTGTTTATATCTCTTCCCCCTCCCCACGGGGGGAGGGGGGCATCCAAATGGTGACGCAAGAACTGAACTGAACAGCAGTTGCATTTAAACTGAAGCCCAGGCATGCATTCTATGTTTCAAAACCTGCCAGCTCACCAGTTTAGTTGACAGCACCACTGCTGTTGAAGTTTTGTACCAATATCTTTGCAGAGGCCATAACAGGGCCCACAAGAACAAGACTTATCAAACTCTGAGGGGGCAGGTCTGAGTTCCAGTGCATGAATATACTTGGATACATATTTTTTAGCATGGTGCCACCACCTGGGGTGGAACCTCACAGCAAACTTGTGCGTACAGTCATGCGTTCCCCCAGCAAACTGAACTAGGGAATCTAGGGATCGCAGTGCTTACCCTACCAGCCCGGAAGGCCTCACTAGCTGCTCTTCTCCGACTCATACAAAGTCAAGGCCTCAGACTTGCAGTAGGTGCACTCATCTTACTGAGGCCAACTTTCACGGCACAAGTCATTCCACACATGATGTCATTACGGCCATCAGATGTGTGGTTGCATGTACGCAAACTTGTGCATCCTCCAGTGCCACTTACCCATCTCTTCCACCAGCTGAAGGTAACTGCCCATCCCTTGTCCTTTAACAATGGGTACTGCCACTGTGGTTGCAGCTCTAACACCCAACAGGACTACAATGCCCTGACTTCCAACTCCAACTCTGAGAGAGGTGCGCACCCCTTACCTCCTCTTTTGTGCTGTGTCCAGAAGGATACCATATTGTTTTTTTCTCAGATTCACTTCCTCCAAGTCCTTAACCTCTTCAAGGACTATATTCTAGGCTGGAAAGCCATTGCCCTCCTCCTCTTCCTGGTCTCCTCTAGGCCTCAGTCCAGCCTCTCCATCTCTTCTGACTATGGCCACCAAGCTGCCCCTCAAGTAGTCCTCCTGCTTCTAAAACCTGGTGATCCTGATGTGTTTTTTTTTGTTTTTTTTTTTTAGTTATTTAACCAGGTGAGACACACTAAGCTGAAAGCTTTTTTACAAGTGCAACCTGGGAGCACAGGGAAGTTAAGTGACTTGCTCAGGGTCACACAGTATGCAAGTGGAAGCTGTGGGATTCAAACCCAGGTCTGGCCTGCTGGATGTCACCAGATTTGCAGCTCAGAGCCTTAAACCACTGCGCCATACTGCCTCCCAGCCCTTTCCCCGCCAGTCATCCCTACATTAGAGGTCCCTTTAACTCCCTGGAGCCTTGTAACAGCAGCCCCATCCCTTAGTGGAGTAGAGGGTGTGTTACATCTTTTTATTCCATTTTATAGGGACCCTTTTAACAGGTCTCATAAGATGAATAGAGAACACAAAAGCTGTGCACACCGGTGCAATCCAGGCATATAGCTCACCAATTTATTGGCTTAATGCAGACATAAGAGTATGGCACAAACAGCCCATAGCATGTCCCCATGTACTCATGCGGCTTCATCAGTAAGACGCCCTTTCCCTCCTGCTTTGAGCCAGCTTTATCATGTGCTTTTAGATTTAACACGATTAAAGGAGAGCTCCTCTAAATATGGCTGCCCCAGCTTTTCATTAGCATTCTCAGCTGCCTCTTGGAACATCAATTGTTTAACATCGCTTGTTTTGTGACTAAAATGACCTGGCATGCAACAGACATGGCTCGCTGACACTGTGGGACACTGGCAGCACCAGGGTTAAGTCTAGGCCACAAAGGTAGCATGGCAATTGGGGTTCAATACCAAAAACTGTAAAGTCATGCACCTAGGGAATAGGAACCCAGAAGCAGAGTATAGAAATGGGGGAGGGGGGGGGGTATCACGAATCAGTAAACAGGGACGAGATCTTATTTATTTATTTATTTATTTATTTAGATTTTGGTAACCGGGTAAGCCCACTGAGACCAAAGATCCCTTTTTCAGGGGCGACTCGGAGTTAGTTACAGTGAGTACATACATAGGTGACATTAAACAGTAGTTTTAGCTGATACATATATAGTTACAGTGAATACATACATAGGAATTTATATACAGTGATATTAGGTGATACATAATAAGGAGTAGGATACATAGGTGCCACAGTAGAGTAGCTTTATTGGGGTTATCATATCTGATAACCTCAAAGTTACAGGGCAGTGTGATAAAGCAGTTGGTACGGCTAGTGAGATGCTGGGGTGCACAGGGCGGGGTATGACCAGCAGGAGGAAGGAGTTGGTGTTGCCACTGTATTGCTCGCTGGTGAGACCCCACCTGGTGTACTGTGTACAGTTTTGGAGGCCGCACCTCAAAAAGGACATAGACAGGGTGGAGGCAGTTCACAAGAGGGCAACTAAAATGGTGCAGGGGTTGAATGAAAAGCCCTTCAAGGAGAGACTGAGGGATCTCATCATTTACATCCTGAATAAGAAGAGAGCAAGAGGTGACATGATAGAGACCTACAGGTACCTCACAGAGGTAAGCAGGGTGCAGGAGCGGTGTCGCTTTCAAATGAGGAACAGCACAAGGACCGGGGGCTTGCAATTTATCTGAAGGGGGGGGAGTTTAAGAGAGATGTGAGGAAATACTTCTTCACTGAAAGGGTGGTAGACACCTGGAAAAGACTGCCAGCAGAAGTGTTGGAGGCAAAAACAGTGGGGGGCTTCAAGCATGCATGAGATATACATAGGGGTATATTCGAAAATCGGCAGGGGGGAGGGGGAGGGTGAGTCACCAGAGACCAGTCATGGTCTGCGGAGGCAGATTAGACAGGGAACATCTGGGCAGACTGGGTGGGCCAAGCAGTCCTTTTCTGCTGAAAATTCTATGTTTCTAAAAGTAAAGCACAGCACTGTTGAACACATAACAAAATACAGTATAATAGATAATCTTCT
Source organism: Neoceratodus forsteri (assembly GCA_016271365.2). NCBI lineage: Eukaryota > Metazoa > Chordata > Ceratodontiformes > Ceratodontidae > Neoceratodus > Neoceratodus forsteri. The sequence goes on from CM028131.1 coordinate 233,379,210, forward strand.
TGTTTCATGGGTGTTTTCCAAAAGTTGTTAATGAAGGAGCGAGATAAAAAAACCTAGAACGTGATGAACAGCTTGGAATATTAAGTGCGAGCAGCCATGTGACCAGCAGCATGAGAATACTGTAACCAAAGATGGAAAATAAGAAAGAAAGCTCAGTCCCTTACTGTTGCCATGCTACACTCTGTTGCCTTTGTAAAACCATTAAAGAATTACAAAGAAAGTTGCAGTTTGTGAAACAAGAAAATCTTCTATTATTAAAAAAAAATACCTAACTCTCAACTATGAAGAACAAGCTGTCTGACACCTTGTGGATACTGCACATGTAGAGCACTTAAACTTTGCTCTTGTATTACATGACGTGACGTCAGAACCAGCGTGCTCTTCACAGTTGGGGATTAATTATTCTATATATATAGTATAAGGTTACCCTTTGTTGTGCATGCATTCCCATCCCAACCAGGGAGGGACAGATCAGTCTGTGAACTGGTGGTCAGTGTGACTACTAGCTTTAAAATCTGCTAGCCAAATCAATATTTTAGTAGCCCTCCTTTTTAGGGGCTCAAAAATTCCTTTGTAGGCAGGTAGCCAGCTGGCCAACAACTTTTGAAATCTGGAAGTCAAACCATTTTTTTTAGTAGCCATTGGCCACCTGACTACCCAATTTGTCCCACACTGATCCTAACTCAAAAGTTGCTGTGCCACAGTTCAAAGGTCATAGGAGGCTGCTGTACCCTTCTGTGGCACAACTTTTTAATTAGCATAGAAACTTGTGCCAACTGCCATTTTACTTTCATTCCTCCCTCACACACCCAGAGCCTACACCCTTCCCTAACAAAAAATCCTCTGTTGTTTCAGCATTTTAAAAACATAAAACCACCCCTCACCAAAGTGGTCTCTCCGTAGCTGGGAGAGGGTGGGGTTCTGATTGTTATAAACAAACCATGAAAACAAAGATTTCTTGAGCAGAAAAAAATGCAGCATTTTTTTTTAACTTTGTTTCATACCTTAATATTATACAAAATAAAACATCTGCAACCATGCACAGCTCAGCGGGTTTCTCATCTGGGGGTTCTGATGACAACAGGGCCACCTTGAGCTTTGCTCTTGAGGTCCTTCTGATGTCACCAGAACCCATCAATGGAAATACAACCTTGTTCTGCACAGTGACCTATGCATTATTCTCTATGCGTTATTATGCAAATAGATTTGGAAACAAATGAACAGCGGAGACCAACACTGAGGGTTGAAACAGAGTGCATAATGAAATATATATATATATATATATATATGTATTTTATTTTACATGAACTGCTGTTGTAAACAAGTCACAACTGGCTCAGAAATTGGGAGAGGCTATCCCTTTAAATGATGGATTTGGAACGGACCTGTTTGTTTCCATATTGTTAAGAGTTGGCACCTCAGAACAGCTTCAGTTTTTTTTGTTTTGTTTGCTGTGTGCATATGCCCTACATAGGCCTGCAATCTTGGAATCCTTGACCTCGGCACAGCTCAGGAGCCCCTTGAGAAGACGCTGATACCTGTGAGTCATATCAGTTTGGGTCACTGGAGCGTGAAGCTATTGTACTGCCTCTCTAGTGCTCACCGACAGGGCACAGCAACAAACTGGTTCACAGCTGCTACCGGTAACACAAACTCATTAAAAGAAAAAAAAATTCTACCTAATTTCCGATTGCCACTTCTGCCGAACACTGCTCTGTCAATTCCACTTGGCTGAGCTCAGCAATGTAATTTGCTTCTTAGTGGAGAGGCCAGCAACTTCTGAAGGGGCCAGCTCAGCCAAGCTGAGGTGTTTATTTGCACAGGTAACTCCTTGGGGGGGGGGCACTGCTGGTTAAATAAACACAGTCAGGTGCTCACACTTAAGGGAAAGAACAATCTCTGTAGTGCGCACCAAGCACTTTGTGAGGGAAATGAGTTTGTCCTGTGAAACAGCACATGTCGACAGCACCCTGTCTCTTGTGACCAAGTGTACGCAACTGTTGATGTAAGGGAATGAGGTGCTTTCCTCCTGTCCCTCCAAGCTGCTTGCCAGTCACGTCATGCTGCTCCACTGGCAGGGAGACGTGTCACTCTTTTGTCTGCAGCAGAGCGCTGCAGGGACTGGGGGACAGATAGGTTGTGTATATACACACACACACACACACACACGCGAGCATACACAGGTACTGAAGCAGCACTAATAAAAAGCAACCACCTTATAAATAATCAACACACAAAAAACTGTTCCACCATCATGTTGCCTTCTAATTTCAAACTATAATTGTCCAGGTAAACACTGTCTATCCAAGGACAATAAATGACGGTGCTTAGTAAATGCTCACTCCTGTTTGACAAGCAGCATTGTATAATACCTGTGTTGCCTTCCCAGGAGTGGGCATAATGGTATTTGCTCACCTGGTAATGGTGATTATACCTGCAACCTTTATAGTGCCCAGACATTCCTTACAAGTGGGTAATCCCCCAACCATCCTATTGGTCGATGCACAGTCATAAATTTTGGACTGCAAGAGGACAATCCCCCAGCCCTGATAATGGTGTCCAGTGAGATACTTCCCAAGCAGAAAAAACAATAAGGAAAGAAACAACAAACAGGAACCCAGAAACAGACCAGTCAAAACAAGGACCTTATCACAAAGTCATTCTTTTGGAAGAATGACAGAAATCTCCTACAACAGGTAGGAGTCATAATAACAGCCATCCATCAGGAATAATGATAATAGCAATTTGTTAGAAAAAACCTGGGGAAGCATAAATGGAAGACATAAGCCAAAGACCATTCGAGGCACAAACTTCATCTAAAGTGTATTAGTCATATAAGCATTGGACATGAATACCTCCCCCAGGTAAAAAATAGTACAATGCCAGGTACCAACTTAACCTAAAGCTTTGGTGATAAAACCCAACGGGCTCTGGCTGCTCGGGTATAAGCCATACTAAAGATCTTCCATGAAGAAATAATGTGTACGTTTTCGATGATATGTCAATTATATAAATATAGAAACATACAGAGATATATAGCATACAGATAAACAACACTGCAGAATATAAGTAGAATATAAGACATGCAATTTCCTGCTGTAACACTACCCAAATACACTGGGGACTATCCCCACATGGTTCTGGCTGCACAGATTCTCTGTTTGGCCATAATTGGGAGGGGCTCTGAGCACTATAAAGGTTGCAGATATAATCTACTTTACCAGGTGAGTAAATACCATGATCTCCGCAACCTTTCTAATGCTCAGACATTTCTTACAAGTGGAACTTTCATAGCAGTACCAGGAAAAACCTCTGGGTGGGGAGACGAACATTATAGTACAGGAAACCCAATGCTGACAGAAGCACTTCCCTACTGAACGTAGATGTAAGCAATAACCCACGACAGGGTGTGCAGTTATTGGGGATTAATCAACACCCTGGGTACAGTGTGAGGCATGTTGCCGCAGGCCGAGTGTCCTCACAGCACCCAGGGTATTAATTAATCCCCAATAACCACACACCCTGGAGTGGGTTATTACGCTTATAACATGGGATAATGTTTGGAGCAAAACAATTACAGAGAAATGCTGTTTTTTTTGCCTAAAAATGACAATTTCTGTGATGCATCCTGCCACCACACAAAGTAGTTCCCATGTGTAGGTTGCTCAAACATGTGAGATACAAGGATGACAAAGTACCTGTACAGCTGTTATGTGGGACTACTCAGTACCTCTCAAGATTTGAAGCTAATATATATTACTGTGCCCCTGATACATGTTCACTGACAGCAATGTGACCCTGTTCCCCTCTCCTGCCTTTCACTCTGAATGCACTCCCCTCTGCTGCCTTTCACTGTCTGTGCGCTTTGCTGGAGTGTGTCTCCCTCACCCTCCCCAAAGCTTCCCAAAGTGATTGACTCATCTCCTCTCTCTCTTCTGTGTCTCCCGTGTGTGTTCCATAGGTGCCAGCCGCTATGGTGAGGTGTCGTCTACGGGGGCTCTCTCTCTCTCTCTCCCGTACCTCTGTCTTTTACAAGGACCACATTTGGCACAGCTCAACCACACAGACACTAAACAGTACTGGTACCTGTAGCTCTGTGTGCAACATTCTCACTCGCTCTCGATCTGTCTCCTCTGCCTGGCTTGCTTGTGCTCCTCGGTCTCTGTTTTTCTGCTCCCTGTCTGGCTGTCGCTCCGGACATTATTCTGTTCTGTGAGGCGTACAGCAGATTGTGGGGAGGGGGTGCAGGGCCCATTTGTTCTCTCCCTTTCTCTTTGACCGTGGCGGTCAGGCATCACTGCTGAACTCCAGAGCACAAGGAAGGTAAGATTGCCGGTTGGGCTGCGGGAGTGGGGGAATGGCAACAGAGGATTGCCAAGGGTTGTGACTGCTGTCACATTAATACATGGCTCAGAGGACAGAGGTTAACTCAGCATGTATCAGCCTGTCAGAACCCACCACTGCAACTCGGGATGCAGTACTGACCCCCCATATGACAGGACTAAGTTTGGAGCATGGGGAGGTGAAATTGCCGTGGGGTAAAAGAACACAGAACAGGCTGTCAGGAGCTGGGGACAGGGAACCAATGACAGCTGCTGAACACAAAGGGCTGCCATCAGGAGAACATGTCATGAATGAATGAATGAATACTTTATTTTTAAAAAGCGCCTTTCCAAAACCAAGCCGCTTTTACAACAGATCAATACATAAAATTAAAACAAAATCCTAAAATCAATCAATAAATATATTTAAAAAATCTGGATATGCCAGATTAAACAAATATGTCTTTAGGGCTGACTTAAAACTTTGGACAGTCAGGCAATCTCTCAACCGATGAGGTAGAGAATTCCACAGGGTTGGGGCCATAAAACTAATTGATCTTGCCCCAGATGTCTTTAAACGAACCCTGGGAATCTCTAGCAATCCCTTATCGGTAGATCGGAGCCGACGGGAAGGACAGTAGGGATTAAGAAGATCTTGCAGGTAACTAGGTCCCTGATTGTGTAGGGCCTTATAGGTCAGAAGACCGACCTTGAAGGTAATCTGCCATTGAATTGGCAGCCAGTGCAGTCCACGGAGGACAGGCGTTATATGACTGGTCCTTGACGTACCAGTCAAAAGCCTGGCTGCCACATTCTGTACTAGCTGCAAGCGGCGGATACCAACCCCCAGTAGCCCTAGGTACAGGGCGTTGCAGTAGTCCAAGCGGGAGGTAACGAAGGCGTGGACCAACGTTGGAAGGTCATCAGCAGGAACCAGATGCTTCACTCGGGCTATATTCCTCAGATGGTAAAAGGAAGTTTTGACAACGGCTGACACCTGATGTTTAAGGGTCAGACAGTCATCAAATACAACATCCAAGTTCTGCACCCGGTTTGAGGTTGCCAACTGGGTCCCCCCAAGCCAAAGACCTGAAGGTGACCTAGTCAGCAAACCTACCCCTCGATGACCTGGCTCCACAACCAACATCTCAGTTTTTTGGGGGTTTAACCACAACCAGCTCACAGTCATCCAGTCCTGAATCTCAGTGAGACAGTTATTAAAGACCGAGACAGCATCACCCTGGTTGGGCATGAAGGACATGTACAGCTGAGTATCATCTGCATAGCAGTGAAAACTCAAGCCGTACCGCCAAAGGGACGATGTGCATCCACTGATACACTGCACTACTCAATGTGGCCATGGAGAGTAATGAGTCAGGTATACAGTGCTTTGCCTTCTGGTCTGGGAATTCAAGGGGCACAGCAGCCATTACTACTGTGGGAAGGGATGGGAGGGAAACAACAATACAGGACTGCTTAGACACAGTATTGTACAACATGGTCGCTTCCAATAATAGGCAGTGGACACCACCGGCAATCTGATATCGTCTCTCTCTCTCTCTCTGTCTCTCTCTCTCCTTGTCACAGGATGGAATCCATTGCTGGGGGGGAGGGGGCTGGTGTTAGCAGTCTGACATGACTGCTGGAGCAGCACTCCCCTTCCCATTCACTGTAAGCTCGGTTCCCGGAGATCCGCTGGGTGGGTAGGTGGGGAGCCCAGTACCGCTTGCTATGTTGTGCTGAGATAATCAGATGACCCACGCAGTGGGTGGGTGGGTTCTATCACTCATAACATGGGGTAGAGAAAGAAAAATAAATGAATACTACAGAGTCATGTTGTGCATGTTTTTTACTGACTGCCCTGTCTATACATGACAGGCTTCGCCTCTCGCTCACTTAGCAAGGAGAATAATGGCTGCTGTTCAGAATGTATTTCTGCTACAATAATGGGATCTGGACCGCTGCTTGATCACTCACAGCAGATGGATCACCACTTGCTGTGCGTATATGCTGGATTAATCAACAGTCACCTGATGGCTCTGTACCAATCAGGTACTTTTCTTTCTCCACCCGATGTTATAAGATGCTACATCCAATGTGTAATGGCAGCCCAAAGTACAGACACTGAAAATTGGGTTTGGAGCCAGAATTGCCATGAAAATTTTTACCATAGGATCTGGTATCGTAGCTAGACACTTTGTGCTGGAACTTGGCCTGGTAGTCCACTGCCTGGAACTTTGGTTATTTTAGTGTTGGTTCCTTGGCTTATAAGTCTTGAACTTGCTTCAGAAAGATTTATCTGATGACAAAGATACATCCTTGTCTCATTGAGCCTGCCTCCCAACCGATCTGTCCTTGAGAAAAGGGGGGGTGAACCCTTCACCAAAGAGGCTTCCCCTCTTCGAATGGTAACTTCATTAATGCCTTCTTTGACTCATTGTCCATCTGCTATAGTTTCAACCATACAGCCCACCTAGCCCTGTTCACTAGCACGGTAACCCTGGAACCAAACTGGAGGATGTTAGAGAATGCATCCATTATTTATCTTACCACCTGTAAGATGCATTCTGCCATGTTGACACATGGTGACTGTTCTGGGATGGATTCCGCTGTGAACTCTGTCCAACGTAGAAGCGCCCGCTGCTGAACCAGATCGCCGAGTCTGCTGACTACAACATCCCTAATGCCACATGGATCTTTCTTAGGACTTCTCTTAGTTGTTCTTCTGTTTTCTTGTCCATGGATCTTTCAGAACTGCCTGTGCTTTTGGTTGGCAAGGTCGTGTACTTGGAAGGCGCAGATACTGATTGATCCACTATAAGTGCCTCACACCAGGCTTCCCTCCTTGCTTCTCACACTGGGTACCATTTTCTACCATCGTACTTTTTGCTGGCTATGGAGCCAATTGCTTGACAGGAGGAGAAATGTGTTTTACTGTTTCAGCCAAGTAGCTCCTGTGTCAAAAACCTGTATGGAAGTGCCTCTTCTCTGTGCCCAGGAGGTTGACTTGCCCTGGTTGAATGCAACGTAATGCATGAAGAGGGATTCGGGCCCTCCCCTCGGTAGACAGCCACTGCTGCTGCCTTTATTCACCTAGTTATTGCTTCTTTAGAGGCAGCCTGACCTACTTTCCACCCTGAAAAGGTGACGACCGACTATCTGGGGACATGGCCAGAAAGTGGATTTCCTGCTCCATGTGGAACGGTGATATCACCTTTTGGAGGGAAGTACATAACTGATTGGAGAGAGAGTCTGTCCTTCAGGGCATCAAGGAACGGGTCTTGGTGCGACAGCCCCTGTAACTCTCTTACCCATCTGGGATGAACACATGACCGTGAGAACAAATGTTCTGAAATATCATCCAGTACAGTGAATCGGTTAGAAAAGGCGGCTCATAAAAAAACATCCAAAACCGGAGTAAGTTGTCATGGAGGGCAAGGGCCTACAACGGTGTGATATAATCTGCATCACCCGCAGCAACTGGACTACATTTGGATACAAGCCTATATGCCTGCCCCCCAGGCACGGAGCCTTTCATTGCAGGTACATTGCAGGTACAGCCGAAGCTTGCACCTTCATAGAGGAGGATGCGAGGCCTTTGTCTTCCCCAGGGTTAAACAGTTGAGAACCTGGGGAAGGCTCACCATGATAGGGGAGTGATCCCTTGCTGTATAACCTGTCCAGAAAGTCTGACAGCATCTTTGATAAGTCTTAGTTGTCATCCTCTGTCTGGACTGCAACAGCTGGTCAACCACCCTGGAGGGGCACCCTCCTTCAACAGGCTTTGTCTTTTACCAGCCATGCAGTCCAGCTGATGACCTTAGAGTTGTGACAAAGAATTGACCCCTGGCTAAGGGGAACTGGATGGCTTTGTGGAACTGATCTTGAGCAACACTTCTGGGATCACTGGATTCGGTGGAAAACATAGGCCTTGTTGAAGTTCCATGGTGCTGCAATGTGTCACTTTCTTCGGGCCTGAGCATCATGGAGGCATGAGTGAAAATGAGGTAGCTGAGTATTGTGGTGGGACGCCATCAGGACCACCTGGAATTGGCCCCCATCTGTCCTTGAGGGACCAAAACACCTGGGCATGCAGGCGTCGCTCCGCTGCTGAGCCAGTCCACTTGAGTACTCTGCTTGCCAGCCAGATAAATGGCAGAGGTCGAAAGCAGGCTTGTTCTGCCCATCTTAGTGCTTTTAATGCCACCCTGAGCATGGCTCTGCTTCTTGTGCTGCCTTACTCTTTTATGTATGCCATGGTGACTTTGTTGTCCATTTAGATCAGGACTGCCTGACTGCTTGAGGAGTGAAGAACAATAAGGCATGGTACACCACTCTCATCTCCAATACCTTGCAGGGCAGATGCACCTCTGTTGGTGCCTACTGTTACCCATTTGTCTGTCATGTGGGCCCATTGAGATGGAAATTGCCATAGTCTCCCCTGCAACTGGAGGTGGGTCTGCCTGTGCCCAGGTGGTCTCATTGTTTCTCTCTGGTGTTTTGTCTCTCCTGAGATTCTAAACGCGTCTTGCACCATCCTGCTTAGTTCTTCAGTGTTCTCTCCATGGCTCATTCTATTAGACTTATGCAAGTCCTCCTCTTTGGAGTCCAAGGGGCTCTGAGTAGCGATACTCTCTGGGGATGCCCAGCTTTTCTTGCGGGTGGGTTCACCCATTGGTGAGTTGTAGCTTTGTTCTGTAGTGGGGTGTCTGCCTTAAGTTGTTTCCAGAAATGAAGTTGGAGTTGCACCCGGCTGGCATCTAGGACCAATGGTGTGGTAGGTGGGGGAAAACCAGTTATTTCCAACTGATTTTTCCCTCCATACTTTTGGAATCTTGGTTCCCCAAGATGTTATACACTGCACAGGTGTTGTCTCCCACATAGGATTCTGGCAGGGTGCTGAAGGACTGTTTGGTTCTGTGGAGGTCCCATAGAAAGAACTGTATTGGATATGGGCTCTTCATGTCATTCTATAAACTGTTAACCAGCTATAGAAGCATGTAAAACAATGCCCAGCAGTGGATCACCACCAGCATGATCTGAGAAATACACAACTTTGGGTAAGCAGAAGTTTAATTGCTGCTTGGCCCTTTAAGAAGCAGATGCTGTAACTGCTGTAACTGCTTCCTGGTCCTTTACAACCTGTATTCTGGATTGGGGGGGGCTCAGGCACTGGTTAGTGTGGCCCCCCTTGATGCGATAGACAAAAAAGGGGGTTCTATATGGCCTCAGAAATTGTGGCATTCACATTTGTTTTCTGGCTAATTGAGCAGTGCCAGGCTGCTCCATATGCTGTGGGTTCCCAGGTAAGATGGCCACTGTTGTCTCACAACACTCCACGGGGAGATTAGGATCACCCTTTCTCTTACCTGGGCCATGTGGGGACCCATGCAATATGGCTGCTGTATTCTCATGAGACTAGCTAGCGAGAATAGGAGCCCCCTATCTGGTAAGCTAGGGCTCTTATGTCAAGTGAGATCTCAGTGGGAGTGCCTTGTGCCAGGACTAAAAGGATTACTAAATATGGTGGCTCTCATGGAGTTCAGGGGCGGAGGACACAGTAGTTGGAGCAGGTTGGCTTCCTGGCTCAAGCAGATGGCAAGAGATTTAAATATGAGCCTTTTTTGCACTCATGAACAACTGTGCAATGCAGGCAGGTCTCCAGGGCTACCAGTGCTATTTGCAAAATGAGGGTGTAGCGTGGGAAGGGCACGCTGTGGGGGGGGGGAGATGCTCGGTGAGGGTCCTCTCTCAACGTTAAAAGTGCTATCCCTTAATCAATTTTGCAGTTGCCGGAAGCTGTATAGTGAGGGCACCACTGGAGGGACCCCGTACTGCCAATGTCTGACCCTATATTTTCTCTGGGTGAGACATCTGTCCCTATAATGAGACACTGATTATCACAGTTTCTGCCTTCTAGGGTCCCTCGCAGCACTAGGCATGGGAGGGGAACAGAGTCTGCCATCAGCAAGATGGCAACCGTAAGATCTCATGCACCTGCTAGGAGCACTAAATCCAGGTCCCTGGAGAAGAGGAGGGGAGAGAGGATATGATAGAGACATACCAGTACCTTACAGGGAGGAACAGGGTACAAGAATGCACTATTTTCCAGTGAAAAAGATGTTCCAGGACTAGAGGGCATGGGATGAAGTTAGAGGGAGGGCGATTCAGAGGAAATGTGAGGAAGAATTTCTTCACAGAAAGGGTGGTGGATAAGTGGAACACCCTGCCAGAGGAAGTGGTGGGGCTGAAACAATCACGGGATGTAAGAATGCATGGGATAGATATAAGGGAATTCTGGAGGTCAGGGGTAAGGGGCAACAGACTTCTAGAAAAATGTACAGGGAACGTACAAGCTCAAATGGGCAGACTGGATGGGCCATAGTCCCTTAACTGCCGACAGTGTCTATGTATCTATGTTGCAAGGGTGGGGTTTCCAGCCAGGAGCAGGGGGAGATGTCCTCACATTGTGCGAGTGCTTGTGAAGTGCTGGACAGCACAGGAAGAGGATTTACTGGAACTCGCCCTTCCCCCAAGCCTATTGCGGCATCGGTCTCCGAGAGAGAATGGCATGCAGCCCTTTCTCTAGCGAGTGTCTCAGTGTCTTTTCCATTCTTGCTCTGGGATGTATGAAACAAGCTTTAAAAGAAACCAGTACATTTGTTCCCCCAACCAGGCTATGCATTGTTGTGTTCAGGTCATTTACATTTATGCCTTGCATGTGCGGAGGGGGGGAGTGTGCGGGGGGTTAACCTGACACTTATATAGGCAAAGTCAGACTGTGCATGTTTTGCTGAGTAAAGTCAATGTGGCCTGAGGACCACCCAAACTGTATTCTAGCTGCAAACCTTAGGAGCTGTGAGCCTTAACTTACTATTGCACAACAATACCTTAAAGATATTTTGTTCTCCCGAACCTATGGAGCAGCTGAAGCATCTCCTCTTTATCTCCACATAGTGCATATAGCTTACTGTGTCAGCTGCCTGCTACATAGTGGACGCTACATGAGGGTTCAGTTCCTCAGGAAGCTCTGAGTTTGGGATGCTGCGTGAGGGTCCGGGTACCAGCCATGCATGTGGCTCACTGTGTTAGCTACCTGCTATGGAGTGGACACTACATGAGGGTCCAGTTCCTTCAGGAGCTCTGAGGTGGGAACGCTGCATGATTGTCTTTATCAGAACCACTACAGGAGTGTTTTATTTTTGTTTTTGGTTTTTCAGTAGAGGCATGCAAAAGAGATATGAATAGCAGCCCTAAAGTTATCACGTGTGTAACCTCCCTACAAATGGGGGTTCTCAAAAAGTCTTCCTTGAGCTTGCCTAAATGCTAACTGCCAGGCTGGTGTCCTGCGTTTTAGCAGTTTAAATGTGATTACCAGAGTCTGTATAGCCTCTGTGCACTGTCTCTTTAAGAGCTGCCTGATTGCAGCATAAGTAATCTGAGAGGGAGTTCTGTTGAAAGATGTAACTATTTGCTGAAAATCACTTAGAGTGATAATTTTTTTATTTATTTAGCTTTTGTTGACCGGGTAAGTGCACTAGACAAATCCTGTCTATTTTCAGGCACGACCGGGGAGAGGATACAGATGAATGTCAACTGACCTTGAACCAGATTAAGCTGTTGGTGGTATTTTTAGTGAATGAGGAAATTTGGCCAGGACACGGGAAATTCCCTACTCTTTCGATAAGTGCCATGGAATCTTTAACATCCACCTGAACTACCACCAATCCAGGCAGATGGGACCTCGGTTTAACGTCTCATCCGAAAGACGGCACCTCAGAAGTGCAGCACCCCTCTCATGCTGCACTACAGTGTCAGTACTGGGATATTAACCCAAGTGCCAGATGTGGGAACTGAACCCACAGCCCTCTGATCTCCCGGCCTCAGAGGCGAGTGTGCTACCTACTGAGCCACTGACACTGCTAATGATAATGATAATGTAGTTTGTCTAACCTGCTTTCTTTGTAGCAAGGACTGTTTTGTTTGTCTCCACTACCTTGGTCCTGGACTGCAAATTGGACCAAACAGTACTGGTGGGACCTAAAATGTAGCCGGACTACAGGAGCTGTCTGAAGTCAAAATCTGTAGGAACTGTAGTTTTGGTCTTTTTGCGCCTTTTTTGCAACTGAAGTGGGAGCTCTTGCTTTGACTGACAGCCAAATCAGCCAACCGAAGCTTTTGGATTCTGGGGAAAGTCCCTGGCTTGCTGGCAGTTAGGGCAGATCTAAGCTGGAAGCTGAAGAAGAAAGAGCTGAAGTGATTTTGAGAGCAATCCTGAGTGGATTCGCATGGGAGAACTGTGAAAAGGCTGAGTTTTTGGCCTGCATGTCTGTCTGCTGCTCTTGAGAGGGAGAGAAGAGAATTATTTTGGGCTAAATCCAAGTTTGTGTGACTAAAGTAAGCTACTGAAGTGGGCCAGGCTCAACCTGAAGAAGACTGAAGATTTTGCTGAATGCGATCGGCCTGTCTGGAGTTCCAGCTACCCCTAAGCTCCCGGTGTGTGCAGAGACTTTGCAATTGTGACCGGGGAGCGCTTTGCCTGGTGCAGTAGAATTCCCTTACATGTAAATGTGCTATGAGCTGCTAGTGGGTCGTGAGTTAGTTCCTCACTGTGTGAACTGTGTTCTGCTTGCTGGAAGCTGTATCCAGCCCAAAACAGACTGCATCCGAATTTGCCTCCATGCGGCCTGGGCCTTGCCAGACTGGCCCAGCCAGACTACCCGCTGCACAGAGAAGCCATCAACGAGAGACCTGCCTGGGGATCAGCCCCCTGCTCCACGCCTGAACAGGAACGACGCCTCTGCGACTCATGTGGGCCCTGCTTTTCCTGGCATTCCAGATCAACCACCTGTAGTCTCGATTTTCGTCCCGCCTGTGTCCAGTCTTGGGAGTCGTAAGTAAATACCAGGGTAGCTCCCTGCAACAACAACTTAATCTGAGTGTGTCATCTAATTGTCTTGTTGTTTCATTTCCTTTATGAACTGAGCCCTCTTGCTCCGGATTACAAATATTGTGTACTGTGCATGTTGTGTTTTCCATCACAGGGCCCCAACCAGCTGCGATGCCAGCCAACCCCGGGCAACAGTCCTGGCTAGCCCATCTCTTCTCCACCTGGGTACCTAGAGGTGTGACTGTGTGGGGGGACTCAAAGCGCATGCATAACTGCTTGATTGATATAACCTTTAAGCTAATTAACCTGATTTTGCTCCTCCCTTGTTCAAGTCCCCTGAATAAATCAGATCTAAGTTTTTCTGCATGTAATCTGACTGTGGTTCCAGTTTGTGCTCAAAGTACTGTACTGTTGCTATTTGCTGTGCATAACCTTGGTTTACAGGGGGTCCCCAGGGTCACGCCAGAGGAACCAGCCCTGGTGGTAAGTGCAAACAGTGTGGGTACTTGTGTGGTGTACCGGGGTATTGTGAAAGTGATTATTGTACAGTGTTCAGGCCACTAGAGGGGAAAGAGGGGGGTTACAGTGTCCTGGAGAGCTGTACCCAGGTTAGCTTGATCACTACCAACCCTGACCTCTGGGTGGAGGCACCCGTTTCAGAACTCAGGCCCCTTAACCTGCTACTAGCCAAGCAGACAGGGGAAGTAGCCCATGGGATAGCGCCACCTAGGGGTTACATGTGCTTAGTTTTTGACATGCGCTATTGAAGGTAGAGAGAAAATGAGATTGTAACCCCTAGATGGCGCTATCCCAGGGGCTACTACCCCTGCCTGATTTGCCACTAACAGGTTGAGGGGCCTGGATCCAATGGCGGGTGCCTCCACCCAGAGGTCAGGGTTTGCAATTAGTTAAACTAACTTGGTCACAGCCCTCTGGGACACTGCAACCCCCTTTCTTCCCACTAGTGGCCCACAATATATCAGAATTACCTTCACAGTATACACTTACCCCCAGGACTGGTTCCGCACTGGGACCTCCTGTGAAATGAGATACAGTGCAACAATCACAGTACAGTACTTTAACATAGACAAATACCTCAGGCAGTATAACTTTGCTGAAACAAGCAGCTCTGATTTATTTAGGGGATATAACAAGGACAGGGGAAATCAGGTTAATTAGCTTATCACTCTAATAATCTACCTATGGCTCTGTGCACAGGCCTAACCCTATCAGTTACTGTCCCTGGGTACCCAAGCCTAGTGGCTAGTCCAAACCGTGGCAGCTGGTAGGGCCCTTTCACACAGAAAAGGAAAATTAAACAGTCAGCAGTACAGTAATTCCATTTGGATTAATGTGGCAATTCAACAGGGCGACCCTGAATTAGTACTCCGACCTCAAATAAGATAGGGTCCTTCAATGTCAGCAGGGCTCACTTGAGGTACACAAACCTCTTCACACATTTATATAAAAAGCACTATACCAGGCAGGCTGCATCTGTATCCCGATCGCAATTACTGCACAATACCGGGAGAACACACAGCAGATTCAGTTCCTGACAGACCAGGTGCAATTTTCAGCAATTCTTCCAGTCTTCTACAGGGTGAGCCTGGTTTCTACTCTTCAGAGATCCTTTGATTCTTTTCCAGGGGCAGTTCAGTCTAACAAGCTGCAGACCGAACTCTGGGCCTTACACATTTTTTGACTAAAACTGCACATGAAAAGCACAGGGCTCTTCCTTCTTCACTGCCAAAGCTCAACTGAAACTCCAACCGACAAAACCGGGCTCTTCCTTTGAGTTCCTCCCAGTTCTTGACTGGATTGGCTGTCACTCACAATAGACTGCTGCTGTTGGTCCAAAAGGCACTGAAGTCTAAACTACATCTCCAGAGTCACTGCCCATACAATCCTCTTGTGGCTGGCTCAGATTATGAGTCCAAGTTCTGATTGTCCAAGGCACCATTTTAGAGCTAGCTTACCCCACACTGATTGGTCCAGTTCAGCAGTTCAAAACTAGAATGGGGAACTAGCAGACACAGTTCTGACTGCAAAGAAAGCAGGTTAGACAAACTGTAATTTTATTATTACTCTAAATAATTTCTGGCAAACAGTTACATCTTTCAGATAGGTTCCTTTGCACTCTAGTGACTGCAAAATGAAGTGAATTGGCAGCAGCTCGAGTGGTACTCAGAGAAGCACACAGTCCCCCATACAATCTAATTATGTCTGCAAGCAGACAGCTCTTAAAGAGACAGTACCAGAGGCTCTAAAAACACTCACTGATAAATGGCTTAAATGCCAAACACCATTCAGGCTTGGAGCATTCAAGCAAGCTCCTGGAAGTCTTTTGGGAACCCCCATTTGCAGGGGGGTTACAAGATTAAGTATGAACAGGTGAAAAAATTACCTTAAGGTTAGGGAGAGATCTGTGATCATGACCAGCCTCTAGAGCTACATGAAGTAAACTGGACATTGTTACCAGGGCTGGGGGGGTTGTCCCCTGGCAGTCCGAAATTTATGATTGTGCATCGACCAATAGCATGGTTGGAGGATTACCCACTTGTAAGGAATGTCTGAGCACTAGAAAGTTGGAGAGGATAAACATTTCTTTAGCCTGTAGAATCCAACTCAGACGGAATAGCTTGTGGCTCTGGTAAACTGTGTTGTTCCAAATGAGTCTTATCATCAGCCTGTTCAGAAGTTTACCTTGGATAATCCCAGGTAAACATGTTAGTTACTTATATAATCCCAGGTAAACATGTTAGTTAATGAATTCTGACCTAGCATCAGGAAGGCAGGTACAGGACTCCATTACTATGCTCAGGTTGTTACTTGTAATAGTCTCAGATAAAAACTGTTAGCTAATGAATTCTGCACCAGTGTCAGACAGGGAGAGGACTCCCTCAGGCAGTTCAAGTTGTTACTTGTGCCTGTCTCAGGTAAAACTGTCAGCTAATGAATTCTGCATTAGTATCAGGCAGGTTGAGGACTCCCTCAGTCAGTTAAGGTTATTACTCATGGCAGTTTCAGGTACAGACTCACAGCTAATGAATTCTGCACCAGTGTTAGACAGGGACAGGACTTCAGTCTGTTCAGGTTGTTACTTGTTCAACCTCAGGTGAAGACAGTTAGCTAATGAATTCCGCACTAGTGTTAGGGACAGGACTTCAGTCTGTTCAGGTTGTTACTTATGACAACCTCAGGTGAAGACTGTTAGCTAACGAATTCTGCATCAGTGTCAGACAGGCAGAGACCCCTCATTCTATTCAGTTTGTTACTTGAGACAATCCCAGCTAAAATTTTAGCTAATGAATTCTACACTAGTGTCACACAAGTGAAGGACTCCCTCAGTCTGTTCAGGCTGTATTCTTCTACAATCTCAGGTAAAGACTATTAGGTAATGAATTCTGCACTAGTGTTAGGCAGGTATAAGACTTGGTCAGTACAGGAATCCCAGGTAAAGACTGTTAAGTTATGAATTCTGTGTTAGGCCCTGTCCACACTACCCCTCTGTAACGTTACAGAGCGCCCAAACCATTACCGCAACGGTTTGCATTTACACCTGTAACGTTACAGAAGGCGTTTTCGTAACCGTTGTTGAAACCACATATGAGGTGGTTTCAACAACGGTTATGCAACCAGTTATGCCTCGATAACGTTACCGGGCATAGTGTGGATGCGTGGCACCAGTCTCCTAGTGCAGCGCAAGCTGCATTGAGGGATCGGGTGCCATGGTAACCATCTCCTGGCTCCAGAAGTGTGGACCGGTGGTGCTGGTCCCGTAATGCACACCACGGCAGTGTGGACACACTGCACCGTTCCCCGGTTGTAACGGTTTCTATCCGTTACAAAGTCTGAGCAGTGCAATGTGGCTGGGGCCTAAGTGTCAGGTGGGAACAAAATTCAGTCAGTGCAGGAATCTCAGGTAAAGACTGTTAGGTAATGAATTCTGCGCTACTGTCAGACAGGTACAGTACTCCGTCAGTACAGGAATCCTAAGTAAAGCCTGTTAAGTAACGAACTGTGCAGTAGTGTCAGACAGGTATGGGACTCTGTCAGTCACTTCAGGTTGTATCCTCTGACCATCCCATGTAGAGACTGTTAGCTAATGAATTCTGCACTGGTGCGAGACAAAGACTCCCTCAGTCAGCTCAGGTTGACCAGTCTTAGTTATGACCATTAGCTAATGAGTTGCCTTTGTCAAGCACAGGTAAAGGCAGTGATGAATAGTGGTTAGAACAGATGCCTGAGAGCCAGGAGACCTCGATTCAGATCCAAACACAGCACAGCACAGCCTTTGTGTTTCCTTGAGCAAGTCATTTGTTCTTCCAGTGCTTCGGCATTTCCAGCTATTAGTCTGGATAAAAGAAGCAAGACCCCACTGTAAATGAGATGTTGTATCTCATCTGGGCTGTCCTGGGCAACAAAGAATAAAAGGAATTGTGCACTAGTGCCTGATAGGTACTGAAGGGAGGCTCATTCCTTGTTTGTTACTTCCCCTCTGTTAATGACAAGAAGAACCAAAACTGAATTTCCTGACCCCCACCACAACAAACACAAATACACACACACACACACACACACACACTCATTGCTCCAGAATTAAGAATGACTTGGAACACAGGTGGATTTTCAAACTCTATTTTGGTGCAGCTATGTGCCCTGACTGGGGCATAGTGGGTTTTGCCATGCCTAGACCAGCCAGAAGCTGCCACTGCACCCCCCAGCCCACCTCCTAAGTGTTTGCAGTTCAAATTCTGGCCTCTGAGAGAATTTCTATGGCCCTAGTTAACATGCTAGCATTACTGTTTTCATTTTCATAAATCCCCATACTCTTACTTTCTTTTCCCCTTCCCCCATTTGGTTCCTCTAAAGCTTTCTATATTCCCTGGCACTGATAGAAAATTCAGCTTTTGGCTTCACTAACCTGCAGTTCTATTTGTTTGCTGTATTGTTTTCATTTTTAAACTTGACATGGTTCACATTCGCTCAATTGCCATTCTTTGGAGAACTTTGTAGGGTCCTTCGCTGAGCAGCCAAAAGACTACGTTTGACTTAGGCTGCAGATTGTGCATCTACTGTTTAAGCAATAATGACCTCTAAGCTGGTCATTTCCAAGTGTTAACGACTTGTTGGGGGGATGGGTGGCCCAAGACGCACCTTCAGCTGGTCATAAGAAATGACAGCTTTGAAGTTTTTATTGCAATTATATATCTAATTGCAGTAACAACTTTTGTTTTTGCCGGTTTTATTTAGGTTTCAGCTGCGTGGCACGAGCCGTGCATGCCACACAGTGTTACTGTGCAGCTGGATCGGTCATTTCCAAGACATTAATGACTGATCCAGTAGCCAATCTGAAGCCTCGCTGGGCTCATGAATAATTAATTAGACTTATAATTATTTTTATAAAATGGGTCGGGAGATTTCTGCATCCAGATTGGCTAAGAAGTACCATTTGCTGTGTCCTTATCAGCAGATAATTATGTCAACTGGTACTTTTTATACCAACCAGGATGCAGCGCAGAGATTCATGCCTGCCAGAAATTTTGAAAGTTACTAGCAGCCATGTTAGTATTGTAAAAACAGTACTTGCCATAGCAGAGAAACATTTATATATTTATTTGAGTCTTTGGTAACCGGGTAAGGTCCACTAGGCAAAAGTGTTTGTTTTCAGGGGTGACCTTGGAGCACTGGGTGGTTAAGTGACTTGCTCAGAGTCACACAGTATGCAAGTGGAGGTTGTGAGAATCAAACCAAGGTCTGGTCTGCTGGATATACCAAGCTTGTTCACAGCTTGCTACTCTAACCTCTAGGCTATACTGCCAGCCCAGACATATTATATTCCCAGTTCAAAAACAGTCTAAGTCACTGAAATAAATTAATAGACACCCAGTTTCTTATTCCACACTGTAAAAAATACGATCTGACCTTTCTATGTATTTATATTTTGAAACATTTCTTAAATACCACTGATCTATGGCTCTCCAGCTTTACAGCACACCCAGTCTCCACTGCACTGTTCCATTGGTCTACTGTCTGTGCTCTGCGCGCCGTTCCTCACCCACTCCCATTGTGGTGACTGTCTATAAGCGTTACTGGCCGCTCAGTTTCTTGCCTCCGACTCCCCCCCCACCCGCCGATTGTGACTGGGAGACGTTTTCCTGACTAGTGCCTTCAGTTAAAATACACACTACGTTTTGCTCATTAGTGGCTTCCTCCATTTGAAAGACACAAATGAGCTGACAGGGAAAGTAGCTGAGTTATGGTGGCTGCAGAGAGACATGCTCACTACCTGTAAAACTGGGGTTTCAGTCCACTAAAAGACAGGCTTAAGAAACATAAAAATAAAACAAAAAAAGACATACAGATTGGTGTGTGTGTGTGTGGGGGGGCTCATACTACCAACCTGATTACTATGTGCTCTCTACTGGTAACAAGCACATTCCATACACTATACAGTGCATTTATAGGGGAACTGTTTTTAGTATTTTAAGTATTAAAAAAAACATTTTACATGTTGAGATCTTTCTTGCAATATATGTATTTTTTTATTTTACTTAGGTGACCCATTTTACAGTATAAATGGAATAAGACACTTCGAGGTGTGATTTATGGCCTGATAACAGCACTTCCCAGGTGCTAAAGGCATTCAGCGCAAGTGCTTCATGCCTCATTACGCACCTGTAGTAGTAGTAGTAGTAGTAGTAGTAAAAGTTTTATTTCTATACAGGTAGCAGTGTTGAAACATCATTGGGTCAAAGACCCTTTTTCAAGATGGACCTGTTGCATTTACAGTTCAACAAGTTTTAGACAAGTTAAGCATTAGATTTTAAAAGACATGTACCACATACATCCAAACTACTAAGTCATAACACCTTTTCATTCTCACTGAAATCTAATACCTAGACTCACATTACTACATGTCGAACCACTATAAATAAAACTTACATCCAAATATAACATCTATTCTGCAGTTTCATGTACACTTTTTTCAATCCGTCTATATCTAGACACCTCAGTCATTTATTTATTTATTTATTTATTTATTTATTTATTGAATTTTGATGACTGGGTAGGCCCGCTGGGCCCCGAAGGTCCCTTTTTCAGGGGCGACCCGGAAATAATAGTACAGACATAATGAACTTAATGCAGTTACATAACACAGAAAATCATGGGTATACAGTATTCGGCTGTTTACACATAGCAGTAGTTATTAGGGTATTGTATATCATATTGGTAAGTTGTAGTTTATTGCATTCAAACATTTGTCATGCAGGTAGGTGTAACAACATTAGGGTTCCTTAGGTAAGGTCCTTCGAGAGCATTAGGGTGGTTCATTGTGGAGAAAGGAGGAGAAAAAAGGAGAAAAGTTAGTACTACCTTGTTTGGGGGGGGGTGGATTTATACATTACACATACATTTCATAGTTAGATCATATCCAATAGCTTTTAAGAAGTTTTTTGTTTGTTTAATTTGTTTACTCCCTTCATCGATTTGATCCCATAATTTAACAACCTTTGTACCAAAGGTCATATTGCCAAATTTCTTATTTGATTTTGGTATGACAAATTCACCCCCCCCCCGGATATTGTAATTATGTTCATAAGTCAATTGTGACATTTTATCCATGAGGTATCTGGGGCTTTGATTGTGGACCACCCCATGAATTTGTTTTATCCATTTTTGTTCTATTATTTGCTCTAATTGGAGCCATGTCACAGTGGTGAGTATGATACTCACAATTTAACGCCTATCTAGGCAATTGTCATATAGGACCTGAATTGCTCTAAACTTTGTCTTACTAGCCATACTATAGATGTGGATTCCATACTCAATACTAGGTATGATCAATTGCTTTACAACATTCCCTCTCATTTTTTGATTTAGGCAATATTTAGACCTCCGAAAAGCTCTTAATTTATTATTGTTTTTTTTAACTAGCTCTTTTATGTGGATATCAACATTCAAGTTCTGGTCCACAAAAAAAACCCAGATACTGATAGCACTTGACTTGACTTAATATTTCATTCTTTAATGTTTTTATATGAATTTTTGAATAGTCTTTATCTACTTTCCCTTTACTCTGAAAAACCATTACATTTGTTTTTTTACTATTTAAAACAAGCTTTGACTGGCACAACCATAACTCCAACCTACTAAAATCTCTTTGGAGACATTTTTCCATCTCCTGAATTGAGCATCCGTGCGTCAATAAAAACAGTGTCATCTGCATACATTCTCAGAGCAGAAAATTCTGCAACCTTTGTTAACTTATTTACATACATTTTAAATAAAAGGGGACCCAAAATCGAGCCTTGGGGAACCCCCCTTTTTATGATGACTGGATTTGACAAAACATCTCCAATCTGCACTTGCTGTACTCTTTCATTTAGGTAAGATTGAAACCAGGGAAGGGTTTCACTGTCTATTCCCAGACTCTGTATTCTTTGAAACAAAATTCCATGGTCTGTGGTGTTGAAAGCCTTGGCGAGATCCACGAACACCACCCCCCACCAACCTGCCCCTGTTTATATGGGTAGCAATGTTGTCAATGTGGGGCGTGCTCTTATCAGGCCATAAACCACACCTCGTCATGTCTTATTCCTGACATATCCCATGGTCACCCCCTTTCAGCCACTGATTTCAGTCAAATGAAAAACTATGTTACCCACACAGATGATGTCTCTTCTGTGAATAACAGATGACTGACAGCTCAGAACACACTCTATTATTCACTCAATTGCTGGCACTTAAAATTACACAGCATTCATGCCTACAAAACCAAAGTAGCCTGCCCCTCCACACTTAACTCAGCCAAACTAAAGGAAAGACATGACTGGGAAAAAAAACAGTACAGAAATGTAGCTAAAAATGTACATGTACTACAAAACTTCTATAAGAGATGAAAGAAACTAGAGAAATCTATTAA
This sequence comes from Neoceratodus forsteri, assembly GCA_016271365.2. NCBI lineage: Eukaryota > Metazoa > Chordata > Ceratodontiformes > Ceratodontidae > Neoceratodus > Neoceratodus forsteri. The sequence goes on from CM028131.1 coordinate 233,401,348, forward strand.
GTAGCAATTTCCGAATGCATTAAATGGTCAAACGTAATCCTCTTCCCCAACTAAGCACAGCAAGACAAAATGAAAGAAAGACATTCTTGGAAAACTTCAAACATACATCAGAATGTGAAAACTGACATGAATATACTACAGACTCCTAATGCAGATAAAAAGAAAAGAGAAATCTGAAGTATCAATGCCTGAATGCATTCAATATGCAAACGATAAACGGCTTTTTGTGACCCAAATAAATCAGTTTTGGCAGTAACCCTGTAAATAAAAAAAAAATATCCAATTGTAACATAAGTGACCTTAAAGGAAAGTAGTCATTATGCTAAGACCCTCCCCCCCTTTTAGGCTTTTCAGGATACAAATTTTTTTAAAGCACTTCAACTCACTAAGTTTAACTTCTGAAAAGACCCACAAAGACAACATAGCGGGTACTGCACAGTCCCATCTCCTGTTACAACGCAGCTCTGTGCCCCTTGCTTGTGTTGTGATATAGACATTGTTTTCTTAAATGTGTTGGAGGTCTGAATGTGGATGTTCCTCCGAAAGAGTTTCATGGCAATGAGTTTGTGCATTCCATGAACATATCCTGTTAGCAGAGTTTTAAATATTAAAATAATATCGCTTTTTATATTATGTTGCTGGTAGTCCTTTTCATGACTGCTATGAAACTGTAAGAGCCACCCCAGTCTTCACCAACAGGACACAGCTGGATTCCTGCTGCATCACTGAATGTGTTCCAAAAGACGCAAAAAGGTAACTGGACATAGAAAGGGGCTTCCGGACTATTAGCATTAGGAGTGCCAACAGACAGACAGTTGTCCAAGGTCCTAACGGTGAGGGGAGAGGGACTTACACCCAGCATTATCAGAGATGGTGAGTCCAGTAATACAGTACAAACCAGAAGTGTCAACAGTTGCCCTAGCTAGATTTCACCAGTGAAAAATACAGACACACAATTAGTGTCTCTCAGATGTCAGCTCATATAGCTATGGTCATCAGATAAAAAAAAAAAGCCAATTAGATTGTTTTGATTGTTTTACACTGCCACTGAATTGAGAAAAGGTACGATGGCGCAGCCTGTTGGTTATCTGATGCCTGTTCTGGAATATCCTCCTGTGTGACAATTAAAGATGATCTGTGGTCATCAGGAAAGGGACACCACTGACATTAGAACTCAGTTATACATTTCAGAAACACCCTCAGAGGACTGCCCGAAGGGCCAGTGGCTAGCGCAGTACCCTCCCATGCTGGTAACTCAGGTTTATGAGCAAATTCAGGGGCTGGATGGGTAGGTCAGAGGGGCTTGAGAGGACTCCCATTCCACAGCGCTTCCTGACAAGGAGGGATGGATGCCTAGTACTGCTGTGTTAGCAACCTCTGTGGCCATTAATGACAGCAAAATGATGCCATGGTCCCTTCTCCACATAGATCACTGCTGGCAAGACTGCAGAGGGAAATAGTGATTGGGGATGGGTAAGTGAGAGGATGCGACCAGGAGGCCAAAAGGTTATATGAAAGAAAAACACCCTCAGAATTTCAAGACATTCTTTGCATCTGGAATAGTGATGAATCATAGAATGGGAACTATGCATCAGTTAAGACAGGTGTTTGGCAAAACAGAGCCGCACATTCCCATAGAGCGGAAGCATTTTTTATTGCCAACCAGGGAGCAGAGTTGAGGGTTTCCAATGTCGGTGACATCCACGTGATCACCCCTATAACCTATAACTTGGTAACAGTAGTTGAGTGTGGAACTCTCATTTCATTCAAGGTTAATCTAGATATCTATATGAGAACCGTAAACATCTATATGAGAACCGTAAACCTACACCACTATAACCATGGAGAAGGAGAGGACAGCTGCTGTGGGCTATTAAGTCAGCTTCTTCCATCTCTGATTCCTACAGTATGTTTCCTTTTTTTGTCTTTATTATTATTACAGACATTCCATTATACATGAAAATTTAATCTCTGTGTAGCCCAGGCCCAGACTGGAGTTGCAAATTTGGGAATGCCAAGGTCTCTCCCAACTAGGAGTGGGTGGGGAGAGGGAGTTGGAAGGCAAGTTGTTCCATTTCATGAAACAAAAAAAGTGAAGCACTGAAGAGAAAGGGTCTGCAGAGAGAAGGGTGAGAAGAGCAGGAGGCTTGACTGGGAGGACCAAGAGAGTCCCCCCAGCTGCAATTGAGTTTCTCTGGGGGTGAGGCAGCAGACTAGGTCTGAGCCAGTGAAGTAGGGAAGGTCACGAAGCCCCAACCAAGGAGTGAAGTGGGTCTGAAATGAATCCAAATGTCAGGTCTTGTAAAGCCCCTGAAGGCACTGGTCTGTTTTATGTTGTCCCAGGAAACTGGACTTAGGCGCTGCTGATTGTTGGGGAAATAGATTATAAAGTGCAGAACTGAAAAGGGAGACTTCAGTTTTGAGCAACAGAATTCTGAATGGTTTCAAGAAACAGGGCAGCACTTGAGGACAGTGCACCCAGCAGTGAAGCCCTGTTGCCACTGGCATTGGTTGCATGGTCAGTGGTACAGCGCTTGCCCAGGATTTTATTCCTCTCTTTCCAAGGGTGGGAAAAGGATCGCTGCCAGACAGTCTTTAATCCACTGCATTTAAAAATACAGTCAATATGTGGACTAAACCTAAGTGCAAATGAACTGGGGGTTCACTGAATGAGTCACACAGGCACCTGTGGTCATGAACTGTGAATGTTTGCGGACTTGAAACGTTGGTAGCATCCAGTAATTGTGTTTTATACAATTACTGTTAGAATAAAATGTTTCAATTAAATGCATTTATGTTTGTATATGACAGGCCTAAAGTAGGGAAACCATCATTATTTCAATGTTAGGTGTGTCATCAGCATTTTTTCCCACATTAGGTTGGTCACAAAGGAGCTCTTACCCAATGGGAGAACAGCTTGCACAATGCCTGATGACATCACAATGGTCTCTGCTACAATTAAAAACAGAGTAGTGAAACTGAACAGAAACAGCTGAATCTTCTTAAAAGAGCCAATCTTGCCAGAGAGGCACGGTCATTGTATAAAAGATATATACCACGGGCTGGCTAAAAATATCATGCATTTATTTTTATCTGCAGGGTTTGACCTCTGCAGACCTCACTCATGGCTCTGCCACTCAAGAGGTCATAAATGTTAACATCTGTGAATAAAAATAAATGTGCTATTTTTTAGCCAGCACATGGCATATCCCACATTTGTGTGTCCTCTTCAGGGCATATCAACAGGTTAAGAGCAAGTGCCCCTCTTTTACAGGTGGTACCAGAATGACATTTCTGGTGTTTCAAATAAAGGTGGGGTAAATCTTCTTTTCTGGGCAACATTTCTGGGGAGAGTTTCTTGCTGACAGGATCTGTGCCAAAGGTCACTGGAGAGAATGTGAATGGGTTAGTTAATGTTCCTTATACATCTTTTAGGGCACTGGGGGATAAGGGACAGTTAAGCTAAAGATTTTCACAAGAGAGTTCCCCAACACCAAAGTCCTCCCCCTCATATAGCCATCGAGGAATTGGCTAAAAAGCTGTGATCTGGCCATATTTGGGAATCTTCCCCCCCCCCCCCGAGTGCGTGGGTTACATTAGTGTTTGACAGCTCATGCAACACTGAGGCTCATTCAGGTTCTAAAGTCACAATCTGCTGCTTGTGACGTGACAGTCTGTTACTTCAAAAATGACTATGATTAGCCGGCACGGTATCACAGTGGTAACGCTACTGCTTGCAATGTGCCTAGGTTTGGAGATGGACTGAGGTGGACTGGGGGCCAACCAGGGAAAGGAGGATTGAGCATCCCATAGACAGCTCTCTTCCTGGGATGCGGAACAGCATGTCCCACTGCTTGACTCCCACTGAGCTGAGGCTAGGTGGTGCAGCAGCAGGCACGGCACTCAGCGGGCACTGTAGCGGAATCCAATAGCGTGTGGGTGTGCCAGCACACACATCACTGCACATGCACACACATCACTGCACATGCATACACATCACTGCACATGCACACACATCACTGTACATGCACACACATCACTGCACATGCATACACATCACTGTACATGCACACACATCACTGCACATGACTTAGACTTTTAGGGAACAAGGGGAGAAAACCTGGAGGAAATAATCTGACCAGCAGGATGGCGATAGCGACTTGCCATGTCCGGCACTACCGACAGAGGCACTCCCCCAACCGCAAGGTGTACTGGGAATAAGGAGGCGTCAGTTCCATAGAAGGTAGGTGATGGAGCTGGGAGAACACCATCAGAAATGGTGGCGCACTATGGGAAGAAACAGATGATGAAAAAAGAAAATGACTATGATATCACAATGGCATGACTGGAGAATCATGACATGGTACTAACATCTCGGGCTTGCAATCTGTGAGCTATCACCATTTGTTTATGTTGGGTAGCGCTACCCTCTCACCCTCCTTTTTTTAACAACGGGGTAGAAAAAAATCAAATAAGGTTTAAAAAAAACAAGTTTTATTCCCTAACTCAACCTAGTGTGCAGGGAAGCACAAGCCCGAGATGCTGCTACTCCCAGATCAGAGGTTCTCCAGTTATGCTGTCACAAGCAGGTCATTAAGTTCGGTTCCTGAGTATTCATCTGCTGTAAATGACCTATGAGAGAAAAGGTTCTCATAAAACCCCAAGTAATGAAGAAGGGAATGGCTGAAAGTTATGTGGTTTTGTGGTAAGTAGGGCAGTTGGGTTCTCCTGTGGTAGGCAAATGTGATTTTTACTGTGCTGATAGCTGGACACTCTCTTTAGGCATGTTTACACAACTGCCTTTGCACAGCAGCAACCTGAGTGCATGGGTTGCGGTGGTGTAAAGGTGCCATGTGGACACTTTCCGTAGCATGGTAAGTTGTCCTTTCATCCTCTCCCTGAGATGTGGCAGGAGTGGGCATGTTTTCCGGAGTGAGTGACTTAAGCAGCCATGGGGACAGGCTGTGCCACTCGCTCTGGCACACAGCTAAGTGGGACTTCTTCCCCCCCAGCTCCAGACGATGGCATTTGTCCCCTGCATTCCCTCTCTCTAGCACAACTTGCATCATTGTGGGTGGGGGCAGTGCAAACAGACCGGAGGTGGCACAGCAGTTTGGAGCAGCACAGGTGTGGGCCAAAACTGTGAGCAGAGCGATCATGTAAACTCAACTTTTAACAAGACGAGGCAAGGTCAGAGAACAGCAGTCAGGCCATCTCTGTCATTCAGAGACATGAAGCATCTCTATCCATAAATTTGAATAAATCATTTCAGTAAATGAGGAACCCAACAGTTCTGTGCGCCTTAACTTTTTTAGATCAGCATGTGTATGTTTGTTTTATACAAATGTAATCATTATTGCTATTACATTGTATAGGAATCACATCACTGTGTTATGTTCCTATTAGGGTAACACTTGAAATGTCAATCCGTTACTAATTAGTGCATAATCAGCACAGCAGTAGTACATGCTTATTATACCAGTACCATGTAGATATATAAGGGTCAATTTAGATTTTTTTTTTTTTTTCACAAATGATTAGCACCTGCCCCTAATCAAAGAAAGAGCTGATTAACGAGTGCAGATTTTTTTTTTTGTGAATAGCACTTTGCATATTCCTCGACATAATGATTTATATGCCTTAGCCTCATTAAGATGCACAGGGTCATTACAAAACTGCAGGCTTCAATGAGAAGGGAAACATTGCTGTATTCCCAATTCATTTTCACTTCGCGATCATTCACTTTTTTTCATTTTTCAGTCTCCCTGATCTTTGAAACCAGGCCTGTATGTGGTCCCCTCTATTGCACCATTAGATGTTGCTCAACACAGTGATATGATTGGTTGCAATCAGTCAGTTGCTTGCGATGTTAATACCACTATCAGCATCGGGCTGGCTGCTACATTCTTGCAAATTATAAAAAGGGTTGGTGAAATACAACATTCTGATTGGCTGTAAACATTCCATTAGGCCTATGTTAATCTTAGATAAACATATATGTAGAGTCTAATCAAATCCTACCCAGGACACAACGCTGTTTAAAAATGCCCCTTTTTGTAATATCAATAATACACTCTCAAGGGTTATGTTAATGTTCAGCTAATTACCCTTTAGGGGCATGTAGCACTTGGCTATGCCTCGTGCCACATTATACCCCGGGAGGGTGGTTTACAGAGTATTAACATAACCCTGTTCTTGCCTTATTGATTAAAGGGAAACATTCATGTACAGAGGCAGACATAATTTTAAAGCCCATGAAAAGTTATTTTAATTGAGGTATTGGGCATACTTGTAGCTGGAAGCAGTCCAGATATATAGATGACTGAGTCTGTGCAATGTAAATACTACATTATAAAATGGGTAGGCTATATCAAGCAATTTGATTGGCTAGTTACCCATGCATGAAATATGTTCCATGCATGGGTGAAAAAAAGGTCAGAGAAGCAGAACCGCATTTCCAAATGAAATCAGGAGCGTTAGAATGTTGGCATTTAAAATGACGCCATCTTCTATTCACTCGGTAACGCTCCGTTGATTTCATTTTTAATTTATCAACATTTGAACAGCTGTGTGCCTTTTGAATAGAATGCAGTTTACAAATTCTCCGCTAAAGATTGTTGTTACTGTCCACAAATCTGTTTCCGGCAGTCAGTCAGCCCCTGTGAAGCAACGGTATTTCACGTCTTGTACGGCAGTCAGCCCCTGTTGCCCTCTAGTCTTTTTTTTTTCTACTGCTTGCTCCCAGGTAGTTTCCCGCGGCAATTGCTGTTTTCTACTGTGTGGGTCTCTTAATCTGATTAATCGAAATGCCCGAATAAATTCAGAGAAAGGCTCAGTCAACAACGGAGGGGGAGTGAAGGAACGCATGAGAGCAGCACAAACGTACAACTGCTGGCGGGAGGTACGTGGACTGGGGATAGCATACTTCAGTCGGCTTCAGCAGGCGTGTTTACAAAAAAAAAAACAGGCTTCAGCATTCGTTTGCAAACTCTGCACACTACAATTATAGCAAACTGGAGCTACATAAATGCAAATCTAAATATGTTTGGGACAGACTGCACAGTACACATAACCTGGAGTCAGAAATGCAAATCAGCTCATGAATAATATAACTCAGTGTCTGCGGAAGGACTATTTTAGCTTACATTAGCATCTTAAAGTTTTTTTTCCACATGCAAGCAAGATTTTTCTATCTGTAAAAATAAAAATAAATATAGGTGCCCATTTTATAAGCGCAATAAGACATTCCAGGTGTGTGCATGTAACATATTTTACCGCACCCAGGGGCTAAAGGCACTCGGCCAAGGCCTCGTGCCTTATTACGCCCCTGGCCGTGCGGTAAAATATGTTCCATGCACACCCTGTCATGTCTTATTGAAAGTTACTTTAGAGACATAGTTAGAGTTTAGAGCAACAGTGACTTATCAAGCAGTGCTTAACTGAATGCATTTAGGCACTGCTTGATCGTCACTGACATCACAAGGTTACAAGAATGGCTCTAATGTAGTATTTATATTGCGCAGACTCAGTCATCTATATCTCTGGACTGCTTCCAGCTACAGGTATGCCCAGTACCTCAGTATGCCCAGTACCTCAATTAAAGGAACATTTCATGGGCTTTCAAACTATATCTGCCACTGTACATGAATGTGTCCCTGTAATGGAACAGCTGTTCAATGTGCTCCGTTGTCATTGAAGCATCATCAGTGTCCGGAGCCCCTAACTGGTTACACCCAATAGTGTTGTGGGTTTGAAGCACCTATAGTGGGGCAATGCAGAGAGTGGCTACATACAGAGCTGGTTTTGAATTTATTTGATATTAGTATCAAACAGATGAGAGGATGGCTTCATGAGAAGCAGTACCTCCTTTTCATGAGGGTCTCTTAGAACAGCAGGTATAAAGTGTGCTCTGTTTCTACTACAGTACAATAGGATACAGGCCTTGAATATTTACTGTATATGCATGTGGACAACATTGTGCTCTTTATCTCTGCAGCCTCGGTCCCTGACAGGAATCATCATCACAGTGTAACTTTCATAATGTCTAATATTGTTTCTGTTCAAACCAGCTCTCTCTTAATGCCAAAACATTTGTTTCCATGATTTCTGGCAATATGTAGAGGCTCGGTCTGCTTCAGGCAAAACCTGTCTTCACAACCCTCGGGTGGCACCCCACTTGAAGAAAGTACCGCAAAACTTCAAGCTCACGCCATCAGGTGTAATCAAATAGGGGCTCCGGACAATGATGGTACTTCAGTGATGATGGAACACATGGAAGAGCTGCTCCATTAGGCATTAATCACCCTCTTCGGGTGTAATGTGTATGAGGCATAGCCGAGCGCAACATGCCCCTACAGGGTGATTAGCTGAATGCCATTTGGCAAAGTGGTTATAACACAGAGCTGTGATCCTGAAGACCTATGTCTGAACCTCACCACTTCAACTTGCTCAGTGTGCGATCCCGAGACAGTCACTTAAAGCATCAATATTTGTGTGCTCAGTTCTGGAGTCCCCACCTAGGAAAAGACAAAAACAGGCTGGACATGGAACAGCATAGGGTAGCCAAAATGATTCAGGGCCAACCGTGCGGATCCTATGAGGATCAGTTTAAGGCTCTGAATTTGTACTCACTGGAGACCAGAAAAGGGGGGAAGGTATGATAGAGATCTTCATGTTCTTGAAAGGAATGAACAGGGTAGACTGCAAGAAAATATTCAGCAGGAATGGCAAATCAAAACCATGGGAACATGAGTAGACGCTAGCAGGGGGATGTGGAGATTCAGGAAGGACATGAGAAAGTTTGTGTTACAGAGACTGTGGTTGAGCTATGGAACAGTCATGTACCATTGAAGGTGGTGGGCACAAGCACCACTAATGGTTTCAAACATAGCTGGGACCAGGTAAAAGGCTTACTAGTTACTCACAGGGATAGCAGTACAGCAAGAGAGCAAGGATATCGGGCAAGGGCAAAAAACTTTACTAGACAATGGGTCCAATGGGTGGGATAAGGTATAACAGGGTAGACTGGATGGACCAGTGGTCTTTTTCTGCCAGTATTTTCTATGTTCAACTACTGTACATGGACATGGTCTACAGTGCTGCTTCCAAAATGAACATAGCAAGATGGGGCCACCATTTTTTTAAACTCCTTTTGTCGCTTTGCTCTAGGTGCCCCACCACTGCTCCTTTTACCTCAACCTTGTTCTCCCCTCCCTAAAGTCACAGCCCTTCCTCCAGTGCTCCCACTGTTTTGCTAAATACTGGTTTTCCTCCCTTCCTAGCTATCTGCTTTACTTGCATCCTCATTTCCTTCCTCCTATTCTCTTCACTCCTCTGATGCCCACTTTTTCTTCCATTTTTTCATGAAAAACCTCTGTGGGTCAGTCTACCTTCTCTGTCCATCTTCCCAAACTTTAGAACAGCCTCCCTCTCCCAGTACATCTCTCCTCAGAGGGATGTCATGCCAGGAGAATGTCTGGGGGCATTCAAGTGCAAAGGAGTGTAGGAGACACACACACTACGTTGCACTTGTACAGCCTTCCTCAGCCGAAAAAGCACTACTTTGATGGGAATTTGGGGAAGAGGGCAAGTGCCCCCACCCTGCCCCCAGTCTGACATAACAGTTCTGATCCTCCTCTATCACTTCCCTTAACCTCTTTTAAATGCTTATTTTGCCCCTTCCTGCACTTGTAGCTAGCCTCCTATCACTCCTGCTACCCCTCCGTTCCCTCCCATGGTACTTCCTGTGCTCCCTCACCACATCCATCCCCTTTTGGCTTTCTTGTGAGCAGAGAGAGTCACTGCAGCTCTGTGTGTGTGTGTGTGTGTGTGTGTGTGTGTGTGTGATTTGAAACCTGTCTACAAGTACAGTTCCCACCCTCCTTAGTTTAAAAACCTGCTAATTCCAACAAACTCTACCCTCCACTTCTTGCCTATTGTACAGCAGCTGTCCTTCACTCTGTCTATGCTGCTGCCTGCCAGGTTGTTGGTGCCTACATGAATCACGTCTGGCTCCCCATTCCCCTTCCTTGATGTACTTTTCCAGGGGAGACAGCACTCTACTCACTGTTACCCCTGACAAGCAGTGGACAGTTCTGTTCTCCACACTGGTGGCATGCATCAACCTCCCCCTACCTCTGACTATAGTCTCCCAGTATTAGAATCCTCATCTTATTCCTACCATGTCCCACCACCTTCTATGCACACTTCTTGATGCAGCCTCCTGTCCCAGGGATTCCATTCCTGCTTCCCCTTTGTGGACAGCAGCCTGAATCTGTTCATCCAGCGTGATGAACCAGTTTCTAGTCTCTACCCTAAGATTCACCCTCTCCCCCGCCCCAGTGAAGTACCTCTCCCCACTTCTCTCCACCTTTTCCCACCTCAGTTCATCCACCTGCACTGACCTTGGGGGGCCTCTGTGGAAGTGGGGGGGGCCTCTGTTGGAGTGGAGCTGCATTTCCCATGGAACCTCACCCTGAGATGATCAGGAACTTCACTTTTCCCCTAAGAGCAGCAACCGCATCAGCAAGGGTTCATATCCTCCTACAAATTGGGAATCCTCAATGCATCAAGAGCAGTCTCTAGAAGACAGCGGCACCTCATCTCTTACAACTGACTGGCTCTCCCTGCCATCTGTCTGCCTGCCCAAACATGGTACTAATATGCACTATTGATTTGCATGGATGTCAACTACTGTACACTTCTCTCAACCTACCTTCCTGCCCTGGTACTGCTTTGACCCCTTTCTCAAGGGAAAGGGCAAATTGTTTAACCAGGAAAGGCACACTAAGCCGGAGCTTGTTTCCAGGTGTGACCTGGGAGCACAAGGAAGTTAAGTGTCTTGCTCAGGGTCACACAGTAAGCAAGTGGGGGCTGATGGGATTCCGACTCACATCTCCATGTCTGCAGCTCAGTGGCCTTAACCACTACGCCATACTGCCTCAAGCACAGTGGCCTGCCATCCTTCCTCCAAGTCCCACTTTGATTAAGTTCTGCTAACCTCTTGCCACGTCACTGAATGGCACAAATGCTGCACACGATTCAGTTCACTCAGAGGAGCTGCCCATACATACTTCTCAGCGCCCATCTTATAACCTGGAAGTACTCCCCTTCACATCTTGGTATACCCAATGCTGCACTTTTCACCCTGTCCCCACCCTACCTACATTCCTTCCCCCGTGACTCTGGCACTTCTTATCTCTTGTATGTTTTCTCTGACAAATGCCACTGGCTGCCTTGCTTACAATGTTACCCTTGAATTGTATTAATCTGTTTGCAATGTCCACATTGTTGTAATGTTTGTCTTGATGTTCCCCATAATTTGAGTTTCAAACAACATGAAGTCTTCCTATATTATGACATATGCAGTGAGTCCCAACCTTCGAACTGCTCCGGAGGTGAAAGAGTTAACTTTCCATGCCAGGCATGGAACGCTGAGCTCGAGCTTGGTTGAAACTCTGTCTGTTGTTCTTCAAACTCAAACCGTTAGATTCTTTACTCCGCCTCACTGAACAGTCGCTCCGGAGATTTCTCCTTCTGCTCGGTTCATTTTGTCAGTTAAAGTATTGTTTTTCTTGGTTTTCGACCGAATTTAAACCGCAACCGGTCGGTTCAGACTCTGTCTGTGGTATTGTGAGTACTAGATAGGTTTTACATTAATTTCTATTCTGTGTGGAACTTGTAAACGGTTTATCGGTTCGGTTTGAACCGATCAGGTTGTTTAAAATATATTAATCTGTCATTTAGAGTGTGGTTACCGGTTCTTATCGGTTCTAAAAAATACGGATTTTATTACGATTTTTTCCACGACCTGTGACACGGTTGGGAACCGATAAGAGGGTCTTATCTGGCGGATTGCCATAAACGGATAAGTCTGGTTAGGCTGGCACTATGTCTGAGGAACCCAAAAGAAAAACCGGGCCCACTGGGTTTCAACACTGCAGTGTCTGTGGGGAAGTCTTTGCCAAGGCTGACCCCCACACCACCTGTGTTTATTGTCTGGGGTTTGACCACCTCAATGCAGACTGCCAGATTTGTAAAAATTTTCCTGCAGCTACCCTGGAAAAGAGAGTTGGTAGGCTCAGGGAAAGGGAGGCCAAAAAGTCCGCTGAACCGGATGGCCAGCCCGGTTCGGTTCCAACCGAACCAGAGGGAGTGCCCTCTGACCAGGGCGAGACTTCCTCGGGCAAAAGGAGATCCGACTCTGAGGAGTCGGTTCCAGCAAAAGACTAGGAAATCAGCTGGTGTGGAGCCAAAACTTTCCTCTCAACAGCTGAAGAAATAGCAAAAGCGATTAAATTGTCCAGTCGCTTTCTTCAAACCCGACCGAACCGCACCATCAGGTAAGCATGGTCTGGGTTGGCCCCATCAAGTTCAAGAGTATGATTTAGGAGGAATATTAGAACCGGAGGAGGGAAGAGGAGTATGAGGAGAGTGAATGTGAATTTGAAAGTCTGGATGTGCCCATTGACCTGGACATCTCCCCAGACAGACCTTCAGGAGTGTCTCCTCTTAGGCTTTCTGAGTCCCCTTCTCATTTTATGTTTTATAAAAATGGCTGAAACCCTCCAGCTCCCTATGGAGGAAGCTGTGGATGATCAAGAGGAGCCTGACTATGTGGAAATGATGGATATCCCAGAGTATAGGAGACTGTCTATTCCTTTGCATAAATCTTTTGGGAAACAGACAGTTAAAATTCTAAAAACTCCTCACACTATACCTCCTGTGGCTAAGAGAATGGACAAGAGGTACACATTGTCAGGCTCTGATATGGAGTTCCTTACACAATAATGCAGCCATGTTGGGGTAGTGCAGGCTACAGCCTGTGACAAGGCAAATATTCCCTTGGCTTCACACCCCCCTGACAAGGACTCCAGGAGGATTGATGCCATGGCAAAGAAACAGTACATGGCAGCATCCTTGGGACTCAGACAGGCAAATTATATGGCTTATGTTGCTAGATATCAGAAATCCAGATGGGATACTGTTATGGCTCTAGCAAAACAGGTCCCTGGCCAGCTTGCCAAGGAGCTGGAGCAGGTGGCTGCTGATGGTATTGAGGCATCCAAGGTGCAATTCCATGCTGCAGTGGACTCTAATGATGTGTCAAGAGTCATGGCTACATCTGTGGCACTTCGCAGAATGGCTTGGCTCAGATGTACTAGCCTGTCACAGGATACCCAGACTAAGGCCAGGGGTGTAGCCAGGGATTTCAGATCTGCACACCAAGTGGACTCACTGCTACACCCTTTTTGTTAGGGTGCGCTACCCCCCCCCCCCCGGGTGTAGCCAGACAATATACCAATGTACACCAGGGCCGTGTTTGTTGCCTCATTTGGAACAATAAATACAACTTTGTATCTCATGACAGTGGTTGTTGCCATGCATGGGTAAATACAAATGCCATGCATTGTTCCTAAGACACCCATACCAGACCAGAGCCTGTAAAGTTGTATTTTCCTTGGGATGCAAAGAGAGTATTAGTGACTAGTCCTTCTAGTTTCGACTCCTATGAATAAAATTACAGAAAGGTTCAGTATTTTCTTTTAGTTTTCATGGAAAAAGGAAGCAGTTCAGAGCCTATTTGCTACCCCCCTTAAATAAAATTGCACACCATGGAGTGCTTGTAATATGCCTGCCTACACCCATGACTAAGGCCATGGATTTTCCTGTTATGGGTAATTCTCTGTTTGGGGAGCAGACAGAGAATTACATGAAGAAAATGGATGAGTATAGGACCACCTATAGGAGTGCACAGGCCAAGGAAAGGCAGGCTACTCCTCAAAGGCAGCTTTCCGGGGGAAGGGGCAGGCCTTTTCATAGGCCTTTTTACCAAGCCCAGGCCTCCTCTTCTGCTTACGCCCAGAGGGGGTTCTTTAGAGGGAGAGGCAGACGGGTACAAGCAGGCCTGCTTCCACCCCTCAGCCCAAAGCCCCTGCCAAGCAGGCACCCTGATGGGGTTGCCAGGGCCGATTCTCAGCTACCTGTAGGGGGCAGGCTGGCTTACTTTGTCCAGGACTGGAAGTCTCTGACATCAGACAAGTAGGTCCTGGAAGTAGTAAGCCAGGGACTGGTTCTCAGCTTCAAAAAATTTCCAACGATGAGAACCAGATCCTTTCCACCTGCAAATCCACCAGAGGCACTTGCCCTAGAGGCAAAGGTCTCTTCCCTCCTGGCTCTCAGAGCTGTGGAAAGGGTTCCACCCCTACACCAGGGCAAAGGATTGTACTCCAGGTACTTCCTTACCCCAAAAAAGACAGGAGAATGGCGGCCCATCCTGGATCTCAGATATCTAAACAAGCACCTTTAAAACCAAAATTCAAAATGGTGACTCTGGGAATTATTCTACCCTCTCTAAGTCCAGAGGACTGGCTAGCGTCCCTGGACCTCAAGGATGCCTACTTCCATATTCTCATCAGAAGCTCCCATCGACAGTACCTCAGGTTCGAGCTGCCCTCAGGCCATTACCAGTTCAGAGCAATGCCCTTTGGCCTCACCTCTGCTCCAAGGGTATTCACAAAATGCCTGGCAGTAGCAGTTGCTTCCCTAAGAAGGCAAAAAATTGCCATCTTCCCTTACCTGGACAACTGGCTCATAGTAGGCCAGTCTCCAGACCAAGTCAAGTTACGTCTACAGATAACTCATCAACTGCTCACCTCTCTAGGTTTCCTTCTGAATCTTTCAAAGTCAGTTCTAGAGCCTGTCCAGCTCCTCAACTTCATAGGTGCAGAGCTGAACACAGAGAAAGTCAGAGCCTTCCTTCCTTTGGACAGGGCAAGGACCCTGGACTCTCTGGCCTCCTCATTCACCCTGCAGGTCTCTCGACCAGCAAGGCATTTTCTACAGCTCCTGGGGCACATGGCTGCTTCTACAGCAGTAGTGCAGGGAGCAAGATTTCAGATGAGGGACATCCAGTTCCATTTGAGAGCCTTTTGGTCTCAAAGGAAAGACCCTCTAACCAAATTGATCCCAGTAGCTCGAACCCTGACCCAAGCCCTACAGTGGTGGCAGGATCAGAGCAATCTGAGACAAGGGGTTCCCTTTGCCACTCAGTCTCATTCCTTAATCCTTACTACAGATGCATCCCTCTTGGGGTTGGGAGCTCACATGGGCGACCTCACTACCCAGGGATTGTGGACCCCTCAGGAATCTCTGCTCCACATCAATCTGTTGGAACTCAGAGCAGTTTTTCTAGCACTTCAAGTTTTTTCCAAATCTGTTCAGAACAAAGTTGTACAGGTCAGAACAGACAACACCACCACAATGTGGTACATCAACAAGCAAGGAGGCACTTGGTCTACGGCCTTGTGCACCGAAGCAATGAAGTTGTGGTCTCTGACTTACTCCCTGAACACCTCTCTTATGGCAGTTCACCTCCCAGGCAAGGACAATGTCCTGGCAGATGCTCTCAGCAGGATTTCCCAGGGCCATCCCGAATGGTCATTGGACCCCCTGGTCCTGGAGGTAATATTTGCCAGATGGGGCACCCCGCAGATAGATCTTTTTGCAGCCCCAGACAATCACCAACTTCCCCTTTTTTGCTGCAGGCCCCCAGTGTTGGGCTCAGTCCCTCTGGATGCCTTAGTTCTCAATTGGGAAGGGAAGTTTCTTTATGCTTTTCCCCCCTTCCCTCTCCTGTTCAAAGTGTTAGTCAAAATCAGATCTCAATCCTGCAAGGTGATCCTGATTGCTCCAGATTGGGCCAGACAACCCTGGTATCCACTCCTACTGTCTTTAGAAGTCCATCTTCCCCTGTGTCTTCCCAGGAATCACAACCTGTTAACCTGTGCTCAGGGGAGAGTTTGGTACCCGAACCTCAAATCTCTCAATTTCAAGGCCTGGCTCTTGAAGAGCTAGAGTTTGCTGATCTACACCTCTCCCAAGGTGTAATGGATATATGAAGGCTTCTAGGAAACCTTCCACCAGGGCTACCTATAATTCCAAATGGAAGAGGTTTTCCATATGGTGCTCTGGGAAGCATATTTCCCAGAATCTGCCGATTTACCCACAGTCCTGGGTTATATGGTCCATTTAAATACCTTGGGCTGAGACCAGCTACCCTAAAGTACATTTGGCAGCTGTGTCTGCTTTTATTTCAGCAGGTAAACCCTCTTCTCTTTCAGCTCATCCTGTATTCTCCAAGTTTTTAAGGGATTGCTTCACACCAACCCTCCATTCAGGGACCCTGCCCCTGCCTGGGATCTTAATGTTTGCATTGCTCAGCTATGCAACCTCCCTTTGAGCCCTTGTCTTCAGCAGAGCTTAAGTACTTGACTTGGAAGACTGTGTTTCTGGTAGCCATCACTTCTGCCAGACGCATAAGTGAATTACAAGCTTTGTCAGTGGAGCCTAATTTTATCTCCTTTCATAGAGATAAGGTGGTCCTCAGGACTAACAGGAAGTTCTTGCCTAAGGTGATTTCAGATTTCCACCTTAATCAATCTATATCTCTTCCAGTGTACTTCACTGACCATTCCTCCTCTGGCGAGAGGAGGCTGCACAACTTAGATGTGAAGAGAGCCCTTAGTTACTACACAGAGCGTACCAAGGGTCACAGGTTTGACTCCCTCCAACTGTTCCTCACTTATGGTGATTTAGTAAAGGGAAACCTGCCACTAAAAGATCCATTGCCAGGTGGATTGTCTCTTGTATCCAATTCTGTTATGAAAAGCTGGGTAAGGTTCCCCCCTCAGGCCTGAGGGCTCACTCTACCAGAGGTACAGCTGCTTCCTGGCTGCTGCCAGGGGACATCCTATTCTAGAGATATGAGGCAGCTACCTGGAAAACAGTTCACACTTTTACCAAGCATTACTCCTGGACATCCAGGCTAGGAGTGATGCTCGGTTTACACAGCTGTGCTTCAGAGCCTATTTCTAAGTAGGTTCTGTCCCTCCTCCATGGAGGTACTGCTGTGTAGTCTGCATGCGTCATAATATAGCAAGACTTCATGTTGTTTGAAGAAAAATTACTCACCTTAATAATGTTGTTTCTTCTAATGGAGTCTTGCTATATATGACCTCCCCTGCCTGCCCTCTCAAACCTCTGTTTTGGGATGTGGGTGGGCAGTGCAGTGTTGGCACTTAGTAGATGCCCACCTTGTTGTTTTCACCCTCCTTTTTGGGGTGACTTGGTGTTGTGTTTTCATTTTTGGGTCTCCTGACTTGAGTCTTTGTTTTGGGACCAAAAATGTGTTCTTATGTTTAGTAGCCTGTTGGCTAGTGTAGGTTTACAGCTTCCACACAGGACCTCAGTGAGTTTAGCTCGCAAAGATCTGACGGTTTGAGTTTGAAGAACAACAGACAGAGTTTCAACCGAGCTCGAGCGCAGCGTTCCATGCCTGGCATGGAAAGTTAACTCTTTCACCTCCGGAGCAGTTCGAAGGTTGGGACTCACTGCATATGTTATAATATAGCAAGACTCCATTAGGAGAAACAACATTACTAAGATGAGTAATTTTTTCTTCTCTGACGTGGAACCTTTGTAAAAGAGCCTTGGCTCAAAGATATTTGGAATCCAAGACTTGATAAATAAATTAAAAACTTCCTGTCTCTGAGAACCAATATAAGGCCCCTCCTACTGGGTCTGCATTTGGTGCATACTCCCTGTCTACTACAAGGTAAGCAATCACTGAAACAAAACATTGAACACGTACCTCTACTAAACCACCCACAAGGCCCCTATAAATGGCTTTATAACATAGGTTCCTAAAATACTGTCTTCTGATTGGTCCAAACAGGTCACCTGTCCATGGATTGAGGTTTGATATACCCACAGTTGCATGGTCACATGGCTTTATTTCACTGTTTTTTAGGTAAAACTCAAACAAAACATTGCTCATGTTATAAGAGGATTAACCCCCCCCCCCGAGGTGTCTGCCTCCATCCAATTTACACACTCCAGAGCCACCACCCGAACTTCGGACAAGGTCACTCTACTAGTGCCCAGAATTAGGACTTCCCGGGCTCAGAAGTCATTCAGCTACAGAGCCCCTACCTGGTTCAACTCACTCCCCGCAACCATTTCCAACACCACCAAAATTGCCCCCTTCAAAGCTGCCTTACGAGACCGGCTGTTCAACACCCGCTGCTGCACCTGTCACTAAAAGATACTCTGCTGTTCTTCCGTACTACTGACATGGTCCACTGGGCAGAACACCCACCCACCCCACCCACCTCCCCACCCCCCGCCCCTCTCTCCTCTGCCAGTACCTGCTGGTACTACTTGAAATGTTTATTTATCTACACATGTATTCAAGCAATTGTATGTAATACTATGTATCTCTGTTCATGCAACCTATGTAATACTATGTTGACTCTGTATGTCTGTATTCTGTAAACATGTAAAAATCTGTTACTCTGTCTTGACTGTACTCTGTAAACCATGTTAACCATGTGTGTCCCCTCTGTGACGAGGTACCTTTGTAAACAAGCCGCTGGCTCAAAGGTTGTAAATCTGATTATACAATAAATAAATAAATAAAACCCATTCCAGCGTATGGGTTTACTGAGCATTAATCCACGCCTGGGTGGCCAAAATCACTCGGCTTTGCCTCGTGATTCCAGCCCCCCGGCATGGATTAATGCTTAGTAAATACATACCTTGTCGTGTGTTAATCCCTCCTTATTTGTTGTAGGCTAACTGCTTTGTTTTCTTCTCCCTTTCAGGTTTCCTAACCTCTTGCTGGTAGACCTGACATGCAACCATAATAGATACAAATGTTTATTTTTTAACAGGAGTTAATCATTAGGACTGCTAACCCCCGTTTACAAAGTTGTCCTGTATAAGCAAGTGGTTACAAAGTACAAAATCTTAACATAGTTTCACACATAAGAGTACAAGACCTATACCACAGAAACTTATTTGAAACATACAAAATACATAATAATACAAAACTGGAGCTGTTGATGGCTCTATTTTCATGTTCTGGATGCATTTCCAATGATTCAGGTGTTCATGGGTGTGCTCTGAGTGATTACGGGTCAGGTTCTGGCATTTTGCATTCTGGTGGTTCCAACAATCTGCGTGATTACTGGTCGGGTTCACAGTGGCTCCAAAGTCCTTGTCCTGGAATCATTCTCCCTTCTGGGCCCTTGGTAAAAACATAGACCAGAATACCAGAACCACCTGGAACCATGCAGAATGCCAGAATCACATGAAAAGCAGCCAAGACACAAGCACAAAATGCCAGAAACACTTGGAAACCACCAGAGCCTAAGCATGAGAACATGAGCCATAAGAAGCAGCCATTAGGAGCCGCTCTGGTTTTGTATTCTGGCTACATTCTAAGTGGTTTCAGCATTCCTGGTCTAAGTACATTTCGGTTCCAGATCAATTCTATTTTTTCCCACTCTTTTTTAACATGCTGATGTTGCAACAGCTCTTCTGGCCAAGTGAGAAAACAGTTTCTGACCCTCAGTCTCCTCCAGCAGAGTGCACTGTCAACACTGATGCTCCTTCCTGGCCACATGTCTATTGCTTTCACTCTGTTGGTGCGTGGTGCTGCAGCTGCTAGCATCATATCATACTGGCAATTTTGTGTATGGGTACCAATATACTGGAAATATGCAAGACAGGGAAAAAAAAGTGAAAGTCAGAATGGGGGGGGGGGGGTCTTACATGCAAGAAAATCCAAAAACAGTATGCACCAACTGCTGTTACTGTCAAAGTGATTTAATAATAAAAGGTTGCAGATACGACAATAGAGAGTACCAGCCTGCAACTTGGCACGTTGAAGTAAAAGCACTTTGTCAGGAGGAGGTCTCTTGTGTAACTACGCATCTGGCAGCACCAACAGTTTACCAGTAGTGCACCGCTCAGAGCACGCCTGAGTATTTTATGCAAAAATGAGAGTAAAAGGTCCCTTTACTCCTCTGTGTTCCCTGCCTAGAGGAAAATCATGTTAAAAAAAGGTAACAAGAATGTAGCAACTCCCAAGCAGGTTTTTCGACAGTTACAGTACGAGAGCAAAGCAGTAACGGATTAGCCAATGAAAACCAATGATTACCTACACCTTCAGAAAACTTGCCACCTGCTCGCTCCCCCAAGGAATTATGTGCTTTGTGGCCTTACTGAAACTGTGTAACTACTGTCTGCAGCACACTATGTTTGTTTGTTTTATTATTATTTATTTTGTTTTATTTATTTAGCATCTTTTGACCAAATAAGGCACACTACACTTAAAGGCCTATTTTCAGGCATGACAGGGTACATTATAGTACAATAATAACTGAAAAATCCAAACAACAATATAAACATGAAAGTACAAATACAGCAACAACAACATGTTACTGACAAACAGATTACAAAGATGGTGTTTAAGTCTAGATGTACAACATACATAGGAAGGTGCAATTTTGACATTGAACGGGAGACAGTACCAAAAAGGAGAGGCAACGTACTTAAAAGATTATTGCACTATATTACCAGTATCAGATATTCAGTAAAGCACAACTTATTGTAGACCTGAGGGTTCGGAGGGACTGGCTGTAAAAATCTAGATGGGCACTTAGGTAATTCAGTTTGTCTGGACGCTAATGGACAAGGAGTAGTATAAGTTCCTCTCTGAACCTCAGCAGCATGTAACAGACAGCTTTGCTAATGAAGATTAACTCTGTAGATCTGACATTTTCAAATGGTTCCCAGACCCTGTCTGGGTCACACAAGGGGCCCCGCTGTCCTGGTGTACATTATAAAAAGAGCCTCAGAAATGCTGTAGTCTGATTGGCTGTCAGCATTCCAAGCCCCATATAATAATCTCTGTAACACTGTCATATACAGCCTGACCACAATGGTGCGTGATTTATTTATTTTGAAAAGTTTCACCAGGAAAGGCATACTGAGCTACAATAGCTCCTTTCCAGATGCATCCTGGGGGAGAGGGGGAAAAGGAGATACATTTTTGCATATTTGAATATGACAGCCATATAAACTATGCGTAGAGCTAAGCCAGTTCATACTGTAGAATACAGTCAAAGCACAGTCAAACATTTTGTGGGAATAGGCAGGCAGCACTAGTCATCCAGATACAGTATATGTACATATTGCATTAATATACACACACATATATATATATATATACACACACACACATTCACTCACTCACTCACTCATAAGCTCATACACATAATCATATACATACACTCAAAATACTTCAACACAAATAGGTGAGAGTTAGGAGAACCTTCACCCTCCAGAATGTACGCCCCACAAGGGGATTGGTGGGAAACAGAGGATGAGTGAAGATGGGGGGGGGGGGGCAAGCCTTCTCCTCAGGCATGGAAATCCAAGGGTATGAACACTACTTGATCTAAAACCAGCTAGTGCTATAGGCATGCCTAGGGAGGGGTAGAAGGGGGTAGAGCAGTGAAAATAGAACAGAGATAAGGGCAGAGCAGGGTAGTGAAGGAGATGTGGGTCAGGTGCAATTGCAGGATGGGGAAATGTACTGCTGAAGAAGATAAGACAAAGAATGAGTAGACAAGGCAGAATGGATATCTCAGGGGAGGAGTTCCAAATATTTGGAAAGTGATAGAAGAAGGCAGCTCTCCCTGAAGTGTCAGTATGGGCAGTGAGGGTGAGGATCCTGTAGGGGGAGTTGCGGAGGGAGTAGGTGGGAGTAGGAGGGATGGGAGCCAAGCCAGAACTTTCCAACTAATGAGGCACTGTGGGCAAGATGTCTGGCCCCTAGCGGGGGGAAAGAGAGGGCAGTGTAAAGGTCACAGTGGTGTGTATGAGGTGGACAGGCAAGAGCAAAGTGACAGAAGGAATTGAATTGGATGTCCAGTCTGGCAAGGGTGGTATTAGGAGCAATACTATAGACTATGTCACCAAAGTCGCAGATTGACAGGATCATCTTCTGAACACTCTCTCGGCAGGCCGGCAGGGAAAGGCAGCAATGGTGTCTGTACAGAGCTCCTAGTTTGGGAAGTAGCTTTTCGTGGATAGCATCCACCTGTCCAGTGAAGTCGAGGTTCCTGTCAAGCCAGAGCCTGAGGTATTTGAAAGAGGATACATCCTCTAATATGGACCCCTCGAGGGTATGGAAGGTAGAGGTGGCAAAAAGCCTGGTGAGCTTTTGCCTGGTGCGAAAGATCATAGAAACTGTTTTTTGGCATTTAGGGACAGTTGATTTGAGTGAAACCCGCATTTGATGTTATTGAAATCCAAGCATAAGCTGGTCATCACATCAGTGAGGGAGGTACCGGAGGCATACAAAACAGTATCACCCACGTCCATGTGGATGTTAGCTAATCAGCAGGCAGCAGCTAAGTTGTTTAAAAAGACTGAGAAGAGTATTGGTCCAAGTACTGATCCTTAAGGGACTCCAGTGTTGATGGGAAGGGGGGAGGGAGAGGGAGTTGCCAATCCTGACTGATTGGGTGTTACCCATAAGATAGAAACAGAACCAGCAGGTGGCAATCTCGGACAGACCAGCTGCTGCAAGCTTGTTGATGAGAAGGGAGTGGGCAACCGTGTCGAAGGCTTTGGCCAGGTCAACAGATGTAGCAGAGGTGATGCTTTCCTGATCCATGTGAGAGATAATGCAGTCAGTGAGCCAGAGAAGGGAGGTTGTGGTGGAATGGGCCTTACAGAAACCAGACTGGAAGAGGGTGAAGGAGGAGGAGGAGGAGGAGTCAAGGAACTGAGAAAGCTGAGCCAGTACCAGGTGCTCTTGGAGTTTTACAAAGATTGGCAACAGAGATATCCGGTGGTAGTTACCAGGGTTAGAAGAGTCACCGCCCTTGGGAAGAGGAACAATGGTGGCCAGCTTCCAGGTGTCAGGGATGGAGGTAAGTGTGAAGGACAGATTCAGAAGGGAGGAGAGTGGGAGGGCAGTAGCGTAGGCCAAGAGGTGCAGCAGCTTGTGGTCAGGTCCATCCGGGCTTTTGCCCTTGTAGGGGTTAAGGGCTAGAAGAACTTGTAGGGTGTCAACGAGAGAGACTGGTAGGAAGGAGAAGCTGGGAGAAGAGGAAGTAGGTATGGAAGGAGCTGGTGAGGGAGGAGCTGAGGAGGGGTAGGGATGCTAGAAGGGTGGAAGGGATGCACAAGTTCTTCAGGTCAGCATTCCATCCTTTAGTGTGGCTGAATGACTGGAATGATGTGTTTTGATTCTGGATGAGCATTAAACAGTTGGTGGAAGAACTAATTTATTAAAAATATTCCTCTCAATGAGAAAAATATTTAAAAAGGTACACTTCTAGCACTTTTCATTTGGAGTATTTTTAATAATAGTAATAAGGCACTCACAGGAGTTGGATTTACTGGCAGTTAATCACCCCCAAAGGGAAATGTGGCACTCAGCTATGCCTCATGCAACATTACACCCCTAGGGGGTTTGTTAATCTAAACGTGGGTCATGTCTTATTGCCTTACTGCTCTTTGGAATTTCCAAGTAAACTGAGAAGCTCTGGATATCCTACCCTCAAATTCCAGGTTCCTGAATCCATGATTTGGCGATGGGTCTCACATTTTCTCACACTTGCACACTTCCCATTTCAAGGGTCATCACCCTTGCATTCAGGCAATGAATTGGAGAGTGAGGTGTGTACAAGAGCTGATGGGAAACAAAACTCAACTGGCACCAATGTCCATACGCATCTGCTTGTAAAAGCATAATGACCATGTAGGTGACAAGCAGGAAAGCACTGGCGGCAAACCCACAAATGGCGCAGCTAACTACTGTAGACCAATATTTGCAATCAAATCAAAACTAAAAAGCAGTCTCTGTTTATGTTCCATGAAGAAAGTGTTTTCTTTTTCCCTTTATCACTGCCTTTCCTTTCAAAAGAAAAAAAAAAAACACAAGTTCTTTTCCTCTTTCCGACAGGCATCATTCGTTTTTTATCAGGAAGTTTGACTGGAGCCATTTTTGTTTGTCCAAGGTTGCCTTGCAATTTCATTTTATTGTTCAGGGCCAGAATAAACAGCTTACTTCTCAGAAATTTGGCAGGTTTTAATTTTTCAAACTGGGAGCTCGGTACAGTTTAAACTAACTTGCTCGTCACTCTGCTGCTTCAGAGTGGGGCCCATTTCGCTGAATGCCTCATTCCATTTGTAGGTATTGCTGCATGTCTAATGTTTTTCTCCAGAACCCCAGTGCACAAAATGAAATGACTTGATAACCTACCCCAATCAAATACTTCTGGCTATATGTATTAATTTATAAAATGGTAAGAAAAGTCTAGCACTTTCATTGACTGAGAGACGGCA
Source organism: Neoceratodus forsteri (assembly GCA_016271365.2). NCBI lineage: Eukaryota > Metazoa > Chordata > Ceratodontiformes > Ceratodontidae > Neoceratodus > Neoceratodus forsteri. The sequence goes on from CM028131.1 coordinate 233,425,555, forward strand.
ACTAACCATTAAATCTCTATAAATGCATGGTCAGGTGCCAAATCTCATTTTCCTCCCCTAAAATACCTACTTAGAGCCATTTCATAAGAGTAATAAGCCCCTCCAGGGCTTGCAACACAGAATTTTAATACACTTCTAGGGGCGCAAGGACACTTGTCCTTCAGCATCATGCCTTACTACACACCTGGGATGTGAAATAAAATCCTAAAATGCACACTCTGTCATGGATTACTGCTTACTTATACATTAAAAGGCACTCCAAACCGGCCCATCAGCACAGCGGTAGGGCTAGTGCCACTTGCAATGTCAATGACCAGGGTTTGAGAACAAGCCTTAGTCGTCAGCGGGCTGACCAGGGTGAAAGGGATCAAGCATCCCAGAGGATGCTGTCTCCCTCTGGGGAGGGAGGTTGTGCATCACCGCTGTACAAGTGCCACCTCAGTGACAACAGGTAGTGGTACAAGCAGGTGCAAAGTCTGGGGAAACACTGACCAATACCATGCAACCATACACTCAGTGTGCACACATGCGCACGGCATCATCACGACTGGCATCCCAGAGGGAGGGGACCAGATAATGCAAAAACTGCCCCGATGCTTGTGGATGATGGTCCCCAGTATACTTGGAGCCAGCGTCCCTGCTGTACCACTACAGGGACAACATGGATGCTGTCAGGGAATGTCCCCCATACCATGCTCCTGCCTGGGGGGCATTCCAAGGCAGGATGGAGACAGGTGAGCGTTGATCAGTAGAGGTGTGGGGGGTTGACCTGTGCTGTTGGGCTCCTGAAGGAGGCAGGTCCCGGGATATGAAGGAGAAACAAAGTCCTGATTTAAAGAAAAAAAAATGATGCCGTCTCAGGGCTCCACCAAACTGCTTAATGGTAAGTGATTCAGCTTACCATGCTGATCACCAGGTAGGAATCCAGAGCATGTAATGTCATGCATCCGACACCAGAAGGCAGTGCTGAATAACACTCTTAGATGCCTCAGGGAGGGTGGATTGCTTCTGCTGTTACATGACTGCCCCCTGTTGACATTGGGGGGAGGAAGTCATGTGGAAATAAATACACATTCCTAGACTGAGTGGGGTGGAGGTGAAATCCTGATGTTGGTGTGACACTGGATGCTAACACCTGGAGTGTGGAGGCCCCGCCCTGCACTTGCAGTGGCCTTCATGCATCCCCAACTCAAATTCAGCCCCCCACAGAGAGTGGTCCCAACCTAATCTGCTCTCCTAAGTGGAAGGTCAGTGGGGGAGGGAGCAAGGGGGCAGGGTTATGATCTGCACTACCCCTAACGCATCTTCTATGTTTCAGAGGGCTGAAGGAGGGCATAAACATGATGCCAGGTGGACCCTTACCACAGTGCTTTTAGCCTACCCCCCAGCATGGCCTCCAAGGAATGGTATCAGGCCTGAATGACACCCCCAACACTAGTTATTTAAGCGTGCTACACATGTACCTTGAAATTACCTCTTCTTCCTTATGCGGGAGCTAGCCAGAGGGGTAGGTGCACTGCAAAAATCAGATACTTGTCTCCAGAGATCAGAGGGTGGAGAATGCCCAGCAGTCACACTTCTCCCTGCCAGCTGACTTCTGACCTCACTAAGGAGCAATCTTCACCTTACTGAAAATGCTGCAAATGTTGAGCAAGATTTGGCTTTGCTGCTGAAATGTCACAAGAGTGACAGTGGTTTGCACAGCTTTTTTTAATAAATCAAATCAAAGCTGGAAAGCCACACAAACACCTGGTCAGTGTGGAAGGCAGTGTGATGTAGCGATTGGAGTACTGCACTATGGAACAACAAATCACTCAAATCCCACCACAGTTCCTGGCTCACTGGGTGACCCTGAGCAAGTTACTTGACCTTCCTGTGCCTCAGTCCTCCTGGCTGTGAAAGGGGAATAAAAACAGAATCCCATGAAAAAATGAGATGTCGCTGCATCTCTGTCGGGCTATCCTGGCCCAAAGAATTGTACACAAGTCACAGAGGTTGTGTGAAAGTGTTAGTGAGAAAACAGTCAAGCCTTCCAAGGAATTCTGTCCCTTTTCCTTCAAACTGAGAAGGAAACTCCAACATTCAAAAGAACATCAGTCTACCCTCCCCCCCCACACCAGCACTCATCAGCAGTCTTGAGGCCAGCTCTGTCATTTGCGGCCTTGTATGGCAGCAGCCTCTCTCTGCTGTATTTAGAAAAACTGTGGCTATGTTCCAGCATCCTGCTTGAATCCTATTACAACATGTCTCTTGCCCGAGGGTCCCTCTAATGAGCTTTTTGAGCAGCTCCTGCCTGTTTGCCTTCTTTGATTATTTGTCATGGTCATTCAGTGGCAGTCAGCTGACATCATGTGGGCTCTCCATGACGAGAATCATCCAGGGTTTGGCGCGGAAGCAGACATGTGCTTTCTCTGTCCCTCTGCATGCCATGTAGTTTCTTAACAGAGGCAGACCCTTTCATGCAGAGATGAGTATCTCTTACTCAGTGGGTACTGGGGATGCTGTAGATCTGTGTACAGGGCCGTTAAGAATAGGCAAATTTGGCAGTCACCTATCATACCCAGCAATAGGCAGCAATGAAAATACATTGCCATTAAAAAAAAAAAAAAAACAACAAACCAAGGTATGATTTAAATCTTTTTTGGTGGGGGGGGGTACCATTTTCAAGTTCAACTAGGCACCACATACCCTAAGGCAGGGCATGGCTGAGTACCTGGAGGCTCAGGTTTGAACCCCACACCAGTCCCTTACTGTGAGACCCTGAGCAAGTAATTTACCAGCCACCTGCTTTTAACCTCTCCATAATGTCTCTCTCTCTCTCTCTAAATTACCTCTGAGCATAGATTGCTACAAAGTGCAGCAATATTCTACACTCCGTCTCCTGGATTGTACAGCACTTTGGGATAGTTTGCTTGAGAGGTGCTACATAAAATCAAGTTTCTTCCCTTTACTTTAACTGGGACCAGATGTCTCATTCCCCCCCACTTCAATTTCCTAGAACCAACCGTAGATCCCCTCAGTCCCGGATGTCACTGCGGGCCCATAGTGCAAGTTACCACATGGACATTTTTAGTAAATACAGGTACACACAAGTAAGCGTCAGGGTGTGAATTAAAGGGTTTTAATGCATGCCTCAGAGAAGTGAGGTATGAGTCTGAAGGCCAAATGTCCTTATGCCCCGAGGAAGTGTATTCAAATCCTTTAATGCACACCCTGGAATGGCTTATTGTGCTTATAAAATACCTCACTGCTACTTTGCATTTTATGTAAAATAAAACATTCAGATTTTTTTACATAAATCTTTTGTTGAACTACATTTTAAAGAGCCACTGATGCCTCAAGAAGATCTTTGAAAAACACAATACAGTATTTGGACACAAAGCAGCTTATATTTCTCATTAGCTCTGTATTTATCTCCATTATTTATTACTGAGGTCAGATGCATGAAAACATGATAGCTGTTCCTCGAGGATTCATCAGTTCCTATTGCTTCTTCCCAACCTGATGTCACAATACTCTGCTTGTGACATCACAGTTATTCCCATGGCAACTGGCTGAGATGTCACTAAAGAGCATTATGATTTCAAGTAGGGAGCAAGCTAAAGAAACAGATGAACGCTAGGTATAAAGATCTTGTTTCTGTGGGAATTTCTTCGGTAATAAATAATGGAGAGGAGAAATCTGTAGAAGATACATGAAATATAAGCAGAATTGTGTCCAGCTATTGTGTTTTCCAGTATTTTCCCAGCAGCGACAGTTGCACTTTAAATAACAAAACCTATGCATGAACTAGTCCCTGATTTTGTAGGTAATGAGGCTTTTTTCCATTGTACTGAGATCCAGCACCTGACTGTGTGATGCGAGGAATTTAATGCAGGGTCACATGATGCTTCTTTTTCTTGCCATTTTATAATTCAGTTTATAATGTGTCTTCAACTTATCGTTCCTCTCATACTTTTGAGCATGATATTTCCATGAAAACAGGCTCTCAGTCCCTAGTCTTCAGCTGTGCCAGCCGCTTGTATACAAGCGACATTCTTTTTTATAATTTATTTTTATTCAGGTGGATGTGACGGAAATATGCAGTACGGTCATCTGATAATATAATTGGTACAGTGCTGGTTTGCTTTTGATATAAAGCTTTTTAAACAATAAAATCTTAATTTACTCTGTTTTGTGTCCGAGTCTTCTTTTATACACTGAGTTATTGATAAAACAAACAGGCAACCTCCGATACATATAAGATAAATCTCTTTCTTCCATGAACTATTACATTCTTCAAATCAGAAGTGAAGGCTGCATTCAAATGGTGTTCTAATGTCAAAACCCTCTCCCAGCTTCAGGGAGATTATTCTGGTGTGGAGAAGCTCAGGGGGTAAAATCCGGGTCATGAGTAGAAAGGTACATTACCCAGGGTCTCCACAATATCTCGAATATTGGCTATTTATTATGGAGTTTCGCCGTGAGGTACTCCATATAGTAAATGTCTGAAACTAACCCCCTCCACTCTCCCAAGGTAGGAATAACAGTGGTTCCCCATCATCTAGTGATAGCTTTCTTTGTAGCTAGAATGTATATTGGTAATAAAGTTTGATGCCAGGCAGGCCTATGGGGAGGAAATATACTTAAAAGAACCAATTCAGCCGTAAGGTCGACCCGTTCTCCCAAGCAAGTTGAAATCTCTTGTTGTAGTGTACACCAATATGGAGTTAACTGAGGGCATGTCCAAAAGACATGGCTCAAATCAGCGTATAGACATGTACATGTCCTTCAGTATTTGCCATACTGGGCTGGTAAATATTTAGCAAGAACTGCCGGTGCACAAAAAAAAACAGCTACGACATTTCCAAGAAAATTCACGCCATTTAATAGAGTGGGTTACTTTACAGGCCAGAGGAGCTGCCCACAACCAATCCTGCTCAGGAATATCTGATTCTAAATCCTTACCCCAGCTATGTAATATTGAGAGTGAAGAGTCACCCATCCCTTCTCTAAGAATTTTATAAATATTTCCTATTTGGTGACCCCACAAATGCCCATTTATATGATCTTCAAGGTACCTCCAAGCCATAGGAATGGGATCAGGCAGCCCTGTCCGCACCTCTCTCTGTTGTAAAATATAGTTTTTCACCTGAGTATATCTATAAATATCAGTATCGGTCAGGTTGTAGGTTACTTTGAGGGTTTCGAATGGAATGATACCTGTCTGGGAAAGGAATTGCCTGAAAAATTGCAGACCCACTCTCCTCCACCTTGAGAAAGTGTGATCCGTGGAGGATGGAAAAAATCTATCATCTCCTGAAATGTGTGTATAGAAAAAGAATAGGGTTCTAAAGCCTTTATGTATTTTCAACTTATACCATAATTTCAGAATTTGAACTGTAAACGGAGTGAATTCCTTCATGGGTGGTATCCTAGCTGGTGTAGAAAGAGTTATTTTAGAAACATAGAAACATAGAATTTGATGGCAGATAAGGACCGCTTGGCCCACCCAGTCTGCCCATTTCCCTGCCTACTGGATAAGCTGCAGATCCTAGTTAACCAGCAGCCTACTTCTTCCTACCCCCATCCCCTAGAATTGCCTTATGACTGTCCCATGCATGCTTGAATTCCACCACTGTTTTTGACTCCACGACCTCCTCCGGAAGGCCGTTCCATGCATCCACAACCCTCTCTGTGAAAAAATACTTCCTTAAATTACCTCTGAGCCTCCCCCTCTCTATCTTCAAATTGTGCCCCCTTGTTCTTGCACATCTCTTTTTTTGAAAGATGCTACCCTCTTGGTCTTTGTTGATTCCCTTGAGGTACTTGAAAATTTCTATCATGTCCCCCTCTCCCTCCTTTCCTCGAGGCTATACATATTAATAATATTATTAATAATAGTAGTATCATATAAATCATTAATTGCAAATTCTAGATCTTTCCAAGGCACCTCATATGTTGGAGTTAACCATAAAGCAATATTTTGAAAAAGGCTGCTAAGGCATAAAATTTCAAATTTGGTAAATTGACTCCACCTAGAGCAAGTGGGAGCTGTAGTAATGACATCCTGATTCTTGGCCGCTGGCCATTCCAAATAAAATTTGATATGATTTTATCCCATGACTGAAAATAAAATTTAGATGGGAAAGTGGGAATGTTTTGAAATAGATATAATAGTTTGGGCAGTATTATCATACGAACAGTTTCAATTCTTTGAAAAAAAATTAGAGGTAATTTAGACCAGCAGGCCAGATCAGATTGAATCTGAGTAGATAAAGGTTCTTAGTTTAACAACTCGAGATTATCTAAATTCTTTGGGATATGTATTTGAAATATTTGAATTTTGTTTGATGCCATTTTATGGGGTATTTTTTTTTAAAGTTGGGGATGGGGTGAAAAATAATGAAAAGAGATCTGTTTTTACTATATTTAACTGAAATCCCGGTATAGGAGTAAAGTACTCTAAAGTTTCCCACAATGCCGGAAGGGAGGTCTCTGGTGAAATAAGTGTTAACAAAATATCATCAGCAAACAGAAGTGCCTTATGTTCTCGTTGGCCCACTGGGATTCCCTCAATCAGATCATTTCTATGTACGGCTTAGGCCAAAGGCTCGATATAAAGGGCAAAGAATAATGGGGATAGGGGACATCCCCGGCTCGTTCCTCTTTGTATTACTATCGAACTCGACAGAGAGCCATTGACTCTTATATAAGCCTTGGGATGGGAGTAAATATTTTTCATGCAAGAGAGAAAGGAGTCTGGAAAAGATCATTTTGAAAGGGTGGCCCATAGGTAGTCCCAGGACACCTTATCAAATGCTTTGTCAGTGTCTAGACTTATTACAGTGGAGGGGATCTTTCTGGTATGGATATATTCCAGTAAAAGCATGGTTTGGCATAAATTATCTGAAGTGCTCCTCGACTTTATAAATCCTGATTGGTCCCTATGTATAAATAGTATATGGTTAGGGTTTATTGTGGATGGAAAATGATGGCTTTCAAAATCTTGTTGTAATACAGTTCAAAGGTCAAAGAAGTTGTTGTACTATCGTTCTGATGTCACATCGATAGTACAACAACTGTTTTGACTTGCCCTACCACCTGATTGGCTGATTCCTAGCAGGGATAAAAAAAAAAAACAGAAGAAAATGGCGTCGTCATTTAGCGATCGGTCAGGTGAGCAGTTTATAACTACAGTTTGGACATGAACTGTGTGATCAGCTCTGTGTGTCCAAACTGTTTTCAGTGATTCTTTTTTTTTAATTTACTGCCGCAGTTTACAGTTGTTAGTGTGGCGTGGGATGGTAGTGAGGAGTCAGGCGATCCGGTACCTTCTGGGGCAGGACTGCATTGAGTACTGGAATCCTCAGGTACGTGAGTGCAGAAAGAGAAAGGAAAATAAAAATGGAAATGTGAACACAGGGTATGAACCTTGCAAAATTGTGGGCAACCATATACTATATAAAATAGTGGATGGTTGACCATCCATAACGAAAGTTTTGTTTCCATCTCGGGAGTCGATGGTGTCACAGAAACCTCTTGAGCTTCGCTCTCGAGGTTTCAATGACGCCATCGACTCCCTCGATGGAAACACAGCCTTGTTGTGGATGGTCAACCATCCACTATTCTATATGTTGTAACAGTATGGGTTCTAGCCGTTTGGCCCATACAGCCATAAATATTTTGTAGTCCACATTTAAAATGGAAATGGAATGCTGGCCCGGTGGTGCTGAGGGCTGAGGCGCTGGATGCCACACCTCACGCCACGCTGGCAACCCAGGTTCTGATGCCAGCCCGGGCTGCCAGGGGTCAGCAGGGGAAGGATAGGATGGGCGTCCGGAGGACTGCTCCTATCCCAGGGAGGGATCAGTGTTCCATCGCTCTGAGCGCCCCTGGTGATGACTGGAACCACGGAGTAGCAGAGAGGGGCGGAGTATGGCAGACATTGGCTATGCATCTGGATGTCGTTGCACGCCAGTACATGCAAGGAGAAAATAGAAAATCGGGCTCCAGGTCGGACAACATGAGCTTCCAACCCCCACTGCCCGACCCGAATGGCGTATCCTCATCTGGATCCTGCTTGGAGAGTTAAGCTGGGTAGCTCCTCACTGCCCGCCATGGGGTAATCCGTGGGGGCTTGAGGAGGATGACCTGATCTCGTGTCAGGGCTTGGGAAGTCGGTCGGGATGTATCGCCGACCGGAGTCCCGGGGGAGAAAAATATAATTAAAAAATAAATAAATACAATAATATGGAAATGGGATGATATGATGATGGGAGGGTAGGATCTTTTTTGGGCTTTAACAGAGGAGACAAGACCGCATAGCTCCAGGAAGGAGGAGGAATCTCACCTTGCAACACTACACAACATAGGCAGGAGTTGTGGTGCAAAGGCCTTATACCACTCCAGGCTAAAACCATCTGGGCCAGGACATTTTAATGGTTTTAAGGCTGTGATCTGGTATATTATCTCTTCAGATCATACAAGCGACATTCTGATCCTCTCCTGTGACATCACAACTTGTTAGTTAGGGTTTAAGTTGCCCCTTGTCAAACTGCATTTTGTTATTCATTTCTGAATTTGGCTATTTTTTTCTGGCCTCCAAATCTTGATGCTGATGGCTGCTCTGTGTGTGTGTGTGTGTGTGTGTGTGTGTGTGTGTGTGTGTGTGTGTGTGCACATCTGACTAAATGAAATGTTTGGGTCTGGCTACAAATTTGGAGATTTCACTACAAAATTTCAGTAGCAAGTCACCAAAAACAATAAGTTTTAAATTTCCATCTTATACCCTGGTTAGTGGTGCTGCAATAGTGCATTTGAGTGTCTTCCTGTGGATAGTGGCGGTATCGGTGTCTGGATCCAACCAAAGTCAAATTTCAGATCCAAGGTTGGATTTAGGATCTGCGGTCAGATTCTTTAGATCTGAGGTCTGATCTTTGGATCTGCGGTCAGATTCTTCGGATCTGAGTCCGGATCCACAGTTTCGGTCCATGGATCCAACCACTGGATCCAAAATCTCTGAGTATTCTGATTGTATCCTTCAATCCACTAGTGGAATCAGAGGTCGTCAGATCCATTCTCGGATATCATAGCTATTCCATGACATCTAAAATCTGACATTGTGCCCACTATCAGAAAAATATCCAATTTGGTCGGATACTGTCCGCACACCATGACAATCTGTTACTGTAGAAATGATTGTGAAGTCACAATCGAAGCATTATGGTGTCTCTTAAAGATGAGCAGCCAGAGCAGACACAGACCAAGCAACAGAAAATTCTGTTTTTACATAGATGCCCTCAGTAATAACAAACAATGGGAAGGTAGATAGAGCAACTCTAAATTAGTAAGTTAAAGTTCGTCTAAAGTGACATAGAGGATTGTGTACAAGCAATCATACACAACAAGGCTGTTTTTCAATCGAGAGGTTTCCATGGCAACAAGAGACCTTGACAGTGCAGCTTGTGAGGTCTCATTACCATGGAAACCTCAAGATTAAAAAACAGCTGTGTTGTGTATGATTGCTCATACATAATCTTTTACAGTGTATGGGCAACCATAAATTCAAGACTGTCCTTCCTGTTGTGTTTTTTTTTTTTTCAATGCAGCTCTCTTTCTGGGCCAGTTCTTACCACCGCAGCTGTTTCATGAAGAGCGGAGGTTTCCAGAACACACATGCACGAATGCGTTCCATGTTGCTGTGCTGCAGTAGCTATGTGTCTAGTGCAGCACAAGAACAAAATGATGTAGCTACTGCAGAACAATAGCATTATTCTAGGTATGAATTTCTACCTAGAATAACGTTCTACCATATACTATAAAGAGTACTGCGTTAGAGTTTTCCCTATGATGTTAGCAGAGGCGGTTTACAATTTGTTTCAATGATTTATTTGTCTTATTGTGTTCAAGGTCTATGGTCTGGGCTGAAACCTTCAAAATGGTAACATATCACAAAGTTTTCCTGTTGTGCCACATTGTCCAACCAATAAGAGGCAGAAGCAGAATGTGTAGGGGGCCTCAGTGACTAGCCTTACAGGGGGCCCCCCAAAACATAAAAGCCAATAATCTCCTCCCCTCCGACAACTGCCAGAGAACATCATGATACGAGACCTCAGCTGTGAGAGGTGCAGGCGGAGGTCTCTCTCTCTCTCTCTCTCTCTCTCCCCGCCTGTGGGCAGATCATGGATGAGCAAAGACAGTCGCTTCCTTGTTTGCCCTCCCTGCTGATGGAAAGGTGTTGTACCAGCTACAACGACCACCAGGGTAAGAGACTTGAAGCTATAAAGGGTAAAAATGGAGGGAGAAGAGACAAAACTAGAAGCAAAGGTTCCATGTCACACTCTGTCCTCTGGTACCCCACCAGATGATGTGCATACATCTTCACGCTGGTTTTCAGTCAAACCCAGGTCCCCCAGCACTAGACTCTGAATTTAAAATTTAGTGGTCATGTAGCATGACAGCAACATCATCCTTTTGGTCATCTGCAAGTCACGTTTGTTTCACTAGGTGATGGTTATCATAAATGATATTGTACACTGGGTGGTGAAGGTGGCTGCCTTTGTTTGGTAAGTATCTGTGGATTTTGTTTTGGGCAGAAGGATATTTAAAACAGAACTGCTTCTCAGATGACTCCTGAAATGTCTTTTACATTTGGTTTGACATAATATTTATGACAGGCAGGGTGGTCTAGCGGTTAGAGCACTGGCTTGGAAACCAGGAGTTTGCAGCTTCCAAAACTGCTTGAGCGACATACTGTACATGTGATCAAGCCTTGTTGATCAAACGTACACCAGTAGGAGAGTGGTGCAACAAAACCTGCTACTCCCCCGTATTGAAAACCTCCCCAAGCCAAGCTAGCTTCTCCTTCAGATTTGCTAAACTTTGGAATGATCTCCCCCCCCAAACAAAAAAACTGACTGCTCTGTAAACATGTTTTGGTCCCAGCACTTCTCCTCCCGTTCCCCATCTGTTACTGCTACCGCTGACCTTCCTGTCCTAAATTGTATGCTTTTGATGCACACATTTGTCTGTGGCAGCTCTATTTGTATATCTATTGCCCACAGTTTTGGCAATGGGTGCAATTACTGTTATTACTGTTTTTGTTTACAGTTGCTTAATTGTACCCTTATTGCACTGTACTGTTAAATTGCTCACCTTTCCTATTGCCTTGAATTGTATTGTGTGCTCTTCAAACCCCCATACCCGATGTTTTGTTTTTGATGACTCTAAATCCTTTGTAAATAGGCTCTGGCTAAACGGTTTTATGTGGAATGAATAAATAAGTAAAATAAATAATTGTGATGGTGGGCGAGTCGCTTAACCTGTCACTGCTCCAGTCCACCCAGCAGCAGAAATGGGTAGAAGCAGGACCCCAGTGGTAACGAGATGTTGCATCTCAGCTGGGCTATCCTGAGTAAATAAACTAAAAACAATTGTATATCCCCCTAGACTCCTACATTTTATGTGACATTCCTGTGTAGTTACTGTTGTTGATATTGGGCACGGCTGTTTATACAACTCTTTGGCTGTCATTTGGATAAACAGAAGACTGCTGATGATTCTGAGGGCTACTGATCCATTTGGCTGTACCACAGACCCGAGATCGGTGTGTCTGGGAAACTCAGCATGTTTTGAATATACTGCATACAATAATTATGGGATTTATGTATTTTGTTGGTAGTAAAAATATAGATGGTTAAGATCTCCAAGCAGTAAGGGACATCAAGTGTGGTATGTTTTGTGTACTGCTGTGTGAGGGGGCCTCTTTGCCAACTGTTACTTAAAATGATTCAAAGAGTTAAAAAAAAAAAAAAAAGAATCTCTAGAGATCAAAGGGAGAAGTAGTATGACCGAGCAAGGCAGTCTCTTTTTAAATGTTTTGAAAACATTTTGTGGTGTATTTCAACACCCACGAATTATGGTGACAGAAAGACAGCACTAAATTTGGGAGGTGATCCTGCCACTGTAAAGGTCACTGGGGCGGCCACACCTGGAATACTGCGCAAGGTACTGGAGCCTACACCTGAGGCAAGACTGAAATAAAGTAGAGGCAGGACAGCACAGGTCAAATAAGATGGCCCATGGCAAATGACATATTTTTTTTGTTTTAGTCATTTGGGAACTGGGTAAGGCCCACTAGGTACAAGTGCCTGTTTTCAGGGGCGACCTGGGAGCACTGGGCGGTTAAGTGATTTGCTCAGAGTCACATAGTATGTAAGTGGAGGTTGTGAGAATCAAACTCAGGTCTGGTCTGCAGGATGTACCAAGTTTGTTCACAGCTCGTTACTCTAACCTCTAGGTTAGACTGCCAGTCCTATATGAGGAGGGGCTGCAGGACTTAAACATGTGAGAACAGGAGGGAAGGAGGGACATGACTGAGACATACAGGTACCTGCAGGGGATAAACAGGGTGGACACCTAGGAACTTTCCTCCAGGAGTTCAAACTCAGGGATGAAAGGGAATTCACCAAAGCTGGCAGGGAAGAGATTCAGAAAAGATGCACATAAGCAATTCTTTGCAAAAAGGGTGGTGGAAAAGTGGAATAAGCTACCAGAGGAAGTGGTACAGGCCAAATCAATCAGCAGTTTCCAGCAGTGATCGGAGGGCCTAGTGGGTTTAATTAGAAGGGGGAGTGTAGGAAAGGGGAGGATTGCCACAAGGGCAAGATAGAATTGTTAGATAGGGTGGACAGACTGGATTGGCCAAGAGCCTTTATCTGCCATCAACATCTATGTAAATGATATGCATAAGACTGATCAAGGCGTGTGCGCGCATGCGTGCGTGTTTGTGTGTTTCAAATGTAATTACATACTTTTATCTAGTCAACGCTCTTTTCAACTCACTGTATCTGATACTAAATGTATTTATGACTTTTGTATAGAAAGACGGCCCATTGGGTAATCATGCATGGTGCCAGAGCCCCGGGTCTGGAAATGATCGCAGAAGAATGGTGGTCAGCTGGGGGGGGGAGGGTCAAGAACTCAAGAGGATGCTCTCCTCCTTCGGGAGGGAAGGCAGCCACCTCCCTTGCTATACCTCCACCTGTTGATCACAGGTGATGGAGCAGCAGAAGACACTCATGGGAGGGAGGACATGCAGCCAAATGCAGTGTGTGCATGGCCTCCATGAAGTCCTTGCCCTGAAGGGGACAGGGGAGCTACACAAGATGGAAAACCCTGGGGTGCAGCAGAATGAGGCTGGCATTCTGAGACCCAACCACCCACCAGCTACCTATATTACACAGACCTGTGAGGGGAACTTGGCCTCCACCCTCTCAATGGAAACCACTGTGGGGAGTGATGGCTCCCTGTGGAACCTCTGGTGGCTGGATAAGTGACATAGAAGGAAACGGACAGGGCTGGAAGGTAGCATGCAGACAGTACAGCTTTGGTTGTTTGGGACAGAGAGTATATATAAAAAGAAATGTATAGAAAATTAGTGCTATTTGTTGTATGTCCTGTCAACGTGATTTAACAATCTGTTGCCATTTTCTGGGGGACCCCTCTGCAAATGAGATAGTTTGAACAATTAATCAGTTTAAATATATCCATTCTTTATCCTCACATGCAGGTCGTTTAAATAGAGTGGCCAAAATCATGATGACTGCAGAGATGTTTCTGTTTTTGGCAAGATATTTTGCCTCCAGAAAGCTGAAAACTCGAGCAGGTGGCAAAAATAAACTTGTCGCCCATCTAATTTTCTGGAAGTCCAAAGTTACGCATACTGACCACGTGCAGTGGGGAAAAAAGCAAATAGAAAAGAAAATGCATAGAACTGGTCCTTTAAAAGAGGAGGAGAAAAGCCACCCCAAATCATCAAGCAAACCAATTCTGCAATGCTGAAACATTTAGACTGGGATTCATTGATGAAGCGACTTGCTGGTCCTTTGCAGGCTGTTGTTCATTAATCAGATATATTGTAGATTTCAGATGGCCCCTGACATCCAATGCTGCTTCACTACACAGTAATCATTCATTAAAAAAAATCTGCAGCCTTTAATCGGAATGAACTGAATAGCTGCAATTAATTCAGGCTGTGAGCCCAAGATTTTGTATTCATTTTTCACTTTTGGGTCAGGGTGGGGAAATAAACACTACATGTCTCTACTGTTTTCAGTCCATTGCAGATGGTTTGTGAGACCTTTTGGCACCATATCAGTTCTGTCTGAAGCCAAGCCAGTCTGAATTCCACCATGGTGATCTGCATGTACTACCCATGATGCCTTGCATTAGCAGATATGAGTAATTTTGTACTGTTTCATACCCTGTGTCAAGCAACTCCATTTTCCCTTACAATTACAGATCTATAGTCCCTGACATTGTGGAAGAAAATGTGGCAGTGCCTGTCTGCAGTAAGTATTGTAAGAATGTTGGACTGGTGGCTGTCAGCCACTTTATGGGCAGGGGATACCTTATAGCTGTAGGGAGGGCCTGGAGGAGTATTCAGATGATGGCATCCTCACCAAGGAGGTGTGCTACAGAAAGCAGATCCCCTGCCTGAGCTTAGGAAGGAGAGGGAAATCAGAGCTCTCTGAGTGGGCAGTATAGATTAAAACCAGGAGTCCCATCTAGCTCGGTGGCACTGAGGGTTGAGGAGCTGCATGCCACACCTCGCACCATGCCGGCGACCCGGGTTCGGTAGCCGACTCTGGATGCCGGGGGTCAGCCGGGGGGAGATAGGCTGGAGCGTCCGATGACAGCTCGCCTTCTCCGGTGGGAGGATGGGGTTTATCCTGGCGTGCGCTGACCCCTTGCAGAGGCTGGGGGCATGTCAGTACATCGATACTTCAGATTGGCCACAGGCAGAGGTCTGTGAAGCAGTCCACTCTGGAGTGGCACTGTTGGGAGAGGGCGGAAGCTAAGGACATCGGCGTTTGAGCCTGATGTCAAGGGCATACAGCTTCCACACAGAAAAGAGGAAAATGCCTCAGCAGAGCCGGGAAGACGGAACGTCGACCACATCCTGATGTGCCACCAAGCCACCCACTACCTGGAGACCTGAAGCGTTTATAAGATTTTGGTGTTTGGCCCCCCTCAACTCCACCAGGGGGGCAAACCAAGGCAGGATGGAGGAATCCAGGTAGAAGGGTGAGCTGGTGGCAAGGAGGAGCTTCATGGGTGTCTCCTGATGTGGCAGCTCCTCTGGGGCAGTAGGGGGAGAAAATAAAAATTAATAAAAAAAAAAAAACACCAGGAGCCCCTCTTCACACTGAGCTTCTTTACAGAAGTCACAAGTGTAGATTTTAGCAGGGCGCAGGGCAGAGGTCAGGGGGTCAGCTCAGCAGCAGCTGACTTGGATCATGGGCTCTCTTCCAGGGTTTGGGGGGGACCATGGACAGGGCTGTGACCGGGGGGGGGGGGTGCAAGAGCTGTGGTTGCAGTATAGCCTACACTGTCAGGAGGCCCACAGCCTTAAGAAAACCTTTTATTATCACAGATAAACGTGCAACTTTCTCTTTGTACATTGCTTTTCCATTGCTTGTTCCTTGATGACATCACCATGTTCTACAAATAGCTACAATGTAGCATTAATGTTGAACAAACCTAGTCATCTGTATCTGGGGTGCATCTGGCTACAGGTGAGCTCAATACCGCCCTTGGAAGAGCTTTTCATGGGCTTTCAGAGTATGATGACCAGTGAGAACAAATGTGTCCCCTTTAGGCCCTACAGGGGGTTGGCTACTTTCATTAATCTAACTCTAGGTGCATAATGCTTATTAATTGAAATATCAATGCCCTATTTGTGGTGCACGGCACAGTGCCTTCCTGCATGACACTATATGTCATTACAGGCACATAAAACACTGAGACAGCATCAACGGACTGCAAGTTTAGGATAATGTGACTCTCGCCGAGCTTCTGGGGGCACAGTCTGACAGGCCAGCATATTTAATGGTTGGCCCATCTAACATAATCTGATATACCCCTCAGGATAAGGACAGGTCTACTGTGCCCTTAAATACAGTACAATAAGAATTTTCTTTTCTTACAAGAAAAAAGCCATTATTTAAAATGGAAATGACGTTGTTCAATAAATAGGTATTCCGTCCACAAATTTTTGAGTGTGCCCAGAATACCGACAGAATGCTTCTGCCTTTGGAAGTATCTGTACAAAAGGGTCAGTTTAAATCCGAATGTTTGTCCCTGCCCTAACTGGCATCAGAATAGGGGTGCACACTCAGCAGGTAGGGCAACCCCTCTTTATAAAGTTCCTTTCATCTGTGCTGTTTATTTATACAGCACTGCTACCTCTCAGACACCGTGTTTGTTAATTAGCTTTTCATTACTGGCCCCAGATAACAGTTTAATATAAAATAAAATTAAAGCTGTCACCAGTTTCATTTGTCTGCTCATTTTTTTGGTAATTGGATGCAGCCTCGTCTCCTGAATAAGCAATGGGGAAGAAGATGCCAGGCTGACTGAACATGAATGCTAAATTACTGCCATGGCAGTGACTGAGTAGAAGCTCTTGATGCCGAGGTGACTACTAGAGTAGTGCAGTTAAAGCCCAATCAGAAAGAAGTAGCAGCTGTCCAGGAAGGCAAGTGGTCTCTTGTTTTTGGCACTGAGAATATGGAAAGCCTGGAGTTTGGGAGGGGGACCAGGGGAAGATATGCCCCTTCACAGACAATGTTAAGATCTGTGAAAGGGTAGACAGTGAAGAAGGGGCTAAGGGCCATGAGGGAGAATCTGGAAACACTGGAAAAGTGGTTAAGGGTGTGACAGCTGGAATCTAAGGACCGAACTGCAAGGTACCGCACACAGGGGCCAAGAACCTGAGAACAGAATACAGGATGGGTGGGGTGGTGGTGGAGAGAAAAATGGAAGAAAGGGACTTGGGCATGTTTGTAATGGAGAATCTGAGATGTTGGAATTCACAGGGAGGAGGAGGAGGATCAGTGGCAGGGAAAGGGAGGTGATACTGCCTTTATACAGAACACCACCAACATGGGCCGAACAAGGAGGAGATAGTGCAGCCAGTAACTAGAGAAGCCAACCAAAGCAAAAAACTGGCACTACTCGTCCCTTGAGGGCTCACTAAGTCCCAGAGTTATGTGAAATGCTTCTTTATTACATGCAGTCGTGCTGCTGTACAGCAACTGCTATGGGCATATGTTCTGGACACCAAGTGGTATCTAGCTACCTCAATATTTTGCTCAACCGCATTTGGGCCTTTATCTTCTGACTGCTTCTCGCGGTTGAGCAAACATTGAGGTGTCCTGTTACCACTCTCGTATCCCAGTACCTGTGCCTATATCAGATGCTGTGTTATGTGTCAGCTGTAAAGCTCTGCTCTATGCAGATGACCTGGTCATTTATCACAGTGATAAATCTATCAGATCCATCCCCTCATCTCTCACTCGAAACTTCGGCTCCGACCACCAGTAGTTCCTCTCAAATAAGTTCCTGGTCAATGAGCCCTTCCTCTCTAAAGCTGTCAAAAACAACTCTTCCCTTCTAGTACTCACCCCAGCGGGCCCTCCTCTTAAGAATGTCCAGTCCTTTAAATATCTAGGTGTTACCCTCGACCCCTCCCTCTCCTTCACTGAGCATATTAGCAACACTGTGTGGAGAATCCACCAGAAAGTAGGTGCTGCATACCAGTGCAAGAACTTCCTGTCTGATGAAGCACGCTTTGCTATCACTCGGGGTAATCTACTGCCCCTTCTAGATTACTGCTCACCTGTCTATTATCAATTAGCCTCCACCTTGCACGCACGACTGAGCTCCGCATACAATGCTATCTGTCAGTTCAGTCTACAAGCCCCACACTGTACCCACCACTGCAATCTATACCAGTTCTTAGAGTGGCTCCCGCTACAAGGTCGCTTCGACTACGCAGTGGGCTGCCTGATGGACACCTCGTTAAGAAACCGGCTTCTGTCCCCCTACTCAAGCTTCCTGTTGAATAGAGTGATTTCAAGGGCCCTTAGGGTATTCTCAGTCCCCCTGCTAGAGGTACCCTGTGTCTTCACTGCCATTGGATTTTACGCCTTCTCCGTATCAGCACCCTCCCTATGGAGCAAGCTCCCCCTCTCTATCCGCTCGTCCCCCACCCACCTGGCTTTTAAACAGAATCTAAAAGACTGTCTCTTAGATGCTGCAGGTTGTCACTGCATCTGACACTAACATCTAGGGCCCCCTATATAAAGCACTTGCAGCACTTCTTGCCCCAGCCTAGCTAGCCCTTCCTCTTCTTATGACCTACACCCTTCCCCCTTTCAACCTTTAGGTCCTAGTAACAACGGAAATGTTTTGACTGTCTTGTACCTGCATAACATTAGTGACTAGTGTCTGTATGAAATTTACCCACGATATCATATGCTGTCGGTGTATGTACTTGTGGCTGTTTGTTCTCTGGCACAGCTGTACCTTGTCAATTGTTTACAGTTATTGTAAACTCTCGAATGCAATTGTAAAATCCAGTGCAGTCTCAACAGCAACTTTATTTCTTATTTTACACACCACCCCATGCTTGGGGTGTGCATTTTTTCCTTGCCATGTATTTATTGTTGCTTCTTGTAATGTTGCCACCCTGTGGCCTGGGTCATGCCTGAAAATGGTCCTTTGGATCAGTGCACTTACTCAGTTACCAAAGACATAAATAAAATAAATAAATAAATGTCTGCATGATTGTGTGTAAAAAGGAAGCATTTGGTTACGCAGAACCTGGGACTTGCATGCTTCCTCAGGTGTGGGTGAGTAGTGACTTTTCTCCGCTTTGGTTCCTTATACAGATCCCTGGTTTGACTTCTCTTAGAGTGTGTGCAGGTTTGCAGTTCACACTTGAGGAAGGACATGGAGAGGCTGGAGTCGGTGCAGAGGACGGCAACCAAAGTGATCCACAGACAGCAGGGGAAGCATAGAGGGAACAGCTGGGGGATCTCGGTATGAACCCAGTTAAGGATAGGAGAAAGGTGGTGGGTGGAATGAACATGATAGACATCAGGGAGTTGTCTACAGAATCAGAGAATTTGGTGGCAGATAAGGACTGCTTGGCCCACCCAGTCTGCTCATTTTTCCCTACCTACACTGGGCTAGATATTCAGACTGAGCCAGGCAGGGGCGCAAACCTGGGCGCAGCGCAACTAGGTTGAGCCAGGGCATAGTCCAGGCGATAGTCAACAATGTTGCGCCATGGCTCAGCACTGTTGAATATGGCACTGAGGGTGCACATACTGCACATGCGCATGTGGCAGCAGGGGAGCAGGGGGCTGCGCCAGCGTTAGTGCGGTTGCACTAGGCGTAGCAAGGGCGATATTCAGCCGTGGACATGCAAATTAAGCCATAATGCATGCAAGGTGTAAATGGGGCCATTTGCATGTCATTATGGCACCATTTGCATGTGGTGCGCCGATCTCCAGTGACTTGCGCCTGGCGCCCTGCCAGGCTGCAGCCGTTGGGGACCGCTGCCTTATGGCGGGCTCCGCACCCGAACGCCCATTCATGGGCATATGTCCATAGACACCCTGGTGGTCCAGTGGACCGATATCCCCTGCCCAGTTGCAGACATGTAATAAAATGATCCCTGGTGGTCCAGTGGACTGCTATCCCCTGCCCGATCACGGGCATGTAATAAAATGATCCCTGGTGGTCCAGTGCACTGCTTTCCCCTGCCTGATCATGGGTATGTAATAAAATGATCCCTAGTGGTCCAGTGGATCGATCGCCCTCATCCGCTCGTGGGCATCTGACAAACACCCTGGTGGTCCAGTGGTACTCCCGTCCCCACCCTCCCACTTAGTCCCCCGCCACCCTACACCTTCCCGGTCAGTGGCAGATGTCAGCTCCCTGCCCGCAAGCCACCTGGCTGCCCGCTGACTGACAGCATACAGTAGGGTTGTACGCCTATTGGTCCACTGCGTGGGCCAATGAGCGTGTGGACCATACTGTACTACACAGTCCGATCTGTGAATGGCGTTCATTCACAGTTGGGACTGTACAAATATGGTCTCTGATCATTGGCCGCGGTGAGCACCAATAAGCGTCTAGCTACTGTACACTGTCAGTTGGTGGCCAGCCAGGCAGCTTGCAGGTGGGAGCTGCCACCGCCACTGACCCAGAGAGTGCAGGGTTGCGAGGGACTAAGTGGGCAGGTGGGGGCAGGGGGTACCACTGGACCACCAGGGTGTTTGTAAAATGCCTGTGAGCTGGCGAAGGAGATCGGTCCACTGGACCACCAGGGATGATTTTATTACATGCCTGTGATCGGATAAGGGATAGCGGTCCACTGGACCACCAGGGATTACATTAATGCATGCCCATGATCGGGCGAAGGGGTAGGGTCCACTGGACCACCAGGGATTAACTTAATTCATGCCCGTGATCAGGTGAGGGGGGCACAATGCCCCCTGGGCAGGGGGCTCATGGACTGTGTCCTGGGAGGCCGGGTGACCACCCACAGCAGGCTGCTGCTGTGTTGCACCCAAAAACACAGCAGCCAGCCTGTGGGTGTCCCCGATTTGTCCCAGGTTTCGATGGACTCAACATTGCAGCCCCCTTTGTGGTGCAAGGCGGGTTTGTGCCTGCATATGCATCGCAAATTCCGGGCTGAATATCAAGATGTGCCACATATGCATGGACATGTCCTCTACACGCAGCAGACCCTTTGAATATCGCACCAGAGGCGTGCGTGGTGGGTGCACATGGTGCAACCCTGTTGTATATCTTGCCTTACTGAATATCCCACCCATATCTTCATAGACCCTATCTGACCTCTGGTCCTTTCCCTCCCTTCTTTCCACTAAGATTCCTTTATGCCTATCCCTTGCATTCTTGAACCTCGCCACTGATTTGCCCCCACCACATTGCCTGCTAGGCTATTCCAGGAATCCACCACTCTTTCTGTGAAGAAGTATTTCTTCATATTTCACCTTAATCTACCCCCCTCCAACTTCATAGCATGTCCCCTTGTTCTTGTGCACCTTTTTTTTCCTGAAAAATACTCCTCTCTTGTACTTTATTTACCCCACTGAGGTATTTAAAAGTCTCTATCATATGCCCCCTCTCCCTCCTCTCTTCCAGGATGTACATTCTGTGTTCCTTTAGTTTCTCCATGTAGGGCTATTGATGCAGACCCACACCATTTTAGTTGCCCTAGTTCCTTTAGTCTCTCCACATAGGGCTACTGATGCAGACCCACACCATTTTAGTTGCCCTAGTTCCTTTAGTCTCTCCACATAGGGCTTTTGATGCAGACCCACACAATTTTAGTTGCCTTAGTTCCTTTATTTTCTCCATGTAGGGATTTTGATGCAGACCCCGCACCACCTTAGTTGCCCTCACAAATGCAAATGGGATCAGGGGAATCTTGGGAAACTCATGAAGCTACCGGGGGTGGTGGTCAGAAAAGATGTCGGGAAGTATTTCTTTACTGTAAGGGTGGTAAAAAGAAATAGAACAAGCTCCCTGAGGAGGTTGTATGTGTTGAAATAGTAGGGGATGCAAAAGGGGGTGTGATAGGCAAACAAGAAGGGTGAGAGTGGGACAGGAGGGGTGGGACAGTGTGGAATGTCCGCTAGGGACAGTTCTCAATACTAGGATGTTTTCTGGGTAGACTGAATGGGCCACATGGTCTTACCTGCTGAGAGTATCTATGTGTTATGTAAACCCTAGTATGGGAAGGGGACACAACGTTCGTGCTGCAGTCTCTTTCCTCCTGGAGAAGAAGGCAGAGAACAACTACACAGCAAAATGCTTAACTGCTCTGCGCGTCTGCTCACTCACTGTCCCCCGACAGCGGCAAGGAGGTGCTCTGCCAGCAGGAACACATAAAGAAGTGCCATAAGAGGTGTCGCTGCTGCCGTATGTCACTTGGTGATCAGCAAATACACCCAAGTATTCAGTCCGCGTCATGAGGGCACTCAGAGGAAGGAAAACATCAGGCACCTTGAGAAATGGAGCCTCTCTGAATTATAAAGCGTATATATGCATAGCTGACTGAGCTCTCCCTCCTCCTCCTCCCTTGTGTGTGAGGTATGCCCTTGATCAAGGCTGTCAGACAGTCTCTGTGCTGGGACTCCTAAAGTGTGTCTCTGTTTCCCATTGGAACTGGGGCGCTCAGCGGGCACGCTTCCATGCTTGCCACGGTACACTTCATTTTTCAGTAACCATTTCCAATCAACTGTTTAGTACTGCTGTTGCCTGTTGATGCAAGCCATGAAAAAACAATCAAAGGTGAAACACAAAGGGATCTTTGACCCAAAAGAATACAGGAATTAAGAATTCTACAAGCATTGTCCTTACCTTTCTTATTTCCACCACGGCACAAAAGAATTCTGGTAATAATAATGAAACAGCAAACACAGCAGATCCCCCACAGCTGGTTTATGATATAATGGCATCCCAAGTGGATGTATTTGCAGTGCCCACACTCCTCCAACCACCCCATCCACCTGACCCCACATCCACCGAGTTTATGGAAATATTCTGAAAAACAACAGAGAAAACTACAAAGTTATCTTTTTTGTGTCACCACTTTTTTTTTTTAAATTTCAAGCTGAACTCTGCTTCTTAATGTTGTCTTACAACAAACCCTGTTATGCTGGCACCCCAGGCAGCCACTTGCTGTGCTCGTGCCTAGCAACGCTTCTGCCACCCCAAAGAGTTAATGAGCTGGCTAAGGTGACACTCTTTTAGCTGCAGCTGAACTTACTGAATGCAAAGTTTGTCAAGCCAGCCAGTGACTAGCTCATCAGGTGTTGTGCTTATAGGTTAAAGAGCAACTTCCTAGTTACAGGTTCCCCAAACCTAGAGTAGAGCTCACCTGGCCCAGAGTTGATTTTCATGAATAATCCCTTGTTTTTCTGCTATTTGAAAAAGATATATCCCTCGTAAATTTCAAACTGGACATGTCAGCAAAAAATGCAGCCTCTTCCTCATGCTGCCAATACGCCCCCACGCAGGCACATGCAGCCCTGTTTTGTGATGTCACAAAACGAATGCCACATGTGTGTGCCCCATTGACTTGAATGGGGCTGACTTTTCTATATATTTTATTCATAATTAGTGGTGCGATTTTAAGAAATCAAAGCAACTGCTCAACCAACAGGGTCACCAAACAGGGCTGCATGTGCCTGCGTAGGGGCATGTCGGCAGCATGAGGAAGTGACTACTTTTTGCCGACATGTCCGATTTGAAATTTACGAGGGATATATACTTTTCAAATGGCATAAAAACAAGGGATTATTCATGAAAATCAACTCTGAGCCAGGTGTGCTCTACTATACTGTAGGTTTGGGGGAGCAGCAACTCGACAGCTAGGAGGCTGCTGTCTAATAGGGATGCTGTGATTTGTCTTTTAGGATGTAATGTGTAAGCATCTTATGCAAGTTTGGGTGCAGGGGCTGCGAAGCAAATCTGAGTGGGTCTAGCTGCCCAAACTTTTGCGAGATTATGCCTTTATGCCACGAGAGAAATATCTCTGTGCCACTATTAACTTACTGTATTAACCACCTATTTTCTTTTCACCATGTATTTATCCTTGCTCCCCCTGCCATTTTTCCAGGAATAAACCCTGCTTATCCTGTTCAGGCAAATTCCAAATTTGTGATCATTCTGATGGTGGGCAGAGGGTTACTTTCTATTTTCTCACCTTTATCCCTCCCTCCACTTGCCTCTGTTGGCCTAGTATGCACACAGTGCTCCTGCAGTGAGAGCAAGCTCCCTCAGCTAGGGTTGTAGTACCCAAACTCACTGGCAAACCTCCCAGGCTGCCGCACGCTGTGGCTCAGCAGCTACCCCAACCTGGCCTGCCTCTGTCCCCGGAACCTGAGCTTGTTCCTGAACTCGGCTCACCTGCACTGGAGTGCAACACCTGCCATTGGGCGATCCGGGTGGCCATATTAACCACCTGTTAACTTATAAATCACAGATGAATATTAAAAGGAAGCAAGCACATTGTTACTTCAGACTGTTTACCTTGAAATGGAAGGATTTTACTTAAAACAATTTGTCAGCTTATTTGACTCCCCTCTTTTCAGTGGTGGAGGCTAGAACAGCCCTGCAGTCTGCACAGAGAGCACAACAGTCACAGGATAAGATATGGGAGGCACGTCTCAAAGCCTCTGCTCTGATTGGCTGGTGGAACCTATATGATTTAGAACTGTTTGTACAGTTAGCTGATGGTCACCAAGGGAGGTAGACCAAGGAAGAAACTATTCCCACCCCCAGCTGCCTTCCAAATCTGAATCTTTCACAGTAGGCATGGGCGACCCAGTTCAGACTCAGACCCCCTTCTGCAGTATGTTACAAAAGGCCTTACAAAGAATCTGCAAAGGCCGAATACAGTAAATATCTGCATATATTACCCACAATACATTGCCATAGGGGTGTTTGTACAGTTTTGTGTTTTTTCACCAAAAATATGGTACCCTCTGACAGGGCAATATCCCCAAACCCACCCCATACTGCAATCCTGTGGCAGGACTGGGTATGAACCGAGGTCCTCAGACTGGGGCTTGATTCTGTCACAGAGAACTTGGTTTACTGGTGTGAACCTGGTTTTATTGGAAATGGCAATGGAATTCAGGAACAAATGATTCCAAATCACTGGAATCACAGAAACTCTCTTGGGTCACCATAATGGGAATGCAGACAACAGTGGTAAAAAATGTACCAGAATCCTGTGTTTTGAAACTGATTTTAACTTTTTCAAACATCATAAACCAGTCCTATTGGCTCTAGGCTAGGAAGCTTCTGCCCAAACCACACTAATATCAAGGCTGAGAGATGACCCTATACAGATCTTGCAGGCCCCACCATGAGTACCACGTGTAGTTCTTGTTCACATAGCTGAGAAATGAAAGTGACACGAGTCCTGATTGAGAAAGTACAGAGGAGAGTGACCAAAGTGGTAGAATGTTTGAAAAACAGGGGCTAAGAGGACTGTCCAACAGAACTGGGATGGTTTTCATTGGGAAAAAAAAGAATCCCAAGGGACATGATCATGGTCTTCAAACAAGTTTCTGTGTCAGTGGTTCAGTGGGTAGCACTCTTGTCGCTGGGGCTAGAAGACAGGCAGGTCATGGGTTGTAACCCCGCACCAGGTACTTGGGTAATACCCAGAACTGACACTGTATTGCAATATGAGGGGAGGTGCTGCACTGTTGAGGTGCCATCCTTCAAATGAGATGCTGAACCAAGGTCCCTTCTGCCCGTCTCTGGTCACTGTCCAGGTGAAAGTTAAAGATCCCATGGCACTTATGAAACAAGAGTAGTAGAGGTTCCCTGCTGCCATAGTCCACATTACCCCAGCAATAAAATGGATACATGCAACCCACACCCAGAACACACCTGGAAACAAACTGTCACCTCATAGTGTGCCTTTCCTGGTCAAATATTCCAGTTAATTAAATAATAATAAAACTAAGGGAAAACGCTTTCGGACCAGAGACAGCTCTTCAAGGTGCACAAGAGTGAAAGGACAAGGAGAAACACAGTGTCACTGAAAGGGAGAAGATGCAAGGGGAAGCTTCAGAAAGAACTACTTCACAGAATGAGTGGTGAATGTAAAATAAACAGCCAGAGAACATGGAAACAGACAATGTTGTACCATTAACAACCTTCAAACTCAGACTCAACAAGTACATTGAAAAAAAAAAAGGGGATGGCTGGGAATTCCCACTAGGCTAGTGGGAGAAAGGAATTTGATGGACCACTGGTCTTTTTTTCTCCCTAAACTGTATGTTATGAAAATATTAGAAATCTGAAAAAGGATGTTTCCCTTTATGGCAGTAACAGTACAGAGAGCCGAATGGTATTCACTGGTAGCCCGAAACCCTATTAGTGTAACTGGTTGGTGTGTGGCTTGTTGCTATGGCAACATAGTTCTTTCTAGTTTTAGACACTTTTCTGAGAGTTCTGCTGCTAGTGATATGCAGCCCAGTGTCTAAGGGCTCTGATTAGGCTTCCCTAATTTCCACAGATACAGAGAGTTAAACTGAAATCTCGGGGGAGTCCGGGAAGGTCCTGCAAGCGTGTCAGTAAAGCAGCTCTCCACTAATTAGTGCCTGGAAGGTACTGCACTGCAGTTGATGTGCAAACTGCAGGTGTTATGTGGGAGTTCGGCAGAAGCTCCTCTGTAATGACTTGCCAAGGGACAGTGTATCTGAAAATAAACTGCTGCTTTCCTCAATGCAGTACAGACGCAGAGCACCTGCACCCCAGACACAAGCCATGAATAACAAAACACCTGCATGGTCAAATCTCAGAAACATAGAAACTGCTGGCAGAAAAAAAGGCCCTGTGGCTTTTCAGGTCTGCCCATGCTACCTATCTAATGTTGTTTGTAAGGGTCCTAGTGTCCCTTCCCTCCTCCTTCCCTGCCCCACCTCCTTTGCCAACATCTTTACCAGCCCCATATGCCTGTCCCACCCATGTTCAGGGCCCATGTGCACTGCGGCAAAGCAGACTTACAAGACATTCTGCAGCAGGCTCTCATGCTTTCTGCTGCCAGATTATCAGCACTTCTGCAGCAACTCTATAATGGGCTGTACATTTCGACGCATCTCAAATGAGCCCCAAAAATGAAATATAGTTGTCCTGAAAGAATGCTCAAAAGAGGCAGCCTGGGATTGTTTAACAGATGCAGAGGCAAGGCAATACAGACGTAGAAACATGAAAGTTGATGGCAGAAAAAGACCATTGGTCCATCCAGTCCATCCATGATACACTCTTCTACCACCGTGACTTGGTGTCTATATTGGGTTTATGCCCATGTTATCTGCCCCCATGTTCCCTGCCTTGCTGCTACCTCCCTGGGTGACTACTAATGCATCACCTCTGTCCCAACCATGTCTGAAGTCATTAATGGTCTTGGTGCTGCCCACCACCTCAGCTGGCCATCTGTTCCTTAGCTCGAATACCCTCTCTGTAAAAAAGAATTTCTTCATGTCACTCCTGGATTTCCTTCCCACCAGCTTCCACTCCTGTCCCCATGTTCTAGTGCTGCTATGGTTGAATAGTTCCTTGCAGATTACCTTTTCCATTAATTTCAGGAACTTACAAGGTCTCTGTCTTATCATGTACTTAATTCTTTCTTGGTTCACACCTGGAAAACAGCTCTGCTCCGCGAGCCTTCCCCCACAAAACAAAACAAATTATAAATATTGTGCCACTCTGTTCTGGACTCCAGCAGGAACATGTTCAGTGCCCTAAGCTGATCCTCATCTGTTCTGCAAGGGTTCCAACACGCCACATCAAAAGAAATTTCGCTAGCCGGCCTGGTGGCACTGAGGGTTGAGGCGCTGGATACCACACCTTGTGCCACGCTGATGACCTGGGTTCGGGAATGAGCCCTGGCCACTGGGGGTCGGCGGGGGGAAGAGATCGAGCATCCATAGGACTGCGCTCTCTTCGCAGGGAGGGTAGTGGGGAAGCGATTGCTCCTGGAGTGGCCCCTGGCGGCAGTTGGAGGCGCACTGCATGGTGGCACAATGGGCATATGGAGTGGAATTTGCAGCATGACATTGCCTTGCTGAGCTGTGCTCCGAGGGGACAACAAAAAAGAAGTAAAAACCCCACTCCTGGGGATAGATGAAGGCACCTTGGCCTCTTCAAGCCCACACTCCCAACTCTGGACTGACCTCCTCTCCATCAGGGCCTCTCATGTGCCTGGCACTTTCCCCTTCGATAGAGCACTCTAGGTGGATAGGGCGGCCCTACCTCCGGAGGGTTCAGACCCGTAGATGGTGCTGGGGTGCATGAGAGAGGAGGGGAGATGCAGTCAGGAAAGGAGGTAGAGGCGAGGAGCCCCAAGGATGCTGGAAAGAGTTCTCCATGCAAGTGGAGATAAATAGTTGAAAAAAAAAAAAAAAATAAATTTCACTCACATGCCCTACAATGACAGAATGCTGCCGACATCCCTGACACCTCCACATCCCAACAATACCCGGGGAATACACAGTTTTCAGTATCAATGTGGGGAGGGGGGGCTGTGCCCCCCCGCACTCCCCCCAATTCATATAATAAACTCCACATCGCACAGACAGTGGAGAAATGGACAGTCCTACTGCCCACACACCAGTTGGTGCAACATGCTGTCGATGGTGAATACAGCTCGCCACAAGTGGAGTCACTGCTTCTATGTTGCTATAGAGGTTTCGCTGTTACAGCATCGCTGTAACAATGGTATATCGTCCTGCAAGCCATGAGTCATTTTTGTTACTTTATGCTATACTGTCTGCAACCTGTCCCTGTCTTTCCTCCAATGCGGGATCCAGAACCTGGCACAGTATTCCAGGTATGGCCTTACCACTAGTGAGGTAGTAATTAGGGCTGTGCACCAAACAAATATTATTTCCTGAATACCACAAATAATGCACTATTCATTATTTGGATCCTGAATACTACGAATAATGCACTATTCATTATTTGGGTCCTGAATAATGAATAGTGCACTATTCATCTGCTATTTGGGAAACATTGTCCAAAAAATAGAAAAAGAAAAGAAATGGTCCCCCATCCTCCCTAGGCCCCTCCAGAACATGACACTATAGTATCCCCATCCCACCACCCTCAGGTAGCACCCAGATACACCCTCCCCCCTTGCAGCGCATACAAAATCTGTACACAAAATGAATTCTAATTTATTAATGTAGTCAAAGGGGGCAGCCAGCACAACCCGCCCACTCCCATGGTCGGCTGCTGACTTGTCTTTTATGTTCTTCTTCACATATCATAAAGTTCAACATAGGAACCCCACCACCGCCGCACCACCAGCCACTGCCTGCCACATAGAAGAACTGGGCATCAGAATAGAAACAGGCGACCAACACAGTAGCCCAACATCCTCATTCCACGGTCAGACGCCTTCTGAATGAAGATAGTACCGCGCTTGCCATTAGTTGCATAACAAAACCTGATGATCACGTGATCATCTGGTTTTACTATGCAACCAAGCGCTGTACTATCTTCATTCAATAGTCGTCTAACCGTGGAACGAGGAGGGTGGGGTGCTGTGTCGGTCACCTGCTTCTATTCCGAAGACTGATTCTTCTATGTGGCTGGCTGCTGGTGTGGCAGTGGGGGGTCCTATGTTGAACTTTATGATATATGAAGAAGAATATAAAAGACAAGTTGGCAGCCAGCCGTAGGAATGGGCAGGTTGTGCTGGCTGCCCATTTTAACTACATTATTAAATTAGAATTGATTCTGTGTACCACGGATTCTGTGTGTGCTGCTGGGGGGAGGGTGTAAGTGGGTGCTACCTGAAGGTGGGGGGGATGAATAGACTTCTAGATTGACATGATCTGTGGGGGCTAGGAGGCTGGTGGGCTGTTTCTTGCCCTTTTTTTTCCACAGGCGAATACCGAATATTTGGCTGAATAATGAATACCTCATGCTCGAATACCGCCTATTCAGAAAAAGGTATTCGCACAGCCCTAGTAGTAATACTCCCTTTCTTCTGCTATCACAAAGCAATTCTGGCACCATAACTTGGACTAGAGGTAGAACCACCTTTTCTTCTCTCTCACCTAAAAAGGATTTACTGTGAGGCTAAGGGGCGGCAGAACCATTTAACATGAGACACAGATCCACAAAGCCTCCTGTTTTGTGGTTTTGAAATAATTACTAATACTTTTTCATTCCACAATTCTGCAATCGGTAAATAGAACCACTATGTTTTTCTTTTAATGAAACATATTTCCTGAAACTTCCTTAGGGTTTGTAGAAGGCCATAATGGTCATAAACTTCAGGGGCTGAGTGCCACTGGATTGGAAAAGGGGTTGTCCCACTTACTGCTGCAACCCAGAGGGAGGGATGTATAATGGAGCTGCTAGCAAACTCATATTAATGCCATTTGAGGCTTGCTAACAGTCATTTTAGCCATTTAATTGGGGTTTCAGTGGTGGTGGCCATCTTTACTGCACCAAACGTGCTGTGTCTGTGGAAGAGACTTGTTTCTGTGGCAGGACCATGTTTCTGTGGTGGTTGCTGCAACCGCAGAATCGCAGAACTCACAGGACCCTGCCCATGTTTGACTCTACCACCACCACTGTTTTTGCATAGACTACCTCCCTTGGTAGTCTATTCCACCGCTCCTCCTCTCTCTCCATGAAGAAATGCTTTCTAGAGTTCTTCTTAAATCTTCCACCAGCCAGCTTGTTGAGTTCCCCATGATGCGTGTGCTCCTAGTCTAACTCTACTATCCACTTTCGATATCCTGTGAGGTATTTGCACATTCTGATCATGTTCCTCCTCACCCTTCTAGCTTCCAGTGCATGTACCTGTAGAGATCTTTCAGCCTCACTGTGTAAACCTTTCCCTGCTGATCCTGGATCATGTTGGCAACCCTCCTTTGTACCACCTTCACCATGTCCCTTCTTTCTTCAAGTGCAGACTACAGCACTCCACGCAGTACTTCTGGTTAGTAGGAGACGGGGACTTGTACAGGGACAGTATCACCCACCTCTTCTGACTATTGATCCACCTTCCTTTATTTTACAACTCCACTTTATTGATCAAAGACCAATGATACATAAGGCGTAACAAGAACAGCTCAACTGGTAAAAGTTCAGTATATACAAAGAGACCTATAAGGCACCATATGGAGTACATAAAATAGTAACTAGAAATATGGAGATGACCAGAATGGGTCACATAAAACATATCCAACTGAGTCAAATAACTGATTTGTTGAGGCGACAAGGCATGGGGTCACACTGGATCATAGTAGGCAATGAAAAATACTAGTTGCTAGGGCTGGCAGGGTTCCTGTGGCAAAGAAAATTCAGGGGACAATGCTCATAAACATAATCTATGTTCCTAAGGGTAAGGAGTCTTCTGCAGTAAAGAGATCCCAGGGACACCAAAAGTCCAGGAACTGTTCTTGAGGAAATTTAAGTTTAGCTGTAAGATATTCCATGTTTCTAATCTCTTTCACCTTATGTAGCCAAGTAGAGACCTGTGGGGTAACATCCACTAGCCAGAGAATAATAATGCACTTCCAGGTCACACGGATCAACCTTTCTATATATCTCAGCCTCCCTACTGCCCTGCTGCACTGGGCTGATGATTTCAAATTGTCCAGTATTATTACCCCAGGTCCCTTTCCTCTGTTATACCTTCCACTGCCATCCCCCAATTCTGTATTTTATTTTTGGATTTCCTTGTCCTTATGTGCATTACCTTTCACTTCTTAGCTTCAAATTTCCCCTGCCAAACATTTGGCCACTTCTTTAGTCTTTCCAGGTCCTACCTCAACTTTATTTGTTCCTCACTATCTACTCATCCACAGATCTTAGTACTATCAACAAACAGGTGGATCTTGCCCCAGATCCCTATTCCAATATTACAGATGAAAAGTTTTTTTTTAAGTTCTTTATGCCCCCTGCTCTCCAGAAAGCCCCATCTGCTCGACCAACCTGCAATCCTGTCACCCTGGTGTCCCCTGGGACTTAGCTTGTGCCTCCCTATGTTCTCCCAGAGCTTCTCCCCTCTAGCAGGAGTGGTGGGGCCTCTCTTTCCTACCCCACAAATGGATCCAGTTGTGGGAGGAGCTTACAGGTAGCCAGATCCGCAGGCTGGTCAACGTCATGTAGCCAATCATGGTGTATTTTCCATTTTTCTTTCCCTGCATTCCCTCAGGATGTTGACTTTAAGGGTGCACTAGCCATGCATGTTGTATGGTGTGGCAGCTATCAATGTTCTCCAAACTACAAGTCACTCCAGCTGAACTGCCACTTGTGGTCACCTAGATGGCAGTATAGCAGTGGAGCTGGGTGCACTCCCTTCCTGGAGGAGGAGGGCAGCTTCTGGGATGCCCGATCTTTCTCTGCGCAGTTGTCCCCTAATGACCCATGCTTGTTAGCGAACTCAGGTTGCTGGCATTGCGAGAAGTAACACCGCTGCTATGCTGATGGGGCCAACACAGATGAAGATATTGAAGAGTACCGGTCCCAGTATTGATCCCTGTGGCATGTGACTAGTGACCCCCAGACCTCTGAGTGTTCCCTATTAAGAACAACCCTCTTGGTTACTTTACTGAGCCCCAGGGTGAAAATATCAGCAGACTCAGCAGCAGACCAGCTTCTCCTGACTCTTCAGGAGTTGCAGCAGCCTGAGTTAGTGAGCAGCCAGAGGGAAGATGAGATTAAATGTGATCCGATGGCCCAGGGCCACCAACTGCCTGTTGTTAACTGTTGTTTAATAGCCCCAGGGTACAGCAGGACAACTTCAACTCATCCATTGGACAACGCCCCTTCTCCCTACACTCCTGGTGTGATGAGTCACTGGGAAACCTGCTCTGCATATCTAAGGTGACTTTAGTGGGAAAGGCTTTTTAGTGACTGCATGGGGATGTGCTTAACCATGTTGTGAAGAAAGCCAGAGGTGCAAGTCCCTTACAGTGGGAGATGCTTGTTCAGCTGCTATCAGTTCTACCCGTGCTGAACTTCATACTGGCTCTCAGCCCCATGTCCTCCCTAGAGAGCATGCTGAAAGCATCTAGAAACCAGTCCATTTTGAACTCTGTTTTCACATAGTTACTGTATATAACCACTCCTCCTGTTTGGATCAATAATGGACTTCAGCAGTATGGCTTATATGAAGCAGTTTTCCAGACCATTAATAATTTTATTTTACATCACTACTTGCAAAGCTTTGTGTTAATATTAGTCTTGTTTTCTTGGATTCTTCCTGTGGTACCATTCCCCTCCTGATTTTGCAGTGTCTTCATGGAGTAAATAAACAGCAGGAGCAAAAGAAACCAACAATAAGCAAAAGTTTTGGCAGGATATGTACTTTGCTCCTTCTGCCATTTCCCTCTTGTCTGCCCATTTCTTACTCCTCACAGATCTCTCAGCTTTGATCTCGTGCTTCCCTCCCTTGAATCTCAATGCCATTAGTACTTTCACTCTTTTCTGGCCAGATTCTGTCCCCCCTCTTTCCCCTTCTACCGTTCTGCCATACTCAGCCCCTCAATCCCATCCTTATACTCCCTCTGTTCTGCTGATACTCTCACCATCATCCACACTTTAAGTCCTTGCCTGGTCAATCTGCCTTTTTCATCCACCCCCTTACTCTCTGGAGCAATCTCCTACTCCGCCCTGTCTGTCTCACCCTCACTCTGCTCTCTCTCAAACTGTTTCTTAAGGCTCATTTCTCCCCCTCCTGCTCTTGTAACAAGCAAACCCCTTTCCTTTCTACATACTCACTCTAACCATTTTTTGTTCTTAGGCAGCAGACAATAGCTTGCAGAGCCTCTTGCAGTTATGCGTACTCTGTAGTGCAGATTTTAAAGATTATTGTTACGTTGAGTGTGACTTGTGAGTGCAAAGACTGTGGTGAGGTCTGAAAAGTGGCATGGCCAGCAGAATGTAATGCCTGTTGAGGGAGTTCCTACAGCTCACCGCCTCCCAATGGATTTGCATACCCATAATGTTTTGCACTGGGTTTTATGTTTTAGAATGCATGCATATGTCTTTGAGAGAGATACAAAAAACAAACAAATTACCTGTTTTTTTGTAATGTTTATGCATTCTACGTATTGCCTTTGGTACTGCTGCTGCCATTTGGGGTTCTTTTTTGCTGCACTTTTTACAGTATGCAGTCTACTGTAATTGCCATTAATAGACATTTCGTTTTCTCATATTTCACAAAATTTTACTTGTGTCCTTTTCTGGGTTGGATTTTTTTTCTCAATTTTACCTGTGTATTTTGAAGGCTGTATTGTACTGACTTTGTCTGCTGTCTTCCTCTGTAACCCGTTCCTCTGGGTTGCACATGGAAATGAATCAGTATGTCTTGCCTTGTTTCAAACATTTAAAAAAAAACAAATAAATGTACCAAAATAACAAGAAAGGAATGTGGTTTATATAGCATCTTATATATGCAGACACACAGTGTTCCTTTTTTTTATTTATTTGATTCATCTTTTCGTCCGTGAACATCAACTGTCTCACGCAGTCAGGTTTGTTGCCAGTCACCTCTCAGACACATCTTCTGCTCTCCTCACTGTCAGAACCACTGGGCAAGGCATGAGAGCACCAGTGACCCTCATTCTGAGGTTCGTTGTATGTGTTTTTTTCCTGTTTTTTTTTTTCCCCTGTTCCCACCTACCCACATGGCATGACGCAGTACCCAGTCAGGCCATGCAGACATGCAACAGTGTGGGGGAAGACAAACTCACCAGCCCAACACAGAGGTCACTGAAGCAGCAAAACCTGGTGCCAGCTCTCCCTGATGGGGTGTGCTACTGTGTGACTACACCTTGCAACTCCTCCAGGCTGACTGGCTGATTCCCAAGTCTGCTCCCACACCCAGGTCACCAGTATGACAGCACAATACCTTGCTGATGGCAGGGCTGTGAGTAATGAATAGTATTTACCGGATACTACTAATAATGCACTGTTTGTTATTCGCATCAGAATAACAAACAGTGACATTAGTCATCCCTGTCTATTTGAGAAATACTAGTAAAAAAGAAAGAAGAATCAGTCCCACACTCTCCTCCACAGCACAGATCCTTAAATGCAAGACCATGCTCCCACACCCTGTATTAGTAATCCAATCCATCCCCCAATTTGATATTTTAAGTTAGAAAAACTCCCATTATGTGTAACCAGCAGAACTGATATGCCCTCTGTATGGTGACACCATTACAGCGAGTATGTTGATGCTGACAAGATCGACAGTTCACTGTAATGGTCTGCCCAAGACCCCAGCACTCTGTCCCCGGGTCCTGCACCCCCACCCTGAATCAACTCCGACTTGGAGTTGATAATCCTTAAGTTTAGGGGCGTGGGGGCAGAGCCCCTCGCATGGGGTATTTGGGGGGCAAAGACCCTGATAGAAAAACTACCAGGGTCTCCTGCTGGATTTATGTCGACCGCAACTTGCGGTCGACATAAATCCATCACTGTGATGTCAGTCGACAACATAGTTGTCGAACCGGCAATGTAAAACCAGCACAACCCACCCACCTCCATGGCTGGCCATCATCTAAGCCCTCATTTGTACTTAATCTGCCCTGTCTGGCCGCACCCACTAACCACCCTCCTCCCACCCAGCACCCAATTCTTGCAAGCATTTTACTGTCATAACAAAGATAACTGGCACAAACTTGTCCTTCTCCATTATTGGCTGTCTGCTATAGAATGAAAGCACTACCATGCTTGCTTACTGTGTACAGTGAAATGAAGAGAGCAAGCGGGTGTGGAAGCACTTTCATTCTGCAGCAAGCAGCCAGACATGCAAGAGGGCAAGTCTGTGCCGGTTGCCTTCTTGTTGTGACAGTAAAATGCATGCAAGATTAGTTGCTGGGTGCTGGAAGGTTACTGATGAGTATTGCCAACTGGGGGTAGTTTTCTTTAAGCACAAATGAGTGCTTAGATGGTGGCTGGCTGTGAAGGCAGGCAGATTTTACTGATCGCTCATAGTGGGAGTTCTTCCAACTTAAAACTATCGAATTGTGGTGCCAGGGGATGGAGGGTGGGATTGGGTTTCCTAACAGAGGGTAGGGGGATGGGGGGGCTTGGATTTAAGGATTTGGGCTAGGGGAGCTGTTTCTCTTTTTTTTTTTTTTTTATGACATCCTCCCCCCGAATACCTGAATACGAATACCAGATAACCTAGTATTTGGGGCCTGAATATTCAGGATAAGATTTTTGTACACCTCTAGCTGCTGGTTCATCGGATGGCCCTAATCACGCTGTATTATAAGTATTTCATATATCAGGTGTGGTTGCAATAACCAACAGGGGCACACAAGAAGGTTGCAAGAGATTAAGGGAGGTTAAGGAAAACTCAGGGAGGTTAAGTACAGAGAGAGCTTAAATGACTTTTCCAGGGTCACCCAATAAGTGGCTGTGTGGCAGGATTCCTCAAACCCGAGTCTCCAGATTTACAGCTCTGCACTTCAATGACTAAGCTACACTGCCTCCCTAAAAGTATTGCTGTCATCCATGGTCTGTGGATACAAGAACAGGACAGACTGAATTGACCAATGGTCTTTTTCTGCCAGCAATTCCTATGATACTAAGCATACAGAAAGATCTGAGCACTGCAAATGAATGAGATCTTAAGAAATAAATACCCACATCACAACAAGCACAGAGATCCCTCAGGCAGACTGCATCTTTTTTATTCTGTTTATTTAAGGGGTTTCTTTAAACTGTAATCATGCGGGTGTTATGTGAAGAGGGGCAACCTTCCTTTCACAGGGAGTATCATTAGTCAGCCTGGTTGGGAGCGGAAGTGAAGTGGATCTGCTGTGTTCATAATTGAGTTCATAAAGGAGACGGTTAGCTCTGAAAAATGGATTCATGGCAGGGCCTGCCACTGACACTTCTGGGAATGCTAGCAGTGAAATAAGGTTAGTGGGTCAGGGCTCATGGAGGAGGTACTTTAGCAGTGATTAAGCTGGAAGTCTAAAATCCTGCAGTACTGTGGCTAATAGCCACCTAAACTTTTTAATCATATTATAAAACCCTTAGTCAAACCTTAAAAGCACAACAGGATAGCCAGCCAGTGGTGTAGACAGCTGAGGCGCTGAATGCCTTGCCTCTCATCACACCAATGATACGTGTTCGGGAACGAGAGCGGGTTGCTGGGGGTCGGCCGGGGGAGCGGGTTGGGAGTGGACAGAGCAGCTGTCAGGCAGCTCTTCTCTTCAGGATTGGGGAGGTAGACCTTCCCAACTCTTGGCTACCACCGGGTAGTGGCTTGATGGTAGTGTCAGGCAAATGGGGGGCTGGTGCTAGGCTGGGTGGGTGGACCAGGGCCATTGTCGGTTCTGGCATGCATGCACAACCATGCATTGCCGAGGCCTCAGGGACTAACAGGGAGAAAATTGGAGGAAAAAACCCAGGTGACAGGATAATGACTGACCCCTCACAGGCCCCACACCAGCAGACAGGCACCTGCCACAGTCTAGTGACAGAGAACACTGGCAGAAGGTAAGTCCCAGAGGAGCTGGGTGTTGGGGCTGGGGTAGATGAGAAGGAGGCAGCCTGGGAGACAGAGGATCAAAACCAATATGAAAAAACATTTTAAAAATAACGGGATATCAATCTGCCATCTGTGGAGCTGCACTAGTTATTTGACTGCTCAAAGAAGTTTGGACTATAGAAATGCATAACAAATCACTTTTTGGCTAGTTGCAGCTTGTATACTGGGGTTTATCTGGGGAGACACAGGAGTGAGATGTCTGGTTTGGGAGATGGGGCCTGGGTGGGGGTGGTGTTTCAGCTAGGGGACTCAGGAGGGTGATTTATGTTTCGGGGCTTGGGTAGAGGGGGTCAACTTCAATGTGGGGGGCAATGTGATTTTTTTGCAGGAATAAGGTTTGGGCTGGAGAATGATAACATTTGCAAAACTGTTTCATAAATTGCAAAAGTGTGAAATCAATGATTTCATGTAATTTCACCATCAGAAAACGTTCATCACAGCTTTATTTGAGAGGTTTAGTCTGTGGTTCAATGAGTGGCTGCCAGACTCCACCCCCCCTGCTCTACATAAACCACTCACTCACACATCTTCTCTGCCTAGTGTTTTTTATGACACCTCCCCTTCTTCTCTGCCACTCTGCCTCTGGTGTAGCTCTTTTAGCTACCAATTTCCTTTAGCCATGAAAAACTTCTGCTGGCACCCATACTGAGGGTGGAAATCCAGAGAAAAGAGACGAGCCAAAGTAACACTCAAAGTAACACTGCAAAAGAACTTACACCACTGGCAGCCATGCACTGAATCCTATTTTTTGCTTCCCCAAGGCTCCATTCTCAGTTGCACGTGTTTCCCCTTATAGACCCAGAGTGTCATCAGTTCATCACTTTATCACAAATATGTAAAACGTAATGGTGAAACACTGCTCCGTACCTTAATCTGACAGGGAGCTCTGACCCTTACTTGTTAATAATCTAAAGCAGCATAGTACATATACATACATAATCTGTAATGTGATTACAGTCTTTTTACAATAAACTCCTGGCATGCTAGGCACACAGAAACCTAAACACACAACAGTTTGCCATATAGCTTTGTTACTTGAATTATTCAGAAATCAAGCTATGAAGCATAAGCATGTTTGCAAATAAAGTGCACGTATAGCATTATATAGATCTGTATCTAAAGGAAAGCTAATACTGCATTAAACAAGATTTGGTCAGCGCCAACACGGCTGTGTGGGGCTCCTACCTGCGCAAGTGGCAGAATGGCGGTAGGAGTGGCGAACGGCTATCGCAGCGGCGGTGGTTTCGGAGTGGATGGCACAGCTGTCGGCACAGTGACAGTGTGCCATTCGCAAGATGTTGGTCGCCTCAAAACTGAGCATGCACGGTAGTCGCGCATGTGCAGTTATCCCAGAACTGCAGTCAGGAAGTAGTGCGCCTACGGGGGAGGGGTGGCGATCGAGCTGCGGAGGGGAGCTCCGTCAGCAGAGGACAGCGCTAATGAAGTGAGCACTGTAAATAAGGGGTGCTAGCTGCACATTCGAGCAGGCTTGATAGACCTCTAGGCCTTCATCTGCTGGCAAATTTCGTATGTTTGTATGTTCGTAAAGACGATGCCGCATCATTGTAGGAAAACACAGGGTCACGTTATGGTGGCAGACCATATTTCTCCTACAGTGATGGCACAACATCTGCAAAGCTCCGCCCATGCAGGTGTAAAAATCACAGCACCTTTTTTGAGATCTAACCAAGGACTATCAGCAAGATTCAACTCTAAATAAAAAGTAAACTCCACATCACACAGGTGTAGCCTTTTAGTGCTGCAAACTACATGCTTTCCATCGCTTACTGATTTCCAGACTGAGAGATGCCCTGTCTGCGGTCTCAAAGCACATGCTGCAGCTTTTACTGAACAAAGTACTGAAAATCAGTTTTGCAGTTATTTGCTGCAGATATCAGTTCCATACATGCAGAAACTGAGGTATGTAAACCTTCTAATATCTGAATGAGATAATATAGCATTAAATTCACCAGAAAGAAAGTACCGCCAAGAGCATAGGAGAATGGTAGCTCAGTATCTGGGCCTGACAGGGAGCTCAGACCCAACAGCCACGGCTTACAGTGGGCAAGTCTCAGGGGTTCTCTGACCCGCAAAATATTTCTGAGGGGGGGTCTCACAGGGTCTCAAAGAAGGGCCCTTACTCCATGTTTGCATCCTCTTACCATGACTTCAAGAGGGCAGTATGACCCTAGATCCTATGTCCCATAATTTGTGTTTTAACTTACTATTGAAAAATTGGATAATAAAAAGAAAAATTCCACACTATGAAGGAAAACAAAATGACTTCCACAGTGGTTGTCCATCCATCTTTTTATAATTATGACCCTTAAAGACCCAGCAGTTTTGTGTGCACTACCAACAGCATGGCGCTTCCTGTTCTCCAGAGCTGATTGTCTGTTGCAATTTAACTCCAGATTTAGAGACACGGGAGGTTCAGACCAGTCTCTCGCACTTTACCCATGTTTTAGTGTAGAAAGCTCTTTCAAAACAAACAAATAAATGGGCTCTATATTGTGTTGGATGTGACCTGCCTCAGGAGGGAAGGCACCTGCTTCCGCTGCACAAATGACCCCTGTATGGACCAGGGGATGGCATGTCATGTGGGAAGGACCATAGTGGTCACTTTGGAACAGCCTGACGCTGACATGCACCTGCACAGCTGGTGAGTGACTCAAAGGCCTCCCACGCATGACACAAACAGCAGGGCCGGCAGGAGAGTTCTGAAGAAAGGGTGTGGCTCACCCGCCCTGACAATGGCCCCAGTGGACTACTGGCCAGGTTGTGCCGGGTTGTTCCTCAAGGTCACGCCCTAGAAGGAGGGGTAAAGGTAAGACATAGAGGGCCAAAGCACCCCAGCTTACCCCACATCATAGTAGGATCCTACCAATTCCTTCCACTCCTCACTGTCTCCTCCCCTTGGATGTCTGCCATCAAATGAGTATGTTTCCTCCCGCTCAAGGAACGGGTCCCACCCACGGGTGATAAGCCGTGAGTTTTGGTCAGAGGTTCTGAAGAGGGACATTAAGCAGAGGCTGACAGTGGTCTAGAATCTCAAAGGACTACCATGGCAGGCAGGCCTTTGGTAGGTATAACAAGGACATCATGGTGGGTGAAGAGAAAATAGCGGACAAAAAAGAAAGTATAAAAAATGGGCTCTATTGATATTGAAAAAAACCTTTAAACTATAATACAAGTGTTTTAGCTAATTATGAGCTCTACATATAATAAAGTACATAGGGTTATTGCAACCACTTTGACTGTCCCGATGGCTTGCAACCTTGTTGAGCTAAGTTAAAAGTGGGTTGTAACCCTTCCTAGTATATGCAAGGCATGGGGAATTGGTTGCCATGACAGTGGACCACAGGGTGGCCTTGCAGTCACAACAGCAGCAGCTAGGGACCCTGGCTTGACAGAACTGTAGCAGGCAGAACGTGTGTGTAGGGGTCGCAAAGCTGCAACCAGGAACTACTGCACTGTGAGGGTGTCTGGTGCACATATTCCCTTAGACTGCTGTGCTGGTGAGCATAGGTTAGGGATGGGGGATCCCACTAGATGCAAGGGAGCAATTATGGACTGGGGAGTGATGGGGCACTGAACTACCAGGAATGTGGTCAGACTCAGCTATACCAGAAGGGGGCATAAAGTTAAGGGATGGGTGGGAGGGCACTACCAGTGGCACTACCCATTACCATAGCCTACTTGCATGGCATAGAACCTTGTGACTGGTACTGTACAATGCTGAGAGGCCAAGGAGTGGCACACCAGCATGTGCGCACTGACTGACAAATCGTCAAGTTAATTTGTATAGAAACATAATGAGCACCCCGACTATGAACTTTCATTTGCAAGGTTCCAAAGCCTGGTGGTGCAGTTGGATGACTGACTGCTCCCCCACCCTCCATTTTGCACTACCACCCTTTGAGATGGAGAATGTGGCCCTGTTCTCCTTTGGTATTCTGTAGATCTCCTTTTTTGTGCTCTGTCTCTGGGGTCTTTAAAACAGGTCTAGATGAAGCCCACCCGCACACCAGCCCATTGCATCAGTGTAGGCGCTTCAACCGGTGACATCATTGGTTGCAATCGGCCACTGGCTCCTAGCACTTACCTCCAGACTTCTACTTGCATGGGTTGCTACATCAAGGAAAATGGGAAAGCTCTTCAAAATGCTACATTTTCATCAAACTAGCAACCTAGATGAGTATCAGTATCGCTGATTGTGACTAATTGTGTCACTCATTGGCACACCTCTAACTGCACAATAAAGGAGGGTTAAATGCAGAGCACTGCCCCTTGCAGAGTCTGACTCATCTTCAAATCATTAATTTCGGCTGCACTCTTCTTCCTTGCATGAAGACTTCCAGTTCTGGTTACCTGCTTGTGTGCTAATTCTGGAACGGGGGCTCTCAACTGGGAACCATGCTGAGACTGCAGAATGCATCTCAGGGGTGGTCTGAGCAAGCCTAAGACCTCCCACCTCTGCCAGTGAAAAGCTACTGCATCCCGCTCCTTCTACTATTAAGTCAGAGAGGGAAAGCAATGAAATATACATAAAAAACCCTAGTTCCAAGACCTAAATGGCTTTTAATGCTCAGTACTGCCTCCTCAACATTCCAGCTGGCAGCTTGAACAGGCAGTTATACAGGTCCACTGATGTATCTCTCCAGCTGCCACTGGCACTGAAAGTTATGGTCGCTAGCTGCCTGCCAGACTACAATGAAAATTGACACCACCGGGGATCTGGTGAATGCTGTCCTTGTTTGGGTTTGGCAGATGCCAACATTTCCAAAAAGGGAGTGACCCGGAAGGGGGGAGAGTTATATTATTTCTTAACCCTTCTGCAGCTGCCCTGATTAAGTAAATCAGATTCTCAGACACTAGAATAATGGTGTTTTTATAATAGATCCCTAGGACTGGGGACAAGACTATTCTTTTTTTGTGTACTCCAGCATTGTACCAGTTCTAAAGATGAGGCGCTTTTATTAATGGCATCTGTAATGGACAAAAAAGGAAGGGAAGGGAAGGAGGCGGAGAAAAACAAGGAGGAAAAGACACCAATTTAAAAGACTATGTCTGCCCAAAAGAATCGCTCAGCAGCTCACTTTCGTTTCCAGTTAGCATTATTGCATATAGTAGGATATTTATAGAGGGGATTAACACATTTTTTTAAATACTCAGAAAGAAATCAGAAATTAGCCAACTGGATATATATATATATATTTAGAAATGTTCTGGGCTCCACCAGTTTGGGCTCCAACTTGGAAATGAGGCAAGGTGGGAACAAACCAAAAACACCTACCACTGGCAGATGCTGCTGGGGATGGACGTAATGGAAACACAGGACTGCGATTACCAGCATCAGGGTTCCAGAGCAGGGTGAGGTCAGGTGAACTGGTGTCATAAGATGGGGGTTAGGAGTGTCAGTTGTCCAGCTTTAAATAATACGGCAGATTGATATTATAGATAGATAGATATTTTATTTATATAGCACCCAGCTCCGTAGACTCTGGGTGCTGCATAGTGTAAACATACAATACATACAAACCATTTTAAAAATACAGTAACAACAAGATTAAAACATCAACAAGATACAACTGGGAGCATAGACTTATCTATCTATTACAAAAGTGCAATCCACTTAAAACATCATCAATTAAAAGCTTGATGGAATAAATATGGTTTGAGGCCCTTCTTAAAGGCTTCTACTGAGGGGTCTCCCTTAGATAGCCAGGCATGGAGTTCCACAGGGTAGGCGCAGCTGCCGCAAATACCCTGTCCCCTGAATGCCACAGCCTAACCATGAGAACTCCAAGAAGGCCACCCCCGGCAGAACAGAGGGCCCGGGCAGGATGGTGAGGGACAAGGAGCTCTTGCAGATAGACTGGACCCCTTTCGTGTAGGGTCTTATAGGTCAATAGCCCTATTTTGAAGACAACTCTCCACCAGACCAGCAGCCAGTGCAGTTCGCGGTGCGCTGGGGTGATATGTTCACATCTTTTCACCCCCATCAATAATCTCACCATCGCGTTCTGCACCAGCTGCAGTCTGCGGAGCTTGCCTCCAGATAACCCTAGGTACAGCGCATTGCAGTAGTCCAACCTGGAGGTGACGAAAGCATGCACCAGTGTGGGCAGGTCATCAGGCGGGATCAGGGCTCGAATTCGGGCAATATTCCTGAGATGATAAATCCTACTTCTCACTACGGCCGACACCTGTGCATCAAGTGCCAGGCCATCATCCAGGATTACTCTCAAATTCTTCACCTGTCTAGAGGGGGCTAGAGGCACACCCCCCAGCACAAGGTCAGGAGGTAATACCACCTCCCCGCCCTGATGACCCGGCTCCACCACCAGTACCTCAGTCTTGTCTAGGTTACGTCTAAGGCAATTGTGAGTCATCCACATCTGGATTTCCTCAAGGCAGCTATTAAATACAGAGCCTTGACACCTGGGTATTGGGTGCACAGGACAGGTACAGCTGGGTATCATCTGCATAGCAGAGAAAACCCAGCTTGTACCTTCTGATAATGTCCCCCAGTGGCAGCATGTACACTGTGAACAACAGAGGCGACAAGATCGACCCCTGTGGAACACCATGGCACAGAAGCTTTGAGTTAGATGAGAAAATTCCCATGGTCACCCTCTGCACTCTGTCTGTCAGGTATGACCTGAACCAGTTGATGACATTACTGGACAGGCCACACCAGAACCACACGTTGTCAAGTAACACCTCATGGTCCACGGTGTCAAACGCCGCAGAGAGGTCTAGGAGGACCAAGATGGCATGGTCCCTCCTATCCCTCGCCATCAGGAGGTCATTAAGCACCCTCACCAGGGCCTTCTCCATACTATGCCTTGCATGGAACCCAGATTGGAAAGGCTTATAGGCAGAGGAAGCAGCAAGATGTCTCTCCAGCTGTACGGCCACAACCTTTTCTACAACCTTCCCTAAAAATGGGAGATTTGAAACAGGTCTGTAGTTGTTGAGGTAGTCCAGATGCAAAGATGGCTTTTTCAGAAGGGGTCTAACCAAGGCCTCTTCGGGGCCAAAGGAAAGATCCCACTCCTTAATGAACACCAGACTATCTCAGCAACCGCAGGACCAATCAGGTCCAAACATTCAACCAAAAGGCGAGTTGGGCCTAGGTCTAAATCACAATGTGTCATCCGCAGCTTAGAGATTATGACAGAATGTGTAAGAAAAAGGGGGCACAATTTAAAGATAGAG
Source organism: Neoceratodus forsteri (assembly GCA_016271365.2). Classification (NCBI taxonomy): domain Eukaryota; kingdom Metazoa; phylum Chordata; order Ceratodontiformes; family Ceratodontidae; genus Neoceratodus; species Neoceratodus forsteri. Next base: position 233,469,710 of record CM028131.1, read on the forward strand.
GGGGGAAGCTCAGGGGTAATGTGAGGAATTTTTTTTTTTCATGGAGAGAGTGGTGGATGCATGGAACTGCCTTCCTGGGAGGTTGTTGGGTCTAAAACAGTGGGGGAATTCAAACATGCATGGGACAGACATAAGGCAATTGTAGTGGGGGGTGGCAGGAAGTGGGGTGGCAGGAAGTAGGCTGTTGGTTAACTAGAATCTGCAGCTTATCCAGTAGGTAGGGAAATGGGCAGACTGGGTGGGCCAAGTGGTCCTTATGTGCTGTCAAAGTCTATGTTTCCATGTTTCTCCACCGCCTCCCCAACCCCAGTCAGCTCAAACTCATCCCAGACAGGTGGAGTGCTCCGACTTGACTCAGGCCAGACCCTGCATCCCTTTCAAGAGACATTCGACAAGACCTCAGCCCTGGTGGAGGACACCTTGTCAGTGAAAAACAGAGCCAGCTCCTCACACCTCGTGCTAGAACCTGCCCCTCCAGCATGCAGACAGACTGGATGTAAAAGCCTGTCCGCTGTGCGGAAGAGTTGAACTGGTCTGTTTCCCACTGTAGCAATCTCCCTAGACAGAAACTCCACATTTTTATGGGAGATTGCCCCTTGATAGGCCATATAATGTGACCTCAGGGCCAATTTGTCCCCCACCAGGCCAGATCTCCTCCAGTGCCTCTCTAACCTCCGCCCCCTAGTCTTCAAACCTCGGAGATCCTCATCATACCAGGGAGATCTCCAATGAGTAGACAGGGGTCGGACACACAAGGGTGTGATTGAGTCAAAGGCCACACCAACTGCCCCATTATAGACCGCTACTGCCTCCTCTGACCTTATTGCACAAGCTGCCCCAATACCCGATAGGTCCAGTACCACCAATAGGTCCTCTAAGGATACTCCCCTTAACGATCAGTACTGGACCATCTCCATAGGGGCAGGACCATCTAGGAGGGGGGCTCTAAATGTGAACCCCACAGTGCTATGATCCGACCAAGCCAACTGATCTACAATAAGGTCCATGATGTCCAAATCAGAAGAAATAAAACAGGTCCAGTATGTGGCCGCCCGAGTGCATCGCTATCATTACTTTTGTGTCAGGCCTAGTGCCCCCATGCTCCCAAGAAGGTCTCAGTAATTGTGGACTAAACAGACATGCAGTTAGCCAAGGAGTTCACAGAACTCCTTTCAGTGCCATCAAAGCTTCATCCCCTACTGGTGTTCACTGTTTCTACAGTGATGGTTTACCTCACTGTGATGTTCACTGTTTCTACAGTGATGGGTTTTCTCCCTGTGATATTCACTGTTTCCGCAGTGAGGGGTTACTTTACTGCAGTGCTCACAGTTTCTACAGTGACAGGTTACCTCACTGTGAAGTCACTGTTTCTACAGTGGTGGGTTACTTCCCTGTAATGTTCACTGTTTCTGCAGTGATGGGATACCTCACTGCAGTGTTCACAGATTCAGCAGTGATGCATTACCTCACTGTAATGGTCACTGTTTTTGCAGTGACAGGTTACCTCCCTGTGGGGTTCACGGCTTCTACAGTGATGAGCTATCTCACTGTGATGTTCACTGTTTCTACGGTGATGTGTTACCTCACTGTGATGTTCACTGTTTCTGCACTAATGGATTATCACACTGTAATGTTCACTGTTTCTACAGTGATGGGTTACCTCACTGTGATGTTCATTGTTTTTACAATGATGTGTTACCACACTGTGATGTTCACTGTTTCTACAATGATAGGTTACCTCACTGTAATGTTCACTGTTTCTGCAGTGATGGCTTACCTCACTGTGATGTTCACTGTTTCTACAGGGAAGTGTTACCTCACTGTGATGTTCACAGTTTCTACAGTGATGGGTTACCTCACTGTTTCTGCAGTGATAGGTTACTGCACTGTGATGTTCACTGTTGCTGCAGTAATGGGTTACCTCATGATGGTGTTCACAGTTTCTGCAGTGATGATGGATTACTTGACTGTGGTGTTCCAGTTGTTCTACAGTAAGGCGTTACCTCACTGTGATGTTCACTGTTTCTACATTGATGGGTCACCTCCCTGTGGTGTTTACTAGTTCCACAGTGATGGGTTACCTCACTTTGACTTTCACTGTTTCTACAGTGAAGTGTTACCTCTCTGTGATGTTCACTGTTTCTGTAGTGACAGGTTACCTCACTGTCATGTTCACTATTTCTGCAGTGATGGGTTACCTCACCTTGGTGTTCACTGTTTCTGCAGTGATGATGGGTGACCTAACTGTGGTGTTCACTTGTTACACAGTAATGGTTTATCTCACTGTGATATTCACTGTTTCTAGAGTGATAGGTTACCTCACTGTGATGTTCATTGTTTCTGCAGTGACGGGTTACTTCACTGTGATGTTCTCTGTTTCTACAGTGATGGATTACCTCACTGTTGTGTTCACTGTTTCTACAGTGATGGGTTATCTCACTGTGATGTTCAGTGTTTCTACAGTGATGGGTCATCTCACTGTGATGTTCAGAGTTTCTACAGTGATGGGTTAACTCCCTGTGATGTTCTTTGTTTCTACAGTAATGGGTTACCTCAGCATGGTGTTTACTGTTTCTGCAGTGGTGATGGGTTACCTTACGGTGCTGTTAACGTGTTCCACAGTAACAGATTACCTCCCTGTGGTGTTCACTGTTTCCACATTGATGGGTTACCTCACTGTAATGTTCACTGTTTCTGCAGTAGTAGGTTACCTCTCTGTGGTGTTCACTGTGTCTACAGTGATGGGTTACCTCACGGTGATGTTCACTGTTTCTGCAGTTATGGGTTACATCACCATGGTGTCCACTGTTTCTGCAGTGATGATGGGTTACTTGTGTTCACTGGTTCCATGGTGATGGGTTACCTCACTGTAATGTTCACTGTTTCTGCAGTAATGGTTTATCTCTCTGGTGTTCACTGTTTCTACAGTGATGGGTTACCTCATTGTCACATTCACTGTTTCTACAGTACAGTGATGGGTTACCTCACGGTCATGTTCACTGTTTCTGCAATAATGAGTTACCTCACCATGGTGTTTACTGCTTCTGCAGTGATGATGGGTTACCTTACAGTGGTGTTCACTTGTTTCACAGTAATGGGTTATCTCACTGTGCTGTTCACTGTTTCTCCAGTGATAGGTTACCTCACTGCAGTGTTCACTGTTTCTACAGTGATGGGTTACTTCACTGTGACATTTACTATTTCTATAGTAATGGGTTACCTTCCTGTGGTGTTCACTGTTTCTACAGTAATGGGTTACCTCACTGTGATGTTCATTGTTTCTGAAGTGATGCGTTACCTCACTGTGATGTTCTCTGTGTCTGCAGTGATGGGTTATCTCACTGTGATGTTCACTGTATCTACAGTAATGGGTTACCTCACTGTGGTGTTCACCATTTCTACAGTGGTAGGTTACCTTAATGTGATGTTCACGGTTTCTGCAGTAATGGGTTACCTCACCATGGTGTTCAGTGTTTCTGCAGTGATGAGGGGTTACGTCATGGTGGTGTTCACTGGTTCCACAATGATGGGTTACCTCACTGTGATGTTTTCTGTTTCTACAGTGATGGGTTACCTCCCTGTGGTGTTCACTGTTTCAACAGTGATGGGTCGCCTCACTGTGATGTTGTTTCTGCAGTGATGGGTTACCTCACCATGGTGAGGTTGGTGGTGTTCACTGTTTCCACAGTAATGGGTTACCTCACAGTGATGATCACTATTTCTACAGTAATGGGTTACCTGACTGTGATGTTCACTATTTCTGCAGTGATGGGTTATCTCTCTGTGGCGTTCACTGTTTCTACAGTGATGGGTTACCTCCCTGTGATGTTCACTGTATCTACAGTGATGGGTTACCTCCCTGTGATGTTCACTATTTCTACAGTGATGGGTTACCTCCCTGTGATGTTAAGTATTTCTGCAGTGATGGGTTACCTCACTGTGTTGTTCACTGTTTCTGTGGTGATGGGTTACCTCATCATTGTGTTCAATGTTTCTGCAGTGATGGTGGGTTACCTTACCGTAATCTTCACCATTTCTACCGTGATAGGTTACCTCACTGTGATGTTCACTGTTTCCACAATGATGGGTTACCTCACTGTGATGGTCACTGTTTCTATAGTGATGCATTACCTCACTGTAATGTTCACCATTTCCATAGTGATATGTTACCTCACTGTGATGTTCACTGTTTCTACAGTGACGGGTTACCTCATTGTGATGTTCGCTGTTTCTGCAGTAATGGGTTACCTCACTGTAATGTTCACTGTTTCTACTGTGATGGGTTACCTCACTGTGATGTTCACTGTTACTGCAGTAATGGGTTACCTCACCATGGTGTTCAATGTTTCTGCAGTGATGAGGGGTTACCTTACCATGGTGTTCACTTGTTCCACAGTAATGGGTGACCACACTGTGAAGTTCACTGTTTCTATAGTGATGGGTTACCTCCATGTGGTGTTCAGTGTTTCTACTGTGATGGGTCTCCTCATTGTGATGTTAATTGTTTCTGCAGTGCTGGGTTACCTCACCATGGTGTTCACTGTTTCTGCAATGATGATGGAATACTGGTGTTCACTGGTTCCACAGTGATGGATTACCTCACTGTGATATTCACTGTTTTTACAGTGATGGGACACCTCCTTGTGGTGTTCCATGTTTCTACAGTGATGGGTTACCTCACTGGGATGTTCATCGTTTCTACAGTGATGGGTCACCTCCCTGTGGTGTTCACTGGTTTCATAGTGATGCGTTACCTCACTGTGATGTTCACTGTTTCTACAGTGATGGGTTACCTCACTATAATGTATGGGAGCCACTTGTTATATATGGAAATTGCACAGATAATTGTCTTGTCATCTCATCACTATGACATCGGTGATAAACCTCTCTTAAGTACGTCATAGTGATGAGTTTACAAGAAGAAACGCAAACACTATTCAAGATTCTTTTTTTCAGCTCACTGATCGCTAGCCCACTGCAAGCATTTGAAATATCAATTCCACGGTGAAGGTTAAAACTTGCAAGAACTAACGATCAGCTGTAGCTTGTTTTTCTGCCCCCAATACTAGGTACCTGCAAGGCTGTGTGCTGAATTTGTGACCTGATGACCATTGCTGGGCCTTCTCGGTGGTTGTTTAGACAACGTGTTGATGTCTCCCAGCATTCACTGCAATGACACCATGTGGTGGCAACTGACCAACTGGATCTCCCCAATGGATTTCTTGCAAAACAGCTGCTTTTTAAGATGTGTGGAGTTTTTTGGTTCGTGATGCTGAAGCATTTAGTTATGGGGCTTGAACACATGTCTTCTGACCCATGCACTATAAAAGCTAATGTATGGGGTTTCTATTAGTAACCTTGCTGAAATTGCTTCTTGAGGTTACCATGACAACTCTGTAAACCTCTGGAGTTGCGCTCTTGAGGTTTACAGTTGTCATGGTAACCTCTCGAAGCGATTACAGCGTGGTTACTAATTCAACCCCATACATTATCCTCTATGTAATGTTCACTGTTTCTACAGTGATGGGTTACCTCACAGTGATGCTCACTGTTTCTACAATGATGAGTTACCTCACCATGGTGTTCACTGTTTCTGCAGTGATGAGGGGTTACCTTACTGTGTTGTTCACTTGTTCCTCAGTAATGGATTACCTCACCATGATAGGTCACCTCACTGCAGTGTTCACTATTGCTATAATGATGGGTTACCTCACTGCGCTGTTTCCTGCTTTTATATATATGGAGTTTTGATTGAGTTTAAAGTCAGAAAAACTCCATCCATTTAATATTTTTGTGAGAACTTCCTTTACAATGCTATAATGTGGGGCAGATATTGGGCAACAAGAAAAGTTGGCTGCTGGCGAACCACTTTTATACTTGGAATTCTTGTGGAAGGCCTAACTGCTGCTGGAAAGATGGGTGCATTATTCAGCTTGCTGTAGAAATGGCCTATTCCAAATCCCAGATTTGAATTAGAAGGTAGAATCGCACACACACAAACACATATTGGCAGTTGAGGACGGATACAGATTTCCATGCATCTAATCTGTCCTGTACAAAACTTGTACCTAGTCTGACAAGATCTTTGACTGAATTTCAACTGACTGAAAATCCCCTGGGCTGACTGTTCTTTATTCCAACCATCATGCCACATAGCTTCCAGAATCATTTGAGGCAAAAGGACCCTTATCCTCTCTCCTCAGCTGAAATCCCCGCTTTATCTGTGCTGCATAACTTATCAGGTGATCAGCAGTTATTTGTATAATCTAATAGGTAGGGTTTCTTTTTTTAATTCTATTTTATGCTCTTGGTTGGCTAGGGCATCTCTCAGAGATGCCCGCTTGACTGAAACCACTACTCCCTGCCTGAGACCGCCCTCCCTCCCTGGGGACCCTCACCCAGGACCTTCCAGCCCCCCTTGGATCACCCCCTGGGGTGGGCCCCACCTACCTGATGGCCTTCCTGTGATTAGAGGGTCGGTCCTGGATGAGAGCCAAGGGGAACCGGAGGAGAGATGGTCCAATGCTGGGGATGTGGGCTTGGTCCTTGGAGCCCTCGTTACCTCCCTGATCCATTGAGGGATTTTAGTGATGGTTGCCCCTTGGAGTGCGGACGTGCAATGACGTCCGGAGCACTTATGTGCCGACGTCTGTCGATGCTCCACCCCTTCTCTTTTTCCACCGCATGTTCCTGACACTGCCCCAGTTTCCACCAGGAGCCGCCAAGGAGTGGTGCTAGGCCCAGATCCCTCCCAGGGAAGCAAGAGCAGTCCTCCGGATGCTCAATCCCTTCCCTCCCCTGCTGACCCCCAGTGGTCCGAGTCCGTTCCCGAACCCAGGTTGCCGGCATGGTGTGAGGTGGGGCATCCAGTGCCTCAACCTGTAGCGCCAGCAGGCCGGCCTCTAATAGGTAGATTTTTCTCAATATTTTTACATTGCATTTATAGATACTGTACCACTGGTCCAAATGTACTGTATTTCTTTGCCGTTTGTTTGAAATTGCACAGGTGCATCTTGTACCTGGGGTGGCCAGTACTCATCCTGTAAGGCATTCTGGGTTATAGCCTGCACTAACGATGCTGGAGAAAATCACATCGGGGTTGTGTTGTACTGCATTGTACACCATGGATGCCACACAGAGCAAAACTTTTGGTGGAGGCATGGAGCTGTTGTGACTAGGTTACACACAGGCCTACTGGATGGCAAACAGGAGCAGGCAGGGAAAAGAGACCATGTAAAGTCTGCGGTGGGTCTCAGTATGAAATCAGACCTGATAAGCGGAAGGCTTACAGTGGTAGAACTGACTTTTTTGTTGTTGTTGTTTTTATTTATCTCCCTCTTGTCGGACCCTATCTGTCGAGTGCTCCAGCCTCATCAGCCCGATCTCCACCAGGACTTACTGCCAGCTGTCTTTGCCCAGAATCCCCCCTCCCCCCGGTGGGGTTGGCAGTGTTCATCAACCCCTGCCGTGGTGCAGATCACGTTTGTGCCAGCGAACCCAGCAAGTCAGGTGTAGGGCCTGCGAGCACACAGCACCATCCTGCCACTGACATTTTTCTATTTTCAGTGCCTCCGAGAGGCGTGGCATGCAGTACCTGCAGGACACATACTATGTACTCTCATGTGATGTGTGTCAACGTGTGCCATGCCCCCCTGATGCTTGGGCCTGGGCTGCCTTTCCCCAGCTTCCGACAGGGGCCCAGGCAAGCACCAGGCTCTACTCACCCTCCCCTCCAGAGAAAAACAGCAGTCCTTCATACATGCAATTCCCCTTCCTGGGTCTGGCCCTCCAACACGCCAAATTCGCTTCTGAACCCAGGTCTTAGGAATCGCATGCAGTAATGATACCACTGTGTTAGTGGTTGGTGGTGGACTTGACTGTTGATGTAGAGAAGTCCGAGTTAGTAGATGGGCAGAAATAGGTAGATGTGGCCACGGGGGCCACTTCCATAATGGTGAAGGGAAAAAACCCAAAACAGCTCCACTCCAGATTAGTGTACCTCAAAAATCAATCTCGGGCAGCCAACATTAAAGTAATTGGATTTCCCAAAAAGTAAAGGGTGATAACTTCCTTATATTTGTTGCAAAATGGTTTAAAGAACATTTACAAACAGGGGTGAGAAAGAATAAATGCCTCAGCTGGAACATGAACCCAGGACACCCGGAATGCCGTTACGATTGTGCAATCAGAACGGTATTCCGGGCAGCCTGAATTCAAGTCCCAGCTGAGGCACTTATTCTTTCTCACCCTTGTTTGCATGTGTTCCATAAAATATGCAAACCACACTCCTGTGTGATTGTTTAAGGACATTTACTCAGTGAAACAGACAGACCAGCTTTAAATTTACAAAAATGCCTCTTATGTTACATTTTGCGGAAGGGCTCAGGAATCAAACCACCGATACACAATACTGGTGCTTATGGACATAGTGGGGATAAAAAATAAGATATTGTCTCTAGCCCACAGGAGGAGTCCATTATTGCATGATGGGCAGCAGATTAGCCTCTTTCAGATATCAGCTATGCTATTTGGTAGCATAAACACAATTGATAGTGTCTGTAAAATTATCCAAGACATCTCCGTCATCCATGGTATGATCATCCCCTCAAAGCTATGTAAAGTTCACAGTGTGAAGAGTTACCTGTTCACTGACCCAATGGATGCTAGCCTTGGGACATGTTTTCTTATCCTAATTTATCACTTTGAGTGAAGGCACTGACTGGTTTGGTCTTAATTTCATTTTTTCTTTAAGGATATGGCATGCCTGTGAGCGAGACTCTATAAAATAAACACTATTATAAAATGAGTAGTGAAATCGTTGGGTCCTGATTGGTCAGGGACCATCCCCAGCCATGCATTTACTGTATATAGCAACAATCCTGTGACTGGTATGTTTATGACAATCAGGACACAGCGCATCCCATATATAGAGCAAGGGTTTGACGTGTTTTTAGGGTTCTAGTTTGGTTTGGGTTTGGCAGGGAATAGTTCGAGTTCTGTTCAGTTCGATTTGGTAAGTAGAAGTCTGGGTTCGAGTTCAGTTTGAGTTTTTTTGTGTGTCATTTATCAGTTTGAGTTTGAGTTCTAATGAATTCACCCTTCTGCCTCCGCATGGGTTCTCCTCATCTCACATGGTCTGGGTTTGCGTTTAGTTCGGGTTCATCTTGTTTTTATTGGGGGTTTCTATAGGGTTCAAGTTCGGTTTGGAGTGGGTGAAAATCAAAACATTTGGATTCGGTTTCGGTTCACGAACGAACCCTGGCTCTACATAAATCCATGTTTGCCAGAAGTTTCTGGGAAAAAAACAAACATTCTAGCAGCCATGTTAGTAAACACCCATTAGTTGCCCTTACATTTGGAATACTGTTTTACATTTTTAATAAGTTACCACACCACACCTAACAAACAGCAAATACATGTAAAAAAGATCTAACTCCATCATCTGACTTTTTTTCTTCATTTTATTTTAGTGTCCTGTAGGCCTGTAATCCACAGTGCCAGATTTGATCAGCAACAATGCCGATTGCGATTGCAACTTCACTCCCTCTCCATGCAGTGCCCCCCACCCCACCCCAGCCATCTGGCTATGCCTGCAGCTCACTATTCACTAATCAAATGTGACTGCAGCTCCTCCTCTCCATGTAGCGTTCCAACTGATCAGCATGTCTGCTACTCACTTTTTGCTAACCTCCCAAACCACATGAGCATTGCACTTACTGCTGATGTTGTCCCCCTCCTGTTATGGCAGAAAAAAAACCAAAAAGCTCAGTTAAGCTACAGTACTGCACACTCGCAGCTTCACTAATTCAAACAGAGCTGATTCTGGCGGTTTCAGCTATTCAAACAAAGCTGTGCTGTCACCAGCTTTCCATTCTAACATTAAGTTAGGGGAAGGATGGAGGGAACACAAAGTAAAGTATTAAAAAACATCGCCACAAACAACAGACCTAAGGGGGGGTGCAGGCAAAGGGAAGAAAAGAGAAGCTTCTACTTCTAAGCACCCTTTATTGGTGTATCCACACCAATACTGAAATTGTAGCCGCACACCGATGGAACTATTTAGCAAAAAAAAAGCAAAAACACTGTTGTAAAATGTATTTTTATTTGTAACTTTTTAAAATTATTTCTTCAAAAACCCATTTTATAAGTGCCATAAAACACTTCAGATGGTGTTTGTATGTCTGCTAAATACACTCCCCAGGTGCTGAAGGCACAAGGCGCGCCTAGGTTGTGCGTTGTGCATTTATTAGATAACCCACACCCCGTCATGTCTTATTGCTTACTACTTACTACACAGTAATCACAATTACAGTAGATTGGGATCAATGAGCCTTTATACATGGGCACACGTTGCATACATTGGCCTGCTTTCCTTAGTGGATTTTCATGAGTTATATAGCCACAGAAGTTCAGACCTGAATCTGTTTTCAGAGGTAGTTTCATCTAAAAGCTCTGAAAATGTTAATGATTTAATTAATTAATTAATTAATTCCAAAGTTTTACCAAGAAGGGGATAGCAGGAATACAGCTGCTCTGTGTTGCCATTTTAAATGAGCGATATTTTAAATACTTAGGTTTTTACTGCATGACACCCTTTCTTCCTTATTAGGGAACACCAACGTTGGATAATAGCCGATTAAGGGCCAGATATTCAAATTAGCACTGCCCAGCGGGCAAACTTAGCCCGGAGCACAAAGCAAGCCATATTCTAAAGGAATAGCCCAGGGCAAACAGCTTCTGAATATAGCATGGGAATGAGGCCAGGCAAACTGGGCTGGGAGTGCAGGGCAAACTTAGCCCTGGAATACGACAGCTCTGAATATGGCAACCAGGAAGTGCAAACCACAACAGCAACACAGTGCATAGCGATGTGAAAATAGGTAGAGGTGAACTGTGTGGTCAATGTGTGTGCCAGCAAATGTGTGGACCCAGTACAGCTGCAGTGTGACAGTTGCATGCAGCACCACCAGCATCTGTGCCTATGCTGTGTTGTCCCAGTACAGCTGCAGGCAGCAGCACACGTGAAAGTACAGTGTGAAAAACTGTAAAATATTCCCTGAACTGTTTGCACAGAGCTAACACGTTTGCGCAGGTTTAGCGCAGGGCTAAACTTGTTAGCCCAGTGCAAACACGTTTGCCCAGCGCTAAACTTTTCCATATTCAAAAGTAACATGCAAATGAGCCTACTTAGGTAGTCTCTGGGCAAACATCCACATTAGCATCTCATAAGCCCTCGAAAGAATAGTGTCAGACCAACTCACTGAGTACCTGGCTAGCCACTCTCTGCTGTGCCAAGAACAACACGGCTTCAGAACAGGTCACAGCACTACCACTGCCCTCCTCGAATTTACATCTTATATACACGAGGCTCTTGATCAGGGGGCAATAGCAGGTGCAATCTTTGTTGACCTAACCAAAGCGTTCGACACCATCAGTCATGATCTACTTATCCACTTACTCCCCTCCCTCAATCTCGCCCCAGACACAATACACTGGTTTAACAACTATCTCACTAACTGGACACAAGAAGTCAAAATCAACACCACCCTATCTGACAAGAAACCATTTAATGCGGGTGTACCACAAGGGTCCATCCTAGGCCCTCTATTATTCACCCTTTTCCTGAACTCCATCCCAAAAGCCTGCAATGGTAAGCTTCTGCTCTATGCAGATGACGCAGTAGTGTACTGGAAAGATAGCACTCTCAACTCCCTCCAACACACGCTTCAAAGTTACTTTCATAAACTAGACGACTGGTTCACAGATCATCGATTAATACTAAACTACACCAAGACCAAATCCATGATCTTTGCACACTGCCAAAATCCCTACAGTAGCTCCCACTTTAACATCTCTAACTACCAGGACATCCAAATTGAACAGGTCCCACACTTCAAATACCTAGGCATTACACTTGACACTTCCCTTACCCATCACACGCACATCAACCATCTCTCCTGCTTAGTAAACACCAGACTAGGGATCCCCTATAGGCACAGACAATGCCTCCCACCACGGGCACTACGACTGGCAGTAACCAGCTCAGTCCTATCACTGGTTGACTATGGGATTATAATATACAGGACGGCTGACCTCACAGCCCTTAATCGAATCAATCTTGCCCTCAATAAAGCCTGCCGACTGGTCACAGAAAGTGACCGTCTTACCCACACCTGGGACCTCTACAAAAGAGCGGACTGGCTGACCTTCAAAGGGAGGCTAAAATACCACACTTGTCTCCAAGCCAAAAAGATACTCATGAAGCTTGCATTCACTGGCCTGCACTCCCTCATCCAACCTAACCCCCACAGGAGCACCCCAAGGGACCAGGCAAGCACCCCCATCCTTGTCCCCCACTGCAGGGCCGCACTAGGACAAAGGTCCTTCAGCTATCGGGTTCCCATCTGGCTCAGTGAACTCCCTTCTTCCATCTCCCTGGCCTCTAGACTAGGCCAATTTAAAAACAGATTTAAGAAACATCTCATTGACTCCGAGATGTGTAGCTGCAATGAATCACACTACACCACGTCGACCCAGGGTTCATAATCAACCCTTGAGAAACTAACCAAGTACTGTAAATGTTCGATGTAATTATGTAAAGTACCAATGTATTATCCTAATTTATCAAGCATGTTCAATCTGTCATAAAGAAATCTGTCTGTTTTGACGTGAAGCCTTTGCAAAAGAGTCTCTGACTCAAAGGTTGTAATTCCGAAACTTTAATAAATAAATAAATGATGCCCTGATTTGCATGCAGTTTGCACCGGGCTAATGGTTTAGCCCTGCGCTAAACCCGCGCAAATGTGTTAGCGCTGAGCAAACAGTTTGGGGAATATTATATAGTTTTGAACACTCTACTTTGACATGCACTGCTGCCTGCAGCTGTACTGGGACAACACAGCATAGGCACAGATGCTGGTGGGGGCATATATTATCAGAAAGGCACACTGGTGTTGGGGTATTCCCAATACTGGCCCATGTGCACTGCATGATGTGTCCCAGCCTTGTGGCCACACCTGGTCTGTGGCACAGCCTGGCCACCCATACACTCTTCCTTCAACATCCTCCATGTCCACAGTGCTGCATGTGTGTGCTGGCATCTGTTGGTGTCCACAAAAGAGTGGTCCGCGCAGGTGTGTACTGTATGGCCTCACTGTCATGCTGTCCACTGGCAGCAGAGTCACCACTTACTGCCTGGCATAGCTGGGACTGGTGGCAGATGATGGCATCATTGTGATGCCATCAGTTAGCAGCATGTTTCCTCTATGTTTGGTTTTGTCCATGTGTCATATTTATTTGTTAGGGTCGCGCAAAACCACGCAAAAGCTACGCAAACACCGCGCAAAGCCAAAGTGCCTCGCAAAGCTGACTGCCCAGGGTTAAGACAAGCTTCTCCTGGGTGGTAATGTGCACTGCACTAAGTGTCGCGCCAAGTCGCACAAAACTACTTTGTGCGGTGCTAGTCACTGAATATAGCATTGCGCCTGTATTCATGTTCATTTGCCCCTTGTATACATTATGATTTTGCCCGGCACTAATGCAGTTTGCCCGCGCTATTTGGCCTTTTGAATATAGCAGACCCGCGCTAATCCCACGCTAAACCTGCGTAAACATTTTTTTACCCGGTGCAAAGTTTTGAATATCTGACCCTCAGTCTTGTATTTTACAGCCTCACAGCTCATGGGCTCCATTTATCAACTTTTCTTTGAAAAATGCAGGTAGACTACTAGGAATGCCCTCCCCTAGGCTGTTCAATAAATTCCAACTGATGCTGCTTTTAAGACTGCCCTAAAAAACGCTGCCTGGTAATCTGTCAGAGTAAATATCTTGTTTAATTGAATATCATATATTGTACTCATAAATGTTGCATGTATATAGTTCTTTCTTTTGTTGTAGCTATGCTGAATGGTTGTATTGTTGAATGTATGTTTTTTGTGTCCGGGTCCCCCTTAAAAATGGGCATCTATTTCCCAGGATTCTTATCCGGGTAATACATTTTAAATAAAAAAATATACTGTATCACATCACGGAGGATTCGTGTACCAACCTTACATGAAGGGGTCCTGTTTGCACCATTCCTTATCATGCTGTTTTGTTGTCTGTACGGATATTCACTGTATTTTTATTACAAAAACAATAACGTTTAAAAAAAACAAAACCAAGGAGACAATTTTGTATCAAATACTTTAAGTAGCCATGCTCAGGGTCCACCTCTTCTGGTGAGCCCACCATTCAGAAATGTCCTTCCTGGGCTTCCTTAATTTTATAGGCTGCCTCTGAGGTCTTCTTTCTCCAAATGTGTGTTGATGCGACGTGATGCAAAAATGGCTCACAAAGTGCCGGTATTAGGTTATTACTGTGGCAGATCTGCTTGAGGTACTGTATTTAATCACTCCTTTTCACTGACTGGTCAGGTACAGATGTGTACCTACGACCACTCATCACCCTGGCTATGGCAGCAACAGGTGAGTACCACTTGGAAAGGGAAGCCATGTTTCCATTATGCAAAAGTGGTTTGGTTCTCATGTATTTGATTACCATTTCAAAAAGTTCAGAAAGGCTGACTCAGCTGTTCCACACACACATTTATTAAAATAGCTATATATAGCAGTAAACAGGTGCGGTTGTCGGAGGAAATTTGCTGGCACAGGAAAACTGTTAAAAAAAATTCTAAATTTTTAACAAAGAGGGCCAGATTTTTTGAAAATGCTTTTCATGTACAAATTTAAAGAAAAACTCTCTAGTACTTTGGGACTTCTTTGTTTTGTGTGTGTGTGTGTGTGTGGGGGCGGGGAAGAGGATTGGGCTTTGTGGGATAGTACAGGCACAAGGAACCCTGCCACTGCCATTATGTCATTTGGAAAGAGTTTACTATAGCTTTGCTCAAATACTGTGGAATTCTCAAAAATATGATTTATTCCAAAAGTCAAATGTAAGGTCAACCTAATGCTCTCGCTCTCTTTCTCTCTGTCTCTCTCTCCCTCTGAGACGCGCGCACACACACACACACACACTGCTTACAGAACTGACTTCCTCCTGGGAGAACTTGCTGAGCTCTGCAAGCAACTCGCTGTTTACCTCCCAATCCCAGACTCTAATGAAAAGGAGAATTAATTGGAATGCAAAATGTGCACCCTAGGCCCCCCAACCTTTCTGACTACCTCAGTACAGTTAATGGCCACTGACACTGTTCCTGTCGCCGGGGTCACAGGGACGAGTGACTGCAATTCCAGCCCAGTCTATTACAGCAACTTATCTCCAAGTAAATGATCTCAGTGCCTGGGGCCAGCTGAGAAAGCAACACCAGCTCAAACACAAAAAAAAAGACCACTGCAGGAAAAGGTAGTGAGAGACAGACAAGGATCTGGGGGACGTGATAAATAAGAAATGTAGCTGTAATTTCCAAACCTGTTACAGGCAACCGCTGGGGTTACCAAGGACCACAGACCTCAATTTAGGTACTGTCTGAGACCCCCTCAGGGTCTGCTCAACAGTAAATCTGCCTCCCTGGCTCTTCCATGTTCCCATTATAGAAAGGTTGAAAGCTTACAGAGGTCCATGCACTTTCTGTATGCCTTACGGATCTAGGTAAAAATCTATTTGCCACTGTTTTTATTCTTTGGTAACTGGCTGTGGCTCACTAGGCATAATGTCTGTTTTTAGGAGTGACCCGGGAGCACTGGGGAGGTTAAATGACTTGCTCAGAGTCACACAGTATGCAAGTTGATGTTGTGGGAATCAAACCCAGGGCTGCTGGATGTGCCAAGCTCAATCACAGCATGTTTTTTTAACCTCTAGGCTATAATGCATAAATTGGCCATAACAGAGGCATAGAAATTGTCAGCAGGTAAGAACCGCTAGGCTCATCCAGTCTGCCCGTAAGCCCTACATTTGTTTACGGCCTCTAACCCTATCCGGTCAGTGGCTTTTCACCATTCCTTCCCACCTCTAAGGTTCACTTATGCCTGTCCCAGGCATGTTTAAATCCCTCTTCTGTGCTTGCTCCCACCACCTCCTGTGGCAGACTATTCCATTTGTACACTACCCTTTCTGTGAAGAAAACCTTCCTCACATTTCCCCTTAACCTGCCACCTTCCAATTTCATACCATGCCCCCTCATACTTGTACTCCTCCTATATTGGGAGATGTATCCCCCTTGCACCTTTTTTATGCCCTTAAGGTACTTGAATTTTTCTATCATGTCCCCCCGATGCTGCCTCTCCTCCAGCGAGTACACACGGAGGCCCTTTAATCTCTCCCACTAATCTTTCTACTTTGATCCCGTAAAAAGGACAGACATAATGACACTGTATTTCAGAAGCTGTACTTTTCACCAGCGGTGTTACTCTTCAGCAGCCATGTTGCTTTCCATGAAGTTATGCAAGCAATAATACCCGACAGGGTGGATGGTATTGGGCAATAGCGAACCACCCAGGGGCATAATGAGGCCCGACGCTGCAGGCGGAGGGCCTTATAGCCCCTGGAAGGTCTGGTATTGCCCATACCGCCCACCCTGTCGGGTATCATTGCGCTTAGAAAATGGGCTCCCTGTTGCACCTTTATGTGTGAATTTCAAAAGTTAAAGAAGCAATGTAAAAAAATAAAGTAAAATTGCTTAATTATTTGTGTTGTAAAGTAGTCCCTCCGTTTTTTGTTTTATTTGATGTCCTGTTGCCTGCTGCAGCGATCCATTCTGTTGCCCACCTCCCAACAAGAGACAGAATGTTTAAAATGCCCGATGAGCAGTCTGTCGGGATATGTTTTAGTAAATTACCGAAAATGAAAGGGTTTTGTACTGCTTGCATGGCTCTGTTTTTCCTTCTGATAAATGTCGCAGACACAGAAGTGCTTGTTGTAAATAGTGTGATTAATTTGAATGAATGGAGTGCGAGCAGCTGTCGTGGTCAACGGAGCTGGATTCTCACTAAGCGAGACTGGGAAAACGGTGGCTGGAGGACGAGGGGGGAGAGCGCTGACAAAGATAAGGCATTGTTTAAAAACAATGTTGCTGGATACGAAGCTGAAGTTGTCTGAAATGGATAGAGGCAGCTTGTATTAGATGGCAGCACCTTTCGCTTCACCATGCGACAGAAATAAAATGGCGCCAATTTCATTTTGAAACGTGGTGTTTCAGCCAATTAGAGAGGAGGACAGGGAAAATTTGGGGTGCCCCAAGGTTAACACAAGTAATAGGGCACCCTGAATTGGACCTTGTTTTGGAGTGGGCATCTACTGAAACTTAATGTACCCCCTGCTGTGGCTCTCAGCCAAACAAACAGCTCCTACAATCTAGCCCATTTTCTGAAAAACAACCCCCAAAACACCACCAAAATAACTTTCTCCTTCTTGTTCAATACATTTTTTATGCTGGTCTAGTATTGCTGTTTTTGTCCTGATGACTGTACATTTGTATCTGCTTTTATTGTTGACATCAGAGATGATGGAATACCATTCTCTGGTCACTGCATACTCTCTGCACCCATAGCAGTTCCTTTTTCAAAAAAAATTTGGATAGGTAAATCCACATACTTGTTCTATCTGAATAATGTTATTCAACACTATCCAGTTCCCCAGTGCAGTGGTCAGTGTTTTACTATACAATCACTTTCTAGTCAGGTTAATAACTATATGCTATGAAACAGAGATAATAGTTGGACCTGATAGTTCATATCTGACCATAACTACGTTTACTATAAAGGAGAAGATATTTGCACCAGATAGATTATATCTGACCAGGATAATAACTATATTGTCTCTAAAGAAGACAATAGTTGCATTAGACAGTTCATGTCTGACCACAGTAATAAGTATACGATACACAAAGGAGATGATAGTTTGACCCAGTAGTTAAAATCTAATCAGGATAATAACCATATGTATTCTATGAAGGCAATTTAAGAAAATAGGCAGAAAATGTCCGGGCCTGTGATTGGCTGAGACCACTGGCAAGGGCTATATTTATGTGCCAACAGAACCAGGAAATAACTAGTCCCAGTGCAAGCCTACCCTTGCATGATATTCATCAATGGGCCAATTCGATTTTCAGAAAATAACCATATGTGATCTATAAAAGACATTGTATATCTGACCAGGATTATTTAGGTATTTAAATCATATTTTCACCAGGTAAACAAGCAGAGCCCAGGACCCAGGGGGGTGGGCGCAGAGGCAAATAAACAGGTCATAACTCAGGGGTGAGCACAATAACAGTAAGCTACAAAATGAATGAGTAAACAGCAGGCCTACACATATGTACAGTAGGTATATTTAAAACATCAGTGAAGTTTATACATGATAACATGGAGAAGACAGTTGTACCCAATACTTCACATCTGACCAGGAGAATAACCATATAATCTATAAAGTAGTTTGACCCGACTACTAATATCTGACCAAGATAATAACCATACCATACTGTATATAGTGATGTCCACTTGTAAATCATATCTGCAAATAGGAATTAAATAGAGAAGAATCAGAAATAATAAGAGTTAAGTAAAGGTACGGTGATAAGAAAGCAAGTAAAATAAAAAACAAAACTAAATGGGGTACAAACAAGGTAAGCATTTACAAAGTGGACAATACAAGCCCAATTACATACGATAGCTGCTCCTCAGCCTGGTCGCGTATACAATCTGTGAGGAGGGTGTAGGCAGATGAGGGTGGCTACCCAAGAAAACACACTCCAGAACTGCCAAATGACTGCTGCACAACTGATATGAGTGAGTCCAGATCAGCTACCATTCAATGCTTTCTTTACTCAGTGCTTGCTAGTGAGTTCAAAATACAAATCCCAGTTGGACTTAACATGTCAAACAAACCACAGAAACTAGCCCCAGCACTTCACCAAGATGGTTTCATCGGGGGTGGAGTCTAGTAGATGATCTCCCACTGGGGAAAGGAAAAGATGACACTGCTGTTGTATGCACCCTACTGACTGTTCAAGAAGTGCCAAGCCTACCAGCTCTGACAGCAGAAAGTTAAGGGGCATCTTTTAAGGGTGCAGTTTCGATCTCTATGATTGTAGCTGCAACTGATAATGATTTCTGTTCCAACTTCTAACAACTGTAGTTGCAATCCCTGTTCTTTCCATTCCATCCCCTGTAATCGTAGTTGTAGCAACTGTGATTTCCTTAATAGCTCCTATAATTGTAGCTGCAATCCCTATCATTTCCATTACTACCCCCTGTAACTGTAGTTGCAACCCCCATGATTTCCATTGCAACCCCTATAATTGTTGCTGCAACCTCTATGATTTCCATTGCAACCCCTATAATTATAGTTGCAACCTCAATAATTTCCATTCCAGTGCTTATAATTGCAGTTGCAACCTCTATGATTTCTGTTGCAATCCCTATAATTAAAGATGTAGTCCCAATAATTTCCCTTCCAACCACTATAACTTAGTTGCAACCTCTATGAGTTCAGTTCCCTTCCCACCCCTATAACTATACGTGCAATTC
Organism: Neoceratodus forsteri; assembly: GCA_016271365.2. Taxonomy (NCBI): domain Eukaryota; kingdom Metazoa; phylum Chordata; order Ceratodontiformes; family Ceratodontidae; genus Neoceratodus; species Neoceratodus forsteri. The sequence goes on from CM028131.1 coordinate 233,489,173, forward strand.
ATATAATTTTAATTCCAACTATTACAGTTGTAGTTGCAATCCCTGTAATTTCCATTTCAGCCCCTAAAACTGTGGTTGCAACACATGTGATTTCTACTGCAGTCCCTACAGCTATAGTCGTAACCTTCATAATTTACATGGCAACCCCCCATAAATTGTAGTCACAACCCTTAAGAGGTCAATGGCTACCCCTGTAATTTCCCTACAGAGCCATTACTTGGTACAGTAACTTACCTCTGTCCAGCACATCCTGTAAAACACTGCAACTTATAAGTATGTTTTACATACTGTAATTTGTCATTTTCAAAATGCTGCTGTGTTTGTAACTAGAATTGTCTTGTCTCACTCTTGTTAATACTGTTTTTCTTATTGTTTATTTTATTTTAATACTGGACATATGTGAAAAGGGGGGGGGGACAAATTTGCTCACTATTGCCCCGATATTCAGAAATCGGGGCAAGCGCAGTGCAGCCATTTGCGCTATGCTTGCAATTATGCTACCCCTGGCTCCAGGGATATTCAGATGGATAGCACTCACCAATGGAGCGGTGCCATCCAACTGAACATCGGTTCATGTCGGTGCAGCACTAAGTCAATCTGTGTTGCCCAGACATGGACCACAGGGCTGCATATGGCCATATCAGCCCAAACATGCAAATAAGCACGAAGAAAAAGTTCAAATAAAGGACTCACTGAATCTGAACTTAACATGGAAAATCCAACGTTTTACTGTGGCTGTCTGCCTGGCAACAACCTTCTCCCCAGCGCTTTGACCCTAGACCTAAGTTGTTATTCCTCAGACCTGCCCCCTGAGAAAGACCCTGTGCTAGGGCTGAAGTGCTGGGGAGACCTTTTCCTTCTTTGAGTTTTGGCTGGCAGCCTTGTTCAAGCACCACCTGCAATCCAGTGTGCACCTCACCTGTTGTTGATGCAAATGAGCACATTGGGCATGAAAGGCGCTAAGGCGACATTTGCATGCCCATTATAGGCTCATTTACCTGGGGGTGTGCAGCAGTCCCTTAGAGCCCATTGTGCCATAGGTAGACACATCCCAGGTGGTCCAGTGGTTCCCCCAAATCAGCCAGTACCTCATAGTTTGTAAATTTCCTGGTGGTCCAGTGTTCTCACACCCTGATCACCCAGTACATCATTTTTTGTATACTCCCTCATGGTCCAGTGGGTCTCCCCACCTCTGATCACTCAGTACATCCTTGTTTGTAAATTCCCTGGTTGTCTAGTGGTCTCCCCACCCATAATCTGTCATTCTAGTCCTGTAAAAGATGTCCCTGGTGTCCAGTGGCTCCCCCCACCCTGAACAGTCCCACGTCCTCACTCGACCCATCTGCTCACATCCCACCTCACTGCACTCCCCCAACTGGTGTCTAGCACTCAGTGACACCGGAGTATGTATTGTGGCTGGCACAGCCCTCCTCTCACCTTCATGGATGGCCAGCGTATGAGCTCTCAGTGAGAATGTGTACTTGCAGTGTACATGCTCACTGACAATTCATATGGCAGTCAGCCACAGAGGTGAGAGGAGGGCTGTGATGGTCACCGATATTCTGGTGTCAGTGAGTGCTGGACACTGGTGTAAGGGGGGGTGCAGAGAAGTGGATGTGAGCAGGCAGGTCAGGCAAGGAGCATGAGACTCTTCAGGAAGAACACCTCTGGACACCAAGGTTGTCTTTTACAAAACCAGAGGGACAGATCAGGGGGTTGGAGGACCACGTGACTCCTAGAGAATTTATAAACAAGGATGTACTGGGTGATCGAGAGAGAAGGGGGAACCATTGAACCACCAGGTAATTTACAATCAGTGATGTGTTGGGCAATGGAGGGTGTGGGGAACCACTGGACCACCAGGGAAGTTACAAACATGGATGTACTGGGTGATGGGAGACAAAGATGGATGTACCGGCTATCAGGGAGGGTGGGCAACTCGGCACAGGGGCAGGTAGCTGCAGTACAGCTGCCCTGCATTGGGGGTGGGGGGTGGGACATGGGCTTAGCTCATGGATAAGAGGTGAGTTCAGCAGCAGTAAACAACATAGCTGGGAAGCTGTTTACAGCTGCTGCAAATGTTTGAAAATGCTGTTGTGCCAGTATGCATGACGGAACCCTCTCATTTTTATAGGCACAGTGGTATTTTAGTGATGGGACACTGCCAGGTTTAGGGGGCACTGCATGGGCCTCTGAATAGGGCCCTGCTCAGAGCTCTGGAGCAAGCCCAGGTTAACACCCTATGTTCTTTCCGGTATAATAAATAAAGATTAAATGAAACAACTGTAGCTGCAACCTCTACAAGTTCTGGTACAACTGTAACTGTAATTGCAATGTCTATGATTTCTATTACGACCCATATATGATATATATTGCAGCCCCTATGACAGTACTTGCAGGTCCTTTGTACCGCCTATAAAAAGTTTTCTACAGGATTTTATATAAAATTTGGTAGCATAGGAAATCTTTGCAACCCCTATGATTCTGATGAAACCCAAACAACAGAGTGAAATGTTGCCACTGAAAGTGTTAACTGATACTCTGCCTGGATGCTGAGCCCTTCTCCTTCTCTCTTGCCTCCGTCCCAGACTCCTGGAAGCATGCTACAGTCATTCCCCCGCCTAAAGGAGGTGACTGCTCCTCTCCAGGCAATTTCCATCCTATCTCCCTCCGCCCTACCCTTTCCAAACTCCAAGAGCACATAGTTCTATCCCCCCTCTCCCCCTTCCTTGACTCCTCTTCCTTCATCACACCCTTCCAGTCTGGCTTTTGCAAACACCACTCCACTACCTCATCCCTCCTCTGACTCACTGATACCATTCAGACAGCAATGGACCAGGGCCTTCTCACTGCCACCATCTTTGTCGATCTAGGGAAAGCTTTTGACACTGCCTCCCACCTCCTTCTCCTGCACAAATTGAGATCAGCTGACCTCTCAGTCCCTGCAATAAACTGATTCAACTCTTAACTCATGAGTAGATTGCGATTAGTGACAGCTAGATAAACCTTATCCCCTCCCTTCCCCATTAACACTGGTGTCCCCCAAGGTTCCGTCCTTGGCCCTCTACTGTTCTCCATCTTTTTAAATGACCTCCCTCTGCCTGCTCATCTGCGTCCATCCACATGAACGCAGATGACACAGCACTGTTTGTCTCTGGATCCTCTCCAGCAGAGCTAAGATCCAAGCTCCAACCTGATTTTGACTCGGTCCAGAAATAGTTTGGGTCAAATCAGTCATCACTAAATGTCACAAAAACTGTTTCTATGTGCTTTTTAGGCCGAGGCTTTCTAATCTCCTTCCCTCCTTCCACACCCAAGATGGGGACACAATTGATTACGTGCCCTCATTCAAGTACTTTGGTGCCTGGCTTGACAGGCACCTCAACTTCTCACTGCACATAGACGCCACATACAAAAGACTCCACCTCAAGCTTGATGCCCTGTATAGGAACAAAAGCTGCATCCCTCTACCAACCCAGCAGAACGTCCTAACTAAGATACTTCTCCCCATCTTTGATTATGATAACATAGTCTGTGGAGCTGCCTCAAGGTCCAACCTGGCCAGACTGGATCCCCTCTCCACTCTTTCTGCCATTTTGCTCTGAACTGCTCTCGCCGCACCCACCACTGTGCTCTTTATCTGCTTTCTCCTTCCATTCCCTTGAGGATCGCTGCCTAAGCCACTGTTCCACCTTTACTTCCAAGTTCTGGTTGTCTTCCCTTCCTATCTAAACTCCCTTCTCTCACCTACTACCCCCCCCCACTCCCTCTGCAATCTTGGCTATTGCTCCTTCCTGCTCTCCTCTCATAGATTTCTTGCTGGACAAGCTGTGTTCTCGTTCTATTTTCCTAAACTTTGGAATTCTCTCCCCCTACCCATTCACTCTGCTTCCTCCAAACACTCAGTAACCTCTCTGCTCTGCACCCACACCACCCCCTCTGCTGCTGCCCCTAGTTGCCTGGCCCAATGTTTCACTCAACTCTTCCTTCTCCTCACTCTTCCCCAACTAACTACTTCTGTCCTTTCCTACCTCCTCACTCTCTCTCTCCCCCTTCCCTTCTTCCTCATCCTCACTTTCCTCTCTCTCCCATTTCCCCTTCCTCTCTCTCTCCCTCTCATTTCCCCCATACCTGCCCCCTAATCACCCCTTTGCCCTGACTCCAGACATATCCTCCTATCTAATGCCTGCGTTGGATCTCTACTTCAACTACTCATGTGTATTTCAGCTGCACTACTATCTTGTATCCTACCAGTATATGATTGTGTCTCTGATTCAACTACCCATGTGTATTTCAGCTGCACTACTGTCTTGTATCCTACCTGTATACGACTGTGTCTCTGATTCAACTACCCATGTGTATTTCAGCAGCACTATTACATTGTACTCTACCTGTATATGATTGCAAATCCTACACCTAAGTATCTCATCCACCCCACATTCCTAACAACAGAAACCTAGGACCTTCAAGCCTAGTTCCCTTAATCTGAGATGGCCCTGCCTATTCTCTACCTTTTACCTATTCTGGCTCCCTCTTGGCTGCCTACTCTTTCACTCCAGTTTCTGCCCTATTCCTTAATACCTCCTTATTTTTTATCATTTAGGTATGAGCTCTTACTTAGCTGAGACTATATGGGATTGTTGTCTCTTCTCATTCCAGTAATGCTTATCATTATGTACCTTTGCATGTTAATTATGTTGACTGGTATGTATAGGCCCATATTGACCGGCACCTTCACAATTTTTTTTTTTTTTTTGCACTGCTGTCCACCGTAATTGTAATCTTATGAAGTGTACTGTATTGTATTAATGCCCAGGACCACCTTGAAAATGAGCTTGCTCAATGGTGTTTATGCCTGGTTAAATAAAGTGATTGATTGATTGATTGATATACAATTATTATAACTGTTGATACTCTGTTTCATTGTATTGTATGTATATAGTATGTTATTCTTGCATCAATCCCCCCCCCGCTTCCTGGACGCATCTGAAAGCGAGCTATTAATGGCTCAGTATGTCTTTCCGGGTGAAATGCTTTAATAAATAAATTAATTAATAAATAAAATTCAGGGGTAAATGAGAACACAGTCTAGGTTCTGAGTTTGGGGAGCAACTTCACTTCCTGGCAAGCCCAGAGACACTGTCACCACTTCATAGTTTAACACAATTTATAAGCGATTCTCTCTTCAAGAAGAAGAGGAAGCTAAAGCCATCAACTGCTAGATGAGCAATACAGCTCAAGCAGAGGAGTTTTAAGAGCGAAATCAGCAGGGGGTGTCAGTCAAGTGGGCTTGCAGTACCGGGAATCAATGCAGAATTCAAATGAAGATCGGTAAGGGAAAACACTGCCATTTGTTTGCAAGTCTAATATAATGAAGGAACAGATTTGCTGCAAAATGCTGCTAATAAAAAATGTGCATAATATGCATGGCAAGCCTGCCAATGCACCAGAGAGGAAGGCAAACAATTCTGACTTAAAGGTATGGGGGGGCAGCAGCACTAATGGCTTGAGTTCTCACCTTCTGCTTACAAGAAGTGGGCTGGAAAAGCTCAGCATGGGATGGCATCCCTAAGTACTCCTACTGTGCTGAGGGGAGCAATCTAGCTTAGCTAGAGCTGATTTCAGGACCTGGTTCTCTTAAAGGCTTCCAAGGACACTGGTCGATCATGACCCTGATGAGAGCTAGTCACTTACCCCAAAGGATAAACAAATGGACAGATAACTTGGATGGGGGGGGGGGGGCTGCGCATCCTATCATTTCAGAAAGATGCCTGGCTCCTGAACTTCTAAACCTGAACTCCCCATGCTAGCGTTCAGCTGCCACTGCTAATATGTATAGTGCAACCCACTGTAATACAGTGCAATGCTGCAGAATTCTGCAGCAGAGTTCCTGCAGGAAAGAAGGCAATTTCAATGGGAGTTGATCCCTTCTTTCATGCAAGAAGTTGAGGCACTGTGTTGAATCCTGGTGGGCCCCACTGTGCAGTGTGTGGTGCCCATCCAAATGCACGTATATTTGTTTAAGACCGCCTCAGTGTTTAGGCCTCTCATGTAAAACCAGGAGGGTGCTTTACAGCACATCAGGAGGCCCTTTATGGAGGGCTCTGCCCTTCACTGTGTCCTTCCTTGGCTGCCCGAGGACAGCCATGGAGCATCGATAGCCAGCCCTCCCCAACTGGATCTAAAAAGGCATCTGATTAGGTTGGCCACCTATCCAGTTGTGGATCCAAAAATCTGTTTTTTAAGATTTGTATCCAGCCTGTCAGTTTTCCACAGAGGTACTCCAGTTACTGAGCTACATCTGAAGTGATCACATGCTGTTTAAAGCAGATACTGTCAAATCATTCATCTGGGCTGCTCAGAAATATCTTCTGTCATTTAGACATGTACTTGCAAAAACAGCCACTTAAGGAGGTGAAAAGTAGAGCTGTTGATACCCTTAACAGTATATTACCCTGTCCTTCTGCAGTACATTTTAGGCACTGTCTGGTACTGCTCTGTGAATGACAATTGTAGTATCACAAATGGCACGGTGGGAGGTGCAATGCACTCATCAGTTGAGAAAAGGGATGGAGGTTGGGGCGTGGTTTATTACCCAATTTTTGCTTTATCCAAAGGTGACAACTTGACATTTAACGCAGGAGGCAGTGCACTTTGAGATTCTGATTCGCAGGTAAGCAGGTTCTGTGCCATAAGTTAATTATTTGTTTACTTATTTAAAATTTGTATCACGCAGATGATGGGATTTCCCTATCAGATATTTCATTTTCATAAGGGTCTCTTGGCATAGCAGAGTACAAATGTCCAAGGTATACGCTACAATACAATAGGTCACAAAAGTCCTAAAACACAAAGGATATATACATGCAAACAGAAAGATCATGAAAGCAATACAGTGGATTCTGCTTAAGTGCACATCCAATTTGTCAGGCCAAAGTGGAATTTGCACTTATTCGAAATTATGTTGTAAATAAAGGGCCAGCACAGAAAATGATGCAAACACTATAGTCTTTAATGTGGCATTATACCATTTAAAATCTTTAATTAGCTAATTTAAAATGCATTTCAGTAATTTCCAGAGGAGAAATAAGTGCAGATTAGATTTAATATTTTGTTCACTTGTTAAACAGTTTCTCACACTCCATTGTATCTAACTTCCTCCTGATGAGACTTGAGAGAGGCTGTTAAGTACAGGTACCAGGTGCAACTGTTAGCACCTCATTGTGCACTTATCAGGAACAATTATTACTGGACTGATAGTGTGAAAGTGTGCTCTTCAACGAAATTTGCACTTAACCAGTGTGCATTAAACCGAAATTATTAATATGGTTATCTATGTAAAAGAAATCAGGACATGGAAAAAGTATGCACTTATCAAGAATGTGCATTATCAGGACTGCATTTAAGTGTAATCCACTGTAGTATGAATCTTATCAACTGTTCATAATCACAAATAAAAAGGGTTACCTCAAGGTGCCAACATGGTGAAGTAGTAGTATCCCCTTGCCATATAGGTGACCTGGGTTTGGAGAAGACTCAGTTCATTAGCATCAGTGGCAGGCCAGGTCTAGAGCAGCTGCCAATGGCAAAGCACCTCAGCTCAGTGAGGATCAATGCTGGGTTCCAGCACCACAGCGACCCCTGCTGAGGGCCATGGAGCTTGCGTCATGAAAGGATATACTGTGGATGCATGAGGCTGCTGGCAGGCCATGCCCATGCCAAAAGGAGTGGGAGAGGGCAAGGGGAGAAATTAGGGGGAAAAACACCATGCTGCCATCAGTATGATGGTTGACAATGCTCTTGGTCCCTGTACTGTTGACCCTTCCCAGAGGGATGGTACGGTTAGTGGCAGACAGCTTTACAGGGTTTTAAATAATTGATTAGCAGTTTTTTTCTTGGGATGATACTAACTGTACAGAAAGTATTTATATAGATTCTCTAGAAGTGCTGTGTGTGTTAAACACATTGAGGCAAGAGGTACGCATTTTCACAAAGTTTTAGCACTTTTGTGAGCAAAACGCTAATCAGTTTTTGGAGTTAAATAAAACCCTGCTTTGGGAGTGCCGCCACGGGGGTATGCCCCCAGGCCAGAGGACTGGAGGGATGGCGATGGAGGAGAAAAAAACTTGATTGAAAACATGGGGTATCTCAATATATAAATAGAAATAACATAATGTTAAAGAAACAGGTGACAGCAGTACATGCAAGTACATAACTATAACATTATTTGTACACCAATAATGCTAAACACCATGGGAATGTTATACAAATCACTATGACAACATTTATACTGGTTCTGCTTAAACTGATTTATGAAAGTTCCCTAAATGCCTTTTTCACATATTATGCCATTGTCAACCATGCTTCAGATGTTGTAGCTGCAGTTTGTTTTGTAAAAAAAATCTGTCACAGTCATTTTTTTGTGCTTTATCAGTACTTTGTTTCTGGCTGCCCTCCAGTTTTCTCTGTGCAGCCATACCTCCAGAATGATGTCATACAAGGGAGCTGTCAATGTTTTACATACAGCAACAAGGAATTCTGGATACATTTTAAAGTTGACTTAAATGTTCCTTATTCAGAGGTGTAGTCTCTTATTTTGGTAGTGGTAACTGCAGTATTGCACCTACTATACAGATGTACGTAGCAAGGCATTGTGGGTGCAATAAGAAGTTGTTTTCCAATTTCCTTACTGTGAGGTGCAGTCTTCTATTTCTGTGGTGGCTTCAACAATATAAGCTCTCATATGTTTATTTCAAAACAAGGCATTGTACATACAGTATCTAGCTGTCAAGATTTCTTTACTGAGAGATGATGTCACCTATTTCTGTAGTGACTACATAAATATAATAGCCTGTATATTAATTTACATAATGAGGCATTTTGTGTACGATAAATAGCTGATTTTTTCTGTCTCCCTAATCAAAGTGTAGTCTCCTATTTCAGTAGTGTTTACAGTAGTACAGTCTGTAGAAAAGCTTCTGGAAAAATGTTTTTTTAATGCAGGTAGGCCAAAAAATTCATGTGTCATTCTGGGCAGATGTTGTTTCACTTTTACTGCCTGCTGGTGCAGTGACAGGTCTGAAGTGACTGCTCCTGTCAGAATGCAGAAGTGTAGTGATACTTTTCTATATTTATGTTATAGGGCTTGGATGGCTATGAGTAGCTCAGGAGTGTAATTATGGGTCAATGATTACATGGCTCTGAGCAGCTTTCAGCCAATCAAATCAGTACAATTTTTCTACACGTGGTATAATGCTAGATACAGCTACTTGCAAACAATGCAAAAAGTCAGCTAAAAACTGACAGTGTCCCTTTAAAAACATTGTTTTCCTTGCATGATGTCACGGTTGGGGGTTGCAGTACTGAGAAAAAAGGGGCAGGGTTATGCAAATGAAACAGAGCACAGAAATAAAAGTTTTTTTTTCATGGAAAACTGCACTTTTTTGGCAGTTTGAATGGTAGAAGACTGATTCACAACTCCTACAGGTACTCCAATTTGCTATGGCAACCTTCCATAAATCACTTGCAGTAGTCCGTGGTGCAAATGGCTTCTCACACAATCTGCAGTGGCTGAAAACAGAAGACACAGATATATATTTCATGTTTATCAGGACTCACCAATGTGACTTTTCTGTATCTTTCCCCAGGTGAAGGAGGAACCAGCCCTACTCTATGATGGTCTTACTGGTTTGGGTCATGGTGAGCCCAAAATAGGAAAGCAATCTAAAAGACAAAGAACCTTACAGAAGAGCACTAAGGCAAGGGTTACCTAGGAAGGGCATTGGCAATAAAGCCAGGTTTCAAAGAAATACAAAATCACACCTACCCCAATAATGCAAAGCATCATGGGAACTATAAGCAACTCACCATGAAACAATTTAGACTGGTTCTGCTTTAAACAGGAGTGCATGGTGTCAAATGGCCTCTCGCACAGTCTGCAGTGGCTTAGAAAAGAGGACATAAGATGCATGTGTACCCTTCTTATGACTCATCAGTGTGCTTAATGTGTATCTCAGATCAGGGTAGGGAGGAACCAGCCCAGTGATGGTCTTACTGGTTTGGGTCATGGCGAGCCCAAAATAGGAAAGCAATCTAAAAGATAAAGAACCTTACAGAAGAGCACTAAGGCAAGGGTTACCTAGGAAGGGCACTGACAATAACGTCAGGTTTCAAAGAACTACAAAATTTCACATACCCCAGTCATGCTACGCATCATGGTAAGTATATGCAAATCACCATGAAAAATAAGTAAATAACTTTAAAATACTCCTTTAGCTTTCCAGCTGGGCTTACCCTGTGGGGTAGGCAGCTACTGATTTCAACCCCTCAAAAAAACATCAAGTTGTGACAGCATAGCATAACAGTCCAGATAACTATGCTATATACATGGCCATCCTTTCTGTGAAAAGCAGCTGCACTCAGGTTTTTGGAAGCAGAGATGGTGCACTGGATGTTAAGCCATATGCTGCCAGTGGCAGAAGCATTTTCCTCAGAATCTCAGAACTGCCAGCTCTTGACAGTCTCAGTCTGGTATGCATACCTCTCAACTGTACCACATTACGAGGAACGTTCCTCATTTTACTTCACAAAATCTCCTTGTTCCACATTGTGAGGACTTGTCCCACATTCAGTGTTAACATTTTAAAGGAAAAATCTCCAGTAAATGATGCAAAAAATATATTATTCAATTAATAACAGACTTTCTGAACACAAATGCAAACATTTTAACAGTGTTCTGAGCTTCTTAGGTAAAGATTTGATTAAGTGTTCCACATTTTGCTCATTTGTTCCACATTTTGAGAGGCAATGTTCCACATTTGGGGGACAAAAGGTTGAGAGGTATGCTGGTATGTCATATTCTGTGTATATTATTTAAGCAGTAAGGCATAATAGGGTGTGTGTTACTGTGGAGTAATGACATGCCTCGGGAAGTGAAGCCCAAGGTGAAGCCAACGGCTTTACACACTGGAGAAGTACTGTTATCCGTCAATTACCCACACCCTGGAATGCTTTATTGTGTTTATAAAATGGCTTTCCTGATTTTTTGTTTTTGTTTTAGGACCACGTAATGAGGTTCAGAAAGTTATGCATTTCTGACCTGTGCTGTTTTGCTGGGATATCAGCATGCTCATGTGACTGGATTCCACCAATCACAGTACAGTATTTCTCTTACCCATTTTATAATTTTATTTATTTGTAATATATGGATTATAAAAATAATACTACCAAAATGCATACAAAAAATTCATTGTAGTGCACTGCACGTAAAATGATAATACTATCGTTGCCAAGTGATAATACTATCGTTCAAAACTTGTAATACTATCGTTCGAGCTCTGAACGATAGTATTATCACCAAACCAGAACAGCGCAGTCTCAAAACCCTCCAATACCGTACACTTAATGCGTGCTGACGTACCACAGATCGTGCCTCCTCATTAGACTCAGTGTCTCTGTGGGCGGGCAAAACAGTTGAAAAAAATGGCATCTGTCTCTCGCTTAGCGAGAGAAAATGATCCGTTCGCTCTCCTGCTGATTCTTTGCCACAAAACTGTTTCTATAATCCTGCATACGGCATCGCAAGAAATCAATGAAAGGTAGGACTGCCTTAAAAAATAAGCAGCTCAACAGAGACACTGAGCGAGCGAGCAGGCGGGGGCAGGGGGGAGTGTGGAGACGGAGAGAGTCACTGTCTGAGTCCTTCCTGCGACGGCAGCCTGCCCTGGAGTCACAGCACCTCACAAACTGCCAAGAAAACTCGCATCCGTATATTACAAAAAATAAAAAATAGCCGAGTGTCTATGACTCGGGAATTATACCATCTCGAGGTTCTGGGGTCAAGGGAACTTCTCGAGCTTCGCTCTCGAGGTTCTCTTGACCCCAGAACCTCTCGATGGTATAATTCCCTTGTAATAGACACTTGCCTATCTATTATTCTATTTGTTTACAATTGATTTACCCAGCATAGCATAACTTCTGCTCAGTTGGGTTTTACTGCTACCAGTTTTATAACCAGGAGGACTAAATCACTGGGAGGTCAAGGGAACTGATCAGGGTCAAACAGTGAGTAACTGGTTGTGGTGCTATATGAGCATGGGGCTCCTGTTTCCCAAGCCTCTATTCTAAGTAAGGCTGTATGGAATGCTGAAATTCAGACAGAACAGAATTCTGCGGAATTCTGAAAAACTTACAAAGGAAGCAGAATTCCAACATACTGCATGCAAACTGGTTTTCATGGACTAATCATCTGCAGTTTACATAAACTGCAGATTCTTTTTCTGTAATCCCGATCTGTGGAAAATAGTTGGTTTACACAGAAAAGCTTTTTGAAATTCCACAGAATTTAAATCAAAATTCCAAAAGGCAATTCGACATCAGAATTACCATTTCACACCAGTTCCGATGGTGCAATTCTGTGTGTCACACAGCCCTAGTTCTAGGCTGTAGAGCAAACTGCCTCATATTGTGGGATGCAGTAAAGTTGATGGTACTGCCTTTTATTAGACTAACAGAAGTCTTTCCCCATTGGCTTCCTCATCGGGATATCATATCAAAGGGGTCCCTGACAGCTCAGAGTTGACTTGGTCAAAACATAATACTTTGGCATAGGTCAGTTTATATTTCATATACAGCATCTTCTGTATTTAGCACCCTTTTTCCTTAGTAACTGTGCAGATGTGCAAACAGGATAACTGTCCTCTAAACATTATCTGCTCTGATGACTGCTTATCCACAGCGGACATCACAGCCTGCTTGTGACATCACAGTCTCCTACTGTGGAAATGATCATGACCTCACAAGTGGGGTATTGAGCTGTCAGGTTGGAGGGACAATGATGTTAATGTTAATAGTTATAAAGGAAATTAAATACAGGAATATATCAAATATCACTTGAACTGTGTCTTTAAATTATAGTGTTTTTTTTTTTTTGGTTTTGCTCATTGCATTGTTTACCCCCACAGTGGAGCCACTGCTTGTCCATGTTTTCGACTCACAGGTGTGTCAGGTCTCGTTTACTTTGAGGTGGCCTCCCAGCCTCAACTCCAGTCTGAGTGCAAGGCCCAGGAGTGCGGGGTGGACTTTCATTCAATAGCTCCGGGGTTCTACTCCCAGGTTTTCTTGCCGACATCCTCCTTCTACCCACAAAAGCAACACAATTGATCACATCCATACTAGTATCCCCTGCAAATGGAGACAAGTCTCTGCTGCTCTCCACAGGGGTCACTGGTGCTGTAGGCAGAGCACCCACCCTCCAGAGATAAGGAAACACTTTGACAGCCGATCCTGTCTAGCCTGATGGCCCCACCATCACCAGATCCCAGGCTTACTCACAAACCTAGGTTGCCTGTAAGGCAGCAGAATGAAGTTGCAACAGAATAATGTTCTATTGAAGTTTCTTCCGAGGTGTTACAGGCTTTTTAAGGAAAGTCCTCTGAAGCCCTGTTTTCCCAAACATTAACAAGGTAAAGGAGCCGCCCAGCTAGTGCAGTGGTGGAGCTACTGTTTGCCATCCAGATGACTCAGGTTCATGCCTTGAGTCTGGGATGCTGACGGTGAGGCAGGGTCAGGTGTTCTTTGGATGACTTCTGCCTCTGGGAGGGAGGGCACCTCCTTCCGATGCTCGACTGCCCCCTGGTGACCCGGGGGGGGGGTTAGTGTGTGGGAAAGAATAAGTGGTCCCTCTGGGGTGACTTCATGTCAGCACATACCTACCCACCCAGAGTAGGGCCCGGCAGGGGAGCACCAAAGGAGGGGTGGGGCTTACCCACCTTTCTGACAGCCCCAATAGGCTAATTGCGGGGTAACCTCTCAGGACCACACCCTGCAGTGAGATAAGAGGAGAGTCTAGCAGGGGACAAAATACCCCAAGCAGCACTGGGCAGATTAAGCCACCCTGCCCCCCATGCCACAGCAAGGTCACTTCAACTCCTCCCACACCTCACCAGCTCTTCCTCATAGACCCCGACCATCAAGTGAAGTATCTCCTCCTGGTTTGAGGAACCAGCAGTCCCACCTATGCAGGACAAGCTGTGGGTTATGGCTGGGGTGTTCGGGGAGGTTGCAGAGCAATAGCTGGTGGAGGGCAGGACCACCGAAGGACTCCTGTGGCAGGCATCATTGCTTGGGTAGGTGGAAGGAGGTCCTGGTAACTGGTGAGGTGAAAATGGGGGACAAAAATAGAAAAACAAACAAACAATGGATGAGGTTTGGGCAGACTGTGGAGCCTAGTGATTAGAGTGTGGAACTGTGAATTGTCCACCTCCACGAGGGATAGGGTTTGAATTCCGATGAAGCTGTTGACTCATTGTGCAACTCTGAATAAGCTGCTTGTCTGCCCTGTGTCTCAGTCCTCCCAGCTGTAACCCTAGAGAGAAGCAGGACCCTGTTGAAAATAAGATACTGCATCTCAGCGGGGTTATCCTAGATATAAAAAATTCAAATAAGAAGCTCTTTCCCACAGCATCAGTCAGTCTCATTAGCCAGTACTTGTTGCTAACGGGAGAGAGTTTTCTTGAATCAAACGACAATCCATAAATTATACAGCGTTCATTGTCTTACAGATGTTGCATCTGAGCAGCAATACTGTTGAAAGGCTGGTTAGCAAATTATGGCCAGTTTATGAGCATTATACCATTAGTAATAACCAATGCTATGGGGATTACTGTCAAGGAACAATTACGGGTATGTGATAATGTCTTCCCATCAATTGCAAACAAAATTCTTGTTCTGCTTGGATTTCTAAAATATTTGCTTCTGTGTGTCAAGCTACTTGCAAAGGGTTAAACAACTATAAAACTGGTCACAGGACAGTGGGTTGGGGAGATAGCTTCACTCATTCTGAATAAGGTCGTTAATGTCTGATGGTGGGATCACTAAGCTGCGTTTCTAAGAAAAAAGAACACGCAAGTAGTCTTATCTCTTGTTGGCATATCAGTGGGCAACTTAACTTGTTTACTTCTTGGATCAGCAACTCCAGAATTGGTCAGAACTGACTGGTGTTTGAATGGAGCTGATTGGATGCTACTAAAAAACAAGATAGCTGCCAATGACGATGTCATGTCCCAGCCCTTTGGCATCATGGGAGCAAAGGCATGCTTTAACTGGAGTACACTGGCACTAGACAGTTATAGTCAGGCCTGGAATGTGGACCTTGTTGTGTTAAACTCAACTCAATCCTGCAACTGGATGGGCCTGTCTTAAGTCTTATGTGGAAAGATCTTCCTTTGAGAAGTACAGCAGTATGCATTCTAAGATCTATGTGGGTAAGAGAAACTTAGAATTGAGTTTGATGCAGACATTTTCTGTTTTTTTAAATTTCCTTTTGTTTACAAACCTGTTTTGTTTGATTTTCCTAGTGTGTTCTGTATTTACCCACTCACTCTATGTATGAATGTGTGTATATATATATATATATATATATGTGTATATATATATTGTACATTCTGTAGATATTAAATATTTTTTTACATCTAATTCATCTGTTACCGAGCAGTGTTTTGAAAAGGTACATATAATTTTACCTTGTTGGAGCACTATGGTGAAATGTTTTCCCTCCTTACTTTCTGCAGTCCAGGATTGTTATTAACTCTTTGTCATATGCTGAACCCCACATTTAGCTAATTGTATAGTCTCACACCTAATGTATTGTAACACTGTCATATCTGACATGTCCGGATAATGTATCTGACTATTTATTGTTCTGCCTGTTTGCAAATTTGTAATTAATTCCCAGGTCACCCCTGAAAAAGGGACATCTATGTCTTGGTGAGTCTACCTGGTTAACACAAACAAACAATAAATAAATAAATATTTTACTGGTAAAACTCTGTGTTTTCATCTTGGAGTGCATGTACCAAAGTTAAAGTGAGACTGCTTTTACTACAGGAACACGGTCAGGAGTGCCTGAAACAAACTGGAGTTCCTGAAGTCTAAAGGCCTGATTCTGTGAAAGGGAGTAAAGTGGGACAAGAAGGGAGTAGCCCAGTGCTAAATTCACAACAAGCTGGCGGCAGCATTCGTGACGTGCGTTAAGTCCATGATTGGCCAGGGGCACTGTAACAGGGTATAATTATAATGCACCTTTTTATCAATCATCAACTCACCAAAACGAAAATGCTAAAGTTTGTGCATCAATTAGAGAAGGCCAAACGGGGTCTGAAAAGAATCCTCAAGAACTGGGTCAGCTCTACAGTTTAGAACCAAAAAGAACCTCCTCCAAAACAGCTACAGTGTCTGAAAATGCACACAAGTGGTGAGCATGTAGCTAACATATAATTACCATGCAAATTACTGGGTCTTTATGTTTGGTTTTTTGTGATTAAGAAAATAATATGATTTAATAAGTAAAAGTAATGACATGTTTGTATATCCTTTTCACTATATATTGTAGTATACTGTTTGGGGGGTTATTTCTCATTCTCATTAAGTTACTTGGTTATTTTTGTTTGTATTATATTAATGTTATCAAAAACAAATTAAATATTAGTAAGCAGCTTAGATAACAAGATCCCTTTGTCTTGAGGGTAATATTGATTCATGTAATCATAAGCGAAAATTTTGATTTGCATTTTTATTTATATTAATTGACTATCATGTTTGCTTAAATATCCAATTTTGTTTCTAATGTAAATAATATAATATGTAAAATCAATAAATAAAAACAATTAAAACAGCAGTGCTTGTTAGTCACTATGTAGTGTTTTTTCCAGCAACAATGTCTTTCTGGCCAAAACATCAGTACACCTTGTGACACAAATCCCTCACTGTAGACTTCAAGTTCACTGCCACCACTGTGGTTTTTACCAACGGGAACCAGGGAAAACCTTCTTCTTCTTTTTTTTTTTTTTTAACTAGGAGAAACCCACTAAGCTGAAACTTATTTACAGGTGTGACCTGGGAGCACAAGGAAATTAAATGACTTGCTCAGGGTCACACAGTATGCAAGTGGGGGCTGTGGGATTCAAACCCAGGTCTTCAGGTTTGCAGCTCAGAGCCTTAAACCACTGAGCTATACTGCTTCCTCCTCCTCTGCACAAGGTCGAGAAGGTCAACACAATAACTGTGGGTAGAGTGCCCCTTCAGAGACGGACTGCAAACAGAATCCAGCAGAAACAGCAGAATTACCCTTTTAAATAAAACAAGCAGTCTCTGATTCTATAAAAATAGAAGCTTTACTAAAAGACTACAAGTATTTGCAACAGGATTTATGTATAGACAAAAGGATTACAGTTTACTAGAAATTAAAATAAATGGGAGTTATACAAGACAGGTTGCAGACAGAATAATCTGAGCTATTCTCACTTTAAAAACCTATTCATTTACCTGCTGCTGTCTGAAGAAAACACTATTCCCTAAGCTTTCTTATCAGACCTCTAGCTGCAAGGCTCTGGTGTTTCAGATGTTCCAAGTCCAAGAGGAAGAGCTTCCTTACAGCACCACAGTATATTTCTTACTTCTGTGGGGAGGGGTCTCATTTCCTTTGAGTGACAGTTCCAAGCTGTCCCCGACCCCTTTGAGAGTGTGTGTGTGTCCACCCTTCAGCACCTCCTTGCTAACATTATGACATACACCTGGGTCCTTTGTCCAACTTGGGAACATCTCCAGGAAGGACTCCCCTCTGAGGTTATTGCTTTATTGCCTCCTCCCTAGCCTTTCTGTTAGCTTTCTCATGAGAACATCAGTCCCTCCACCCTGACTGGCATATGCTGTCATATACTACTTGATCATGTGATCTGGTAACCATCTTGGACCTGAAGCACATGCATAGTCAGAAAGAATAAATGAATCAAAAGAATGCATGGCTTTGGTCCTTTTTCCCATCACACACCCATTTTTCTTTTTGCTTTCTTTTATTTCTGAATGAAGATACAGGATTTTTTTCCTACTCCTTTGCTATGTTCGCCCAGAAACAATTAAAAATCTTGGTACAATGGTGTGCTGTTTACTCTAAGAAACATATTGTAGGACCATCCTAATATATCCACAGTATGAATGTATATTCAACAGGTAACCTCAGCAGAAGAGATTTTTTTACAAGAGTGAGTGGCTGCCATCTTTAATCACTTGAGTCATTAATTACAGAGTTTGCTAGAAAAGTTGTTTTAAAAATAGAGACATTTGAAAATATGCTGATGATGAATATAGGGATATCAGGAATACATTTTTGTATCCTCCTCAAAGGCTTAAGCTCCAGGAAGTTGCATCAATGCCAAGACAGCTGCTGCGTAGCAGTGTGTCTCAGCTGTGGAGGGTTGGCAGTGGGTCCACCAGCACAGCTACCTCCATGGAACTGTTGTTTTATGTGAGGCCGATAGTGGCACCGCCACCACTAGGGGAGGTAGGAGGGAACAAAATGGCAGAATAAGAGCCCAATAGCCATCTAAATGATGGACAGGTTCAGACTGATCAGAGTACATCCCCATGAGCAGGGAATATCCCAGAGACATGCTACTGGCCGGGGAAAAAAGAAGCTATATGAAAGAAAGAAGTAATACATTTTTGCTAACAAAAAAAACCTTTATAGTGACTAAAGATGTTCACTGGTTTATAAAATATGCATCTGACATTTAAACTGCTCCATTAACAATGGACCTAATGTGCATCAAAGTCAAGGATGCACCATGAACCTTTGATAAAGGATTGCCTTGATCCAAAAGGAGATAGGCGATTGTTCTACAGGTTTGTGCCAGTCTGCACTTTCATAAAATGATGCACTGAGCATTTTTGAAACTTCACTTCTGGAGTGGCGTCTTTCATGCAAGAGGTGACGAGTGCCTGATTTTTTTGTTGCATATGCACCGTGGACCTGTAGGGAATCTGAGAACACAGATGCATTCTAGAAGGATCTTGTCTTCTTTTTTTTTTTTTTACAGCAGCAGTAGTATTTGTTAGCTGGCAAAAAAAAATCATTTTCATTAGGGGTTTGCTTCATCTTGACATGTTAAACACAGAAATGTTCAGCAGTTCATACAGGATAGGGCTTGTTTCCAGGAATCCCAGCAACACTTTCGGAGAACAAAACACAAGGTACTCACAACGCTTTCAACCACCAAAATTGGTCTTCATTTGGAGAAAGCATCATGATGGCTGCCATTGATGAGCCCACAGGAGCATCTCTATTACAGTATGGAGTATCAGCCTTACAGGGCAGATCTACGGCTCACCTTGAGCGCACAACCAATGAGCGTTCTCTATCAATGTCCTATGACTCCAACCCACCCCCCAACCCCCGATTCCTGCTAACTTCTCCCATGGTCACAGTCACACTCTTCAGTCAGGTGACCCCTCCCACTTGACACTCATCCCCTATCAGAGGACACAGAGCCAAAGATTGTTAAGATTCAAAACAAAAATGGTGACTCTTAAAGCAGCAGTGCATGACAGTGGTGACAATTTTGACCTATGCTTTTTATTCTTTCTTTAAATTGACTCTTATCTCCTGACTTATATGAAACATAGAAACATAGACTTTGACAGCAGATAAGAACCACTTGGCCCATCTAGTCTGTCCATTTCCCTACCTATTGGATAAGCTGCAGATCCTACTTAACCAACAGCCTACTTCTTCCTATCCCCCACCATAATTGCCTTATGTCTGTCCCATGCATTCTTGAATTCCCCCACTGTTTTTGGCCCCACGACCTCCTCAGGAAGGCAGTTCCATGCGTCCATCACCCTCTCTGTGAAAAAATACTTCCTCACATTGGCCCTGAGCCATCCCCACTCTATCTTCAGATTGTGTCCCCTTGTTCTTGCACATCTCTTTTTCTGAAAGATTCTACCCTCTTGGATTTTGTTGATTCCCTTGAGGTACTTGAAAGTTTCTATCATGTTCCCCCCCCCCTCCTTTCCTCAAGGGTATACACATTAAGCTCCTTTAGTGTTTCTTTGTATGTCTTCTGTTGCAGACCCTGCACCATTTTAGTCGCCCTCCTCTGGACTGCCTCCATCCTGTCTATGTCCTTGCGGAGATGGGGTCTCTAGAACTGCACGCAGTACTCCAGATGGGGTCTCACCAACTGTCTGTACAGAGGGATAACAACTTCCTGTTTTCTACTGGTGATGTCTCTCCCTGTACATCCCAGTATCCCCCCAGCCTTCTTTATTGCCTTTTCACATTGCTTGCTTACCTTTAGGTCATCTGATATGACTACCCCCAGGTCCCTTTCCATTTTTGTTGTTGTTAATGCCCTCCCCCCCCCCGAATGTGTACTCTTCCCTGGGTTTTGTTTCTTAGGTGCATTACTTTGGACTTCTTTGCATTGAATCTGAGCTGCCATACTTTTAACCATTCCTCCAACCTTACCAAGTCCCTTTTTATCCTTTCCACCCACCCCCGTGTATCAACCTTGTTGAAGATCTTTGTGTTGCCTGCAAAGAGAAATATGTTTTCTTACAGTCCTTCTGCAATGTGACTTACAAAGACATTAAGAGGACTGGACTCAGTACTGAACCCTGCGGTACCCCACTAGTAACCCACCTTTCTTCGGAGTGGACTCCGTTTACTATCACCCTCTGTGTCCTGTTGTCCAGCCAAACCTTTACCCAGGCTACCACCCGTGGACCCTCTCCCAGGCTGGTTAATTTGTTTATTAATCTTTTGTGTGGGACTGTGTCAAATGCCTTGCTAAAGTCTAGGTAGACCATATCCACAGCCCCTCCCTGGTCTACTACTTTGGTCACCCAGTCAAAGAAATCTATTAGATTCGTCTGACATGACCTTCCCACTGTGAATCCATGCTGCCTTGGGTCCTGTGCCCTGTTGGCCTCTAGGTACTCAACAATTCTTTCTTTCAGAAGTGATTCCATCATTTTCCCTACCACTGAGGTCAAGCTAACAAGTCTGTAGTTTCCTGCCTCTGCTTGGTTCCCACTTTTGTGAAGGGGAATCGCATCCACCCTCCTCCAGTCCTCAGGTACCACATTATCTTCCCATGATTTGTTAAAAAGGGTAGTCAGTGGTATCACTAAGTCTCCCCTTAGTTCTTTTAGAATTCTGGGGTGAATCCCATCAGGCCCCATTGCTTTGTCCACCTTAATACGATACCCTTCCATTCCCATTTTGAGTCTGCTTTAGCCCTTTTTTCTAATTAAACGTAATAAAACGAGGACTCCTTTAAATATGGCTCGAACCTGACTTTCATCAGTATTCTCAGATGTTTCTGTACACCATTTGTCCTATCGAGTTAGTAAACAGTGGCTACTGCGAGCTAGTTTATTACAGTTACAAGAAAGGTGATCTTAAAGAATGGGTGTTCAAAAACGAGAGAGAGAGTACTGATAAAAACCTGCTCTGAGCCGTATTAAAAGGAGTGCGCCTTTTATTATTTCAACTGTAAAAAAAAAAAAAAGTGGAAAAGCAGCATAAAAACTGCAGAAAAGAATATTATACAAGTCAGAAGATAAGAGGCAATCCAAAATAGAATAAAAAAAGTATAGATCAAAATTCTCACTGCTGTCGTGCACTGCTACTATAAGCAGTGGATCCAGTGGACTAATCTAAGTAACCAAAAGGGTTACAGAGGTGACAGTGGGTATGAAGGAGAGGACTGTACTTAGTCCAGGTAGAACACCATGACCAGCAAGCAGAAACATAGACACAGAAAAATAGAATTTAATGGCAGCAGGTAAGGACTGCTTGGCCCACCCAGTCTGCCTGTTGTTCCCTGCCTACAGTATCACCACAGACCCTAATCAATCTCTAGCTCTCCCCCCATTAAGATTCCCTTATGCCTTTCCCATGAATTCTTGAACCCCCAGCACTGTTTTTACCCCCACCACCTCTTCTGGAAAGCTGTTCCAGGAATCCGACACTCTTTCTGTGAAGAAGTACTTCCTTACATCTCTCCTGAATCTACCCCCCTCCAGCTTCATAGCATGTTGTCTTGTTTTTGAGCTTTTTTTCTGAAAAATACTTCCCTCCTGTACCTTATTTACCTTGTGAGGTACATAAAGGTCTCTATCATACCCCCCCTCCTTCTGGGGTGTACATATTGAGGTCCTCTGGTCTCTCATTATAGGGCTTTTGGTGCAGACCCTCCACCATTTTAGCTGCTCTCCTCTGGACTGCCTTCACTCTGTCTTAATGTCCTTCCGGAGATGTGATCTCCAGAATTGGACACCGTACTCAAGGTGGGGTCTTACCGCTATATAAGGGCAACACCACCTCCCTTGTTCTGCTGGTGATAGCCCTCCACATGCACCCCAGCATCCCAGTAGCTCTCCCAGCTGCTTTGTCGCACTGCCTGGCCACCTTTAGGTCGTCCGATATAATTACGCCTAGGTCTCTTTCCTGGTTGGTGGTTATGAATATCAATCCACCCATTTAGTATTCCACCCTCAGGCTTCTGTGCCCTAAGTGCATTATTTTGCATTTTTTTTCACACTGAAACTCAGCTGCCATACCCTTTACCACTCCTTGAGTTTTATTAGGTCTCTGTTCATCCTTTCCACCCCACTGAAGTGTCCACTTTGTTACAGATTTTGGTGTCATCCAGTCTGACTACTTATAAAATTATAAAAGATCTAACATGCACTGCAGGGTGTTGAATCTCCCACTGCTGCAGTCCTGCTCTGATGGCAGCTGCAGGAGATTCTGGGACTTGTAGTTACAGAGAAGGTCAGCTTGGAAGTCAGCAGAATCAGTTTGATACAATCTACTATACTGCAGTAAACAGTAAGTAAAAAGAAAATGCTTTTGCAAGCAAAGTGCAAATTGGCACTAGCCCCACACTTATGTTCAGGGCTTTTAGTGCTGACTCTTTCCATTTAAGGCCAGATTGCGAAGGTTTCTGCTGACCAAGGTTCCTTTTTTGGTATCTTCTTTTTTCTTATTTTTGTCATATGGCTTTT
Source organism: Neoceratodus forsteri (assembly GCA_016271365.2). Lineage (NCBI taxonomy): Eukaryota > Metazoa > Chordata > Ceratodontiformes > Ceratodontidae > Neoceratodus > Neoceratodus forsteri. Next base: position 233,512,024 of record CM028131.1, read on the forward strand.
GTTCTCATTGGTCGGAACAGGCAGGCTCTTAGTCCTGTCCCTGTCCCCCCATTTGGCAACCACCTCAACCCAGCTTAGCCAGACCCAGAGATCCTCATGGATCCCCCCTTCCCCCACCGTGACAGGGTCAGGTGGGGGAAGGCTGTTCTCCCCCACCCAAGAATTCAAATCCAGTGATGGCACCAGTGGACAAGATGGTGACGCAGAATGGAGGGCCAGAGGGCAGGATTTCATTTAGCCCGTGTCAATCACTATTTTCTCGCCCCAGTTCCCTAGCTGTGGTGACATGTGGATCTTGTGTTTGTGGGGGTGCAGACATGTCACAGAACCATGCCACCCACTTTATATAATTTTTGCCACCGGAGCATGGCACTACCCCAGACCTCCACCTGGTGGCAGCCAGCATCCAAGATAACACCCCACCCCACCCCACTCTGGGAAAGAAGAGCTATCTGTCAGATGCTCAGTCCCCCCCAACTGACTCCCAGCATCCCATGCTCATTCCTGAGCACAGGTTGCGTAGCAGGAGGTATTTTCTGGTATCTTTTAATGTTTTATCTGCAGCATCCTTCCAACATGTTGTTAACCAAAATGTGCATTCATTATGTCTTACTGGGCTGTTTTGATGTTGTAAGTTACCGTATTTCACTGAACAGAAGCTGGCTCTAATGGGAGCTGCAGGTCACAATGATGGCTTCTACTCGATGAAATACGGTATTCATTTTACAATATATATATTCTTCCCATCTCACTTTTGTTGTTGTACATGGCACTCTGAGTGTGGGAAGCCACATTATTGAATAAAGTACTACTACAACTTGGGCAGACTTGATGGGACAAGAGGCCTTTTTCCGCAGATAACTTCTGTGTTTCTATGTTACAACACAACCGTTTTTACTCATACTTAGCCTGCAGAACCAGTGAATTGATAATTTAGCATCCAGTGACAAGTCAGGAAGACTCTTTAGTCTGACTACAGATTACTGATATTTAAAAAAGACACAATTACCCTCATTGTTGCACTGTCAACACCTGTCAGTTACCCCAAAAAACACTGTACTACTCAGTAAATCAGAATCCCATTTAATTTGTGAAGATCATCTGATTGTGTCTCCTGTATGTTCCATATAAATGACATTATTTGTTCATATGGATGCAGAATATTGCTTTTTTTCCCCTGTACAAGCAACACAATTCTACAGTAACAATTTCCCTGCAGACTGCTCCTTTTTTCCTGTCAGATACAGGGCTCCCTGTAGATGTGAGAGCCTTGCCATCATCTGAAAGAGGCTGAATCCCTAACAAAAACAGAGTCCATCGCATTGGGAATTACTAGATTTTTCTGAGAGCTTGAATAACCTGCTCAAGCCCCAGAGCCTGGTAATGCTGTGATAATTCTGTGGCAGTACCATGGCCAACATGGTTATGCCATGATAACAGACGGCAGATACGCCATGTATACCAGAATTCAAGGTGAAAGGAAATTATTTTACATACCTTAAACACATTTTTGTTTTGTCCTTTGCATAATATCCTCTCCTATGTACACACAAATCCAGAAAAGAAAGAAGCCAGCCAGCACACTGCATTCTTTCCTCACTATCTCATTGGGAACACCCTCTCGTCCCAGCTTCTTCAAGGTACTTAGTTTAAGATGAAGGCAGAAGCAGTGTCAGCGGATGCCACTTGTTCTGGAAGTCTGTTCAAGCTTCCATCACTCATTCTGCGAAGTAGTTTTCCTGATTTTTTTCCCTTGGACCTTCCTCCCTATTTTTTTGAAACTCATCTTTGTTTAGAACAAAAAATACATATGGTCATCACCTTAATGCCTTTGCATCCCCTGTCAGGTACTCCCACCTCTCAATTTATGGGTTACATCCATTTGATTCCTTTCATCTTTGGTGCAAAGGCCATCTTTAGTTACTGACATCAGGACCGAGTTATTGGTAAAAACAGTGTGCCTGTCCAACCAAGTCAACAATCTAACCATGCAAAAGAGAACAGGTGAAAAACAACAACTGGATGTCCCTGTATATGTTGGGGGAGGGAGCTTTTGCCCTGGTACCTGCACAGACTTCTTGTTCTATAATCTTAGACGTAAGTAGGGAGAGAGGGGCAGGGTGGAATGTCCTAGGTAGGTGTGGAGGTCAGGCTTTAAACATTGAGTGGCACCTTGTCCTCTCATCCTTGTAGATTTGGAAGCAATAATGTGTTTTTCTGATCTTTTGTTAAATAAATTATTTCTTTCACTTTTTATTTTTTTATTTTACTGCCACTGTGCCTGCTTTCTGTTCTCCCTCCTTGCAATTTACTGCTCTTCGTTTCAGGGTTTTCTTGACAGCCTGATGTCAGTTCCCTCACTGATTGCTACTCTGCACTCTGCAGTGCAGAATGGTGGAAATGACATCGCAGAATGAAGCAATATAGCATGATAGGGTATGAGTTGTGGTGGATAAAGTCATGCCTCAGGTGTGTTGTAAGGCACAAGGCACAGTCGAGTACCTTCAACCAAGAAGTGATGTTAATGAGCTTTATAACAAGGGTCTCAGAAATGTAGTAATCTCATTGGCTGTCCATATTCTGAGAGCCTTATATCAATCACTGTTAAACTGTCAAGTACAACCTTATCTCCATGGTGCATGAATTCTTCTGAAAAAGTAGCAGAATTCTATTGCCTGGCACTTCTGAATGATTCTTAAGATGACATTCTTAACCAGCATTCTTGGGAAGGTGGTAGATGGACTACTTTATTAAACTATCTCCCTGTTGATGAGGAAAACAGTCAAAAGATACACTTTCAACATTTTTTTAAAATAGTTTATAACAGCATTAAGGCTTTCTAGTGATTGGTTTTGCAGGAGGTACTGTAGACGTGGATGCTTGCATGAAAGCATGCTATACTGTAGGAAGGATCTATTAGTCTAAAGTTAAAATGCTCCATGGGGCGAAATTCTTAGGAGAGCTTCAGAACACATCATTGTACACTTCTGAAATCTCAGAACTAGCTGACTCACAAACACAGACGCCAGCTTCATTACAGTCAATTTCCATCATGGCATCACTGGCGAATTACCTTCACAGCTGACAGCTTTGATGAGCAGTCATATGTCAAGATAAAACCTGAGCGACCATGGGTTCACAGGGACCCAAACCAACAGTGGCAGAAGGGCATTTACTTATAGGGCTCCCAACGTTTGAAACACTTTACCAGACAGCCAAGTGCTTGAATCATTCACCTGATCAGTTCAGACAAATTGTATGTGACTCGCCGAAGCATGTGTGTAATTGTTTTTAGACTCCTATTAGGATTTAATTGTAGAGAAGGTGCCTGATTGATGTTGATAAGCAGCTGTAGGCTGATGCCACCTAGGAAACTCTTGTTTAAAAAGGGGTTTTAATCTCAAATTTTGATTTACTATTTATATGCCCAGGATAATGGTTGCAGATTACAGGGATGACAGACATGGTGCATCTAGAGTCACTTCCAACCTAAAATCACCGTGATATTATGTTACTATGATAGCCCAACTGTTGCAACAACTCATTTTGAGTGGTACTCTGCATTCATCCAATGTTACATCTTGGAAGACTAAGGCATGAGGAGGTCAAGTAACTTAATCAAGCTCACACAATAAGTTAGTGACTGTGATGAGATCTGAAACTGAGATCTCCTGTTTCACCAATGAGTGACCTCCTCATTAGTTCGCACTGTAGTCCCCATGAACTTTATGGCTTTGGTCGCTTCAAATATAAAACGTAAGGAGTGTGACTGTAAAAGACTGCAGTATAACTGGGAGTCAGGGTATAGAAGTCTTGTTGCAGTGGAAGCCTTGTAGTCAAGAGCCTCACAGCCACGGTCCTGTGTATTACATCCTGAAAAGGTTTCCATTTCGCCTCAGTTGTGACTTGGGAGAATTGATACTCTGGAAATATCCTGTTCAATCTATTGATTTATTTAGTCATGGCGGGGCCATAATGTCAATTTTTTTTGGATTCAGTTATGTATTTATTTTCTTATTTACAGCAACTGTCACAGGGCCGGTGTCAGTCTCGGTAGCAGGTGTCCAGTGGAGCACATGAGGTCAGAAGAGGAAGTCAGAGTGTATGCTGGCATAGGGCCTGCTGTACAGGGGCTCAGTTCAGCCTACTGGCTTTGAATGTGCTTTGACACTTTCATAGAGCTTCAGTTTTATTTTGAAATGTGAATGTGAACAGGTTACATGGAGCCAAGGTATAGATGACCCCTTTGACAGTCTGTTAAATCACTTCCAGCTTGGACATCATTACAGAGGCGGAGCTAGTCCCATCATTTCACAATGTCCCAGGCTGGCAGGGGAAGAATGGGTTTCTTGCAGAAAGATCTAGTCAAGTAACCAAACTAAACACAGTGATTTTCTTATTTAGGTTATTGGTTACTGCTTGACAGTATAAACACTTGTGTGATTTCAGCCAATCCATGTTCAGAATCGCAGGGGCTCTTATCCTGCATACAGTTGTTGACTAGTAAGGGAACATAGACGAATGTGTAGGAGCAATCATACACAACAAGGCAGTTCTACAATCGAGAGGTTTCGGTGGTAACCAGAGACCTCGAGAGTGCAGCTCGAGAGGTCCATTACAATGGAAACCTTGAGATTGTAAAACTGCCTTGTTTGTGTATGGTTGCTCATACACAATCTTTTTATAGTGTATGGGCAACCATAAGTGGCATTCCTTGATCCCCAGAATAGGTCTCCTAGTGAAAAAAGGCTTACTTCGGAGCAGCTGTATCAGTTTGTTCCAGCACCACTCACTTTCTTAACCACCGTGGCATGCTTAATTGCGTATGCACGACCACGTTCGATGTTGTGCTGCACTAGTGACATACTCAGTGCAGCATAACAGCATCGTAATGCACTGAGTGCAGCACAACAGTGCTGTTCCAGGCATGGATTTCCATGTGGAACAGCGTTCTGCCATACACTATATTAAAACAGAGCATACCACTTCACAGGCGGGGGGAGAAGCATTACACTTAGTTTTAAATGTTGAAAAAACAAATTCAGAACTTATTATAAATTACTCTAGCCAGCTCTAGTGATTAGTAATATGTTTGTATGTGTAGTGAGAAGTGTATTTTATTGAATAATGACATTCTTTCATGCTGTTTGGGCTGACAAAACTAATGAACTTCTCTTCCCAGTCCTCTCACCCAACAAGCACAAGAGAACATTCTTATAGTGTACGGTAGAATGCTGTTCTGCATGGAAATCCATGCCTAGAGCAGCGCTGATGTGCTGCAGTAGCTATGTCTTCTAGTTTGTTGTACTGAATCAGATATGTAGCTACTGCAGCACAACAATTTGGAAAGTGCTCGTGCATGCGCGTTCCGATAACCTCTGCTCATTCGGAAATGGCTGCAGTGGTGAGAGCTGGCCCCAGAAGCGAGCGGCACTGTGAAAACTCAAAAGTAAGGACACCAAACTTAATTTACGAGTACCTATGCACTATAAAAGACAGTGTATGAGCACTCATATACAAGAAGGATATTTTTCACACTCGAGGAAAATATACTTGTTTTGTATGAGTGCTCATATACTGTCTTCTATAGTCAGTAAGAGACACCCCCTCAGTACACATATAAAAACAACATTTTATTTATTTTGTTTTTGTGGACCAGAAAAGGGTTGCAAAGCAATTCTGCCTATTTTCAGCTTCATCAGGGTGGGGTGGGGGGCAGTGAAACCAACTAAAATAAACCAGATTACGCTAGTATTGTAACCATCTGCCTAAAACATGTGCATAGTTTAAAATTAACTTTAAAATTCCATGAAATAAGGACTGAAGCCGGCTAAAAAGAATTTCTTATATTTGATGGCAGTCCTCTGGAATTCTCTTCCTCAACCCTGTAAATGCAAATAATTTATGGTCTTTTAAAACCCTTGTCGCAAACAACTTCCTTGATGCAAAATCAGTGTAGCTGTGTTTGATCTGTACTTCTTTGCTGAACAAATGTTATGGCTGTACTGTCAAGTAACTTTATAACTGCTGCTGTTGCCTCCAGGCCCCGCACGAAAATGAGATGGCTTGCCCAACTCGGTGGATTCTATCCCAGGATGAAAAGCTTTTAAATAAGAATATCAAATAAATCTAGCTCATTAAATCTCATTCAGAGTCCTTTCTGTACACAATATGCCTCTGCGCTGCATCAGCTGCCTCTCCACTTTGTGTAAATGTGGTGAATATTTGCTATATAGCACATAGGGTTACACAGGAAGCAGGAGCAATTGGAGACCACAGTCCATCCTCAGTAGTTCATGTCTCTAGCTAGAGGTTGCATTGTATTACTACTCAAAGATCGTATGTTGCTTATGCTGCTTTATGGGTTGCAACAATCCTTGGCTCAATGTAACTTTCCCGTTTTCAGTTTTAGATAGATAACTAAATACCCCCAATGCTGTTTCCTCTCCATGTGCCTGTCCAATCTGCCTCTGAGGCACTGAACGCTGTGTGCTTCTATCACTTAGGTTTTGGGAAGGAACTTTCTAAATGAGGTTTCACTTCCTTCCTGAAAGGGCCATTTGAGGTGGAGGGCAACTCTTCTGTGCCGACTCCTACGTCACAGCTCCCTGACGCCCATTGCACTGAGTGGGAGGCAGAGGAAAGCCAATCGGTAGTAAAAAGTGACAGCATTTTGTAAACTCCCTGAGCTCACGTCTGATCCAGGAGTTCTCACAACAACAGCATTTGGCTGTTGATGCCTGTCCCTCCCTCACATACAGAGATCCGCAGGACTTACCTTATTCAACCCTGAAACAAACAAATCAAAACAACCGATTAGGAGGTATTCAGATCTATTTAATAATGCAAGTATTAATGAAAGAATGTCCACAACGCATGTTATTAAGCCCATCCTAGCTTCTGCCAACGTCAGTTTGGAGCCAAAAAAAGAAAATTAATGGCCTGAAGTCGCGTTCTCCTCTTGAAAACGCTGGAGCCCAATCAATCTCTGTTCACTGGGCTGTCACCCATTACTATTAGCATGGAGAAAATTACCCATTTCAGCTTTCATTCATATTAAAGAAGTATTCAGTACTTGGGCTGTAAAACACTCCAAGATCAAGGCGCTGTGAAAGGGAAAAAAATAAAGGGGAGACGTGTGAAGCCTATTAATATACTGCTGACTGCTAATTCAATGCAGCGTCTCACTTAATCGCCCATTAACAACATGGTTTACTCATGCTGCTGTGCTCATCAGCTTTGCTATGGTGTGATTATACAGCTGTTTTATTGGTTAGGAAACAGAATGTTGGCAGCGTAGTGAGGTCCTCCCAGGTAATGCTCCCTGCCCTCTCCCTTGGGAATTTCAGAATTGTCAACTTACACACGCAGGCACTACCAGGGGTGGGTTACCATCAATTAGTCTAACCCTAGGGTGTCATGAGGCTTGAGATGTAGCAAAGGGTCTTATGCCCTAAAGGTTGGATTAATGAAGGTAATTCCAACTCTGGAGTGTCTTACTGCAATTACTAAACCAAAATGTTTTTATTTTTCTAAATTAATGTTTTTGCAGTCAAAATTTGAATTCTTACATACTATATGCAAATTGCCAGCTGTTAATTTAACGCTTTTAGAATGTTCTCAGGCAACCAGGATGCTCCACACTGTGCATACTTTCTGTGTTTTCAATAACATTTTAAAAAATGTTACTGTAAAAGTGTAAAAGCACTGTCTTTTGAGCCTCCAAACTGAGCTCTGACACCATGCTAGCCCAAGCAATTTCCCAGGCATCATTGTGGCCCTGGCACAAAACACAGTGAGTACAGAAATACATGATGGGATACTGCTAGTCAGGAATGGAGTATAAGGAAAAAAAAGTCAACATTTTAACCCTTGCTGTGCCATGGATTGATATGTCTGTCCAGAATTCCTACACATTCTAATTCTGTTTGTAGTCTAAGGGTTAAGTAATTAACTCACTATGAGCTTAGTTATGTATTTCATATAATATTTCATGGCTGTGTAAAGCCAAAAAATTAAATGGCAGGCCTCCTGTGTCTGCCTTAACCTGAGTTCCAGCATGGATTGTATGATTGTATGCTGCCTGCCTCTGAGTCCTTCCATCTGTAGCTGTGACCTTGCTTCACTTCCTGCTTTTGTGCTGGGCTTCTTGCTGCCATTTGGCTTGCGTCTTCACCCTGCCTTGCCCCTCATGGGCTCTGCACACTGCTGATGGCTGGCTCACACCAGACATTTCTCGAGCCTACATTCTGCTGCTCCGTAGCTCCACCAGCCTGCCCAGGTGGTTGTCCTGTCCTCTACCCTGGGGCTCACCTTTACTCTTACCATCTACCATTCCTACTCTACTACCTACCTTCAGGCAAATGCATCGCCAACCATCTCTGGTTGTATGCCCTCTTACAGTTGGGCATATGCCCACTCTCAGCCCCTCAAGGGCCCAGTCACCTCTCTGGCTTCATACTGTTCACCCTCTATGGCTTTGTGCTGCAATGACAACTATGCTTTCATCTCACTGGTTTCATGCTGTACCACCCAACCCCATCAAGGGATCGGCTTTCTATATCAATGAGCCCCACCAAGAGTGGTTTTGTGCTGACAGAACTGAAGCAGCCGTTGCCGATCTTCTCCTTTTCCTTTGGGCATTCATATCTCAACATTTCTTGGCATAGCTACAGCCATTCCCCAGACAGCAAGCCTTTGACTCCTCTGTGGTAGAAGTCCTTCTGTCATAGAAACATAGAAACATAGAATTTGATGGCAGATAAGGACCACTTGGGCCTAGTCTGCCCATTTCCCTTCCTAACGGATAAGCTTCAGATCCTAGTTAACCAACAGCCTACTTCCTCCTACCCCCCACTAGAATTGCCTTATGTCTGTCCCATGCATTCTTGAATTCCCCCACTGTTTTTGACTCTATGATCTCCTCAGGAAGGCTGTTCCATGTATCCACAACCCTCTCTGTGAAGAAATACTTGCTCACATTACCTCTGAGCTGTCCCCTCTATCTTCAAATTGTGCCCCTTGTTTTTGACATCTCTTTTCTGAAAGATGCTACCCTCTTGGACTTTGTTGATTCCTTTGAGGTATTTGAGCGTTTCTATCATGTCCTCCCTCTCCCTCCTTTCCTTGAGGCTATACATCTTTAGTTCCTTTAGTCTTTCTTCATATGTCTTCTGATGCAGACCTGCATCATTTTGATTGCCCTCCTCTGGACAGCCTCCACCCTGTCTATGTCTTTGCAGAGATGGGTCTCCAGAACTATGCTACAGTACTCCAGATGTGATCTTACCAACTGTCTGTACAGAGGGCCAACAACTTCCTGTTTTCTACTGGTGATGCCTCTCCCTGTGCATCCCAGTATCCCCCCAGCCCTCCTTACTGCCTTCTCACATTGCTGGCCCACCTTTAGGTCATCTGATATGACTACCCCCAGGTCCCTTTCCATTTTTGTTGTTGTCAGTATCTCACCCCCCATTGTGTACTCTTCCCCTGGGTTTTTGTTTCCCAGGTGCATTACTTTGCACTTCTTTGCATTGAATCTAAGCTGCCATACATTTGACCATTCCTCCAACCTTGCCAAGTCCCTTTTCATCCTTTCCACCCCACCTTGTGTATCAACCCTGTTGTAGATCTTTGTGTCATCTGCAAAGAGACATACTTTCCCTTCCAGTCCCTCTGCAATGTCACTTATAAAGACATTAAAAAGGACTGGCCCCAGTACTGAACCCTGCGGTACCCCACGTCAGAAGCAGATGTTCACATCCTCCTAGTATGCAGCAGTTCTGCAGCCTGACTGATGCCTGGGACAGTATTAGTTCATTTGGCACCTGAAGGGATGGCGATCTGAAGCCTTGGATCCTCAGAAGATTTCTCCACAGGCAGTTTTCCTCTCCTCCGTGCTGGTGGTCATAGAATTAATTAGATTCCTAGGGTGTAGTTAGGTTTCTTCCACCAGATGGGTTGGGACTTGGATGGTGGCTCTGCTTATTCACTGGTTGCTTAGCTTCATGGTCTTCCCTCTTTCCTTAATGGAAGATGATGTTCTGACAGTTTTATCATATGCCTTTGACTCTAATTTGTGGCTCCTCCCCTAAGGTGCCTATAGCCAAAGGACTGCAACATGCAGCATGTCTAGGGGGTGTAAACCTCTTCAGGTTTCCTGTGCTTCCAGTACTTCAACAGGGTGGTAGTTCCCCAAGAACAGAGAGCACAAATGGTCAAATACACCACAAGCCACTCAAGCTTGCAATCCATACATTGCACAAGCACAACATTCTAGCAACCAACTCCACTGCCCAACCCATACATAGTTGCCAACCAGACTAGTGAACCTTTGGTTAATTAGAATATTGTTTACCTGATGTTAGTAGGTATGATGTGGAGGACAGCACTCTGCCTGGCAGCTGACTTATCCACCTCTATTCCCCCAATTACATCATCAGCATTGTGACCTTACTGACTGCGACATCGCTGTCGCTCAGGAACAGCTGCCAAGTAGCTGCCAGGTTAGTCACCTGTGATGTCACTGTCAGTGAGATCCACCGCTGATTATGTACTAGGAGAAATATACTGTAGATAGATACATCAGTTGTCTGGCTGAGTGCTATTCCATATCACATAGAACGCTTTCTAATGGCCAAAATGAAAAAAGAAAAATAGTTCAGAAATAAAAAAAAGTTACAGCTGACTACTTCTTAAAGTCTGTATCATTTTCCAGTCTGTTATTTTTGGTTCAACTAGCTCTTAAAAAGGTGGGACAGAGTATAGCTCTTTGTTAGGTAATGCATGTTGAAGAGCTGATGAGATCACTTCACAAGCCAGGTTTCAGTTTTCAGTATTCCAAACAACTGATTTATCTGATCATTACCGATTCCTCTTCCTATAACTCATAGTCTGTTATATTGGGGGGGGGCAGTAAGGCAAGCTCTGGTTTGACTTGCTTAAAAAATCCTGACACTTCCACCATATGTTCTTTCACTAATTGTGGTCAAGAGAGACGCATCATTTGTGCAGAAGCAGTTTATTTTCTGCATCATCAGCCCTATCAAAATAAGAAAAAAATTAAAAAAAAAAAATCACATTCAAACAGCTGGCTGCATGTATCCACGCAAAGTAACACCTATCATTGCTCACTGCTGACAATCACATTCTGCCTCGCATGTGGTGTCTGACTCTGCTCAAGCTGTCCCTTGCAAGAATCTGCTGGAAACAGCATATTGCCCTATTATTTTCCACAATATCAATCCTCCAAAAGATCACAAAACTGTGATGGTGCCTCAGTAAAAACCAGAATGTAGGAAAGGAAATGAATTTTGTTTTACATGGTGCCTTTCATACAAACTGTATCTCAAAGTGCTTTACAATCTAGGACAGGGAGGAGAAAGAACATTGCTGTCATTCTCAGTGTACTGAGAGATTCAAGCAGCACAGAGATAGCTGAGAGACTACACAGGGGTTACACTTAGGGATGTTAAGTGACTTGCTCAGGGTCACACAGTGTGTAACTGGCAGATGTGGGATTCAAACTTGAGTCTGCAGGCTCCCTGCTTTGTGTTCTAACTACTTGGCAACCCTGCTTCCAATGTATTATGTGACAATGTACTACCTGCTTTATTGAGACTGATCAAACCAGTGGTATTACCCTAGCATTGCCTAGTTGGGCCACTGCATAACCACAGAATTGACAAAGCATTGTTGGGCATCAGAATTTGATATGGGTGGGTAGAAACATAGAATCTGTCATCAGAAAAGGACTGTTTGGCCCACTCAGTCTGCCCAGATTATCCCTGTCTAGTCTGTCTCCGCAGACCCTAACTGGTCTCCGGCGACCCTTCCTCCTCCCTGCTTATGTACTAATATTCCCATATGTCTACCCCATGCTTGAAGCCCCCTACTCTTTTCATCTCCACCATTTCTACTGGCAGCCTATTCTAGGTATCTACCATTCTTTCAGTCAAGTAGTACTTCCTCACATCCCTCTTAAACTTCCCCCCTCCAGCTTCATCACATGCCCTCTGGTTCTGGTGCTCTTCTTCATTCAAAAGAGACTCCCCTCCTGCACCCTGTTCACCCCCATGAGGTACTTGTAGGTCTCTATTATGTCCTCTCTCGCTCTCCTCTCCTCCAGGTGTACACATAGAGATCCCTCAGTCTGTCCTGGTAGGGCTTTTGTTGCAACCCCTGCATCCTTTTGGTTGCCCTCCTCTGGACTGACTCCACTCTGTCTATGTTCTTTCTAAGGTGCGGCCTTCAGAACTGGACAAAATACTCCAGGTGGGATGTCACCAGTGAGTGAAACAGTGGCAACACCACCTCCCATCCTCCTGCTGGAGATACCCCTCCCTATGCATCACATCACATCACTGCCCTGGCCCTACCCACTGCACTATCACACTGCCCTGCCACTTTGAGGTCATCAGATAAGATGACCGAAAGATCCCTTTCCTGCTCAGTGACTGACAGTACCTCCCCCCCATCCTGTACTCAGTTCCTGGGTTCCTATTCCCTAGGTGCATGGTTTTGCACTTTTTTCACTGAACCCCAATTGCCATGTTCTTGACTATTCTTGATCACTTCTTGAGTTTACCAAGATACCTATGCATTCTTTCCATCCCCTCCTGAATGACCCCATTACAGATTTTGGTATCATCTGCAAAAAGGCATACTTTCCCTTCTAGTTTACCTGCAATGTCACTTAATGAAGACAATGAATAGGATTGGTCCCAGTACTGAGCCCTGTGGCACCCCACTGGTCACTCTTCCATAATCAGAGTGAGTGCCATTAACCACCACCCTCTGTCTCCTATCCATTAACCAGTTTCTAACCTAATTTACCACTTTGGATCCTGCCCCTAGGCTGCTCAGTTTCTTAATCTGCCTACTGGGTGGCACAGTTTTAAAGTTCTTGCTAGAGTTCAGATAGGTGCTTCCCTCGATCTAGTTCCCTGGTCATCCAGTCAAAAAACTCAATCAGGTTTGTCTGGCATGACCCCCCTCATTTGAATCCATGCTGCCTTTGGTATTGCAGCCCATTGGATTCAAGATAATCTATGAACTTTTCCTTAATCAGTGCTTCCATTAATTTCCCAACCACTGAGGTGAGGCTCACTGGCCTATAGTTGCTAGCCTCTTCCCTGCTGCTGCCCTTGCGTAGGGGGATCAAGTCTGCTCTTCTCCAATCCACTGGAACCATGCCCATTTCCAGTGAACTGTTGAATAAGGCCATCAGCAGGGCAGCCAGCACCTTCCTGAGTTCCTTTAGTACCCTTGATTGTACTCTGTTAAGTCCCATAGCCTTGTCCACTTTCGGACCTTCAGGTTCCTTCAGGACTCTTTCCTCTGAATAACTTTAGCCCACCTCTTCCCTTTGTTCCAGCTATTCCCTAGTGGTCCCCCCCCCGCATTGCAAAGACTGAATAAAAGTACCTCTTCAGCATGCCCGCTTTTTCTTGGTCGCCTTCTGTGCAGTCTCTCTCTGGCACCCTCCGTATCCTCATAATGCCTCCCCTTGCTTTTCTCTTTTCACTTACGTACCTGAAGAAAGACATCCTCATTTGCTACCCCTTTGTCTATCCTTTCCTCTGTCTGTGCCTTTGACCCCCCCTCACTGTTTTACCTGCTTACCTCTGTTTTACCTGGTACATCTCTCTGTTTCCCGCCCTCTTCATTTCCTTATACCTCCTGAATGCCACCCTCTATTCCTTCATCACCATGGCCCTTCACTAGAGTACTATAATGGTTTATTTTTCCTTTTGCGTTTACTCACTTCCTTCATGCAGAGACTGGCTGTCTTAATTATGCCTCCCTTATTTTCCCCCACTGTTCCTCTACCTCTCTCCGGCAACTCCCTCTCCCTCCACTAGGACATTTCTGAGGTAGTCTTCCATTTCTTTAAAATCCTCCCTACTAAACTCCAGGACCCTCATCCTGGTGTGGTTTGCCTCTGCTCCCTTCTTTATGTTAAACCACTCTGAATGGTGATCACTGTTGCCTAAAGGACTGCCCACTGTGACACCTGCAGTACTGTCCCTGTTTGTAAGCACCAGGTCAAACATTGTCCAATTCCTAGTGGGTCCGTTGACTAGCTGCCTGAGAAAAGACCCTTGTAGTGAGTCAAGGATGGCCTTGCTCCTTGGCAAAGCTGCAGCTGGAAGGCTCCAATCCACATCAGGCAGACAGAAGTTACAGCTAGCAGCACCTCCTCTTTATTTGCCATCCTGATGATGTCTTCCCCAAGTGCCTTATCAAACATCTGTCCCTGCGCTGAGGTCTGTAAATCATTCCTGTATGGATAACGGCCTCAGCTCCTGCCTCCAGGATGACCCATAGTACCTCCAGTCCTTCCCTTCCTTTTCTTCCAGGTGTCCCTGTACTTCTGTAGCCTTGATTGCATCCCTCACATATAATGCAACCCCTCCACCCTTCCCTGTCTCCCCTAAACAAAGAGTAGCCTGGTATGGCCATATGCCAGTCATGGCTGTCAGTGCACCATAACTCCATTATGGCCACTAAATCCAGACTAGTCTCCTCCATGATGGCCTCCAGTTCTGGAATTTTACTACCCAGACTCCTTGCATTGGCACACGTGACTCTCCATAACTTATACCCTCCTTGCCTGCCTCCCTGCTTTCTCCCACACCTCAGCTTGTGTTGTTCCCTGAAGCTCATCTGACCGCCCCTTCCATTGTTACCCTCTCTTTTACCTGTCTCCTTTAGTCCTCTCTTCTTGCTTTCCTGATTTATATCCCCTTGTCCTCTGCCTTGTCTCCACTCCTGTCTCCTTGTGCCCCTGTCCTGAGGGAGCTTCCTCCCCTCAGGCACTCCCTCCTTGTTGCTTCATCATCTGGGGATGGGCAATTTTTGCCTCCCTTGGTATTATAGCTTCCCCCGCCTAGCTTAACTGCTCATCCAAGTAGCATTTGAACCTCCAACAAAGGACCGTGTTTCCCTCCTGGAAGGATGTAGTCCATCTCCCCTATACAGGCCCATATCCTCCCAGGCCATATGGCCTGCTGCCTGCAAGGTAGCTGAAGCCCTCCTCCATGCACCCTGCCTTTGACCAATTGTTAAAAGCCCTGGTGCAGAGTGTCTTTTCCTCCCCTGGACACACACAGGTAACACCTCAGTAAACACCACTGTGTGGGTTACCTGCTTAAGGCCCCTCCCCAGCTCCCTGCAATTACCCTGCACTACCTCTATCCTATCCCATGCCATGTCGTTTGTCCCCAGGTGGCCAATGACATCTAGCTCCCTCCCATCACCTGCCACTCTAGCGATCCTCTGGATCTGCTCTCCATCCCTCCAAGCTGATGTTCCATGGAGACACTTGAACTCCCTCTCCCTTTCACCTCCCTGCTTCCAAGTCTATCCCCCTAATGATAGAGTCCCCTAACAGCAGATGCTTCCTCCTTGCCTGGGGGCATCTTCCTCCCTCCTTGGGGCTTTCCTTTCTGAGGACCCCCACATCCTCCTTTCCCACTTCTGCTGGTGCCTCCTCCTGGCTGTCCTATCCTGCCACTATGGGGAATGAATTGTGCAGTGGTACAGGCTGAGGAATGCATACCCTTCCTGCCACCCCCACCCTCTAGGAGCCTACCAAGGTCCATCCACTCTGCCTTTGCCTAGGCATCCTCTGGGGTAGCAGTGGCAGACTTGGTGGCCCCTGAGTGGGGCAGAAGGTTCTCTGCACCCTTGCAAGTTTGACCTGGAGTCCAGTAGCCTTTGCCCTCAATCCAGAGAAGTGAGTACAAATGGAGCAGCACCTCAGTCTCCAGCATGTGTCCTAGAAGACTGCGGCTCCACGCCTGTTACACAGCACCACTCCCTTGCTTTTCTTCCTTAACCTTTTTGTCTGTTGAGCCCTTCCTGTACCTTCCAGCCTCCTTCTATGCTTGTTGACTTCCCGCCTCTTTGTTTATTTGTCTGCTCTGAAATGTATTTGTTACTTTGTCCTAGATAGGATGTCCCCTAATTTCCCTTTTCAACCCTCCTACCAGTAGCTATCTGATTCCTGATGTTTGCTATCTCTTACCCGTTAGTTGCTACCCCACTGCTTGTAGCTACTTAACCTTAAGCTGTCTGTTTCAGTATATTCGTATATAGTACTGTGTTATCTCCAACCTTGTTCTGGCATCTGCCTTTCAGAGTCTCCTGAAGACTATCAGCAGATGCCTACAGCAAATGTTCCACTCCTCTGCTGTTCTACTCACACACTGGGACACAAGGGTACTTCAAAACTGGAAGAAAGGAATGTCTTCTTCTGCTGTCTCTCCATACAAAAAGGCCCTAGATGATAGAGAAGCAGGTAACTGTTGTGGGATTGCAAGAGAATACCTCTGACAGTAACTGGATACTAGGGGTAACGTGATAAAAATGGTAGGGGGAGGTTCGAAAAGGACACAAATAAAATACTTTTGTACTGAGAGTGTAGTAGAAAAATGGAACAGACTGTGCAACAATGTGGTCTGTACAAAAATGGTACCAGGGTTCAAGCTGGGAGGGATATACACAGTTGGACACATGGGTTTAGTGAGGGGCACCATGGGGAAAGGAATGTTAGTTACAGAGGATCCGAGGGACCAGGGGGCTCAGTCTCAGAGATTAGATAGAGCAAAGGGCAGACTAGACAGACCAACTGACCTTCACCCTTACAAGTTTTCTGTGTTTCTATGGGATGCCTGCCTGTGACCTCAAAGGTAACTCAGTCTGTTCCATAACGACATACCTGGAAAACAGAAGGTGTTTAAGGATACGGGTAGCCCACCAGCCCCCATTTTGTGGGCTACTAGTATGTTTCTGTGTTCCCCCATAATGAGAGCAATCAGTATGTGGTATAGTCCAGGAAGTATGTTAATGGCCCTAAAGACAGAAGGGGAGTCAGGGTGACAATTAGTTGATTAGACCTCAGATTGCAGAGGCTCTCCAGTCAGTTTCTACAGGGGAAGGTGCCTGAATAAGAGACCAGAGAAGCAGAAGAGGCTGCTGTATCAGGGAGGTCACAGGTGGGACTCAAACCCCAAGCCTATGGGGAATAAAGTGATGCAGGCATCCCAGTAGTTGGGGGTGTTTTCATTTGAAGACATATGGGTCTGAAAATGTGTACAGATGCTAGCTGGGACTGTTCAACCTGCAGTGAATGAGTTAACACAGCTCATTGAAGCGAGAAGTCCAATGCCTAATATGGGGTCGCAAGATCTGTGTCCCCCAGCAAAGGGATTTTCAGGCCTTAGCCAGGGACAACAAGACAAGTTCATAATGCATTAGGGTCTGCAAAGGCATGAGTACTGTTCTGAGGAGAGTACGGTAGAGTTCAGGTACACAATGTCCAGGGTCGATGGTACATTCGTCTTGTGACACAGATAGTATGGAGGAGGTCAGATGCCTGAAGCTCAGGGTTGTTGGTATGTGATTCTTGTGAAGCAGATAATAGGGAGGAGGTCAGACACCTGATGTTTAGGGTTGCTGATACGTGTTTCTTGTGAAAAAATAGTATGGAGGAGATCAGATGCCTAAAGCGCAGGGTCATTGGTACATGCTTCTTGTGAAGCAGATAGTATGGAAGAGGTCAGATGTCTGACGCCCAGGGTCATTGGTGTGTGCTTCTAGTGAAGTGGATAGTATGGCATGCTCAGACACCTGAAACCCAGGGTCACGTGTATGTTGTCTAAGGATACAGATCATATAGGAGAGCTCAGACACCTAAGGCCAGGGGTCAAGGTTATGTCCTTCTAGTGATGCAAATCACAAGAGACCGCTCAGACACCTAAAACTTAGGGTCATGCCTTTCTAGTGGTGGGAACAGTATGGCAGAGCTTAGACCCCCTAAATCAAGGCTCATGGTCTTGTTCTTCTACTGACGGGGACAGTATGTCAGTGCTTAGACCCCCTAAATCAAGGCTCATGGTCTTGTTCTTCTACTGACGGGGACAGTATAGCAGAGCTTAGACCCCCTAAAATCAAGGCTCATGGTCTTGTTCTTCTACTGACGGGGACAGTATAGCAGAGCTTAGACCCCCTAAATCAAGGCTCATGGGCTTGTTCTTCCACTGACAGGGAACAGTATGGCAGAGCTTAGACCCCCTAAATCAAGGCTCATAGTCTTGTTCTTCTACTGACGGGGACAGTATAGCAGAGCTTAGACCCCCTAAATCAAGGCTCATGGTCTTGTTCTTCTACTGATGGGGACAGTATGGCAGAGCTTAGACTCCCTAAATCAGGCTCATGGTCTTGTTCTTCCACTGACGGCAGAAGACTCCAGGAGAAAGGACTGCTGTGTGACTGAACTTCTCTGCTGGGACTAAATTAGAAGAACTTTTGTATTTAGACCTTTAATTTAGGGTAAAAAAACTAACATACAAAACAAAACAAAAAAAGTGTGTGTTTGGGTTAACTGAACTGAATGGTAACTGAAAAGTCATCTAGGTGTAAATCTCAGGTGACTGAAAGGACTTAACTGCTGTGAGGTTTAAATTACTTGTAGAAAGATCTGGTAAGTAGGGGAGTGAGCAGCTAGAAGAAGCTACATTTAAAGACTGCCTTAGAAAGATTCTGCTAATAGCTTGGCAGAAGACCAGGAGAAAGGACTGCTGTGTGAATGAACTTCTCTACTGGGACTATATTGCCCTTCTTCCTTCCCTCCACCCCCCACCCAAAGCTCTATTTTTATAGGCACAGGATTTGACTGACAACAGGAACTTCCTGTTTAGGGGCAGGAAGTGAGTGATCACAGAACCACCAAGGACCCACCATCCTAGAAGGGCAAGAGTAGCTCTCCGGCCCCCTCTAGCTGCTGGAGGTCTGCCTCTGAACAAGTAAGTGGTCTACTAAGAAATATATGATATTCTTGTCTCAGAACAGGACAATCAGGAGCTTAAAGGGCACACAGGCAGAAAGTAAGAGAGAGAGAAAAAAAAACAGAGGAAAGAGTAAGGATTGCAAACAGTTAAGGGGCCAGAAATAAGACATGATTGGAGTGGTGCAGTGCAGTGGCTGTGGAGCAGCAGTCTTCCGGGAGATGTTCTGGAGGATGCGGTGTTGTCCCATCTGCAGGCACCTCTCTGGGCTGAGGGAGGAGGTTGCTCATCTCCAGGCTGAGTTGGCCAGGATTTGTGGGACCTCCTCTTCCATCCAGGGACCACCAGTGCCACTGCCGTTGCCTCAGAGGTTGCCAAGAAAGAGGCGGTTGGACCACAGTGGGCTCAGGGAGGGGTGGTGGTGGAACAGAGGCACATCCCTCAGTTGTGCCTCTCCACAATTCCTATGCCATTCTGGCAAAGTGTAGTTCCTCTATGGAGGCACCTACAGTGGAGACCAAGGAGGATGCTGGGAACCTCCACAAGGAGACCCACAGGAGGTGGCAGGGGACCCTGCAGGAGAAAACAACTCCTGGTGGGGACTCCATTGTTAGGAAGGTAGAACTGGGCAAGGAAGGGAGAGGGAGGTAAGGTGCCTGCCTGGTGCCATGGCTTGGAGGGACAGGAGCGAATCCTCAGGATTGCTGGAGCAGCTGCACAGGGAGGGGGCTGGATGTCATTGTCCACCTAGGGACAAATGACCTGGCTAGAAAGGGATTAGAGAGTGCAGGAAGAGTTTGTGGAATTGGGGAGGGCCTTAGTCAAGTAGCACGCACGGTAACCTTCTCGGAGGTGCTACCATCTATGGCATAGGAGGCTAGGGTGTTCCGTGCCATGGGATTCAATCAGTGGTTGAAAAACTGGTGTGGAGCTCAGGATTTGGCTTCATTGGGGACTGGGGTCCACCTGGAGTGATGCAAGCCTATACTGGCATGATGGGCTGCATCTGTCCGGGAGGGAACCAGGATCCTAGGTGACAGGTTTAAATGCTTCATTGGCAAGCTTTTAAACTAGCCAAGGGGGGAGGCACTGGAAAGGAGCAGGAAAATCCTAGCCCTCCAAACAATCACGGTAGTAAGTGTGGCAAACACCAACATGGAGGTGTCGATAGGGAGAAGGGCAGGGGTAAATGGAGAAAGTGACAAAGGCAAGAAGGACAGGGATGGGGCAAAAGGGGTAAGGCCATCAGGAAATGGAGGGTAATGAGTACCAATGCCCGTAGTCTGGGCAACAAGCTCCCTGAGCTGGTGGCCTTAATGGAAGAGGGATGCCTGGATATCATAGCAGTCACAGAAACATGGTACACAGAGAACCATGATTGGGATGTTAACATACCAGGTACATAACCTACAGGAGAGACAGGCAGGGGAGAAGAGGGAAGGAGCTCTCTATGTAAAGGAAGGGATAAAAGCAACTGAACAAAAGAGTAAACAGGGAGGAGAGGAGGCACTGTGGGTCACCTTGGAGACTGGAAAGGCACCACAATCCACTGGGGTTGTGTACAGACCCCATGTCAGGGAAGGAATAGACAAGATATGATGGAAGGCATTCTTAGACTGGCAGAGAAAGGGAGATACTGTTGATGGGAGACCTGAATATGCCAGACGTTAACTGGAGCACATTTGCTGCAGCGACATCCAAAACAGGGCCATTCTTGATGCCCTACAGGTGGCAGGCATTAGACAGCTAGTTTGGAACCCACTCATGAGGGAGCAATCTTAGACCTCGTACTCTCAAGCGGGGCAGTGAAAGGATCTCAGATCTAGAGTGGGTTGCCATCTGGGGACAAGTGACCATCAAACAGTGTGGTTCACGTTAAACTCAGCTACAGAGTCAAGCCATACAAAAGTGAGGGTACTGGACTTTAGGAGGGCTGACTTTGGCAAGATGGGAGAGTGCCTCAGAAAAGCACTAGCAAACAGGCTAGAAGGAGGTGTGAGCAACAATGGGGAATTATCAAAACTACCATCACAGAGGCAACAAGCCTTTGTGTGAAGCAAATAAACAAATCAAAACGAAAAGAAAAAGCCACTATGGTTCTCAAGAGAGGTGGCTGTGAAAGTCAGGAAGAAAAGATAGCATTCGAAGTATAAGGAAACACAGAAGGAGCAGGACAGAGAGCTGTACCAGTTAAGGCAGAAAGAAGCAGGGAGGGAAGTCAGAATAGCAAAGGCCCAATCTGAGGAAAAGATAGCCAACTCAGTTAAGAAGGGGGATAAAACCTTTTATAGGTACATCAGCGAGCGTAGAAAGACAAAGGGAGGGATAGTGAGGCTGAATAGAATAAATGGTGGGTGGGCAGAGGGGACAGTGAAAAGCAGGAATACTGAGCGAATATTTCTGCTCAGTATTCACAAAGAGGAGGAAGTCCTAATCCAATTAACAGAAGCACTCTTGATAGGAGGTCGATCCCAGTCCTTTCACAGAAGAAAGGGTTCTGCAAGAACTCCTAAAACTGAAGGTGGACAAAGCAATGGGTCCTGATGGAATTCACCCCAGAATTCTAAAAGAATTAAGGAAGGAACTAGTGAAACCACTGGCTACTCTTTAATAAATCATGGGAGGATTGTGTGGTACCCGAGGACTGGAGGAAGGCGGATGTGATTCCCCTTCACAAAAGTGGGACCAAGACAGAGGCAGGAAACTACAGACCTGTCAGTCTGACCTCTGTGGTAGGGAAAGTGATGGAGTCACTTCTGAAGGAAAGAATAGTTGAGTACCTAGAGGTCAGTGGAGCACAGGATCCAAGGCAGCATGGGTTCACAGCGGGAAGGTCATGTCAGACGAATCTAATAGATTTCTTTGACTGGGTGACCAAGTAGTAGACCAGGAGGGGCTGTGGACATGGCCTACCTAGACTTTAGCAAGGCATTTGACACAGTCCCACACAAAAGATTATTAGTCAAATTAACCAGCCTGGGAGTGGGTCCCAGGGTGGTAGCCTGAATAAAACATTGGCTGGACAACAGGACACAGAAGGTAATTGTAAATGGAGTCCACTCTGAAGAAAGGCGGTTACTAGTGGGGTACCGCGGGAGTTCAGTATTGGGTCCAGTCCTTTTAATGTCTTCATCAGTGGCATTGCAGAGGGACTGGAAGGAAAAGTATGCCTTTTGCAGATGACACAAAGATCTGCAACACGGTTGATACACAAGGAGGTGTGGAAAGGATGAAAGGGACTTGGCAAGGTTGGAGGAATGGTCAGGCGTATGGCAGCTAGGATTCAATACAAAAAGTGCAAAATAATGCATCTGGAAACAAGAACCCAGGGAAGAATACACAATGGGTGGGAGGTAGTAACAACAACAAAACAGGAAAGGGACCTGGGGTAATCATATCAGATGACCTTAAGGTTAGCAAGCAATGTGAGAAGGCAGTAGGGAGGCGGGGATATACTGGGATGTATAGGGAGAGGCATCAGCAGCAGAAAACAGGAAGTTGTTATCCTCTGTACAGACAGTTGGTGAGACCCCATCTGGAATACTGTGTCCAGTTCTGGAGACCCCATCTCTGCAAGGACATAGACAGGATAGAGGCAGTCCAGAGGAGGGCAACTAAATGGTGCAGGGTCTGCAAGAGAAGCTGTATGAGGAGAGACTAAAGGAGCTTAATATGTATACCCCTGAGGAAAGAAGGGAGGGGGGACATGATAGAAACTTTCAAGTACCTCAAGGAATCAACAAAGTCCAAGAGGTAGCATCTTTCAGAAAAGAGACTTGCAAGAACAAGGGACACAATTTAAAGATAGAAGGAGGGCGGTTCAGGGGCAATGTGAGGAAGTATTATTTCACAGAGAGGGTAGTGGATGCATGGAACAGCCTTCCTGAGGAAGTTGTGGAGTCTAAAACTGTGGGAGAATTCAAGACTGCATGGGACAGACATAAGGCAATTCTTGTGGGGGGCAGGAAGATATAGGCTGTTGGTTAAATAGGATCTGTGGCCTATCCTGTAGGTAGGGAAATGGGCAGACTAGATGGGCCTAGCGGTCCTTATCTGCCATCAAAGTCTATGTTTCTATGATGGGGACAGTATAGCAGAGCTTAGACCCCCTAAATCAAGGCTCATGGGCTTGCTCTTCCACTGATGGGGACAGTATGGCAGAGCTTAGACCCCCTAAATCAATGCTCATGGGCTTGTTCTTCTACTGACAGGGACAGTATGGCAGAGCTTAGACCCCCTAAATCAAGGCTTGTTCTTCTACTGACGGGGATAGAATGGTACAGCTTAGACACCTGAAGCCCAGGATTGTGGGTATGCCATTCTAATGATAGAGATAGTATGGGAAGCCTCAGATGCCTGAATCCTACATGCTTCTTATGAAGTGGATAGCATCGGAGAGCTCAGCCACCTGTAGCCCAGAATCATGGGTGTGTGCTACTTGTGAAGTGGATGGTATTAGGAAGGGGGGGCATCACATGCCATAAGTCAAGAACAGGACTGTGCATGCTTATTATGAAGTGGATAGTATGGAGGAGTTCAGACACCTAAAACCCAGGGTCATAGGTATGTGCTTCTTGCGTGGACAGTATGACTGGGGGAGCTCAGATGTTTGGACCCCAGAGTCATAGGTATGTGCTTCTTGTTAAGTGGACAGTATGACTGGGGAGCTCAGATGTTTGGACCCCAGGGTTGTGGGTATGTGCTTCTTGTGAAGCGGACAGAATGGGGAAGCTCAGACAGACACCTGAAGCACAGGGCCATGGATACATGCTTGTTGAGGGGCAGGTAGTAGGGGGGCTCAAACACCTGAAACCCAGCTGCCTTTCTTTTTTTGAGCAACATTCTGTACAGTTCTCTTCACAGAACCAGTAATTTGGCATGTTTTGCTATGTCAAAGTTTATGTATAGCATGCTAGTAAGCATGGGTGTGGATCTACCTGAACCATGCTTAGAGTTCTGTACACAAACTGTGACATAGTTAAAACTCCAGGTCAGTGGTTCAATGAAGAGAACAGAATGCAGCCCACAAAAACACGATGATGGAAAATATAGTTTATCACATCCCTTTATATTCAGATACAATTACATGTGGATCATTTAGGGCTAGGAATTTCATTTCTATAAATAGGGACATTGTAAACAGGAAAATATCATTACAAACAGCTGCCAATTAGAAATAATTTCCTGTCCTCTTTAAACTGAAGTCAACAGAGATGGGATCACAGAGAAGCTAATACGGGTGACTCAATACTGTAAATTGGTTTTGAGTTCAAGATATGGCTGGTCAGTGAGCTCCTCAAATTAATAGCCTCTGATGTCACAGGAAATGCTTAGGAAAACCTACTTTTGCGACCCACTTCTGCTTATAGTTCACAAATTCTCTGCATTGGTAGCTTTCTCATTTTATATGCACAATAACATGAAAATATGACAATTGTCCATTAGTCTTTATCTGCTCTGGCTGCCTGTCTACACCTGACATCATGAAAACACACTTACAAAAGTATGCTAGAAGGGCTGTACTCACCAAAACAATCCAGGGACAACCAAAGTGCAAATGGGTGGTGCGCCAAGAAGAGGCAAGCAGCAGAAAATGAAAACTACAGAAGAAGCCTGTGAGGTTCAATGCAAGGGCAAACCTATCTGTCCTCCCATCACCACTTTGATGAAATAAACCAGTTTATAATGTTCTACTGCCTGCCTCTTCTTGGCGCATCACCCAATTGTGCATTGGTTACACTTGACGTCACAGTCTTCTATTTTTGACATCATAATCGTTTCCACAGCAACCGCAGTATGATATGATAATCAGAGGATTGTGATATCAGGTGTGGACAGACAGAGCCAATGAAGCCTCAAGTTCTTTTCTTGTTAATGCCAGTTGGGTATAGGATGGTACAAGTCTCTGAGCCGAGGCCAATTTGACTCATCAATTACTCCAAGTAGTCAAATTTCCTATTTCCCATATACCTATCAAGTGCAGTTTTAAAACTGAGCACAAAATCACTGTAAACAATTTCCTTAGGCAATTTATGCCAGGCTAATGCCACTCTCTGGTTTAGCCAAGTCCTGTTCCCCTTATTGATATCCTGAAAAAATCACGTTTTAGTTGCAGGTTCTGATACCTGCTCTGCCTTTCAGCTTCCCTGATCTCTAGACCAAGAGATTCCCACAAATTGTGGTCTTGGAAAAGCCTTATATACTAAACACAAATCACCCCTAGTAGTATATGAGGGAATATAAATTTAAATCCTGCAGCCTATCATAATATGAGATTTCAGAGAGATTTCTAATCTTCTTTGTAAATCTCCTCTGTGTTCTATCAATTTCACATTTTGTTTTTGGTAAGGAGCCCATAGTTGTACACAATACTCCAAGTGGGGGAGAGCCAGCATCTTGTATAGGAGCATCAAGATCTCTCTCTCTCTCTCTCTCTCTCTCTGTCTCTCTGTCTCTCTGTCTGTCTCTCTCTCTCTCTCTCTCTGTTTCTTCCCTACCTTTAATATTTCTTAGTATGCAGCCCAGAATTCTATTTTGAAGACACATTGGATTCTAAATACAGAAGGCATAATATAACGAAAAAAACCAAACAGAACTTGTCTAACAGTTCTGTTTCTCAATGTTTCTGCCATGGCATTTGGGGGTTCTGTAAAGTTTCAGTAAACACTGCGGAGCAGCACCTTCTCCATGTTGGACAGAGGGGGTCTGACTTGTAAAAATGAGTACTATCCCTCCAAACATGAGACAGTTTAGAAACATTTTTGTCACTTATTTAGGCCCTTCTTTGCCAGAAAAGGTGGGTTACAACGTTTCACATCATTGTTTCTACTTACAAACTGCATTACTTATTTTTGAGTAGACTGAACATATTTATAAAATAGGTGTGGTGAATCTCTGAATGTGATTGGCTAAAAGACATAACATAAATGTGGGTTGATTTATTTATTTTATTTTTTATGTAGCTTTTGTTAACTGGGTAAGTGGACTAGCCATAAAATGACTATTTTCAGGCATGACCCAGGAGAGTACAGACATGCAGAAACTTAACAGGATAACAATTTGTAAGTGCTTTAACATACAATGAGTTAACGCAGTGCACAGGCATCCTTGGTACTTAGCCTCATCATACAGCAGTGGACATCTTTTTAAAAATATTAGGCAGATATTTTTTTCCTTCTGCAAATCCAGACAACACAACAGATCATGAATTTTGAGCTCCCCTCACATCTTACTTAACACCAACAACCATATCAATACTTAACAGAAAATCTCCACAGTGTTGTTTTATAGCGATTTTTTTTTTTACACATGAACTTTCCTTCCTGTCGTCTGACTGTGTTATCCGGTTATTTAACTGCCTCAGGCCTCACAATGAACTGGGGACGTGTGATGGTTTAGCACAATGCCCACCCTGTTGTCTGTTACTTCTTGCCGATGGTATTGACTATTTCCATCTGCTTTTGCTGGGTTTTTGTTTACACATACGCTGTCTCTTTTTAAATCTCTGGTCATGGGAGCTACCCACCTCTGCCAGGCTACCACCCAGCTCCATCCTACTCCTTCTATGCAACTTACCTGTCCTCATGGGGTCAACAGGGCATCCTGCTCTGTGGTGAATTCCATCAGGGAGCTTGGCTGGGAATTTCCCCCTTCCCCTTGTTGTGCAAGTCTGGAGGAAAGTGGTCAGTCAGAGTGGTGGGGCCCGGGTCTGCATTGCACTCCAGGGTGTTCCACTTTATTTTGCCCAGCCTCTCAGGGAGCCACTGGTGAAGGCACTATGGTGTGCATGGGCATTCAGCTGTGTGGCTGTGGTTCAGAGTCAGGCTGCATCCTCTGTCCCTTATGCCCTTCC
Organism: Neoceratodus forsteri; assembly: GCA_016271365.2. NCBI lineage: Eukaryota > Metazoa > Chordata > Ceratodontiformes > Ceratodontidae > Neoceratodus > Neoceratodus forsteri. The sequence goes on from CM028131.1 coordinate 233,538,667, forward strand.
ATCTGCACCTCCACCTCTATTCCCCAGGTGGCAGTAAAACACATGTGTAGGGTGCTTCCTCCCTCAAGCTCTTCTGTCTGCACCACCAACCTGTAGTCACCCAGGTGGTAGTACTGCAGTGAACCACACTGACAAATCATAAGCCAGCTTGGTGCTAGAAGGGGGTGCTGCTTTCAACAATGGGTGCTAGCCCCAATTTACTTCAACAGTCACAGAACTGTAGAACATGCATAAAAGGCAACAGACTCCAGGCTGCAGAAATCAAACTTTCAAGCCCTAGCTCATGAGATGTTCACGGGTGTATTTATTGCACACAGAAACACTTATTCAGATTCACAGCTAACACATCGCAGCTGCAGTAGTTAATAAAGCAAGTGCAGGATACTAAAGGAATAATGCATGACAGGGTGTATGTCGTGCTGGGATAATGCCAGGTCTGGGGGGGGGTTGGGCATGAGGCCGCAGGCTGAGTGCGTCCAATGCCCCAGGCATGATGTTATCCTAGCACGACATACACCCTGGAGTGCATTATTCCTATTATACAATGGCTTGTTGCTATATATAAAATAAAAAAATAATTTTAAAGAATATTTTTATTACTGTGGAAAAATATTTTTGTTTCTTAAGAGGAGATGCAAAAAAGAGTAACAAATGGTCATCCAAACAATTCTCAATTGGTTCACAGTGCTGAGACTAGACCTGTGGCGTTATGCTGGGATAACTCCATGGGTCCAGCCCCACACACTGACCAATCACAGTCCAAGATTCTTTCCTGCCATTGTATAATAGAAAACAACATCTTTAAAGGGCAAACCGATTAGTGCCAAGTTGGTAACATACCACACATGGCCTCCACTAATGAAATAGTGAAGTACTTCTTCACTGAAAGAATGGTGGATGTCTGGAATGGGCTGCCGGCAGAAGTAGTGGAGGTATAAACAGGAGCTTCAAGTATGCATGGGATAGACAGAGAAGAATGTTATTAAATAGGCAGAGAGGAGGGAGGGTCACTGGAGACCAGTTAGGGTCTGCGGAGGCAGATTAGGCAGGGACCCTTTGGGAAGACTGAGTGAGTCAAGTGGTCCTTTTCTGCTGACAAATGTTATGTTTCTACAGAGAAGGAGAACATCCAGAGGGCCACCTGATCATTCTTGAAAAGCTGGGGAGGTGATCAGAGATCCTGCAGCTTGTCTTCAATGCCAAGAAATGCAAAGTTATACACATTGGAACCAAGAATTCCAGGATGGAGTACTACCTGGGTGGAGTCCAGGTATCTGCATCAGAGGAGGAGAACCTGGGAGTGATGATCACTAGTGATCTGAAGCACTCCACGCAGTGCAAGAAAGCAGCAGCAAAGGCAAACAAGATGTTGGGATGCATGGCTAAGGGATCAGTAGTAGGAGCGAGGAGGTTATACAGCCCTTGTACAGGTCACTGGTGAGGCTGCAACTAGAGTGTGGAGTTCAGTACTGGTGCCCACACCTCAAAAAGGACATTAACCTGCTGGAGAAGGTCCAGACTAGGGCTGCAAAGATGATAGTGGGTCAGCAGGGTAAGGCATATGAGGAGAGGTTGAGGGCACTGAAAATGCATGCCCTGGAGGATGGAGGGGGGTGTGATTGAGACCTTTAAGTACTTGAAAGGGATAAATAAGGTGGATAAGGAGGGTCTTTTTAAGATAAGTGGCAACTATAACATGAGGGGGGGCACAGTCTTAAGCTGGGGGGGTTAGGAGGGAGGTCAGGAAGCACTTCTTCACAGAGAGCGTGGTGGACACTTGGAATGTACTGCCAGAAGAGGTGGTTTTGTTGAAGATGGTGGGCAGCTTCAAGAGTGGCTGGGATTGGCATGGGGGAAGGAAAGGATCATGGGTTGGGGAGGATGAAAAGATTGGGAGGAATGGGGGGGCAGGGCCAGTAGCTCAAGCTGTGGACACCGCAATATGAGCAGACTAGATAGACCAAATGGCTTTCTTCTGCTGGCTTCTTCTTATGTTTGTATGTTCCTTCGTCACCCCTTGATGCGCTGTTCTCGTTCCCGAACCTGGGTCACTAGTATCGTGAGAATGCATATATTGCCTCTTAAAATGGCAACTGTTTGCTCATATGGCTTTCCAGTATACAATAAAAATGTAATTAAATGAAAACTGGAGATGCACATCAATACAAACCTACCATTCTCCACTGCAGGAAGCAGCTTTTTCTCCTTTTTTTCTTTACTAGTCTCCTACAAATTACCCACATTTCCAGTTCTCTCATACCCACTTAAAACAGCTATAGCTGCCCCCATAACTAGTACCAAGACATATTCATGGTTGGTTGGTTGGTTGGTTGGCAGGAGTGGATTCCTCTCAGAGATGTACCAGCAGCCACTAAAATGGAGCAAATCATCTTTGCTGGTTTTCTGCAGGGGCTATCCCAGGAAGTACTTCTGCATCTTTGCTGTGTGGTCAGCCTCTGCTGGGGAGCCAAAACCTACATGCAGATTCCAGGTCCAGAGGACAAAGCATCAGAAGATATTGGTCATATCATAATCTATTATGCTGCGCCCTATGAGCAGTCCTTGAGCCATGAATGAAAAATGAGCCCTTTTTCTTACTGAATTAATCTGATTTCGTTCTAAGAACAAATTATCAATTTAAAACAGCACCATGATAGCAGTTACTAAAACAATAAATGAAGCCATGACTTACTTGCCTGGAGCTCTGAAAAATGAGCCCAATTAATTAAAGGTGCAGTTCAATGACAAATTTCCACTATAGAGGGGGCCAAGTGCATGCTTCTCCTCCCACAAGAAGCTCACAGCAAGGGAATCCCTCTTTAGTAAAACAGCCTACTCTCTTCCCTGTTTTACGCCTCAGTGGGTCTGCCCTCTTCTGTGATTACAGGGAACTGAAAAATCATTGAAGCCTATGTGTTTGGGACAAGTAACCCAGGCTGAGGTGAAAGCTGTACCAAAATTTCCCAAATGGTGTCTGAAACACTGTCCAATGTGACCTTGAGTGTAAGCTCTCTCAAAGAGACAATTAGGCCTGCTTCTGATCACTAAGTCACACATATCTTCAATATTCCCATTGATTTTTTTTTTTTTTACATTTTCTTTTTGCCTAAGGGGAACCCAAAACCCTGGATGTGCTTCTGGAAGAAAAGCAGCCTCTCCTGTCCCTGGAATTATTTGAAAATATTTGATGAACACTTAGGCCCTGGACACACTACAGAACTGTTTTTGAAAACCGTTTTTAAAACCAGTTTAGCTAAACCATTTCAGTGCAGACACATTACTCAGTAACCATTTTTGAAAACGGGTTAGTGTGGCCACACTGCTAGTGTTAAACCTGTTCTCCTTGTAACTATTGTCCAACACACAGAACTGTGCTTGCCTGTACACACTGCAGTTAGAACTGTTTTAGTTAAACCATTACAGCTTAAAACACTTTTACTCCTGGACAGACCTGTGAGTAAAACCATGCTAGCTCCAAAACGTTTTTAAAAATGGTTTTAAGACTAGGTATCTAGCAGGGTTTAAAAACACTTTTGTTAAAACGTTTTATGGGGCTTGTAGTCTGTCTGCAAACAGTGCTAGAAGGATTTAAACCGTTTTAAGGCACTTACACCGTTTTAAGTTCCCCAGTGTGTCCAGGGCCTTATTGACCAGTTAGAGAGTCTAAACAAAGACTGTTGGGACTTAGCTAATTCTGCACATGGAAAAGCGTGAAGGCAAAGTGGATTAATGGGATGTCTTAACGCACTGGCCTGGCAGGTTTGGGGAGGGACCTGGTCTGGACAATGAACCCAGATGGAACAGGCCAACAATCATCTGAATCCATGAGCTTTCCTGCTGCATTACTCTTCTACATCCTGAGGCCAAATATTTCAACCTCAGCAGCAGCACAGGCTGGGGAGCGGAGGATTTAGACTGACACACAAAGAGAAAACTTTTGGAATTTGCATCACACAAAGATAAATGAGCTTTTCGTACTGCTTTAGAAAATATTTTTCAAAAGTGAAAGTAAATGCCTAATATGCACCCCAAACTATTTTCTTTGCATCTCCAAACCACTTTTATACTCTAAAGCCTCAGTCCCAGGCAGGCTGACAAAGTTTCACCAAAACAGACATTACCTTTTAAACAGGCTTGAACATCTGATCCAGTATAGACTGAGAACATCAAACTACAAACAGATGTTTCATCCTGACATATTTTGCCTGTAACCAGTGTTGGTCATCTTTTTTTTAAATCTCACTTTAATGCTGTTGGTACTAATACTATTTATTGAAACTATGAGTGGGTATGAGGACCTCACTGGAAATGAGCTTTGATTCAACTGTGCAATCTTTTTCTGAGTTTCCTGAATAAACTCTACTGCTACTGCTGCAGCTACTGTTGGGTCTCCTGAATGTAGTCCAGTTATTGACTCAGCCATGTAGAAAGTCAGATTCAAGGGCAAGAACTAAAGTGTTTAGTACACTCAGAGGCAGCAAACCCAAGAGGCAGTTGGCAGGAAAAGCAGTGCCTAGGCTCCGTAAAATGATGTTACAAGAGAATAAATATCCAAATTGGTTTCTGTACAGATCTCCAACCCACACACCATTGTTTTTTTGTATGTTTTTCTTGTCCTAGTTTGTTTTATGATTTCGGAACTGTGTTATATTTATTGATGTATAATTATAGTGTATATGTGTTTTCCTTCGTTATATATTGTTAACTTATAAGAGTAACTGGAAATGACACCTGGATCTCACTGTAAAGGAGCTTCGGCTCAGTGGAGATATCCTTATTCATTTTTTGTATGAATAAAAATGTTTTACTACTACTACTACTACTACACATATACTTTAATGCCTCAATGGCAATGCAATGCATCATGGGTATGCACAAACATTGGGTACAAGGGTATACTAAACTGAGCCCCATTACAGTGGGCCCCCATGTCCTTGCAGGGGCTTCCCATATAACATCATTCTCCTCGGAAGAGGCACAGCTACTCCACCTCCATTTTCTCAATCAGCGCTGGCAAGGGGAGCGAGGGGAGGACAGGCATTATAAATCACTAAAAGTGAGTATTCATTGTGAAAAAAAAGTGCCCGTTTGCACAATGATGCCGATGGTTACTGTTTATCACAAAGCTAGGGTACTAGCTCAAGTACAGTTACTGTATAACTGAAAACTACAGGTTTTAGGACTTGGGCAGCCCTATTTCATAAAGTTGTCCTGGGAGAATTGCAGTTACAGAAATATTATAGTCAGACCATAAAGTAACATACATTTCCACTAAAGTATTAATCAATCAAAAGACCACATACACATAGACAAAACAATTGTAACAAAGTAATTTCATAACTATACAGCAGGGTGAAAATAAAACTGCAGATTAAATGGTGGAGACTTTTGAAATAAATATCCAAATTGAATATTAGCCCTATTTAACTACAGTTAAAGCTTTCAGCCGTTTATGTGATCAGAGCATTTTTGAAAGATGTTAGTTTATCAGTATGCAGTGTTATTAGTAACAATTCACTCCAAACTTTGGGAATGTAATATCCAGAATCAGTACAAGTGCTTAGGTAAAAGGTGTCCAAAACTGGGAAGCTAATGTACTGTACATTAAACCATACCATCGTTTTTGATTAATAGAGATGTAAACTTCTGGTTGATACAGGATACTTTGCAGTTAAATACTAGTTAAATGCACCATTTGAATGCTCATGTAGGCACTAGCTGAGTACTTGTTGAGAGCTAAGGACTAACTTAATTCACAACAGTTGAGCACTCCAGCCAGCTGAGTATTAACTATGCGAGAACATGGCAGCATGTGTGTTAAAGCAACAGCACAATGAAATTGGGCAAAAACTGAACCCTACCTTTTTTTCACTACAAAAGATTCCAGGCATCTTCCAGTTTTTATTTGGCGGTAACATTTTCTAGTGCCACAAAAATGTGAGTATTTTATAGATGTTTTGATTTAGTTATCTTTCCCTCAGAAAAACAGATGGCCATCATATTTGGCTTAGAAGTAGCACTGTAGATCTGGCAGGAGTTAGGATTAAAAAAAAAAAAAAACTCATGGCATGCTGCATAGGAGGTATCTAGAAAAGTGGATTTGACAGGTATGATAATATATTTATTAATAGTAGCTGAAACTAGCTTTTTGGAAAAACATTTTAATTGCACTGTTGCTTTAAATAAACAATAACATATGACACAGCGTGCATTTAGTTTTACCGTAGCATGTTCTGGGTGTGTAATGAGGCACAAGGCCACTGGTCGAGTGCCGTATAACACCCAAAGTGTGCGACGATTCTAACTTAATGGACACTCTGGAGTGTATAACTGCACTTACAAAATGAATCATTAACAAAGAGAATGTGTAAAAAGAATGCAAAACCTATATAACTGTGCATTAAATAATATCACCGCATGGTCATGCAATGGGTCCCAGCCAATCACAGTTCTCTATTTTAGCTACCCATTTTATAAAGCATTTGGATGCACGCTGTAGGGTTCTTGCCTTATTCCCTGGGAAGTACATCAACATTATTTAACACACACCCTGGAGTGTGCTGTTGTGTTTATAAAATAACTCACTATTGTTTAAAATAAGAAAAATAAAACAAAATGAAGAAAATAGACTTTTTAATGCAAAACCAGAAAAAAGGTTGGGTCTCTTTTACTGGAAAACAGTAGTATCTTCTAAAGTCTTAGTCTTGTATATGTTGCATATATACAACTTCCCCCTCTACACACACCCCCATACATACATATAATGCATTGCGCACCTGTGCACATCACACGACCCCATGACCTCAACTCACCCCATTATGAACTCCCTCCCCCACACACACTCACGTACTCCAAAACACACACACACATTGTCCCAAAATCAGAAAGTACATTGGTAGGTACCTCTATGAGACTTGGTGTGTGAAAATATTTCTCCTTCATTTGGGACAGGTTTAAATCATCATGGGCAGTGGTGGCCATTTACTGTTGTGTTACACTAGTCTTCCTCAGCTTTGTACCCCAGAATGACAGTGTTGTCACTATATGAGCATTGGAGGTTGTACCTGGACTGAGTCTTGACTCACCTCCCTCACTCCATCCACCTTCAGGGTTGGCCCCACCAAGCTGCTCAAGCTTAACCCATGTTCTGGTTCCGACTGGGGCAGTACAAGCAGAACCATCTGCTTGCAGCAGCTGATTGGAGACCACAGCACTGTGACATTAGGCAGAACAGACTATGGCCATGGGCTGTTTCAGCGTTCACCCCCTGAGCTTGGTTCTGCAATCTTGGGATGTACATGGTGCAAGGGTAGCTCTACTCCAACGGCTGGTAACATGAACGTAACACCATAAACAGGCACTGGAAATGTGCATGACAATAACCATAACATGTTTAAAACATTCTCTTTCAATAAGCAAGTAATAAAACTTTTGATTTGTAGTCTATGTAGAAAAATGAGATAAGCAAGATCCTATTTACAAAGCTATCTGGCTGATTCTGTTGCATTACGTGTTTCAGTTAGAACAATATTCAAACTTGCAACAGTTAACCAAACACAGATGAGCAGTTAGATTGAACACTGATCCACATTTTTTAAAATGTTTACATTAGTGTTGCTTAGATAGCATTCAACAGAATCAGATACCCTCGAATACCACCGGTTTTCTCTGATCCTGGATGCTATTGGATGCTGTTGGTATCCAACAACTGTATCCTATCAACTAGGATCCAATTGGATACTAACAATCAGATGTGATTATCCAAGGATCTGAGGCAGATGTCTGACCTTGGATCCCACTATTCAACCTCAGATCCCACTGTCTGACCTTGGATCTGAAATCCGAATGGGGCAGGATATGATCTCAGATCCCAAGTCAGATAGACGGACTATCTGTTGAATTCCATTAGGACAGTCAACAGCACTATCCCGCAGCATCATTATTTGACATAATTTAATACAGTTAACAAACATTGTACATTCACAAGTAATGACATTGGTACGTGACCAGAATTTACTGCTTTTACCCCCATCTCACCAGTTTGTTCTCGGGCTCTCTGCTTCTTTCTTGGGCTGGCACAGGGACCCCACTGCTCATCAACCTCACATATGCTGTCTATCTCACACTATGAAGGAAACTGACAGACCTCACCCCGCAAGAATGCCACCTCTCTGTTCACCGTAAAGGAGTTTTGTAGGGTTTAACAAATGTTTGTGGTCCATTAGTCAGCGCTGCAGTAGTCAGAATGGGTGAAGATGTGGTTGGGCCTCAGAGCGTTATGTGCCAAACTGGGAGCAACTGTTTTCCTATGGGACACTTCCCTCTTCCATGACAGTCTTCTCGAGCCAATCCACTTCTGGGCAGGCCTGGGTGAGGAGCAGGATGTTGCATGGACGTCTTTGATGCCCAAGACTGTCAACAGTCCCACCAGGAGGCATTAAAGTAGCCCAGTGACTTCTTCCCTCCCACTTTGAAAGCCAGTGAGCACAGCCTCTGCAGCACACCCTCGTCCCTCCAGCTGAAAGCGATGTGTCAGACTCACGTCGTAACGCCTAGTTACTCATATGAGAGCGCAGAGCCTCTGCCTACACAACAAGGTGGGGCAAAAAGTGTTATTTTAAACATTTTCTAAATGATGCTTCTATTTCAGACACTGTTTCAAACATGTAGAACAGTTTCATAATGTATACTTTCATTTTTAATTGCATTAAACATGTTTTATCTCTCCCCCTAACCAGCTCCTAATCCTTCTTGCTTTCAACAGCTTTTGCCTGGAACATAATAGACTGTTTTAACATTTTTTAAATGGGAAAATATTTGAAAACTTTATTAAGTAGGCCCTGTTTATAGGTGCAGCAGGGGATATTTTAAGTAGGCTTTGCGGGCTTAAAAACAAGCTCGGCAATGACCATGCATTAAAGGATTCCCACACATGACCATATGATGTGTTTAGGTCACTCGTATGAATGGATTTTTTAAATTCCATTTTATAATATGCATGAAGCAATTTCAGCTCACAGTCAGCAGACAGCCAGTTGATTGCTAGCTGAGCTCTCTGGTTGAACACTATGCATTATTTCCAGCACCCCCTCCCAGACACTGTATTTTCTCAAGAGATTCCATAGGTTGCGCATGTAATGCAGATTGACCAACGGGGCACAGGACCAATGCACTTTGAGGGAAACTGAGCTCATCTATTCTGCAGGGGTTTTCTGTGCCTTGATGGGCAGGGGTGATCAAGCCTTCGCTCGTGAGGATCCCTGAGCGACTTCTGTTATGGTATTTAGAGCTCCTCTCTGAGACACTGTCAGCCACACACTATGATGGGCTCTTACACAACAAAACAAAATGTAAATTTAAAAGGAAAAAAGTTCCTCAAAATTCATTTGTACTGCATGCTTGTCATCCTTTATAATTCTAATAGAAGACTCTGGGGCTTCCCTGGCAGTCTTTTACTGTCAGGATTTAAGAGTAAACAAAATGTTCTTTTCCCTTGTGCTTTATCTTGATGAATAAAAAAACCTGTTTGAGAAAAAAGGAACATTTTTCTCTAAATTTGTTAATATCCAGACTTTTGAGGCTCTGAAGCGAAACTGAATGCATGCAGAATCTAATCAAACAAGGCGGGCAGGGATAAAATAAAGCTGATCACATCCCATAATACTCTTTAAATGATGCAGGGACCTCTGTGTGCAGAACTGATAGAGTCATGGTCGCCCTCCCTCTCTCTTTCTCTGTCTGTCTCTCAGGAGGCTTTCTGCCTGTCTGCCTCGCTCTCTCCCTCTCCCTCTCTCAGGAGGCTTTAACCAGTGTTGGAATTATGGGGGGGGGCTTGCCAGGGCTTGGCCTACCCCAGCTCTGAAGTAAGCCCGCCAGCTCAGGCATCACTTCCAATGATTTGTAATGGGAAGTGGGGCTCAAGTTAAACATGGGATCCTCATAGGTCCCCCAGCTCGAAAAGCTCATAAAGTGTAATTCATACACTGACTTTAATAAAAACTGGGTGGAAAAACAGGGGGAAAATTAGAGCTGTCAGTCAAAGTGAGGAATTCGCAAAAACAATCCCCTTCCTACAAAGACACCAGCTTCATGTACTATACCTGTCACCAAACATGGAAAAAAGAGACACAGGTAGGAAAATTATCATTTCATAGACATGAAAGATCAGAACATTGTAGGAATAAGTGCCTCCATATTTATAATGCTTTCTGTTGATTGAGCAACCCAAAAATAACATGCAATTCTGCCTTAAAATTTCAATGTACAGTGTGTGGGATGGCACCTTCTCCATGTGGGACAGAGGATATTTTGATGGGTAAAATGAGGGTGTCCCCTCTAATGAGGGACACAGGGCCCTTGAGAGTGTGGGGGAGCAGGGGATAATTCCGAGGGCCCAGGCCACAAGCATACTGCATGCAGGGAAGGGGCTACGAGCTGGTAGGGGGCCCAAAGTCTGAACTCTCCCCAGGGCCTGGAATTCCTCTCAAGGGGCCTGGAAGGACAGCTGAGAGGTGTGTTAATTATGACCCCCCCCCCCAAATTGAGGACTTATGTTTAATTAGTGCTGGTTATCAAATAATTGCAATAATTTCTATTTTTATTTACTGATACCCAAATGTTGGGATGTTTAGATCCAGATGGAAAGTAAGATGAAAAGTGATAAAATACACTTATAAAACATCACAGAACAATAACAAAAATTAAAGCTAGCATCCATCTGCCCCCTTCCCCAAAGGTAATAAGAGTGTTCTTATATAAGACCTCTCAATTATCCATGATTTTAAGGAACATCCCTGATTTTGCCTCAAAATATTCCTTTATCCCTCCTAACACTGGCATTTCTGTCACTGGCTTTTGAAGCCCAAAATATTGCCAGACATTAATGTTGAAGAGGTCTCCTTTAGAAAAGCTGTTCACACTAAGCCTCACAATAAAGAAGGCTTCTTGAGCTGCTATTTTCATTTTGTAGAACATGTCTCTGATTTTGATTATTTAGCCCTGATTTTTTTGAAGCCCTGTCCCTGATTTGAAAGGTATGCAGTCTTTGTTCCTACCCCTGTCAGTCAGTGTGCGAAACTCCGCCCCTGTTACTCTCCTTGTTGATATGTGCTTGGTCCTCTCCTGGTCTGTATGTTTAATGATACAGGCAAGCAATACTACCCAACAGGGTGGGTGGTATTGGGCAATACCAGACCGCCCAGGGACGTAATGAGGCCCCATGCCGCAGGCAGAGGGCCTTATAGCCCCTGGAAGGTCCAGTATTGCCCATACCGCCCACCCTGGAGGATATTATTGCACTTAGAAAATGGATACTGTAGAATAAAATTAGTTTAGCAAAAATATGATTGTAGAATATTAGTTTAAGAAATATTTTTTAATAAAATAGTTCCTCCACTAACACTAGCCTTGTCCTGGTTTTCATGGTTACTCTTGTGTGTGTGTGTGTGTGTGTGTGTGTGTCCCCACAACAGAGCACAGTGTCATCAGTGCAGCTGGTTAGCGATGAAGTGTATACGAAATTAGCTGTAAGGGAAAGTGTGTCATGTTGCTTGTGATTTCTTTTCTTTTTTTTGCCTGCCATGCTAGGATTGTGGTAGCGGGAACAGCACGAGTGTCCTGAGAGCGACAAGGAAGTGGAACATCGGGAGCTTACTCTGCTGTCACTGGTACTCCCCCCCCCCCCCATCTCCACCCTCCTAGGAGAAAACTTGTAATTCATGCCAAAATTCAAATACCTAAGGGTCTGGCTTGACTACAAACTCTCCTTTGCAGATCATCTGGAGGACTTGTTAAAAAAACTGAGGCAGAGACTTGGTCTCTTTTTCAGGATAAACCGCCTATTAACTACAGAGGCCAAGAGACAACTAGTTCAGTCTACGTTCCTCTCCCTAATTGACTACGCTGACTTTATATACAGCCAATGTGCTACTTCATACCTCGGTAAATTGGACATACTTTACCACAGAGCCCTGCGCTTCATCACTGGTCTCCCCTTCTCCAACCATCACTGCTCTTTATATGCGGCCGTAGGTTGGACCTCCCTACATTATAGACGAAATAAAAATGCGGCTCTCTGGACATACAGAGCTATCACTGGCAAACTCCTGCAGCACATCGTTGACTGCCTGCCTCTCAATGTATCTGGAACCTACGCCCTAAGAAGCCACTCTCTGATTTCTCTTAAAGTGCCTAAAATCATTACGTGTTTTGGGACAGCTGCCATAGGATTCATACTGCCTTCGCTGTGGAATGTGGTCCAGAAATCGCTGAAACTGAGGACTCCTGTTAGTCTTACTGTGTTTAAGACCTTATATACAAAATACATCACAGAAGCCTGTAATTGCTTCAAATGATCCTAGCTTATTTACACTGCCCCTTCCACACCCTTCCTACCTTTCCCAGCCTCATTCCTCCCTGCATTTTTGCAAATTTCATCCCTTAGCCACCTATTAAGTCACTGCCCTAAAATCCTCCCTTCCTCACCAACCTATCCTTGCATACCCTCAGCTTTTCATCCCTTGACTTCTAGTACTATCCCAGTACCTGACCCCCCCCCCCACACTGTCTGCCCACTACCCCTGACACATGTCTCCTCCTTTATATGTTTGGGTTTTTCACCTTGACTATATATTTCTCTACGCTGGTAACATCCAAGGCAGCTACCTCTTCGCTGAACTAAAATGCCTTAACCATGCAGGAATACTAAACCATGTATGTTTTGTTGAATCCAGTACCAATTTTTACTGACCTGCCTCCCTATTGTTATATCTCCGTGTATGCCTATACTGACTGTCTGCTACCTGAACATAAATGTACTCTTACTTGTCTTGTCTGTTGCAGGCCTGCCTGCACTGTTGTACACTTTAATTTACTGTTTCTTTGCCTGTATATTAATGTACTGCTACTCGACTTGTGTGATGCAGGTCCACCTTGTAAATGAGACTGCTCAATGGTGTTCACCTGGATAAATAAAGAATTTGATTGTTTGCTTGATTGATTGATTGATTGATTGAGCGCTCCCAACATCATGTAATCAGGTGCGAGTTTCTGTTTTAAAATAGAGACACTGATGGGGAAAAGTTTTGGCAAAGGCTGCGAGGGCGGTCGGTCGTAGGATTTTCTCGAGTCTCGCCATAGCAGGAAGCTGATGAGTTCACAGAATACCACAGCTCGTGGGGTATGACGTACCAAGGTGCAACTTTCTACCTAAATTGGCTGATGGTTGAATACGGTGGGAGAAAGCTGAGAGGGCGGGTGGCCGTAGGATGTTTTAGTTTAGTTAACTTAATGACTTTTGTGGGAGGAACCTTAGAGCTGTTAGCTGTTGTCAGGTAACTCTTTGAGGGCGGGTGGGGATGCGGAAGTGGATCATGGAGATTGTGCCTGTTGCTCCTTAAATGAGCAGTAAACAGTTAATAAAGATATGTGCCTATTGTTGTGGGGGGAAACAAAAACAGAAAATGGCAAATTTCTTGGGGATTGAGTGTGGCTGACATGACGGGTCTCGCTAAGCGATGAGAAAAAACATGACGGCAGTCTGAATTTGTGTGCTCAGTGCTTCAGCCAATGGAGAAGCAAGCTGGGCAGTAGGATACTTCTCTGGATATGAGGCAGGTATGTGCTGGGGCTTTTTATTTGGTGGGCATCTATTGTCTGATAGATGCCCACCTAAATAAGCATCTCAGCCAAACAGAAGAGAGAATTGCTTTTGCCCATTTTCTAAAAGAAACTAAATAATGCTGGACAAGAAAAAGGACTTGAGGGGCTGATCCACAAAGGTGGCCAGGATGCTCTCGAATCAAACATATCCTGGCTGTGGCAGTGTGCCCTCCAATACCCATCTGTGCTGGATGGTATTCTCAGCCCCGGGCATCTGTGCTTCACCAGTGTGGAGCCACACAGTGAGGCAGGAGGAGGTAGGGATGGGTGGAGCTAATCCAGGCTACTGGCATCCAGCTGGATTCCCGCACTGCTTCGTGAATGGATCCCCTGCCTGTGCAGGGCATAGGTTATGTTAGGATATGGAAGTCCTCCAGGACTGCTGCATCATCACCATAAAATATACCATCATGAAAGGAACACCAGCCAGTGCTGCTAGAGCCCCAAGCCCATTATGAAGGCTCCTACACCTGGGAACTGGGGAAAAGAGGGCCAATTGGGCCTGAAATCATAGCATGTGGCTGGATGAAGGGTGCACACAGCTGCTACTGATGCCTCTAGCTAGATGTACTGATGACCTCTTCGTCAGCCATCCACACTAAGTAGTTTTACTCCAGGATGGGGTGCATAGGGGTCCACATCATTTGGCCCACCCCATCCCACCCACCCGAGTAGCCAGGCATGTCGGACAGGGACTGGGTGCAGAGGGCGCATGTGTCAACACTGTGGATGCTGTGGAGTACACCAATGGTGCACATCCTGCATGTAGGGGACAATCCACATCTTTTCCTGGCTCTCCGCATGGGCGGAGGAGCCTGGCACCTTTTGGGGATTGGGCCCTAATGGTCCATCGTGTTCATCTTCTGCCACACTGGCAACTGCAGCATTCATTATTATAAAATACCTACAGCCATTGTTAAATAGAGGTGCTACCAGTATATTTTATGGTCTTTGGCACTGGTGTAAACTTCTTCCCTTCTGGCCCCATACATCACTGATATTTTTAAGACTTTGCATAATATGTGTGAGCTGAGAAGCTTGTTCCTGTTGCATTTTAAAATTCCCAGATTCCACTCTTACTTTCGAGAAAATGCATTTGGTTGTAATACTCCAATGTTGTGGAACAGACTGCAGTGTATCCTTAAAATGGGACTCTGAATATGCTATGAAGTCTTTAAGGCATTGAGGGATAAACACTGTGTTGATGCTACAGCTTCATCGTGCTCCCTGCATTCAGTGGTACTGTATGTACCCTCCTGCCTAATTTGTTCTTCTGATGCAAGTTTATTGCTGGTTCCAAAATCAAATTTAAGTTGCTTTCAGCAGTGTGCTTTTCTTTTGTTGGAACATTTCTTTGGAATTCTTTACCACATTACGTTCACAAATCTCAGTGTTTTTTGAGCTTCACAATACTCTTAAAACTATATAACTGGGTAATTTTTTATCCCATAGGGAAATCCAGTTATAATTTACTGGTATAACCAGCTGGTTATAACAGAGAACACACATCAGGTTTCCATCGCTGTACGCATGTACACTCAGTCCCTCTCACATACACACACACTACTTATTAAAAAAAGCGATACCTTGTTGTTACGTCATTTTAGTACTCTACCCCTAAAATGGAATCAGTACCTCTAATTCGTCAAATGGAACCGCCAGTGCACTTCAGGCATCTGTTTCCCTCCTGTTTGTGATCACAAAAAGGAAAAAAAACAAAGCAAAAGTGAAAGTACCAACCGCGCTTTAACCCAAACACGCTATTGAACAGCAGCACCATCTACTGGCCACACTGTTTTATGCTGGGTAGTGTTTTCAAGGCTAGAAAACACTACCCAGCAATTACATAAAACAGAACCTGGAGAGGTGTGTAAAACTCGAGTTTTAAACACACCCTCACTGTGGGATGCTTTTTATAAATCCTCCGAGCTTCTTTCTCAGGGTTTATCCTGCACCTTGGGTGTGTGTAAAATTCTTATAATAACTGGGGATTGTTTTTTCCCTAAGGGAAACTGGGTTATAATTCTATGTTATAACCTGTGGGTTACAATAGCGAACACACACCAGGTTTCTCTTGTGCGCACGCCCCAGCCACAGCTCTGCCTTTGCTCAGCGCCAGCTGCCATCGCCAGACTCTGCCACTCACCAGTAAGTTTATTAGAAAAAAAAAAAAGTAACTGGGTACTTAAGGCTACAAATATTAACAATTTAAAATAAAGAAAGTAAGGGAAACCTCTGAAACCCTTCTGGACCACACAGGGATATTGGGAAACATACCTTCAGCAGCCGCTTCTGACTACATGAATACACTGAAACCCTACCAGACTGCACAGGGGTAGCTTTTTATTTTATATTTTTTTATTTTTATTTAGTTGTTTAACCAGGAGTAGCACACTAAGCTGAAAGCTTTTTTACAGGTGCGACATGGGAGCACAGGGAAGTTAAGTGACTTGCTTAGGGTCACACAGTATGCAAGTGGAAGCTGTGGGATTCAAACCCAGGTTTGGTCTGCTGGGTGTCACCAGATTTGCAGCTCAGAGCCTTAAACCACTGTGCTATACTGCCTTCCATATAGTTACTATGGTGAAAAAATTATCTCCGCAATTACATAAAATAAAACATGGGGTGAACTGTTTAACTGAGATTTTACACCTCCCGTGTTGATGCATAATAAAACCCCTCAGCTTCGCCTCGAGTTTATGTAGCATCCAACACCCTCAGGGGTGTGTAAAATCTCATTAAACACATGACCCCATGCTTTATTCTATATGAAGCAAGGGAGAAGGGTGGAGCACAAGGTAGTGGTGCTATTCACTAAAAACCAGGATCTCTGACACAAAAGGAGAATGCACACACCATCAACACAATCAGCAACTCCAAACTGTTGTTCCTTCAACTCATAAACAGTTTATTACCAGTACCAGAGACAAAGGCAGCAGCTTACATTTCACCCTGCTTCCAGGGCTTCCTCAGAGCTATATATAGTTATACACACCGCCCATGTACTATTCTATATGCTACTAATTTGTATTAGTTTTATTCCTAGTTTGTAATTTTTTATTTGCACTGACGATTTTGTATTTTTGTTACCTACAGCATTTTGAAATGTTTGTGAATCGTGCATCATACATAATAATACCTATAACTGTAAACATCTGTCCGAATGCTGTATTACTGTATATGTAGTGTATATTTGGCTATTGTTGTCACTTAGTTCATTGTAACTTATGGAACGTTGTATATTGTACCATACTTGTGTGCTGTTCTACCCCCAGGCCTGCCTTAAAAATGAACTTTGCCCAATGGAGTTTATTTTGGCAAAACAAATAAAATACAAATACCTCAGTACCCATAAATGATAAATTACATCTGGATCTTATCAGTGTCCAGAACTGGTTTAGAAACAGCTGCCCAGTTCTAGAATCTTGTCCCTCTGTGTTGCTGCTCGTCCTTTTGAACTGCTGTGGGATGCACTATAGTATTTAGCTTATGTTTCTGTACTTCGCTCCTTGGCTGTTATTTTGCACAACTGTAGTTATGGTCGTTCATCCTACCTATCTGTTCCCCTTCCTATGCAGTCCCCTTCCCTCATGTCACACCAGAAAAGGATCCCTGGTTCAGTGTGCTTTTCTGGCCATAAATCAATCAATCAATATATACAAATATATATATATGTATTGGGGGCACAGTAGCACCCCTATAGTTAGGGCTGTACCAGCAGTTCAATGTTAAATCTCAATGTTTGCAGTTTAATAACTTCACAATCATTGAAATGATTTGCATGAAAGTTTGCAAGCACGGTCTCATTGGGTAGATCTCTTGACGCGACAAGTTTTGTTTCAATCGGGTATGTGGATTATGAGATACGAACAGTGAAAAATGTGAATTTTTCTGGATTTTTTTCCCTTTGGTTTTGCTGGGATTTCTGTTAACTTGGCTAGTGCCCAGGTGGTTTGGAATTGTGGCCTGAAATTTTCAGGGTAGAAAGGGACTGGCACACAGATGTGCCTTTTGCTTGTTTGGAGAAACAATATTACTCTGTTCTAAAGTTATTTAATTTTGAATAATTGGTTCTGAGCATGCTTAGTAAGCACTACAAAATAGCTGCGTGAAATGAAAAAATAACAATGTCATCCTTTTTTGTGAGGGGAAAATCCTTTTACATTTGCTGCCATTCAGTTTTTACCACAAATTTAAATTTAAAAAGCCTCCAAAATGACATTCTGAAGTTGCCATCTCTGTATATAAATTAATATTTCTCCAGTGTCTAGTGGCGCAGCCCCCCACCCTATGATCACTGTCCCATTATACTCTTGTTTCCCTGGTGTCTAGTGGCCCCCCCACCCTCAGATCCCTGTCCCCTGACATTTGTGTTTTCCTGGTGTCTAGTGATCCCCTCACCCTTCAATCACTGTTCCCCCTGTTATTTTTCTTTCCTTGGTGTCTAGTGGCACCCCCCACCCTCAGATCACCCTCCCCATAATTTATTATTGTTTCCTTGGTGTCTAGTGACACCCCTACCTTTTGATCACTGCCACCGTACATTATTATAATTCCCCTGTAGTCTAGTACCCTCCACCCTTCTATCACCTTCCTGTTCTTAAGGTCTTTATCTCTAGTGTCTCGTGGCACTTCCCACCCTCTGATGCCCATCACAATCAATTCTCTCCCTTTCCCTGGTATCTAGTGGCACCCCCTTCCTCCCTTCCACTGGCATCCTGACCTGAAATAAAGAAAACGGTCCCTCAAATTTTTTTTTTTACCTATAAAAAGAAAACAGTCCTCGCTGTTCTGCCCCCCACCCCGACTTCCCACTCAGCACCCACCACCCCCTACACACCCTCACTCACCTGAACAGGTGCCAGGCTGAAGATCCACTCTCCCATGGAAGATACGTCTTGCTGATGGAACCACCGACTGCAATATGAGAAACTAAGGTAAATGCAGTTCAATGTGTTTCAATGAAGTTTTCAACTTTGATAAATAACATAGCCATTTTTTTCATATTTTGACCCCAAATTTTCAATATGGCCTCTTTGGGATCCCACTTCATGAACAACGTCAGTGGAATTACGCAAATCCGGCCAGAAAGACAGTTTTACGGTCGCTTGGTGAAATCACCTTTTGGGCGGAATTTGAAAATTTCCACTGCCCTTGTTCATGAGGTGGGGTCATAAGAAGACTATGTTGAAAATTTGAGGTCATAATATGTAAAAATAGCAAATTTATGCACGTGTTGAAATTCTGCTATGATCGCTCGTAACTCTAGTAATTTTAAATATTTTCACCACAAATGTGCAATACAGCCGTATTATTACAACATCTTATGCACATGACAGGTGCCATTTTTCAAATCCTGGCCAAATTTTTTTTTTTTTTTTCCCACCTGTGGCATGCAGTGATGTTGCAGTGGTGCAGAATCACGTTTTGGTGGGGATTTGGACATTTATTTTCAGTACTGGGTTCATGAGGCGGAGTAATAAGAAGGCTATGGTGACATCTGATTATGATTTTAGACACATGTATGGAGGGATGGGAGCGCAGGGCCCGCAGGGCCTAGTGCTCACATAGGCAAATAAAGATACGATTACACTATCTCAAAAATGATGGATGAATGCGAGCGCATGTGCTCCCACAGGGAAACAAGGATACGATTATACTATCTCAAAAAGTAAGGCAATTAATTGCAAAAAAACTTTGTTAATGCACTAGATAGGGTTGAAGTGAAAAAAGTAGAAAAATGTGGCATTAGGGTTTCCAACCCTAACAACCCACCCCCTACCCTGCAGGCAGCAACCAGTGTGTGGTGTGCCTTGAGGCTGTCAACCCTAATGCTCACCCATTTGTCATACACTGCACCCATCTCAGCTACTTCTACCCATGTGGAATGGGGGTGAGCGTAGGGTTGGGCAACCCCAAGGCACACCCCACGCCTGTTGTTTTGCAATGAATATAGAGATATATATATATATATATATATAAGAGAGAGAGAGAGAGAGAGGCAGCTCTTTGATACAAAATATTGTTTGTGAACCTCTTCTTGCCTGCAGTTTAAATCTATTGATGGTAGCATACTAAGCAATACAAATATCTTTGCAGTCTCTTAGATCAGTACCTTGAGTTCTCTCTCCATATTAACTCACTGGTCTCAAAGGCATATAAGAAACTTGGGTCTCTTTTGTGTATCACAAGGGCTAAAAGCATCGAAAATGCTACTACTAACCACTGACTTTGGTGACATCAAGTCCCTACCTCCACCACCTCTGCCGGTAGACTGTTCCAAGGCTCAACCACCCTCTCAGTGAAGTAAACTTCCTCATATCCCTCCTAAAACGTTCCCCTACCTGCATCCATCCATGCTTCCTCATTATTGTCTCCCTATTCCTGTTGAAGAGGTCCTCACAGTTCACTCTATTTATTGCTCTCAGGAACTTGAAGATCTCTATCACGATGAAAACATGTCCAGGGGCTCTAGTTCTTCCTCGCAGGCTCTGCCTAGTTGGCCATGGATCATCCTAGTGCCCCTTTACAACACCACCACCAGTGTATCCCTGGCCTCTTCTCTGGTGTGGATGCCAGATCTGGGTACATTATTTCAGATGGAGCCTCACCAGTGACCTGTATTGGGGGTACTATCACTTCCTTTCTGCTATTGTCGGAACCCATTTCAATACACCCCAACATTCTTGCTGGCTTAATGTAGGCCTTATTACACTGACTGATTTGAGTGAGTCACTGATAATGACTCCCAGATCCCACTGCCCAGTTATAGTGAATAGCCAAACCCCTCTTATCCAATGCTCTGCACCTGGGTTCCTCTTCCCAGTGTGCATTACCTTGCACTTACTGGCACTGTATCTCAACTACCATGCTTTTGACCATCTCTCCAGTCTTTCCAGATCCCTCTGTAACTCCCCAACCCTTTCTTCACTATCCACACTATCATTATTATTATAGTATAATGTATGGGGAGCCCTTATTATTAACCAAAATCAAATAGTTTCCATCCTTGTTATGCCATCAATATGACATCAGGATGTTGTTAACCCTTCTCCCCCCAACTCTTTTTCCTTGCCTTCCCAACCGTAACTCTCTCGGGCTGCCTCTCTCACCATAACCACTCTACCGACCGCTGTGTTCCCACCATCTTCAAGTTTGTTATGACCCCCCCCAGAGGCTCGGGAGGGGGATACAACCCAGAGGAAGGTAGAGGGGGGAAGTGGTGAGGAACAAGTGTTGGTCGTGTGGTGACGTTGGCACTGGAGGAGCCGTCACCTATCCGGCGGGAGGGGTGTTTTCTTCCCTTAGTTACGCCCCCCCCCAGACATGGGATGTGCAATGCTGTTCAGCCTGCGACATGAGTGCTCCCACTCACGTCCAGAAAAGACAGCCGCCCACATCTTCCCCATTGTTTCCAAGCCCCTGTGCATTGTAGTGTCGCCAGTCTCCACCGGGGGCAGCTGCTGCACTGGGTTACCCCTGGATCCCTTCCCGAGAGAGGAGAGCAGTCCTCCAGATGCTCGATCCTCTCTCTCCCCTGCCGACCCCAGTGCTCCAGGCTCATTCCCGAACCTGGGTCACCGGCGTGGTGCAAGGTATGGCATCCAGCGCCTCAACCCTCAGCACCATCGGGCCGGCTTTGTTAACCCTTCTTGAATGCGTCATATCGATAGCATCATAAAACTGAACTCTCACTCAATGTAGTATTCCTTGGTCAGAACAGCAATTGCTGGTTTTTGCAAGCATTTTTAAACAGAACTACCAGTCTGGCAGTTGTAGCTCGCAGAAAGTAACGATTGCCATGGCAACCAGGCTTAACCCATTTTGCAGACTGCAACAATTGAAAAACTTTCTTTGTGTTCAAAGTTATTTTTTATTATTTTTTTCTGTGCCATTTACCTCTGACGGCTTACAGTCCACTCAGGCAGTGATATCCATCTCACAAACAGGATCGACTCATACTCGCAGTGGCTATGTAGTGAAGTTTCCCAAGATTCAACTCTCTGGGCCACCACATGATCCCTGCAACAAACCAGATTGCTGGGCACAAAGTTTCCTTTCAAAATGCTTTTTTTTTGTTGTTGAAAAGTAATGTGTGCTTTTTCTCAATGCCGTTTTGAACTATAAGTTGGACCGTAATTGTGACAGCCCCTATTATGGGGCTTCAGTTCAGACCAAACAGCTGCAGCGGTGAGAGCTGACCCATAGAGGGAGCAGTGCCTGCTAGGGGGCAAAAAAGAGCAAAAAAAAAAAAAAGTAAGCTCAAATTTGTTGTAACTGGTGTTACACTATAAAGAGACAATGGATGGGCCCCAGTTAACCACAATGCACATTCCTATCGAGAGGTTATCATAACAAAATGTAAACCTCTTGAGCTTCACTGTCGAGGTTTACTATGTTGTCATGGCAACCTCTCAATGGGAACACAGCGTTGCTATTAACTGATTCCCATCCATTATCTTCTATAGTATAATAGCTGGGGAGTGTTTTCTGCCATAGGGAAACCCGGTTATATTTTGCTGTTATAACCAGCTGATTATAATGGCGAACATGTGCCAGGTTTCCTTCGCTCTACGCATGACCACACTGGCTCCCTCACGCACGCATTATGCTTCAGCCTGACTGTGCGATTGAACTAGCACTACTGGAACCACAGGCCATACTTTTTTCTAGCACTGCTGGGTAGTGTTTTCAAAACAAGAAAACACAACCCAGCAGTTATATAAAACAGAACATGGGGAGGTCTGTAAAACTTGCACACTCTCAGTACGGGATGCTTTTATAAACCCCTTGAGTGTCACTCTCAGGATTTCTGTATCATCACCCACCTCAGGTGAGTGTAACATTCTCATTATACACACCTCCCTATGTATTATTCTATATGCAATGTATTATTTAAAAGGTTTAAAAGATTTGTCCAGGAAAGGTTCACTGAACTAAACAGCTCGTTTTCAGCTACAGCCTGGGGAAGCAGGACCAAAGGAAAAAGTAACACATCTGCAACAATAAACAGAAAGTAAACAGTAATAATGTTAGAAAAACTATTTATGCAAATGCACAGAAATACAATTTGAGTATCACTACAGTGGCACAATTCTGTCAAATCCACAATAAGCCAGTTGTCTATCAGTCATAAATGGAGTACCACTGGCTAGCAGGTAGAACTGAGTGGAAATTAAAACAAATCCCACTTCCGCAGAGTTATATGCAATTTTAAAATCTGCTGCTTCTGACCATTTTTGCTAGGTGGAATTTCAAAATCTTTGTTCCACAGTATTTTTTCAGTGAAATGCAGAATTCCGCATGGTAGAATTGTGTTGAATACATGAAAAACATTTCACAGAAACTGTGATTTTGCCAGCAGAGTTTTTTGTAATACCGTAAACATTTACTAGCTAGGCAGCCCCATAGAACATCTGCGGAATCCAAGGACCAAGTACAATCTGGGGGGCAGGTAGCAGCAGTGGAGGAGGAAAATGGATCTTGGAGTGATGATCACTAGTAACCTGAAGCACTCCACGCAGTGCAAAGAAAGCAGCAGCAAGGGCAAACAAGATGCTAGGGTGTATAGCCAGGGGAATCAACAGTAGGCGGAACGGGGTTATACTGCCCTTGCACAGGTTGCTGGTGAGGCCGCATCTAGAACATGGAGTAAGATACTGGTGTCCACACCTTAAGAAAGACACCAACCTGCTGGAGATTGTCAAGAAGAGGGCAACAAAGATGACTGCGTGTCAGCAGGGTAGATTGGAGTCCTGAATATGTATTCCCTGGAGGAAAGGAGAGAGAGGGGACATGACAGAGACTTCAAGTGTTTGAAATGGATAAATAGGGTGGATAAGGAGGGTCTGTTCAAGCTAAGTGGCAGCTGAACCATGAGGGAAGACCATCTAAAGCTGGAAGGAGGTGGATTTAGGAGGGAGATTAGAAACCACTTCTTTACAGAGAGGGTGGTGGCCAGTTGGAATGTGCTGCCGGAGGAAGTGGTTTTGATGAAGTTGGTTGATGGCTTCAAGAGAGACTGGGATAGACATAAGGGGAAAATGAGGCATGTGGGACAGATGGAGAGGAAGAGAGGACTGGGGGAGGCAAGGTCAGTAGCGTAGGCTGAGGACCCTACAATATGGGCAGACTAGATAGACCAAATGGCCTTCTTCTGCTGTCTTCTTCATATGGTCATATGTATGATATAACATCCTAATAACTATATAACAATACAGGTCAGATTTGTAGACAGACATTTAGCATCATAACAAATATATATTATTATCGCTAAGCTGAGCTGACATCCCACTTCCTACTCATAAGCCCTTCCCCGAGGCACCAAAGTCTTATCAATTAACTAAAAGTCACCATTCAAATCAACTAATTCTACATTGGCAGCAGGCTTTCACATTCTAATTAAAATCAGCATAACGGCTCTGCCTTTTTTTTTAAACTAATTAACAAGTACAGTGGGCGCTTGCAGCATGCCTACCAAGTTTATCCAAGTCTGGCTCTGTCCAAGCATACCGAACAGTTGAAATACAGTATCTGAGGTGTGATTTAATTAATGCCAGACAGTGGGAGGTGAATTTTTGTAAGGGGGGCTGTGGGAGGATCGTGGGTTAGGTAGGCAGGTTCAAAAATGGAAATGCTGGCCCAAGGATCAGAGTGTCACTTGTTTAATACCTGGTACCCTGAGTCTACTGGGAGGCTAAATCTGCTTAGCCTGCATGGATATGTACGTTAATTGGTTAAGAGTGGCTATGAGTTGTTAAGGCTACGACTGGAAGCATGAGAAGATACCATACCAACCTGGGGTCAATGAACTGCTGTTAACAGCACAACCGGAAAGCAGTTGGGTATATAGCAGTGGGCCCCTAAACCCCCTTCCACACCACAACCCTAGCTCTGTCGCAGTGGTACAGTCCCAAAAAATACCAACATTGAGGCACTGAGTGCGCACAACTGAGGAAAAGAAAGGAAGGACTGGAACTGGGTTTAATATAACACCTTTTGCACACACACTGTGTCCCCAAAGCACTTTACTTGCCATGAAGAGTTGAAATAGCTATTAGCTGCACACAGGGAGGAAGTGAGATTGAGAAAGGTTACCGAAAACTCAAGAAGGGAGAAGAGGGAGAGAGAGAGAGAGAGAGACCCCAAGAAGGTTAAGCACGGAGGGGTTGAGTGACTTGCTCATAAGAACATAAGACAGAAGTTGGAGACTGTCTGCTTCTTCCGGTGCCAGTACTTATTTAGATTAACTTTCCTCATCTACCTGTCAAGGTGAGATTCAAACTTGGGTCTCCAGGTTCACAGCTCTGAACTCTAACCATTCTGCACTCTAATAGCTCTGTAACAATACCCCCCCCCCAGCACGGAGATACTATTACAGAGTGGTAAGTACACTGTACACTGCAACTCGAAAGCAGGGTAGTGCTGGGAAGGGGCTGTTACAAATGCACTGAAGTGAACTGTAAAAGTGAAATTACACAAACTTAAAAGCAAAAAAAGAATGGGAACATTAAAAATTACACGCTTGGAGTACATTTTCAATTTAAGGTAAAAGGTATAGTGTGCTGAGGAAACAACTGGAAAGTGTGATTCAAGTCTGTCACTGGTGGGGTGGGGGAAGGACATTTGACATTTTAGTGCCTGCACTTGTTGTAAGAAGCAAAACAAACAACATGAAGGTGAAAAACAGTTAAAGCAGCAGTTCAATGGAACTGGGCAGAAACATTAGACCCTACCTTTTTCAACTAAAAAGATTCCAGGTACCTTCTAGTTTCATTTGGTGGCACAATTTTCCCGTGCCACCAAAAATGCGAGTATTTTATAAATGTGTTTGTTTATTTTTTTCTCAAGAAAAAAAGATGGCCAACACATTTGGCTTAGAAATATCATGTAAACCTGGTAGGGGTTGGGGTAGAGAAAATAAAAAAAAATTTATGGTGCGCAGCATAGGAGGTACCTAGAAAAGTATATTTGGCAGGTATGCTAATATTTGTATTAACTGTAGCTGAAACTAACTTTTTATTTTTTTTGAAAAAATTTTTTCGTTGCACTGCTGCTTTACGTGGAGACTGACGATGAGATGGGTGCTTCATGTGGTTGGTGAGTGTGTGTGTTGGTGGTGGGAGGAAGGGATGGAGCAGTCCTGGTTCCTGGGAGTGGGTGGCTTAGTACCTGCAGACTGTGCAAGAAGAATTTGAAAGAATAAGTTAGAAGAAGTACGTTTAAAGTTAGTTAATGGAGATTCAATCGTTTTGGGTCCAGTGTCACCACTACATATCCGTACATCCTGGAAAATCATTCAGTCTCATACCAATACCAGACTCACCTAAGAAGTCTGCAAAGAAACCCTGTAAATAAAGGGTATTTCTTCCTATTTTAAAACTTTTGTAATTTAACTATCAGAGCATGGCAAGATGCCAGTGATGGTTGAGGTCTGTGCTGAGTGGTTGCCACGTAATCCCCCCCCCCAAATGTCAAGGCCTATTTAAAAGCAGAACCTCATATCAATTCATGATGGCCAGACACAATAAATGTTCTGACAACCCTTTCCACACTGTTCGTATGTTCTAAAACCCCTCTCCAAGATTTCATTAAATGTCTCACATTTTGTCTATTTCGCCCCACATTTTGAGGGTCAGTGTCTACCATTTGCATGAGATGGCAGGTCTGTAGATGGGGGTATCTACCTATAGTTGGAGAATTTAATTCATAGTTGTAGGTCTGAAGAAAATGCTGTCCTGCACCCCCCCAACTGCACACTCATGTTTCCTAGTAGGGTGCATTCAGCAAACCCCAGTCCTGGGGCCATCTCACTGTAGTTTCTTCACACTAGTCAAACAGAACCAACACAAACGTATATTTTGGGCCCAGTATGACCCAAACCTATAAGACAACATATGAGTTGAGATACAGATAAGGCACACTTGCTGTATGAGACCAGTGAAAGATAAAACACGTGTCTGTATCTTCTGTTCTCAGCCTTTGCAGATGGTGTGAGAAGCCATTTACACCATGCACTCCTGCAAGCAGAACCAGTCTAAATTTTATGGTGATTTGCGTGCAAGTCCCATGATGCGTACAATTTTGGGGTATGTGTGATTTTTTTCCTTTCTGTATTTCTTCAACACAAATATAGGTTGCCAAGTGAAGCAGCACTAAATGGCTTTTTTTTTAAGGTGCTTGATTCTTTCTTCACCTCAAAACTGGAACTCCCCAACAGGCCATTCACAAACTGAAGCAACAGCAAATCATTTGTAATCTAACATATGCTCTTCTGAGACACTGGCAGGGAACAAAGGGAATAAGGGGTGTGCTTAATGTGCATCCCCCTGTGACTGAGTGCAGGGACTGGCTGTTTTAAATGAGTTTCTTCACTCTTACTTTTGTGTCCCCCCCCCACCCCTTTTATTAGTCTGCTCTCCTGGCCCTCCTTGGCAACATAACAGCCAAAAGAAACACAGCACCAACACTTCTTTGAAAATATCTATGACTGTATTAAACTCACATACAATTGATGAATGGTAAGCACAGTGGTGCCATGCAAGGTAACAACAGCTCCCAGACAAAAAAACAGCTCTCCTTGGCAACAGCCACAAGATTTGTAGCAGAGCATTCTGCATCAAGCCAGTTTCAGAAAATGGCACCAACCCTCACTGCCAATTAAGATGCCCACTTCCTTACTCAAGGCAGGTCACTCAAGCTCAGGATGTGGCTTCCCTTTTTACGTTGCAGGTTCTGTTCCCTGACTCATGGGTTTTGAGGCAACTGTCGGGAGAATAAACACCCATAGCATAAGTGCAGAAACAAGTTCTCCTATCCAGAATCTAGGGGTTATACATTGCATGGATGACCCCTTGTCACCATAGAAAACAAGCATTTGTCAATGCCAAATGTTGGCTTGCTGGCATTGGCATTGGTAGTGCAGGAGTTAGAGAGATGCATAATAGAAATGGCAGTGAAGTATTGAACTAATGCCAACAACCCCCCCCAGAGACTGTAAGATGCTGGGAGTGTGGCTTTGGGTTGTCGGTCATAACGCATATGTCATTCCACCTCACCCCACCCTGAAGACACCCACAGGTGTCGCAGTGTGCTGTGGGGCCTTCGGCCCTTATGCTCACCCCATTCCATAAGGAAATAAGCTGAGATGGTGCAATATAGAAGAATGGGGTGAACATTAGGGCAACAGAATCCAAGGTACACCTCAATGCCTGTCAGTGGCTGTAGGGTCGGGGGTAGGGGTGGAATGCTGCAAATGTTACGGCCAATGAACCCAAGTTATGCCCCCGACACCTGTCAGTCTCTACAGGGCAGGTGTATGGTTGGAAACCTTAATGCCCCGGGTGTTTGGTGGTATTTTCACTCCAAATTTTCAACATTGGCTTTTTGGGACCTCACCTCATGAACAGTGGCACTATCATTTCTTTACTCAATCCTGAAAGGTGATTTTGTACAGCAACTGTGCCATTCGGAGCCACAGATGCAGAAACACATTTTGGGCAGGATGTGAAAAATGACAGCTGTACTGTTCATGAGGAGGTGTGAAAAAGTGGCAATGTTGAAAATCTGGAGAGAAAATATAAAAATTTGCGAACTTACGAGCGTACATAGATTATTTCGCAATGCACATCCGTAACACTGTCAGGGTCCAGAGCTTTTCCTCATCCTTTCCACAGAAGCAGCTCAGGATTTCTACAGACAGAAGAGGCAACCGAAGCACAAAGTGGCAACAAATGACGGCAACCTCCAAGAGAAGGACCACCGCTCCCGACGCTATCCCACTGATCCACCACACCAACTGAAATACAACACACACCATTCCTGCCTTGCACATGATGCTGGTGCTCCCCAACACATTGCAATGCTATCACTGACTAGAATGCATGCTCCCCAGTATGCCAACACTACTAACGTCATGGCACTACCTTGTGCCATCTCTAATGTCATAGCGCTGGCTCCAAACAATGCAGACAGTGTTCCTTGGAAGATAAATGGTAACTGATGTACTTTAATAGCCAGTGAAGTGCAGTTACAAGTAAAATCTCAATTTTTGTTGTACTAAATAAACACATTTCAGCTGTGCACGTGGACTGTCTTCATCCAAATGTAATATACAAAATAAACAACAGGAAAGGAGAGTGGACTTGGCTATATCACCGTCGCTAGGGGCTCATGGCATATTTTCTTATCACTACCCATTCTGGTGCATCCCCTTGCACACAGTCCTTTCTTATCATTTATTCTGCATATTGTTATAAATGTAGTTAGAATCTACATTCTGACCACAAGGTCTTCTTTAGGAATGATGTACAAAGAAAAGTAATACGGAGGTTAATACTGAGGTTTCAGAGATGGAAATAGACTTTATGGCCATACATATCCATCCCTTGATATTTGTTAAGAAGGATCCATGTAAGCAGGTTTACTGAACCCCAACTTGGTCCATCACAAGATCACCATAATGTGATATAGTGGTTGGGGATGCTGGGACCAGCTGATAGTGGAAATGTTGCAGTAGTAGAATTAAATGGTGGTGGGGGGGGGTGCTACCTGGACAAAACTTAAGTCCACTTCAGTCCATTAAAACATACAAAGGCAGTGATGCTGGACCTAACTAGCTAGATCGACGGTGGATCTAGGTTAGGTGGACACATTTCAGCTGGGGAGGGGCAGTAGTCATAAAAAGTGTGGGGGGGGGTAGGGGAGATGCCACTGTAGACCACCCTGCTGATACACTTTCTGCCCTTAACTATGGTTACTTTTTATTTTCCAAATCCTTCCTCAGGAAGCTCTCCTGGTTGAAACATCGGCTCTAAATGTGGGTTCCACTTTGAGCGTGTATTTCAGACTTATGGGCCCTTTGTTCCACTTGCTGCCCAGATGCAAAGGACAGTGCAGAGAGAGGGGAAGTGAGATTGATGGAGGTTAAGGAAAGCTCATGGATGTTAAGGACAGAGAAAGAGAGGGAAACAAAGGGTTAAACAGGGAGATTAAATGACTTGGTCAAGGTCACACAGTAAGTCATGATGAGGGATTCGAACTTGGGTCTTCAGATTAACAGATCTGCACTCTAACCATTAGGCTGCACTGTCTCCCGCCGGTAGGGATTACTATAGGCAACAGTACATAAGTGAAAGAGAGATAGAGTGTGTGTGTGTGTGTGTGTGTGTGGTGGGGGGATCTGGGAAGAAGAGAGGCTTAAAGACAATAACATAAAATGCAGAGTGGAATCAATGTCAACCTCTTCTTATTTCACTTGTTTGAAATACAGAGCATGGTGTTACTAGAGACCATGATAAACCCTGTGCCACTTCTTGCCTCCCCATACCCAGCACATAGGGGACCTAGGCAAGGGTTTTATTCTGCATGTGGGCCTCTTCTAGACCTTTGTGGGCTCTCAATAAAAGCACAATCCCCAAAAAGAAATGCTAATTCTAGGGAACTCACACAAATAGGGTTTAATCTTCTAAGTATCAAGTGTTCCACATGCTCCAGGGAGCAATACAGTGTTGTTTTGCAATGTAATATCACACACACACACACACACACACACACACTAGCATGTGTTTATCCACTGGACCTACTTTTGACCTAACCTTGACCTGCAATTGACACACAACACACACACACACACACACACACTAACATATGTTTATCCATTGGACCTACCACTGTCCTAACCTTGACCTGTAGCTGATTTCCATTCCATATTGATTCACTCATCCGTGCTCCATGTGGTAATGCAGATTACCACAGTCCTACACGCAGGGTCTAAAAGAATAGCCAACTCGATGAGATAGTGGAAGCTGACACCACTCAGCCTTCCAAAGTAGGACTAGACAGATTCCTCAGGGAGAATACTATAGCACTGAGGGTTACATAGCATGAGTAGAGGAAAGACTTCAGAATATGTGTGTCAGTACTCAAATTAGGGCAGTGTCACTGCTGGGAGATGGGGCAGACAAAACGGACACTAATTTCACCCCACCATTCCCTTACAGAAATAATTAGATGAAATGTTTTTATGCTGCACACATAAAACTACCCATGTAATATGCATGCTGCAAGCATGATTTAAATGTTAAATTGGGACCAATTGCATGCATGTGGCATGTGTGCAGCAAGCAAGTGTGGAAAGCGTGCTTTTTTATGTTAGATTGGAACAGACTGCATGCATGTGGCATGCATGCAGAAAGCAAGTGGTCACTGATAACTGAACACATAAAAGTTAAGTGACTTGCTCAGGATCACATTGTATACAAGTGGGGGTTAATGAGATTCAAACCCAGTTCTTCAGGTCTCCTGGTTTGCAGTTCAGTGCCTTTAACAACTAAGCTATACTGCCTGCAAACATATGGCTTGCTTTTACTTCAGTACAAATCTGTATACATCTGCACACATGCAGCATGCTTATAGCCACTGTTATACTTTTTAGTTTTCTTGTCCCCCTCATTTCAGCTGCGCACCTGAACTGTAGTACACATACCAATGGAAACACATGTGGTTCACGCCTACCCACAAAACTACTTAATTACTTCTGTCTGGCCTGTACTCCTACTATTTTTTTTTATTTATTTAGCTTTTATGTACTGGGTAGTTTTGAATGCTTCCACGCTAACAGACTTTAAGGGGCAAACACAAAAGTAGCAATATACTCGACACCCACCCACATGGCCAGTCCCCCCCCATATACACACACTGTAGTGGGTGTGGCCATGCTGCTACAGACAACCCACCAAGTATATATATAAGTAGAGAGTCTCTTACCTGAGTACTAGGGAGCCAGATGCAGGAGTCTCTAAGAGATTATGTCCATGGGTCAGAGTGCTGGGGCGTAGCCCCTTAACATGAATGAAGTTATTTTTTATTACTATTTTATACGTTATGATGGTGAGTTGGAGAATAATGAAAGCCACTGTTCTACTAACAAGGCCCTTGCTCATTGAGTGGTGGCCTTCATTAATCTCCAACTCTCCATCAATAATGTATAAAATAGTAATTAAAAAAATTCCCATTCATTTCAATGGGGCACACCCTTGCACTCTCCCTTTCCCTATGACATAATGTGCCTGAGTGTGGGGATGTGAAGGTCAGCTTCACTGGGGGGGGGGCATAAGCATGACTATAGTGGGGCTCTAATATTCTGTGCATACCATACTGCTCAACTGTCCCTGAATGCAAGGGACAGCCCTCATTTTACCCCTGAAAACTGCTCTGCCCCTCATCCATCCATCATGGAAAACATGCTCCTCACACATAGGATGTCCTGTAAATTTAGCCAATGCAGGGGTGCCATTTCAGATTTCAGCAGTGGGGCACCAACAACCAGTGGAGGCCAACTGCTAGTTAGCCCATAGGCAGCAAGCTCTGGAATGTCTGCTACATCTCTAAAAGGTAAAACTTACAGGTATTTGCTGTGACTGAAAAGTGACATGCAAATCAGGAAACATTCACATGTATAAGATTCATCTATCTATACCCCAGAGCAGGCATCAGATTTGGGCTTAAACCCACCCAGTTACTAAGCAGTTTTTTTTTCCTGGCTGAAGTTCTGAACCCCCCCCCAAAAAAAAGTCCCAATTTTTCTCCCCAGCCTTGACTTCATTCCATTCAAGATCCATCCCATATGGGTTGTGAAGCCACTCAAAGGCACAGAAACGTGAAAAACACATAATTATTTTAGTCCTTCCTCCTTCCCCAACCCCCCTGTCAAAACAATTATTTACTTTTACTTACCTGGCCATCTGGCCAGAACCTGCAACCTGGCCCAGTGTGCAACCAGCCCAATTTTCAGTCTGCTCCTCCTCCTCCATCCTTCTGCCAGAAGTTGAATACTAGAACTGACCATCCCAGGTCCCTAACATGGTCACCTCACCAACTGAACCCACCCAACCTGTGTTGCTTGCTTCTTACTTGGCTGTTGCCATGGCTGCTGCCGCATTACACTGATCAAGGCCTACGAAGGATGCCCACACCTGTCACTGCTGCTGCTAGGCCTAGCTTGCTGCCGCGGGGGGCCTGTGCTGTTTTTGTTTTGCGAGGCGAGCCTAGTAGAGTAAGTAGGCAGCCTAGTCTCGAGTAAGCTTCTAGCTCACCCCCAGCTGCTTCAGCCACCAAGGGAGATGGAGACTCACTAAGAGTAGACCAACAAAAATATGTCACCACAACACTGCTGTTGAGAGTTCAGTGCTCACCGATTCCTCCAAGCTATAGTGTGCAGCCTGTCTACTCTGTGGCAGGAAAGACAGTGTCGCGTTCGTATGACTCATGCTCTTGCTTGGCTGGAGCTCCTCCATGTCACATGTGATGGCGCTGCTGCTAGTAGGTGGAGAGAGTGTACAACGCAATACAGACATAGTCGAGACAGGAGTGCACCTGCAGTGTGAGCGCAAACAGGCCAGGGGGGCACTTATTGTGCAAAAGATTAAATCCAAATTTAATGCCATTATTGCTACACCATAAGAACAACCTAGGCACAAATGCGGGGGGGGGTGGCAACTGCCCCCCTCTGCCCGACCTAAATGGCACCCGTGCTTTATAGTAGAAATTCATTCTCAGGTGCTAATATAGGTACAAGTAAATACAATGGTTTCTACTGTGTTCTGAGGTACTATAACTCCATTTTTCATGATGTGTCCTGATCATCATGAGGGTTAGTGTCCCTCATTGTACCTCATTTTGAGTGTCCATGTCCCTCATTTCAGTGACAAAATGTGAGGTTTGGTGCATGCTTCCAAGACCCTACTCAGCAAAAAGAGTGCTGAGCATGGCCATAGTGTATATGCTCCATACAGAATGACAAAGGGAAAGTAACAGATCCAGAAGCAAATGGTTTGATGCCTTTTATTGGACCAACTTAGATGTTACAAAAAGAACAAAGTGCCTAAGAGCTTAAGCTTCCGAGGAAGGACTTGGTCGGTCTGAAAGCTTAGGCACTTTGTTCTTTTTGTAACATCAGTGTTGGACCAATAAAAGGTATCAAACCATTTGCTTATGGATCTGTTCTTACAAGGACCAATATGGCAACTAAACTACATCTGTATGTCAAAGGGAAAGTAAGTGATCGGAAACAGTCATGGAGAAATACATCTGTAGCACTAAATATGCATAAAGGATTTGCATGGCCCAAAACAAAAAGGCCAGGCTTCCCAACACAGAGGTCCTTCTTCACACATCTAGAATGGGGGTGTTGGCTGACTGTATCCTAGGCATTTAATTCAGTAAGCAAACAATACTTTACAAATGAATGGCGATTCAATGACAAAAATCAAAAGCCATTAAAAAACTTTCAAAAGGATCAGAATTAATAAGTTTACCTAATTTGAATGGAAAATCAATGAAACTGTATTTGAATTGCTCTAATTGCTAGAAGTAGTATAAGAAATAGAAACTGATGGGTTTTTTTTAGATGAGAGTTGCACCAGCTTAGTTGCTGCGCACATGGCAGGCATGCAACACGTGAACCTGATGTGATTTTTAAATGATGTTCACACGAGCTTAACTGCTGTACTCATATCAAGCATGCAACACACAAACCTGATGTGATTTTTAGAAGATGTTTTGCACCAGCTTACCTGCTGCACACGCAAACCTGATTTGTTTTTTAGACCAGGGTCACCTAGGTTCGCTTTGTGTATGCAAACTACACGCAAACACTGCACAATGAAGTATGTGGCGTGTATTTTGCATGTACACAGCACACCTATATTTCTTACTATGCATTTTGCATTATAATATACTGTGTAGCGTTATAAATGATAAAGTACAGTATGTTACATCCTTATGTCCTGTAACATATGATTGCCCTTTGTTTTTCACCCTTTTGAATGTGTTACCCATTGTTTGTACCCCTGTACCTACTGTTATATCGCTTGGCACTTACAAATTGTACTATATATCTGAAAAGTCTCTCTGTAAGCTGCATTATTCTGCCTTATATGTACTGTACTACCCATACCGTGTAACATCCTGGGTTGTGCCTGAAAATAGACAAACTTATGCCTAGTGTGCCCCACCCAGTAAACAAAAACTAAATAAATAAAAAGAAATAAAACATTTATAATCCGTCACTGCTGATGTCAGCACTGAACAATCTTAAGGTGTGAATAAGCACTGGATACCTCCATTTCATTCTTATGTCATTCAATCAGCCAATTACGGCTGAATTTGAGATTTCCTCATAGTTGCCATTCATTTTTTTTTTTCATTTTTAATATGTTTTATGCCAAACAAACTACTCCCAACTAAACATATATAAATGTGCTAAGTTATCTCGTGGTTCGGGTAACAAA
Source organism: Neoceratodus forsteri (assembly GCA_016271365.2). NCBI lineage: Eukaryota > Metazoa > Chordata > Ceratodontiformes > Ceratodontidae > Neoceratodus > Neoceratodus forsteri. The sequence continues at coordinate 233,573,616 of CM028131.1, forward strand.
CACATAAAACACTTGGCCCTCAGCCTTCTAGATTACAAATGCCACCAGAAATAAACCCTAGATAGCTTTAAGTCTTTATTATGTTCAGTTGTCTGTAGTTGATCCTTTATGTTGCATCTGCCCTCATGCTTGTCCTTTAAATGTAAGTGTTAAGTTGTAAACACCTGCTAAAACCTAGTGGGGGGTTTGGCTCTGGTCCCCATGAGGTCAGCGCTAACGGGCCTTTCTGTCCTTAGTAAGGAAATACAGGCCCTCGCCTGGACTGGTAAACAGGGCAACTGAATTCATGCATCTGCAGATTCTAAAGGTGGCCACTGCAGTTTTTGTTCTCCAAGTGGAAGAAAACATTTTTTTCTGTAGGTTAACAACCCAGCTACAATTTCATTTGAATCCTCACTTGAAAGGTAAAACTGCAGTACAGCAGCTGTAGCGAAAACAACTGTTATTGTGAAATGTTACCCTCTCTGGTACATCTACAGGAAATAGCTCACCTGTTGCACAACGTTATAAATAGCAACAATGTTTGTATTTAGAAAGGCTGGATTAAACACCCTCTGACGTAACTGCTGCGCCAGAAGACTTGAGTGAAATGGAATCCACTCCCCCGGGACTGAAAGATTCGTCAGTGTGCATTGTTTTGTTTATGACCTCCGGAGGATGGTGCTTTGTCAATATCAGCCTGGGAACAAACAAAAACTTACTGACAACTGTTAGCCCAAGTAGAGAAGTACTAGCCCAAGAGGATCTTGTGGTAAGGTTTAGAATGGCATAGTGGAAGTGAAAAAAACTGTTTGTTCCTATAGATTTCAGCTCCCAGTTCATGTCTTTTGATCCATTCAGAATACACAGGCTGGTAAACAATGTTTGAAATCAACCAAAGTCTGTGACGCAGGGAAACCAGTGAGTCTATGTACTGGGTAGACTAATGTGTGATGCGGCTATATTGTTGTGTGACACAAGGCTCGTGCTCTGTGACACAGGGATGCTAGTGTGTGAGAAAAGATGCAAGGGCGTGACACAGGAATATAAATGTATGACATGGACACTAGTGTAACTGGGATAATGCAGTTATACTGGTGTGTAGCACATGGGGCTTAGTATGAGACAGAGGGATGCTAGTATGCAACATTTATATACTACTGTGTGTGTGACACAGGGATGCTGTGTGTGGGTGTGTAAGAGATATGCTAGATTTGACTTCCACCACTACCACTTGAACACTGTAACCATGAGCAAGCCATTTAACCTCCCTGTGCTTAACAAACTCCCTCCCGCTGATGTTTTCATTCTCTGTACTGAACTCCCTGCCCTTCCTCAATTTCAGTTAACCTCCCTGTACTCACCTCACTGTTGATTCCCCTGTTCCTGGCATGCAAAACACTTTAGGATGCAGGGCATATGAAAAGTGTTACATTAAAAAAATACTAGTGTGAGCCATCTGATGACCGGTGGAAGCGCGCTGCCCTTCTATGCCATTGACCCGGGTTTGGGAGTGAGCTGGATTGTTGTGGTCCTGGGCTGGGGAGTGCTGCTGAGCACAGATCAAGCCAGCCCAGGGAAGGCGGCACCTGACATCTGGCATTGGAGCAGCCCCTCGTGGTGCACCAGGGGAGCTTACTCCTCCATGAGGGGCGGCACATGCCCAGAGTGCGTTGCAGCGTGCGAGGTCAACAGTCGGCTGTGTTGGTGCAAGGAGAGGTGGGAGGGCCCTGCGGAAACCAAGAAATGGAAAAGACAAAATGCCTATGTGCACTGGCCTGCTGGAATGACAGAATCTGATCTCTTGGGTCCTACCCCATATGGATCCCTGTCATCTTGCCAATCGGGGAGTAGCAGATGGTACTGGTAGGTCACTGGGGTCATACCTGAGTGAGAGGCATGGATAGTGGATCAGTGGCTAAACAGCTATTTTAAAAAAATACAAGTGTGTGAGACAGGAATACTAGATCCTGAACAAAACAACAAAAAGCCGCGCTCTGAATAACAACCAGAAACAGGAATGTGCAAATTCAACAAGTGGTTTATTCAAGTGATTGTGCAAAAGAAAAAAATGGCACAAGAAGTGTTTGTGCTTTTCTTTTGCACACTCATTCAAACCACTTGTTGAAACTGCATGCTTGTGTTTCTGGCTCTCATTCAGAATGCAGCTTTTTGTGGTTTTGTTTTGGTTCTCTGTTTGAAGCTGCAGCTCTGTTCAATGCGTAAGTGCACCAGTAACTTTTCTGTTTTGGATATTGGGTTCTGGCTGAACTTCACTAGAATATGAAAAAGGACAAGTGTATGACAGCTACAGTATATGACTGTGTGAAACAGGTATTGTAGCATGTAAAGAAGGAATATAACAAAGAAATGCATAGTAACACAGTACTGACTTGTGATGATGAAAGGGTCTTGGGATCTCTCTTGCCCATGTCTCCTGCCGCACGGCAGTGACTATACCCAACTTTGGTACGGGCATACATTCAAACTTATGAGCAAGAATGCTACAGTACTTCTAATCATGCCGTGTAACCCTTTATACTATTTCCCTCAGGAATCTATCTAGTTCTGCTTTGAAAGGCTGAACAGTGCTAACTTCCACATTCTCACCAGGTAAGACATTAGTATATGGTAAAGATGAACTGTTTTTTTTCTGTCCTGCATTTAAAACCAACAGCATCCCCAAACATTTCCCACTCTGAACATAAAGATGACCATACCCATCTATTCAATTTATTTGTGCTGTTGTACCATTTATTTCGAACCACTGTCCATGGTCTTGTGATCACCAGCCTTTGCCTCCCAGGCCATCAATCAGTGGGGTGGCCCTGTACCAAAACCAGTCAGTGACACAGGGGTACTGCAACACAAGGCATACCAGCCTGTGACACAAAGATACTAGTTAGTGACTCACACACAGGGATACTAGCTGATAAAGAAGGGTTTATAGACCAGACTAGAATGTATTTTACAGAGTTACTCAGGGTTAATTAGGATTCAGGAAGATCCCATTTTTAGCTTGATCTGTTTTTCAAGAAAGGGAGGGGAGTGTTACAAAATCTTAAATCACATCATCACCTACATCGCACAGCCTTTCCAAAACAAAAATGAGCCTTACTTTAATTGATACAGAAGAAAAAAGAAATTACAGTGGCAAAAATTACCTCTAAGAGCAACATCGTTGTTGCTAAGCACTTTTTTCCCCAATAGTTAGATTTTGACATTAATGTTTTCCAGTTTCAGTTTGGTTTGATTTGTTAAGCTGCAATCAGTTGTTGAAAATTTTCAGCTTGGGGGTCAACTGTCATCTGCTTATGGTGTACGTGCATGCATAACGGCTAGCAAGTGCTTTGTGATTAGGATTTCTTACAGTGGAAAATGGACCTTAATTCCACTCAGAGATGGCACTTCGGAGAGGCATGGAAAACCAGTATGCAGGGAAAGGATACAGGGTCATTGAGAGAAATGGTCTGAATTGCTTGGTTTGTATGTCTCTCCCAACCCACCCCATTATATACTATAAAGCCTCAAATCCCAAATCATGGGAAACATTATGCAATTCCTCAGGTAGAACAGACCTACATGGGCTGGCCCGGTGGTGCTGATGGTTGAGGTGCTGGACACCACACCTCATGCTACGCCGGCGACCCAGGTTCGGGAACATGCTCGGGTCATCGGGGGTCGGCAGGGGAGGACTAGGACTGAGCGTCAGGAGACAGCTCTCCTAGTCCTGGGGTTGAGATGAGCACTCTACACATGCTGCAGCAACCCCTGGGGATGCCCGGAGGTACCGCATGCAGCAGTGTAATGGAGGGGACCACGGACGCTCGTATCGTATGTGCTGGACGCTATTGCACGCCCATGGTCCCAATGGGGAAAGAACAGGGAAATGGCAGTATCGGGTCCAAGCAGCTTGATAGCTACAGCTCCACTAGCCAACGATGCCTGGAGGCATGTGCCGGTACTAGTTTCCTCGCCAGGCGTGGGGGGCTATGGGGGGGGCCCTTTCACAGGTGTAGTTGCGTCTGCCAGCTGGGCATGCGAGCTTCGGGGTTGGTGGCAGAGTGGAGCGGTGGCTGGATGTAGAGCAGGACTGTGGCTGCAGAGGAGAACATTTTAAATGATAAAAAAAAAAAAAAAAAGAACAGACCTACACGGTGTCACCAGGACCAAAGCAGGATGGTACCCTTTGCCTAAAAATTCTTCACCACCCCCATCCTTCCCTGTAAGATGGCAAAGAATCATCAGTAAAATAATCCTGTAGGCCATGCATGTGTCTAAACTACACATGTCCTGAAATCTCTTATAACCGGATGGGTATGGAACCCTGTTAAGCCTTCCTCCCCCTTCCCCATAATGGACCACGTTTAAAAAACTGATATCCACCCCTTTTGCTAACATCCTACACACACATATCTAACTACTTGAAAATCAGTTTGTGTGTCTGAAAAGCTAGAAAAAGCAACTGAGAAACAGTACCTGTGGCCCTGTGCACCAACAGATCAGGGTGCTGCATGCACTGGTGTTTCTATCAAGGGTAGACACTTCAAGATGGGGACAGGGTGGGGGAAGGAATTGTTTAACCAGGAAAGGCACACTAAGCTGAAGCTTGTTTCCAGGTGCGGCCTGGGAGCAGCACAAGGATGTTAAGTGATTTGCTCAGGGTTGGGTCACACAGTATGCAAGGGGTAGCTATGGGATTCAAACCCAGGTCTCCAGGTTTGCAGCTTAGTACTGTTAACCACTGTGCTATGCTGCCTCCTGAAAGCTATGGCTGACCTGTTGGTGCATTGATAGCACTACCACTGGTGACACTGGTGACCTGGTTTTACAACTGCGCCCAGATCACAGGGGGCCAGTCGGGCGGAGAGGAGGACTAAGCATCCAAGAGAACACTCTCCTCCAGGAAAGGAGGATAGCAACACCCTGCAAAGCTACCACCACCAAAGTGATCACAGTTAGGAGTGCAGAGGCTCTATCAGTGAGGTTAAGGACATTGTTGGCTGTCACAGTGCATGCATCACATGCGCTGCCACAGGATGTCCATCTAAGGCAGTGTCCTCGTGGGGTTGGCTTGAAACCAGAGAGGAAAAACCCTTAACCAAAGCAGGATCATGGCCTTGGTGCCTGCAGTCCCTACAACTTCCAAGCCCAAGGCAGCCTTTTCTTCTCCATCTCATTCCCCTACACTAGAGGAAGTTTAGTTCAAGAATGAACAGCTACTTACTCTTGGATCCTGATCTCAAAGCAGTCCTGATGAGCCCGTCTGTTTGAAGCAGCAGATAGTAAGTACAGTAGGCGTTGAATGTCAGCCAGGCTCAGAAAAGTAATTTACATACAGTAACATAATTATCTGTTGTTAGTGTTCTTATTAATGAAAACAATGGTGATTTTAGAGGTTTACACTCATTTTGAAAGTACACTATCAGTTTAGATAAGAAAAGCAATTCTGTTTCACATAAATCAAGCATCGTGTATTGGCACACCATAAAAATATACTCCTCCATCATGGGGTATAAATGTAAGCCTGGACCATTTCTGACAATGGATTATACAGACTCAGTGGGACAAAGCCTTGGCAAAGATACGTACTGGGACTGGGAACTGGGTTGGGACACAGGTTCTGGCCATTTGGGTTTAGGGGGAGGTTCGATGTAATGGGCTGAATTGGGTTTCACTTGAGAAAAAACTTAATAGGTGCCCATAATTATTGTTATTAGTATTCTTTTTTAATTGGTAAGAGCTTAAAAGTTCTTGTTTCGCATTTTAAAGAAGCTGATTAGAGGATGGGGGATTATGATGATTAACAGCCCCCTCTCAGAGCCTAGCCAGTCATGCAGGGAGGTTGACGGGGCCCGTAGGATGTTCTGATGGAAGAACACCATAAAAAATAATCCCCCAACCCACAACTTAATTTCTGTCCTCATCAGGCCAATTCGATTTGGCCAGACTGAACTCGAAAGTGGCCATTGGGCCAAATCTGCCAGCTCGCATAACCTTATTAAGTACTACTGTAGAACTGAACTTTACATTTACTTAGGTACAAGTTGCTTCCTAAATACAGAAGCTAATACACAGCAGAAGCTAACAGTTTCTCTCTCTTTTTTTTAAATTTAGTATGCTTTTTGATGTCCAGCTGGCCCCCATCAGTCTGAACTACTCACGCTCAGCCCCGCTACACACCCCGTGACTTACCTCACTCCCGAGCAGCCCCGGCTTACCCGCAGTGGTGGGGCCGGTGGGGGGGGGGTCCTTACCTTGATGGAGACTGAATGGTACAGTGGGAGTGAGAGCCTAGTCGGCAGTGCAGGGTCCGCACCATGGGGGCAGACATCATAGTGCAGTGGTTGGAACCCCCCCCTTTCCTGTTTTATCTCAGGGAGGCATGGCATGCAATGATGTTGGGGTGGCCATCCAGAATGTCTGACTTGCCTCCCAGACGTAGTCAATCCCAGCTGTCAGACCCTTGTTGCCCACAAGGGGTGACAGTATATTTTGCAATTAAATGGATGCTGAGACATCAGTCTAATATTATTCAAACAGCGGAGCACACCAGCCTGTTGATAGTTAACTAATTTCCATCACAAAGTTTCTAGTGTTGCAAAATTCTCAAAACTGGAAAATAAAAACAGGGATACCTGATCAAAAAACCTTTATAATGTGCAAAAACAGCCAAATTAAAAAAAGGTCAGCTGCACAAAGATGTGATATTTAAATGAGGAAAATAGCCAAGTTAGAGGAATAAACATTCATTTAAATGTGCAATATCTTAAAGGGGATATAGACAGCATTTGTTATGAGAGAAACTTGACAGCGTATCAAGTCCTATTTCTGCATATCCAAAGCTAGGGTCCATTTTTTTTTTTTTTGCAATAGTGAGAGAAATACTGTAGTTGACGGCTGTTCCCTCCGGTTACAGAAAACATTCAAGTTACAAATGACCAATTTGATGGTGTAACAGGAAAGGGAAAGGGGAAATTGTTTAACCAGGAAAGGCACAATAAGCCAGAGCTTGTTTCCAGGTGCGACCTGGGAGCACAAGGAAGTTAAGTGACTTGCTCAAGGTCACAGAGTATGCAAGTGGAGGGCTGATGGGATTCAAACCAGGTCTCTAGGTTTGCAGCTCAGTGCCCTTAACCACTACGGTGTACTGCCTCAAGACATGGCAATGAACCAGTGGCAGCACGTGGCACCATCATGCTGGTCACAGGGTTCTAGAGAGGACTCGGGAGCTGGCCAAGTAGCCTGTGAGAGATAGAGAGGTGCTACTGTGTGGCAATGCTACCACCTGGGGAGGCCTGACTCCATGTTCCAGTACCACAGTAATGCTCCCTCACAGGATGTCATCTGTGCATCAACTTAGGCCACTACCAGGCACCGAGCAAGGAGGGTGGAAGAAAAACAGGGAGTGAAACAGACAGTCTTCGTCTAGGTGATGACCACAACTGGTATGTCCAGGCCTCACACAATGAACCCCACTGCCTGCCCTGGATCCTGACTGTCTAAATGGGGAGACCGGGTTGGCCAAGCGGTCCTCATCTGCTGTCAAATTCTGTTTCTATGTCTCGCAGAGGGGAGGCATCCCTCCCGAAGGCCCCTGCCACAGAGGGAAGAACCATGAGATTAGGCAGCAGCGGTAAGGTAAGTGGAGGACAAGGCTGGGTGGTCACCAAAGGACTGGCAGAAGTGACCAGGGCCTGGTCGGGAAGAAAAACCTATATATAAAAAAATAAGACACCACTAGAGATTACATAAATCCCCTCACACTTTGGATCAGGCTAAGTAATCACCAGCTGTGTCTTGTACCAGGCTATACACTGTTCAGGAGGGACAGAAAGAGTAAAAAGGGTGGGGGAGTGGCCCTGTACATCAGAGATGGTATAAAGGCTACAGAAGTTCAGGGAAGACAGGGGGAGGCCGAGGTAATGCAGGTCATCCTGAAACCCAGGAATGGAACAGCAATACACACAGGAGTGATCTACAGACCTCCAACACAGAGGGAAGAAGCAGACAGGGAACTAGTGGAGAACATACATGAGATGGCAGCTAAAGGCAAAATCCTGCTACTGGGGGATTTCAATATGCCAGACGTGGATTGGGCCACCCAGGTGGCTGCTTCAGCCAGAAGCACAGCCATCCTGGAATCTCTGCAGGGGGTTGGACTCAGGCAGCTGGTGCATGAGCCAACCAGGAACAAGTCAGTTCTGGACCTGGTATGGACCAATGGGAACAGAGTTGAAGAAATAGAGGTGGAAGGGCAGCTGGGGTCCAGTGGCCACTACATGGTGTGGTTCAGCATGGCAACATGGACTCAAGTCACACAAGGGCAAGAGTATTAGATTTCAGGAGGGCAGATTTCACTGAAATGGGCAGATGTATACAAGCAGTCTGGGAAAGGGAGAGGTAATAGAGGGGGTGGGAAAACTGAAAAGAGCCATAGTAGATATAACGAACCAATGTGTTAGGATAGTGGCCAAAGGGAAAAGAAGAAGGAAACCACTATGGTTCTCCCAAAGAGATGGGTGACAAAGTCAGGGATAAATGACTTAGTTTGAGGAAATATAAGGGGAGCCGAAGGGAGGAGGACAGGGAGGTGTACCTTGAATGTCTAAGGGAAGCAGGGAAGGCTATTAGAATGTTGAATGCGCATACAGAAGAGGGCTTAGCACAGTCTGTAAACAAAGGGGATAAGGCATTTTATAGGTACATCACTGAAAGAAGAAAAACTGGGGGTTGTGAAGGTCTAAAGGGGAGAAGAGAGAGTGTAGGAGAGGGGAGCGGACAAGGCAGAAAAACTGAACAAATACTTCTGCTCAGTATTCACTAATGAGGGGGAGGATCAAGGACCATAGTTGGGTTGCAGAGGCAATGGGGGGGGGGAGTGTGCATCAGTCCATTCATAGTGGGGAGAGCTCTGGAAGCACTCACAAAGCTGAAGGTGGATAAGTCCATGGGGCCAGATGGCATCCACCCGCGGATATTAAAGTAGCTGTGAAGGGAACTAGCAGCACCTCTGGCGGCCCTGTTCACAGAGTCACTCAACATGGGTGTCGTTCCAGAGGCCAGGAGGAGGGCACATGTAGTCCCACTGCACAAAAGTGGCAGTAGGGAGGAGGTGGGGAACTACAGACCAGTCAGCCTCACCTCAGTGGTGGGAAAGATCATGGAGACATTGCTGAAAGAAAGGATAGTGGCACATCTGGAATCCAGCAGTGCTCAGGATCTGAGGCAACACAGATTCACAGCAGGAAGGTCATGTCAAATGAATCTAATAGATTTTTTGATTGGGTGACTAGGGAAATAAATCAGGGAGGGGCAGTAGATGTTGCCTACCTAGATTTCAGCAAAGCCTTCAACACCATCCCACATAGAAGGCTGATTAACTAAATGGGTAGTCTGGGCATGGGAGACAAGGTGGTGAACTCAGTTAGGAACTGGTTAACAGACAGGAGACAGAGAGTGGTGGTAAATGGGATACAATCTGGGAGAGGGGGTGACCAGTGAGGTACCACAGTGATCAGTAATAGGACCAGTCCTGTTCAATGTCTTCATTAGTGACATTGCAGAGGGGCTGGAAGGAAAGTTCTGCCTGTTCGCAGATGACACCAAGATCTGCAACATTGTGGATACTCCAGAAGGGGTGCAGAAAATGAAGAGGGACCTGGAGAATCTTGTAAGATGGATGGAGATGTGGCAACTGAGGTTCAATGCAAAGAAGTGCAAAATAATGCACCTGGATAGAGGGAACCCTGGGCAGAGCTACAGGTTGGGGGGGGAGGAGCTGACCATCACCAAAGAGGAAAGGAACCTAAGGGTTAGCATCTCTCATGACCTTAAGGTATCAAATCAGTGCACAAAGGCAGCAGGGAGGGCCAGTGGCATGCTGGGGTGCATAGGCAGGGGTATCACTAGCAGGAGGCGGGAGGTGGTGAAGCCATTGTATAAAACATTGGTAAGGCCTCATCTGGAGTACTGCGTGCAGTTCTGGAAGCCACACCTGCGTAAAGGACATAGATAAGGTGGAGACTATCCAGAGAAGGGCAACAAAGATAGTGCAAGTCTTGCACCACAAAACATATGAGGAGAGACTAAGGGACCTCAATATGTATTCACTGGAGTAGAGGAGACAGTGAGGGAACATGATTGAAACTTTCAAGTTCCTCAAGGGCATAAACAAGGTGCAGGTGGGGGACCTTTTCCAATGGAGAAAAAGTACTAGGACAAGGGGGCACAATATGAAATTGGAAGGGGTAGATTAAGAGGTAATGTGAGGAAGTTTTTCTACACAGAAAGGGTAGTCAATGCTTGGAACAGTCTGCCACAGGAGGTAGTGGAGGCAAGCACAGTTGAGGGGTTTAAGCATGGCCTGGGGCAGGCACAAGGGAAGCTTGACAGTGGAGGGAGTGATGAAAAGCCATTAATCACATAGGGTCAGTGGCCACATACAATGTATAGGGCCTACAGGCAGACTGGATGGGCCTAGTGGTCCTTATCTGCTGACAATTTCTGTTTCTATGTTTAGCATGGCTAGTTAAATGTGAATAGTTTTCTAGAACTGGAAGAAACTGTTGTAACCCCCCTACAAATGGGGGTTCCCGAACAGTCTTCCTTGAGCTTGCCTAAATGCTCATTGCCAGGCTGGTGTCCTGCATTTTAGCAGTTTAAATGTGATTGCATATCATCTGTGCACTGTCTCTTTAAGAGCTGCCTGGATTGCAGTCATAAGTAATCTGAGAGGGAGCTCTGTTGAAAGATGTAACTATTTGCTGAAAATCATTTAGAGTGATAATGATAATGTAGTTTGTCTAACCTGCCTTCTTTGCAGCAAGGACTGTTTTGTTTATCTCCACTATCTTGGTCCTGGACTGCCGAATTGGACCAATCAGTACTGGTGGGACCTAAAATGGAGCCGGACTACAGGAGCTGTCTGGAGTCAAAATCTGTAGGAACTGTAGTTTTGTGCTTTTAGTGCCTTTTTTGCACCTGAAGGGGGAGCTCCTGTTGTGACTGACAGATGAATCAGCCAACCAAACCTTTTGGATCTTGGGGAAATTCCCAGGCTTGCTGGCAGTTGAGTCAGATCTAAGCTGGGAGCTGAAGAAGCAACTGCTTGAGACAGTCAAGCAGCCATCTGAGTAGTTTCATGCGGGAGCACTGTGGAAAGGCCTGAGTTGTGGCCTGCATGTCTGCCTGCTGCCCCTGAGAGGGAGAGAAGAGAATTATTTCAGACTAAATCCGAGTTTGTGAGAATTAAGTAAGCCACTGATTTTTTTACCAGGCTTATACCTGAAGAAGACCAAAGATTTTGCTGAATGTGATCGGCCTGTCAGGATTTCCAGCTGCTTTTGAATCCCCGGTTTGTGCAGAGACTCTGCGATCATGACCGGAGAGCGGTTTGCCTGGTACAGTAGAATTTCCTTACATGTAAATGTGCTGTGAGTTGTTAGTGGGTCGTAATTTGGTTCCCCACTGTGTGAACTGTGTTCTGCTTGCTGGACACTGAATCCAGCTCAAAACAGACTGTATCCGAATTTGTCTCCATTTGGCCAGGGCCTTGCCACAATGGCCCAGCCATTGACGAGAGACCTGCCTGGGGATCAGCTCCCTGCTCCACGCTTGAACAGGAACGATACCTCGGAGTTTCATGTGGGCCCTGCTTCTCCTGGCACTCCAGATTAATCACCTGCTGTCTTGATTTTCGTCTAGCTTGTGTCCAGTCTTGGGTATCATGAGTAATCATCAAGGTAGTTCCCTGCAACAACAGCCTAATCTAAAAGTGTGTCATCTGATTGTCTTGTTGTTTTCTTTTCACAAACTGAGCCCTCCGGCTCCGGATTACAAATAGTGTGTGTTGTGCATGTTGTTTTCTTCCATCACAGGGCCCCAACCAGCTGCAACGTTCCTGGCTAGCCCACCGTTCTTCATCTGGGTACCCAGAGTGTGTGATTGTTTATGGACCCTGAAGTGCATGCATAACTGTTTGATTGATACATCCTTTAAGCAAATTAACCTGATTACGCCCCTCCCTTGTTCAAGCCCCTTAAATAAATCAGCTCTAACTCTTTTTTTGAATTTACCCTGACTGTGCTTCCAGTTTGTGCAAGAGTACTGTACTGCTGTTATTTGCTGTGTATAACCTAGTTTTACAGGGGTCCCCAGGGCCAGGCCAGAGGAAAGCCCTGGTGGTAAGTGCAAACAGTGTGGGTACTTGTGTGGTGTATCAGGGGTATTGTGAAAGTGATTATTGTGTATTGTTCCAGCCACTAGTAAAGAAAGAGGGGGGTTACAGTGTCCTGGAGGGATGTGCTCAGGTTAGCTTGACCACTACCAACCCTAATCTCTGGGTGGAGGCATCCGTTTCAGAACTCAGGCCCCTTAACCTGTTACTAGCCAAGCAGGCAGGGGTAGTAGCCCTTGGGATAGCACCACCTAGAGGTTACACTGTCCTCCATTTTTCTCACTCATGCAGAAACAACAGATACAATATAGGCTGTGCTTAAGTACAATAACTATATGCAACCCCTAAGTGGCGCTATCCCAAGGGCTACTACTCCTGTCTGTTTGACTACGGACAGGTTGAAGAGCCTAGGTCCTGTGGCGGGTGCCTCCACCCAGAGGTCAGGATTTGTAGTGGTTAGACTAGCTTGGTCACAGCCCTCTGGGACACTGAGACCCCCTTTTATTCCCTCTAGTGGCTCACACAGTACACCGAAGTTCTGCCCCAATACCCCACGTATATACACACTGTTCACTCATATACATACCACTTACACTCGAGACTGATTCTGCAGCATGTCTCTGAGGACCCCCTGTAAAGTAAGGTTAAACAACATACACAGCAAAACACAATACTGTTTCCATAAGTACCAACACCACAGAGAGTACATAGTATAACAACAACAAATCTGATTTATTAAGGGGACAGTAACAAGGAGGGGGGCAATCGGGTTGATTTGGTTTGGAAATATTCAAATCACAGTACTGTGCACACATACAGGGTCTGAAAAGTCACACTCTGGGTACCTAGGTTGTGGGGAGGCTAGCCAGGTCTGTTGCCCGGGGTTGGCCGGCAGGTGCAGATGGATAGGGCCCTGTAGAAGAAAATATGTGCACAACACCCAATTGTAATCCGGAGCCAGAGGGCTCAGTCCATGAAACAGTGAAACAACAAGGATTAGGTGACACACTTGTGATTGAAAACAAGCTGCAGGGGAATACCCTGATTTGTATTCACAACACCCAAGCTGAGGATCGGATGGAGAATGTCCTTCTGGATTGCCAGAAGAGCGGGGCATGAGGACAAGGTCCTTGTGACTGGACCCCACTGCAGTTGATAGCAAATGGATGTAGTCCGAATTAAGCTGGGAGTTTACTTCCAGCTTCAGCACACAATTCACTGTACAGGGGATTGGAAATAGCGATTCCCCACAAGCACTATGCACATTCATATGTGAAAGGAACGTACTATACCAGGCAGGCTGCTCCTCGATCTCGATTGCAATTACTGCAAAATACCCGGGAGCACACACAGCAGCTTCAGTTCCTGACAGACCGAGCATGATTCAGCAATTTCTCCAGTCTTCTACAGGGTGAGCCTAGTTTCCACACTTCTGGTGCTTCTTTCTCCTCACAACTCGGATTCAGTCCAAACTGGCACTCACAAAGGCTACAGACCGAAACTCAGGGCCTCACACGCGCTTCCCACACAAAACTATATGTAACCCCCCTGCAAATGGGAGTTCCCAAAAGACTTCCAGGAGCTTGCTTGAATGCTCCAAGCCTGAATGGTGTTTGGCGTTTAAGCCATTTATCTGTGAGTGTTTTTAGAGCCTCTGATACTGTCTCTTGAAGAGCTGTCTGCTTGCAGACATAATTAGTTGTATGGGGGACTGTGTGTTTCTCTGCTTGAGTACCACTCAAGCTGCTGCTAATTCACTCCATTTTGCAGTCACTAGAGTGCAAAGGAACCTATCTGAAAGATGTAACTGTTTGCCAGAAATCATTTAGAGTAATAATGAAAATACAGTTTGTCTAACCTGCTTTCTTTGCAGTCAGAACTGTGTTTGCCTAGTTTCCCATTCTAGTTTTGAACTGCTGAACTGGACCAATCAGTGTGGGTTAAGGTAGCTCTAAAATGGTGCGTGGATGAATCAGAACTTGGACTCGTAATCTGAGCCAGCCACAAGAGGATTGTATGGGCAGTGACTCTGGGAGATGTAGTTTGGACTTCAGCGCCTTTTGGACCAACAGGGCAGTCTATTGTGGTGACAGCCAATCCAGCAAAGAACTGGGAGGAACTCAAAGGAAGTGCCCGGTTTTGTCTGCTGGAGTTTCAGTTGAGCTCTGGCAGTGAAGAGGGAAGAAGCCCTGTGCTTTTTCGGTGTGCAGTTTTAGTCGGGAAATGCATGTAAGGCCCTGAGTTCCGGGCTGCAGCTTGTGTAACTGCTTGTTAGGACTGAATCCATCCTGTGAAGAGAATCAAAGGATATCTGAAGAGTAGAAACCAGGCTCACCCTGTAGAAGACTGGAGAAATTGCTGAATTGCGCTAGGTCTATCAGGAACTGAATCTGCTGTGTGTTCTCCCGGGTATTGTGCAGTAATTGCGATCGGGATAGAGAAGCAGCCTGCCTGGTATAGTACTTTCTTTTTACCATATAAATGTGTGAGGAGGCTTGTGTAGCTCAAGTGAATCCTGCTGCCATTAAAGGACTTTTGCCTGTTACTGTTTACCATATAAATGTGTGAGGAGGCTTGTGTAGCTCAAGTGAATCCTGCTGCCATTAAAGGACTTTTGCCTGTTACTGTTTACCATATAAATGTGTGAGGAGGCTTGTGTAGCTCAAGTGAATCCTGCTGCCATTAAAGGACTTTTGCCTGTTGCAGTTTGTCATATAAATGTGAGGAGTCTCGTGGAGCTCAAGAGTAGCCCTGCTGCATTGAAGGACCCTATCTTGTTTGGAGGTCGTGAGTACTAATTCAGGGTCGCTCCCTGTTGAATTGCCACACTGAATCCAAATGGAATTACTGTACTGCTGACTGTTTAACTCATTTTTCTTTTCTCTGTGTGGAAAGGGCCCCTACCAGCTGCCACGGTTTGGACTAGCCACTAGGGCTTGGGTACCCAGGGACAGTAACTGGTAGGGATAGGCCAATGCACAGAGCCATAGGTAGATGAGTAAAGTGATAAGCTAATTAACCTGATTTCCCCCTGTCCTTGTTATATCCCCTTAAATAAATCAGAGCTGCTTGTTTCAGCAAAGTTATACTGCCTGAGGTATTTGTCTATGTTAAAGTATTGTACTGTGATTGTTGCACTGTATCTTCTTATTTTACAGGGGGTCCCAGTGCCTGACCCAGTCCTGGGGGTAAGTGTATACTGTGAAGGTGATTCTGATATACTGTGTGGGCCACTAGTGGGAAGAAAGGGGGTTTGCAGTGTCCCAGAGGGCTGTGACCAAGTTAGTTTAACTATTGCAAACCCTGACCTCTGGGTGGAGGCACCCGCCATCGGATCCAGGCCCCTCAACCTGTTAGTGGCAAATCAGGCAGGGGTAGTAGCCCTTGGGATAGTGCCATCTAGGGGTTACATATATACCGAAGAAACACACAGCTCCTTCTCTCTTCACCGCCACAACTGATCTGATCTTTCCAGTCACAAAGCAGGGCATTTCCTTTAGCGCCACACTATTCTGTTGGCTGATTCAGCTGTCACTCACAATAAGACTCCCTCTGTTGGTAGAAAAAGGCGCCAAGGTCAAAACTACATTTCCCAGAGTCACTGCCCATACAATCCTCTTGTGGCTGGCTCAAAATTAAGAGTCCAACTTCTGATTCGTCCACAGGCTCCATTTTAGGGAACCCTTAACCCAATTGGCCCAGCACAGCAGTTTAGGTCCAAAATGGAGGGGTAACACACACAGAGTCCCAGCTGCAAGAAAGGCAGGTTAGACAAACTGCATTTTACTTAACATTAACTGGTTTCAGGCAAACAGTTACATCTTTCATTTAGGCTCCCTCTGCGCTCTTAGCAACTACAGAAACTGAGCAATTTCTCCGTAGCTCGGGTGGGATTCGAGCATTAAATACACAGTCCCCCATGCAAACTAATTAAGTCTGCAAGCAGACAGCTCTTAAAGAGACAGTATGCGGAGGCTCAAATAGCACTCACTTGGAACCACAAAACAGCTCAGACGCCGAACACCACCCAGACTTGGAGCATTCAGGCAAGCTCCTTGAAGACTTTTGGGAACCCCCATTTGCAGGAGGGTTACATATATATATAAAAGTGCCACCGGATCGTATTATGCACATCTTTATGCAGCACCAAATGAAGACAGACTGTGAAAAGCTTTACAGATTCAGTGGGATCCTGCACTCCTATATTTCCCTTTAAGGAAACAGACATTCTAAGGGCACTAAAGTGTTACTGAACTGAGCTCTATCATTTCTTTACAAAGATGTTGCTTTTATCCAACACCAGGTTTTTACCAATCTGAAATTATTAAGGTGGTGGTTTGTGAGTGGGGGACTCTTCCCCTGCTCACCCCATGTGTAATAGGATCTGCAGACTAAGCTGCAGTTATATACGGAAGCCACCTGCTGTCTCGCCTGCCAGTAAGCAGAATGATTCCTGCTCTCTCTGGGGAGCTGCAAGGTGTAAAGGTGGCTGAGTGTACATTTCCTGCTGTCACCCGGGAACACTGCTAATGTTTGTTATAGGAGAGAGTGACTCGTTCCTGTCAAAATAATGGACCTCTTACATTAAGTGACCTCCCACCCTGATGAAGAGAGCATAAGAGTCTGCATGTGTGTATGTGTGTGTGTGGTTTTAATGCAGATGAGAGGTGTGTGTCAGTCGCCTTTTACAGAAACGGGGGCTGAAACAAACCATCAAGTGGGAGGGGGTAGCAACTGACTGAGTCAACATGATTGATTATTAGGTCACTTTTATATGCTGCCACTGACTGCCTGCTTCACTCCTACTACAAGGTTAACTCTTTCTTGGTTTACTTGGTTAGGTAAGACAAAAGAAGGCTAGTGGCCCATCAAGACTGGCTCCCACTCCCAGTGGGTGTATTAGTGTTTGTTGCTAGTCAACAACAAATAATTGTCAAGCCCATGTTTGAAGCAGCTGAATGATGTTTTATTAACCAGATCATGAGGAAGTCTGTTCCTCAAACGGGCTGCACATACTTTGAAATAATTACTGTATTTCTTTTATTTGTGCTGGCTTTTGGGACGACCAGTTATCTATTATGACACCTCAGATTAGTTATCTTAATGTTAAATCCGAAACCACATTGGGCCATTGAATTTGGATTATTTAGGATGTTAAGCATTAAAAGAAGGTTGCCTCGTCTCTCCTCTAGACTGAACAACCCAGTTTCTGCTAATCTCTCTTCATAACTCATGGTCTTCATCCCATGTTATCATTTTCATTGCCTATCTCGGAGTCCTTTCAACCAAACTGATGTCATGGATTCCAGAATGGAGACCCAAAACTAAATGAGGAAGTACATAAGTCCTATTAAGAGGCAATAGACACTGTTTCTAGACAAAAAATGTGCGTTTCCTCCCTAGAAGTTGTGATCGACCTGTTATGCTCATGGTGTGCACTGGATCAAACCTTGATAGTTACTCAACATAATAGCCAAATCCGTTGGCACCCTTGTTAAAAATGAAGACTGTTAAGCCATCCCAGTGGCATGAAGGGCCGAGGTGCTATGCACCTTACCTGCTGCGACTCCGGCAACCCGGTTCGGGAACAAACCTGGATCATTGGGGATTGACCATGGACAGGAGGCTGGAGCATCCCACAGGACGCTTTCCTCCTCTGGGGAGAGGGGCGGGGTCTGCTCCATCATGTGCCCACCACCTAGAAGATCATGATGGCTGTGCAGCTGGAACAAGTTCAGGGCAGGGGAGAGACGTGGATTGGCTGGGGAGATCACCGATGCTCTCGGTCACGTCACTCAGCCAGTATCTCTCAGGGGGTGGGACAAAAATGAGAACCCCCCCACCACAGTGGGATGACAGGTGCCACTCTGCCCCAGACCCCGCACTCATCGACGTATGGCAGCCTCCAATTGCCCAAGCGGAACTGACGTTTGTGGCAGGGACCTGGTCTGCCCCTGCTGCCCTCCACCATGGGGAGGGAATACCATGGGGCAACTATCAGGACATACGATGCCCTCTGAGAAGGTGGTGTGACAGGGTTGAGGCAAGAGTGACAGACTTGAATGGGGACCTGTGCGCTGACTTGGGAACCAGGAGGGTAAAAGTATAAATAAAAATTAAGAATATAAAGATGTGAGGTGTTTTTCTGCTCAGCATGTTAGTTTTGGTTATTTGACAGAACATTTGGCATCTTAAATGAGGAACAGTCTTCCAGTCACACACAGAACAGAATTCTAGGTATGAATGTCAAAGTAGGGACTGGCATTCAAATTCAAAAGAGACAACGTCTGCATACATTATTTAGTTCTGCAATATCTAGTTACTATCAAAAGAATAAATCTGTGACATAGTCTTAAGTACTGTATGCACATTTTGCATATTATTGGTTCCATAACTAACTTAAGCAAAATAATTGTTCAACTTCGCATGCTGTCTCTACTGCAACAACTTTACAGCCATGTGGTCGACGACGACAACATTGACACATCACTGTAAAGTCTGCTCGGGACCCCGGCACCCTTTCCCAAGGTCCTGCACCTTATCCCCGAATCAGCTGTGTCTCGGAGTTGGTAACAGTAAGTTGGGGGGGGTGGTGGTGCCCTCCCCCCCGCAAAAAAACAACTTTGTTCTCCACAGCACCATGCCAATCACAATTGTGGTCGACACAGTGGCATTGGGGAAATGTCGCGTCAACAAGAAATTGTCCATGCAGTGTCATGGATACATTCAATTTATTTGTTTATTATGTAGTTTTTGTTGACCGGGTAAGTGCACTAGACAAATTCTGCCTATTTTCAGGCATGACCTGGGGGAAGGGGATACAGATGAATGCCAACTGACTTTGAAACAGATTAAGCTGTTGGTGGTATTTTAGTGAATGGGGGGAAATTTGGCCAGGGCACCGGGAAATTCCCCTACTCTGTGGGAGGGTTCCCTTACATCCTGGCAATCTGCCAAGATGACCGTCCATGGAAGAGCTGTGGAGGACATGGAGGTGTTGGAGGCAGGGGAGTTGGTCTCCTCCCCTGTCTCTGCTTTGCCAGAGACCGCAGTGCTTAAGGACTTTCCTGTTACTGCTGAGAAGGTGCTCAACTTGCCGTTGGATATGGATATAACTTCTGGTTCTCCTATGAATCTCACCTTGCAAGGTAACACCATGATTTCTACTAGAGCTGCTAATGCTGCTAACCCTTCCTCTGAGATGACTCCCATGGCTCTGCCTGTTTCTGTATCTTCTGATGTGGCTGATGTGGGTGCTTTGCTTATTTTGGAAGAACAAAGTTATTTGGCAAAGAAAACTGAATTGCTTGCTTTAAAACGTCCTGAAACTATGCCATCTGCAGATTTTCCCGCTGGTTCACAACGTAAACCTGAAGTTTCCTTACCTGCTGACGCTTCTGACAGCGTTTTGACACTTCCTCATTCCTTTCCTGCTAGACCGGTGCTGTCAAACTCTGTCTCTGCTGACAGTGGGGGTTCACCTGGAATGGCGTTACCAGCTGTTTCTGAGCTGGGCCTACGACGAGCACCTTCACCTGCGACCGGTTCTCTGACTCCGGATTGGTCGGTGGATTCAGCCCTCAGCACAGCGGGCTAGGAAAGGGATCCTGTGGCTGGAACTTGGTGCTCTGGTCCCTCGCCAATATGGACTTCTCTGGATCTTGCTGAGCCTGTTTGTTCCTCTGCCCCACAGTCGCCTTCCTCACCGTGGCCCCCAGAACCCTCTCTCCCTCCTGAACTTCACCTTACTCAACACCTGGTGTTGAATATTCCAGTTGTGACACCACCAGAAGAACTATTCCATTTACAGACCACGTCTTCCCCCAGTTTGAGACCTCGGGACCCTGAGCTGCGCTTGCCACCCGCTAGACTGACTTCCTCTGCACGCCCTACTGCTTCTAGGACTTATGCCTCTTGTTTTTCAGTACCTACCTGCTAAATGGCATAACGCAGTCTGACTGCAGTACTTGGGCGGTATACCTGAACTACCCGATTGGATCTTTGTGGGTAGAACTCTTCTAAAGGACTTGATGGGCTTTGCTGCTCACGAGATTCATGCTTTACTACATGTCTCCTCTGAAACACATTTTGATGTTAGTTTTAAAACTATGTCAGGATTAGAGAAATTTTGGGCAAAGTTTCATGAGCTAAAATTTTTACCCTTATGGGCCCCGTTTAGTGCAGTACCTCTGACTAAACCTGCTCATAAAAATTTTACTATTTTGTTCCGTAACGAGGGGGTTAGTTTAAATGACAATACGGTATGGTTAAAGCAATGCTGTACTATGCTTTCTGATCCAGAGGCTATCTTTGATTCTGAAAATTTGTGGACAGGGGTTGGAAAGTAAGAGTGCTGCTTAGAATGAATGATGTGGGAGTACAACATTTACCCAACAGTTTTATGCTAGGCAGAGATAGGGGAGTTCTCTTCTATCCTGGTCAGCCGAAGGCATGTTACAGACGTGGCTCTGCTAGCCACATTAGTAGTATCTGTGATGTTGTAAAATGTTCTGTGTGTGGTGAGCTTGGCCATGCTGGTTCACATTGTGTAGAGGAGCCTAGGTGCGTCCTTTGTGAAGAAAATGGTCACACTTTTCAACAGTGCACTTGGGCAGCACATAACTCTCCAACGATGGCTGATGGGGAGGAACATAGGCTACTTATTACTGTAGCACAACATTCTAAGATTCGTGGTTTTTCCTCTGTTCCCCAGAATATTCAGCCTTCAGAGGCTCTTCCCAAGCGTTTCCCTCTTTCAACTGCCCCCCCCCCGTTGATGTGCCAGTATCCCCTACTGTCCTGCATACTACTGTGGTTGTTCCTGATCTGAACCCCACTCCCTCTCCCCCTGTAGTGCCTAGTTGTTCTGGTGAGGTTCCCCTGTCTACTGCTGTCTCCCTGGCTCATCCTTCAGGTACTATGAACCTCCCCCCCCAGAATCCTCTATCCCTCATACTAGAGTTACAAGGGGCTCTTGGAAGTTGGGGTCTCCTTTTCCCAAGGCATTGAAGGTGGATAGTATCCCTTTAGCCAATAAGTTTGAAGTATTATGTGACCCCTCAGAAAACATGGATTCTGACTCTTCCTCTGTACTTTCGTCTCACCCAGAATTGACTACAGATACAGAGGTCCCACTTGATAGTCCAGGGTCACAAAAAAGGAAAGCAAAGGCCAAGGTGAAACATAAGGACAGTGTACCTAGGAGGGGTAAACCTAGGTGAAAGTTCCTTTTTTCTGCCTTCTAGCTGCTCTCTGGTTTAAACCACCTCATATGGCTCCCTCATTCTCTATACATACTGTGAATGTCAACAGTATTAAACGACAGCCTAAGAGGGACTCAGTTTTCTCCTTTTTATCTTGCCTTGCTGTTGGGGTGATGTTGTTACAGGATGTGAGGTTTTATTCACTTTCTGAAATATCTACAGCACAAAAGGCTTGGTTTCCTGGCCTATCCTATTGGTCCTTTGGCCAAGAAACACGCTCTGGTGTAGCGATTTTGTTTACTCTACCTGATGTTTCTGTTCTTAAAGTACTTGATTTATACCCAGGTAGGCTGTTACTTTTGGATGTTAGTATTTCTGGTGTTTTAGACAGGATTGTTAATATTTATGCGCCACAAACACAATCACTTAGGATTGAGTTACTGAAGCTTGTTCGCCCTTATCTGTATACCTCCCAGTATGTTGTTTTTGGAGGAGACTTCAAGTGTGGCCTGTCCCTTAAAGATAAATCACACTCCTCTAGAACGAATAAATTGTTTTGTGACACTAACTTTCTGAAACAGATGTTACAGTCTGCAAAACTTAAAGACGCATATCTTCAGATTACTAATACACACACCCCCACCTTTCATAAAGGCCCTCTGGCTACCCGTATTGATTTTTTTTTTCGTATCCTGTCACCTACCACTCTCTGCTGCTACTGTCCAGGTTGCAGCCTTTTCTGATCACAGTCTTTTAACAGTTACCCTTAGTGGTGCACATACAAAGCATTTTGGTCCAGGCTCATGGAAATTGAATTCTGCATTATTACAGGACTCACAGTTGCTAACATGGCTTAAAATATTTCTTCAAGCCAGGAAATCAGTATTCATGCTTTATGATGCCTTTTGGAGCTGGTGGTCTGATACTAAATCAGAATTGCGACATTTGTTGAGACATTTTTGTCGACAAGCACACAATGATCAATATTTTGATTATCAGAGAAAACGCTGTCAACTGCAGAAAATCCTTACATTATCTTACACTACTGGTCATAATTTTACTGATCAAATAAGTCGGCTAAGACAGGAGCTTAATATGTATCACTCCAAACAATTTTCATTGTTACAACAACAGCAACAGTTTGGACTACCAGGTTCATATCATGCTGTCTGCCCGTTTGACGCTGTTCTAAACGGGTGGATAGTAAAGTTTTTGGGTCTCTTTTTGATGGGAATATGATAGAATTGACTGATCCTATAGCTATTCGGAGATATGTGGCTGAATATTCCAGAATATTATTTAGCCCCATTACCTCACAGGTAGAAGGGACACTTGCCTATCTCTCTCACTTGGTCATCCCAGATGTACCGCAAACAGTTCCTGATTCCATATCTAATGATATACAGATTCAGGAGGTGGGTGATGCTATTCGTGCTTTAAGACCGAGGGTGACTCCTGGCTTAGATGGTCTTTCCAATGAATTGTAGAAGTTGTTGGATGTTGACCTACGGGATGAATTGACAGCAATGTTTAATTATGTTTTACGACAAGACTTTCTACCACTAGATTTCAATTTGGGTAGCCTCTTTTATATTTACAAAAAGGGAGATAGGAGGTTATTACACAATTGGAGGCCCCGTAGCCTTTTAAATACAGACTTTAAAATTTTGGAGAAGATCATTTCACTCCGTCTGTTGAAAATTGCTCCCCTTGTAATTTCTAAGGCTCAATTTAGTAATATTCCGGGGAGGAGTATTTCTGATCATCTCATTTTGTTATGGGAAATAGTTGAACGTGGCAATAATGACCTGCTGAACGGCTTTCTGATCTCCTTGGATCAGAAGCAGGCTTTTGATTCGGTCAATCATGATTTTTTATGGCATACTCTACGTTGTCATAAAATTCCTGCTAGAGCTATTACTTGGATACAATTATTATATCAAACAACCACAACAGTCCCTATGGTGAATGGGTGGAAAGGTCCTATAATACCATTGAAAAGGGGGGTTAGACAAGGCTGTCCACTTAGCCCTATTTTATACATATTTTTTTAGACCCTTTACTTCGCTCTATTAGCACATCCCAATCTATTGTTCCACTCCCTATTCCATCACATTCCAGTCCGCACTATGTAATGGCATATGCAGATGATATGAGTTTGGCTGTAGCAGACTCCTTTTCAATTTCGATAGCTGTCCAGCATTGTAAGGTTTGTGGGTCCCTTTCTGGAGCTGCCCTGAATTTGAGTAAATGCGTGGGTAGACAATTGGGCACTTGTGGTTTGAGACACACTTCTGTTTCGGATATTAGAATAACCTCGGACCCTATTAAAATTTTGGGTATCTTGTTTGGGCATGGTTCTTTGGATATTCTTAATTGGGGTCCTAAACTTGATTTGGTACAGTCTAAGGTTACTTTATGGAATAGGTGGAAAATGGGGAAGAAAAAAGGGTGTATATGATTAAAACTTACTTAATTCCTGTTTTTCTTTTTTTGGCATATGTTTTTCCTCCCCAAGAAGTTTTGAAACCAGGTTGTTAAGTATTTTTTCCCAAGCACTATGGGGCAGCCACCTCAACCCTATTCAGCATAATGTAACATATTTGCCACTTTCGGAGGGTGGTCTTGATATGGTCAGTCCTTTATTTTTTTTTACTAGCATTTTTTTTATGACCAACTTTAAACCTCTCTTGATAAATTGTGAAAAGGGGTGGGAATCGTGGTTTTTTGACACCTGTAATCCATGGTTTGGCCTTTGGGAAACAAATTCTCTTAAAGTGCTAAAACAAATCCCAATGAAGCCTAGTTATGTTAGGGAATCTTTTCTGCACTTGAAACATCCATCTTCTTCGGCAAGCACCTGTGGTATACCGAGCCAAAAGCCTTTCCGAAGCTGAAGTGGAGCAAATCCACAATATGGCCCCTATCTAATTCCCTCATCACCCGGTCAAAGAAAACTATCAGGTTAGTCTGACAAGATCTCCCTGCCACAAATCTATGCTGCTTACTATCCTGGATACCATTGCTCTCAAAGGAGTCCATGAGATCCTCTTTCACCAGTTACTGTTCTCCTACAATAGAGGTAAGACTGACAGGAGACTCCTTGTTTCTTGTCTCCCCCCCATGGAGCAAATTTACATCTGCCACCTTCCAAACTTTCAGAGCCATCCCTGCCCTTAAACAGCTGTTGAAAAGACCTACCAGGGAATTAACAAGTTCCACTGCCAATTCCCTGAGTATCCTCTTTCCAAACCATTCAAAACCTCAAGGCATTGAATATATGCTCTGTGGTAGAGTGGGTCCCAGGGTGGTAGCCTGGGTAAAACATTGCCTGGACAACAGGACACAGAAGGTAATAGTAAACGGAGTCCACTCTGAAGAAAGGGGGGTTACTAGTGGGGTACCGCAGGGTTCAGTACTGGGTCCAGTCCTTTTTAATGCTTTATAAGTGACATTGCAGAGGGACTGGAAGGAAAAGTATGCCTCTTTGCAGATGACACAAAGATCTGCAACAGGGTTGATACACAAGGGTGGAGTGGAAAGGATGAGAAGGGACTTGGCAAGGTTGGAGGAATGGTCAGAAGTATGGCAGCTTGGGTTCAATGCAAAGAAGTGCAAAATAATGCACATAGGAAACAAAAACCCAGGGGAAGAGTACACAATGGGGGGGGGGTAGTAACAACAACAAAAATGGAAAGGGACCTGGGGTAGTCATATCAGATGACCTTAAGGTTAGCAAGCAATGTGAGAAGGCAGTAGGGAGCGCTGGGGGGATACTGTGATGTATAGGGAGAGGCATCACCAGTAGAAAACAGGACGTTGTTATCCCTCTGTGCAGACAGTTGGTGAGACCCCATCTGGAGTACTGCATCCAGTTCTGGAGACCCCATCTCTGCAAGGACATAGACAGGATGGAGGCAGTCCAGAGGAGGGCAACTAAAATGGTGCAGGGTCTGCAAGAGCAGCCATACGAGGAGAGACTAAAGGAGCTTAATATGTATATCCTTGAGGAAAGGGAGAGGTGGGGGACATGATAGAAACTTTTAAATATCTCAGTGGAATCAACAAAGTCCAAGAGGGTAGCATCTTTCAGAAAAACAGATGTGCAAGAACAAAGAGACTCAATTTGAAGATAATGGGGGGACAGCTCTGGGGCAATGTGAGGAAGTATTTTTTCACAAAGAGGGTGGTGGACGCATGGAACCGCCTTCCTGAGGAGATTGTGGGGTCTAAAACGTGGGAGAATTCAAGAATGCATGGGACAGACATGAGTCAATTCTTGTGGGGGTAGGAAGAAGTAGGCTGTTGGTTAACTAGGATCTGCAGTTTATCCAGTAGGTAGGGAAATGGGCAGACTAGGTGGGCCAAGCGGTCCTTATCTGCCATCAAAGTCCATGTTTCTATAAAGCTTTCTTGAGGGGAAGGTATACTTTGAATCAGAACTTTAGAACTAGACATGTTCAAGGGAGCTCAGGGTCTTCCCCACCACCTTCAGCAGGTTACCCTGCCTGAGTTTAAAGACTGATTGTTAGGTGGCAGGCATAGCTTGCAGCACCTCTTGGAGTTGTGTGTACTCTTTTGTCCAGATTTTAAAGATTAACGTTTAATGTGTGTGAGCTGGCTGTGGTGAGGTGTGAGCAGTGACATGGCCTGTCTCATTCATTGGTTTGTAGTGGACGACTGACTATTTTGCCGCGGCAGTAAGTGCACTGTGGGTACCACTGCCTTGGTCCCCTGGGGGCTGTCAGTATATGGCACTTTGCTGGTCTGTTGCTAAGGAAACAAGTTGACACTTCCTGTGGTCCTCCAATTCAGGAGATGTAGAGGAGGAAAAGTAGGCACTGATGTCACTGAGGAAAAAAAGAATGCAAAGAGAGAAATGTTTATTTGGAACCTCTCGCTACCATTGGTAGTTTGATACTGGCAGTGTGTGGATTGCAGAAAACTACAGAATGTTCCCTGCTGAATTGCTTTTCATCACTGTACCCCAAAGTGCTTTACAAGTTGTTTATTTATTTTTATTTATTATTTTTATGCAAAACTGGTCACCCGGTAGGCACACTGGGCCACGTGGCCTTTTTACAGGTTCGACCCAAGCAAGATGTTAAATGCGGGGATATACAAACAATAAACTCATGTAAATAAAAATTATATCTAAACATCATAAACAAGCAAGAACAAAACATACAGAAATTATACATGTCATTATAATATTACCATGTTGAAAATATGCAGACTGAAACAATATGAACTAGAAACACCAGACAGCCTAGCGGAGATGCCACATCTTTTTTCTGGTAGGGTCCTGCTTCTGCTCAGGACAGCTTGATGTCTCTCAGTACAGCTGGCACTTTGGTTAAATATTGTTGTTGCATTTTGTTTTTTCTATAAAGGATTTTTATCTCCTTCATCCTGACCTGTCCATATCAGACTTCGGTCTGCACAGCCCTGTCAGCCCGCCATCCCTAGGACTCACCTGATCCTCCGAGGGTCCCCCATGAATTACCCCTCATGGTGGGGCTGGGGGGGGTGCCGGCCCTCCCAGAGTACAACCTGGAGTTGGAGGATATACCTGGTCAGCAGGTCAGAGCCTGCGGCTGACCGAGTGGTTGTGCTGCTTAGTTTTTATTTTCCCCACTTTTGGTCCCGCCCACTTTACCAACACCATGTGTAGCCCCGTTCCAGCCTTGACAGGCTCAGCACACCTTGCAGAGGAATAGTTCCCCGACTCAGCCCAATGTGCCACCTGAGTGATGGAGCATGGCACCATCCCTCCACTTGGTTGGAGCACGAAATCCCCTAATCCCAGGCTGCCCAGCCAGCCTCCTGAGCTCGTTTCTGCACTCAGGGCACCAGAACAGCAGCGCAGTGCGCTACCCTCTGGGCCATTGGCTGGTCAGCTGTTGCCTTTTTTAAATGGTGCAGCACTGTATTTGCATCCCTCCTCCCCCCAAGTTTAGCCAACTTAAACTGCTGGCATGTAAGCAAGGCTGGCTCTAGTATTCAGAAGGAGTAACAACGAAAGAAAAAACTGTTCCTGAAAATCACTGACAGTGACAGATGTCAGCTGCATGAAAGATGGGCACTCAGTTCTCGGTTATAAAACAACCCCAGTGAGTCAATGGGATTGACAGTGTCCCCTCGCAAGCCCTCCACTACATGATGATGGATTTCTGAGGAGACGATTGGCACTCAGTATTATGGAGCCCAAAGCTGTAGCCTTGAACCTTTAAGGATTCATTGAGAATGTCAAGGGACCCAGCTGTAAAGCTGATACTTTAATCATGTGGCATCATAAATGATCATTATCAGTTACGTTCAAAGAGCATGTTCAGTCCTGAAAAAAACATCCTTGTGATCATGACTATGATTAAACAGGATAGTTACATGGCTGCCAGTCAAAAATCACGATGTTACGGATATGACAGCGATAAATGATGGTTTATCATGATCTCATATCCTTGTGATGTTTCATGATTGACCAAGCTCAAGATCACCACGATGAATCCAGAATAAATATTTCATTGATCTTTTTCCTGTATCTTTGGCATTTATCTTGTTAACAGCTATGAATTTAATCATCTCTATTGGAATCGTCAGTTACATAGCATCTTGTACAGAAGCACATGGCTTTCTTTTCTACTTACACTTAGGGCTGATGTGCATTATATAAAATTTAGCATTTAGTTTTCTGAAAAGGGTTTCAAAATGGACATCACATAATTTATTTTATAATGAATTTTCTTTTCCAGATCTTTTGTACTTGCATATTTTCATATTTGTCATAGAGAAAACCCCCCTTTTTTAATTTCCCTCGTGAGTGACAAACTCATGCCATGAAATGGATGTAATCATCAGTGATCTACAACCGATCATTCAGATACGATATATTCTGAAATCTTGGAATTCAGTATACCGAACGCTACAAGACCGAGTTCGGGATACTGAATTCCATAAGACCACAAGGTACTGAAATGTAATGTGGGGGGCTTTGCCCCCACACACCCCTGTTACTTAAATAACCAACTCCGAGGGGGAGTGGACCTCAGACTAAAGGGGTTGGAACAGTGTGCGGCAAAATTAGTGGTGACTGGAAATAGAACCCGGGTCCACCAGACCATGCTGACCGAGCTGCTACTGCATTAGAACTCAACACCATGGAAGCAGCTCAGCCAGTGTCCACATTTTTCACTTCCTTGTTCTGACTGGCTAGTTATAGGATAGCGGTTCCTCACATCCGCTACCGCAACCCTGCTGACATCGGCTTCCTTCTGTCAAGTATCTAAATATGTCAGGAGACTGGACTCGGTCCCATCAGTTTCAAGATTTTGAGTTTCAGCCCCTTAAATAGATATGTTTACTTATCACCATAAATCATCATGCTGATTTAAGCATAAAGAGTTGATCAATAATCATCAGATGATGACCTGAAAGTTATATTTTTGATAACACAAACTGTGACTTTAATCCTAAATGTTGCACAGGCCATCCTTGGGGTACAGTCATGAATTTGTTCAGCTTTCAGACCTTCCAGTGGTTTAGGGCAAGAAGTCAAAACTGCTGTCCCCTCCCATGAATGGACACTTTATATCAATAAGGTGTGCCGTAGTTTCTCTCTGTCTCTCTCTCTCTCTCTCTCTCTTTAGTTCATTAGTGTTAGGTGGCCCATGTACAGTATATTGAAAGTAATGATGCAAAGGGATGAAATCCATTACTTTCAATGGTTCTGAGATTGTGGGTGGTCTGATGCAGATTACTGCCACCAAGGAACATGTGGCATCATTTTCGCATGGCTCATTGCCCATTTGGGAATGTGAAATGGGTCCAGGAAGGGGATCCATGGTAAATGAGCACGTTTAAAGAGCTGCCTGTGGGTCTGCCTTTTGGTAGCTGCAGTCACATCGTGCTGAGAAAGAACTGCACCTGATCTATTTTCTCTGAGCCATAATCTCAGTAAAGAATTTTTAAAAATGCAACTCGGAAAGGCACCAGATCTGGTGGGCTTCTCATAGTGGAGGTGAATGCATTGTTTTTATTCATTTTTAATATTTAATTGAAAATTATTATGGCATAAATTACACCTTGAAAAGACAAAAAAAGGTGGGATCAGTGGCATTTATTTTCTACTTTGATGAACAATAAAAGAAACAAATGCTTCAGCTTAACAGTAAGTTGCAATTAAAATTATGACAGTTGAACATCCGTCCTGCAGATCTATAACTGATCGCCACTTATCTGAGGAAGGCTTTAATTAATTCATTTAATGTTTCTTGGAAGTGCCATTGTCGAACAAAAAAGAGGGGTCATGAGGTTAAAACATAGGCATTATAAGCTTTATTACCTCATTCTCTGTAGCCATTACTGTAGTGGGGAGAACAGATGTGCCACACCAACGGGGTCAGACTGAAATCCAATACTCCCATCATAATCTAATTTATGTTGAACCAACTAAAGGCTACAGCAGCATTTCTATATGTCAATAGCTATATATGTGATAGGTATTGGATTTTATTGGTTTAGATCATCGCCAGAAAATATGAGTTGCTTAATGAAGGAGAGCGCTGAGTATCCTGTATGTGGGAGGCAGAATTTCTAAAATACTGGCCTAAAGGGATGGGGCAAAAATGTTGTATTTGGCTCAGCCACATACTGAAAAGTTTCAAATGTAAACCTCTGGGATTAGTGGCTACAGTTTTAATGCAGACAGCATGCAGCTTATGCAGTATAGTGGATAAGCAGTGAATGCGGTATACATAATTATAAACTGGGCTTAATCAAACATACTCAGCACTCAGAGTTAAGAATCCTAGCAATTTCATTGGTCTAAATAAATCACCTGACCATTGATTAAGCTCTGATATATGTATAGTTCGCAACTAACCTACCCTAATCTATCTAGCAACAGCATAACTACCAGTAAATGAAAATGATAAAACCCTAACTATTTAAAAAAATCTTTTTCCATTTCATACGTGCAGTAACCCACTCTAGGGCATGGGTGTATCAGGCTGTGTGGTTTGGGAGGACCTTCGGCCTTTGGCCTTGTGCTTTGTGCCTTATAACCACCCAGAATGTGCATTCATGCCTGCTATACCCATGCTCTTCCATGGGTTATAGCATATGTCTAGTCACCCCACATTACCTGAGTTCATGACCCTACTTGGGCCTCAAGCCAAATGAGTGTTGGGAGCATGGTAGGGTCAAAATGGCTAAAGCCCTATCTCCTAAAGGGGAAGGGAAACACTGCAACATTCATATTTGCATACTCTTTATTCGCTTTTTGCATAGGTCTCTACCTCTTCATTTTTAGACTCCCTGGCCTTTAAAACCCACTCTGTATGCCACTTCGCATTGTGCCATTATAGTTGCACCCACTGCTGACTTCTTCTTCAGTTGCAGGCAGCCAGCAGCTCCTGATGCTGCTACCGCTACTTGCACAGGATGCTACTTTGATGAAGCTTGAGTACATTGAGTAGCTTTTCGATTGCCCTCCAAGCAGCAGCAAATGCATGTGGCACTATCAGAATCAGCTGCAATTGACTGAACACAAATGATGATGTCACTGCTTGGAGCACTTATTATGGCACAGTACAGGAGATATGTACAGAGCACGTTTTTAAGACCCAAGAGATAGAAAATAGTAGAAGAAAGATGAATGGAAAGAGAACAAGTGGGTAAGCAGATTTGAACTGAGAAGCTTGCAGTGTTTCCTTTTGAACTGACTGGACTTCAGATACTAACCCTCACTACTGATGAGGGGTGAGCCTGTAAATCATTCATCATAAAACTGGAGAATATGGCTAACACTTACCTTGTGTGGAAATCATCATGACTAAAATCCTTGTTATGCATGTTCCAAACTGTTGTGCACATTCTAAATACGTGTTGCCCACAGTTTAAAGGTCATACAATGTTTCCGGTGTATTGCTGTGATATCACAACTATATACAACAGCCTTTTCAATCATGTAATTCCTGGTGCCATTTCTGTTTTAAAATGACTAATAAATAGTCTTATTATCAAAAAGTGAACAAGAAAGCAGTTAAGAGGGAGCACACAGTCCATGCTGTACTCACTTCCATCTCAGAACTGGTTAAGCACAAACGTTGCTTTCACTCTTCACCCGATTCTCGCTCATTTTAAAACTAGAAAACCATATACTATTAAAAGTAAGACATTGCCAACCCAGCTCAGCTTGCGTTACCATCTTGGAGTTGCAATGATAGCACTGACCTCTCGAGCTTTGTGAAAATGTAGCCATTTTGTGTATGGTATCCTATATTATTCTATATATTCAAAATGCCATGAAACATACAATATTACGTAATCATCATATTGGGTGCTGCAATGAATAAGCATGGATGCTGAGCTACCCTCTTCTTCTTAAGTGGTGGTCCTTCCAAGTGAGTACTGACAGGTGTGTAGGAGGACAACTACATTGTGGGGAAGCCTGTAGAAGGCTCCCCTCTCCTCTCACCTGCACCATGTACCTGGTCTACGAAGGGAACAGTTTCTCTTTCTAACGTCTGCAATCCTCTGACACTTACCATCACTAAATGTGTGAAAACAGTAGATTCATCCCCTGGGTTTGAACCCCCACTTGACCTACATTTTATTACCACTTCATCTGGGTTTGACCCCCACTTGACCTACATTTTGTTACCACTTCATCTGGGTTTGACCCCCACTTGACCTACATTGTGTTACCACTTCATCTGGGTTTGACCCCCACTTGACCTACATTTTGTTACCACTTCATCTGGTTTGACCCCCACTTGACCTACATTTTGTTACCACTTCACCTGTCACACTCCCAATATCTCTGATCAAAGCTACACTTGACAGTACACCTGCTAGTCATTGAGAGCCCTATTAGCACCTGGTAAGAGCTGCACTAGCTAACTGAAATCTCTCATGCTCCCATACTTGCTGTGGTGCACTGTTCCATGGGCAAAGTGTTGAGGATTTTCCTTTGAGAAAGTTGAGGAAACGCAGGCAGCAAATCTAATGAGTGCCTTTTCTACTGCTAACACTCAAGTGGTAGTTTTCAGTGGACAAGAAGCAAGAAAGTGTTGTACAACCCCCCTACAAATGGGGGTTCCCAAAAGTCTTCCTTGGGTGTTCTTAAATGCCCACTGCCAGGTGGATGTTCTGTGTCTTTACAGGTGTAAAAGTGCTTGCATGCCCTGTTAGCCTCTGTGCCTGTCCCTTTAAGAGACATTATTTTTGTAGTGTATGATTAATCTGGGTAGTGGCCGAGTGTTTCCAGGATCAAGTCCCACCTGAGCTGCAATACTATTGCTCTGTTCTGCCATCGCTAATGGTGCAGAGGGAGCTCTGTTAGAATTGGTAATTGTTTGCTGATTAGCTGCTCGAATAATAATGGTATTATAGTTTGTCTAACCTGCTTTTCTTTGTGGCATGAGCATTTCTGAATTACACCAATCAGTACCTTTTGGGGACCTTAAAATGGAATCTGTCCCCAGGGGTCTTGTGGGAGTGAATTTCTGTAGGAATTGTAGTTTTTTCATTTTGGTGCCTAAATGGACCTGGAAGGGGAGCCCTTGCTTTGACAGGCAGATGAATCAACCAACCAAACCTTTTTTTGGATCAGAAGGAAGTCCCGGGGCTGCCTGCAGCAGAGAGTCAGTCTGAGTTTGGAGATGAGAGAGGGAGCTGCTCAAGACATTCGAGCAGATGTTCCTGCGTAGTAGCGCGGGAAACTGGTGGGAAGGCTATGTCTGGCCTGCCTGCTTCTTCTTCCCTTCTGAGGGATCTGCTAATGAAATTAATTGGACTGAATCTGAACCGGCTTGTGACCAGAAATACCGAATTGAGACTGCCGTTACCTGAAGAAGACCGAAGATTTGCTTCATGCGATCGGCCTGTCAGGAAGTCAGAAACCACCACAGAACATACGGTTTGTGCAGAGACACTGTGATTGTGACCGGACTGTCATCCGAACTGTGGTACTGCTTTTTATTTACTATAAGTGTGCTGAATGTTCTCAGTGGGTTGCGATTTGGTTCCCCACTTTCCAATTGTGTCACGCTTACTGAAAGCTGAATCCAGCACTACCGGACTGCCATCTGAATTGTTCTCCTGGCCTGGGCTCTGCCACCTCAGCCCAGCCAGCTACTCATGCTGCAGAGAAGACCATCGACGAGAGATCTGCCTGGGGATCAGCCCCCTGTTCAGCGTCACGAACAGGAATGACACCACGGTGAATTGTGTGGGTCCTGCTTCTCCTGGCAGACCAGCAAGTCATTCCACAGTCTCCATTTCATCCATCCTGCGTGCTGTACTGGGTAGCGTGAGTAAACACCAGGGTAGCTCCCTGCAACATCAGCTAAATCAAAGTGTGTCATCTGATTTGATTGTTTTGTTTGATTATCATGAACTGAGACATCTGGCTCCAGATTACAAATTGTGGGTTACTGTGCATGACTCTTTATTCCCATCATTAGGGCCCCGACCAGCTGCAACGCCAGCCTACCCGGGCAACACGTCAGGCTAGCCTGCATCAACAACTGGGTACCCACCCAGAGTGTGTGCGTGTGTGTGACTGTGTTGAGGAACTCTAAAGTGCGTGCCTTGTAATCTTATTGAATCAGTTGCTAGACCAATCAACCTGATTATGCCCCTCCCGTGTTCAATCCCCCTAAATAAATCAGATCTGACTCTTTTTGCACTTAAACTGTTTGTGGTGCATCTCTGTACTAATAGCACTGTATTGTTTGTTGTTGCTGGCTGTGTCTAATCTTATTTTACAGGGGGTCTCCAGGGTCAGACAGGTGGAACCAGCCCTGGTGGTAAGTGCAATCAGAGTGGGGACATATTTATGGTTTGGGGGCTATTCTACCTGTGTATTCTGTTCATTGTTTAGGCCACTAGAGGGAAAAGGGGGGGGTCACAGTGTCCCGGAGGGCTGTACCCAGGTCAGCTACACTACCACCAACCCTGTCCTCTGGGTGGAGGCACCCGTTTTCAGTACCCAGGCCCCTTAACCTGCAACTAGTCACACAGGCAGGGGTAGTAGCCTTTGCGATAGTGACAACCAGGGGTTACAGTTGTAATGCACTAAAATACAAAATGTTACATCTTCTGGGACTCCTGAATGCACTGGATTTGGAGTACAACTCAATCCAAGATAATGTTGAAAGAAATTTTCCTTGTATCCCCCAGTCTACCTGAGGAAAGTCTGCTATTCCTCAGTATGGTACTTAGAATTCCAACCAGAGATACAAAGGGAGAAGAGGTGTGGGGCCAAAACAGTGGGGAGCTTCAAGCATGTGTGAGATAGGCACATGTGTATAATAAGTAGAGGAAAGGGAGGTGGGAGGGATGCGATGTCCAAAGCGGGTCCAAGGTGGCAGAATAGGCAAGGGACAACAGGGCAGACTGGATGGGCCTACCAGTCCTTTTCTGCTGAGAAAGTATGGTTCCTAAAGGGAAAAAGAAAATAAAATCAACCACCCTCTAACAGAAACAATTTAAAGGCCACACTCTAAAGGCTTATCAGCTAAGTCTAGACCAATAGCAACAGAGCCACCACCCTACTTTTATTATTATATTGGCGTTTGACCCGGATTGTGATATTAGAGTGCAAAATGCCAGATGCAAAACCCCTATGATGTGCCTTTTTTGCCATAAACTGAGGAAAACATGTCAAAAAAACGATCGAAAGTAGCATCTAAACGTTTTTGATGCATTTGGCACCACCTACTGTAGGCTGTGTCTGAAATCAGGAATTGGGCTGGCATGATGCCTTTGGAAAATCTTGCTCTAGATCTGAGAGTATAGGGATTTTCTTGTACAATTAGTTCATCATATATGCCTTCAGGATTTTTTCTTGACATTTTCTTATGGATCAGGGGGTAAATCTCATTATTATTCTGTAATCAGGTGGACATATTCCAAGATTGTTATATATAGTTAGCAATGGCATGCCCTTGGTTAGGCATTTAGAGCAAAACAACATATATTTTTGTAAATAATTATCTATTTAGAAATATTGGCTAAAGAAGTGTTGCGTATCACCTGGGATCCACACTCAAGAACTGGTAATAATCTTTTTTGTCTCAGTTCTATATAAAAAATACACTCTTAATTCATTTTTTTTTAATTGCATTGATGTAAGTTAGGGTTGCTTGGAATCCAGTGGTGGGCCCCAGCAAGAGCTAGAGTGAGTCATCAGTCTTTAAAATTCAATGTTTGCTAATTTATTTCACCAACTGAGTCCTGCTAAAATGGCACACAATTGGCATCAATGGTCTGGACTGAAACTTCCAAAATGGCAGCATAATGTCATGAGATTATCTGCTATGGTCATCTCAACTGATTACAGGTAATAGGTTCAAATGGGGGGGCCATGACTGACCTTATTGGGGTCCCCTAAAAACATAAGACCAACCCTTATGCCCAGGCATGGGTTGCATGGACTCAGGCACTGCAAACCAACTCAACACTGCTTGCTCTCCCACTGCTCTCTCCGTCCTGCTCCCCTGCCTGAGAGGAAGCAGCAACTTGGGCACAACTAGTGCTTCATAATAATCTGGTAAGTAAGATGCTATGTTTTGCAGTCCTTTCATAGCCCCATAAAAGATGTGAATCCTGAATCCAATCTCATAGCACCAGAGGGCAGTAGTATCAACAAACGCTAGCATATGAGTGTGTTGATACCTTCTGCTAGCCTTATGTCTTTCCCCTAATGAATGGATGTCTTCCTGGAGAAAGACTGAAGCACTTCAACACTTCATTCTGTAAAGTGACATCACAAGTGGAACTCTTCTCGCTTATCTGCAACAGTCGACTGTTAGGGAGCCAGAACTGATTAGGATGTCCTTGATGTTCTTGCATGCTCCAGCTATACCAACTGAAGTGATTCAGATACTCAGGGCAAGGGCCATATTTAACCCTTTACGGTCTTACATTTGAAAATCCTTAAAGGGGAAGTCTCCCATAGTTTCACACCAATATTTTCCCAACTCCTTATGTGCAACTGTTGTGTGCCTCCTCCAGTTGCCAGCAGTGCTATTGCTGTCCAAATGTAGTTTGTAAATAAAAATATACAGCCCCCCAGAAATTATCAATGTGTTTGTCCTCCATTTGCTGGAGGATGATGTCATCAGAGAAACAGATAATGGTGCTGCACTAAATGCAGTTCCACCAGTAAACCAAACCCATACTGTTTGGTTCCCCACTTGAGTAATGGAGGAACTCTTTAAGTGTTGTGCACATCCTGAAGTGCAGGTCTAATAGGGACTAGGACCATGTGAGTGTGATGCAGCACTGATTTGAGGTATATACAGTATTCATATAAGGAAGTGCCTGTACGTGTTGTATTACTGTTTCTGTTAGCAAAAACAGTTTACCCAATAAATGACTCTGGGTACAACAAGAGTTTTAAGTGGCATTATACAGCTGTTGTATTATGTTCTGTGTGAGTTAGCAATCTCTGTTTTGATAGACACCAGCAGTGAGAAACAATCTTGCAAAGATGCCCCTTTCCCTTTGTAACTAGGCAGTCAGAGATTGGATGTCTACTGTAAGGCAAAAAAAGAGTTCAGCTACAACAAGTGATAGGTTACCAGGAAAGCATCAGCTGCAGCATATGGAAGAAGGGTAATCTAGTGGTTAAAGTACAGGCACAAGAACTGGGAGACTCTGGTTCAAGTCCTACTAGAGTCCCTTACTGTCTAACCCTTAACAAATTTCCCTAACCCCCTTGGGAACTGTGATGGCCTCTCAGGTCCATGACTTTAAAAGTGCCCCCATTCCCATTATAAATCATTAGCAGTGATGTAAGAATTACAGCACTTCACTCTGAAGGTACTGAGGACAAGCTGTGGCAGCCCCCCCCCCCCCACTTTGTAATGCTAGCATTTGAAGTAGGATGTCTCTCACAAATTAGATGCTACACTTCAGCTGTTGTAGGTAAAGAAACTAATCAGTCTCAGTGTTTGTAGTGCTTTGTATTTGCTTAGCTCATTTCTCCCATGTCATATGCATTCTGTGGTGCCTTGGTATTTCCAGTCAGAAACTTCGATTTAAAGAGCATTTGAAATGTAAAACAATACACTTTATAAAGTAAGTGATCTAGCTCCCCACTTTCAGGCTGCTGAAAGGGTGTGTGTATCACATGTGCAAAGGAGGAATTCAGTCTTGTGTGATCCTTTGGGAAACTGCCCAGGCCCACCTTGTAAAATTAATCTTCTCAAGGGTGTTCACCTGGTTCAATACAGATTGACTGACTGACTGCTTGATTGACTGATTCAGTGTACTGCTCTCCACAACATGTTACAACTGTCTCACAGAGAGAAATGAGCAGTACAAAGAAACAGATTTTGTTTCCTGTGAATGAAATACTATTAGATGTATTATTTGCTCTACACATACAGTATTAAGGCTACACGTACTACTCCTTGTGTGGGTTGAGTGATAAAACTGTCTTAAGCCATTGCAAACTTAAACTAAAATCAGGATAGACAGCATTAATACCCTTATGTTTTCTTCTGCACTGTTGCTGCAGTGACATCAATGAATGGGAGGGGCTGTATTACAAGTGACATATTTGCATGTAAATGGAGGCTTGCTTGACACTTTACTACCTTGTGTCAGAGCCTCAGACTCTAGATATGTGTTGCAACAGAAGAAATGACCAATCTCTTATTGACATATGTACAGTAATTGATATAATGTATCAAAAATACATCAGACATATCCAAATCACAAATATACAGGAGTCTTCTCCTTCAATTGCTGTTCCCATTGAAGAAGAGAGTTCTGCTTTCTTAGCCTTCCCTATCCCCGGGATGTGTTTCTCAATGTTATTAAGGCATGCTGTATTCATTATCATACTCTTTATTTAGCATTCAAACAACAGTCTATAGAGAACGCGTATGTTAAGATGTTCTCAGAATGAAGTCAAACTCAAATAATATACTGCATGTGCAGTAAACTCTTGAAACACTGCAGGCTTACAGTACATGGGCCAGATGTCCTGCAGTTCCACAATGCTGTATGATTATATGTATGGCTACTGTGTCTCTTTTTTTAATATTTAATATGCTTTTTACTGCGTGCCTTGGCCATCGTTTGTCTGCCCTGGTCACGGAGCGCTGCACTTCCACCTCTGACTATGCCTGTGCTGTCCCAGGCACCCCTGGCTCCCCCTCCAAAGGGTGGGGCTGCAGCACCATCTCCCTACCAGTGCTGCAGAACTAGTATCTGGTTGGGAGAGCTGGCTTTGGAGGCTAATTGAAGCTCAGGGGCAGGGCTTCATGGAGATGGCCAGGCGCACACAATTTTCTCTCCTGTAGGCAGGGGCGGGGACATGAAATGATGGCCTACGTCCACCCCACCCCTGAGTTTGGAAGTCGTTGGTGTTGTGTGACAAACCCAGCCTCTGCTGGGTGTCGTTGCTGCACTGAACACACATGCCACCCTCCCCTTCCCTCTCCTGGAGAAGGAGAGCAGTCCAGGGATGCTCAATCCTTCTGCCCCCGGATGGCCCTCCGATGACCCAGGTCTGTTCCCGAACCCAAATCGCTGGCATCACAAGCAGAAATCCAACCGCTGCGCCGACAGGCCGGCTGGTTACTGTGTCTCTTATGGTTATAAGAATGTATTCTACAGATCTTTGGGTGCGAGAACTGCTCTGACACACAAGTAAGTAAGTAAGTAAAAATTTCTTTATATAGTGCCCCATGCCAGAAGTTCTGGGCGCTATGCAGACAGGCAAGAATTTGAAATAAATAGCATACATCAAATATAAAAACATATCTCAGATGATGACAACGAACAACAGTGATACCTAAGTAAAATCCTTATTTAAAATAAATGATACAGCAGTCTACTATTTCTAAGACTCATAATGGTTTGCAATCACCTCTCAAAAAAAATGTGCCTTCAGACCCTGCTTCAACAGCTCCACCAATGGGACCTCCGTCAAGCATCTTGGAAGCGAGTTCCACAGGGCCAGCTCGCTATCTCGAATGATCACTCTCCGGAGGTCTTCAGCCCAGCCCTGGGAACTACCAAGAGGCCTTCAGTGGAGAAGCGGAGTGAGCGTACAGGGCAGGCAGGAGTCAGTAGGTCACTCAGGTAGCCAGGGCCCAATCCATCTAGTGCCTTATAGGTGAGCAAGCCCACCTTGAAGGTGATTTTCCACCTAACCAGCAGCTAGTGCAGGTCACGCAAGACTGGAGTCAAATGACAAGACCTCAGAAGGCTCGTCAGCTACCTGGCCACTGCATTCTACACCAGCTGCAGGCAATGGAGAACCCCTCCACTGAGGTAAAGAGCATTCCAGTAGTCGAGGCTAGACGTTACAGAAGCATGTACCAGTGAGGGCAGGTTGTCAGGCAGAATTAAGGCTTTGATCTGGGTGACATTCCTAAGGTGATAAAAACCACTCTGGATGATGGAGGACACCAGAGACTCAAGTGTCAAGCCATCATCAAGGATAACACCCAGATTTTTCACCATAGTGGATGCAGCCAAGGAGTAGGGCAAAGGAATAACCTTGTACCCATCTCAGCAGCACCCACATCCTGCTGGTGACCAGGCTCAATCACTAACACCTCCATCTTGTCAAGAGTTGATTCTCAGCCAGCTAGAGGACATCCAGTCCTGAATCTCGGCCAGACAATTATTAAGCATCTCCATGGCATCGCTCATCCTGGGTGCAAATGACATATACAGCTGGGGTGTCACCTGCATAACCATGAAAAACCAAGCTCTATTGTCTAATAATCTTGCCCAGTGGAGTCATGTACACTGTGAACAACATAGGTTACAGGACTGAGCCCTGGGGAATTCCACATGGCAGAGGAACTGGGCAGGAGGAGAAATTCCCCATTGCTACCTCCTGCGTCCTGCCTGAGAAAAAGGACTCAAATCAGTTGATGACAGCACCAATGAGTCCACAGAGCTCCCTTAGGTGATCCAGCAACACTATGTGGTCCACAGTGCCAAACGCTGAGGAGAGATCGAGGAGAACGAGTACTGACCGATCCCCTCTATCTCTTGCCCTGAGGAGATCATTTTGCACCCTGACTAACGCCATTTCGGTGCTGTGCCTGGATCTAATCCCACACTGGAATGGCGCACAGATAGATGTCAAAGACTGCAAGGTGTGCCATGAGCTACAGAGCTACTACTTTCTCAATAACCTTACCCCAAAATGGGAGGTTAGAGATGGGTCCATAATTTGCCAAGATGTCAGGGTTAAGAGATGGTTTCTTTAGGAAGGGGCTCACCAGCTCCTCTTTCAGGGCACTGGGAAAAAGTCCCTCCATAAGCGAACACTGGACAGTCTCAGTGAACAGTGGACCAACTGACTCAACACATCCCATTAAGAGATGGGTCAGGCCCGGGTCCAGTTCACAGTATGTGGGCTGCAGATTCATAAAAACACCTCGCAAACCTCTGCCACCCCCACTGGCCTAAACTCACTCCAGATAATAAGAGTGCCTCTGAAAACGCATGACTCACTACTGCAGGGCTGCAACTGCCCCGCTGGAGAGATCCCAGCCCTAATAGAGGACATCCTGTTAGAGAAGAACAGAGTGAACTCCTTGCACTGAGTAACTGAAACTGCTCTTTTCAGCTGCAGACAAGCAGGATGGAGTAGCCAGTTTACAGTGTGAAAAAGCAGAGCTGGTTTGTTCCTCCCTGCAGCAATCTCCCTGGACAGGAACAATGCCTTCTTATGGTTGATTGCCCTTTGATATTCACTGTAGTAAATTCTCAAAACCAGTCTGTCCTCCTCAGACCAAGACCTCCACCAGCAGTGCTCCAACTTCTGACCCCTGGCCTTCATCTCCTTGAGAGCCCCATCAAACCACAAGGGTCTCAAGGTAGAAGATGTCAGTTGTATATGGACCGATGCGACAGGAAACCACAAGAGACACAGGAACGGTACATATAAACCTATTATAAATCATGCTATAGACCTTTGTTGTTTTTTTTGTTATGGAATTTAAATTTAAAATCAAAATGTTTTACTTTGTAGAATATTAGAGAATCCCCTTTGTGGGAAATGGACTGTGCCAGCTGAACTCCGAACTTCAGAATGTTAGAACTACAGTATGTGCATGAGACACCTCTTATGGTTATAAGAGTACCTGGAATGGTTACAAATAAACATTCCTGATTGACTAAACATGTTGTCATGATTTATAATGTGCTAAAGATTGGTCTGCAGCAGATACAAAGGTGATGTAGGTAAGCAATAAGGCATGATGGGGTGTGCATGGAACACATTTTACTGCACGGCCAGGGGTGTAATCAGTGTTGGGTAAGTTACTTTTCTATTACTTTTAGAAACTTGTTCCAGGAAGTTCTGTGCAGTCTCTAGCAAGGATGGAGAAGTACTAGAAAAAGTAATGCACCTTACAGTTACAATTGCTTATTTCTTTTTATACAAAAACAATACAAAAGTAATAAGAAAGTATAACAGATTATATTTATATGAGAGTAATAGGTTAGTTACTTTTAAATAAATGTAATCAGTTACAGCTACGTATTACTTTTGTATAAAAAGAAATAAGTAACTGTAATTGTAAAGTGTATTACATTTTCTAGTACTTCCCCATCCTTGCTAGTGACTGCACAGAGCTTCCCGGAACAAGTTTCCAAAAGTAATAGAAAGTAATAGAAAAAGTAACTTACCCAACACTGGGCGTAATAAGGCACGAAGCCGAAGGCCGAGTGACTTTAGCTGCTGGCCATGTGGTAAAATGTGTTCCACGCACATCCCGGAGTGCCTTATTGTGCTTATAAAATGGGCTCCTTTTTTAAAAACTTTTTACAGTTGGGAAAAGCATGTTTATATGTAGAAACAATAGATTTACTTGTGTGCATTTATGATCAAATAGTCCTTCCACCCACAACAAATGATGTCATTGATGATGTCATTGTATTGTTGCCTGCTTTCTTCTTCCTGTTTTTCCCTCTGTTTTTCCCCACATTCAAGATATGAAATGTTTGTCATGGAATGTTTACCATGGAATACATGGATTCAAAATTCTGCTCAGTTCCACTGCTAGAATGTTACTTTCCTAACATACTAAACACACACACACCAAAGGCCTCTGTTACAGTCAGAGACTCAATTATCTTACTGTGAGGGCAAGGAGAAGAGATTTCCCTGATAAGCTGATAAATATAGTAGGGGGAATTTTCATTGCCAGCAAAGAAACAGCTGTAATGAAAACTATAAGCAATGCTTAATGTTCCTAATTTGTTTATGTGTGTAAGGAGAATGTGATGATCAGGAAAGCAACATTTAATTAATCTGTTTTATTTTGTATTTAAGGTACTTTTATTTTTAGGGCCCAGTGCAAGTAAATGTGATGCTTACAGCTGCAGATCAAAAAACAATGGCTGCCAGTTGAGTTCTTAACATTCTATTAGCTTAATGGTTCTAGTGGTGATTAGTCCACATTTGGCAGCACTTTTTAGTTTCCATGCATGGAACATAATTGCTACATGAACAACAGCCAATCAGATTTCAGGATTTTCTCTTACCATTTTATAATACCAATTAACACCAACAATCGGTTGGGTCATGGATATTTTGTATTACAAATTGTTACCCCAGATAGCCCAGCTATGATGAAACATCTCAGGAGTGGTGGGGTCTTGCTTCTACTCAATGTTACCCCTGTGAAGACTGATATACTGGGAGGTCAACTGACTCACTGGAGGCCAATGATGAGCCAGTGGTAGTGGTGGGAGTCAAACCTGGGAACTCCTGGTTCAAGGTTCAGTGCTATCTAACCACTGAACTACATGGCCTTCACTTAGAAGTGGGGGACCCAAGTGCAGGAGAGTCAGAGACTACTAGGTCCTGTACACACTAGGACTTTTAAACCCTTTTTAAGTCTGTTAAAATTGTTAGAAAAATGTTTGCATCCAGATTGTTGCTGGAGCTTTAAAAGGTTTGCATCCAGATTGTTGCACGGAGGTTTAAAAGGTTTGCATCCAGATTGTCACACAGAGGTTTAAAAGGTTTGCATCCAGATTGTCACACAGAGGTTTAAAAGGTTTGCATCCAGTTTGTCGCATGGAGGTTTAAAAGGTTTGCATCCAGAATGTCGCATGGAGGTTTAAAAGGTTTGCATCCAGATTGTCACATGGAGGTTTAAAAGGTTTGCATCCAGACTGTTGCATGGAAAAAATGGTGCTACAGTCCACACTCTAAAACCGTGCTGTTACCCACCTAGGATGTGGGCTAAAGCATGAAGTTTTGAAACACTGACAGCCTACCCTGTTGGTTTAAGAGCACCACAGTTGCCTTAACCCGTGTTAGCAGTGTGGAAACTATCTGTGCTATAACATGGGTTAAGGCAACCACCCATGTTCGACCTGAAATGTGACATCTGGCGGTTCACTTTTCCCACAAGGTATGTTATTTATATTACTGTGTGTACAATTAGCTACATTAGAGAATTATTTAATTCTCCTGTGGACCCAATCACAAGTAGCCTGGTATGCATTGTGGTACCTGCAAGTCCTTGAGCTGGTGCCATGATGATGCCTGGGAACTCGCTCAGGCTAGCACAGTGTCAGAGAGCAGTCTGAATGCTCTGACAACCATGCTTCAACACTGTTCAGTACCAACTTATTAAAAATGGTTACAGCAATGAAAGGACTCAGCACTACGTGTTAATGAAGATGTCCAGAACAAGTCTCCTTCACTTCAAAAACTTTTATTTTATCAAAAAGCAACTGTATATAGAGCCGTTGTAGCTCAGGGAGGCCACCACTAACTGACGTTTCACACTCATAAGAGCGCTTTATCAACCTTGATGGTGGCCTCCTTGGGCTACAATGGCTCCATATACAGTTGCTTTTTGCTAAAATAAAAGTTGTTTTTTTTTTTAAGTTGTTTAACCAGGATTAGCACACTAAGCTGAAAGCTTTTTTACAGGTGTGACCTGGGAGCACAGGGAAGTTAAGTGACTTGCTTAGGGTCACACAGTATGCAAGTGGAAGCTGTGGGATTCAAACCACGGTCTGGTCTGCTGGATGTCACCAGATTTGCAGCTCAGAGCCTTAAACCACTGCGCTATACTGCCTCCCTGCCTCCCTGAAGTGAAATAGACTTGTTTTGGACATCTTCATTAACATGGAGTGCTGAGTCCTTTCATTGCTGTATTCATAGTACAGGACTTTCGAGCACCAGCCAGGTGGAGCGAGCCTTGTTTTTTTTTGGTATTAAAAATGGTGCACAGTGTGTGCAGGGCCCTCGACTCACGGTCAGGGAATACTGACTGTGACACACACACCATGTTTCCTAAGTAAAGGAGCATTACACACCCTCTTGGTTGGAGGGGTAGAGAAGATTACTGGTAGACA
Source organism: Neoceratodus forsteri (assembly GCA_016271365.2). Classification (NCBI taxonomy): domain Eukaryota; kingdom Metazoa; phylum Chordata; order Ceratodontiformes; family Ceratodontidae; genus Neoceratodus; species Neoceratodus forsteri. The sequence goes on from CM028131.1 coordinate 233,618,343, forward strand.
AGGCGTGATGAAGGAAGAGAACAAGAAAAAAAATTGTTGTGACTGTCATCAATTCTAACTAATAATTTTAAATATTAATGAAGCATAATGTTATGTTGATAGCACAAATGATCTCTGTTATGTGCAGTATAGCTTTAAGAAATGTTAGACAGTACAGCTTTAAGGAATGCATTTACTGTAACTCTTTCTGTGTGAGTCTTCCTGTGTGTGTTGAGATAAGTGTTCCTCTTGTATATGAGCTGTACGGAAGTAAACAAAGATGACCTAGATTTCTGTGGTGCATGTTTTTCTTTCTACCAAGACCCTGATGTGTTTCAGGTACTTATTTTCGGCCACCAAATACAACAAACTGGTGACAAGGATGGTGGAATCTTTCATAGCTCCAGCTTACTGAATTGCACCACTTTGTGACTTTCTGCATTGGAGACAAGTAAGCAATTTGGAACTGTGCTATATCATGGAAACTTCAGCCAGCTTTGAAATTTTTACAGGAACGGACTGGGATACATGGTCCAGATGGTTTGATCAGTGGTTATTACTTAATCCTGCCATAAAATCTGCAAATGTTGGGTGACAGGATATACTTATTCGAGCTGCTTTTTTTTTACTTTCTTGGGGAGTGAAACCTTCAAACTTTTATGCAGTCTGTGTGCACCGGATCGGCTGGATGATTTGTCATATCAAGAGCTAAAGGCTAAGTTGAATGCACAATACAGTTTAACAACTTTTCCAAGGGCTGAACGTTATAAACTCTACAGTTACCATCAGAAACCAGGTCAGTCATTAGAATCTTATTTGGCTGAGATCAAGCCCTTAGCTCTCACGTGTGAGTGGAGCAGGGAGCATCTTGAATCTAATTTAGCTGATAAGTTTCTTATGGGGGTTGAATAATGAACATCATATTCAGCAGTTACTTTCTGTAAGTGTCAAGAAGTCTGCTGATGAACTTTTACAGATGGCACTAATGTATGAGGCTGCAGAAAATAAAGCACATGCTAAGATGAACACTAAAAATGAGGTACAAGTAACTGCAGCAAACCCCAAACTGAAACAGCTCAAACCTAAGTCTAAACCACTGTTTTCAAAGAAAAATTCAACCACTTAATCCAAACTGCATGACCAGTACAAATGTGCATCATGTGGGTTGTCTCAGCATAGCAGGGACCAGTGCAAATTCAGAGAAGTTCAGTGTCATGCATTTAAACGTCAGGGTCATATGGCTAAGGTTTGCAGAAGCAGGAGAACTGCGGTGATCAGTTCAGTGAGCACAGACAGTGCAGTGGTTCCTATTGCACCACAAATGCAGACTAAAGATGTTCCTCCTTTCTATGTGTTACTTCAGTTGCCACAACTGAGGCATCAGTTGCGTTTAATGGTAGACTCTGCTTTCCCAGTTACTTTTATTAACCATCAAACATGGTCTGATCTGGATAACAGCAGAACAGCAAAAGGCAGGCTCATGGAAACCAAATGAAAAGACCAAATGGTCATATTTTAAAATATTTATTATTTAAAAGTGAAATAGGGTAGCATCCCCACGGCAAACCATGTGGTTTGCCGTGGGGGTGCTGCCCTATTTCATTTTTAAATAATAAATATTTTTAAAATATGACCATTTGGTCTTTTCATTTGGTTTCTGTGAGCCTGCCTTTTGCTGTTCTGCTGTGACTTGTGTTGTTGGTGGGGCTTCGGTTTCTACTCCCTTGAGCCGCATTCTTTGTGTGTTGTGGGTCGCACACCACATGCTCCTTTGCTAATTTGATCTGGATAAGCCACCATTGTCTCCTTGTAATAAGTTGCTGCATGCATTTGAAGGGCAACCAATTCAGCCACTGGGCTCATTTGCCACTTCGGTATGCAGGGCTGATTCTCCCAAGACTGGTACACCTTTAACTTTCTGGTTTCAAAAAATGGGTGTCAACATTTTGGGCAGAGATGCCCAGGTTCTTCTGAACATTGATATTGGTCCAGCAGATTCTGGTCTACTTGCTGCTGTCCAGGTACCACACAGCAATAACCCGCCCAAGCTTGGGGAGATTTTAGACATGTATCCAGAGTTGTGGAAAGGCCTGGGATGTTGCACAACAGCTAAGCCAAGCTAGTTACAAAGCCTAATGCAGTCCCTAAGTTTTGTAAACCACAGAAACTTCCTTTTGCCTTAAAACCGGTGGTTGGGGCAGAATTGGACAGAATGGAAAAAGCAGGTGTGCTGGAAAAGGTTTCAAGTTCAGATTGGGCTACTCCAATTATGGTGGTATCTAAACCAGGTGGTAAGGTTTGAATATGTGGAGATCTCAAGGTGATACCTAATCCAATACTTAGCACAGATGTATTTCCTTTACTCTTACCTGAGGAACATTTTCATAGACTGAATGGTGGTGTGGGGTTCTCTAAACTGGACTTCGCTGATGCATACCTTCAAGTGGAGTTGGATACAGACTCTTAGAAACTGGTAGTGATCAATACACACCAAGGACTGTACAAGTACAAATGGTTATGTTTTGGCCTTAGTTCTGCGCCTGCTATTTTTCAAAAAGTGATTGAGCAAATGGTGGGTGATATACTAGGTATTGCTTGTTATTTGGATGACATCATTATCATGGGGAAGACAGAAGCAGGACATTTACTTAACTTACAAAAGACTTTAGAGAGATTGCAACAGAGTGGACTCAGACTCAGGCGATAAAAATGCCAATTTTGTCAACCAAGTGTTACGTACTTAGGTCACACTATTGACAAAGACGGAATTCATCCAAATGATGAAAAGGTGGAAGCCTTTGTGCACATGCCTGAACCACAGAATGTTTCAGAGTTGCACTCATTCTTGGGTATGGTGCGCTACTATGATCATTTCATACCTGGCTTAGCCACTAAATGTGCTATCCTAAATGAACTGTTACATATGGGTACTCCGTGGAAGTAGACCAAGGGCCACAGTAAGGCAGTTCAAGCCATCAAGCTTTCTGTAACCAGTGTGAATTATTTAACTCATTATGGCCCTAACTTACCTATCACATTGGCCTGTGATGCTAGTCCTGTAGGTATAGGAGTTGTCCTTTTCCATACAGATCCAGGAGTGGAGAAGCCGATAGCCCATGCTTCATGCAAACTCACTGCAGCTGAAATGAATTATGCCCAGATTCAGAGAGAGGCATTAGTAATTGTGTTTGGAGTCCAGAAATTTTGCCAGTACTTGCTAGGTCGCAAGTTTCACCTGAAGGCAGATCACAAGCCACTAGTGACAATTTTCTGACCAGAAAAAGGAATTCCAGAGACAGCTGCTAGCTGACTTCAACAATGGGCATTAATTTTGTCTGCCTATAATTTTGAGGTTACATACCAACCAATGGACCAGCATGGAAATGTGGATGCCTTGTCAAGGTTACCAATAGCCAGAGAAATGGAGTTCGATGTGGGACTTAAAGAGGAGCCATTAGTATGCCAGGTGGGGCCAGATAGTTTTCCAGTGTAATTCAAAGATATGGAGGACTCTACTGTTGTGTGTGTGCAATGGAGCTAGAACAGTTAGATCAGTTTCCAGTACTAGCCAAGGACATTGCAAAAGTGACTAGTCAAGATGTAATTTTGAAACAAGTGTATCAGTATACACTTGAGGGTTGGCCGCAAGGCACTACTTCTTCAGCTGCACTACAACCCTACTATACAAAGAGACAGCAGTTGTCCATTGCAGAGGAGTGTCTTCTATGGGGATTACATATCATAGTGCCCCAGTGTTATCACTCAAATGTGTTGACTATTTTGCATGCGGGCCAACCAGGCATTGCTAAAATGAAATCCCTGGCCAGACTTCACATATGGTGGCCTTCTATTGACAGAGACATATACCAGGTTGTGCAAAGATGTGAAGGTTGTGCTGTATCAATGGGAAATCTGGCAAGAGCTCCAGTTCACCATTGGGAATGACCTGAAAAACCCTGGCAGGTTGCATATTGATTTTGCAGGACCTTATTTAAATTCCATGTGGTTACTCTTAACTGATGCTTATAGTAAATGGCCAGAAATTCATCAAATGTCTTTGGCAACTACCGAGAGTACCATCAAAGTGTTGTAATCTATCTTTGCTACCCATAGTTTTCCGCAAGTTATGGTTTCGGATAACGGACCACAAGTTCACGTCTGTTGAATTCCAAGCATTTTGCAGCAATGTGGTATCCGCCATATTTTCTCACCTCCCTACTATCCAAGTTCAAATGGTGAAGCGTAACACCTGGTTCAGACTTTTAAAAAGAGTATGGACAAAGCTAATCCTACTACACCGACGGCAATACAGATAGCCCTTTTGGACTTTCTTGAGGTGTATCGAACAACACCACATTGTGTCATGGGAATATATCCTGCAGAATTGTTGTTTGTACATCAGATTCAAACTCAATTGGACCTTCTTCACCCTCTAGACTATAAGTCAGTAAATGAAATGCTTCCTAAGACCAGATCCTTCAAACCCAGTGATCTCATGTGGGTCTGGATGTATGCAGGCCCGAAGAGATGGATAGAAGACGTGGTAGAAAAAAGTTTGGAAATGTTGTCTATAGTGTTCGACTGACTAACCAGAGGAGAGTGAAAAAACATGTGGACCAATTACGTGCTAGAACTGAGACAGAACAAAAAAGGGATACCCAGAGTCGGGGTAGTTGTCCAGCATTATTTCTTCCAGAACAAGAACAGGAAGAGATAATGGAACTACAGCAACTGAGACAAGATGTGGCTGATGCTAATCAGATTTCAGCACAACAGCCTCAAGTCCTACTACATCGGTCAGGACGTATAAGATGTCTAGCAAACAGAATGAACTTGTAGAAATATAGTCTAATGACATAGACTAACTAAAAGGGACATTGCTGTAATAACTTTAATAGTTTCATATTACTTCTGAATTATTGACTTACGTACTTTCTAGCTAAATCAGGAGGGATTGTTATGTGTAGTACAGCTTTAAGAAATGTTAGACAGTACAGTTTTACGGATTGCATTTACTGTAACTCTTCCTGTGTGAGTCTTCCTGTTTGTGTTGAGATGAGTGTTACCCCTGTATCTGAGCTGTATGGAAGTAAACAGAGAAGACCTAGATTTCTGTGGTGCATGTTTTTCTTTCTACCAAGACCCTGATGTGTTTATGGTACTTATTTTTGGCCACCAAATATAAAGCTACTAACTTTCCAACGCATAAAACTGGGACAGTCCATCCTGACCATGACCCCCCCACCACTGTATCACACCCATGGGCACTGCCGCAGAGAATGCTGCGCACAATCAGTTACATTTTTCTGCTTACTCTGGCCATGCTGCCCCACAGTAACACCAGTAGCAAACATTCAGATTAAAACAATACATCATTCTGTTGCAGTAAGTTCCAAATCATGATGTACAGAAAGTTCATTAGAAGCAAACCTGCATTAAATTGTGATCAGACATTCAAGCTGCATGTATTGTTCCTCCTGACAGTCTCATCCAACCCCTTCACACTCACCTCATTTGCTGAGCAAACTTCACTTCAGTGACTCCCACCACCACACCAGATTGTTTTCACACACCTCCCTTCAGCTGATCAGGTTTGGGTACCTTAGTTCCTTGCTGCTGGTCTCTTCTCTGACTGGAGTCCTTCTAAGCTGCTGGCAGACAGACATCCACATGTGCTTGTTTGCACTACTACCCAGTCTAATCTAACAGGAAGGGACATGCTTTACTGTGATGCCACTGACATGCTTGCAGTGCAACATAGGCACAGGGGTTGAAGTTGCAAACTGCTGTCCAGCCTGAGCAGTGCCACAGTTGTGTTGAAATAACTGTCACTCACGGATTAACAGTCAGCAAAAAAAAAGGACAAAACTGGGACAAATAAGCAAAAAAAGGGACAAAAGTGACATTTTGCAAAACTGTGAGGACACTGGGACATGCTGCCTAAAATAGGGACTGTCCTGGGAAAATAGGGACTGTTGGTAGCTTTAAGTCCAAATACAACAGTCTCCCTACCTTCTTATCATGAGCTCCAACCCCAGGCCAGCACATGTGTAACCAAACAAAAAAGAGGATCCCACACACAAGGTAGCATATGGAAATATAATTTTATTAAATATTTACAGTTACAAAAAACTGACCCCCAACAACCAAACTGCCAGTCACAAATGGACACCCAAAATGATGTCCCGATATTTCGCATAATACTGCTATGTCCACCTCGGGTTGTGAGTATTTAACTTAAAAAGATATATACTGATAAACTGTCTTGACTTTGACAACTTTGCCAACAGATTTTAACTTTTTTTTCTAAAACCAGGAAAAATGCTTCTAATTATTTTGAAAATGTACAGAATAAAACAATTTACGAAAAATACTTAATGATACTCAAAACTTGACACTGTGACAGCCCTATTAGGAGGGTAGCTAAAAGGCTTAGAGAGAACACTCCCAGTTGCCAGGCCAACAGTGGTGGTACAGTATGCCAAAGTTCAAGGTAGAAGCATGCAATGTGCCAAGGTAAATAATGGAGCAACACTCTTAAATTGTTGCATAAACCTTTTTTTTTTTTTGCTCCTCCTGGGCACCCCTGATTGGCCACTCCTTCAGGCCTCCTAGGTGCACCCCCGCTGCCACTCCACCCCCGTTGCCATCCACTGCCCCCATATTTAACAGCCCCTTGGGAAATCCAATGTATCTCATCATTGGAAGGGTCCCTCCTTTCCAGGGGAGAAGTGCCAGTAGGCGCAACTCTCGTGACCTGGGTGTTGTGGGGTCGGGACAGGCACTCCCGGGGCTTTGTAGCAATGGAGACTGGCAGCCATCAACTAGTCGACCAGAGGGTGACTTTCCATTTTCTACCCTCCCTGTTCCCCTCCACCCTCACTGGGCCAACATGACAGCGAGCTGGGACGGGGATTTTCGGCGGCGCATCAAGGCATCACGCTGCTTAGAACATTGCCCAGTCCACCTCCGGGTGCCTAGGGCCCGCCCACTCCCCGGGAGGGAAGTGCCCAATGGATGCTCTACACTTCCTCCCTCCCTGCCAGCCTACGCTCCTGACATTCAGGCTCGGGGCGTGAACCCAGGTCTCCAGCGTGCCATGCGAACCCCTTCACTCTGTGCCACAGAGCTGGCTATGCATTAACTTTTTAATCCAAAGTTTCCACCACAAATGGACAAGCAAAAAGAGCACACTTCACCTGGTAACGGTCTCAGGCTGGGTTTGCAGATTGAAGTGTGCTCTTTCTGCTTGTCCATTGAACTCTGGAGTGCTATTCTGTTTGTTCGAGGTACAGTACGTGCTGTTACTGTGATATGATTTCCAGGGACAGAAATGTTCAAGGGAATGATAACCCCTGCTGTGTGTGTGTGGGGTGGGGGTTGGAGGAGGGACTCAGTCTAATGCTTGCAACTGTACACAGTACAGAAGATTTTTCCTACAGTATCCAGTGCCCTGTGATCAGTAATGAATCCAACTGAAGGAGTTCTGACAGGGCAGTAATCCAGTGTGCTGTGTTGACCTTCTCAAATCCCACCGAACCCACCAGGGGCCATCAGAGCGCATCTCAAAAACAGGCTTGGGCAGAAATCCATTACAAGAAGATTGTCTGAAAGCAGGATTTGTTATTAAAAGTTGGCCCATAAATCACAGCTCTCATTCTGTGTCTGCAGCGGCTTGTTGTGTCACCTGATACAAAAGCAGCGTCTTCAGTAGTCGGACCCACAGTTGCCTATAGCTCTGGATATACCATAATGCAAACCAAGAGAAAAGAGCAGAAGAACTGCCCTATCCCCCCATAGCAGACAACATAATTTAAAGAAACAGTGCATTGTAAAGGTCATTAAAAAAAAACCCAGAGATTTAGTCCAAATAATATGTCTGCAATCATATGTTGCTGCAAGACATGATATGATAGAGACTACAAGTACCTCACAGGGGTGAACAGTGTGCAGGAGGGAGTACCAGGAGCGGGGGGCATGCAATAAAGCTGGGGGGGGGGTTAAGAGAGATGTGAAGAAATATTTATTCATTGAAAGGGTGGTAGATGCCTGGTGCATACTGCCAACAGATGTGGTGGAGGCAAAAACAGTGGGAGCTTCAGGCATGTATGGGATAGATTTAGGGGTATATTAGAAGACAGGCAGGGAGGAGGGAGAGCTGCCAGAAGCCAGTTAAGAGTCTGGGGCGACAGATTAGGCTGGGAATATTGAGGCAGACTGGCTGGGCCAAGCGGCTCTTTTCTACCGACAAAGTCTATGTTTCTATGTTTCCACTATTCATTTAAATATAGTATATAAAAATGAACAAAACTGGCCATATTAATTGACTCAAGAAAAGCATACTGTTGGAAGTGTCCAGACAGCTGTAATATACCAGCCAGCTATAACATATACTGTAAACACTGATATAGTACATCAACTAAAGTTCCCAAATCAGTTGACCCTGGCCTTCCATCCATTAATTCCAAAAAAGTTATTCTGTAGTAGATGATGGGACAATTTAAAATCCAGATTATATTACACATATTATAAATCATCAACACCGAATTGCTTACGAAAATACGAAAATTGCCAGCAGAAATTAGGCCTCTAGGTCTATCTAGTCTGCTCGAGTGTGCAGCTGACCCCTACTTTGCAGCTGCTCCTCCCCCCTCTTCCACCTTCCCAAATACCACCCCCCTCCCTGTCCCAACCATTCTTGAAACTACCCACCGTCCTACAGGATACCACCTTCTGTGGCAAAGCATTCCAAACTGCCACTACTCCCTCTGTGAAAAAGTGCCTCTTCATTTCCCTCTTATACCTACCTCCTTCCAATCTAAGTCTATGCCCTCTCATGTCCCTCCCCTTCCAGAGCTTGAATATCTGTTCAGTAGCAGACTTATTAAAGGTCTCAATCATATCCCCGATCCCTTCTCTCCTCCAGGGAAATACATGTTCAGTTCCCTTAATCTCTCCTCATAGGGCATATCGTGTAATCCTTGAATCAGCTTTGTTGCCCTTCGTGTACACCCTCCAACAATCTCACATCTCTCTTCAGAAAGGGCGCCAGAATTACACACAGTATTCCATGTATGCCAGGTGTGGTCTGACTAGTGACTTGTAGAGTGGCAGAATGTCCCTGCTTCTGGAGGAGATGCCCCTCACTATACAACCTAGCATGCTGTTGCCTTTGCTGACTCCCTCCTGCACTGCTCTGAATTGTGTATATTTGCTGTTATCAACACACCTAGATCCTTTTCCTCTTCAGTGGTACATAACTGCACCCCCAGTTGGTAACCATTTCTAGGAGTCTTTGCACCAAAGTGTAATATTCTGTACTTTTTCAGATAAGGGCACCAGAATTGCACACAGTATTCCAAGTATTCCAGGTGCGGCCTGATTAGTGACTTTTAAAGTGGTAGAATGTCCCTGCTTCTGGAGGAGATGCCCCTCGCTATACAACCTAGCATCCTGTTGGCCTTCGCCAGCTTAGTCAGATCATACTGCAACCCCTGCCAACCTTCTATATCATCCACCGCCACCCCGAACTTGGTGTCATCGGCAAACAGACTGACCTTATTCTTGACACCATGCGAGATGTCCGCAATGAAAATCCCAAACACTGGCCCCAACATCGATCCCTATGGCACCCCACTCATCACAGCTCTCTAAGCTGGGGGTTCCCCCCTCACTACTACCCTCTGCTGTCTGTCTTGCAGCCAGTTCACAATCCAATTAACCAATTTAGCACCCACCCCCAAATTACTCAGCTTACCCCCCAGTCTCCCATGAGAACTTAATCAGGGTTGGTGAATTCCTGATACATTTAAGTTTATCTAACATTACTTGCTGCCGAGTGTCAGTGGCAGTTTTCTCTCCATGTGGGGTTTGTGGTTCAGGAAGAAGAAAGTGGTCAGGAATCAAGGCGCTCGAACAGGCGCATGTGCAGAGTGAGGGAAACCGTGCACGTTTGCCGTAATAAACACGCCTTTATTACGGCAAATAACACCATGGTTTCCCTCTGGGAAAAAGAGGAAACTATTAATTAAATAGAGAATAATGGATGGGGAAGGGTTTGATATGAGAATTTAATGCTCACCCGAGTTGTGGGATGCTACATAAACCCCAAGGGCAAAGCCCGAGGGGTTTATCAAAGCATCCCACAATGAGGGTGTGCATTAAATTCTCATATGAAACACCCTCTCCATCTTTTATTTTTTATAATAATAGAGAAGCAATTTTTCTCCAGCAGTTTGTGAGACTGTTTGGCCCTGCCCACATACAGAATGTTGGCCAATGAGGCAGCAGCACAGTTTGACTGGCATGGCTCATGAATGTCACAACAACCAGCCGGTTGTTATGGAAAATATCAACCTGGTCAGTACATTGAGAGAAACTGCTGACCAGTTATTATTTAGAGGATAATGCCTGGTGTACAGGTGATAACCACAGTGTAATCACCTCGAGTGATTGCTAGGGCATCAGTAAACCTCGAGTGCGCAGCTTGAAAGGTTTTCCATTGCCCTAGCAACTACGAGAGATTATTACACTGTGGTTATCACCTGTACATCAGGCATTGTCATTTATAGTATATGAGACTCGACATAAGAAGTTACCACCCCCGAATACAAGTGATTTAGCCTAATGTATTTAATGAATCTGCACTATGGCCATATGATCGTGTAGGAACACAATTTATTAAGATACACGGACTGAACGACAGCGAGCCAAAATAGCACCAGAGTTAAAATCTCTATCAGACATGGCGACTGCTAAACTCATTAACAGTAAAATGTTATTTGAATACTGTACTGAGACTAACAATCGTGTTCTGGGTGTGCAGAATGCTAACTAACACTGGCATTCTGTTTTGTAAACCCACTGCCATGACATAGATGAGAGGGGTTTACAAGGTTCTGACATCATGACAGTGGGATTACAAGCTTGTAAACAGCTTACTTTCAGTGGGTAATAAGGGCTACCCATACATTATATATAATATTTAGAGGAGCATCAAGTCACACTTTTATGCATATGAGTGTCTCCACTTGCATCCTTAGGGCGCTCTTTCACTTTGCAGTTCTTGTACCCTAAGAATATATAAGAGAAAACACTCTTATAATCAAAAGCAGGCTTCTCCGTGCTCCTATAAACAGATGAAACAAGCTGCTTCAATATCTTGTGCTATAGAAGCAGTGTAGGGCAGCATTACCCTATGTGCTGGGTGGGAGAAGACATTGATGTCGATATATAACCTTAAATGAGATCTAAATAGACCTGCAGAACATGAAAACAGAGTCAGAGCCACAGTGTTTTATCTGATGAGATATGCCAATAAAGACTATTAGTGGGAGAATAAGGTATTGTGTGTGGGGAGGGGGGGCAGAGGACTGCAGGGAACTTTAGCTTCATAAGTAATCAATCCCCAGATAAATTAGATTTTAAATAGCCTTGCATGCTGTTGCAGATATGTTTTTAAATTGTGGGTTGTTACAAAATTTCTATTTCAAAAGGAGAATGACAAAACAAATTGAGTGGTGTAGTGTGCGTGCTTGTGTGTGTGTTTATGTGTTTGTGTGTTGCTGTCCCCTATAGCTATACAGAATCCTATGAGGCTATTCTAATAAGATAAAAAAAAAATTTAGTTTTCTGAAAAAAATAAAATAAAAATTAGGGTTGTCATCTACCGGACTCAGATCTCGTACCATTCCAAAAAGATTTGAATTTCAGGACATTCCATTCCTCATATGATAACTAAAGTAATTTTGCAATAAAAAAATGTCCGTTTGCTCTTTAACAGTTGATCTGTTTTTTCAGCTTTTTCTGTTTTGACCTCATAATCCTCTGCTTGTGACATCACAGTCATTCCCATGGCAGCAGATTGTGACATCACAGGCAGAGGATTATGACTTCAGTATATGAAAAGCAGTGGCAGCAACAGATGCAGTCTTACGGGGCAAAGTGGGAATTTTGAAGTAAATCTCTAGTAAAGATGGAAGGCCCCAATATTCGAAATTTGTGATAATATTATGCAATGTCAACTGTGAGAGACCAATTTTTTAAACATTGGTGCCATCTTACCAGGTTTTGCACCGCACTGTTGACAGCAAGGCAGACAGCTTGGCAGTATGACTGCTGCCATGTAAAATAACAGACTTAGCAAGCCACTAAGCCATTAGTGCTAAAGACACCAAAGTAGCCACGCAAACGAGGGGTTCCTCCATGCATTTGGGGTGCCTTGATAATCTTTAGCGATTTCTGGAAGCGCTAACAGGCTACAAATGAAGCACTAGTTAACGATTCCAGGGACCATCTTTTTATTTTAATTTCTCTTTATTCATTCGAGTTTACTTTAAGATGTACAAAGACATATAACAAACAGCAAGCAGGCATCTCAAATGTAAGGTTGGCTATCTGGTACACAGAGTCTACTGCCTACTGTTAACATTTCATGGAACAAAGTCTGGCTGTTATTTCAGCATATAGCTCACCCATCTCCGCCACAATTATTAACATTTTTTAAAATCTATGATTAAGCTTTGCAGTTAGTTTTTCCATATTGTGTACCTGTATCATAATATCTTGCCAATGGCCTAGGGCTGGGGCTGTAGAAGTGCACCAAAGCCTGGTAAGCACCTTTTTTGGCCACTAACAAACATTCAATAATTTTGTTATATGTGATTCCTGGCATCCTTTGGGACAGTCTAGGAATAATAGAGTCATAGCTGAAACGGTAACATCTGTGCCGTACATGGATCATAGGGCAATTAGGAACCATGTTTTACAAGGCGCTAATGACAGCACTTTGATAAAACAATGGGATCGAGCATGCCCCCTCCCTTACCCCGTCCCTATGGCAGTGTAATATCATAATTACCTACTGTTCAGTGTTCCCTGTGCCTCACTCAATCCCTGCTGGCAGTGTGATATTCTAATTACTTGGTGTCCAGTGGTCTACCCACCCTCACCTAATCCCTGTTACCAATGTAAATTCATAATTCCCCGGTGTTCAGTGGTCTCTCTCCTCCCTCAGCTAATCCTGTGGCAGTGTAATATCATAATTCCCTGCTGTCTAGTGGTCCCTCCTCCTTCATGTGATCTCCTTTGACAGTGTAATATCATAATTCCCTGGTGTCCAGTGGTCCTCCCTCACCCAATCCCCTTTGGCAGTGTAATATCATAATTCCCTGCTGTCCAGCGGTCCATCCTCCCTCACCCGATTCACTTTGGTAGTGTAATATCATAATGCGCTGGTGTCCAGTGGTCCCTGCTTCCTCACCTGATCCCCTTTGGCAGTGTAATATCATAATTTCCTGCTGTCCAGTGGTCCTCCCTCAACTGATCCCCTTTGGCTGTGTAATATCATAACTCCCTGCTGTCCAGTGGTCCTCCCTCAACTGATCCCTTTTGGCTGTGTAATATCATAATTCCCTGCTGTCTAGTGGTCCTCTGTCACCCTATCCCCTTTGGCAGTGTAATATCATTATTCCCTGCTGTCCAGTGGCTCCTCCTCCCTCACCTGATCCCCTTGGGCAGTGTAATATCATAATTCCCTGGTGTCCAGTGGTTCTCTGTCAACTGATCCCCTTTGGCTGTGTAATATCATAATTCCCTGCTGTCCAGTGGTCCTCTGTCACCTGATCCCCTTTGTCAGTGTAATATCATAATTCCCTGCTGTCCAGTGGTCCTCTGTCAACCGATCCCATTTGGCAGTGTAATATCATAATTCCCTGCTGTCCAGTGGTCCTCTGTCAACTGATCCCCTTTGGCTGTGTAATATCATAATTCCCTGCTGTCCAGTGGCCCTCTGTCACCTGATCCCCTTTGTCAGTGTAATATCATAATTCCCTGCTGTCCAGTGGTCCTCTGTCACCTGATCCCCTTTGTCAGTGTAATATCATAATTCCCTGCTGTCCAGTGGTCCTCTGTCAACCGATCCCATTTGGCAGTGTAATATCATAATTCCCTGCTGTCCAGTGGTCTTCCCTCACCCGATCCCCTTTGGCAGTGTAATATCATAATTCCCTGCTGTCCAGCGGTCCTCTGTCACCCGATCCCCTTTGGCCATGTAATATCATAATTCTCTACTGTCCAGTGGTTCCTCCTTCCTCATCTGATCCCCTTTGGCAGTGTAATATCATAATTCCCTGCTGTCCAGTGGTCCTCCCTCACCTGATCTCCTTTGACAGTGTAATATCATAATTCCCTGGTGTTCGGTGGCCCCTCCTCCCTCACCCAATCCCCTTTGGCAGTGTAATATTGTAATATCATAATTCCCTGGCATTCAGTGGTCTCTCCCCTCTCTTGGAAACCTTTGCCCACCCTCCCCATACCAAACTCCCTCACCAAAGGCAACCACTCAAAATGGGCATTTGATGGGTGAGTGCTAAGCCCTCATTTTGGGTGGGAGTTACGAGTCATCCCTACAGTGGTCATGGGCAGGGGTCAAAAGGTTTTTGCCCAAATTTGGAGAAAAAAGCTGTTCATTTAGCCAAGTTAGAAAAAAAAGAAAAACCAAGGTGAAAATAAACTAAGTTTGTTAGTATGTGAGGTAACACTGTATGCTGATTTAGTTTGTTTTCAGACAGCAAGCAATGTATCACTATACAGTGGTGTATAGTGGTACAGGACTTGTGTGTGGCAGACAGTGGTCTGCAAGGAAGTGAGCAGTGGGTAAGTGCTGGCCACAATGGGGAGGTGGTTGGTGTGGGAGGCGGGTAGTCTGGAGTCTACTAGGAAGGGAGAGGGACCACTGAATACCAGGGAATTATATTACATTGTCAATGGCAATTGGGTGAGAGACAGGGAACCACTGGACACCAGGGAGTTATCCGCCATGGGGTAAACCACACAGAGACAGATACTCACTACAGGGCCTTGAACATGAAGTTACTTCACCTTTCAGTATACCACACAGCCGTGGAACTGGATTTCCACAGGACTTCACTGAAACTTTATGTTGCAAATCAGCTGTCCTATCCTCCGTTACAATGTCATGGCCCTTGCAGAGCAATACAGACACCTAGAACCTATGTGTGATTAGATCACATCAGTATGCTTAGCCCAGGCACAATCCAAGGAACAACTGTAAATGTGCCTCTTATGAGGCATGGGATAGACATAAAGGAATTCTGGAGGTCAGGGGTAAGGGGCAACAAACTTCTAGGAAAACATAAACTGAACTTACAAGCTCAAATGGGCAGACTGGGTGGGCCATAGGCCCTTATCTGCCGACACTGTCTATGTATCTATGAGATATTAATTATCTTTCATGGCCTCATCTGCTGCCTGAGGTCATTTGCATCTCTTCCCTTAAAGACTGCAACCTACTGCAAAAGCAGAAACACCTTCTGATGCCCAAACTGCTACTTAGCTTCATTGCAGCCGATTGTGTCTACTGAGCGCGATAACCTGTATTGGCCAGCAGGGGGTTGTACTTTGCACCTTTGCACCTGTTAGGGCCTTGGTTTACACTGCTCTCTAGCAGCTGTCTTTAGCCATGCTTTGGGCACTCAGTATTTGCTTTATCCTGGTTTAAAGGAGCACTACAGTCAATTTTTTCAAAAAACATATGTTGTGTGGAAAGTTTTGGTTTGTGTGTGTAATCCTGGTGTGGCCTTCCCTTGTTTTAAAGCAGCAGTACTAGATAAAAATTGGATCTTTTGCAACAGTTTGTTTCCTGTGCTCTGCTGAGCACTTACCTGGTAATCTTTCTTGTTTTCGCTGTACTATCACCATGTAATTTGTTACATTTTTCTTTGCTTTTGTTTACATTTCTCCCACCCACCATGTTGAATTGGAACCCTCTGCTGCCAACTGCACATGTGCATGACTTGCAGCACAATACAGGGGCAGCACAGGGCCCCACAGAAGTAAACAAAAGATATGATGCGATGTGAGGGGGGAGTTCGGCTGCAAATTAGGCAGCAGCCATATTTACTGTGGATCCACAACAATGGAAACATTTTTTTTAAATATCTAAAAAAACAAAGATTGATAGAAAAAATATTTACAGATATGGAAAACCTAACTATGGCTGCATGCTTCCAGCCAAAAAGACAGAACTTTGATAATCACTTCCTGATTATCCAGTACTGCTTCTTTAAGGTTTTTTTTTCTAAGTTTGCCTGCTAGTTTTGTGGCCCCTGAGGATCACCACCTTAGCATGCTTTTTTTGCACTTCTTTTTCCACAGTGCTTCCTGTCTCATGTGATAATGATGCATCCAGGACCACCGATTGAGCAAGTACTGGAAATAGGAGCCTGATGTTCTGGCCTCCACCAAATAACTCTAATTCAATATCTGTGTTTTCTATGTGCGTGTCAGGTCTAGCCAGCAGAAGTAAATGTTTTCCTTTGAAACTTTTCATTTCACCAAACTACACACAGCCATAAAAAAGCACACAAATAACCCCAGATAATCAATGCTATAATTAGTGAAGACTCAAGCTGTTTTCTTATAGAAGAAACCACTCAGTTAGCCCTCAAGTATTTGCTAAAATGTAAATGTAGCCTTTAGTACTCACTGGCTAAGGAAACATACTGAAAATCACAGCTCTATAGTTCTAAAATTGACTCTAAACCAGTACTTGATGAATTTATGGTCCCGGATATATCACTGTCACATGGGACAGGAGGCATGGCAGGAAAAAGAACAGCAGTAAGCCAGGCTAAGAAGGTGGAGATCCCCAGGGGCCAGACAACTAGCAGGGTAATTTAGAGAAAACTCCTAACAGCAGATAAAGAGGAGGACACACTAGGACTACACAAAAAAATCAAAGTGCTCTGCACAACATATGTTTTTGCAAATTTTGACTGTAGTACTCCCTTAAAAATAGCAAACTTTACACTTTGTGCTACTTTGCCCTTTGTATAGGGACTTTCCAAAGCCCACACCTCAACTTTTAAAAATCAGGCCCCAGCTGGCACTGTGGTGCTGTGCGATAGGGGATTGAGCAGCATGCTGGTGACCAGTGTTCATGCCCAAGCCCAGGATGACAGGAGCAGAGACCGGCAAAGAGGGTTAGGAGTGTCCACAGGGACACTATCAACCCAAGGGGAAGGATGCAGGCCTTCATCGCTCTCAAGTGGCTCCTAGTGGCCGGCCTATGGGCGACACACATTGCGGCGTGGGTGATACATACGTGTCACGTTCAGCCAGACACTGGGGTAGGAGGCTACTTGGCGGGGAAGTGAATGAGGGAAAATGGAAAAAGCAGCCCCTATCCGAATGGATGAAGACCGCCAGTCCTCGCAGTCAAGAAGCCCGGATGTGTCCAAGCCAACACCCGCCGTGCCCGGGATATGTTGCATGTCTTCGGGCATTTTCTCCCAATCGGCCCCCATGGGGGAGGGGCCCTCCTAATGAAGGGACATGTTGGGTTACCCAGTCACAGCATAGATGGGGCAGCGGATGGCAAAAGTACCGGGATGATGGTGGGCCTTGGCTGCTCGAAGGAGTGGCCAGCCAGGAGCCTGGGCCAGAAGAAAAAAAAAATCAGGCCCCAAATATTTTGCTGGAAACTGTAAAATCACTTTTATTAAACTAACAAAGAAATACACAAAAATATACACGTGCACACCCGTGTTCATATTTTAAATTCCTTTGCTGGATGCTCTTTAAGACAGTTACCATTTTTTCTGTGCCCTCTCTCTCTCTCTCTCTCCTCCCTTCATCACAGGAATTTCTTTCTTGTGCGGTGTAACATATCATCTTTGCAGTCTTGTGCTGGGTTGCCCATTTCAATCAGGTCATATGATTTACAAAGGTGACACACTATTCCCACAGACCACAGAGACCTGTCCTTCGTCCCGGAGCATCTCCCCAGGCAAACACACTAAGAGAAAAAAAGATTATTTCCAAAACGAGGTGACAATTACAGTGAAATCCACAGCAGCCTCTGTGAACAAGCTGGCTCCACATAAGAGGGGTCAGAGGGCAATGGGCATTAAAAGCTGATGCAGGAAGCACGTTCATTACTGATGGTGACTCTTTATTTGAATGCACTCAAAGTACTGTCAGCAGGCAGCCGTCTTGGCACTAAACTAAGCATTTGACAGCTAAATAGCCCCACTTTGTCATCATTTTAAAAAGGAATCGTCAGATATTAGAGCTAAACTGGCTATGTAATGTGACGCTAATTTCTCACGGAGTCATAAAACCAGGATGAGTGAGATATGATATGAAATGCCATGCATTTCAGTATTCTCTTCTTCAGCACCTCTCGCTGCAGGCCACATATTCAAATCCAACTGGAAAGTATATTATTCCAGCCGGCTCCACCCCCACCAATGTATCAAGTCATGGTGTGCCAAAAAGACTGATACACCCAAAAGAAAAACTGAAGTAGATTAAAGAGCTAGTGTACTTTCAGAAGTAGTCAGTTATCACTTCTTATATCTGAATGTTTTTTTTTCCTGTTTTGCAAATTAAAAGATTTTCCACCAGACCATACTAGTTGTGATGTGAGGAATAACACTCTACCTGTAGGCTGACATAACCAGTTCTGTTCCGTCCTATACATCATCAGCAACATCACTGCACCCTATACTCTAGGACTTCATGGTCTGCTGCTGTACTGCTAACTGGCTGTCCATAGGTGGCAGTGCAGCTGGAGATGGACTTGGGAAAGGGAATGTTGCGGCTGTCAGTGTGGAAATGCTTGTGCGGCATGCTCATGCATGGCTGGACGACCTTACATGCAATGTCTTGCAACCCCAGCACTTCTGTGACAGTGATGGCCCCGGTATATCCAGGGTCCCCCACCTCATAGGTGCGTGCCCTGCCTGACAAGACCAGGATGTCGAGGCCTCACTCAAACCCGCCTAGAGGCAGGCCAAGGCTTGATGGAGGTAAGTGGCCACAACTGGGAGGTAGGTAGGGATCAGGAGGTGCCTGGAGGTCCCAAGGACCAGTGGAGGGAGCTGGAGAGTATAGGGACATAAACAGAAAGTAAACAAACAAAAAGAGACAACTTCTACATTTGGTTTTATAAGGCCCTTTGGAGTTTGCTGCCACCATACATTAATACCTTCTTTACGAAGTCTACTGGGCTGTATAATCTATGATAAAAACAATATTCTTCTTCTTGATGTTCTAAGGCATCTTACTCGTTTTGGACAAATGGCTGTTAGCTGGCTTGCTCTTTTCGTTGGAATAAGTAAAGT
Organism: Neoceratodus forsteri; assembly: GCA_016271365.2. Classification (NCBI taxonomy): domain Eukaryota; kingdom Metazoa; phylum Chordata; order Ceratodontiformes; family Ceratodontidae; genus Neoceratodus; species Neoceratodus forsteri. The sequence continues at coordinate 233,637,470 of CM028131.1, forward strand.
TACGCTTAATCTGAGTTCTTCTGTCAGCCTCAACTCATTGACAGTTCTCCTCGATTATCACTGTGTAGACAAACGTGAATACAGTGTATGGTGGAATGTTGTTCTGCATGGAAATCCATGTCTGGAACAGAGTTGTTGTACTGCAGTAGTGTCATCGATATGTTGTTGTGCTGCACTAGTTGATGTCACTACTGTAGCACAACAACTTGGAATGCCGAGTCATCTAAGGTTTAGCTCTATTCTTGTATTAGTTATGGTTGCAAGATAATTCTCATTGTATGTTTTCTATTTCTTATGTTGTTCATGCTTTAAAACTTAATAAAGTATATTCAATATAAAAAAAAGGGAATGCCGCCGTGTGGCTGCCTTGCTGTAACCAATCGAACTGGTAGCTGTTTTTTTTTTTTTTAAACATGTATTTACAAAAACAGCTGCAGCTGCTACCCACACGTTGAAACAGTAATCTGAGCCTGCCACCAGCCCTCAAATGCCCTCACCAAACCATCAGTTCTCTGAAAGGAAGCAGAGTGTCTTAAATGGGCACGGATGCCCAGACACTGTAAAAGATAATGTATAGGCATCTTTACATATGACAATCCTGTTTCTTCATCTCGAGTTTTCTATAGCAACCATGGAACCTCACAAACTTTGTCCTCAATGTTCCTGGTTGCCATAGAAACCTCTCAATGCAGACACAGGCTTGCTGTTTATGGCTGCACATACATTATCTTCTATGTTGTTAACTCATCTAATATTCTATAAACTGTTCTAGGACAGCACTTGTTCAAGCTCTCACCCCTTCTTTTTGTCGTCACAGTGCCAATTTGCTTTTATTTAATTGTATCTGAACTTGATCCTTTATGTTATTTTATTTTTCTTTCAGTTTTGTTGCATATGTTTGTTTTTATCTTCTGTAATGTGGTTTTGATTCAGACCTACTGTACTGCTGCCCATCCTAACAAGAATCTCCTTGCAAATGAGCATTGTTTCATGGAGCTGTATTCCTGGTAAAGCAAGATAAAGCAAATACAAATAAATACAAAAACTGTGACCACACTGGCTGTGACATCACCAGCAACCATGATGATACAATCTTCTGCTGCTTGACTGGTAACATGTGACATGTTACCAATTAGGGAGCAGGACTTGTGATGTAACAATGAATGAGGTCACATACTGATGAGGTAGTGGAAGGAAAAGAACTAGACATGACTGCTTCCGGGTAAAGCACGGCTTGTCACATCACACCCAATACTATTAGTTAATACTATTAGTGAAGCCACCATGCATCCATCATCTCTGCCAAACTCTGGTTCAGCTTGCTTCCCCCCCACCTTGCCTCCCTCCCTCCTATCCCCCTTCCCTCACACATCCTACCTCCTCCGCACACGTGATCCTTGTTCCTTTGCCCTACCCTGCCGACACTCGAACACAGCCAAGGCTTTCTCCTTCTTCTTCCCCCATTTGTGGAACTCCCTTCCCACTTTGCTCCATTTTCTACCCTTGCTAAATCTCATTAAACAGACACTCTACTGTTTCCCCTACCCCCCTGCCCCGCTCTTGCCATCCACCTCACTAAACTTCCTTGTAAAGCCCAAGTTATTTTAAGATAGCTTCTAGTTAAATTCAATGTCTTTAATGTACCACGCCTGCAATATATCTTTACTGTTGCATTTACCTTGTGTTCATCCTTGTATCTCTTGCATCCTAATATGTCATTTTTGTAACCTAAAACTGAGTTGTATATTTTTGTGCTTTTGCCATTTCATTTTATTTGTTGTATTACTGCTCCTCCTCAGGCACCACTGTAACCTGCCGCAGTCTCTGCACTGTTATTGTACTTGCCTGCTTACCCAGGCTCTATTGTAACCTGCCTGAGACATCACCGTTAACTGTCTGCATAACATGTATGTAATAAGTTATTTTTGCCTCCTCCTCCTCCTACCCCTGGCCCCAGGTCGCACCTGGAAACAAGCTTTGGCTCAGTGTGCTTCTCCTGGTTATCAACTTTTAAATAAATAAAATAAATAAATTAGTTAGAAAACCATCTAATGAGCACACAGAACACGAAAAAAAAATCAGAATTAAAAAGTAAAAGAGGCTACTTTTAAAAATGGCTATAACTTTCCACCTACTATTTTTTGACTCTGCTAACACTTTAATGGGAGGGCCCCCCCCTTTATTTTTTGTGCTTTTAATGGACTATCTAGTATGAGATGAGCATGAACCTTCTGGGGATTGCCCCTACAGAAAATCAGAATGTAGATAAATAGTCTTAAGATAAGTATACATTTTTCTGAAATTACTGTAATGGACCCGCACCGGTGTGCCCACCTCAACGTATGGCCCCCTGGAACACAAAGGACTCCAGAAGACTTCTTGGGAAAGGAGAAACCCCAGATTCTGGCACCTTTTCTCTGTGCTGCGGGCTGTTGAGTTCTCTGAGTAACAGCTCCAGGCACCAATTGGAGCAGATTGTAAGCAGAGCCTCTAAAGGGAGGGCTGCACCGGAGGCAGGTGGATCTGGTAGAGATCTTGTTTTGGAATGATCTGTGCTGGGAGTGGGTGCAAGCTGCCCCATCCCAGGCCTACAGAGGAGAAAGTAAGCTCCTGTTCCTGGCGGTTTCTAACTCTGCACCCACTTTGCTGGCAAAGTTTTAATTCAGGCATCTCCAGTAGAGACTGTGTTTTCACTGACCTTTAAACTCTTAAAAAATGTGTGCTAATGGGAATGTGCTCTTGATCTCTTTACCTCGTCTCCTACAGTGCCACTCTCACCTGTGGGCCCAACGGAGGCTTTCACTTTTCAGTGGCAGAGTTGGTCGCATCCCCTCCTCCCTCCCACACCAACCTTGTTCCTACGGTGTAAATAAGCAAATCCCTGGTGCCAGTGGTAATGTCTCTCCTTTCCCAACACTGGCACTATGGCGTGAGAAAGCAAGTCCTTGGTGCCCACTCCTGTACCCAATCCTGGTACTCCTGTGTAACAGTAAATAAATGGCAGGAAAGTTTATGTACAAGGAAATAATACACTTGAGGGGGGCTTATGAGGTAATAAATAATGACGCCGAAGGCAAAGGGGCAATAGGACCTCAGCTCCATGAGATGGCATTATTTTGCAGTGTCAGTGGCTCAGCAGGTAGCACACTCGCCTCTGAGGCCGGGAGATCAGAAGGCTGCGGGTTCTATCCCCACACCAGGCACTTGGGTTAATATCCCAATACTGACACTGTAGTGCAGCATGAGGGGGGTGCTGCACTCCTGAGGTGCCGTCTTTTGGATGAGACGTTAAACCGAGGTCCCATCTGCCTGGATTGGTGGTAGTTCAGGTGGATGTTAAAGATCCCATGGCACTTATTGAAAAGAGTTGGGGAATTTCCCCAGTGCCCTGGCCAAATTTCCCTCATTCACTAAAAATACCACCAACAGCTTAATCTGGTTTAAGGTCAGTTGGCATTTCATCTGTATCCCCCCTCCCCCGGGTTGTGCCTGAAAATAGGCAGAATCTGCCTAGTGCACTTACCCAGTCAACAAAAAACTAACTAAATAAATAAATAAATTATGAATACAAAGCTCTTTCATAGAGTCATAGTGTTTGTTTTATATAACACATAATGATGGTTAAGACAAAGTTTGCTATCCAGACATATCTTAATTTCATGTAGAATTAGCTTTAATTTGTTAATTGAATGGTAATTTGTTGCATATTGATTGTTTATTAGGTGATAATTGGTCTAATTGGTAGTTAATTTAAATGTTATTGTTTTTATTGCTGTGGTGTATGGATTTCATTAATGGGTTTATGGTGTAGTAACTGACAGGTTCTTCTATAGTATACGGTTCATTCCTGGAATTTTGTCTTGGCAAGTACAAATTTTTAATTAGTGGTTAAACGGGCTCCCTGAAAGTATCCCAGAATGTAAATTACTTCCTGGGGCCAATGAGAATGGGAATTGTTTCTACTACTGTCTTGCCCAAGATGGATGGCCCAGATCAGGCCAATATGGGAAAGCAACAAGGGGAAACCTTGTGTTTCCTTTTAGCCTGGGAAATCCTGCACTGCAGTGGCTTACACTCTAACAATTACATACCTAAACGGAGAGATTCAGTTACCAGCACTCCCTTGACCACACAAGGGAAAAAAAATGAGACCAGCATAGCTATTTTATGGGGCTATGTACAACTCCCTTTTTTTTCCACACTCAGTTGTTTTTGTTTTATTTTATTTTTTTTTTAAATCTCATCTAAGGACATGAGGTTCCAAGACAAACAGACTTTGAGCAGTACCAAAGCGTTCAAGGCCAGCCAACTGCTGATAGATATCAGTAGATTTAAAAAAAAAAATCCTACTTTTACAAAAAAGAAGCTTTATATCACTGTAGCAGCATGCCAAAGAGGACTTCTTGACTTTGAAGTTAAGAGCAGACCTGTAGGAATCACATTTTCATTTGCACATCACATGGCACCATCAGAATACATTGTCACCGCTGAGTTACAGTTTCAACAAGAGCGTCTCATTCTCAACAATGTTCTGCAGCTGGGGCATAATTTCTTTTTGTTGTGAGAGTTGAAAACCTTTTCAAAAAAGTATTGGTGTGAATCACTTGTGTTAGAAGCGTGTCTGTTAACTCAGTGCACTTGCGTTAGCATCATAACCAGTATTCGACTGAATGCACGCATGGAATACCAGAGCTGCAGTTCGACTCAAATCACTTATGTGGGCATCATGACTGGAGCTCCACTCGATGCCATTGTAAATGCATCAGTGCTTTGATCTGACTCCATGCACTTGTGCTAATTCAACTGAGTGCACCTCTGCTATCGTCAAGGCAATATTTTTTTTTTTTTTATTTATTATACTTTTGGGCCCCCGAGCCACTGATCGCCCAGTAACTCAGCCTGGTCACGGACCACGGCTTCCACCTTCAGACTGAGCAGAGATCTTCTGATATCCCCTGGCTTGCCCTCCCAGGGTGGGGTTTGCAGTACCGACTCCCCAGCGGTGCCGCAACAACGGGATTAGGTTGGAGGGCCATCCTGGAGGCTAATCAAAGCCGAGGTCGGCTTCATGGAGGGCAGCTGGCAGGCTGAAGAATTTTTTGTGATTTTTTTCTTGGGGGCGGAGACATGCAGTGACATCCGGCTTCCGTTCTACCCCTGAATCTCTCAAATGCCGGTCACTTGCGGTACCCCCGGTCTCTGCCAGGAGTCTGTTGAGCACTGGATGTTCTCCTGACCCTCCCCAGAGAAGGACAGCAGTTCTAGGGATGCTCCATCCTTCTCCTCCCGGCCGGCCCTCTGACGACTCGGGTCCGTTCTCGAACCCAGGTCGCCGGCATTGCAAGTGGAAATCCAACCGCTGCACCGACGGGGTCAACGCAATAGTTTGACTCAAAGTGCCTGGATTACCATCATGCCCATGCTGCTGCTTAATTCCCTTGTGTTAACAGAATGGCTATGGGTTGACTCAGTACGCTTTGTGTTTGCATCGTGGTCCTGGGGCTACTCCATGCACTTGTCTGGATTTGACTCCCATCAACCATGTTAGCGTCATGGCCATCATTTGGGTCAATGCACTTGTGTCAGCTTCACGACCATGTGGCTACTGAATGCACTTGTTCTGGTTCCACTCAGTACATGCACCATAGCCTCAAGGCTATGGCTCAGCTTAATAACATTCTGTTGATTCATCTCAATGTACCGTGTTAGAATCAAGGCCATGTTTCATGTGTGGATCAATACACTTACAATAAGGTAATAAGTAACAACCACACATGAAATTGTGTCAGTACTGCACACAACGAAAACTGATAACATCATTGTGTTAAAGGGTCACTGTCTGCTCTGAAGTGAAATATTTAGTCATCTGTGACCAGTTTGTCTCTAGCAACCAAATTACATGGCTAGCTGTTGCAAATGCCCCAATATGTCAAACAGTGTCTTATTCTGAGGCCCCCACCTGGAGTAATGTGTCCAGCTCTGGAGGTCCCATCTCAGGAAGAACATAGATTGGATGGAGACGGTGCAGAGGCGTGCAGAGGAGGGCAACCAAAATGGTGCTTGGCCAGCATCAGAAGCCCTACGAGGAAAGACTCAAGGAATTAAACCTGTACTGTCTGGAGGATAGAAGGGAAAGGGGAGACATGACTGCAACATTCAGATATCTCAACGGTATTAATAAGGTACCAGAGGGGAGCATTTTACATAGAAAGAGATGCTCAAGGACAAGGAGGCATGATCTGAAGCTGGAAGGGTGGAGGCTCAGAGAGGATGTGAGGAAGTACTTCTTCACAGAAAGGGTGGTGGATTTCTGCAACAGACTCACAGCAAAGGTGGTGGCTACCAAAATGATGCTGGGATTCAAGCATGCATGGGACAAACACAAGGGGACCTTAGAAGAATGGATGGGAGGGGCTAAGGCCGAAGACCAAGTAGGATCTGCGGTAACCAAGTAGGTAGGGAACTTTAGGGTAGACTTGGTGGGCCAATGGGTCCTTTTTGGCAAATAACTTCTGTCTTTCTATGTTTCATCATGCAGTTTGAGATGAGCGGTCCTCTCAACTTCAGCTGCTGACTCCGTGAATGCGTGTCTATGGAATGGCGCAATCCTGATAACAAAACCCCATGTAAGGCCATTTTCACTTTTTCCAGGGTGATTTCAGTTAAGGCTACAATCATATTGAGAGCATGAGCTTCTGAATGTATTAGTGTCATGGGACTAGCTAGACTCAGTCCACTCATGTTAGCATCACGATCATGGTCCTACACATGGAGATTCTATGTAAGCATTAATCCACTCCGAAGGTGGCATCTAATGGGGAGTTAATGCATGGTTGGGGCTGTTGTGGCATAAGGCCGCAGGCTGAGTGCCTACAATGACCAATCATGCATTAACTCCCTATTAGATGCCACCTTCGGAGTGGATTAATGCGCTTGTAACGTGGCAAGTGCAAGTCTAGTACTAATGTGATTTTGTTGTACTTGATATGGAACACTATTCAGCTGAAGGGGATTCTGTTCTTGCAGAATCGTGCTTCAGATGTATTACTTTAATAGGCTTTGTCTCAATGGAAGCGTGCGCATGCACGTTGCAGAGTCGACAGCGAGTAATGTTGTGTGCACAACTTTCTGACATGTTACAACTTTCCTGCAAATATCAACATCGACATCACATTATTATGAGACCTGCTAATTAGGGAGTTTTACTTGGCTATTTTAGTGCTGTGCGCTCGATTCTATGTCAGCTTCATCCTGTGCTGAATTATGGGGAGAATCTACTGCATGCATTGCTTTCTACCCCCAACACCTGCCACCACTTTTCTGCCACCGTTGTACAGCGCACCGGGAATTATTGGCACCAATTAGGTGGCACTTTCAGACCAGCCGTGCACTTGTGTTTCCCATTCATCTGGGTTGCTACCACTGTGCTTCTCAACTGTGCTTACACTACAACTCTGAGTCCCGTAGCTTGATGCCACACACCATACTTTTACCTTTTTCTGTATCTGTGTGGGGTCCACGGCATCCCTTTGCTGCTCTCTTTATCACGCCACCTATGGGTCGACGTGCTGCTGTGCCTACTGGTGAGGACTTCAGTCAGGGAGGTTTATAAGCACGTTCACGAGCTCAACATGGCATTATCATCTCATAATGCCCTGTTGCTCTTGCACCAGCTGACCCCCTCACACCAATCGTCTTTCCTCCCTGCAGTCCTGATATTTTTGCCATGTTACAACAGGTGTTAACTTGCAGCATGCCGTACCCCTGTTTCTCAGAACTGCTGGTACCAGGTAATGTCTGCATCATGCATGCGTAAAAGGGAAAGTTCTAAAAAAATCCACAACTACAGGGCTTGGTGCAAGTAAAGGTTTTCAACCTTGAGGACTGCGTATCTCTTACCTCGGTATCACTGTTACATTAAACAGGTTGAAAAGATGGGTTTTTATTTAAAAATTATCTCAAGTACACAGATACACATAGCTTTTCCTGAAAGGAAGGTTTCTGAAATACTTCTCTACTCTTTGAGTGTTCCAGACATTGGAAAAATCCTGTTCATGGGCACATGGAAAGTTAACTTCCTTCCTTCCTTCCTTCCTCCCCCTCTCCACTTCTGTAGCAGTGCTGGGGTTCATAGTGGGACCCCACTATTGCCCTTGCCCTGTCTTTGTGTTAAAGAAACTCCCATTATCTCCTCATGCATTGCTTTTTAATAAAGCCCACTGGGAACAAACACTCAGGTGACTTACCCAAGGCTATACAGCTCATTGCCAGTGGCTGTTACAGGATTTGAACCCTGATCTCCCAGTTTGCAGTTCTATGCTCTAACCGTGAAAGGGAAGCAATTCAATGCAAAAAAAAAAAAAACAACTGTTACCCCACCCTACCACATCAGCCATATGGTTCAGTGGTTGGCAGAGACTGCTTTGGGTTAGGGTCGAGTTTTGAAATGGGATTATACAGTGGCACACCTGGAGACGCAATCCAAGGCTGGCAGTGGGGATGTTTAAGAAAGGTATTAAGAAATATTGCATCGCTGAGTAGTTGGTGGATAGCTGGAGCAACCTGCCTAGCATAGGCTAGTGGTTCATGCAGGCACTGTAAGTGATTTCAAAGCACAGTGGGACAACTTCAAGGGGATCATTGGTAAAGGAAGGATAAATATTGGATGGAAGGTATAATTTGGGAACGTTGGGAAAGAGTAAGATTAAGTAATGTGGGGTAGGGTCACAGGACAGACCCTATGGAGTAAAAGTCTTCTTTCCTTACCTTTTATGTTTGTTTCTATATGATACAGGTTCAGAACAAGGGAAACCAGAGGACCAAAAATAGGGGGTGAGGATGGAGAATTTAAAAACAAAAATCAAGGACTGGTCAGTAATCAAATCTGTCTAGCTATGATTCCCCATCCCCCAGTGGTGGACTGGACCTGGAGTGACAAATGGGTACAGATTAGAGAAATTATGGACATCTCTGAAATGAAAGGGGACAAAGACAGGTTACAGAAACAAGGGACTTGAAACATGGACGTGAGAACCATGTAACATTTTCTGTATCAAAGACTCAACAGTGCCAGGAAAACATGGCATGGCCTGAGATTAACTCTGTTTCCTTACTTGCATTTTTGGGTTGTGACATTTTTTTTCCACTGCTCTGCTACCCTGTCAGGCCAAGTTCTGGTCTCTCCTCCCCAAAACTCCAACCAATACACTCAGTTCCTACTAACAATGGGACAAAGGGGGATGCTATAAGAGTTTCAGGGAGCACGTAAGTGAGTGACTGACTTAGAGTAAGCTAATTTAAAGGTACAGTTTTGTGGATACTACCATACTGCTTTAAACAGTTCAGATAGGGCTAAATATGCATGAATACGGAGCAAATAGTGGACTATTCCAAAACATTTCCTAGCTACACTGCTGGATAATGCACAGTCCAAGCATCTGGATAACCTGGAGAATAGGACATCACACTGTCTGCACACCCCTAATTTAAACACCCTACTTGCTGTTTTTTCAATATTTTAATGCCTAACTATATGCTCCTGATCCACAGATTACTGTGACTCCCTGATCTTGGGCGCAGCTGGACAAACACAGACAGGCCAGTCACTCACCAAAAACAGCCAGTATTTTTTTTTATTATTCTTTAGTAACCAGGTAAGGTCCCCTACCAAGGCTTGTTTTCAGGAGTGACCCGGGACACTGGGGAGGTTGAGTGACTTGCTCAGAGTTACACAGTATGCAAGTGGGAGGTTATGAGACTCAAACCCTGATCTGCTGGATGTACTAAGCTCATTTACAGTCCGTTACACTAACCTCTGTGCTGTACTGCCAGCCCTAAATGACAACTGGCACAACAGAAGCACAAGTGGACTGTGCGCTGCCCATTGTGCACCCAAAAATCCACAGAACCAGAATTACAAGGACGCACTCGTTACACCTGCAAACATTATTTATTTAAACAAAAACTGGTTCAAAATCATGCAGCATACAAGGCAAAGAGAGAGCACCTGCCTTCCCCTGGTCCTTTGCAGACCAACCCTTGTGTTTCAGTCAATGTCAGGTGGCAGACGTCTAATTCACATGATCTGGGCCCGATTCACAAAGATGGATGAAAAGCTTGCGTCAAGGCCTGTGTCCACCCCAGTGCTGTGCCAACCACTTCGGCGCACCGTGCACCCAATTCGCAAAGGTCGCACACCTTTGTGACACTTACCTTTAATACGGCGTGTTTACGCCAGACATGTGGCGCAAGCGCCATGACATGGGCGGTAGACCAGCAAAAGCTGGTCTTTCATTGGGCTGTGGATGCACTGGCTGTGAATCCCATCTTATGGCCGGGGACCGCCGTAAGCCCCTTGTGCCCTGAGTTTGGTGCACCCGGGGCTTGCGCCGGTCTCAACCGTTTGTGAATCGGGCCCTCTATCTTTGACCTGCATTTCCCTCTAAGCAGACAATGGGTGGCAGTTATAAAGGTAGATATTCAAAGGTGATCTATACACTGGCATCTATGGTAATTTTGCATATGCATTTTTTTAACACTGCATCTGTTTGTGAGTGTATGCATGTGTGTTTTTTATTTTGATTCAATGTACAAAAGTTGTTTTTTAACTCTTCCTGCCTGTTTACAATTGAATTTCTTCCACTATTGTCTTGATCTTTCTAGTTCTCTCACACTAGGGAAACTTTTTTAAGAAAGGGTAGACCAACTGTAGGAAACTGGACAGGTGCCTAAACAAATGCCTGGTTATGAAAACAATATGCCTGTAAAATAGCGGCTTAGTTGCTGTGCCCTTTTTTCTGTCTTCACAGGCAAAATGCGAACGTGGCTCTGGGAAACAAAACAGTCTCCAGCTGCTGAAAGCCCTGCGTTTCATGGCAGACTTGTAGCAAAGCTATGCGATATGAGGGGAAAACAGATAGCTGCAGCTGATATGGAGAGGGCAGGCCACTTATATGAAAGCCAGTCATGAGAACATCCTGATTATAAGAACATTTCTCAAAGTCTCGGCAGCTTTGAATTCAACCTGTTTTTTTTTTTTTTGTTAATTGTTTTTATATGCAAGTGTTTTAGTCAGGATAGCCCAACTTACTGTAGCTTCAACATGTCATAGAAACATAGGAACATATAAGCTGTCAGCAGAAAAGGACCTCCTGGCCCGCCTAGTCTGCCCTAAAGTCCCTACCTACTGTTCTACCATAGACCCTAACTGATCTCCAGCCTTACACCCCCAGCCCTGTTACTAAGGTCCCTCTGTGTCTATCCCATGCATGTTTGAAACCTGTTACCATTTTGGTACTCACCTCCTTTGCTGGGAGGCTATTCCAGGCATCCACCACCCTTTGCGTGAAGAAATGTTTCCTCACATCCCCTCTAAGTCTCCTTCCTTCTAGCTTCATATAATGCCCCCTCGTCCTTGAGCATCTCTTTCTGTGCAATATGCCACCCTCCTGTACCTTAATGATACCCTTGAGGTATCTGAATGTCTCTATCATGTCTTCCCTTTCTCTCCTTTCCTCCAGTGAGTACATATTTAACTCTCTGAGTCTTTCCTCATAAGGCTTCTGATGCAGGCCATGTACCATTTTGGTCGCCCTTCTCTGTACCGCCTCCACCTGATCTATGTCCTTCCTGAGATGGGGCCTCCAGAACTGGACACAGTACTCCAGGTGCGTCCTCGCCATTGATCTATACAGGGGTTACACTACCTCCCTTTTTCTGCTGGTGATACCCCTCCATATGTACCCAAGCATCCTACTAGCCTTTCCCACTGCCTTCTCGCACTGCTTTGCTACCTTCAGGTCATCACATATGATGACCCCCAGATCCCTTTCCTGTTGTGTGGTGAATAACACCCCTCCCAACTGTTACACTGCCCTTGGGATTCTGTGTCCTATGTGCTAAAAAGAGATTCTAGCTGTATTGGTCCTTGGAAAACAGGAGACGCTGGAAGGTTTGATACCTTTTATTGAACCAAAAAGAATCTTGTACAAAGATACAATTCTACACAAACTTTCGGGGCCTCACAGGTCCCTTCTTCAGGGGAAGAAGGGGATAGTGTTCACCTCCCTTCCCCTTCTTCTTCACCTGAAGATGGGACCTGTGAGGCCCCAAAACCTTGTGTAGAATTCCATCTTTGTACAAGACTCTTGTTGGTCCAATAAAAGGTATCAAACCTTCCAGTGTCTCCTGTGTCCTATGTGCATAATTTTACATTTTTTTGGCATTGAAACCCAGTTGCCAAACCCTTGACCAGTTTTCCAGCTTTTTTAGATCTTCCTTCATTTTTTTCACACATACCCCTCCCCTGGTGTGTCCACTGTGTTGCAGATTTCTGTGTCATCCGCAAGCAGACATACCTTTCCTTCCAGCCCCTTTGCAATGTCGCTAATAAAGATACTGAAGAGGACCGGTCCCAGTAATGACCCCTGAGGCACCCCACTGTTTACCTTACCCTCCTCTGAGTGACCTCCATTTAACACCACACTCTGAGTTCTGTTATTTAGCCAACTTTATACCCATTTTACTATTTTTGGACCCACTCTCAGGCTGCATAGCTTGTTTACCAGTCTTCTGTGTGGAAGCGTGTCGAAGGCCTTACTGAAATCCAAGTAGGCCACATTCACCGATCCCTCCTGATCCATCTCCCTGGTAACTCAGTCAAAAAATTTGATCAGATTTGTTTGGCAAGATCTTCCCTCTGCGAATCCATGCTGTCTCAGAACTTGCAATCCACTGTTTTTTGGGCATTCCCCAATCCTTTCTTTAAGTAGTGTTTCCATAAGCTTGCCCACCAAATCACTCAACCTCCCCAATAAGGCTTACAGGTCAGTAGTTTCTTGCCTCCTCCCTATTTCCACTTTTGTTTAGTGGGACCACATCTGCCCTCCTCCAGTCTCCTGGAACTTCCCCCTTTTCTAGTGAAAGATTAAACAGGGCCATCAGAGGGCTGTCAGAGGCACAGACAGTTCCTCCCTTGGTTTCTTCAGTATCCTAGGATGAACCACGTCCAGCCCCATAGTCTTATCTACTTTCAGTTTTGCTAGTTCCCTGAGGACTCTCTCCTCCATAAAGGGGATAGTGTTCACCTCCCTTCTCCATATGCCCTTCTCTACCATCTGTGGCTCGTCACCTACCCCTTCCTTTATAAATACCGAACAAAAGTACTTATTCAGTATGTCAGCTTTCTTCTGGTCCTCCTCAACACTTACCCACTTCCTCTTTTAGTCTTACTATCCCTGCCTTATTTTTCTTCTTTTCGCATATATACCTAAAGAATGTTTTATCCCCCTTTTCTGATGATTTGGCAATGTTTTCCTCCATTTGTGCTTTAGCTCTCCTAACTGCCTCCCTTTGTTTCTCCTCGTATCTCTCCCTGTCATCCTCCTGCTGTGTCATCTTGTATCTTTTGAATGCCTGCTTCTTTTCCTTTAACTTCCATGCTACTTCCTTGGAGGATCATTGCGATCTCTTTCTTAACCTGCCCGACACTGAGGTTTGTTGCCTTCTCAACTGCCTTCCTTATTTTAGCTCAATTTTCTGTTACCCCACCCTTATCCTCTATACCTGATAATGCTTCCTTCAGGCATGCTCCTATTTTCTTGAAATCGGCCCTCCTGAAGTCCAGGACCCTCATTTTGGTGTGGTTAGGTTCTGGCCTGGACTTTTATGTTGAACCACACCATATGATGACCACTGGTCCCCACGTGGCTTCCCACTTTGACATCAGTGACACTGTTCCTGTTTGACAGTACCAGGTCCAATAATGCCCCCTCGTGAGTGGGCTCCTTAAATAGCTTCCTGAGGAACACCCCCTTCAGGGAGTCTAGGATTTCCCTACTTCCAACTGATGCTGCAGCAGGGAGGCTCCAATCCACATCTGGTAGATTGAAGTCCGCCACTAGCCATACCTCACCTTTGTTAGCCATCCCTTGGATTTCTTCCATCATATCCTTATCTCCCTCCTCTCCCTGTGCTGGAGGTCTGTATATCACCCCTAGCCTAATAGCAACCCTCTTCTCTGTCTCCAGGGTGACCCACAGTGCTTCCGCTTTACCCTGTCCCCCCTGTATTTGCGTGGCCTTTATGCTCTCCCTCATGTAAAGAGCCACCTCCATCCTTTTTTTCTTGCCCTGTCTCTCCTGAATAGCCCATACCCTGGTATGGCTACTTCCCAGTCCTGGTTCTCATTGCACCAGGTCTCTGTAACTGCTATTATGTTCAGGTCTCCAGCTGCCATGGTGGCCTCTGGGTCTGCCATCTTGTTGCCCAGACTTTGAGCATTTGCACACATGGCTCTCCATTCTGTACTGCCACCTCCCCTGTTCTTGCCCTCCTTCCCTTCCCCTCTTCCTCCACTATTTGCTTTCCTCTTGTCTCATGTTTCATTTGGGGTGTGGGAGGGCTCCGACTCTATCAATTTTTCAGCTGGGTGGGGTTGAATCCGAGAGGAGTCAAGTGACTTGCTCAGGGTCATACAGTGGCCGAAGTGCAATTGATAGTAGTAGTAGGTTTTATTTCTAAAGTGCCCAATCCAATTGGCTCTGAGTGCTGTGCATTGAATATGTAACAAACTGTACATAGACATAATATTCTGCTATGAATACTTAAATAATTGAATAAATGTGAACTTGACAATTTTGAACCTGAATCAGCTGCTTTTATTTTTTTTTCTCCAATCAGGATGTTCTTGTGAACAACAGAGGGGAAGGAAGCCATACGTGCTCACTGGTGCAGGGCCCCGTGTGTCCGCCCACAATCACTAACAAAAACAGGAACTCCACCACACTCCACACAACCACGCTGGTGATACATAAAACAGTCTCACAAACCAGTTGAAGCTGCTCCTGGCAAAGTTCTAACGCGTGAAGCGTCAGGGCAACTTTGGACCTGTGGTGATCGGTTTACCTGCACTTTGGTGAAAGGCAATAAATTTGACACTCAGCATAATTCCGCTGGTTTGTGAGACTGTTTATTCATCACCAGACTGACTGCTTGGAGTGTGCAGGCTTTCCTGCTTTTGTTGTTCTTGTTAACAAGGCTCTAGTCTTAACAAACCTTTCTGCATTTTGACATTTTTATTAATTAAGAAAAATAAATACATATTTTTGTTCACATAGTGCCTTCTGATTGATTTTTTCCTGGATCTGCAGACATAAACTTTCAAGACACTCTGCTTTGCTGTTTCTAATTGTTTGTTTTGTTTGTTTTTTTACCACGCTTCTGTCCCTTTGTCCCTTCCCGGCTGCCCACCACCCCTTGATCAGGTTTACCACTGTGACTGCAACCTTCCTCCAGTGGGGAGGGAGGGCAGATGAGTGAGTGACTGCCTTCATAGCTAACGCCTGTGCCATTTCTTGGTTGACCAAGTAGGGAGCAGACAATCGCCAGATGACCTGCGCCCTTCCTTCCTCCCTGACAGCCAAGTGCTTTACCTCTGCAACCAGCGTAGCCCCCCAAGCCAGCTTGAGTGTGTATTTTGTGGCTCATCGCACATGAACTCAGGTCTCCCAGGTGGCAGCCCAATGTGCTGCTGTGGCTGCACTGCTGGCCTGGCCCAGACACATGGCGATTAGTACATTTCTTAAACCAGAAGTTCTTGGTTTATTCGGTGATCAAGTCAGGGGTAATATTAGGAGGCACTTTTTTCTCCAGAGAGTGTGAACCTAAGGAAAAGTCTACCACTGGATACAGTGGATACAAAAACAGCACAAGTCTTTAGCATAAGCATGGACACATTTCTGCCTACCAAGGATATCATTAGGTGCTCAGGCTAGTAGAGTGGGCGAGGAATCCCTATAAATAGGGCCCAGTGTAAATCACATCTTACCAAGGGGATCACTAGGTACCCAGGTTAGTAGAGTGGGTGGGAGAATTCATATAAATAGGGCACCATGTAAATCACGTCTTACCAAGGGAATCACTGGGTACCCAGAGTAGTAGAGTGGGTGGAGAATCCCTTTAAATAGGGCTCCGTGTAAATCATGCCTTATCAAGGGAATCACTGGGTACCCAGGGTAGTAGAGTGGGTAGAGAATTCCTATAAATAGGTCCCTGTGTAAATAACGTCTTACCAAGGGAATCGCTGGGTATCCAGGGCAGTAGAGTGGGTAGAGAATGCTACAAATAGGGTCCCGTGTAAATCATACCTTACCAAGGGTGTCACTGGGCACCAAGGGTAGGAGAGTAGGTAGCGAATACCTAAACTTTCCTATATGGTTGAACATACAGTATCTTAGACAACCCATGAGATGCAACATTCTTACCATGACCAACCTGCAAAATCTTTAAGTTGTGTTTGTGAATTTCATGAAGCCCTACCTAGAAATTGGAATGTGTTTTCACAGCACGCTTACTTAATCCCTGTTTATGGAGTGGGGGGGCAGCTGTTATGATGGATCTGGAGTCCATTCTGACCTTAAATTACTATGTTACAATATTTTTTTTTAATTACTGGACCCTGCAAATTACAGCATTCCGACTCAGCCGTGAATGGATTATTAATTCAACCAAAGGCACAGAAAAAGAACCTTGTTTTGGCTGCTTCAGAGGCCTCCCATTGATTCATCAAGGTACTGCTTTCTTGGTATCAATCTAAATTCTTAAATGGTGAGAACCAACAATTGGAGGGTTATTATAAGGTACAGCAATCATATCTTTCAGGATGGTGCACAACGTGTGATTATCAACAGTATACCTGCCCTCAAGTTAGAATATGGTCTTGGCTGTCTTGACAACCAAATTGGTGTACTTAATTTCTACTACTAGGACCATAATTAACCAATAGCGAGTGACACTGCAGGGGAGAGTACAAAGTGAAGCCAAGCCCCAGCTCAGTCTTTAATAGTAGGAGATCACGAACTCTGGTGGTCACTGCTGGTACTATTTTAAATCCGATTATTTTCTGCTTTACAATAAAACTGTCATCAGCAGAATCTCCCCACCCTCCAAAGCCTTACCCCTTCCCCCACTGATTAGCCATTTCACAACGAAAACACCTTTTTTCCCAGTGTTTTAACTTGCTTTATTGTTGATTCCGTAACATGGTGAATGCTGTATGGTTCTATTTCAAGTGAAACTGTGGAGCAGCACTGCTTGCTTCAATACAGTACTGAAGTGAGTGGTACAGTGCAATAATTTCACTTGAAATGGAACCGTGCAGTGTCCGGGTTTACAATACTGGATATTACCCACATGTCCTGCTTCTCAAAATTAAATTGGTCAGGTTTTTTTTTTGTATTCCAAGGATTTTATTAAAAAATATATTTCAATAATAGCACATCTCTTGTACCATACAATAACAGAGTATAAGAATAATCAATAATTAAACAATTAAACAATTGGCAGTACGGTTAAAAAATAATCTATATACATATTGTGCACTGTTTCATAGACCCATTAATAAGTTAAAGGACACGATGAACAGGCCTCTAATGCATCATACATAATATTGTAAACAGTCTATCCTGAGCACCCAGACCACACCCAGTACCACCTAGAACTACCTGTGTAGTCAACCAGTAATTAATCCACAGTATCCTGTCTAGGGTATAAAGTCAGGATTAGTTTCAATCTGATACAACACCCAATGTCTCCACATTACTTCTACCTTAATTAATGTCTCCCTCACAGAAGCAGTGAAATATTCCATCCTGTAAATGTTGTTGACATAAGCTGGTCTGCTTTTTGAACTCATTTGCAGTACACGATGGGGAAGGGGTCTGCATAAAGCATAATATTTCAGTATTTTGGCACAAATCAATAGATAAATGTACAAAGACAAAACTCATTAGATTATTCCATTTCCTGGGAAGTGCACACACACACATACACACACACACGCACGTGAGCAATAGCACAAGACAGGGTGTTTGTTGTGCTCTATTAACCCATAAGAGGGGGGTTGGCACTACAGTGGAAAGCCAAGTGGCTTCAATTGCCTGTTGAGTGAGCTAGTACATTACAACCTGCAAATCCTGGAGTGTGCTTTTGCATTTATAAAATGGACATACTAGAACATTTTTTTTTGTTTTAAATCAGAAAACACTTAAAAGATAAAAATAAAAGTTCCTCAGGTACCGAAAAAATGCCTGACTGTGAGCTGTGTTGTGATAAACCATGGTTGTGTTATCAGATTCCACCAGTCACAGTGCAGGATTTTCCCTACCCATTTTATATGCTCCTTCAAATGGGTTAACTGTACTGTGCATGCTATAAATGTAATCACATGCACCGTACTGATAGGTACGTACTGTACATGAGATAGCAGTGTTGTGCCTTTCCCTATTTGTCTGCCCTGAGATCTCACAGCAGTAACTCAGAAAACTGGAGCAACACAGTATGACTAGAGTGTAGTGTGTCGCACTCTGCTGAAATACTGATTGGAGGCAATGCCCCCCCCCACCACCACTAATAACAACAACACCCTCAGGATGTGATTAATACAGCTCCCCGTTCAACCGTTTACTTACAATCACAGACAAGCTCAGGCATAACAGAATTGGAATAGTTCTGCAGGTAAATTCGCTAGGCCTCCAAGGTAGCCAAACACAATGTGGCTGTTTATTCTGCAGCAACTGCTCATGCATTGTACATGGGTTCATTATACTCAAGTACTATACATAAGTCATTCCATTGGAATTCCTTATTAATTAACATAAACCTGCAACTGTTCTTCATCCTGTTTTCTCTTTATGGGTGAATGCAGTAACTGAAGAATTAGGAAATATAAACAGGAATAGAATGAAGTCAGCGCTGGGTGTCACAGTTCTGGCAGCATGTAGACATAGACTTTAGCAAGTGTGGTTGCGTATTACATGCAATATATATGCTGTGTAATTAATGAGGAACTCCAAGTCCTCTGTACCGATAATCTGTATTGTTAATGTACCAAACTGAGATGAATATTTTTACAAATCAGTATAAAAAGGGCAATGATGGCCACTACAATACAGTTCTCTGGCTGGACTAACCAGGTCACCTGCTCTGCCTATACATACTCACAATGGCTATGTTTTCTAAGCCAACGCCTTTAATACCAGGCCATTTCATAAGTGTAATAACACACCCCAGGGTGTTGAGTTTGTTGCAGTGATATAGACACTCCTCTGGTGTGTGCTGAGGTGCACTCTGCCTGCGGCCTAAGGAGTGCCTATATTTCCATATGAACTCATACCCTGTCATGTTTATTCCTACATGAACCCGGAAGGGGACTCCAATGCCACTTCAAGCCAATGGGTCTGTGTAAGCAGGCAGGACATGTCTGAAAAAAAATCAACACTTTACTCAGTTACACAATAGCTTGTGATAAGAAGGGATGGGAGAACTGGTTTAGACCATTCCAAACATACCTCTTAAATGTACCACATTACGAGGAACGTTCCTCATTTTACTTCACAAAAGCTCCCTGTTCCACATTGTGAGGACTCATTCCACATTCAGTGTTAACATTTGAAAGCAAAAATCTATAGTAAATGTTGCAAAAAATATATTATTCAATTAATAACATACTTTCTGAACATAAATGCAAACATTTTGGTAGTGTTCTGAGCTTCTTAGGTAAAGATCTGATTGAATGTTCCACATTTTGCTCATTTGTTCCGCATTTTGAGAGGCAATGTTCCACATTTGGGGGACAAAAAGTTGAGAGGTATGATTCCAAAACCTTCTGGGACTAGTGCCAATTTTCTAAAAAAAAAGAACCTTTAATGGTTTCTTGAAATATTATTTAAAAAGAAAAATGGTTGGGAGCCCAGTATAATCTGCCAGCAGGCCCTGATCAAGAAAGAAGGCGAGGGGCAGGGTAAGAACCCAGCAAGCCGGGTCTATAACAAAACCCTTAGTGATAAAGAACTGAAGCAAGGGTTACTCTGGAAGGGCACTGGCATTAAAGCCAGGTTTCAAAGAAATACAAAATTATGCATGAAGTGATGCAAAGCATTATGGGAAGTATATTCAAATTATTATGAAGGAATGAATGCTGACTCGGCTTTAAGCAGGACTGTTTGGTGCCAAAAGGCAAACAATCTGCAAAGGCTGCAAATAGGCATGTATTTTATCCTAGTTAGGACTCATCAGTGTACTACATATGCCCAGGGTAGGGAAACTAACCAAATGATATCGGTGCTTTGGGTCATGGTGAGCGCAAAGTAAGAAAGCAATTTAAAAGGCAAAGAACCTCTGTGCAAAAGCACTGAAGCAAGGGTTACCTGGGAAGAGCACTGGTAATAAAGCCACAATTCAAAGAAATACAAAATTACGCATACACCCCAAATGCAAAGCATCCTGGGAAATAAATGCAAATCACGTGTGCTAGATTTTCTGTATTAAGTAGTGGTGTTTACAATGGTATTATACAGTATGTGTGGATGGAACTAATAAGCTATATCGCAAAAAGTATATTTAGTACAACTCTAAATTATTTTTTAGTAAAATTTCCCTCCTTTTGCAACAGTGTATGGGCTTCAATAATGTTTCAAATAGTTTCGAGGCTTTAATTTGAGAAAAAAGCTAATGATTATAAAGGTTCTCATAATTCTTGAATAACTGTCAGAACGTTTCATGGGTCATGTGAACCCTTCAGAACCTCAGAATGTTTTGCAATTTCCTCATCCCTAGTGGTTCATGATTTACTGTAATATATGACTCGCTGAAAATATTTTGAAAACACTGCCCCACTGCCATGCTGTCTCCATCTGACGTTAGCTATGTGCACTGAGAAATATGATTATCTAGCGAAATATTAAAGGGACACATTCATGCCCCGTGGCCCTCACAGTTTGAAAGCCCATGAAAAGTACTTTCAACCAATGTATTGGGGTCACCTATAACTGGAAACACTCCAGAGATATAGATGACTGAGTTAGTCAATATTGATACTATACTGTAGCCATTTTTTAGAATACTGTGATGTTATCGAGGAACAAGTAAGCATTAAGCCATGATGAAGGTGGAATCTAATGCTGGATTGATGCATGGTTGGGAGGGGTGTGGCCCGAGGCAGGAGGCTGAGGGCGAACAACCGACCAACCATGCATCAATCGCATTAGATGCCACCGCCGGAGTGGCTTAATGCGCTTGTAACATGGGCCGCGGGAGGACAGAGTCATCAGGAGCCTATTTCATGTGCAGTGAACAGCATCACACAGGGAGTTGGAGTTCTGAGGATACATTTTTACTGCACTTTCAAATGTTGGGACAAAACAGCATTAACATGCTGATGTGGTCAAAATATTCACAACGTCTAATTACAGCAAACAGAGCACCTCACATGCCAGTCCAGATAATGTGCCAATCTGGGTGGCTGTTTCTTTCATGCCAGGCATTGGGAGGTCTCCGGTGCACTGCTCACTCGCTGCGGTGTGCGATCGGTCCCAAATTTACATGCCAGCCGGATCACTTCCCCTTCTCTCTCGCACACTCGTCCGACGTCGGCCACTGCATCTTGTGCTGCTATTGCCTCTCTGGTGTGCTGCCTTCCGCTGTGCTGCACTCTGTGTGTAGCTCGTCTCCCTCTCCCTCTGCCACACTTACCTGTCTACAACTCGCTCCCCACCTGTGCCCAGTGCTGCTAAGCTGGGCATCTGGCTCATTTCAGTACTACCTTATCGGGCACGGCATCTATCGTGGATTAATACCCCGCTCCACTTTTGATCCCGTGATGCCATTTCGCCAATCACTGCTGCCCATTCCACCTCTCTGATTATTGCCATGTTACAAGCTGTGCTTGTCTCAGTGTAGTCGGGCACAGCTTGTTCCTCGATGACATCACAATGTTCTTAAAATAGCTGCAATGCAGTTTTACAATTGAGTAGACGGAGTGCTGCCAGCCACAGATAAGCTCAATACCTGGTTTGACGGAGCTTGTCATGGGCTTTGTTTTATTTGTTTTGTTTTGTTTATTTCAAATCTGGAAAAGTCCACAGGCCAAAGGCCCATTTATATGGGCAACCAGAACAAATAACAAAGTATACATAATACATAACAAAGATAAGATATACTAAACTAAAATTAATTAACAAACACTTAAACATTCACAGCGATTGCTAGAAAAAGAAAGTTTTTTTAAAGCTCTTCTGAAGGCACGTAAATATTACAGACACTAGTCATACATGATGATAAAGCATTGTGAACTGTAGGGGGTGACTATAACAATGAGCTCTGTCCAGTAGAAGTTTTCACCGTAGGAACTTTAAACCAGGTACATTGAGTTGATCGCGTTTGATATGGGAATATGTTTTTTGAATAGTACATGGAAGGAACAAGGCACCATTTTCAGCACAATTTTCCTAGCCAAGATATCAAGTTGAAGCTGGTACCGCTGACCTAACTGCAGCCATCCCAAATGCTCATAGAGGTTACAGTGGTGTGTTAAATGTGGTAATTGTGAGGCAAATCTCCGCAATCTGATCTAGTAACGTCTTAACCTTATTCAGCAACCTCAGACCTGCTGAATGACAGAACAACAGACCGTGGTCTATCAGAGGCAAGAAGAAGCTCTGAGACAACGTTTGAGTAGATGGAATAAGTAATGGGTTTAGTCTGTAAAGAGAACCCGGTCTTTGGTGTGCTGATTTGATCATAGTAGTAATGTGCTGTTCATAGGTTAAGGATTCCTCTATTAAGAGCCCTAAATATTAAAACGTCTTAACTTGTTCAATGTCGTCGCCACTCAGTGTACGCAATGAAAGAGTAGGAACATCAGCCAGCCTTCAAACTATGTCTGTCATCGTATGTGAATGTGCCGCTTTAAAGAGCTCTCAAACACAGCTGAGACAACTTTGAAAACAATGTAATATTTGGGCATAAATGTAGCTTATATTTCATATTTTATTCCGTAATTGTCACCGTTATTTCGTTGTTATTAAGGGTATTTGCATGAATACAGTATCTCTGCCCTTTTAGCTCTGGCTGCCTGCTTATACCTGGCATCATAAGTAAGCAATGAGACATAACGGGGTGTGCATTGAACAGATATTACCACACACCCAGGGGCATAGTGAGGCACGAGGCTGCCGGCCAAGTGCCTTCAGCACCTGGAAGTCCAGTAATATCTGTTCAATGCACACCCGGGGTGTCCTATTGCGCTTATAAAATGGGTATCTTTTTTTCAGAAAAATCATGTTTTTATGCAAAATAAGCAGAATTTTACAGGACTTTATGATAAAATAGTCCTTCCACCTACTAGATAATGATGTAATTTTGTATGTGCTATGCAAAGTTCGTCCTATAGTGGCATCAGCTGTAAGGATTTTGTTTTGTTTCATTTTTATTTTGTTACCTCCCTGTATTGGTGTACATTTTTGTTTTATTTTTACTGGGACAGAGAGGAATGGAGTGAAAGAACAGCAGTCCAATGGCAACATGGTCTGCACCACTGTAGAAGCGGGAACTGCAGCTGGAGTGGGCAGTGACTCCTTGAAACAGCAGCACAAATACAGGAGAAATGGGTTTTCTAAAGTTTTTATTTTGGGGGGGGAAGGGGGGACTGCCGGAAATGTTCAGTACAGTTTTTTTTCCAAGTACAATTTACATTATCTACAACTGCAGCTGATGAGTGACACTATACTGGGGCAGGGAGGCCACCGCCGATACTGCCACTGCATTGGGAAACAGAGTCGAGTGCAGGCAGGTGATCGACAATGGCAGAGAAATATGTGTTTGGTATGACTGTTTTGGGTTGTATGCCAGGTCCTCCACCATTTAATGCAGCGAGGGATGCATGTCCAATTGAGAGAGCAAGGGAGTGGAGCTGTCTGCTTCTGCCTCTGGACAGGTCTGTAACATTTCCCAGCGAGAAGAGGCATCATCATTGTTTTTCTTTGTTATTGCTAAATTGTTGAGGCGCGGTTGGTTGCTTGTCCGAGCAAAATCCACTGTCTGTAGTTGGCAACCCCCCCCCCCATCCACAGATGGCGGGAGTGGCTGTAACTGAAACTGGGAAATTAAATAAATGGCTGCACTTCCTTACAGACCCCCCCCGACAGTTTACCAAGAAAAAGGCAGCCTGCATTTAATTCAATAAGTATTTGTTTAAACTGTGGCATGGCAGTGTGATGTGGACAGCAGGACCAAACATGAATGCGGGAGGCATGCATGAAGTTGGAACATACAAAGACAATTTATATTCAGTTTTAAATGTAAGATTTCTGTGGTTACTGGACAACTTCTGTAAGATTTTTAATGATGATTTCCTCGCCAGTGATTCAAAAACATGGTGTCAGTTCAAAATCTCAATGTTCTGATGACACACTTTTTTTTTCACCTGTTCATCTATTGGATCTGATGCACAGGTAAAAAACAATCAAATTGCAGGATTTAGTCTCTCCATTTTATAATTCTGTTTATGACATCAGTGTGTGTTGCTGTGGAGATAACTATGATGTCATAAAGAGGGGACTGTGATGTCTTGTGTAGTGAAGCAGCCAGAGTAGATACAGTCTAGGGGATAGGGATCTTGTTTTCATGCAACTGTTTTCAGTGATAAAGAAAATGGGGAATTAGTTACTGAAAATATATGAAGTAATAAAGAAAATGGGATGGAGTTGAATATAAATCTTATTTTTTTCAAAGTTTTCCTTATGCTGTCAGGGGTCTTTAAACAGTTATTATGCCCTTTTTCCTGTTATTTTGTTTCTACCCGCTAGTAATGTTAGAGCAGAAGTCAACAAGTCTATTACTTTTAAAGAGCCCTGATGTTGGATGCTGGCCTGCAGGTGCGGTGGTTAGGCTACTGCTTATGACACAGGTGAACCAGGCCTGAGAATGAGCCAGGCTAGTCAGGGGCTGTGGCCCTGGAGGAGGACAGAGTATTCCACTGGAAACTTTCCTGTTCTAGGGTGGGAGGACAAAGTTCTCAGCTGCAGTGCCACCAACTGGGCAACCAGAGGTGGTGGTGAATGGATGCATCAGTGCTTTGCTCACCCATGAGATGTCCAGGGGGGCCAGGGTAAAAACAAGAAAGCAGAAACAACACCCTAGCTGCTGCAGAATGACATGTGGAGCCTCTGCAGGCTCCACACCTCTTACAGGGTACCCCCTCTAACTGAACAGAGCATCTGAAGGGGCCTGGGGAACTGCCACGGGGGTAAGCTATGGGATGAAGGAAGCAAGCACCCAGGAATGGTGGGTGATGGGGCTGGGGTAGCAGGCAGAAGGGGGCAGGCCATTTTGAGAGGGGCAAAAAACAGCCCCCTGACATCACAGTAGGACATTACTCTGTAAAAATACAATTTTCAGATACAATTCAGTGTGCAAGTTATCTTCTGCATTTAGTGCCCCCAATTTTCCTAATAATTGTGGAAATTAAGATAAAAGCAAAATCATTGTCCCTTAGACTTCATCTGCTTTGGCTGTTTGTCCATACCTGACATCGTAATTGTCTGCTTGTGACATCACAATCATTTTCACAGCAACGGACTGTGATGTCACAAACAGAGCATCACAATGTGAGTTGTAGACAAACAACTAAAACTGATGAAATATAAGGGGGTGGCGATGCTGGATTCAAGTTACAGATATGCAGAAAAAGGGGAAGCTGCTGTTTACACAGAACCTATATGACATATTAGCTGGCCTGCCTAAATATTGTTTTTTTATTTTATTTTTAAGCTTCCTGAGAGATGGTAGATGCTCTCTTAATTTTTCAGACAATGTTCAGTTGTGAAGTTATATCATGCATGAAAGTCAGGAAATTGTGTAATGTATCAGATACCAAACCATAGTAATATGCATATAAAATCAGCTATCATTTCTGTCACAGGCTTCGTTTATTTCACTTTTCATCATCTATGTGTACCTCCCCCTCAACTACTACTCCACGGCAACAAATATTGAATATTCTGTACATTTGTATGCATTACCAGATGGGTGGTGTGATAAACAGGGCCCTCCCACTTCCAGAGAAGGTAAATTGAAGTCTAGGGTTAAGAAAAATTCCATGGGGAAAATCATTTGTCTGTGACATCTGAAATGTGGACATTCACACTGGCTTAATCCACCGGCAAGTTATGGAAACTTTATACCACTCTGATCTGTGGTATCTGAAAATTTGTATATCAGCACAAATTTAACTCTTGCTGTGCCATGGACTGATATATCATTCCAGAATTACTATGTGTTCTAATTCTGTCGGCAGCCTAAGGGTTAATCTACTAGCAAAATATCAAAACTCTCCACCACTGTGGTCTGTGACATCTAAGAATGTGTACATCCACACTGGCTTCATTCGGCAGCAAGATATGTAAATTCACCACCACTGCGGTGTTTGACATCTGAGACTGTGTATGGTCACACTGGCTTGAGCCACTAGCAATATATAAAAACTCCCCGCCACGATGATCTGTGACATCTTAGAATTTGTATATCAGTACAGGCTTAATCCACCAGCAAGATACAGTGTACGAACTCGCAAACACTATGCTCTGTGACATCTTTGAATCAGTATATCAGCACAGGCTTAATCCACCAGCAAGATATAAAAAGTCACAACCACTATGCTCTGTAACATCTTAGAATCTGTATATCAGCACAGGCTTAATCCACCAGCAAGCTATGAAAATGTTCCACCACTCTGGTCTGTGTCATCTGAAAATGTGTACATTCACACAGGCTTAACCCAGCAGCGACATATGAAATTCATAACTGCTGTGGTCTGTGACAGCTGTAAATTTGTATATTGGCAAAGGCTTAATCCATTATCAAGAAATGAAAACTCTCCGGCCTGCCGATGCAGCGTCAGCACTGCCGCTTGTGTTGCAGATGACTTGGGCTTGAAAGCAGATCCAGGGCTGTCGGAGGGCCGGCCATGGGGAGAAGGCTGAGCACCTGTTGGACTGCTCACCTTCTCTGGGGAGGGTAGGAATCTGGTGCCCTGCATCTCCCAACCCCAAGCAACAGCTGGGAGGAGGTGAGCCTGGGACCAGCACTGAGGCCACAATGGGATGTAGGCGACAGATGTCTGCACATCGGGGGTTGGAGCCCGTCCAGCCATTCACTGAGATCATTGCACGCACACCTCTGTCAAGGGGGGATGCCACGGGCAACCACACACAGAAAAAAACCTTGAATGATGAGTAGCATGAAGTTCAGGATCCTTGCGAGAACCCAGCAGACCAGTGTAGGCTATATTTCCTAGCTGCCCTGAGGAGAATAAACAAAGTCAATTAATAACACACAGATAAAATAAAATGAAAACTCACCACCACTATGGTCTGTGACATTTGAGAATTTGCACATTCACACTGGCTTTAATACACCAGCAAGATATGAAAACTCACTACTGCCACCACCACAGACTGCGATGTATGAGAACGTTTACACCAGCGTGACTTCATCCGTCAGCAATATGGGAAATTTCCCCACCACCACCATCATAGTCAATGAGATCTGGGAACATGTACGTTAGCACTGATGTAGTCCAACAGCAAAATGATCTCCTGCTATCACAAGGAGTGCTTGATACTATGCACTTCTGAAAGAACCTGAAGCAGTGTTCTGACAACTTGAGTTCATGACCTGATTAATTCCTAAAAGATCCTTAAACAGTGGCCTCATCACTCAATTAACTAGCCCAGGGGTACTATAAAGGAACGGCGATGTCATGAGTTTTAACAAAATCCCAAAAACAGTTGATTCAGTGCTACAGATAATCTGGGTAGGCAAGATAAATGTACTCCCCAGTTTTTAAATTAGGTGAGTAAAATGACATTTTGGTGAGTAAAAGTGCTTTAAATCTTGAAGAGAAAATGCTCCTTTTGAAGCAATAATAGCAGGTATGGTGATGAATATTTGTACCCTTTATAAAATGTTAAGAGTATTTCCTTAAAAATGATGAATAAAATAAGCCAATATTCACCCTATCTGGAACACTGATTGATTGTTCATTCCGTGGCACGGACCACTGTCTTTGATTACATGAATTACTATAATAACCTTAAAGATAACCTTTGTTGCTATTTTTAAAAAACTGAAAACAAATAAAAGGATGCTTTCTTATCTCCATGCGAGCTCCTCTGTGGTTTTAACAGATTTTGTTTTAGACCCCTGAAGGAAAGGAAAGGAAGGGATCATAAATTTCTCCCCGAGGGGCTAGCAACACAGTCCCTTTCTACTTCCCGGTTGCTGGCCATGCCCCCACGCTATGACACAGTTTTCGGCCATTTAAGTGGTCATTTGTTAAAACTGGAGCCATGGTTGGCCAGCAACTGGGAAATGGAAAGGGACTGTGTGGGCTAGTCCCTCAGGGGCAATTTACAATCCCTTCCCTTCCCTTCCTTCAGGGATATAAAAAAAATCTGCTAATACTACAGGGGAGCTCCCATGGAGGTAAGGGAGCTTCCTCCTAAAGCACCGAGAAAGGCACTCTTCAGTAAGAGACCTGGCAACTCCGTCATATACTGTATATACAGTATATCCCCTGCAAGCACAACAAAGGGGTGATCCTATTACTCCCTCAGCAATCCCTAACATAACCCACTGCTTTCTCTGTGAATCACTGATGTCGTTAATTCCTCTCAGACCCTTAAAGCGATCTTCCAGTGTCCAGCAACAAAATTTAGAGTTGGCATCAGCCAAACTCTGTTATACAAAGTTCCCCCCAAATTTGAATGTCAGGACCTTTCATTTTTGATTACCAAGACATTTTCAATAAAGCAGAATCTTTTTTCCTTTAGACTTCATCTGTCCAAGTTGCTTACACCTGCTCACATCCTCTAGCCGATCCTTTGGCACAGCTGCTGGGCTAGCATGTTTGATGCCAGTGACTGGGGTGCAGGAACAAGTCACAGGTTGTCAGGGGCCAGCCAAGGGGGGGGAGGAGGACTGAGCACCCAGAGGATGCTCTCCTCCTCTGGGTGTGTGTGTGTGTGTGTGTGTGTCAGCAAATCTCCACTGCTCCACCCCACCTAGGTGACTACAGGTGGGGGTACAATGATAGGAGACGGAAAAATCGGGGGGGGGGGAGGATGTCTGCTGGCCATC
Organism: Neoceratodus forsteri; assembly: GCA_016271365.2. Classification (NCBI taxonomy): domain Eukaryota; kingdom Metazoa; phylum Chordata; order Ceratodontiformes; family Ceratodontidae; genus Neoceratodus; species Neoceratodus forsteri. The sequence goes on from CM028131.1 coordinate 233,666,444, forward strand.
ATAGCACAGGCATGTGTGGTTGCTGGGGACAAATGTCAGCATCCTCAGAGGATCTAGGATGTAATTAAGGGGTAAAACCCCTCATCTGTGCAGGATAATGAACAGAAGTGCCCGGAGGCCCTGCATTCACTTGAGCTAGGGCAGCCTCTCTCTCTAGCTCCATCTTGTGTACCCTAGGAATTCTGGGCCACCCCAGGGGGCCCTGCTGTGGAGGGGGAAGCCACGGAGTTCAGGAGAGTGGAGGTAAGTCTTTGGAGATGGTAGGGTGATGAGGCTGGGGTAGTGTCTGTGGGGGTCTGAAGGGGGGGCATCCCTAAGCAAGAGGAGGTAAACCAAGAAAGTTTGAAATAAAAAGTCGTAATCCTCTGTTAATGACATCACACTCTGTTGCCATAGAAATGATTCTGATGTCACAAGCAGAGGATTATGACCTCACATCAGAATAGAGAGCAGGAACAGATAAAGTCTAAGAGGCACAGATCCTGTTTGCATACACATGTCATTAGTAATAAAGAATATAATTTCCTGAAATTTAAATTTCTGAGAATACTATGAGATTTCAGTGCTAACGATTCCAACTGTCCTTGGTTTGCAGGAAGCTGGGAAAGCACTTAAAGCTTGGTAAAGTAACCCACTACTATAGTAAGATTTCAGTAATGTCATGAATTGCGCCAGGAATTTTAACCAGTGGTCTGATTGTTCACTGATGTAACTTATTTACCCTAATATCAGTCGTGGCAGACTCTCCTCCCAAAGCATGTACCTTAACACACTGTCTAGACTGACAGCAAAATAACCCCACTGTCAGCATAGAGAAGCATCTCCAGCCCAAGCACAGGTGAAACGTCTGCAAATATATGCAGCATGGCACTGAAACATTCCTTAAAATAACAACCTACTAGGGTTACAAACCATCAATCAGTCAATCCATCCATCAATCCTTCATGCCACAGCAATGGTACAAAATATTGAGGAAACCCCATTCGTTCTTCTGCTTTCAGCAACCTTAAGTTGGATCTTGTTCATTTTTCTGAACAGCTGGTGCACAACACATTTCAGAGAACAAGGTGTGTTGGGTGGGGGGCACTTCATACCTTGTCCTGGAGAACTGCGGGGGTTATTGAGCACTTCAGAGTACCTCACCAATTTCACTATTGACAGTAAAGTACTGTCAACGCTAAAATAAATAAGGCTTCCGCATCATTTAAATAGGAAAACTCATAACACAGCCGACAGGAAAGAGGAAACAGGCAGTCTAGCAAATGCACAGTAAAGGCACCATTTTTAGGGAGGTTTTTTTATGTAACAAATCCATTGTGTGATTTCCTCGGGCATACCAGAACAGCTCAGTAAGAATGATTCTTTTCTTGATATACAACTTGAAATGAGCCATAGGGATCCCGAATCAAAACATTTCAAAAAACAATTTCGCCTTTCTCATGTCTTGCCGGGGAAAAAAAAAAAGAAAACCTTTTCAGAGAAAAACAAAAGTAGCACTTCTCAACAGAAGCCAAAGCTAATGGAATAAGTCAGCCCAGCTCATCCTACCTTTTTCAGTTTGCCGCTCTTCGTCCCCACGAAAGCCAGAGAGTGGTCCTTGTAAACATAAGCAATCACAGACGTCATCCTGTCCTTGTCTTCTGTGTAGACAGTGATCCCACGAACCAGCTCCGACACTCCAAGAGGAGCATTCATATCCAGCCCACAGAAATCGTCATCAATTGTTAAAAGCTGTGACAGAATGGAAGGGGAGAAAGTTATTCAGCTCATCATTTTTGACAGAGTGCCTACATTTTAGAAACAGACCTGAGATTTCCCTCCTTATCCCTTAAGACATAGATCCTTATAAAGTGGCACAGACAAATAAAAGAATGTGATTGGTCAATGAACATGCCAGCCCAAGTAACTATTTCACCATAATTATGCATGTTGGTATTTTCAACCCAGTCACCGACCAGAAAGGAATATGCCTCATGATTGACCCCCCTGAAAAAAAAACTATTTTTAATGAATTTCTCTACTTTTATTTTTAAAAACCATTAAAAAAAAAAAAACAATGAGATACCACGTTTTCACCTGGGCTACTATTTTGTATCAGGTTAAACAATGGATGGTTTGGACTTCATACGGTGCTATTGAAAGTAATGAGATACGGTATTTTGAGGCATGGAAATATGCAAGCAGTGAGGCACTTCTGAGTGTGGATAGGCTGAGACAGCCGCTTGCCCAGGGACATAGTGAGGCCAAGTACCCCAGGCGGAGGGGCCTTACAGCCCCTGGAAGGGTGGTTATGTCAGCCTAACTCACACCCTGTAGTGTCTTATTGCACTTATAAAACGGATAAACTGAGAAACAATCTAAATAATAACAACAAAAATGCCAACTTTTGTTTGTATTTAAATAAGTATTGTGTTTTATTTCTTACTTATTTCAACAATTTTGCCAGAGAAGACATACTGAGCTGGTATTGGCTTATTTCTAGATGCATCCCGGGGGAGGAGGAGGAGACAGTGCAAATACAAAGTACAATGTTAAAAAATGCGATAATATGGAAATAAATATAACAAACTGGGAAATTACAGCCAATGCTTCAGAGCAGGAAATCATACGATCCAATCACCTGCAGAAGAAGAACAGTATGACCAATATACAGTGAGCATCAATGCAACTTTAAGAGGGGGTGGGGCTACTGGCTGAAAAGTGGGGGAGGGGGACTCTATTAGGACGATGTATGGTGGACGGTAGTGGATAAAAGTCCAAGACCCAGTGTCAGGAACAACTGCAGGAGTAGTGAAATCATGGAGGGCAGATGTCAGAGCTTGACGGGATGGAACACAGCAAATGGAAGGGGGGCAAAATTTTAATGATGCAGAAATAGAAGGTAGCTTGACCAGCAGAGGATTTCATTGGGGGGGGGGGCAAGACAGCAAGAACTGTGAAGGGAGTAAGAGGTAGCCGGGGGGGGGGGTCATAGAGGTTGATGGCAGATAAGGACTGCAAGGCCCATCCAGTCTGCCCATTTCTTTTTCTGCCTTATAAATGTGCCATCGGCCTTTGCTCTGTCAATGGCCTATCTATTCATACTCATCTGTAGAGGAGAGAAGCAAGATAAAAGGGGAGGAGAGTGCACCAAGCCAAAATTTGGAGATAAAGGAGGCACAGTAGGCAAGGCTCCTGGCATCAAGGGAAGGGAGGGTGCAGGAGATGTCCAAAGAACAGTGGTGAGGGCGCAAGGGTTTATTGAGAGCGGATCCACAGAAGGAGTTAAAGTAGTAGTGAGCAGCGGTAAAATGTTTATATTGACAGGATAAGAACACTTTTTGTTCAAATGGCCCTATTTTCAAAGTCGTCCTGTATACATAGCTAAGTTACCACACATAACATATAACAATGACTATTAGAAAAGTAAATATTGCAGAAACAAAACAAACATGACTAAATGTTTGGACTCGTACACTATGAGATCAGCTATGACTCTGAAATTAGTAATACCCCCTAACAGGACAAATGGTGGATAAACTTTTAAATATAGGGTAACAAAGGCATGCAAACATAGAAACATAGAGTTTGATGGCAGATAAGGACCGCTTGGCCCACCCAGTCTGCCCATTTTCCCTACCTATTGTAATTCTGCAGACCCTACTTGATCTCCGGCTTTTACCCTCCCTTACCTACCCACTAAGGTTCCCTTATGCCTATCTCATGCATTCTTGAACTCCATCACAGCTTTTTCCCCCATTACCACCTCGGGGAGGTTGTTTCTTGCATCCACCACCCCTTCTATGAAGAAGTATTTACTCACGTTCCGTCTGAGTCCACCCCCCTCCAGTTTCATAGCATGAACCCTTGTTCTTCAACATCTTTTTCTCTGAAAAATGCTACCCTCTTGTACCTTTTTCTACCTGTGATGTATTTGAAAGTCTCTATTATGTCCTCCTTCCCTCCTTTCTGCCAGGGTGTACATACTGAGATCCTTAGAAGGCAGTGTAGCACTGTGGCTTAGGGCTCTGGGCTGCAAACCTAGAGATCTGGGTTTTAATCCCACAGCCCTTGCATACTGTGTGACCCTGAACAAGTCACTTAACTTCTTTGTGCTCCAAGGTCACAACTGGAAACAAGCTTCGGCTTAGTGTGCCTTTCCTGGTTAAACAGTTTCCCCTTTCGCCTCTCCTCATAGGGCTTTTGGTGCAAACCATGCACCATTTTAGTTGCCCACCTCTATATCGCCTCTACTCTATGTCCTTCCAGAAATGCTCTCTCCAGAATTGGACACAGCGCTCTAGATGAGGTTTCACCAATACTTTGTACAGCGGTAACACCACCTTCTTCTTTCTGCTGGTGATACCCCTCCCTATGCACCCTAGCATCCAACTCGCTTTCCCCACTGCCGTGTCATATTGTTTGGCAACCTTTAGGTCATCAGATATCATTACCCCCAGGTCTGTTTCCTGTTTGGTGGTTGCCAGTACCACTCCCCCCATCTTGTACTCCACCCCTGGGTTCCTGTGCCTCAAGTGCATAGTTTTGCACTTCTTTGCATTGACATTTACTTGCCATGCTCTTGTTCACTCACCAAGCATTCTTAGACCCCTCTTCACCCCCCCGAGTGCCTACTCTGTTGCAGATCTTCTTTTCTTGTGCAAAAAAGGCATACCTTCCCTTCCCTTCGAACCCCTCTACAATGCCACTAATAAAGACATTAAAGAAGATTGGTCCCAGTACTGATCCTTGTGGCACCCCACCTGGTCACCCTCCCTTCCTCAGAGTGAACTCCATTTACCACCACTCTCTGTCGCCTATCCCCAAAACCAATTTCTTACCCAGTTTACCACCTTAGGACTGATTCCCAGGTTGCCCAACTTATTTACAAGTCTCCTATGTGGATCAGTGTCAAAAGCCTTACTGAAATTTAGGTGGGCCATGTCCACCGCTCCACCCTGATCTAACTACTTGGTCACCCAGTCAAAGAAATCTATCAGGTTTGTTTGACATGACCTTCCCCCTAGTGAATCTATGCTGCCTCGGATCCTGTAAGCCACTGGATTCTAGATATTCCACAATTCTTTCCTTCATTAGAGATTCCATTAATTTCCCCACCACCAAAGTCAGGCTGACTGGCCTGTAGTTGCCAGCTTTCTTCCTGCTACCACTTTTGTGAAGTGGGTCTACATCTGTCCTCCTCCTGTCCTCCAGAATCACTCCTGTCTCCAGTGAGTGGTTGAACAGGACTGTCAGTGGTGCAGCTAGCACCTCTCTGAGCTCCTTCAATATCCTTGGATGTCCCTGTCTGGCCCCATTGACTTGTCCACTTTCTGATTTGTGAGTTCCTTCAGGACTCTCTCCTTCGTAAATGGGATGGTGTCCACCTCCTTTCCTCTGATACTCCTGTCACTTATCTATGGTCCCCCACCTTCCCCTTCCTCTGTGAATACTGAACAAAAACATTTATTCAGGACGTCTGCTTTTTCTTGATCCTCCTCCATTTCCCACCTTACTTCATTAGCTTTACAATCCCTCCTCAGGTCTTTCTGCTTTCACTTACGTGCCTGAAAAAAGTCTTGTCCCCCTTCTTCACAACCTGGTCTGTTTACTTCTCTGTTTGTGCCTTTGCACTCCAGACTGCTTTCCCTACCTCCCTCCCTCTGCTTCTCTTGATACACTTCCCTATCATCCTTCCTCTGTGTCTCCTTATGCCTCCTGAATGCTAACTTTTTTGGCCTAACCTTCCCAGCCACTTCTTTTGAGAACTATAACAGTCTCCTTTTCATCTTGCTTTTGTTAACTTGCATAATGCAGAGGTTTGTTGCCTTCATTATGGCTCGTTTTAGTTTTGTCCACTGTTCCTCCACTCCACCCAAGTCCTCCTCGCCACCAGGGCATCCCTGAAGTATTCCCCCATTTTTGTAACATCGACCCTCCTGAAGTCCAGGATCCTTGCCTTTGTGTGGTTCAACTCTGTCACAGTACTTATATTGAACCAAACCGAATGGTGATCACTGGTCCCCAGGTGGCCACCCACCGTGACTTTTGCAACACTGTCCCCGTTGGTGAGTAGACGGTCCAATATTGCTCCCTAACAAGTGGTCTGTCTTACTAGTTGCCTGAGGAATGCCCCCTGCTGGGAGTCCAGGATGTCCCTACTCCTAGTTGAAGCTGCAGCTGGGATGCTCCAATCTATATCTGGCAGACTGAAGTCCCCCGCTAACAACACCTCCCCCTTTGTCGCCATCTTCTGGATGGCTTTCACCAGAACCATGTCCATCTCCTCCCCTTGTTCTGGAGGTCTGTAGATCACACCAGTATGAATAAAGGCTCCATTTCCCATCTCTAGTGTGACTCATTGTGCCTCTGCCTCTCCCTATATTCCCTGCATTTCAGTTGCTTTCATGCTATCCCTCACATAAAGAGCCACTCCTCCCCCTTTCTTTCCCATCCTGTCCTTTCTGAACACAGTATAGCCTGGTATGGCTATATTCCAGTCACAGTTCTCATTGCACCGTTACTCGAAAAATAGCGACAATGTCCAGGCCAGCCTCTGCCATAATGGCCACCAGGTCTGGGATTTTATTTCCCCAGACTTCAACCATTTGCACACATGGCCTTCCAAATTCTGTTCTTACCCTTCTTGTCATCCTCCCTTCTTCCTTTTTGCCTACTCTCCTTACCCCATCTGCCTTCATTCCCTTCCCACTTCATTTCTACCATTTTGCTTTTCTTTTTTCTAGTTACCTTAGGGGATTTCCCTCCCTTAGGTTTCTCCCTCTTGACTACTTTAATTTCAGGGGGGAACAGTTTAAGTCTCCCTGCTTCCTTCCGCCACCCCCCTCGGCTAGTTGAAGTGCTCGCCAATGTAGCATCTAAACCATCCACTGAGGACTTTGGTTCAGTTCCATGTCAAAAGAGCACAAAAAAGAAAACGGCACTGACCATGTGAACAAGGACAAATGAGCAGGAACAAATACAGCAAATACAAAAAAAAGTGACTGCACTATGAAAAAAATTAGCAAAAACAATCCCAAATCTAGCTCCATGTTACATGTCATGCACAAGCCAAAAGAAACCAAATACCATTCGTATACATGTAATGCAGTGAAAACAAATTCCACGTAACTACAGTAAGTTGTACCAAAGAAGACTACAGAAGGCTACTGTTGAGTCAAACCCATGACAGCACACAAGACACAAGTACAGAAACACCCTAGCTATCTAACACCCTACTCTACTCACTATGCCATGACAGAACCACAAACCCAACCCAGCCAAGAACAGCAGTCATTCACACAGTCATTCACTATGGGACACAATAAAATAAATGCTCAGTACCCAACACATGGACATAACGCTACATTATATTTTATGTGGGGGGCAACATCCCCTGAACCCCCCCTGACTATATATATCCATCTCCAAAACTGCAATAATTAAAACTACATGTTAAATACTAGCCCACCACAAGTTGCCCTCACTGAACTGACATTCACTGACATGAAATTCACCATTATACACAAGTACTATGACACACGCTCATATTGAGATTCTCATTTTGAGTAGCTCATTTGATGGGATACCCTTTGGTTTCCCTCCCAGATGGATACAGGCCATCACCCCTGTATAGGCTTTTATCCATCCAGATGGGACCCCAGTCCCAATGTAGCCAAACCCCTCCTCGCTGCACCACTCTTACAACCATGTGTTGAAGCTCCTGGTGCAGAGTACCCTATCATCCCCCCTGTCGTAGACAGGCAACACCTCAGAAAAGGCCACTGAGCATGTTACCTACCCAAGACTCCTCCCCAACTCCCTGAACTCCTCCTGCACTATGCTAGCCTTGTCCCTAGCTGGGTCATTTGACCCTAGGTGGACAACTCCCCCTCCCTTCCTGTTGCCCTCCCCAGGATCTGCTCTCCATACCTCTGAGCCATGGTGCTCAGTCGGCACCTAACTTCTCACTCCCCCTCCCTCGCTGTTCCCAGATCTATCTCCCTCATGATGGTGTCCCCCACTAGGAGTTGCTTCCTTCTCCTCTGGGGTACTCTGCCACCTTCCTTGGGGTCTCCACTATGGAGGACCCCTGCATCCTCCTTGGTCACTACTGCTGGTGCCTCCATGGGACAGTCATGTCCCACCATAGTGGCGTAGGAGCTGCATAGTAGTGCCATCTGGAGGATGTGCCTCTGACCCACCACCCTTACCCTTCCTGAACCCACCGCAGTCCAGCTGCTCCTTCTCCTTGGCAACCTTTAAGGCAGCGGTAGCAGAGTTGGTGGTCCCTGGGTGGGGAAGGAGGCCTCCCAAATCCTAGCCAACTCAGCCTGGAGTCAAGCAACACCCCCACCCCTCAGCCCAGAGAGGTACACACAGACAGGGCAGCACCACAGCCTCTAGAACATCTCCCTGAAGACTGCCGCCCCACAGCTACTGCATTGCACCACTCCCAGCATATCTATTTCCTACCTTGCTTGCTTTGTTTTCCTTTCTTTGAACCATTTTGTACCCTTACCCTAGACGGGGTGTTTCACCTCTTCCCAACTTTCTGTTAGACCCTACCACTCCTCCCTCCCTAGCAATGTGCGCTTACCAACAAAAGTTTAGTAGGACTACTGCCACACTTGTTGTACCTCCCCACTGCTATGCAGAGTTTTCAGCTGCTGGCTGCCTTGTTGGGCTGACTCTGGTGGGCAGACTCCGCTGTGATGTCCTTGCCACGTTGGTGCTTAGTGCGGGGGACCACTTGGTGGATGTGCAGTTAAATTGGGGAACAACAGGAAAAAGGCTTTCCTGTTGGCCACCAGATGGGCCCATCTAAGGGCTAGGAGCATGGCCTCGCTCCTGATTAGTGGTGGAGCGATCCCACCTCTGAGCTCTCCAGCTTAACTCAGCTCCTTGCCTCTTGCCATTTTTCCTCCATACAAAAGCTGACAGACACTGTTGAAGCTGCACAGGGTGGGGGGCTGGATGTGCTCCAACTCCTTGCTTCCCCATTCAGCAAAAAAAAATCTAAAAGAAAACAAAACTCATATCCTGTGAATGTACAATATTAGATAGCAGCACTTGGGGTACTTTAAAAATGCTTTTAGAAAGTATCTTCAAGCTCCTTCTATGTGCAACTGTTTTAAATGATGATGAGTGATATTCTGCTGTACATAACGACAAAGTATAATTTATCCTATATAGTGTATGTATTTTACATATTTGTATTATTATATGACTGGGTTACATTTGAAAACAGGCACTTGTTTCCTAAAGGTATTTTCCCAAACAATAAAATCTAAATTCTAAATCTAATGTAACCTAACATTATGAAAATACGACAGCAGGTGCATTTTTAGACCTATATTCCATTCACTCCATATTCTACAGCTTTATTATTGTGTTTTTTTTTTCTTTATCCAGTCATCCAACAGGAAAAACAACAACTTCAACTATGTATGTGCAAAGTGTATGTTCTATATTGTTTTATGAATTTAACAGGGACAACAATTTTTCTGGTCAAATTAATTTTATACTTAATTCAATTTACAATTTAATTGTATTCCTGTTGGTCAACTGCATTTTTAATCAAATTATCAAATGCAGTTACAATTTTTCTCATATTCCCTATTTATTGCATATCTAAAACCGTGGAGATTTTTACAGAAAGGGAGGGTTCCATCTAGCTAAGGTGGACTTCGAAGCAGCACTGTAAAGAATGTCACCATAGTCAAAAGTTGGGAGAATCATCTTCGAGAAGATCTCTCTGCGAGTCGGAAGTGGGATGCTCCTCTTATTCCTGTAAAGCCCACCAGGTTAAAAGTAATTAGTTAAAAGCAGCCCATCTCAACCTGTCAATCATCTATCTGCATTTCCTCACATTTAGCAGATGGAATATTTGCTTATTACGGAATACAGAAATTCAGACTTTAGCTGAATTCCTCTGGCAGAATATTCAACCCCTCACATATGTAACCCCTAGATGGCGCTATCCCAGGGGCTACTACCCCTGCCTGATTTGCCACTAACAGGTTGAGGGGCCTGGATCCAATGGCGGGTGCCTCCACCCAGAGGTCAGGGTTTGCAATAGTTAAACTAACTTGGTCACAGCCCTCTGGGACACTGCAACCCCCCTTTCTTCCCACTAGTGGCCCACACAATATATCAGAATTACCTTCACAGTATACACTTACCCCAGGTCTGGTTCCAGCACTGGGACCTCCTGTGAAATGAGATACAGTGCAACAATCACAGTACAGTACTTTAACATAGACAAATACCTCAGGCAGTATAACTTTGCTGAAACAAGCAGCTCTGATTTATTTAGGGATATAACAAGGACAGGGAAATCAGGTTAATTAGCTTATCACTCTAATAATCTACCTATGGCTCTGTGCACAGGCCTATCCCTATCAGTTACTGTCCCTAGGTACCCAAGCCCTAGTGGCTAGTCAAACCGTGGCAGCTGGTAGGGGCCCTTTCACACAGAAAAGGAGAATTAAACAGTCAGCAGTACAGTAATTCCATTTGGATTTAATGTGGCAATTCAACAGGGAGCGACCCTGAATTAGTACTCACGACCTCCAAATAAGATAGGGTCCTTCAATGTCAACAGGGCTCACTTGAGGTACACAAACCTCTTCACACATCCATATAAAAGAACACTATACCAGGCAGGCTGCATCTGTATCCCGATCGCAATTACTGCACAATACCGGGAGAACACACAGCAGATTCAGTTCCTGACAGACCGAGTGCAATTTTCAGCAATTCTTCCAGTCTTCTACAGGTGAGCCTGGTTTCTACTCTTCAGAGATCCTTTGATTCTTTTCACAGGGCGGATTCAGTCCTAACAAGCTGTTACACAAGCTGCAGACCGGAACTCTGGGCCTTACACACGTTTTTGACTAAAACTGCACACTGAAAAGCACAGGGCTCCTTCCTTCTTCACTGCCAAAGCTCAACTGAAACTCCAACCGACAAAAACTGGCACTTCCTTTGAGTTCCTCCCAGTTCTTGACTGGATTGGCTGTCACTCACAATAGACTGCTGCTGTTGGTCCAAAAGGCACTGAAGTCTAAACTACATCTCCCAGAGTCACTGCGCCCTATAATCCTCTTGTGGCTGGCTCAGATTATGAGTCAAGTTCTGATTCGTCAAGGCACCATTTAGAGCTAGCTTACCCCACACTGATTGGTCCAGTTCAGCAGTTCAAAACCAAAATGGGGAACTAGGCAGACACTGTTCTGACTGCAAAAGAAATCAGGTTAGACAAACTGTAATTTCATTATTACTGTAAATGATTTCTGGCAAACAGTTACATCTTTCAGATAGGTTCCTTTGCACTCCTAGTGACTGCAAAATGAAGTGAATTGGCAGCAGCTTGAGTGGTACTCAATCAAAGAAACACACAGTCCCCCATACAAACTAATTATGTCTGCAAGCAGACAGCTCTTAAAGAGACAGTACCAGAGGTTCTAAAAACACTCACTGATAAATGGCTTAAATGCCAAACACCATTCAGGCTTGGAGCATTCAAGCAAGCTCCTGGAAGTCTTTTGGGAACCCCCATTTGCAGGGGGGTTACACATACAATAAAAGGCCTTATATCAAGCCAAGGTCTCCATTTTATCTGTGACACGGTAGGCAGCAAAGATTGCCTTGGCAAGCCGGTAAGTATAGGCTGAAGATTTTTCCTGTTCACCAAAGAAACATAAAGAATTTTTTTTTAACTTTATATTTATTTCATTTCAAGTAAAAATACAATTTCAAGTTACATCCAGATGACAGACTTCACATACAATTCAGGATCCATCCAATGGAACAGTCATAAGTAGTTCAGACATTTAAGATTACGGATAAGGGGGATACAGAAATGGATAACCCTCATATATTTATGAATGGCTGCACCCCACAGGAATAAGATGGTCAGTCCAAACATAAAGGTAGTCCAAGCATGATATTTCCCCAGCATAAATTATTGATGTGACCCCTTCCCAAACATGAGAATTCATGAAAATAGGTAGTGCTCAAATCAGATGTATTATCAAGGGAACAATATTAGAACTGTAGCAAACTTCAGCTGAAATATACAGCTATGCACACTTTATTCTACATATAAGAAGCACCCCGAGGAAGAGAGTTCCCCCTCACTGGGGCTATTAACAATTCAGAGCAAATTGTAGGCTAAGGGCACAAAATAAAAGTCCAAAGAAAGAATGGTAAAACTTGGAGGACTATGGTGATCCCCCATCAAGGGAAGAAAAAATAAAGTCCAAAACAGTTTAATTTAATAAAAGTTCTGATACCTCTCTGCTTCAAGTATGTTCCTCTTCTGAGCTCCGATCATCTTGAGAGGTTCCACGGGCTGCCTTGAACTCCTGCTGAAACTGTTTGACCCATTTCCCGGCCTTAATCAGGTCAGTAAATTGAAATGTATGACCTCCATAATAAATGTGCAAGTGGGCTGGCATCAACAAGGAGTGGACTACCCCAAGGCTTCTTAACTTAGCCTGGACACCATCAAATTTCTTACGGCGGGTCCTCATAGCGTACGATAGATCAGGAAAAAGGTGCACAGTCTGCCTATTACAATTAAGCTGATTGGTGTTATGAGTCGCTTGCAGCAACTGGTCCCACGTGGCTGTCCCATTCATGATGAGCAGGACAGTGCGAGGAAGATCCTGCTGAGCCTCTGCAGAACGAGGGAGATGAAGTAATCTCAGGTAAAGTGATCTGCCCAGTCCGATTGCAAATGTAGGGCCCCAGGGGCAATTTCTTCAAAAATGTGAGAAGATCCAGATATTCTTGTCCCTCCGGCAGACCAACGATACATACATCAGAGGCATGATGATCATTTTCTAACACCTCTAAATGATAATGTATCTCAGCATTTTCCTGAATTAGTTCAGTCGTGACCAAAAGAGCTTGTGTGGCTTGCAATTCTGCTGTAGCTGCTGTCTTAGTAGCCACCTTAATCTTAGCGTCTTGCTCCCCGACCCTCTTCAAGATGGTCTCCACTTTAAGATCAATAACCTGCACTGAGAGTTGAAGGGCCTTCCATGGTGCTCTGCTCCAGTAGATTTGGGTGCAAGTGTAGAAACCTGTAGCTCTGTTGGCAGCTGAGACTTTGCTCCGCTTGGTCCACCTTTATTTAAATGTCCCCTTGCCACAACTTCATCAAACTGCTCCACAAAAAGTGATCTTTTGGTTACTGCTGCTATCCGGTCAATATAGTGCCTTTAAAAAATAATTATCAAAAATGCACCCTCGACACACAGAGCTGAGGTGAACACGTCTGCTCCATAGGCGTGCTCAACAGCGCCCCCAGAAACACCAAGAATTTAAACTGTGAACAGGGTTTCTTTTTGTTTTTTTAATTTGTTGGTACATGTGAGGAGACCAGGAAAGGAAAGACTGTTTTATTACTTATCAGTTTTGTAAAAGTTAAGGGAATTTTACTTTTTAGGGCCTTGCTCAAGGTTTTTGTTAATAAAAGGTAGCAGCCATTATTTGTGATAGTAATTAGAGACAAGTGAAGTGGGTAATGAATTACTGCATGTGATTTGCCCAAATCCCAAATTCCCCTGGTATTTTATTTATTTTTTGCTGGGCATTAGGCTGAGGTAACTGTATGGGTGCCAGCTTGCTTTAACTAAGCAGAAGCTAGGATGTTCCCTACCCATTTTACTAGGCCAATTATTGCACTTCTTGGATGCGTTGAAAGGCACGCACTGCATCTCATGTCTGACAACAACACTGTTAAGGTAGCAGGTCAGTGTGACTGGGCAAAACATTTAACCCTAACTTTGTTTCACTATAAAATATTCCAGGCAGCTTTCAGTTTTATTTGGTGGTAAAATGTTCTGATTCATCTAAATTTAAGTATTTTATAAATGTTCTAATTTTTTTTCTCTCAAGAAAAAAAGATTGCTGCGACATTTGGCTTAGAAATATCACTGTAGACCTTGCAAAGTTTGGATTGAGAAAATATAAAAAAAAAAAAAAATTCATAGTGCAAAAGAGATACTTAGAAAAGTAGGTTTGACAGCTATGCTAATATTTTTATTAATGTAGTTGAAACTAGCTTTTTGGATAAAACATTTTTCACTGCACTGCTACTTTATGGTATGCTAGTCCTGCTGCATAATTACACACCCTGCTGTGTCTTATTCCTTCCATAGGCTGGCCCTAGTAGGCATGTAGTGAATCCTGAGACTAGGGAACAAACATCCTGTATTTGATGCAAACATACTTAAAGGGACAATGTTAACCCATTCTGCATCATATTATTACTAGTTGAAATGAAAACCCACATTTTATGATTGCTCACCTTCTCAAAAATGTATTAATGTTGCTGGTTGTTTTATTTGTTTGCTTTCGTAGTGGAACTGAAGTGCATGCTAATGGTGTAATTATACCCAGCCTTGCTTTGTTTCATGTCCTCGATCTGCTCTTATTACATACTTCCTGAACATTAGGAACACCCCTAAACAGTGCCGCCACTCATGATGAAACAGTCTCCTCTCCTCTCCTACCAGTGCATGGTGGCTAGTCTGTGTTAGAGGTGTTCCCAAGTCCAGGAAAGATACAGTGGGAGTTGATCCAAGAATGTAAAAACACATGTCTTTGTGTGGTAACACCAGTATGGTGGGCATAGCAGTCTGTTTTTTCACTTTTAAAAAGAAAAAAAAAGAACAGAACCAAACTATCAGCTACATCAGCAATCTCTACGGAATGTGACAAATCACAATATGTGTTTTTTTTTTTTTGGTTTTTTTATTTAGTTGTTTAACCAGGTATAGCACACTAAGCTGAAAGCTTTTTTACAGGAGCGACCTGGACTATGGACAATTCAATGCCCAATGGGGTTGACAGTGTCCCTTTAATGTGATGAACAAATGAATCTTTTTAAGCCAAGCAGAATCACTGGCTCCTAAACACCCCAGCATTATTTATTTGGTGAAGGCTGTCTCTCTCTTGCTAACAACCTAGACATTCTGGAGTAAATTGGCTCGAAATATGATGTGCTTTAAAGTTTCCCCCGAGGTTTTAGTATCTCTCAAAGCAGGGGCTATTTGGAAGCTTTAATAAGCTTAGCCACTCAACTAGCCTATAAGCAGATATTGACCTCTGTCAAAGTCAATATCAGGATTTATTGACCTAAAAGGAAAATATTGACTAAGCCAAAGCATGGGTCAATAATTACCTTAAGGGAAAATAAATCTTGATATTGACCAAAAAAACAAAAGTCAGCATGGTATATGGATTATTACAGTATATACAGGTTAGGAATGTTTGATAAAACTGTAGTCTGTCTTTAAAGGAAACATAAAACGTGTCTTTCCCTCCTTTAATAATTGGAAATTTAGGCAGATGTGCAGTTCCCTAAAGTACTCTACTGCACTTTTTCTTTTCTTTTTAAAAATATTGTTTTTCTTTTTAGGGTTCCCTGCTGATGCTGCTTTTCCCCCTTTGATACCTGTTGGTTTATTACTGATCACTTCTGGGCCCTGGTTACATAAGTTGAAAGGAAGCTTGCAGCACAGCTCTCACTGCAGGACTTCGCTCAACTGACATTATCAGGTTCCAGAACTGATTAGTAATTGTAAAAACGAATATCTTGTGGGAAAAAGGCAACATCAATTAATAATTACTCAAGAAAAAAACAAGGCTATTTCAAAGTGAACAAAAGAAAGGTACATCATGGAGAGCTTACTACACGCATGTCTTAATTTCCGATTATATCACAAAAGGGAAAGCAGAGGTTTATGCTACCTTTAAGGAACTTCTGGTTGGTGGTGGTGAGGGGTGTGTGTGTCTGTGTGTGTGTGTGTGTGTGTGTGTATATGTATATGCACAGTGTGTGTGTGTGTGTGTGTGTGTGTCTGTGTGTGTGTGTGTGTGTTCGTGCATGTGCACATAAGCAGGTGTGTGCGTGTGTCTGCATACAGCCATATTTACATTTCACTGAATCTATGGGAAGTCCTCTGCTCTGAGGTAACCATTTTGAATGAAGGTTAAGCAATGAAATATTCAGACTCCCAAAACACTATTGAACCAGGAGGGTTTTTACAAACATGTGTTTTATTTATACATAACATAAACATAGAAACCCAGTAACACACTGAAATTATGTCAGAAATCAGCCACTGCTGGGTTTCAGACCTGTGACATCATTCAGGGTAGGCAGTGCAATTCCTCTTCACATGACTGATTTCAGCCAGTGAGAGGAGCAGAAGGCAAGGCGAGCTTAAAAGATGGTACATGCTGTCAAGCATGACTCTTATGATAGAAGAGGGTCGTCCCACTCAGTTTGTATGAGTGGACTGCGAAGTGAAGCTGAAGGGTTCCCGCTGCTCAAACTGTGTGAGATGAGGCTCACATACCATACCATAAGAGACATCTCATGCAGCACGGATACATCACTTGAGTTGGCTAGAATGATTTATAATAAGGTTTACTTTACTTATAAAATAGTTCATAAAATCCTGTAACCTCACTGGTCCAAACACTGACATGACCATTGATTGTTTTCCAACAACAGTACACTTGACCTGAACTACTTTTTTTAACAAATAAAAGTCCATTTTTAAAGTGGGATTACACACTCCAGGGTGTGCAGTCATTAGGGAATAATGCACTTCTCCGGTGGTTGCAGCACTTAGCTATGCCTCATACCTAGGAACCACCCAAGGCATGCTTTATTCCCTTATAATCACACACACTGTCATGCGTATGTACAGTAATGCTCATTGCCCACCTTGGAAGTCGAACACTCCACCTAAGCATTGCTGCACTACAGGACAACTGCAGACAGGATGAGAGGCCTTGTAGTTCCGAGCACGGATGGCTGAAATTACGAAACTGATTTATATTATTTATAAAGTGCTTTTGTTGCATCAAATGCGCACTGTATTAAACACATAAGCACACACTGTATAATACACATAAGCAATCAAACTAATGTATAAATATGTGAATGCATGGGATAGACATAAGGGAGCCCTGACTACAAAGGGCAACTAGAGTGTCAAAATAGGTCTAAAACAAATGGGCAGACTAGATGGACCTAGCAGTTTCCTTCTGTCATCAACTTCTATGTTTCTATGTTCTATGATTTATATACAAACTAGAAAATAAATACTTCTAGCGATAGACAATTTATTTATTTAGTTTTTATTTGCCAGGTAAGTGAACTAGACACATTTAAAGCTTATTATCAGGCACGACCAGGGAGATTGCAGACAGAAATGGCCAATAGGCAATACAATATAAAGTATGCACAAAAGAGATACTGTATGTACAGTTAATACATAGTAGTTTAACAGATACAGATAACAGGAAGGGCACAACAATAACACATAAACATAGTTTAACAGATACAGATAACAGGAAGGGCACAACAATAACACATAAACATAGTTTAACAGATAAAGATAACAGGAAGGGCATGACAATAACGCATAAACATTATGCATAACAATTGAATATAGCACAAAGGACATATGATTACGTTACAGTAATATAGGTAAGAATCCAACATGGTGTGCAATATGGATCAGTAAACCTAAGAGCAAGAGAGCAAGAGCAGCTTGCTGTCTTCAGGAGATGCTCATGGTACCTACTAAGGAACAAGCTGCTGAGGGGCATGGGCGAATTTCAGGAGGAATTGAGTCACCCAGCCTAGAAGCAGCATACAGAACGCAAAGGAAGATTTCTCCAATCTTTGTACTGAGTTTTGGGGACAGACAATGGGGCGTGCTGACAAGATCTCAGTGGTTATGTATTTTGAGCAAGTTAAAGAAGTGACGTCAGGGATAATGGACGGTGGTTTGACAGAGCACTAAAGATAACACCTCCAAATGTACGGTCATGCAGCAGAGATGGGGGAAGCCAACCAAGTGTGGCATACAGGGAGCAATGATGGGGAACACTTCAATTAACACCCAAATGATAATGTGAGGGACACTCTTACGTGTGCTTTAAAAGTATCAACATTTAGAGCATTTCATATGTTTACAGGTTGAGCATTCCAAGAACTTAGACTGGCACAGCAAATGCACCTTCACCGACTGACTGCACTGCAAATGGGAGCCACAATGGGAGATATCCATCTGTGTAAAGGAGGTGGTGTTGGGTGGGAGTGTATGAGTGGAGAAGATCACTTAGATATGGGACAATTCCATGAAAAGCTTAACATCTTAAAACAATTGGAAATCAGTTCTCCATTTAATTGGGAGACAGTATAATATTGCAGGTCTACCATAGAGTGGGAAGGTTTGCACTGGGGGTCAATGCTCGACATCACCACTGTGACGTCCTGTCCTCCCTGGAAAGGCTCCCCTATGAATCTAAGCTACAATATGCTATTCTAAGCTTCATACATAAGCTGGTCCACCGCTATACTCCTCCTTGTCTTGCTGACATTGTGCAATGTCGACACCCACGACGTGCTCTTACATCTGCCTCACTACTCCTCCTCCAATTGCCAAACCCATGGCTCGCTGTGGCATGGAGATCCTTTGTCTTTTCTGCTGTGTCCTGTTGGAACTCGCTGCCTCATGCCATTCTGTCCTGTACCTCTCTTTCTTTTTCAGCGCACATTACTACCCCACCTCGCTGCACTCCTTGCTCCTGTTTTCATTGACTCCTGATTCTACTAATCTTACCATGTGTGTTTTCCTTGCACAACTCTGCTTTCTCTTGTACTGTGCCTTAGTCAAGAAGTATATAAAATAACATTTGTTAATAGTGTAAGATGTTTGGTTTACCATTGTTTCCCTCCTATTGTTTTAACTGTAATAGTTATTTTCTGTAGCCATATCTGCACTCGTTCCCTGCACCAGTCTTGTCATCATTGTTTTACACTGCCATTGTACTGCACTTCCCGGGTCGCCCCTGAAAAAGGGACTGTCTTGTCTGAGAGGGCCCACCTGGTTACCAAAATTCAATAAATAAATAAATAATTTGATTACAACTTTTGTAGAAAACGTGCATGTAACAATCAGAAATGGTATTAAAGCATACAACGTTAGGCCTTCTAATATGTAAGAAACTAGTGCTGGAGAGGCCGCTGATGTACTGAAATGTTGTTAGCTAACTTTTGAGCAGTTTCCAGCCCTCTGTAATCAGCACCAACTAGCTACAGCATCTGGCTTCAGTAGTTAAAGTGAAAATGATTAAGAAGGGTACTTCTCTAGATTTGTGGGGGACTGTCATCTCTAGGGTATAGAACCCTTGTATTATTTAATGGAAGAAGGTGACAGAGGAGCAGAAACTCCCATGTAGTTTTGTAAATGGGGGGTGGAATTCTTGCGGGGTCCAGTCCATCGATCAAATTGTGGTTTATATTATGGCTTTTCAGGAAGTGGGATGAGTTTTAGAAAATCTGCTGTGACTTTATAACTTGAAGTCAGACAGACTGTGTGTGTGTGTGTGTGTGGTGTGTGTGTGTGGGGAAGGCTGGATCACCTGCCCCGGGGTGACTGCTGAGCCCAGTCCTGCCCAGAGATGCCAGTGTACATTTGTTGAAGGGCGGGCATTGTTTCAGGTGTCTCTAGGCTATCTGGGGGTGTTTGCTTAGGGGTCAGATGTAGTCCCGGGGCCATAGTGTTGGGACCACTTAAGTGGGGTGGCTCTTCTCTGGAGGTGGGTGAATCTGGAGCTACCCCCCGCTCTCGGTCTGTATCCTTGGCGGTGGATTGTGCAGACCCCAGGCAGCTACTGCTGAAGCGGTGGCCACTGTTGAGATCTGCATTGAATGCCCAGCAGTGGCTTGATGAAGTAATGAAAGAAGATCTGGAAGAGGAGAATGCTTAAAAGTGGTGCCCGAGAGAAGGGCGCTGAAAAACTTCATCTACATTGGTCAGGTTTTGGGCATATTTCTCAGTTTATGGAAAGGCAGTGAGAGTGCCTTACATGCACTATTTTTCATTTAAAATGTGTATTGCTTCAGTGATGCACTTAAGTGAGAGTTCAGGACTTACTGGAGCTTTTGTTTGTACATAGTGACTTGAGGAGTTGTGAGCTCTAACGGTCCATTATTTAAACCATTAAAAGAGAACTGGTGACTCTCAAATAACTGGAGAAACTGATAAGAACTTGCCGAAAGACTTTACTTGAACTCATTTCATTTCTTTATTGTTGTTTTGCTGTTTTTTAGATAGTTTGGGTTTTAGTTTTTTTATTTTAGAGGGGATTAGTGTGCTTTTTTTATCTTTGTGGGGGGTCTATAGGGTTCATTTGTGGGGTATGTGTGTTGGTGTGTGAATGTTTTATTGCTGACTGCTGGTTAGCCACTGTGCAGGCTGTCTGGTGTTTAATATGTGTTGGCAGAGAGAGCAGACGGTCAGGCACTACTCTCTCTGCAGGCTCAGGGACCTCTGCCCTTTCAACAGTCCTCCTCTTTCTCCTGAGGCATATAGATGCTGTCTTGCCTTAGGGATAGTTGGCAGAAGAAGGAGGTGGGGGGAACTGAGCCTGATGGGAGAGTGGACGGATTGGGGTTGTGGTGACAAGGAGACACTCTCTGGTGCAAAATGGGTTCAAGATAGAGGTCTTCTCCACCTGGTTCCCATACCCAAGGGCTCTACGTTATGTAGACAAGTAGTGAGGTCTTCCTCAGCTACCCATTCTACTCGGGCGGTGTTGTGCAATGTCAGGTCTATAAAAAACAAGACCACTGTGATAGCGATCTTGTTGGCACAGCTGACCTGGCTTGCATCACCGAGACTTGACTAGATGAAAATGCTGGCCAATATTGGCATCAGCAGTTCTGGTTGGGTACTCAGAGATGCATTGCCTGAGGGTGGATCATAGGGGTGGGGGTGGGGGTAGCCATCTGTTTTAAATTGGAACTGGGCCATGTGGATGTTCCAGTGGGGATGACCAGATCCTTTGAGTGTATCGTTGGTGCAGGTGTGGGGTGCTGGATACTTCTCATTTACCGTCCACTTGGTGGTGAGAAGGAATTCCTGCAGGAAGTCGCAGACTTCATCGTCGACATGGTATTGGAGTCTCCCAGATGGTTAATTCTGGGGGACTTCAATGCCTCGGTCAATGATGAACTCTCACAATTTGGTCATGACTTCATCTAACTGATGACCTCATTTAGCCTTACACAGGTAATTGCCTCTGCGACCCACAGTTGTGGTCATTCATCAGATCTGGTCTTTCTCCTGCAGATGGAGATCTCTGACCTGGTGGTGGAGCCGGCTGCATGGTCAGACGGTCACACCATAGGGTTCAGTTTTGTGCCCCCCCAGTAGACCTGCCCCTACAGAGATGGTCCAGTACTGCCCTTTAAGTGATGTGAACCCAGATGGTCTAATGGTGGTGCTGGACCTATTGGGTGTAGCGAATTAAAGCTTGGAGCCAGGGGATCTGGTACATGCCTATAATAAGGTGGTGACGGTGGCCCTGGACTCCATAGCTCCTGTCCATTTTCATCCCCTTACCCATCGTCCAAGGTCCCCCTGGTGTGGTGGGACCTTGAAGGAGTTGAGGAGAGTGGGACGAAGGTTAGAGAGGTGCTGGTGGAAATCAAGTCTGGTTGAGGACAAACTTAGATTGATGGATCATTATAAGGTCTATCAACTGGCAATCTCCCATAAGAAGGCAGAGTTCCTGTCCAGGAAGATTGCCACTGCGCAAAATCGACTGGCTCAGCTCTTCCAGACTGTTGACAAATTGTGCAATCCAATCTGTCTTCAGACTGGGGGAGTGTTTTCACAAAGTAAGTGTGATGAGTTTGCTCACTTTTTTGCAGATAAGGTTGCCACCATCAGGTCCAGAATCTGTCTGGCCCCCTCTATTGGATGTTGTGGAGGTCGGCAGGATGTTGTGAGCACCCAGTTTACCTGGTCTGACTTCGGCCAGCCAGCAATCACTGACATTGTGAGGATTATCCAGACTTTGCGACCAACCCACAGTAGTTTGGACCTGGGCCCAACGCGCCTCCTTGTGGGGTGCGTTGAGATAATCGGCCCTGTCCTAGCTGAGATAATCTGGAGATCATCGGAGATAGGTGTTTCCTGACCCCCTGGATGAGGCGGCTATGAGACCTCTCCTTAAAAAAATCCTCCCTTGACCTGGACTGTCTGGCTAGCTACAGACCCATCTCTAACCTGCCCTTTGTGGGTAAGGTTATTAAGAAGGTTGTTGCGTTGCAGCTGGAGGATCATTTAACCATCCATAATGTTTATGATCCTCTTCAGTCCGAATTTAGAAAGAGGCATAGTACTGAGATGGCACTTGTTCAGTTACTTAATGATCTCCTAATAGCGAGAGATCAGAGGATTCATTCGATTTTGGTCCTCCTTGATCTCTCTGCAGCGTTTGACACTGTGTACCATGATGTGTTGTTGGAGCACCTGCGGTTGGACTGTGGACTATCGGGTACAGTCCTTAGTTGGTTTTGATCTTTCCTCTTGGGTAGGACTCAGAGAGTGCTGTCAAGGATTTATTTCTCGGCCACTCTCACCCTATCATGTGGGGTGCCGCAGGGCTCCATCTTGTCACCCATGTTGTTTGCAGTGTACATGCTGCCATTAGGAGACATTATTAGGTGGTATGGGCTAAGTTTTCACTGCTGTGCAGATGACACTCAGCTATACATGTCCCTTTTGCCTGAACAGGGTGGAGCTATCTCAGTTTTTAACAGCTGCCTCTCCAAGATCCAGGACTGGATGAGTGCCAACTGGCTGCGGTTGAACATGGAGAAGACTGAGGTATTGGTAGTGGACCCAGGTCGTCTGGGTATGGGGACACTGGCAAGACAGCCCTCTGGGCTCTGGCTTGGGGTGTCCAGCTGCCAACCTCTGACCGGGTACGGAATCTGGGCATTATTTTTGATAGCGGCCTGATGCTGAAATCTGAGGCATTGGCCGTGGTCAAGACCTCTTTTTACCATCTGAGGAATATCACCTGGATAAAACATCTGGTCTTACCCAATGACCTTCCAACTTTGGTCCACGCCTTTATGACATCCCACCTTGACTACTGCAGTGTCCTTAACCTAGGGCTTCCGGGAGTTTATATCCGCTGCTTGCAGCTGGTACAGAATGCAGCGGCTAGGCAGCTGACTGGCTTATTAAGATCTTGCCACATCATGACTGTGCCCCACAAACTGCACTGACTGCCAGTTCAGTGGTGGATCACCTTCAAGGTCGGGTTACTGACCTATAATGCCCTTCACGGTCAGGGACCCTGGTACAGTACTTGCAAGATCTCCTTTGTCCTTACCGCATCCTCTGACTACTCCGATCTACCGACAGATTGCTAGATGTTCCCAGGGTCTGACTTAAAACCTCAGGGGGCCCGTTCATTTGCTTTTGTGGCCCTAACCTTGGGAAATTCTCTACCTTGTCCAGTGACAGAGTGCCAGACCATCCAGAATTTTAAGACCGCCTTGAAGACACATTTATTTGGTCTTGCTTTCTTAGACCATGAGAGTTGCTGATAATGATTACTTGAGTTATGGTGACCGCTTAAAGTGTTTTTGATGACTTTTTAGATTTGTTAATTGGAGGTTTAATAATTGTATTGTTTTTAATGTTATGTTGTTTGTATTTAATTTACGTTTTAATTGTACAAGCACTTTGAACTTTTGGAACGGCACTTTGTAAAAATAAATATTTAATTGATTTGATTGATTGATTTGAGTATCCTGCTGCAGGAGGTACACTAATCATGTGAATCATTGGCAAGGCCTGAAACAAGCAGCCACGTTTGGTTTCCTGCCACTTGTTTAATCAGATTTTGAGTATTTTATGCATCTGAAAAACAACATGTTACAATCTACTTTTTTTAGAAAATTATAAAACTCGCAGAATGTTGCCAACACAAAAACAACAATCCATTTCACTGATGACAGCAGGTCACATCTCCTAGCTTGAAGACCTGCAAGAGTAAACAGTGTTGGTGGGCCTCTCTGATATTTTGTTTAAAACTGCCCAAACATTCCCTGCAGTGTTATTTTAATTTAAAAACAACACTGAGTGGTTTATAGAGTGCTATAAAACAATGGTTGGAAAGGCAGCAGTCTAGATTGCTGACTTCTATCCTGAATTCTAAAGGGCCATGCCAACAGCTGGAAACCCTCATGTAAGATAAAACAACTGAATTTGAACTACGAAAACATTCATTTTAAACAAATAAAAACATTCTAGTTTCATAATAGCGTTAAGACGACTGGCCCGGTTGTATGGCAGCTGCAGAATCCCATATTTGGCCGGCTGCTGGTTGGGGAGAGTCACAGAGTTGAGGCCCACATAGCTCTGTGAGAGCATGGGCTACCCAGTGGCCCTTGGTTATGTAATAAGCTTCCTCCTACATCTCCAAATGAGCTAAATTACACAAATTTTAGAAATAATAACAATTCAACTTGTATTTCATTAATATTCTGTATTTATGCCTATCCATTCTTTATTACTGAGGACATTAACTCCCCACACAGACTTATACCCCCTCCCTCCGAAGCCATAATTATTTACTTGTGACATAATCATTTGTTGTTATGGAACTGATTCTGACCTCACAAACAGAGACCTATGAGTTGACTAAATAGTCATGTTTGGGCTGGCAGTATAGCCTAGAGGTTAGAGGAACGAGGTGTGAACAAGCTTGATACATACAGCAGACCAGACCTGAGTTTGATTCTCACAACCTCCACTTGCATACTGTGTGACTCTGAGCAAGTCACTTAACTGCCCAGTGCTCCCAGGTCGCCCCTGAAAACAGGCACTTGTGTCTAGTGGGTCTTACCCGGTTACCAAAGACTAAAATAAATTAAAAAAAAAATATACACACACACATACACATACACACAGAATTTGATGACAGATAAGGAGTTCTTGGTCTACCCAGTCTGCTCATTGTTTTCCCTGCCTATACTGCCACTGCAGACCCTTTACACACACACACACACACACACACACTTGAGTCAGTGAGGATACAGCAGTACTTTCTCACTCAGTGTCCTAGCTGTCAATCATGTTTGCTCCCACTGCCTGATTCTCATGCCTACAATTCACGTGTTCTGTTGGAATCAATCATATTGCTATATAAGTTGAATATGGCACTGGGTCCAAACAGTACCGGCCAAAATAGTCTGCACGTAAGGTCGTGCAGCAAAAAAGCTGATTTCTTTCAGCAGCAGGGGCTCTACCTCCACCCCCAGACTTATAGATTCTCACTTTGGGAGGGGGATCATGGGGAAAGTTAAAATGCGTGGGGCCATGCCCCCCCCCAAAAAAAAAGTCCCACTGCTGCCAAAATTCGAGAGACCAGGATTAGAATCCTAGTCTCCATTGCTGCTGGTCAAGCTGCACCATGCCTCAGCCCGCCACACCACGGAAGCAGCTCGGCCAGCTACCGGATCCCTGTTGCACTTGTTCTCTCTTCAGGACTATGGACAGCGACCAGAAGAGCACTTATAGCAAGCGCTATAAATCCCTGGTCGCTGTCCGTGTGAGTGCTTACCAGACTAGCGCCGTATAGTGCGTCACTATTCTGGTAACGCTATTCTAACCGGGTACCGTTGAATATAATGTACTCTTTTTTTATCCAGCATTTCACAGGTTCCTAAATGCATAAACTATTTTTTATTCATTTATTTATTAATTTTGCTGTCACTATGCACATTTCCTTGTACAATATGGCAAATACAAACAAGGGGGTAGGATAACAAATAGGGCTCTGTATATAACTACTGCGCACTAACGAGGGTTCTGAAGTGCACATTTTATTTTCCTGGCTACACCCCTGCTCCCCATTTATCTGTAGCTTTTATGACAATACCCAGACAGTGCTGGAGATGTAGATGAAACTACACTATGCTACACCACGCTTCACTACACAGTTTGCATGTTAATAGTTGTCACAAAAAAGTACAGAGTGAGCAGGGACTCCTTAAAAACTGGCTAAGCTCTCACTTGTTATGTTGGTATCAATACAGGTTTTCAAGCTGAATCACATCCTCTGTTTTTTTTTTATGTTTTCTACACTTTAGTAGAAAACAGACCACTGATTGCAGCTATCAAAAAATATCAATAACATATAAACATGTCGCCGAAAATTAGTTATGTTGCCGTATTGGTCCTTGTGACAACAGATTCAGAAAAAAATGGATGATTTGATACCTTTTATTGGAACAACATAGATGTTACAAAAGAAAATAGGTGTTTGAGCTTTTGGATTACATAGAATCTATCATCAGAAAAATAACCAACCATATAAACATGTGTCTTTCAGCAGTTTACATGTAGTTGAGATTTAGTAATAACTGCAGTTTAATGATTTTCTAAAGAACAATAATGTACACTTTTAAAAAAAACACTTTAAATATGATTCTGATTGTAGACCTGACCTGTATTATGAACAAACAAAAGTGAGAAATAATGCAAGATTTAAAAGCTTTTCTAAAATATCTGTGTAACCCCCCCTACAAATGGGGGTTCCCGAAAAGACTTCCTTGAGCTTGCCTAAATGCTCACTGCCAGGCTGGTGTTCTGCGTTTTAGCAGATTAAATGTATTGCCAGAGAGTGCCTGTATAGCCTCTGTGTACTGTCTCTTTAAGAGTTGCCTGGATTGCAGTCTTAATTAAACTAAAAGGGAGCTATGTTAGAAGATGTGCTTGTTTGCTGATCATTTGTTAGAGTAGTAATAATATTGCAATTGGTTCTAACCTGCCTTCTTTGCAGCAAGGACTGTTCTGTTTATCTCCACCAACTTGGCCCGGGACTGTCAGAATGGGCCAATCAGTACCGTTGGGACTCTAAAATGGAGCCTGCCTACAGGGGCTTGGTGGGGTCAAAACTTGTAGGAATTATAGTTTTTGCATTTTGGCGCCTAAAATAAGGGGGAGCCCTTGTTGTGACTGACAGACAGATCAGCCAACCAAACCTTTTGGAAATTCCCAAGCAGCTTGCAGCTAGTTTGAGTTCTGAGTTGGGAAGTGAAGAGATGACAGCTTGAATGATTCAAGCAGCAGCTCCGGTGTGGATTCGCGTGGGAGAACTGTGGAAAGGCCTGAGTTTGGCCTACATGTCTACCTGCTGTCCCTGAGAGGGAAAATAGAGTTTATTTGGACTGAATCCGAGTTGTGAGAACGATTTAAGCCACTGAACTGTGACCAGGTTTCAACCCGAAGACCACTGAAGATTTGCTGAATGCAATTGGCCTGTCAGGACTTCCAGTCACCTCTGAACTCCCGGATTGTGCAGAGACTCTGTAATTGCGACCGGAGAGCCTTTTGCCTGGTACAGTGGAATTTTCTTACATGTGAATGTGTTGTGTGCTTATAGTGGGTTGTGATTTGGTTCCCCACTGTGGTTTAAATTGTGTTCTGCTTGCTGGAAGCTGCATTAGAATTTCCTTAGGTGTAAATGTGCTGTGTGCTGCTAGTGGGTCGCGATTTGGTTCTCCACTGTAGTTTGAACTGTATTCTGCTTGTTGGAAGCTTCATCCAGCCCCACGGACTGAATCCAAAATCATCTCCATTGGGCCTGGGCCTTGCCGTACTGGCCCAGCCTGACTACCCACTGCACAGAGAAAGCCATCGACGAGAGACCTGCCTGGGGATCAGCCTTCTGCTCAACACTTGAACAGGAATGACGCCTTGGTGATTCGTGTGGGCCCCGCTTCTCCGGGCACTCCAGCTCAACAACCTGCAGTCTCAATTTCATCCTGCCTATGTCCAATATTAGGTATTGTGAGTAAACATCAGGGTAGCTCCCTGCAACAACAGCTAAATCTAAAGTGTTGTCATCTGATTGTCTGGTTGCTTTTTCTTTCACAAACTGAGCCCTCTGGCTCCGGATTATAAATAATGTGTGTTGTGCATGTTGCTCTCTTCCATCACAGAGCCCCAATCAGCTGCAGCGTTCCTGGCTAGCCCATTGTCTCCCTACCTGGATGCCCAGAGGTGTGACTGTGTGGGGACTTAAAGCGCATGCATAACTATTTGATTAATATAGCCTTTAAGCCAATCAACCTGATTATGCCCCTTCCTTGTTCAAGTCCCCTGAATAAATCAGATCAGACTTTTTCTGCATTTAACCCGACTGTGGTTCCAGTTTGTGCCAAGAGTACTCTACTGTTGCTATTTGCTGTGCATAACCTTGTTTTACAAGGGGTTCCCATGGTCGAGCCAGAGGAACCAGCCCTAGTGGTAAGTGCAAACAGTGTGGGTACTTGTATGGTGTACAAGGGGTACTGTGAAAGTGATTATCGTATACTGCTCAGGCCACTAGAAGGGAAAGAGGGGGGTTACAGTGTCCCGGAGGGCTGTGCCCAGGTTAGTTTGACCACTACCAACCCCGACTTCCTGATGGAGGCACCCGTTGCAGAACCTAGGCCCCTTAACCTGCTACTAGCCAAGCAGGCAGGGGTAGTAGCCCGTGGGATAGTGCCACCTAGGGGTTACATCTGATTGTAAGTTTGTGACGCATCTCAGTTACATGTATAACCCTCTGTACTGTGACATGGTGTAGCATTGTTGAGTAACATGTAAACACATTCAAGCCTGATTATTTTGGTTACATTTTGCAACGTGGTTGGCTGTTGAAATCATATGCAATTACAGTTTGGAGGCAGGTTCCAGATATTGACTCATAAAACTTTATGGCGTGATCACAACATCACAAAGAGATGACAGCGTTACAGCTACTCAGAACTAATGTACGAGGTTAACGGATAAAAAATTGTAATGTTAAAAAAATTTGAAACAGGTGAGTGGGATTTAAGGGGCTTTGTCACCCAATAAACAAATGCCAGCATCCACTCACATTTGAACTGCTCTACAATGAAATCTCATCTGCCATTTTCAAAGGAGTCAGTGTCTGTAATCACTCCTCTGTTGGCATTTGTTCATAAGAAAAGTCTGGGCTGACCCCGTATGCTGCTGCCGGAGAGTCCAGGGTTTGCATGGGAACCCCAGAAGCCAACACTGGCACCAGCTGGAGGACTGAGTGCATTGGGAAGGGAGGTGCTTGGCTTCAGGAGACAAACAGCACTGACTGTCCAGTATTCACACACCCCCTACCAGCAGACCAAAGCACAGTAATGGTGTCAGCTATTAAGGCAGCAATTTACCTGCCCTCCTAGTCAGAGGAAGGGGGCAGGTGCACCAGCCTCAGTCGTCGAGGTGGGCTACAGTATCAGCAGACATTTCTCCTGATAAACAAGTTTATGTAAGCAATAAGACATGACGGGGTGTGTGTTAGACAGTTCTAACGCATGGCTTAGGGGCGTAGTAAGGCATGAGGCCACAGGATGAGGGCCTTCAGCACTGCGGCCGCGTGCTAGAACTAACATACATCCCCAGAATATCTTATTGTGCTTAGAAAATTACACTGTGCACAGTATAACCTCATTTATCTGATTGTACTGGGGGACAATACAGTTGTCTGCATAAATGGAGTTTCAGATAAGTGAGGGAACTTTACAATTAAGTATTTTAAGCTGGGAGACACACCAAAGTTTTGGATAACTGAGAGTTTTGGATAATTAAGGTTTGGATAACTGGGATTTTAATGTAATTAATTTACATTTAAAAATTAAGAGACTTAAACACAAAAAAAAGTAACATTCTTGAAGTATTTTTTACATAAAATAGTTCCTCTGCCTCTAAGGGCCTAATGCATTTTCCTTTTACTTAAGACTTTGGTCCTAAGTAGGCTTCCATAGTTGCAGTTTTGCCATTGGGTCCTGTAGGTAACAACCCCCTTTCTTCCGATGCCATCCTCAGAACAAAAATAATGTACACATACCCACATACTTTTTTAAATGGTGACTTTTTATTTTATTAGTTTAGTTTGCTTATGTTGTAAATAAAATTACATTGATAGAGTGACTGAGCAGGCAGCTGGTCCTGCGTGAGTACCTTGACAGTTTCAGTTGTGAATGAGTGAGCAGGCGGGCAAGCCAGCTGGGCATGGGGGAAGCACAGCACTACGGCTGAGCTGAAATTGCTGATGTTTTGAATAAAAACAATTTTGAATTTAATTTTTACTGTTGTGTGTCATGAGTGGACAGCTGGCATCATGGGACTATGTAGACAGTTTGAGCCATGAGCATGCAGGAAGTCAGTTGTCGGACGGGCATGATGAAAGAGCGGTGCTACAGCTGACCCAAACAGTCACTATGTGGTAAGTGACTTAAAAAATAGCAAGCCGCATACTGTTTTGTCACTTGCCATTTGATTTCACTGAGAGGGTAGTTACTTTTACTTGTCGAGTGAAATTGTGAGGATTGCTGGTTGTTGATTGGAGGAAAAAAAAGCGAGGACTGAGCGAATGTTTATTTATTTAATTAATTTATTTCTTTCAAGTTTTGGAAATAACCTTTGAGCAGGATGCTCTTTTTCAAAGGTTCCACGTCAGTGAGAATAATGCACATACATAAGGAAACAGTCTACAAGACACGGTATAGAAACATAAGAATTTGACAGCAGATAAGGACTGCTTGGCCCACCCAGTCTGCCCATTTCCCTACCTGATGGATAAGCTGCAGATTCTAGTAAATCAACAGTTTACTTCCTCCTATCCCCCACTAGAACTGCCTTATGCCTGTCCCATGCATTCCTGAATTCTCCCACTGTTCTTGACTCCACAACCTCCTCAGGAAGGCTGTTCCATGCATCCACAACCCTCTCTGTGAAAAAATATTTTCTAACATTACCTCTAAGCTGTCCCACCTCTATCTTCAAATTGTGCCCCCTTGTTCTTGCACATATCTTCTTCTGAAAGACACTACCCTCTTGTACTTTGTTAATTCCCTTGAGATACTTGAAAGTTGCTATCATGTCCCCCCCCCCTTTCCTCAAGGGTATACATATTAAGCTGCTTTAGTCTCTCCTTGTATGTCTTCTGGTGCAGACCTTGCACCATTTTGGTTGCCCTCCTCTGAACAGCCTCCATTCTGTCTATGTCTTTGTAGAGACGGGGTCTCCAGAATTGCACGCAGTACTCAAGATGGGGTCTCACTAACTGTCTGTACAGAGGAATAACAACTTCCTGTTTTCTACTGTTGATGCCTCTCCCTATGCATCCCAGTTTCCCCCCAGCCCTCCTTACTGCCTTCTCACATTGTTTGCTCACCTTTATGTCATCTGATATAATTACTCCTAGGTCTCTTTCGATTTTTGTTGTTGTTATTAACTCACCCCCCGTTGTGTACTCTTCCCCTGGGTTTTTGTTTCCCAGATGCATTACCTTGCACTTCTTTGCATTGAATCTGAGCTGCCACATATTTGACCATTCCTCCAACCTTGCCAAGTCCCTTTTCATTCTTTCCACCACACCTTGTGTATCAATCCTGTTGCAGATCTTTGTGTCATCTGCAAAGAGACATACCTTTTCTTCCAGGTGCTCTCCAGTGTCACTTATAAAGATATTAAAGAGGACTCGTCCCAGTACCGAACCATGTGGTACCCCGCTAGTTACCCTCCTTTCTTCACTGTGGACTCCATTTACTATTACCCTTTGCGTCCTGTTGTCCGGCCAGTTTTTTATCCAGGCTACCACCTTGGGACCTACTCCAAGGCTGGCTAACTTTATATTAATCTTTTGTGTGAGACTGTGTCAAATGCCTTGCTAAAATCTAGGTAGGCTATATCCATAGCCCCTCCTCAAGTCTACTACTTTTGTCACCCAGTCAAAGAAATCTATTAGGTCTGTCTGACATGACCTTCCTGCTGTGAAACCATGCTGCCTTGGGTTCTGTGCCCTACTGGCCTCTAGGTACTCAACAATTCTTTCCTTCAGAAGTGATTCCATCATTTTCCCTACTACTGAAATCAAACTAACTGGTCTGTAGTTTCCTGCCTCTGCCCTGCTCCCACTTTTATGAAGTGGAATCACATTTGCCGTCCTCCAGTCCTCAGGTACCACTCCATCCTCCCATGATTTGTTAAAGAGAGTAGTCAGTGGTGTTACTAGTTCTACCCTTAGTTCTTTTAGTATTCTTGGGTGAATCCCATCAGGCCCCATTGCTTTGTCCACTCTCAGTTTCAAGAGTTCTTTCATGCAAAGCAACAAAGGTTCATAGATTACAGGTATAGGTAATGTACGATACAGTATTTATAGAGGCAGAGAAACACAGGCTACAAGGCACTGAGCAGTTCCAGATACTTATGAACTGACCATGGCAGGCAGCCATGATAGATGGCTCTGTGGTTGTTATAGCTGGGTAGAGGTAGAGGATAGGGAGTGTGCCAGAGTAGTGTGTGAGTGAGTGGAGGGTGGTGATAGTGAGTGGACCAAGTGAGTGGAAGGTAGTGACAGTGACGTCAGTCAGGGCAACAGAGTAGGGGGATGGCACCGCTTGTGAGTAAGTGAAGGAGGTATGGACAAGAGTGCCGCTTAGGTCCTGGGGAGCTTGGGGGGGGGCAGAGATAAGATTAGGGGATTGCAGTGGTGCCAGTGCAGGAGTAGGGTATAACAAAGCATGAGGGGGAAGCTATTTCCGCAGAGGCCAACCACCGGTGTTCAGTGTATAATGGATCTGTGGGCATGAGGACCAGAGATCGTGGGATGCAAGCCAGCGGTGGCCAGAAATTGGGGGTGGGTGGGGAAGAATAGTGACCAGTGAGAGGTGGTGCAGAGGATCAGGCAGGTGTCCCGCATGAACACCGACTCTTGTCCAGGAAGTATTTTTTCACTTCAGATTTGAAAGAGAGGTGGCTTCTAAGATTTATTAGGTGGTCAGGGATCTCATTTAGCCAGAGCGGGGCTCTGCAAGCAAAGGATCATTGTCCAAGGGATGTTCTTCTGAAGGGGATCAGCAGGGGTCCACGGTCCATGCCCCTTGTCTGGTATCAAGATTGCTTACTTTGTAGAAGATCAGCGATACATGGCGGAGTATAACCCATGCTGTCCGTCTTGGCAACCAGAGCCCATTCCACCCCCTGTCCAATAGCTGATAATCTAGTTTGAGGGCCATGTGGGGAGCTGATCACAAAGGTAGAGAGATAATATGATAATATTTATTCAGACACTGTATGTTTTTTTTTTTTCTGATCTGGATCAGGGTTTTTTCAGAGAGATTCATAGGAGCTTTTGTGTGTCATTGTGTTACCTTGTGGAGCGCAGCCTCACTAAGTGGGAATTGGGAATGGCAGCTTTTTGTTTTTTTAAATTCTAAGAGGCTCAGGGATTTCCTTTAGTGTCATGTGTACTGGTTCTTAGGACTAGTTTTAGCCATGTGTTAGACACTTCAAAAGCACGGCTAACAACCAATCAGATTTCTCAAAATCCTTTGCCTATTTTACAGTTTTTCTTATCTGTTTTTGACACCTTGTCCACCTTGTCCAGTAGGATGGTACTGCACGTCCTCCTACCAAGACACTTACCCCATGCTGCCCGCCTTGGCAACCAGAGCCCAACAGCTGATACTCTAGTCTTCCTTGTGCTTCACCCATAAAAGTGGCCTCTATGGATCGGGCATGCCGCAGGGAACAATCCAAGGAAGGCAAAGCTGAGGAGGGAGGTGCCCCCATGGTGTGTCCATTGAGGCATGTTTGGGGAAGTGGGTTTCATATGCCTCTGGAAGACCCAGTCTTATTTTCCTTCTTTTGCTGCTATGTCACTACTGATGTGCAGATGTCCTGCTGAGAACCCCCTAGTGCAATGGTTCTCAGACTTTGTCACAGTGAGCCTCCCCAAATCCATGGAAAAGATTTTGAGCCTCCCCAAAAAAATGAAATAATCTTGGGCCTCCCCAAAGAAAAATAACATACTGTACTTTGTGCAGTACACCATAAATAAATTGAAACCCCTTTGAGTACTTGGCTCTCATTCAGTTCTTTGTCTTATACCAACGTGGAATCTTTGAAAAAGAGCTCCTGTGCTCAAAGGCATTATCTGAATAATAAATAAATAAAATAAATAAATGTTATTCAGCTTACTGTAACTCCCCCCACACAGGCCAGCCTACTTGCTCTGCTATTTTTATTGTTGAACCGTTGTTACCCCTTGTTGCAGTACCTTCTTGGGTCAGACTACTTTCTCTGTTTCCTCTCTGTGAAATAACCTTCCTAAATACTTTGCCTCTCCCTGTCCTTCCCTGCTCCAAAGCAACTTCTCAGGATTACTTTTGTCTCTTTCTGCTATTGTTCATGGCACTTCTATGTTCAACCCTTGTATTTGGGCTCTTCTGCCATCAGGCTACAAATTGATCAATTATCACCTCTCATTATTAGTTTATTGTTCATATTTGTTAGCTACTATTATTCATTATGTATTTCCTGATTGTTTTGCAGTTACCTTTTGAAATGTATTGACTCCTTGCCCTTCCTCAAGTACACCTTGGCTCATTCACCTTCCCTTGCCACCAACTAGTAAATAAATACATAGATTTACCTACTATTACCCTCTTTCAGTTTGCTTCATCTCTTCACACAAAATATATAAAACTCAAAATTTAAATACAGTAATTTTTCAGACTTGCTTGAGCCTCCCCTGGAACAGGCTGGGGCCTCCCCAAGGAGGCTGGCCTCACCATTTGAGAACCCCTGCCCTAGTGTGCTCTGCCTTTCATGCATCTGTGTCTTGCTGCCAGCAGGGGGCAGGTAAGCACCAGAGTCTGCATCACATCCTTCCCAAGGAGGAGAGTGTATTGGTGGATGTTAGATCCACCTTAGCCAGCCTCCACTCCTGATATCCTGGGCTTATGGCACGATCCCAGGTCTCCAGTGTGCTAGAGTGGGCCTTCAGCACTCACTCCCATGGAGCTGACCTTTGGTGAACAAGTTTAAATAAATTAAAGGGGAACATTCATGAACCACATCCATCGTAATTTGAAAGCCCACAAAAAGCTCTTTTAAATGTGGTATTGGGTTTACTTTGGCAGCAGTCCGGAGGTATCGATAACTATCTCTCCCCCATATTGCTACTACATTGCCACAATTATTAGAACCTTGTGATGTCAGCTGGCCTGCTGGCGCAGTGGTAGAGCTTCTGCTTGTGATACCAAAGTCCCAGTTACGGAAGCGAGACGGGGATGTCAGGGGGCCAGCCAGGAGAAGTAGGACTGCACATCCCAAGGACTGCTGTCCTCCTCTGGGGTGCATGTTGGGGAAGCAAGCGGCATTTGACTGACCCCTGGTGGAGACCAAGGGTCAGACAGCTGGTGCTCAAGAATTTCAGGAGGCGTGCCAGATGTCCAGCGCTCAGCGCACCACTACGTCATTGCACACCATGCCTCCCTGGGAATAGCATCTAAGGAAAAAAATCATTGGCTGAGCGGGAGCACGTCCAACCTTCACCAGACCCCACGAAGCCAACCGAGGCATTTCCCCCTGGATCACGAATCAGTTTCCATTCAGGAAGGCCCCCTCCTCGACGGCCCCGCCCTGGGGGGTAAGCCAGGGTGCACTCCAGTGAGGTTGTTAAGTCCTGGGAGATGGGGTCTTGGTGGCAGGGGGTGGCTAAGCCCATGGTAGCTTGATCGTCACTGATATCACAAAGTTCTAAAAAGGGTGGTAAAATAGTAGCAATATGGGGCAGACTTAATTATTGATATATCTGGACTGTTGCTAGCTACATTTAAAAGAACTTTTCATGCACTTACAAATTACCATGGGCACAGTTCACAAATATCCCTTATTAATAAAACAAAATTGTAGAAATGCGGTGAATAACAAATCATAGTAATATGAAAAGAAAATCGGAAGTCTTCATTTTCACCAGAAGGGAAGGAAACCACGCTGGGATTTTGTTTTTATAGATTTTCTAAACATATCTGCTGAGGGTTCAGATATATTGAAGACTGACGGTACATCTGTTTGTTCTTTCTCACTCTTAGAATCATGGAAGTAGGCATGCATGGAAACACTGCCGTACTGCCCCCTCCCTACAGGTATTAAACTCATCAACGTCGTTTTCAACACCAATAAATGTTATGCCCTTAGACAATCACAGCTAGGTAGCCCTGAGCAGTGAATTCTCAGGGCAAGAGTTTAGTGCTGCAGGTTCTGCAGTTCAGTGCTGTGTTTTATGTTAAGGTATAAGGATGCTGATGAGGCACCAAAGCTCCCCCCCCAAAAAAAACACTGATTGCACAGCAGTGATGAAGATGCACAGTAGATGAGTCGGGAAGTAACCGTACCCTAACAAGTGATGATTTTCAGGTCTTCTACTACTGCATTTTCTTACTGTCTGTAATCAAGGTGGGGGTGGGGAGATGGGGGATTGAAAGCGGCTAGGGGTTCTGTTTAAAGACAGCAGCAGGCAATTGTTTTTTCTGTCTGACCTTTATAAATGCTGTGCTGTCAAAGTGAGCTGGGCCCAGTGGACCCCCCCCCCCCAACACCAGCCAGTACTAATGCTGTTCATTTACAGCCAAAGGCCAGCTGGACAGGTGCAGCTATATGATCCTGCTGCTCAGTCATCCTGTGTTCAGCCTTCTCTACTTGTGCAAGAACACAGGCATTTGTAACCTGTCGACTGTCGCATTTCAAAGCGCTGCTTATAAGGGAAAAAAAGTAGATATATTTATACTGCTGCTGAGGGCTCCTAGGCAACCCATGAAAGATGTTCGCACACTGTGCAATGTGTTGTCACACTCTGTCTGCTCAGTGTCATCATGCTGTGATAAGGGCCGATGATGTCACAGTGCCACACCCCCTAACTGCAGACAATGCTGGTTTTTTTTCATCTTTAAAGGAGAACTGCATTTTATCCATTTATTTCAAAAGCTTTACCAGGATAGACATGCTGAGCTGATAATGAGTCGTTTCCAGATGCGTCCTGGGGGTGGGTGGATATGGAAGATAGTACAAATGGAGAACAAAATCAATAGTAAATAACAGCATTGCAAAAATAATCATATACTGCAATACAGTACATCAAAAGGAGCAATAACAGAAACCTTGCAAGGCACAGCAGCAACAGTACAGCAAGTTACATGTGGTTAAAACAATAGTTCTTAGCTATGGGTTCCTGATGGAAATCACTACATCTGTAACCAGCGTACTCTAAGTCCATGGGGCTGGCCACTTGAGGTGCAAATCTGTACGCTAGTGAGGTAGACCACTCTAGCAAAAATTGTTCCAATATGCATTCAAGTCTTGCAATAATTTAGCATTTATTTACACTTGTCCCAACATTTTGCTCATGGAATTTAGTTCCAAGTAGAGTAGCATGCTCTGTTCTGCTCTGCTCTCTCTCGCTCGCTCGCTCGCTCGCCCGCTCTCTCTCTCTCTCTCTCTCTCATAATACATGACTGCCATTCAGTATGAGAGAGAACAGGGCATGCTGCTCCAGTCAGAAAGAAATTCTGAGAGCTTGTTAGCCCTTATACAAGCCGTCAGTGGATGTTCTCAGGTAGTCATTCCAAGAGAACTGAAAATCACATAGAGATGATCAGTATATTAAAAAAAACAAAAACTGAATGGTCCCTTGAGAAAGCCCTACACGGGCGAAACATCCTGGCTAGTGTAAATAAACCCTAGAGAATTACAAGACTGGCATACATGCAGTATATAAAATTTTGAGTTTGGAGAGGCAAGGGGAAATAACCCAACAGACATAGCGAGGGGAAGGGGCAGCTGAACTGCCAGGACAATATGAATATGGGGGAAGGAGACTGTATTAGGAATTTTTTTCTGTAGAAGCCTTTTTCCTTTTAAATACTGCTGCTTATTCTGTTATTGTTCTATCGTAACTGTCCTTTAACTTAGTCAGTGTTTCCCTTGTACACACTGGTGGCCATGAGTACTGTTTGAGAACTGCATGATAAAGTCTATGTTCACCTCTTCAGTTGAGTGATTCCACTCCTACCTTCAGGGTAGGTCACAAGCTGTCCATATTGGAGATCCCTCCCCCCCCCCACTCCCATCTGCACAGGCATCCCCAAGGGTCTGTCCTTGGCCTAATTATTTTCTCCATTTTCTAAACTACCTCTCCACTGCCTGCTCCTATGAGTTCATTTCCATGTACGCAGATGATACAGTACTCTGTAACTCCGGCTCCTCTGCCCTTGCCTTCATGGCTCAGTTCCAACTGGACTTTAACAACATCTACTACTGGTTCCATGAAAACCAACTATTTCTCAATGCCAAGAAAATGGCCTCTATGATTTTGGCTCCAGGCAGAGGCTTGCTAGACTTACCCATCTTCCCTCCTTCCATACGCTTGGTGGTGCAGCGATTGAACATGTTTCCTTCTTCAAGTATCTTGGGGTCAGACTAGATCATCACCTTGATTTTTCTGTTCATGTGGATGCTGTCCACAAGAAGCTTCACTCCAAGCTTGGTGCTCTTTACAGGAATAAGACGAGCACCCCACTTTCTGCCCGTAGGGAGATCCTCTTGAAGATGATTCTCCCCATCTTTGACTATAGTAATAACATTTACAGTGCTACTTCTAAGTCCACCTTAGCCAGACTGGATCCCCTCTTTCACTCCTTCTGTTGTTTTACCCTTGACAAACCCCTGCTCACTCCTCACTTTGTTCTTTGTACCCCCCTCCATTTCCCTCCACTCACCTGTTGTCAGGTGCCTTACCCACTGTGCCTCCTTTATTTCCAAATTTTGGTTTGACTCCCTCCCCTCATATCTTGGTTCTCTCCTCTCACCTCCTTCTACCACTTATTCTACTTACAACACTTGCTCTTGCTCTTTTGATCTCCATCCAATAAAATCCACTACTAGTAAAGCTGCCTTCTTTTTCCACTTCCCTAACATCTGGGGCTCTCTTCCACCTTCTGTTCACTTTGCTCCTACAC
This sequence comes from Neoceratodus forsteri, assembly GCA_016271365.2. Classification (NCBI taxonomy): domain Eukaryota; kingdom Metazoa; phylum Chordata; order Ceratodontiformes; family Ceratodontidae; genus Neoceratodus; species Neoceratodus forsteri. Next base: position 233,705,142 of record CM028131.1, read on the forward strand.
ATCACACTCTGAAATCTCTCCTCAGTGATCTCTCTACTCACTCCTGCAATTGCTTCTAATACTGGGCTGGACTTCTGTCCATCACCCTCCACCCTACACTGACACTGGTAGAGCTCCCCCCCCCAATTTTTAGTCACTACCCTTACCTCTCATATTAATGCATTGTTGCTCTCTACTTATTTGTTCTTACTGCTCTTCTTCTACAGTTTATTTATTGCATTGCATAATTCCTGCTCAGATGTTTTTATTTATTTATTTGAATTTTGATGACCAGGTTGGCCAACTGAGACAACCAAGTCCCTTTTTCAGTGGCGGCCTGGGGAACAAAATGTTCCGGTTACACTGATATACAATACATAGCATAGTAAAGCAAACATTGGGAGATACATAGTTTTAGGTATAGCGCAGTGTAACAAAGTCAACAGAATAAAATATATCAAATATACATTATATTAACATCTTATATTCATCATATAGGTTAGTTCATAATAACATCTTATATTCATCATGTAGGTTAGTCATGTCTGAGATATACCATTGGAAGAAAAGGGTGTGTGTGTGTGTGTGAGGGAGTAGAAGTGAGGGTGAAAGGGAGAGGGGTGTGTGAGAGGTGTAGTTAAGAAGTGGAGAGGACAGGGGAGCATTTAGGGAACAGAATAGGAAAGAGGGTAAGAAGGCTGAGGAGCAATGAGGGGCTAGGAAGCTTTTTGGACACAGTTACCATTGCATTCGGGAGGCAGAAAGAAGGTTTCTCTAACGTGTTTTATGAACATTGGGAAGGTCTGACATGTGAGTAGGGCATGATGGAGGTTGTTCCACTTTTGGGGTGCGGTGAAAGCGAAGGACCTTTGGCCTATGGCTAACTGAGTTTTGGGTACGTTAAGCATCGGGAGGTGAGAAGACCTGAAAGTCCGAGGAAAGGGTTTCAGAGTAATCATGTTAGATAGACTGGGAGGTGGGTGAGCTTGAAAGTGGTGAAGAGCACCTGGAGGTCTAGCTTGGCATTGAAAGAAGGCTAACCCAGTTTGTTTAGCACTGTACAGCAGTGGGCCTGTGCCGGAGCCTTAGTTGCAAAACAAGCGATTCTGTGGTAGGTTGCTTTAAACTTGGACAGGAGAGTAGCCTTCACTGAGTGAGCGACTGAGGCCCCGTAGAGGAGGCCTGGGAGGAGGGTGGCTGAGGCAATAGATTTCCTTGTGGTAGTCGAGAGATTGGGAGTTATGCAGTACAGGAGACAGAGTTTTTGATTGGTAGCTTTGATGATATTGTCTGTTTGTAGCTCGAGGGATATGTGCTCATCAAGTGTGAGGCCAAGGTATTTGAAGGAGTTAACACCTTCAAGCAGGGTACCAATGGTGGTTCTTAATGTCAAGGTGGAGTTAGAGGACACATTGAAGGACGTATGGCAGAATAACATGGTTTTGGGTCTTTCTGCATTCAGGACCAGCAGGTTGGCCTTAAACCATGCCTCTAAAGTATGGAAGTCACTTTCTAGACTAGCAGCAATGCTGTTGACATTCTTAGAGGACCTATATAGAATGGCATCATCAGCATACAGCTGGACAATTGCCCCTCCACAGTTCAACAGCAGGTCATTGATAAAGATAGAGGACAGAAGCAGGCCTAAGATTGACCCCTGGGGAACCCCGTGTGAGATAGGTGCTAAGAGTGACAGAGCTCTGTCCCATTTCACACACTGGAGTCTATTGGATAAGTAGTTTGAAATTTAGGTGAGAGAGTTGATATCAAGGCTGAGGTGTTGAAGTTTTGAGAGTAATAGGGGGTGGTTGACAAGGTCAAATGCCTTTGTGAGATCAATAAAGATTGCTTCAGTGGCTTTACCCTGATTCATTGCTTGAAATATATCAGAAGTGACCCATAGGAGAGCGGTTTCAGTCTCATGTGATTTATGAAAGCCATGTTGGTGGTCAGTGAGGGCATTGGTCAGTTCAAGATACAAGTAAAGTTGGTTATATAATATTTGTTCTTGAATTTGTGTGATTGGGCATAAGATGGATATGGGTCTGTAATTTTCAACACGGTTGGTCTGCCCATTTTTATGAACAGGGACAATGACTGCGGTTTTCCATTTGTCCGGTATTGTATGTGTGGTAAATGATCTATTGATTAGTAAGGTGATTCGGAGGGCAAGTGCTGGTGCTCTTAATTTGAGGAATTTGGGAGACAAGGTGTCGAACCCAGGGGAGTTATCAGGGTCGCGTTTTCTCAGAAGTTTAAGAACCTCTCTTCTAGAGGTGGTTCTAATATGGAATTGAGGATGGGAGACTGCTGGGTGATCAGCTAGTGATTCAGGGTGGGTAGTTGGTAGGCCGGCTTTGTAAGTATCTAGTTCAGTGAAGAAAAGATTCTATGTCAGAAGATGTGGATAATAGATTGTCTTTTGTAATCATGTTTTGAGGGACGGTGCATTCATTTCCTTTGCAATGCCGGTAATTACTTATTTTAATACCTAACTTCATATTATTGTACTTTTATACTTTGTATTTGCACTGCTTTCCCCTCCTCCCATTCCCCAGGATGCATCTGGAAACAAGCTGATACCAGCTCAGTATATCTTTCCTGCAAAACCTTGGAAAGAAACAAACACATAAATAAATACAAATAAACAGCTAGATAGATAAAATAAATTTCCCTATAACCATATAGTTCTATAGCAGAACACGAATACAACAACATCAGAGTTTAACAAGGACAGCAACTATATCATACAATTCTAAACTCATTTTTACTGCCAGTGTGTAAATCAGAAACACCCACTGAATTTACTAAAAGTCCAGTAAAGATGGAACAGCAACAGGATTTGAACCAGTATTGAAAAACATCTTCCACAGAAAGCACGGGCTCACAGGCTTAAAGCAGCTCTTCTTTCAAGCAGCAGTTCATGTTAAGGAGAAATATTTTTTACTGATATACCCTTTCATCCATTTCCAATTACACTTTTATACCACCTTATAAGATGCGCATCACCCCCATTTCAAGTCTGTTTTAGCATTTTGAGTAGATCTGAAATAATTCAAGGAACATCCTATTATGCACTTTAAAAACAAAGGCACTGAAGCAAGGTTTACAATGGAAGGGCACTGGAAATAAAGTCAAGATTCAAAGAAATATAAAATTGCACATACCCATAATGCAAAGCATCATGGATAGTTTATGTAAATCACCATGAAAGAACTATGACTTTCTTGGCTAGGCTGCCCTGATGGCCCATCAGCAAAGTATTGCTCTGCGGTGTAGACAACCCGAGTTCCAGAGTAAGCTTGTGTTGCCACGTCAGGAGTCAGACCAGGCTAAGGCATCTGCTGTACATCAGTGCACCTCAGCTAGGGAAGGTCAGTGGTGAGTTCCGTTGGCAAAGTAATCCCTGCGGCTGGACCACGGAGCTTGTTCCCACTGCAGGGTTGGCTGTGTGCATGCAAGGCCATGCAGGGACTATGCCAACATCAAAGGAGGTAGGAGGGACTAAAAATGAGGAAAAAAAAACATTCCAATCTACATGATGGTCCAGGCCTTGGGGGACTCCCCTGGGTCCTAGTTCTGCTGGCACAGGATTCTAGTCCTCATAATAAACTGACCTGGGGGGAGGATGGCCCTCCCCCTGGAGCCTCTGCCAGGGAGGGTAAGTCATGAGGGTAAACTGTGGGTTACTTGGGGGCTTGGAAAGTTGGAGATTGTGGGCCCAAACACAGTATATCCCTTGAAAGACGCAAGTGGCTGGGAGAAAACCCTCTATATGAAAAAAAAGACTTTCTTGGATTTCAGCAGGACTGAATGGTGTCAAAATGCCTCATAAACAATGTGTAAAGGCTGGCAACGGTAGAGACAGACACGTGTTTCGCTCCTGTTAGGACTCATCAGTGTGCCACATCTGTATCTCAGTTCAGAGAGACGGGGAAACCAGCCCCATGAGGTCAGTGGTTTGGGTCTGGATGAGTCCACAATAGGAACGTTTTCATCAATATTCTCAACTGTCTTTGGATACTCATGGTTTAACATCGATTATCTTGTGTCGTGACTAATATGGAACTATCATGCAACTGAAAATTGCTTATGGGACACTGGAAATGTAAGGGTTAACTCCAGACCATAGAACTGAAACTCTTATGGTGAACACAACATGAAATGTGGCACCATATAAAAGGACTTGGAAACAAAAGAGCAGCAGGGATCAGCATCAGAATTAAAAAGCAGCGTATAATGAAGCATATTAATAACATTCTTAACATGCGCTGCAGCTTTGAAGACTGGCTATATGACCAGAACAGGCATGGTACAGAGCACAGTATAGTTACCCCTTCCCACCCATGGGCAAACCCTTACAATGGTCTGCCACCTGCCCTGATTTAAACAAGATAGTCTTTGGTTTGGGTTATGGCATTCTGACCAAAAACAGGATGAATGAAAGAGGTCCTAATTCATTTCTTATTTTTGTATTGAAAAGAAGCAGAGAAGGGTCACCCAGTGGCCCAACTGGTAGAATCATTCTCTCATACGGGTGACCAGAATTCAGGAGTGGGCTTGGGAGCCAGCTGGTCAGCCAGGGGGAGTTGGAAGGTGCTGCTGCATGGCATTGCTCACAGCCAAGGAGTGAAGTGCCAGGTCTGCAGCGCCAGCACTAAGGTATGCTGGAAGCTTGCCTTCTGCATGGCACCGTGCAATAGGTGAGTCCAGGGGTGAAGACATAAAGAAATCAAATTAAACTTTGCACACTGGCCAGCAAGCATGATGGCGCGATGGTGCTGGTACTCTCTGGTCTCACCCCACATGGATCCTCATTGGTGTGAAGAGGGGAGAGGCAGATGGTACTGGGGGGACTGGAAAATGCCTAATGTCAGGCATAGGCAGAGGACATGGGTCACAAAACTGTATGCGAAAAAAAAAAAAGAGGCAGAGAAGTTAAAACCTTAACTGAAATATGGCTAGTGAATTATTTAATGATCGTCAATGTAAACAAACAAAATAGGGAGTGTCAACTTTGGCTCTCTAAAGAGACAACACCTGTTGGGCTAGAAAAAATTGCAAAATGGTTTTGTGAAAATGCTGTTTTGTTATGAAGTGCCTCAATTCATTTTTTCAAAATTAAAAACATTTTTCCTATGTTTCTGTGATTTGGAGTTCTTGAAAAGTGGTAGCCCTACCCTTACATGACTCACTCATGGCTCTGGCCCTTGTGAATGATGTGGTTTTGTTATGAGTGGAATAAATATACTTAGCTCATTCGGAACTGTGTGCTATCCTCTCTGTCTTGTTCAAAGAAATTTCTTTTGGTGTCACTTATATATTAGTGATTCACTGCAAAATGTTGTGACCCAAGTAAAAATCTCTAATGTCAGTACTACTCAGTGCTTACTCTTGCCTCAGGTCGTGAGCTTTTTTTAAAAAATGTATTTATTTATTTGATAACCAGGTGGGTGCACTGATCCCTGGGACCATTTTCAGGCACAACGCAGGCCAGGTAGCTGGCCCACAGTTTACATGACACAGGTTATGGTTCATGTCCCCCGGTGGAAATAGGATCTCTCACCTTGTTTCTGACATACAATGCAGCATATTGGGGGAGGGCTGGGGGTGCTAGGGTGCTGCACCGTCATGGATGCCAGTCTACATTTGAGATATTAAGCCAATCTTCCTTTGGCCTGTCTCTAATTGTTGCTGAGGTCGAAGCTCAAGATGTCATAGCATGTTTTAGGAAAATAAGGGACTCGGCCTCCAGCCTTGTCCAGTATTCCTTCTGTTAGTAAGACTGCTTCTGCAATTGCCTCTGACTGTATGTGGATGTTGTTGAGGGGCTGTAAAGCTGGTATGTCTGCACTGTCACCATCAAACCTGTTGGAACATATAAATCAAGAGACGGAAAAAAAAGAGCCAGTTGCCCATCTAGTCTGCCTCCCTCCTCTTTTCAGTCTCATCCATCAGCAAATATACACATCATGTGATTTTGCTGTAGCTATAATGTACTGGCATACACAGTAATGTTTTAATTATAAAATGGGTAAAAAAATGCTTAGAATTAATTGGTGGATAGTGACAGTTTCACCCGTGATACTATCCCAGCAGAACCTTACAGGTGAGACTACTGCCCACAAAACAGCCTACTTGCAACAGTAAATGCATAAATGAATCTATTTTTAATCACAATTAGGTGTGTTGCTGGGATAACATCACTTCTTGGGTGGTTGAAGGCACTTGCTCTGTGGCCTCATGCCTCAAATTGCACTGGAGCTCTGACACTATCCCAGTATGACACATGCCCTGGCATGCCTTGTTGTTTAATTCTTATTGTGATCTGGCACTGAGGAGAGGAAAAATTGCCTGTGGCAGAAATCTCTGGGAACCAAAAGCTTAGCGGATCTGCCGGTTCCTCCCATGCATATTACATTATGGTTCACTGTGTTGATAAAATTATGCACTGTTAGTGTTCAAAAAGCATCTTAAGATACAGGCAGGGTTTTTAGAAGGATCAGTCCAGGATCCATCTGCTCGTCTGTGTCCATAGCGATATATTTGTAACTGTGTCTGCAGCCGAAACTTTGTAACACTGTCTGCATCTGCATATTTGTAACTTTTTCTGCAGCCACATATTAGTAACTGCATCTACAGCCACATCTTTGTAACACTGTCTGCAGCTGCATATTTGTAACTGTGTCTGCAGCCGCATATATGTAACTGTCTGCAGCCGCATATTTGTAACTGTGTCTGCATTTTTGTAACTGCGTCTGCAGCCGCATCTTTGTAACACTGTCTGCATCTGCATATTTTAACTGCATCAGCGTCTGCCTTTTTGTAACTGCATCTGCAGTCGCATCTTTGTAACACTCTCTGCATCTGCAAATTTGTAACTGTGTCTGCATCTGCATATTAGTCTCTGTGTCTGCAGCTGCATCTTTGTAACACTGTCTACATCTGCATATTTGTAACTACATTTGTAGCTGCATATTAGTAACTGCATCTACAGCCCCATCTTTGTAACACTGTCTGCATCTACATATTTGTAACTTTGTCTGCAGCTGCATATTAATGACTGCTTCTGCTGCCACATCTTTGTAACAATGTCTGCATCCGCATATTTAGAACTATATCTGCAGCTGCATCTTTGTAACACTGTCTGCATCTGCATATTTGTAACTGTGTCCACAGCCACTTATTTGTAACTGCATCCACAGCTGCATATTTGTAACTATGTAAGCAGCTACCTCTTTAGAAACATAGAAAACATAGAAACATAGAATTTGACGGCAGATAAGGACCGCTTGGCCCACCCAGTCTGCCCATTTCCCTACCTACTGGATAAGCTGCAGATCCTAGTTAACCAGCAGCCTACTTCTTCCTACCCCCAACCCCTAGAATTGCCTTATGACTGTCCCATGCATGCTTGAATTCCACCACTGATTTTGACTCCACAACCTCCTCTGGAGGCTGTTCATGCATCCACAACCCTCTCTGTGAAAAATACTTCCTTAAATTACCTCTGAGCCTCCCCCATCTTCAAATTGTGCCCTCTTGTTCTTGCACACCTCTTTTTGAAAGATGCTACCCTCTTGGACTTTGTTGATTCCCTTGAGGTACTTGAACATTTCTATCATATCCCCCCTCTCCCTCCTTTCCTCAGGGCTATACATATTAAGCTCCTTTCGTCTCTCTTCATATGTCTTCCGGTGCAGACCCTGCACCATTTTAGTTGCCCTCCTCTGGACAGCTTCCATCCTGTCTATGTCTTTGCGGAGACTGGATCTCCAGAACTGCACACAGTACTCCAGATGGGGTCTCACCAGCTGTCTGTACAGAGGGATAATAACTTCCTGTTTTCTACTGGTGATGCCTCTCCCTATGCATCCCAGCAGGAATGCCAACTTTTAGGAATCTTTGCGGGTGCTCATTGCCAGTAGGTAGTATTTTTCCTGTGACCAGGTTCCCTAATAATCCTTTGCTGCAGGCTGCACCCAAAATATTGAGGGTGCTTATGTCAACTTTGTGGGTTCTAGAGCACCCAAGCACCCATGGAGTCAGCTCCTATGCATCCCAGTATCCCCCCAGCCCTCTTTGCTGCCCTCTCACATTGCTTGCCCACCTTTAGGTCATCTGATATGACTACCGCCAGGTCCCTTTCCATTTTTGTTGTTGTTAGTATCTCACCCCCCATTGTGTACTCTTCCCCTGGGTTTTTGTTTCCCAGGTGCATTACCTTGCACTTCTTAGCATTGAATCTAAGCTGCCATACATTTGACCATTCCTCTAACCTTGCCAAGTCCTTCTCATCCTTTCCACCCCACCCTGTGCATCAACTCTGTTGCAGATCTTTGTGTCATCTGCAAAGAGACATGCTTTCCTTCCAGTCCCTCTGCAATGTACGCTTATAAGACATTGAAGGGACCCAGTCCTAATACTGAACCCTACGGTACCCCACTAAGTAACCCTCCTTTCTTCTGAGTGGACTCCATTTACTAGTACTCTCTGTGTCCTATTCTCAGCCAATTCTTTACCTAGGCTGTCATCTTGGGACCCACTCCCAGGCTGGCTAACTTGTATATTAATCTTTTGTGTGGGACTGTGTCAAATGCCTTGCTAAAGTCTAGGTAGGCCATGTCCACAGCCCCTCCCTGATCTACTACTTTGGTCACCCAGTCAAAGAAATCTATCAGCTTCATCTGGCATGACCTTCCTGCTGTGAATCCATGCTGCCTAGGGTCCTGTGCCCCTCTGACCTCTAGATACTTGACAATTCTTTCCTTCAGAAGTGATTCCATTATTTTCCCTCTTTGTAACTGCGACCACATTCACACATTTGTAACTGTGTCTGTATGCACATATTTAACTGCAGCTGCATCTGCATATTTGTAATTGTATCTGCATCTACCAGGACTCTCCTAACACTACTATCTACCTGGCTGACAATGCATCAAAAACCAGGTGCAAAACAGATGCTTTCTGTGAAATAAATGTGCTATTTAGGACATAGAAGCAAGTGGACCAGCTGACCCAGTGGTAAATAGGGCTGAGGCACCACAGGTGCCTTATCTTCTCCTATGCCGGCGACTTGGGAATGGAGGCGGATCACTCAGGGGTCGGCCAGGGGAGGGTGGATCGATCACCCATTGAACTGTTCTCCTTCCTCAGAGAGGAGGGACTTTGTGGCTTGGCGATTGACTGCAACCTGGACGAATCCGGGTGGAGGTGCACGTGAGTCACCTCCGGGGGGGCTCCATGATAGAGCACCGGAGGTGTAACTTCGCAGAGGCAGAGCATGCACATTGTGCTCATTGAACATCATTTAAGGAGCCTGGGGAGAAAATGTCTGGGGGAAAATCTGCTGGGATGGGCTCCATGAAGCCCTGTCCATCAAGCCGTTGGCCCACCCACTCTATCCGGAATCTGGGATCATCTTGATTGTGCTCCGAATGGGGGAGGATGGCCCTCTCTTCCTGGCCGCATCATGGGAGGGAATCTGCAGGGGATGCTAGGTCACCGGACACCAGAGGAGAGTAAGGGATGGCTACGGCTGACGGGACAGAGAGGAACCAGACCCCCATTCCTGCTACGGAGGATAAACACCTTTGTAGCAAATGAAAGAAGCAAGTGAAGCATGCTGTTGTGTCCACCTTGTCTGTAAATCTGACCCATAGTGTGTGTGTGTGTGTGTGTGTGTGAGAAAAAAGGCATTACATAAACCAAAGTCCACTATAGGAGACCTCCATCCCCGAGCATTATGAAGGACATCAGCTAATCCTTTTTTTGTTGGTGTTGTTTCCTTTACCACTACACATTGTTCATATTAATCTCACATCCCTTAAAAATGACATGAACCACAAAAGATTTTCTGAGGCCAAAAAGCTGTGCTACTCATACCTCCTCTTTTCCTTTTTATAGTCTAAGTATTTGATGATGTACCTTGAACAGTTTAAATGTGTTTTTAAATAAAACATCTGTCTGTCTGTCTCTCTATATATCTATCTACCTACCTATTCAAATGCTTTTCATACGCTCTTCTTAAACAGGCTACAAAATGTGTTATAAACACTTGAAAGGAAGAGTGAAATGTAAAAAAAGATTATCTGCTGAACTTCGAGAGCTGAAACATTACGTTACGAAAGTATATGCAGAAATGCAGAGTTGCTCTTTAAGTGTAGGGTGACCACTTTATTATGTCTCAAATATTAGTAGCTAGATAGACAGACAGACGGAGGAGGAGGGAGGGAAGGAGGAAGGAAGGATACAGTAAATAGGCAGAGACAGACAGACAGATAAGTAGATAGATAGACAGTCAAACAGGAAGGAAGGAAGGAAAGGAAAGGAGGTAGGGAGGGTGGGAGGAAGGAAGGAAGGAAGGCGACAGTAAATAGGCACAGGCAGACAGACAGATAAGTAGATAGACAGACAGGAAGGAAAGAAGGATATGATTTTGGGATGGGAAATGGCTTAGGCATAACTGGAAAGAAGTGGCAGCACCAAACGTCACGGGAAGGATGGAGATGCCAGATCTCAAAAAATACTATAAACCAACCCAGATCTGTGCTTTTTATCTGAAGAGGAGTCAGGAAGAAGGGGGTTAGAAGAAGCAGCTCTAGGTGGTACAATGAGATCTTCACCTGCTGCTTAAACTAAACTTTACCAAGGCTGATATTCGAGCCATAGACAACAAGTGGACCAAAACCACCATAAGAGTCTGGGCCCAGCTGATCAGGGACCACAATGCACTGGAAATCCATGCAGTCACCTTTCCCATCACCTCATGTACATACTTTCTCCCAGCAAGGACTGACCCCATTTTTAGCATATGGCACATTAGGGACCTCTACTATCTGAACCATATTTACAAGACGGTGCAGTTAAGGGTTTCTCAAAATTAACGGCAAAATAGAATCTCCTGAAAACAGACCTAGTTTGATATTTTCAAATGCCCTCTCAGATCTCAAATCCTCCTACTCATGAACCGTATCACTGATTGCTTATTCAATGCAGCTACACAGCCAAATGAGAAGAAGCTTTTCTCTAAGCTGGTGCAGCACTTAGCAGTTTTCAATCTACAGGCAGAGAGATGGACCTTATCCAAAAGAATTGGCACAAAGAGCTGGGTCATCATCTACATTCTGCCCAACTGCAGGTGATTGGGAACAAATCCCATAGGACCACAGCAAGACAAATGTGGCACAGATTCATATGAGAGACTCTGAGCAGTTTTTTTGGGATGTTCACGATCAAAAGCACGGATCTCTGTTGGAGGCAATATGGGATTAGATCGACACACCTAAATGTTTTCTGCTCATGCTCCACAATTGCTCAATACAGGGTGTTGACAGCAGGCATAATCCACATAATAATAAAAATATGCAACCCCTTAGGCTCAGAAAACATGGTCCTGGATTTCCTACTCCCATGAGTGAATATGTCAGGATACCAATATCCATTCAGGATCTTCAGGGCAGCATTCTCTGAATCCATCACTTATGTATGGCAAACCAATCCCCCCACCAGCCCTCCCACACTGCCGGACTGGGAAAACCAATGCTGTTGAATCCTGGACATGGAGAAACTCACCACGAAGTTGAGACACCTGAAATACCTTTTTAACACTCACTGGATGAACTTCCACACTTATTTTGAGAAGGTAGATGGAACCCCAGTGCCAATCCACCTTCTCATCCCGAATAGGAGGCCAGAGCCTAGTATGCGCCCTCTCTATCAAGAGAAAGAGTAGGGTAAATCTAAAGAGAATTTTAGGAAGTTACCCATAATAGGTATGTCCCTAAGCCGAATATGTCTATGAAGATGCTATCCATTAGCAGGTGTTTTCATAGTGCCACATGTTAAGTGCAGTAAGTGTATTTTCAGGCTAGAAATTGATTAAAGAAAGATACTGATGAATGTACCATAATGGATGTAATGCCTCTAATTGATTGATAATAACTATGATGTCTGTAACATGCCAATATGAATGTCTGAGTATAAGACCTCTGACTGCACTAAAACTCAATAAACTTCCAGTTTTAAAAAAGCATTTTGACTGTCCCCTACCGACGTTATAGCATCTTTGCTTATTACATGATAGTGCTTACCATGACAACAGATTGTGATGTCACAAACAGCAATTGTAAGGTCAATTAGGTACAGCTGGAGTATGTTTGAAAGGCACAGAGAAATGAATGCTGCATAATCTGAAATATTTTGTAGACCAATAAAAAAAACACTGTAAAACACTAAAGTCAAACATAACAGTTGTAAATAACAGCCTTTTTACATTCGTTGCGCGCATGCGCAAGGAACATCTTGGGAGAATGGGACACTTTGGAGGTGTGCCCCTCCTCTGCAGTCCCCTGCTCCATTGAGCAGGCGTGGCAGTCCTGCACCAATCGGACGCGGTGCTGTGTATGACAGCGGTGGTCTTCTCTTCAAAAACCACCGCTGTGTGCTTCTGGCGATCGCCACCAAATCTTTGCTGCCACACTGGAGCCCACCCAGCGTGGCTGCCGGCGAAACTCCAGTCCCACGTCGGCTCCACACCCACAGCCATTCTTCTGCACGCTGGGAGCCCACCCCAGCGTGGCAAACCGTCCTCATCGTCTGCCGACTGGGGTGCCCAATTCCCTGTCGGCTCCACGGCCCCCAGCCATCCTTCTGCCATGCTGGGAGCCCACCCCAGCGTGGCAAGCGTCCACGTCGTCTTTTTTTTAAAAACCTGTAAAATAAAACAATCCCACGGCGCTTCTCCCAACCCCCTTCCACAACCGCACCCACCCTGCGCACCTGCCTCCCCACACCCCCACCCCATACTTACCTCCGGGCTGGGCGCCAGCGATCTTAGATGGACCGGGAACCGTCTGCACTCTTCAAAGCCGACCCATGAACTGAGGAAATGCCGGTAAGCTGTATAATGGGCTAGATAGGGGTTTCAACTGTGCATATCTCAGGCATTTTTGGAATTTTTGCACCAAATTTTCAACATAGGCTTTTGGGACCCTTTTCATGAATGATGTCACTGTCAGCGTTATTCGGGCCGAAGGGTGATTTACTGATCACATGCGAAATCACCCTTGAGCAAGCGTCTATTGTCCTTGACATCATTCATGAAGAATCCCAAAAACCCATGTTGAACATCAAAAAATGACACTGTTTCTGGCGTAGATTGCGCGGTTCCTCGCACACTCCGTGAGTTCATGATTTTTCAATATTTTCACTCCAGATTTTCAACATTGCCATTTTACCACACCTCCTTATGAGCAGTATGGCTGTCATTTTCACATCCTGCCCAAAATGTGTTTCTACCATGTAGCACACAATGGTGCAGTCGTTGTCTTGAAATCAATGTATGGGACACATTAAGAAAACCACCATGACACTGTTCATTAACAGAGATCTTAAAATGGCTATGTTGAAAATTTGGTGAAAAATTCCCTAAAATTGACTGTTTCACAATGCGTTCGCGGTTCCTGCATTTCGTGGATTCTTAATTTTCAATATTTCCACTCCAGATTTTCAACATTGCCATTTTACCACACCTTCTTATAAGTAGTACAGCTGTCATTTTTCACATCTCACCCAAAACGTGTTTCCCCCCATGTAGCGCACAATGGCACAGTCGGTGTGCGAAATCAATGTATTTAAGGTTTAATAATGATTTAAGAAAATCACAGTGACACTGTTCATTAGCAGAGGTCTTAACATGGCTATGTTGAAAATTTGGTGAAAAAATTCCTAAAAATGACTGTTTTCACAAGTCATTCTTGCGCAGTTCTATGCTGCTTCGTAAGCTCGAATTTTCAATATTTTCATACAGATTTTCAACATTGCCATTTTACCACACCTCCTTATGAGCAGTACAGCTGTCATTTTCACATCCTGGCCAAAGCGTGTTTCCGCCCATGTACGCCTGGCGCGAGTTGGTGTGCAAAATCAACGTATGGGACACATTAAGAAAATCACAGTGACACTGTTCATTAGCAAAGGTCTTAAAATGGCTATGTTGAAAATTTGGTGAAAAAATTCCTTAAAATGACTGTTTTACGAGTGTGCGTTTCGCAGTTTCTCATGCAGCTCGTAAGTTCGCAATTTTCAATATTTGCACTCCAATGACTTCCAAATACCTAAACAGCACATAGAAGCAAGCAACATTCGGCATTGACAAATGCTTGTACTTCTTTGTCACTGATTTTTTTAAGCCATGTCCAAGTGCCAAATACCACTGCAAAAACCTGCAAGCGAACGTTCGCCATTGACAAATGCTTGTTGGTTTAGTAGCTACTTGCTTGTTTAGTGTTTTAGGGTTGGAGAAACTAATGAAAACCCTACTAAAAGAAAGACTGGTTGATTACCTAGAAACCAATGGGCTGCAGAACCACAGGCAGCGCGGGTTCACAGGGGGAAGCTCATGTCAAACGAATCCGCTAGACTTCCTCAAATGGGTGACCAGGTAAATAGACGAGGGGAGGGCAGTGAACATAGCTCATCTAGACTTCAGTAATGCTTCTGACACAGTTCCCCACAGAAGGCTGATTAGGCAGCTGACCAATTTGGGGTGCAGGCCAAAAATAATACATTTGGTTTGCAACTGACTAATGGCTAGGAGGCAGAGGGTAGCGGCAAATAGCAAAAAACCCTTAAGGATGGGAGGGGGAGACCAGCAGGGTACCACTAGGTTCAGTGCTGGGACTAGTTCTTTTCAATATCTTCATAGGGGACATTGCAGAGAAACCGGAGGGGGAAGTCTGTCTTTTTACAAGTAAATCCAGGAGGGAGTGAAAACAATATGCAGGGATCTGGGGAAACTAGAGGAGCAGCTGAAGGCACTGCTGTTGGGGTTCAATGTCAGAGAGTGCAAAATCACGCACCTAGGGCACAGGAGCCCCGCTGCTGAGCATAGGTTGGGGGGGGGAGATGTTTCAGTCACTAGACAAGAAATGAACCTTGGGGTTATTATTTCAGAAGACCTCAAGGTGGCAGCACAGTGTGACAAGACCGTGGGCAGAGTTAGTGGGATGCTGGGGTGCACAGGTGGGGGCACTGCCAGCAGTACGGAAGTACCGCTGTCATTGTACTGCTCCCTGCTGCACCCCCCACCTGGAATATTGTGTCATGTTCTGGAGACTGCACCTCAGGAAAGACACAGCAGGAGTTGAAATTAAGTTTTGCAGTCACTAACCAGTGGGGCTAGTGACTGGGAAAATCCACTAACCCCACAAACGTTTCTACTGGCCCAGTTGGGGTACTTACTGAAATATTACCTTTTCTGGCATAAGACTGCAGGGCTACTTAAAATTGTTTTTACTAGCCTGATACAGAATCTACCAGCATTTGGCTAGTGGGTAGGTGCCACTTTCCACCCCAGCACAGGCAGGGTGGAGGTGGTCCACAGAAGGGCAACCAAGATGGTGCAGGGGTTGCAAGGGAAGCCCTATGAGGAGAGACTGAGGGATCTCAATATGTACACCTTGGAGGACAGGAAAGTGAAGGGTGACATGATTGAGACCTCCAAGTACCTTACAGGGGTGAACAGAGTGAAAGGAGGGAGTCTCTTCCAAAAGAGGACAAGCTGCAGGACTAGGAGGCATGCAATTAGATTGAAAAGCAGAAATTTCAGGAAGGATGTGAGGAAATACTTCTTCAAAGAAGGGTGGTAAAATCATGGAACCGACTGCCAGTTGACGTTCTGGGAGCTAGAATGTTGAACAACTTCAAGATTGCATGGGATGGACACAGGAACATATTACAGGGACCGGTGTGTGGTGTGTGTGTGTGTGGGGGGGAGGTCCTCAGAGACCATTTAGGGTTGGTGGATGGGGTGGGCCTGGCGGTTCTTTTCTGCTGACAGTTTTCTATGTTTCTTAAACATTGGTTCTAATAGTGTTGCAGTGTCATAGCAGAGTGCCCTCCAGAGGCTGACGGGTGTAAATAATGACATAGGAAGGATGTCACTGCCCTGAAGAAAGCACAGCGTTAGGTGATGTCTGGTCAAGAATTTAAGTTATAAGTTCAGCTTAACAGAGTTAGGCTTATTATTCATGGAAAAGGGGACTCCTTGAGTTGACATAGAAGAAATATAGAAAATGGGAGAAGTGTAACCTCAATACCGATTGGCTAAAAGTGCCAATCTGCTGATCTGGTATGAGACAACACAGACAGAGAAATAACTAGTCCCAGTCTCCGTTGCCTCATATCATTCTAAATAGAACTGGGCCAGCAGAATGTTGAAAAAGGCAAATACCACCCTCCCCTTCCCATCTGATTTAAACTGTCAAGTTACGACAGTCATCACATCCGAGCCAGAAGGTAAAAAAAAAAAAAGAAGTAAAATACAAAAATCAAAAGGCTGTCATGTTCTTCCCTGTATTTTGGGCAGAAAAGGCCTGTGTTCCATCATGTCTGCCCAGTTTCTGCCTGAGAAGCTCCAGACCATCACTGCTCTGCCTAGGCTGTGTGCCCAAGCTGCAGTAATTGCCCGTCCCCCCACCCATCCTCCACTCCCTGTATTTGCCCTCACCAACCTCCTGTAGATGTCCCACTTCCTCTTAAACCCTTTCATTCTTAGAGGGCTTCCAAACTATGAAGGGGCTCAGTCAGGGTGGTTTGTGCAAGCAGTTTACTGTGGTACACAGTTCTTAAATGAAGAGACACAGTCTAGAA
Source organism: Neoceratodus forsteri (assembly GCA_016271365.2). Classification (NCBI taxonomy): domain Eukaryota; kingdom Metazoa; phylum Chordata; order Ceratodontiformes; family Ceratodontidae; genus Neoceratodus; species Neoceratodus forsteri. Next base: position 233,721,774 of record CM028131.1, read on the forward strand.
ATGTGGAAACTTATTGCTAAAAAGGACAAATTAGAGAGAACATTTTCCACCTTGGGGCAATGACAATATAGAATAAGATTGAAGCAAACGGTGTAAATCAATTGAAGAAACAATGTTGATGTCCTTCTGGAGAAAGCAGCGATTAGAATGAAATGGTTAAAGAAAAATAGGGAGGTGAAATTAAGATCATCTTCAATTGGCTGACTTTTTTCAATCAATTAGCCTTTTTCTGTGCCCCAAATCCCCTGTTTGCAGCAGAAAGGACACTGAGAAGACAATAAGAGATATGAAACGGGGCATGGAAAAATCATAGGTGGTCCAGGGTATGACAGCTTAAATGTAATGCTAAGAAGTGCAAAAGCAAGAACACTGGCAAGAAAAACCCTGTAACAGATTATTGGTTGGGGTTAGTGAGAATGGCATAGATCAGAGAAGAATCAGATCTTGGAATGCTCATTAGTGACTACCTCAAGTCTAATGCCCAGTGCAATAAAGCATTTGGGAAAGACAGCATGATGCTTGGGTGCATGGGAAGGGATTCTACAGAAGCAGGAAGGAGCTTTCTCAGGTCCCTGGTGAAATACCACCTAGAATACTGTGCACCGTTCTGGAGTCCACACCGAAAGAAGGACAGGTATTGATTAGAGACCATCCAAAGGATGGCCACAAAACTGATCCAGGGACAACGGGAGGAAAAATCGTACAAGGAGAGACAGACAGTCATAACATGTACACAGTGGTAGCCAGGAGAGAAAGGGGGACATGATGGAAACCTTCCTGTAAGGAATAGAGTGGGCTGTAAGGAACTGTGCACCAGAAATGAGAATGTGTGCATGCATATGTGTGTGTGTGTGTGTGTGTGTGTGTGTGTGTGTATTTGGGGGAGGGGGGTTAGAATTTAATAGAGATGTGAGAACATACGAAATACGAAAATGCTAACAGAAATAGGCCTCACGGTCTGTCAAGTCTGCTCGATTGTGCAGCTAGCCCCTCATCCTGTAGTTGCCCCTCCCACTCTTCCCCTCCTTAGATTTACTCTCCCCCTGACCCTGTTCCATCCCCTCTTGAAACTGCCACCATCTTACAGGCCACCACCTCCTGTGGTAGAGTGTTCCCCTTGCCCACCACCCTTTCCGTGAAGAACTGTCTCCTTACCTCCCTCCTAAATCTCCCCCCCTCCAGTCTGAGACTGTGCCCTCTCGTGTCCCTTACTCTTCTTAATTGGAAGATCCCCTCTGTTCAAGTCTTGTTCATCCCTTTCAGGTACTTAAAGGTCTCAATCATGTCCCCCCATCCCTCCTCTCCTCCAAGGAATACATATCTAGCTCATTCAGTCTTTCATTGTAGAGCTCGCCCTCCAATCCTTGGATCATCTTTGTTGCTCTGTGCTGCACCCTCTCCAACAATCTGACAGGTACAGGCACCAGAACTGCATGCAGTACTCCAGGTGCAGCCTGACAAGTGACCTGTACAGGGGGAGGACTACCTTCCTACTCTGGAAGAGATTCCTCTCTCTATGCACTCCAGCTTCTTGTTGGCCTTCGTTGCTGCCTTCCTACACTGAGCAGAGTTGTTCATGCTCCCTGTTATCAGTACCTCAGGTCCTTTTCCTCCACGGTGCTACCCAATTGTACCCCTCCCAGCTGATAATCCCTCCCCTGGTTCTTTGCTCCGGAGTGCATTACCTTGCACTTCTTGGCATTGAACCCCAGCTGCCATGTCTCTGACCATTCCTGCAGTTTAGTTAGGTCGTCCTGCAGCCCCTTGCTTCCCTCAATGTCATCAACCACTGCCCCCATTTTGGTGTCGTCTGCAAACAGACTGATCTTACTTCGGATTCCATGTGAGATATCAGCTATGAAAAAAACAAACACTGACCCCAGCACCGATCCCTGTGGCACTCCGCTTGTCACTGCCCTCGGTGCTGAGAGTTCCCCCCCACTACCACCCTCTGCTGCCTACCCCTTAGCCAATTCATTATCTATTTCATCATCTTCACTCCCGCCCCCACAGCTTCCAGCTTTCCCCCCAGCCTCCCATGCATCACAGAGTCAAAGGCCTTGCTGAAATCCAAATACTGGACATCCACTGCATGGCACTTGTCTAGTTCCCTTGTCACCCAATCATAGTAGTCAATGAGGTTGGTCTGGCAGGATCTGCCCAAGATAAACCCATGCTGATGCCCATCCTAGAGTTCACTGTCCTCAAAAAAGGTCACCAGGCTCTCTTTCAGGATTGTCTCCATGAGCTTCCCCATGACTGATGTGAGGCTCACTGGCCTGTAGTTTCCCGGTTCATCCTTTGGGCCACCTTTGTGGATGGGCACCACATGGGCCATCCTCCAGTCCTGTGGTATCCATCCCATGTCCAGGGAGGCATTGAACAGGTCATCCAGTGGTGCTGCCAGAACCTCAGCCAGCTTCTTGAGTACCCTAGGGTGAATGCTGTCTGGCCCAGGTGCTTTGTCCACCCTCAGTCCTTCCAGTACCCTGTCCTTAGTAATCCTGAGAAATTAATTTTTTGGCAAAATGGGTGGAGGACAAGGGAAACAAATTACCCAATGGGGTGGTCGAAACAAAGTCCACCACAGGGTTCAAATCAGGGAAAAGTGCAGCTCACATGGGGGATAGGCAACATAGGGAAAGGGATGCCGAAACGTTGCTAGGGGCTACTGGTTGAATAAACAGTTCTGGTGTGTTGGGTTGGGTGGGGATTCAGGCAGGTAAATGGGCAGACTGGATGGACCTCTACAGTAGATCTTTCTCTCTGATGTCAGATTCTATGTTTCTGTGCTCTAATGACATGGCTTCTGGTTTCATAATTTGAAATTACCCACAATGGATATTAATTACTTGTAGTGCAGCTCTGTCTGTTATGGTGATTTCAGACCATACCCCTCCCCCCCAAAAGAAATCAATTGAAAGGCACAGTGCTTAAGTGTTGTACAGAACTAGAGGGCCATCAAGTGTCTGTTAGATACACCTGCACCATAGATGATTGACGATGATCACTAACAAATGGACTAGCAATTGAACACAAGCTCACATCACGTGGATGGAATAAAGCGAGCCCAACACAGCCCACAGCATACAACAGCAATTCATTTATCTTTTGGGTGTCCACTAGGGGGGAAAGAGACTAATTGATTATTTAACTGCACAGAGATGTAAAATAATTGCCCACTTTCACTAGTTAATTATAGCTAATTAGGACTCTGCAACCAATCTTTTTCTCTCCGTCTCCCTCATAAACACTTCCTCCTAATGTACACAAATCAACAACTTGTCTTGCTTGCAGAAAATAACACATCCCTTAATCATGCTGTTTGGCATACTGTAGGGCAAAACTCAATAACACTTTGGCAACACCGTATCTGTTTACAACGTTGCAGATTTAGACTCCAACATTTACTAACATTTGTGCACTCAGTAAAAAAAATTTAAAAATTCAGCTTTGTAAATAGTTGACAATGTAGGACTCACTTTACTCAGACCTTCTGTTAGAAACAGATGTATAACAGAAACTCTTAATTCCTTGTATGAGTGCAGATAGACTGTTCATTTGCATTTGACTAGCAGTTAAGGTTATGTGGGCCAGAACCATATCCCTGCTATTTTGCACCTTTAATAATCTTAGAAGCTACCTTTGAGCTTCCCTGAGCAGAAACGAACTGTATAGTGAGATTATTGTAACCCCAGTGCGCTGTTTGTATTTTAAAATAGTTCCTAATATAGGGTCTGCTGTTAATGCTTCCTTTTTCTCCACCTAATATTCATTATTCTGAAACCCAGGGATATCAGTCAAGTGGAAGCCCTTCCTGGAAAGCTTTTTTGCAGGCCTCTGTTCAGCTGATGTCACCAGGTTCCAGAACTCTTAAGTACTGTAATTAAACAAGCATTTGTCAATGCCGAATGTTTGCTTGCAGGCATTAGCAGTGGAAGTGCAGGAGTTAGACAGATGTAGTGTAGGAACGGAGGTGAAGTACTGAACTGACGCCAACTCCACCACCACCCTGCAGAGATGGATAGGCATTGGGGTGTGGCTTTGGGTCATCGCCCATGATGGTCACAACATTTCACCTCAAGCTACACTGCAGACACTGACAAGTGTCGAAGTGTGCTTTGGGGTGTTTGGGCTTTACAGTCACCTCATTCCATAAGGAAACATGCTGAAATGGGTGCAGTACAGGAGAATGGGGTGAACTCTAGGGCCAAAGGGTCCAAAGGCTCACCTCGATGCCTGTCACTGGCTGCAGGGTGGGGGTGGGGGTGGAATGCCATGAGCATTACTGTCGACAATCCCAAGTCACACCCCTGATGCCTGTCAGTCCCTACAGAGTAGGGCGTTATGGTTAAAAACCCTAATGCCCTGGGTGTCTCTTGGTATTTTTACTCCAAGTTTTCAAGATGGGCTTTTTGTGACCCCACCACATGAACAGTGACACTATCAGTTCATTAGCCGGAAGGTGATTTTGCACAGTGACTGCACCATTTGGCGCCACAGGTGCGAAAACACATTTCAAACAGGATATGAAAAATGACAGCTGTACTGTTCACGAGGAGGTGTAAAAAATGGCAATGTTGAAAATCTGAACAGAAAATATAAAAAAAACTGGTGAAGGCACGAACGTGTGTAGAAACTGCACAACGCACACCTGTAATGTAATTAGAGATTTTTTTACAGCAGATTTTCAACACAGGCATTTTGGGACCTCCACTCATGAACACTGTCACTGTGATTTTCTTAATATGTCCCGAATACTGATTTCCCACAGCGACCGCGCTATTCTGTGCTGGAAGTGCGAAAACACATTTTGGCCAGGGTATGAAACATGACATCTGTACTGTTCATAAGGAGGTGTGGAAAATTGCCAATATTGAAAATCTGGACTGAAAATATTACAAATTCGTGAACTTACCAGGGTGCGTGGAAACTGTGCAATGCACACTCGTAACACAGTCATTTTATGGACTTTTGTCACCAGATTTTCAACATAGCCATTTTAAGACCTCTGCTCTTGAACAATGTCACTGTGATTTTCTTAATCTGTCCCGAACATTGATTTCGCACACCGACCATGCCATTGTGCGCTACATGTGCGAAAACACATTTTGGGCAAGACGTGAACAATGACATCTGTACTGTTCATAAAGAGGTGTGGTAAACTGGCAATGTTGAAAATCTGGAGTGAAAATATTAAAAATTTTCAAAGTTATGAGTGTGCGTAGGAACTGCACAACACACGCTTGTAAAACAGTCATTTGTGGGAATTTTTTCACCAAATTTTCGACATAGGGTTTTTGGGGGCCTACCTCATAAACTGTGATACTGTCTTTTTGTTAATCAGTCCCGAAGGGTTATTCTGCACTGTGATGGCAAAATCACATTTCAGGACTGAATAACCAGATGACAGTGACTTAATTCATTAGATGGGGTCCCAAGAACCCCATGTTGAAAATGTGGTGCAAAAATTCAAACAAATGACCGAGATATGAACCAAAGCTGAAAAAACCCTATTTATGCCTTTATACAGCTTACCGGCATTTCTTCAGTTCGTGGTTGGCTTTGAAGAGTGCAGACGTGTTCCTGGTCCACCGAAGATCGTTACACCAGGCTCCGGAGGTAAGTCTGGGGTGAGGGTGTGTGTGGGAGGTGGAGTGCACAGAGGGTGGGTACAGGTTGGGGGGCAAGAGAGTCAACGAGGGACCATTTTCTTTTGTTACAGGATTTTTTAAAAAAAAGACGAAGTGGGACTTTTGCCATGCTGGGGTGGGCACCCAGCGTGACACCTGGAAGTTTATTTGGGGGGGCAGTGGAGCCAGCAGGGGATTGAGCACCCCCGTTCGCCATGCAATGTGTGGGGGAGCACATGACGATGCGGGACTTTTGCCACGCTGGGGTGGGCTCCCAGTGTGCCTTATGAAGTTTGCTTTTGGGGGGCACTGGAGCTGATGGGGATTGGACACCCGTCGGACATACAGTGTGCTTGGGGGGGGGGGTAGTGTGCATGTGCCGAGGGGGATTGGGCACCCCCTCAGCACACAACAAATGGGGAGGGGGACGCATCATGCCGGGAGATGCAGTGGGGTACAGCTGAAACAGAATGACTGCTAAGGTGGTGACATGTAGACAATTTGCATACTGCTGATGGCACGGCAGTATGCAAATTGCCTACACGTTACCTCTGCTGATTGTAACAGTCTTTCTCTTTCAACTGTATGCCACTGCATCTGAACTACTGTCATAGACAGCTCGGACATTCATTGGTGCCCAGCTGCCGCACCTCCAAAAACGATCAGGGCATTGGAAGCGGGGGTGCCACACCTACTAGAACTCGTATCATGGTGTAACCCTCCTACAAATGGGGGTTCTGGAAAAGTCTTCCTTGAGCTTGCCTAAATGCTCACTGCCAGGCTGGTGTTCTGTGTTTTAGCAGTTTAAATGTATTGCCAGAGAGTGCCTGTATAGCCTCTGTGTACTGTCTCTTTAAGAGCTGCCTGGATTGCAGTTATAATTAATCTGGGAAGGGGCTGAGTGTTTCTATGCTCGTGTCCTGCCCGGGCTGCAAGATAATTGCTCCGTTCTGCCATCGCTATTTGAGCAGAGGGAGTTCTGTTATCAGATGTACTTATTTGCTGAATATCTATTAGAGTGATAATAATATTGCAGTTTGTTCTAACCTGTTTTATTTGCAGCAAGGACTGTTCTATTTATCTCCACCAACTTGGCCCGGGACTGTCAGAATGGGCCAATCAGTAATATTGGGACTCTAAAATGGAGGCTGTCTGCAGGGGCTTGGTGGGGTCAAAACTTGTAGGAATTGTGGTTTTTGCATTTTGGCACCTAAATGAACCTGAAGGGGGAGCCCTTGTGACTGACAGACGATTAGCCAACCAGACCTTTTGGATCTTGGGGAAATTCCCAGACTGCTTGCAGTTTTCAGTTAGTTCTGAGTTGGGAAGTGAAATGAGTAACAGCTCAAGTGATTTGAGCAGCAGTACTGGGTAGTTTTGTGTGGGAGAACTGTGAAAGGGCTGAGTTTTGGCCTGCCTGTCTGCCTGCTGTCCCTGAGAGGGAAAATAGAGGTTATTTGGACTGAATCCGAGTTGTAAGGACTGTTTAAGCCTCTGGACTGTGACCAGGCTTTAACCTAAAGAAGACCGAAGATTTGCTGAATGTGATCAGCCTGTCAGGATTTCTAGCCACCTCTGAACTCCCAGTTTGTGCAGAGACTCTGTAATTGTGACTGGATAGCAATCTGCCTGGCATAGTGTAATTTCTTACATGTAAATGTGCTGTGTGCTGTTAGTGGGTCGTGATTTGGTTCCCCACTGTATGTTGAACTGTGTTCTGCTCGCTGCTGGCATGATAGATAGCAATCCGCCTGGTATAGTGGAATTTCTTACATGTAAATGTGCTGTGTGCTGTTAGTTGGTCGTGATTTGGTTATCCACTGTGTGTTGAACTGTGTTCTGCTCACTGGAGGCTGCATCCTGCTCCAACGGACTGAATCTGAATCTGAATTCATTGCCATTTCGCCTGGGCCTTGCCACACTGGCCCAGCCAGACTACCCATTGCACGGAGAGAGCTATTGATGAGAGACCTGCCTGGGGTCAGCCCCCTGCTCAACGCTTGAACAGGAATGACGCCTTGGTGGTTCGTGTGGGCCCTGCTTCTCCTGGCACTCCAGCTCAACAACCTGCAGTCTCAATTTCATCCTGCCTATGTCCAATATTGGGTATTGTGAGTAAACATCAGGGTAGCTACCTGCAACAACAGCTAAATTTAGTGTTGTCAGCTGATTGTCTTGTTGCTTTTTCTTTCACGAACTGAGCCCCGGCTCCAGATTACAAGTAGTGTGTGTTGTGCATGTTGTTTTCTTCCATCACAGGGCCCCAACCAGCTGCAACGTTCCTGGCTAGCCCATCATTTTCCGACCTGGGTACCCAGAGTGTGTGACTGTGTGGGGACTTAAAGCACATGCATAACTGTTTGATTAATACAGCCTTTAAGCCAATCAACCTGATCACGCCCCTTCCTTGTTCAAGTCCCGTGAATAAATTAGATTTGACATTTTGCTACATTTAACCTGACTGTGGTTCCAGTTTGTGCCAAGAGTACTCTACTGTTGCTATTTACTGTGCATAACCTTGTTTTACAGGGGGGTCCCCAGAGTCGAGCCAGAGGAACCAGCCCTGGTGGTAAGTGCAAACAGTGTGGGTACTGGTATGGTGTACAAGAGGTACTGTGAAAGTGATTATCGTATATTGCTCAGGCCACTAGAAGGGAAAGAAGGGGGTTACAATGTCCTGGAGGGCTGTGCTCAGGTTAGTTTGATCACTACCAACCCTGACCTCTGGGTGGAGGCACCCGGTTCAGAACTCAGGCCCCTTAACCTGCTACTAGCCGTGCAGGCAGGGGTAGTAGCCCATGGGATAGCGCCACCTAGAGATTACAGTGGCACTATGTTTCTTGCACATGCGTCCAAGCAAACATGAAAAGGAATACTGGGCAGGGAAAAAAGGTGTCATTAACAAGGGGGCCTGAATTAGGAGTGCATAGAACTATTTCAAAACAAACACACTAGACAATACACTGGAGTTATTCAACAGATTTCACACATGCTCAGATTTGCAATTATATAAAAATGAAAACAACAGAGATTTATGTTCCCCTTAAGGACAAATGTTAGCTATTTAATGCCAGTTTATATGCACGTGTATCATATGCCATTGGTCGAAGTGCTTCACAGTTTTTAAAACCCTGCAAGATAGGTAAGTGTGTGAGTGTTTAGTAGACATGAAGAAGGACCTTATTGTGGATCTGTTGTTCTCCATCTTTCTGACAGTGTGAATGAACATGTATGGTGGAATGTAGTTCTGCATGTAAATCTATGCCTGGAATAGGGTTGTTGTACTGCAGCAGTGACATCAATATGTTGTTGCGTTGCACTAGTGATGTCACTGCTGCAGCGCAACTTAGAATGCCTCAGCACAGCTGCTTTCCTCTAGCCAACTGAGCAGTAAGCTGTTCTTTTTAAACCTGAACTTGCAGAAATAGCTGCAGCTGCAGTTGTTTGCCGCTTCTTAAATCAGTAATTTGAGACCACCACCAACCCTTAAGTGCCTCCTCCCCAGTTGCCAGTTCACTGAAAGCACCCAGAGTGTCTGAAACAGGCATGAATGTCCATACACTGTAAAAGAAAATGTATGGGCATCCATACACAGACAAGCCTGTGTCTTCATCTCGAGTTTTCTATGGCAACCAGAGAACCCCTTAAGCTTTGCTCTCGAGGTTCCTGGGTGCCATAGAAACTTCTCAATGCAGACACAGGCTTGTTGTGTATGGCTGCCCATGCTGTACATTAACCTCTATGTTATTATTATGTATGTTTTGATGCATTTGTCAGAGTAATGTCATGTTTTAAATAACTAATTAAACTATTCTTTTGTAACCTGAATATTTTCTAGAACGGAAGAGAAATGTCATTAGCCATTTCTCTCACTCAGGCAGAGGAAAGGGATGCTGGCTTTGCAGTAGCAAAAGGGGCAGGCCTTGCTGCATTGTCAAAGCTACTTCCATCTAAACAGCTTTCTTTGTTTCTGTTACATTGCATGCCCACTTCTCCCTAGGGAGGGAAACATGGATCAACGGTGGCTAGATGACTCCCAGCCACCCACAGGTCCTGCACCTAACAAGCACCAACGCCATGTTGTGGATGTGCGAAGGAAGTCCTGGTAGAAAGTCAGAGTATTGGGGCTGAGGTGCCTGGCATGACAGGAGGGTCACTTGGATTTGGGAGCAAAAAGATTATCCATGATAACAAAAATCTTTTCATTAGTTGTAACTTGGTTCTTTTCCTATTATTTTTTTTAATGTACGTGTATTTTTTTGTTATGGAAAGGTCCACTGAGCCGAAGCTCATTTTCTGGTGCATTCTAGGTGCATAGGGATGTTAACTGACTTGGTCAGGGTCACACAGTATGCAAGCGGAGGTCATGGGATTCAGACCCAGGTTTGTTGGATCTTCAGGCTCACAGTTGGGGAGTCAAAGAGTTAAAGACAAAAAGCAGTGGGCTGAAAAATATATTGCGCATAGCTCAGACAACAGTACCAGGAAATCTGATACTCCATTTGTTAAACAGGACATGGAAATGTTAGCTTTTATTGTGTGCCGACCTTTGTGAATAAGAAATCTTAATTGGATAAAAACCTAACATTGTTTCCAATTGGAAAACAGCAAGTTAAGGTACTGTACGGTGTGGCTTTTAGAATATTATAAATCATGTCATCACTTTTAGCCAGTCAGGACTGATTATTCTTTAAATATTCCAGGCACTGATAACTATAAGAGGGTGTCTCATGCTAAAATTCCAGAATTTTGCAGTTCTAAGTTCAGTTGAAATAGTTCATTTCCCACACAGGTGTTTGTCTCATTTTCTGCACAGTAAACACATTTTTGTTTTTCAGCCTACAGTGAGATTTTTTAAACTGAAGCCTTATTGACATGATTTATTAAATATTTCCTATGTTTGTTATGGCTACTGTATACAGCAAGAGTGTGTTCTCAAGGCCGTTGAGTGCCAGAACTGCTCTGCCTTTCTTTGCAGCTCCCCCTCCCAAACAACTCAAGACAAGCTATTAAATTTATAAAAGGGGTCATCGGGGTGTCCCTCGTGGGCATTAGAGTGTTGCCTTATGTGTTCTTTTGGTGGGAGAACCATCATTGGAAGGGGAGTGGTACTTACACGCCAATGGTCCCTATAAATATATTATTTATCATCAAACATTGATTATTTTTAATGCACAAAAAATTAAAAATAGTTGCATTGTTTTAAATAAAATACATCTCCCATTATATAAGAAAACCAGTCCGCTCTCATGTTTTTTAATGACAACAGATGTTTATGTGCAACCTGATCTCAGCACTAATTGGTCAAAGCAGTGCTGATGATTTGTACAGTAATAGCTACAAGAAACATGATAACTATACATGCAAAGTTTCAGTATAGTGGATGTCTATTTTAAATGGCTGCCCTCTCGCATGGATACATGGGTGGAGAAACATAGGTGTACCAGCAGATTTCTACCCATCATGCCCCCTCCCTTAGCAAGCCTCACATAATATATTTATGTATATACAGTATGTATATATATATATATATATATATATATATATATATCTACTTTGTAAAAAACTTTGTTAATGCATCAGTCAGGGTTAAGGCAACAAAAGTAGGGAAATGAGGCATTAGAGTTTCTAACCCTAACCCCGCCACCAGCCCCTACCACCCCACCCCACCCCACCCCTTCACAGACCAACAGGTGTTGGGTGTGCCTTGAGGTTGTCGGCCCTAATGCCACCCCATTCCATGTCTAAGGAAGCTAGCATGGTACAGAATAACGGACTGGGGTGAGTGTTGGGGTCGATGACCTAAAGCACACCCAAACACCTGTTGATCTGTGGAAGGTGGGGGTGGTTGGTGGGGGAGGTGTTAGGTTTGGAAACCCTAACACCTCATTTCCTTACTTTTGTTGCTTTAACCCTAACTGATGCATTAACAAAGTTTTTTACAATGAATTTCCTTACTGTTTGAGAAAGTGTAATCTTACCCTTATATGGTTGTGGGCCCTGCACTTCAATCAGCCTATAGTGTGTTGTGGATGCACACGGCCCTCTGGGCCCTTTGCTCTCATGCATACATATTTTAATTGCCCCTGATTTTCATATGGGAGCAGAGGGCCCTCTGGGCCCTGCGCTCCTATCTAACCATAAGTGTAGAGACATTGTAATTAACCCTCATCTCCCTGTGAGAGTGCGATGTGAAAAAGGATTTTGGCACCTCACGAAAAGAGAATTCATCTGACAAAAAATGATTACCAGCAGGGCCATCTGGTCCCAGAAGCCCTAATCCTTTTTCATGATACGAAAAAAGGATTTTGACACCTCGCGAAGAGGGAATCCACTGATAACGCTGTCATTTTTTCACATTTTGACCCCACATTTTCAACATAGTCTTCTTATCACCCCACAAGCACCCCCATCTGTGCAGAAGGGGTCCCCCAGTGGCATTCACGAATGGCACACAAGCCAGTTATGTGCTTGATCCCCTAGCTGTGCAGACAGCAATGCACCAGGGGCATGTGGGGACATGCCTTGGGATGCTTGCACTATGCCCCATTAACAAAGGCACATAATGCTTGTCACAGGGAGGCATAGTAGGGTGCAGGTTATGGCAAGGGGGACCCTGTCATAATAGATGTACGTGCTGTGCGCTCACAGTCCCCCGCCCAGTCCAGGCGGACATTCCCAGTCTCCCACCAACATAACCCCCGTACCCATCCTGTGCCAGCCCACCCACCCCAGCACACATCAGTGCCCCATGCACATCTGTATGAAGAACCCACCCCCACTCCTGGCACACATCAGTGCCATGTGTCCGTCTGTATTGATGATAGAAGAACCCTGCACCCCGGCACAAATCACAGCACCATCCCCATCTGTATGAAGACCCCCCACCCCAGCACACCACAGCCCTGTCCTGGTATACTATGGACACCCTGCCCCAATCAGTGCCTCACTGCAAGGTACACAGCCCAAAACGAAATGCCCAACCACCCCAACCCCATTCAATCCCCCTGCCACTCATTGGTGTTCAGTGCCCCCATGGCACTGTCAACACCACTCAACCCCCATACCCCATACCCGACGTCAATGCCGTGGCTCTGGATGTCCTACGCACAGCCCTCCTCACACCTCCTCCGCCGGCCATCCAACTGATGCTAGAGCATGCAGTCTATTTATAGTAGGGGCCAGGGGTGGTGTTGAGAAAAAGCACAGGGGAGTGGGGGCCACTGAACACCAATGAGTGGCAGGGAGCCAGGGATGGAGGGCTGTGATGTGTGCGGGTGGGGGTGAACTGCATTCAGATGGGGATGGGGATCAGTAGTGTGTGTGGGGTGAGCAGCCATTTGGAGTGGATGAGGCATTACTGTTGGGGAGGGGGGCATCACTGCCTTGATGACTGGGGCCGGGGCTCTGCTGGGGGGATACTTCGTGTTGCTGGGACCGGTGCAGACTCTGTGTGTTGTGGGGGTGCATATGTGTGCCGCGGGTGCTGGCCAGGGGGAGGGACCCTGTGACAACTGGGCACAGATAGTGTGGTGCCCAGGTGCCTGTGTGTATGTACACACCTGGACCCATGCTGTTGCACACACACCAGCACCCGCAGAGCAGTGGATCCATTCTGGGACCCCGAACAGGCATCCGATTGGATGGCTGCCTGAGTCTGCTACTCTGCTCCCGGCCGTCCTGTGTGGTCCTGCGCACCGGGCGGGGGGGAGGCGGGGCTGTGGACAGGTGGCAGCCATTCGTGAATACTGACCTGTGTGCACCTGTCCGCGGGTGTGGAGCTAAGCGGGCGGGATACGCACCTTTGGAGCATTATTCCCACCCATTCATACATAGCGCCCGTTGTAATAATGCGTTCATGCCTGCTGAACACAGTACAAAACACATTATTACAATCTTAACAACAGTAAGAACTACCTTATAACACATGACACATCCACCTTATTAACACATTAGCAGCCACATTAAACAGACACCTCACAACCTCAAACAACAAAAAAAAACTTTTAAAAAGCAGCCTCAAGCTAAAGCCCCTATATTAATAAACTAGGTCCATGTATTCTACCCCCAGAACGCACCTGAAAACAAAGTATCACAGGTTAGTGTGCCTTTCCTTGTCAAAAATTACAACTACATAAATAAATAAATAAATACATACATACATACATAAAACAATTAAAAAAGCTCTTCAATACGTAGCCTAGCCTAAACACCATACCACCAACCAATGACCTCCCTCAACCTTCTTCAGTAGTTTACTCACCAACTGATCATTATCCCTGACAATGGTCCAGACATCTCACACCACATGGTGCACACCACCACTGCTCTGACTGCTGTTCCACTCTTCTGAATGGCATTTCATACCACTGTTTCTCTGACCACTGCTCCATGCCACTGCTCTTCTGACTGCTGAAACATGCCACCCCGCCTCTGACCAGAGAAACACCCTGCTACTCCCACAGCCACTCCATGCTATCGCTCCCATGCTACTTCATCCTGAAAGGAAGCGCACTGCTGGCCCTGCACATTTTATAGGGTGCCCAATCTGACTATGCACATGAAGACATGCCCAAAGGCACTCCTGCACACCATCACTGCATGTAAATGTGCACAGCACACTAGCAACACCACACATGTGCAAACTACCATCCTAATGTGTTATATAAACATCTGACAGAAAAAGTTGTGTATGCAAAGAAATATTACTATCACAGGGGCTAATTAACGTGTGACTTTTCTTAGAGGTAATATTTCCTTGTATACAACTCTTTTCTAGCAGCTATATACAAACATTTATACACACAACACCAGTGGTGAAGGGTTCCATGTCAGAACGGCGACTGCAATAAGGCGACTGGTCAAAATGGCACAGGCAACAATTGTACAAAACATCTTTTCTTGTGGGGGGCTTTGCCCCCAGCACCCCCCCTTCCCCCCACACCCCCCATTATATATTCCATCTCCAGGGGGGCACACCTCAAGGATGGGGGGGGAATTGCCAGTCGCTAAAAATGTTGGAGCTGTAATTCAAGTCGCTGTACTGACCAGTCACCATTGTTCAGTCGCCATCTTCACAGGCTACCGTGGTGGTGATAAATTGAGTAAACAAATCATGTTATTTTTGGATAAGTATTTATTTTCACTTAGAACACAATTTATTTAACTTAGAATATGATATATTTCACTTACAACATGTTATTTCCACTTAGAATCTGGAAACAGAACACAGATTAATGGGTCAGACAGAGACATTACAATGGAAAGAAAGGCAATTCTAAGCTACAGTAAGGTAAAGTGCTAGTAAAAGCATTACAAATGTTGTGATATATATCAAATACGTAACGGGTTGAAGTAAAACAACACATTTATCTCCACATGAGTGGTAAGACCTTCATAACTAACTTGTGGTTTTGCCACTCGTGAGTTATAGGTCTTACCACTCACTAGCAGAGATAAACGAGTTGTTCAACAGCAATCCATTATGTATTCTCTATTTATAAAATGGGTAGAGAATTTCCTGCATCCTGATTGGCTCCGAAAGTTTGGAACCCTGTGCCTCACAGGGTGACAACCATTGAGTCGGGAACTCTTCCAGCAACCAGGATGTAGCACACATATAGATATCCATGCCTACCAGGCAAAAGAAGTAATTTGGAAAAAGGTTTCTGGCAGCCATGTTTGTATAGTAGAAATTCATAATATTACTGCCATGCTATAACTATAAACAAATAAATTAAAAAAAGTTTAAAATCTCCACACCCCTACAGAATACTAAACACACACACACATACACACTATATATTAAACCAAAATGCTATAAAACATACACTAACTGTTGTTTTCACCATCCTTCCATTTTTTTATAGTAGGCCTCCAATCCCCAATGTGTAGTTAGTCTGACATACAGGGCCACAGAGCTCTTCAGTCAGCAGCTTTGATACACTAATAACAACACTCTGCAACTTGACAAAAAAACCACAATGATCTGATACTAAACTTCACATTCCCTACCACACTTAAACTACACTACTAAACAATTTTATAATTTCAAACAGAAATACTGCAACCTCCCTTCCTTCTTGTCTTGGCAGACTACAGTGCTACGTAGCTACTGTCCATGGATATGCTCCTGGAGTCGTCGAGTTGATCTAAGTGCTGCTGCTGCTCCAACTCACCAGTTCTATCCTTATGGCAAACAGTGGCACCGAGAAACAGTTATCAAAATAAAGAAACTTAACTACTGACCAGTAGTATGCCTCCACTATCACTGGCAATGCAGTGGCCATAAACAATGTACTGAGCTATAGGACCTGCAGCAAATGGCCAGGCCACATATTCTTGAAGGCCGGGTAGCTTGCATATTTGTGAAGGCTATTTCCTTCATAATCGTGCAACATACTGTAAGTGTTTCCCAGTGCGGTGCCAACCACACCAATATTGAAGATGGGGAGGGCAAAATAATACACCATAAACCACAACATAAAACCTAAAAAACGCAGAAATTAATACATTCATATTTAAAAGAAACATTTAAAAGCAGCCACATGACAAGAAGCTACAGTGTGTACTGGTGGGAGGTTCAGGCCCAGTCACAACCACAAACATTTTACCTAAGTTTACCTCTCTCTCTCTCTCTGTCTGTCTGTCTCTCGCTCTCTATCTCTCTCTCACTTTGAACCACTCACTCCTACTCACTGACTCTTAAAAACAGCACCAGAACTCACATGTTTTTTTTCTCTCAGAGAGAGAATCTGAAAAAGATTTGGGAATCATTGTCAATAAACTTTTCTCTCAGAGTGAACGTTGTAGAAAAGTTACCCAGGCACGGAATCATATTTTAGCTGCTATTAAAAGATCTTTCATAACAAGGAACAAAAATTGCATTCCTCCGTTTTATAAATCCTTCATTAGACTGCATACAGATTACGCAGTCCCCTTTTGGACCCCATAATTGAAAGTATGCAGAGAAGGATCACTAAGCTAATACCTAGGGTCAAAAAGTTTACCCTATGAAGACAGACTAACTGCCCAAGACCTTTATGCTTTACAGCTTAGGAGGGACAGTGTGGATTTATTACTACTATTAATATATTAAGTGATACCACACTCACGAAAAGTGTAATATTAAATTTGCAGAAAAACCTATAAATCTACGATGCCATAACAGGCAGATTTTTATCCCAAGGTCAATTACTAACAAACGTAAACACTATTTTACTATTAGGGCTGTCACACTGTGGAACGCTTCACCCCAGCATATAGTGGGAATTAATAATGATTGGAGGTTTAAAAATGAATTAGACAAACTCTTATTAGGGCTAGACATATAATTCACCCCACTAGTGTGGGGAGAGTGGTCTCGATGGGCCACTCTTTCTAAACCAAGTAATACTGAGTAACATGTGTTTAGCTGCTTTCCTTAATGAACATACAGTTTTGGGACAATTTTTTCTCAGCTGACTTACAAATTAAATAATGTTCAAATTCAAAATGTTTCACCATGTGTTTTTATTTATTGTTACCTTGATAACCATTTTATAAGCACAATAAGACACTCTGGGGATGGTGGATGTCATGGGTTAATGCATGCCTTGGGGCAGAAGGCACTCTGTGCCAGCACCTCGTGCCTCACAGCACCCCTGGGGCATGCATTAACCCATGACAACCACCACCCTGTTGTGTCTAAACTGATTACATATATATATATATATATATATATACATATTAATTATATAGGTGGGGTAGCACCTGTATGCTAGAGCTGAGTTAGTATTTGTGCCAAAAAATTGGGGGTTGATGGCTTATATCTTGGCCATCTTAGTCACTAGGAGTGTGAAACTGGCCATGCACTCCTGAGGGCTATTAGTTATTGAAATCTGGTGAAAAATCGGTTAAGTGGTTTTAAAGTTATAGATTGTTCAATTTATACAAACATTCCCATTTTTGAGACTTTTTTTGCCCACAGATAATGACAAAAATAGGCAGAGTTAAGTTATGATACTTACAGGTTCATTAGAGTCTGTTCCATCAAAGCACCTTTCTCTAGTTTAAAAATTGAATTTTATTTAGTTTTTAAGCCATAAAGGTTTAAAGTTTTTAAATTTAGCTGATGCATGGACTGAACAAAAAGTAACTGAAAAAACATGACTTTTTTCCTACTTGCCACTGGAATACAGACCTGAACACGATGGGCTTATTTTCATTCATGAGTGACTTCTAAGAGAATCACAAAGAGAAAAAAAGGCTTTCTATACATCTCCAACACTGGGTACCCAATTCTGATGTCAGACACCCTCCCCCCACACACACACAAATCCCTGACACCTGGTACCCAGCCCAGTGCTGGGTGTCTTAAAATGTGCTTTTGTGGTCACTGTGTGCCTAATCCCAATGGCTTGTCTTTACACTCTCCCAAGTTTAAAACCAACACCTAACACTTACCTACCCCATGGTTCCTGTGCAACTCCCCCCCCCCAAACAGGCACCCAATACAATCATTATAAAAGATTCTACAGTGGGAAACCGGCACAAACAGAATTGCCTAGGTAGAAAAGGAAGTTCTGCCAGGTGGAAAATGTATTTCATCAGAAGTCTGCTGGTGGTAAAAAAGATTCCCATAGCCCTAGTTACAATCATCTGGCTACTGTCAGCAGGCCAGGGTGGGCTGTGGTATAATGGTACAAGGAACAGTCTGATAAGTAAGTAATAAGACATGACGGGGTGTGCGCTAGACACTTCTAGTGCACGCCCATGGGTGTAGTAAGGTGCCTTCAGCTCCTGGCTGCGTGCTGAAAGTGTCTAGTACACACCCCTGAGTGTCAAATCATTCATATGAAATGGGCACCTTAGCTGTTCATATATGAGAAAATTTCAATTCAAAGGATTACGTAGAAAAAAAGTTAGTTATTTGTCTTAATTTGAAATAAAATACTTACTCCGCCTGCATCCGTGTACTGTATTTTTCTTTTTGAGTGAAGGAGTTTTGTCCTACTGTGTCATTCATAGTTGCAGGTTTCCTGGACTGGCTGCCATGGCACTACGTCATCTGCCCCCACACACACACACTTGTTTTGTTACATTTAAAAATCCAGTGTTTGGAAATGGCAGTAAATATGCCTGTTTTTTTTTTTTTTAATTCTGTTGTACTTTTGCAGTGGTCAGCATGGGTGAGGAGATGCTGCCGATGTGTGCAGAGCTCAGGGAGGAGATTCAGGATTACAGAAACACTCTTGGCACAGCAGTTAATGAATGACTCAGAGAGCGTCGTAACCTGTAAACAAATAAAAACAGGTTAGTGACTGCTGAAGCAGTGAGTGGGTGGAAGCAAGGGAGTGGCTGGCGGATTGGGTGATGATACAGCGAGCGAACAGGCGGGTGGGCTGGCTGGTGGCAGACATACTGTATGAAATGTATGTATACTGAAATGAATACTGTATGTATTTTATTTTTCAGTTTGTAATATGTTCCATCATGGCAAATGAGATATGTGGTATGTGGTTTTGTGTGGGTTAGGGCAGTTGGCAACAACAGCGGCTCTTCAAAATACCAACGTTCTTGGGGGGGGGGGATTGACACTAGCAGGCACTATAGGTGAGGTTACCTGCACTAGTTGCTAGCCATGTGCTGAACTCTTTCAGTGCATGGCTAGCAACCAATCTTAATCTTCCAAAAAATGGAGCTAATTTTATATGGACATGCTAATATAATACAGTACTCATCAGTACAAAAAGGACATTGAGGAAGCTGAGAGGTTGCAAAGGCATGTCACCAAAACAATCAGCAGTATGGGGGCCAAAAGCTATGAGGAAAGGCTGGAGACCCTTAATATGTTTCCCATGGAGAAAAGGAGGCTGAGAAGGGAACATAGACTCAGTCATCCCCATACTCAAGGGTATCAGCAAGATGGTGCGCTGCAGCAGGTCATGGGGACATGCCCTGAACAGTGGTAATGTTAAAAGCTACTTATCTCTGATGGCAGTGACCCTACGGAACAGCCTACCTGCAGAAACACTGAACATGAAGGCAGCACAGAACCTCAAGGTAAGCCTCGACAAATTTTCCCTTATTAGCAGAATTACAGGATACCCTGGGTAGTAGAGTGTGTGTGTGTGTGTGGGGGGTCAGTATAAATTAGTACATGTTTGCACAGCTTAGGAAGCAGGGTGGGTGGACCTGATGGACCGAGAGTCCCTTTCAACCTTAATTAATATGTAGCTATGTTAATGCTGTGAAGAAAGAAAGCCAAACTATAGATCGCCTGGGATATGTTTAGGAATTTAGCTGTACAGTAGTAATACCTTGCCTTTTCATAAGAGTCCCATCAGGCATACTCACTCTAGAGAATTTTTTTTTTCATAATGAAATTAAGTCGAGATTTCGATGGCTGGGTTTGGATTGAATTAAAACAAAAGTATTGTATTTGCATAGTGTGCCTGCATTTACCCTTTATCTGAGTAATTACTCTCTAATAAAGGTCATTACCATCAATCCAACTGAGCGGCATTTTCTGCTGAGGGTTTTCTAACATCGCCTCCTTGGAATTGATTCAGACTGCTTGTTGCATTGTTTGCAGAAGCTGAGGCAATACTCTCTCTCAGGAAATTGACCCAACACTGCTCTCAGCTTTTTTTTTTTTGGGGGGGAAGGGGGCATTTGGTAACTAACTATAAGAATCAGCTGCAAACTCTGTGACATGAACGTCTCTCTCTTCTTTCATTATGTTTTTTTTTTTCATGGCAGTGTAAATTTCAAAGTGAACACAATGAGCAAGGTTGGCAAGGCTGGAGGAATGGCCAAATGTATGGCAGCTTAGATTCAATGCTAAGAAGTGCAAGGTAACGCACCTGGGAAACAGAAACCCAGGGGAAGAGTACACAATGGGGGGTGAGACACTAACAACAACAAAAATGGAAAGGGACCTGGGGGTAGTCATATCAGATGACCTATAGGTGGGCAAGCAATGTGAGAGGGCAGTAAGTAGGGCTGGTGGGATACTGGGATGCATAGGGAGAGGCATCACCAGTAGAAACAGGAAGTTGTTATCCTCTGTACTGACAGCTGGTGAGACCCCATCTGAGTACTGTGTGCAGTTCTGGGGACCCAATCTCATAAAGACATAGACAGGATGGAGGCAGTCCAGAGGAGGACAACTAAAATGGTGCAGGGTCTGCACCAGAAGACATATCAAGAGACTTAAGGATCTTAATATGTATAGCCTCGAAGAGAGGAGGGAAAGGGAATACATGATAGAAACTTTCAAATACCTCAAGGGAATCAACAAAGTCCAAGAGGGTAGCATCTTTCAGAAAAAGAAGAATGCTCAGAGGTAATGTAAGGAAGTATTTTTTCATGGAGAGAGTTGTGGATGCATGGAACAGCCTTCCTGAGGAGGCTGTGGAGTCAAAAACAGTGGTTGAATTCAAGAATGCATGGGACAGACATAAGGCAATTCTAGGGGTGGAGGTTGGAAGAATCAGGCTGTTGGTTAGCTAGGATCTGCAGCTTATCCAGTAGGTAGGGAAATGAGAAGACTGGGTGGACCAAGCAGTCCTTATCTGCCATCAAATTCTATGTTTCTATGTAACGCTATAAAATGGGTTGGGAGAATCCTGTACTGTCATTGGTGAAAACTTTATCACATGGCCATGGTATATCCCATGATATACCCACTGTTTAGATCTCCTTCTAATTGTCTTGTCCATGTTTCTTTTTTTTCTCAACAGAAACTCATTCTATGAAAACAATTATATACTCCAGGATTATGTATACTATGGCATACAGTATACTCAGTTTTTGGGTGGTTGGAGGCACTTGGGTTTTCATAACTCACCCATAGTATGAGTACATTCCATGACATAGCATGCATTATTCTGTGTTATTACTTAATTGAATGTTCTAAAATTGGCAGAAATCAAACTTAGAGTGTATGTCATTCAGCACACCCTGATCAATGGAATTAGTTAAATTTGATGAGCAGGGAAAAAAATACGAGGCAAGGAGACACTGAAATGTTAAAACACTCTGGGAGCGGGGCTGATCCAATCATGCAGTGGTTGGGGAGCCACTTGCCATGTTGGTGAGCTGAGTCTGTATCCCTGAGCTGGGTGGCAGCTGCAGGCCAGCAGGAGGCAGCGGACAAATCCCAGCAGACACCATTCACCTCCAGAGAAGGAGGGATCTAGACTCTACAGTGCTTCTGCCCCGGTGGACCAGAGAGGATGCTAAGATGCAGCAAAGTGGTGCAGCTAGCTAGGATAGGGGAGATGGCACTGTGCCCTGACCATCGGAGGGATGTGGCTGGCCCGGCCTTTGGTACCAAGCACGAGAAGAAACCATCTGGATGCAAAGGTGTGAGCTGCTTGGGCAGATGATGATGCTTTACCTCCCCCCTTCCCCACCTAGCTGGGACACAGTGAATGTCTGAGCTCATCACAGATCTATAGAAAACTACCAGCAGAAGGCGACTTTACAGTATTTCCAGTCTGCCCTGTGTGTGGTTCCTTTCTCTACCCCCCCACCCCTGGGATACAGCTAGAGAGAGGCGATCCAGGCCTCACACTTTTGAGTAGTTGCACCTAACAGTAACTAAACTGCCTCCTCCTCTGTTTGTTTAAATGCGCTTTGATGTGTTCTGTAAATGTGCACCCTAGCATTCCAGGACCCTCTTCAGAGGGATGTAGACCATCCTATCTGTATGGCCTTTTATCCCTCCAGGAGTGCCCCCCCATTTCCCGTGTACCCAAAGTCTATTTCCTGCATCACTCCTTCAGCCAGGAGTTGAAGAGAGTGATCAGAGGAAGCCACCCCTCTTCCCTAGTCCAAACTGGCAGGACCTCAGAGAAGGATACCGAGGTTGCCGTTAGCTTGAGCCTCTTGCCAAGCTTCATAAAGATATCTTTCACTTCCTCTAAGGACCTGAAAGCTAGGTGATTAGTCCCTAGGTGGATAATGACCTAAGCCCTTTCTTCCTCCATGCCCCTGATGGTTTACCTAACGCAAGTTGACACCTTTCTCACCGACAGCGGCAGACACAATGCCGAGAGCTGGCATTGTACTGTCGAGGATGTTGGTGTGTTTTCTTCGGGGGGCTCTGCCCCCACCACTCTCGGTCTCTAGATATACAACTATGAGTCAGAGTTGTCTCAGACAGTGGGCAAAACACCAGGAGATGCACTACCAGTGCCGGCAGGGACCATCACAGTGACCCGACGCTTTTCGTCGAATTCTATCGCTGTGATGGTCTTCGCCGTGACGGTGTTGACGTGAGGTCAGTATACTACCTCTGACAATCCTCTGTACCCTGTATGCATCCTTTCCAGCTGACATCGCCAGAACACACCTGACCATCTAACTTCCCTGGTCACCCATACCTATTATTTGGTTCACAGCTCTGCACACTTGCTACCCTTCCATTTAGGCTGGATGCACCCACATGAAAAGATGCACATGGTAAATGAACTCTGACACATATGAAGAACAGCTGAACGGTGTACTGCTGATCATAGATGTCCTTTGGATTGGGATGGCATGATTTTTTTCTAACATTATTGCTGATTTTATATTAGTATTTTTGCTGTTTGTTATTTGCTACATCGTTGTTCCCTTTTTATTTATTATACCTATATTTAAGAATGGTACAAACCCATAGAGAAAAAAATTGTAATTCAGTTAATGAGTCCCCTATCACTAAAGAAAAGGTCTGGGTAGCCCTATTATGATGGCGGACTTTTGTCAGCTGGAACAAATTCCAAAAAGAAGGAAACTAAACAGAAGACTAGGAAAAATGGTCATATTGAAATTTACAAGCAGCCTAAAATTACAGAACTTTTAGTAATGAAAGTTAAAGGATCTGGTTTTACCACTGATATAAGTCAGCAATCTGGGTCAGGGTCATGATCAGCTGATATCTACCCCCAGAATTATAGGTTCATCTAGTGCTGAGCTGATATCGCCTCACAAGCCAGCTCTGAGTAATTTATCAAATTCACTTGAGAAAACTCCTGTACTAAACTTTGAAAGAACTAAATTAGAAGGGGGTAGGATGGTATTAAGAAAAGGTCCTGACAATAATGATCAAATAGATGTTGCTTCCTTGTCAGATAGTTACTTAGAACTTTCTGGCCACTCACCTCACCATCAGATTTTGGATAAGTGAGATCAGTCCAGTAGAGGTAATGCATTTCATGTTAATGTCCCCTTCCAGACTGAAGGGGTTAGTTATTCCTGTAAATGAACGAGAATTAATGCCTCTAATCTTATTATGACTGAAGTCCTCTCTGATTTACACAACACAATTATTGGCTTGAAAAAGTTGGAATGATCAAATAATTGCAGAATAGAAAATGGCAATACTAATAATCAAGATCTGAATCTGTCTCTTATTAAAGTTAAAGTGCCATCTGTTAGCCAAGAATGTTCCAAGACATTTCATCCTTTTAATGAAAATCTTGAATTAGTTACATATTTTCCTTCATCCCTTAGTGCCGACATCATACACACGTTGTGCAACCAACATACGCAAATGTTATGCTAATGGAACAGTTGGTTATTATTAGGAATAAGTTAGATACTGTTAGAGAGGACATTGCAGTCAATGGTGCCAGGATGGATGATATTTTGAAGAAATTTAATGTAATATATCTTCTGAAAGAGATCCTTGATGTACTGTAAGTTATTGATTTAGAACAGTCCGTACCTGGCACTACAACTGATTTTAGCTCAATAGTTTTTTTTTCTGAACAGGTCCCTATGAGAGGATTAAAAACAGTAAAGGGAAAAAAGAATAAAAAGGCAAAATAAGACAATTAAGGGAAAAGGAAAAAAGAAGTTCATCAAACAGAATCGGTCTCTAGTTGATTCTGTACCCTTAAACAATAGTACAGAGCCAGTCATTTTACACAAGGGCTCAGATATTCAGACTGTGCCGGGCAGTGGCGCAAGCCTGGGGGCAGCACAACTGGGATGCACCGGGGCCAGGTCCAGGTGATATTCAACGGGGATGCGCCATGGCGCAGCACCGTTCAATATGGCACGGTCAGCACACATACTGCACATGGCGCAGTGGCACTGCACCAGTGCCAGCCATAGATAGGGAGCACAGGGATGCACAAGTGCAGTTGTGCTAGGTGCATCACCCACAATATTCAGCAGGGGGCATGCAAATGAGGCTATAATATATGCAAGGTGCAAATGGGCCATTTGCATGTCATTATGGCCTCATTTTGCATGCCTTGCGCAGGGCAGCCCGGCGACGTGTGCCTGGTACCCTGCACAGCATGACATGAGCACAGTGGGGGTCCTGGGGCATCCCCCGCCCTGTAGCCGTGATCGTGGTACAGCCCCATAATGTATGTCCCTGGCAGTCTAGTGGCACCCCCCCTCCCAAATCCATGGTAGATGGCAATGTAAACACACCCTGGTGGTCTAGTGGACCCCCCTCCCTCCCGATCGCCGGTAATTGTAGAAAGATGCTTTCCTGGTAGTCTAGTGGACCCCCTCCTCGATCGCGGTAAGTGTGAAAGACTCAGTCCCTGGTAGTCTAGTGGAACCCCGCACCTTCCCGTGTCCCCAATCACGGTGATCCGCTGTATCAATCAACCCTGGTATTCGGTGGTACCCCCGCCCAATGCCGTGATTGCGGTAAAACCCATAATACAATTCCCTAGTGATCCAGTGGCACCCCCACCTCCCACCCACAGACCCTTGCCTCCCACTCCCCCCTGTTTTTCAATGTTTATAACATCTATTGATTTTTTTTTAAATAAAGATATTAATTTATGAAGCACACAGAGCATGATAAAAAAGAAAGCATAAATTTTACACTGGTCAGGCCATTAAGTTAATAGTTATAATACCATTTGTATCATATCAGGGTAAAGAAAGAACATAGTATAGAATTATCTAGATCATGCAGAGTATAACAGACTCAAATGAAGCCAAAACAGTTCCACAGAACATGCTCCTTTCGCGGTAAAGGCAAAGAGTATATCTAACAAAAGTACCTCTCCCCCCCCATATCCCTCCTCTGCAGCAGCAGCATCCTCCAGTTTTCTAATATAGAAGCATCAAGGGACAAACTCTGGATCTGACTGGATTATATATCACACCCAACATTGCCATTTTGTAGAAAACAGGCTAAGTTTATCATGCAGGGCAGGCAGCCGCAAATTTTTCCAGATGATAAACATTCCTCACGATCTTCCACCATTCGGTTATCGTAGGGGTTTTAGGCAACTTTTATCATCTAGGAATAGCCTTCTTAGCAGTGAGAATATACAGCGGCAACAATGTTTAAGTCCAAGGAGGGTGTCGCCTAGGATAAATAGATAAAAGTACCATTTCAGCTGTTAGATCTATTAACTCGCCCAAACAGTCCCCCAATTCTTCTTGAAGGGCCTGCCAAAACGGAATCACTACAGGACAGGATCAAAAGACATGGCCATGATTAGCCACATTACATCTGCAGCCCCGCCAACAGATACCATAGCTCTGTGGCATATATTTCGTTAATATCACAGGGGTGCAGAAATACCTGTACTGGCACTTCCATGCATACTCCTGCCAGATATGGGAGACAGTGATCTTAACCACAAGGACTGCGTGCTGCAACCAGGAGTCTGAAGGTACAGAAAGACCCAGCTCCTGATTCCAACTCTCTAAAATTGTTTTGGTAGAGTCACCCAAAGTGTCCCTCCAAACTGAGTACAAATGACCTATCAAATGTCCCCAGGGCTTACTATCATTGGTATCTAGTAATAGGGCTAGTGAAAAAGGCTTAGGGTCCAGAAGTTTGGTATAATGTTGTTTATGTAAAATGTATGTCCGCACTTGCAAGTACCAAAAGTGTTCTCGGCCTGTAAGCCCATATTTCTGTTGCAGTACATTGGACGAGATGACCCTGGATGGTTCCAAAAATTGGTGTATAAATGTGAGGTCAAGCTGTCGTCAGCATCTAAATGATAAGTCCAGTTGAGCAGGTAAAAATTCTTTGTCTGCCGACAGTAATCTAAAAAAGTAGAAAATATTATCAAATTTAGGATGGCGCTGCAATTGTACCAAACTCTCAAAGTATTGGCAGTAAAATTGCAAAAATGACTCAATGGGGGCGACCTGTCTCAAGTCGTAAATAAAATAGGGTCTAGATCAAATAAATCATTAAAGGTGAATTCCATGTCTTTCCATGGGGTGTTATAATACATTTACTGATTTTTAAATTGTGCTTTGTATTAAGATTTTTAATTTTTCATTCATTCTTATTTTTATGTATGCTCCCTGCTATACATCTAAACATGGTGTGTCTGACCCTTGAGTAGTTGTGGCAGATTTCATCGAAGAGCTCTCTGAAAAATATTCTCAGTTTCCTTTTCTTATTATAGGTGACTGCAATTCACGTAGTGTGGGGCCATCTATGTGGAAATATTTGGACTCTCTGTAGACTTAGATTTGTTCAGTTTTGTACATTTCATTTAGTCAAAGTGGAAAGAAAAAGAATGGATGGTTTGATTTGCAGTGCACAGTTATGGCAACTGGTGCAGGGTGAGGGCATAGATAACTGCCTTATTTCTATTATCTCTACAATGTGTAATTACACCTGGAAAGAGTACGGTTGGGGGTGGCACTGTTTCTCAGATGTTTACAACAAATAAATGTGTGTACTGAGGTTGTATTTTAGCTGCAACATTATTTAATATTTATATTGACCATGTTATTAGAGCAATTATGTCTGTTGTATCTGATTCACCAACTGCTTGTTTTTCAAGTCAGAGAAGCTGAATCTGTCCATTAATGTTAAAAAACTCGGATGGTTATATTTGGAAGTACAAAGATTTCTAACAAGTGGAGGGTGGGCAGTCAGGTTATTTCTTCTGTGTTTAGTTATCCCTATTTGGGTGTCCACTGTGCATCTAATGGTTCTTGGAATATGCACTTTGTACACAGAGTAGCTAAAATTAGAGAAACACTTACTGGGTTGAAGCAATTTAATTTTAAATATGGGGGAATAGTTGTAGGCCTCGTGTACATGTTTTTTCATCAAAATGTAATCCACGGGCTCTTCATGGAGCTGAAATATGGACATTCTATAAGAATTTGGAACTGAAGAAACTTTCTATCCATTTAACTAAATCCTCTCTTAGGCAATATAGTTCTGTTCCTATATCATATATAAGAGAAGGGATGGGGCTAGATAGTTTCAAAACTCTAGCTGATGCTTTAATACTTGGGTAATGGATTAAATCACAAGACTCCCTACTAACAATTTCCTTCAGTTAGTTTTCTTGGAAAAAGAGAGATGGTTAGAACAACATGACATTACTTCGCCCTGGTTAATGTATATCTGTTCAATCCCACATGAGTATGAGCTGACATATTTAAATCTATATGTTAAAAGGGAAATTATGATAAATATGTCAGGCAAGAAATATGTCAAGAACAAGATTCATTTATACAACCAAGGCTTGGATTTACAATTGATAATAAAGTCTCAGTTTTCTCCCTGGTACACTTCAAGTGATGTTTGGTTTGGATTTAGGTTTTATTTGGCTTGTAGCATGGATCCTGATAAAAGGTTTTCTTTCATGTGTTATAAATTTGAACTATTCCCCCCTAGTAACGTTCTATATGTGAGGTTTGCACACATTCTTGATGCATACCATATCCTGTTCTTGTTCTAATGGAGGTGTAGAGAACTTGTTGCATGTTCTTCTGCTCCCCTGGTACAACAAATAGAATAATAGTTGGTGAGCCATGTATAATGAGCTCAGGAGTCCATCGAGGGCTCCCTTGCCGACTGCATCAGGAGACCGAGATGGAATCCTGAGCTTGTTGGACAAGGCTCGCCATCCACTATTTTGCACAGTATAAGAGCACCCTCTGTTCTGCTCCACATTACAACAAAAATATAAAAAACAAGGTACTTATGCATTGGAGAGAGTCGAAACATGAAAGAAAGGAAAATT
The DNA here is from genome assembly GCA_016271365.2 of Neoceratodus forsteri. NCBI lineage: Eukaryota > Metazoa > Chordata > Ceratodontiformes > Ceratodontidae > Neoceratodus > Neoceratodus forsteri. The sequence goes on from CM028131.1 coordinate 233,750,365, forward strand.
CAAGAAAGAAACATTAGGGCTCAGAAACAATGTGAAAACAGTCACTAATGGAAAGCCGCAACACAAACTCAACAGGTGGCAAAAAAAAAGGTTTTGTTCAGATTCAGAACTATTACTCAGAAAGCCGCAACACAAACTCAACAGGTGGCAAAAAAAAAAAGTTTTGTTCAAATTCAGAACTGTTACTCAGAAGGCCGCAACACAAACTCAACAGGCGTCAAAAACAAAAAGTTGTTTTCTTTTTTTTTATGACAGCTGCCATTTCGCCCAGTTTGACAGTTGCTCTTTGTTCTGCACTGACAGCTGATTTTTTTTTTTTAAACTTGGGCCTGTGCTGCTGGTGATGGCTTGCTGTTTTACCACTGATCTGATGTCAGATCAGTGGTACAATAGCAGTGTGACAGACTGATGGCACAACAGCATTCCTACTCTCACTGAATTCCATGAGTAACAGAGGCTGAGCATACACTATAAAATGAGACAGATCTGGATGAGTCAAACTCTGCCTGGGACTACGTGCTTGCCAGATGGTCCTGTATCCTTTTTATTAATGGTACAGGACAAATTTATAATTAATCAACTTTGAAGTTATTTTCATATTGTTAAACACATCAGGAAAACAAAATTATTTCTATATACTGTATAGATAGACAAGTGCTGAAAGAAATCTTAATGTCATAATTATTTGCTCCTAAGAAATCAGATTAAATTTTTAACATATGCACCTGCTTGGTTTTGAGTCATAATTTGGGCATCTTTTGAGCAAGAAATTTTTGGCTAGTCTGGATTTAATGTGGCTACCTGCATCTGCTAATGTACTGACTTTGCATGCCATCATTGTCTATATATTAGATTTCTTTGGTGACACTCAAATTCTTATAATTTTTTGTCCAACTGACTCCTCGTTCATTAGGATATACGAGTACCGTAGTTGAAAATGCAGTTTACATGCTCTCTGTGGAGCATTTTGCCAAGCACACTGCACATATAAAATAAATATCTATCATTACTCATATGCTAAATCCTGCATAGGCAGGGTTGGACTGGCCCACAGAGCTACTGGGAAAATTTCTGGCGGCCTCCCCCGACCCCCAGGCAACATATAATTTAGCCTAGTTTTTTTTTTTTTTTGAAATTACTATTTATCCTTGCCTACGTCCCATGGGTGCCGACCCATTGGGAGCACCTAGGAGTCATCCTCCTTCCTCACTTGCCCTGCCCGATACTTACCCTCTGTCCCCATGGAGCTGTGGCTTTCCTCCCAAGTGGGGTTGAGGCGGGGCAGGAAACACCCGAAATTCTGCATCTTGTTGGATCGGGGTAGTCAGACAGGCAAGGGCATATAGGAGGCACGCTCTGGCGCTCCTTCTCCCCGGCATCCACAGGCATTTTTTCACATTAACTGGAGGAGTGGCACACACCCTATGCTAAGGCATCACTGCTGGAGTCACCACTCCCCATCCCCCGACGTCTACTGCTGTGCCTACTGTACCCCTGGCCTCCACCAGGAGACAGTCGAGCACTGAGTCAAACCCCACCTCCCTCCCTCCCAGGAGAGGAGAGAAGTCCTTTGGATGCTCAATCCTCTACCTCCTCTGCCAACCCCCGGGAACCCAGGCTCACTAACGAACCCGGGTCGCCAGCGTGGCGCGAGGTGTGGCATCCAGCGCCTCAACCATCAGTGCCACTGGGCTGGCCCTAGTTTGTTTGTTTTTTATATTTTGCAGTGATAGCTACTAAGCTGCTGCTGCTGGCCGGGCACTACACTGGCTCCTTGGGGTGGGTTTTCATCATGCTGTTCATGGCACTGCCCCAGCCCCCCCCCACTGAATGACAGTCTGAGTCTCCCTCTGGACCCTCCCCCACATGTCCCCATTCAATTATCCAAGGTCATCAGCTCAGCTATGTAATCCTGTGGGTGATGTTGGTGTACCGCATGTGCACTCTGACTGCTGGTGCATGGCACCAGCTTAGAGAGTGTGACATGGCACCATTTTGTTTGCAGTCACTGTCGAGGCAGCCAGTCTCAGCACAGACACCAGCCAGAGGCAAGCCAGCACAGCAGTCGAGGAGGAGGGGGACTGTCTCGGAGTTGGAGTGGAGCGCTCTCCAGTTCAGCAGCAGCCTGGGAGATGGAAGAGAGGGAGCCATCGGGATCAGGTGGGTGGGTGGGTGACAAGATACCCTGGGGCCCATTTGTCATGATGCTGATCATTGCAGCAGTCCAGTGACCTCAGGAGGACTCAGAGAATAGGACACACGCCAGCGGCGCCACAGTTGGGTCATGCCAGCCAGTAGGAGAGATGGAGCTGGTAGTAGGGACTGTCAGAGGAGGAGAACACATCTCAGCAGCAGGGAGGCGGTATCCTCAATTGAGGCTGCAGCAGCACAAGAACAGCAGCACAAGGAGCACAGACAGTCACAGAGACAGTCTAAGAGCAGCAGCACAGCCACAGCCACACTCAGGTATGTTTTTTTTTTTTTTTTGCTCCTCGACGGTCGACCTCTTCACATCACATCTGCTGCCTGAGCTTTTCAGCATTTTACAGTGAAAATGTAATTAGGCGGCCAACAATTTGCTGAGCTTCAATTTATTGAAGGAAGTTTGCTTGCACTGAAAATAGCTGGCCTTCTGATGCCTCCCCTCACCTCACTCCCATCACTGTCTGCTCTGGCAGGATGGCTCAAATCTTTAGGGGACAGTTTGCAGGGAAAAATAGCAATTTGTCAAGTTTTAATACATCAGAGAATAATCTGTTACAAGCTTACAGCTACAGTATTCCTTCTGCATACATGTACTCTGCTATGAATTCATATTTCTTTCATAAAGATAGAATAATGAACCCAATATGTTCTTGAATTTATAGTGTTATCCATGGAAAATTTCATTTTCACCCTTTAACAATCAAATTAATGTTAAATTTTTTATGTTGGCCCTATCTATCAAGGATTGGGTTCTCTCTCCCATCAGCGCTTGCAGCAGTCAAGAGTTGCAATGTGATGTCACCCCCTAACCCTGGGTAGGCTTCAGTTTTCGGGGGGCAGGATTTGACTGCTGTACTGCCTGCCTTGCTTCCATTTTTGCCTCAGTCACCCAAGCCAATCTTGCTGGCTGCCCTACTTGTGTGTGCCCCATCCTTTTACCCCGTGTCATTAATATCTGCTCCTCTCTATGTCCTATTACATTGGCGGAGGAGCAGAAATACTGCCATGGAGCAAGCAGCTGGGCACCCACAAGACAGATGGAAACAGCAGGCTGAGGCAGACTATTAGCAGAAAGGACAGAATGAGGTTAGGTAGCAATGTAGTCTGGGTGCGGGACTCAGTAGCATCCAACTGCTGGCAAGAATGGTCTTACATGCAATGAATCATGTCCACCACAAAAAATGCATCACTCTCTCTTAGCCCTGCATATCGGCAGATGAATTGACTGCCTTCTTCCTCATGCTTGGCTGACCTCATGGCACTTATCCTGCTGCCCCCACATAACAGGGCATGGCGGAACAGCTCTATGCCCTGCAGCAGTTGAGTATCCCTCAATACACATGTAGGATTTTTGCAACTGCCATTGTGAGGGGGCTCCTTGTGTACACTTTCCCACAGGGACCTTACATGCCCAGTCTGACCCTGTGTATAGGTTTCAATAGAGAAAGTGTGTGTGTGTGTGTGTGTGTGTGTTGCTTATGCCGGCTTAGTTGTTATAGTAACTGTAACATCTGTATTTTTGTGATAGGGAACACTGTATAACTTATTGTATGTGTATATATTTTTATAGTTATTTATCTTTGTAAAAATATGCTGAGTCATGTTATTTTGTTGTGGAAGGGTAAAAGCGTGTGGCAAATGATAAAAAATGCAATTACAATGGCAATGCAAAACGATAGTGTGATATAATACAAAGCAATCATAGTACAATACTGTACACATGGACACTACATACAGTACAGTGCTGTACACATGAACACTACATACAGTAAGTACAATACTGTACACATGTACACTACATACAGTACAGTGCTGTACACATGAACACTACATACAGTACATTACTGTACACATGTACACTACATGCAGCACAGTACAGTACTGTGCACATGAACACTACAGTACAGTACAGTGCTGTACACATGAACACTACATACAGTACAGTACAGCACTGTACATATGAACATTACATACAGTACCGTACACTACACATGAACACTACATACAGTACAGTGCTGTAAACATGAACACTACATACAGTACAGTGCTGTACACATAAACACTACATACATTATAGTACTGTACACATGAACACTACGTACAGTACTGTACACATGAACACTACATACAGTACAGTACAGTGCTGTACACATGAACACTACATACAGTACAGTACAGCACTGTACATATGAACACTACATACAGTACCATACACTACATACAGTACAGTGCTGTACACATGAACACTACAAACAGTACAGTGCTGTACACATAAACACTACATACATTATAGTACTGTACACATGAACACTACATACAGTACTGTACGCATGAACACTCCATACAGTACAGTACTGCACACATGAACACTACATACAGTACAGTACAGTGCTGTACACATGAACACTACATACAGTACAGTACAGTGCTGTACACATAAACACTACATACAGTACAGTACAGCAATGTGCACATCAGCGCCACATACAGTACAGTACTGTGCACATGAACACTACATATAGCACAGTCCAGTACTGTACACATGAACACTACATACAGTACAGTGCAGAGTTGTACATACAAACACTACATACAGTACAGTACAGTATTGTACACACGAACACTACATAAAGCGCAGTACAGTACTGTACACATGGATACCGCATCAGTACAGTACAGTGCTGTACACATGAACACTACATACGGTATAGCACAGTACTGTACACATGGACACTGCATACAGTACAGTACTTTACACATGAACACTACACACAGCACAGTACAGTGCTGTACACTTGAACACTACATACAGTACAGTACTGTACACATGAACACTACATACAGTACAGTGCAGTGCTGTACACATGAACACTATGTACTGTACAGTACTGTACACATGAACACTACATACAGTACACATGAACACTGCATACAGTACAGAACAGTACTGTACTCATGAACACTACATACAGTACTGTACAGTGCTGTACACATAAACACTACATACAGTACAGTACAGCAATGTGCACATCAATGCCACATACAGTTCAGTACTGTGCACATGAACACTACATACAGCACAGTACAGTACTGTACACATGAACACTACATACAGTACAGTGCAGTGTTGTACATACAAACACTACATACAGTACAGTACAGTATTGTACACATGAACACTACATAAAGTGCAGTACTGTACTGTACACATGGACACTGCATACAGTACAGTACTTCACACATGAACACTGCATACACTACAGTACTTTACACATGAACACTACATACAGCACAGTACAGTGCTGTACACATGAACACTACATACAGTACAGTACAGTACAGTACAGTACTGTACACATGAACACTACATACAGTACAGTACAGTACTGTACACATGAACACTGCATGCAGTACAGTACAGCACAGTACACGTGAACACTACAAACAGTACAGTGCAGTATTGTACACATGAACACTACATACAGTACAGTACACATGGACAATATATATAGTACAGTGCTGTACACATGAGCACTGCATACAGTACAGTGCCGTACACATGAACACTACATACAGTTCATGCAGTGCTGTACACATGAACACTACGTACTGTACAGTACTGTACACATGAACACTACATACAGTACACATGAACACTGCATACAGTACAGAACAGTATTGTACTCATGAACACTACATACAGTACAGTACACATGGACACTGCATACAGTACAGTACAGTACTGTACACATGAACACTGCATACAGTACAGCACAGTACGCATGGACACTACAAACAGTACAGTACAGTATTGTACACATGGACACTACATACAGCACAGTACTGTACACATGAACACTGCATACAGTACAGTACAGCACAGTACACATGAACACTACATACAGTACAGTGCAGTGCTGTACACATGAACACTGCATACAGTACAGTACACATGAACAATATATATAGTACAGTACAGTACACATGAGCACTGCATACAGTACAGTGCTGTAGACATGAACACTTCATACAGTACAGTGCAGTGCTGTACACATGGACACTACATACAGTACAGTACACATGAGCACTGCATACAGTACAGTGCTGTACACATGAACACTACATACAGTACAGTACAGTGCAGTGCTGTACACATGAACACTATGTACTGTACAGTACTGTATGCATGAACACTGCATACAGTACTGTGCACCTGAACACTACATACAGTACTGTACACATGAACACTACATACAGTACAGTACAGTGTTGTACACATGAACACTACATGCAGTACAGTACTGTACACATGAACACTACATACAGTACAGTGTTGTACACATGAACACTACAAACAGTACACTAGAGTACTGTACACATGAACACTACATACAGTGCAGTACAGTGTTGTACACATGAACACTACAAACAGTACAGTACAATACAATTTAGTACAAAACAATACAATTAAGTTTATGTAGCATCAGTCATATAAATGTATACCAACAAATGCTTTACAGAGGAGACCAACAGTAAAGAGATGCATCACATTTCTGAAAACTTTAGTGGTGTATTTTTTTTTCCTTTTGAATTACTTAATACAAATGTAGAGGAATACCTACAGAACTGGGGAGGGGAAGAGAAGAAAGAGCAGTCACAGAATGATCACAGAACTATTACTGTAGCACTGCTGAAGTACACGGTGTGTCAACAGACTCAAACAAAATTTAAAACAGCGGTCATGAATGTCATTTGTAAGTGGAGCACACATGAATATAATGGATTGCACCTACACACAGCTCAAGATTAAAAGGCGGGTGAGGCATTTTGGACTTTTAAGAGATAGTGGGGGTAGTTGTGCCCACTGAATACTACCACCTTCTGTGTCCCAGTTATGCCATGTGCAATTGGTTCCTTAGCCTCTTAATGACCATGTGCAGTGCACAATGAGTATAAATACTTCAAAGAATGGAAAGCATATGTGCAAAGAATGTAAATATACTCTTTATTACACTTACACATGAAGATTATACAGTTAGGCAAATATAAACGGTGTCCCACAGCCTGAAAAAACGGACGATGTTTCGTGCCCTACATTGGCACTTTGTCAAGGGTAATGAATTCACCAGTTAGTGCTACTTAAATATCTAAAAATGACATCATCACACATGTAACATTAAATTCAGACCCCAAACCATGTATGAAATGCAATTGATTACAGGCAATCAATTATACAAAGCAAATAATACACGGCACAAAAAGATAGAAACCCATGTTATGTATGTATGCAAGATTGTTCAGACTGATTGCTTCACCCATGTTCATTAAGAAGAATGATTGGTCCTCTACAGATGAAAGATGGGCTAACCACAAGTGGGATGGAACGATTACTGAAAAGTTGAAGCCTTGAATCTTTTTCAACTACAAGCTAGTTGGAATTCCACCATATGAATGTTTGAATACAGTATATTTGCCTACTTGCATATATGTGTGTGTGTGTGTGTGTATATATATATATATATATAATTGACTGATCGCTGGTAATCTCTGCTGTCTACCTGCATAAGGCATTTTTAGCCCTCCTGTCATAGCACTTCCCGCTTCTAGCTGCACAATGTTTGAAACGCATTCTCTCTGGTGTTAGGCGCTCATGTGCTGTCATGTAATTTTGCTGTATTCTCTGTCATGATGTCACTTGTTGCTAACCTACCTCTCAATTGCTGTTATGTATCCTGTTGCTTACTGCCTACCTTACTATGATTTGACAGTTGTACCTTGTTGCTGTTCCACCCACTTGTTCGTGGGCCCGTATGTACCCTGACTCTGTATTGTGTTTCTTATGTACTCTGTAACCTCCCGGATCGCACCTGAAAATAGATACTTGTTGTCTAGTGTGCTAACCTGGTTAACAAAAGCAAATAAATAAATAAATATTAATCTTCTTGAATACATAACATGGGATTTATCTTTTTGTGTTATGTATTATTTGTTTTGTTGAATTGATTGTCTGTAATTAATTGCATTCCATACGTGGTTTGGGGTCTGCATTTTAATATCTTACATATGTGATGATGTCATTTTTAGATATTTAAGTAGCATTCTTTCTCAATAAGTGTGCAAAAGGAAAACGTGTTGCGCTACAGTTAAAACAAATCACAGCTGCAAACCAAAAACTGGAGCACTTTCACTCATCTTCAAATACCACCAGACTCTTCAATTAAATTTTTGAACTTTTAGTAAGTATAAAAATGACACATATCACCTGATGCGTTTCGGATATACTATTCTTTCTCAAAGGATAGTATATCCGAAACATGTCAGGTGATATGTGTCATTTTTATACTTACTAAAAGTTTAAAAATTTACTTGAAGAGCCTGGTGGTATTTGAAGATGGGTGAGAGTGCTCCAGTTTTTGGTTTGCAGCTGATATTTAAGTAGCACTAACTGTCTAAAATTAGCCTAGAAAATAGGAAATAGGTCACAAGGGGGCATGGAAGAGTGCTTGACCAGGCGAAAAGAAGTAATTATCCTAGTCACATCGCAATGCGCCAGGCAAGTTAGCAAGACTAAAAAGAAAAGAAAAACACTTCGGTTCTCAAAGGAGGTAGCAATCAAAATGAAGGAGAAAAGAAGAGCCTTCGGGAAGTACAAAGAGTCAGGAAGTGACTGTGTCAGAGAAACATATAAAGCAAAACTGAAGGAAGTAGGGAAAGCAAGCATAGCAAAGGCCCAAACAAAAGAATGGATAGCGCAAGGAGCCAGGAAAGGAGGCACAAATTTCTATACATACAGTGAAGCTCGCCAGGATGAAACCTACTTCTAAGGCATTCTTCGGTGTGCTGCAGCAGAGTTACTGCAGTAAACAATGTAATTTTAATGAGAATTAATCCCTTTTGTCATGCAGGAAAATGTGACACTGCCAGGATGAAATGAATGCTACAGTTTCCTGCATGACAAAACGGTCTAAATGAAATTGAAATTGCATTGTTTTCCACAGTAACTCTGCTGTAGCATGCTGCAGAATTGGGTTTCATCCTGGTGAGCTTCACTGTACATCAGGGAAAAGAGAAAAAGCAGAGGAAAAAGGAAATGGAAACCATGCTGAAACAGACATGGAAAAAGCTGAGGTCCTAAACAGTTACTTCTGCTCAGTTTTTACACAGGAAGAAAACTGATATGGGCCAACACTATGCAAGAAAATAAACCCCATTAAAGAGGTAGATATGAGTCCCTTCACAGAGAAAAAGAGTCCTGGTAGAGCTAAATAAATTAAAGGTGGAGAAGGCAATGGGTCCAGATGGCATACACACAAGAATACTGAAGGAGCTTGGGAAGGACCTGGCAGCACCAATGGCAGAGCTCTTCAACAAGTTGCTGGAGAGTGGGGAAGTTCCTGAAGATTGGAAAAGAGCTACAGTGGTACCACTGTACAAGAGTGGCAGCAGGGAGGAGGCAGGAAACTATCACCCAGTTAGTCTCACATCAATAGTGGGAAAACTAATGGAATCCCTATTAAAGGAGAGTATACTAGCATTCCTTGAAGTAAGTGGGCAAGTAGACCCAAAGCAGCATGGCTTGACGAAGGAGAGGTTCGGCCAGACAAACCTGGTTGAATTCTTTGACTGGGTCACTAAAACAGTAGATAAAGGTGGGGTGGTGGATGTGGTCTACTTGGACTATAGGAAGGCCTTTGATTCCATCCCACACAGAAGACTGCTTAATAAACTAGAGCACATGGGGGTTGGGAATAAGGTAACTACTTGGGTTGAAAACTGGTTAAAAGGGAGGACGCAGAGGGTACTAGTCAATGGCTTATTGCCGGACAAGGGAACGGTGACTACTAGCGTACCGCAGGGATCAGTGTTGGGGCCGCTCCTGTTCAATGTGTTCATCAGTGATATTGTTGATGAGTTGAAGGGAAAGGTGTGCCTGTTTGTAGATGACACTAAGCTTTGCAACAGGGCAGATTCACCTGATGGGGCACAGAACATGGAAGCTGACCTGAGAAAATTGGAAAATTGGTCAAGGCTCTGGCAGTTGAAATTTAATGCTAAGAAATGCAGTCATGCATCTTGGGAGACAGAACCCAAAGAAAGAATATTTTCTGGGAGGGGAAAAGCTGATGGCTGCAAAGCAAGAGTGTGATTTAGGGGTCACCATCTCAGATGACTTGAAGACTAGCAGACAATGTGAAAAGGCTACACTGAAGGCTAGTGGCATCCTGGGATGCATAGGGAAGGGCATCACCAGCAGGAGAAAGTAGGTGATTTTGCCACAATACAGGTCATTGGTAAGGCCTCATCTGGAGTACTGTGTTCAGTTCTGGAGACCGCACCTCAAGAAGGACAAGGGCTGGTTGGAGACAGAGCAGGGCAACGAAGATGGTGCTGGGTTTGCACTGGGAGTCGTACGAGGCAATGTTTATTTATTTAAGAGATTTACCAGATAAGCATACTGAGCGGGATCCACTCGTTTACAGATGTGACCTGGGAGTTACATGCATACATACAATTGAAACATAGGCAATGGTGCAATACAATAAGTACAGAATGAGAGTACAATAAAGGGTCAAACATCTGGTCCAGGTTGAGAGAACTCAACTTGTATGCCCTAGAGCAACATAGGGATAGGGGGGAGATGATAGAGACCTTCAAATACCTTAACGGTATTAACAATGTTCAGGTACAGGACCTGTTCCAGGTCAATAGTGGAAGTAGGACTAGGGGACATGACATGCGCTTAAAGGGAGGTAGGTTCAGGAGCAACATGAGGAAGTTCTTCTTCACAGGGAGGGTGGTGGATTGATAGAACAGCCTACTGCCGGGGGTCATGGGGGTAAAGACAGTCAGGGAATTTAAACTAGCCTGGGACAGAGATATTGGAGCACCCATGAGTGTGGCCAAATAAGGAAGGGGTCTGTATAAATGGGCAGACTAGATGGATCATATGGTTCCCATCTGCAGTCACATTCTACGTTTCTTTGTATCTATGTTTCTCTGTAACTGGTGAATTCATTAGCCTTGACAAAATGCCAATGTAGGGCACAAAATGTCGTTGGGTTTTTCAGGCTGTGGGGCAGCTTTTATATTTGCCTAGCTGTATAAACTTCATGTGTAAGAGTAATAAGGAGTATTTTTACATTCTTTGCACATATGCTTGTGATGTATCGTTCTTACGTGAGCTAGGAGTGCAAGCCTTTTTTTCTGCTGTACTATCACTACCAACTTACCTGGCCATACTCTTCTCAGCTATTCCCTCTGTCTCATGCTCTCTTTGCTCCAGGGATCCTCTCGCCTTCTTCATCCCCCACCTTCACTCCTCTACTGGCAGTCAGCAGTCTTCTATCACCTTCTCTCCCTCTGGAACCAGTTCCCCTCCTCTCTCCATCTTTCACCCTCCCCTGTTCCTCTTAGACAACAGTTAAAGCTCCTTCTCTCACCCTCCTGCTCCTGTCAGCCCCCTACCTGACCTGCCCCTGGTGCCCTTTTCACCCCCAACATGGTTCCCCCCTTGGAGTGTGTTCTTGTCACTACAACTGCTGCACTTATTTGTATCAACCTGCTTTTGTCATTTTGATTGGGTTTTGCTGCTGCTCACAGAACTAACATCTGTTCACCGTTTATTGCCCTTTGCACTAGCATCTTGTTGAATTGTGCACTGTCTGCACTTTATCTTTGGAATGTTTTTCTATTGCTGTGTTTTATTTATTGTATCCCCTTTACCTCTGTCCCCGGGTCACACGTGGAAAGGAGCCCTGGCTCAGCACGTTTTTCCAGTGCACCAATTTTAAAATAAATTACATAAATAAATAAATATGTGGCCCTCATGATGTAAGCAGGTTGGAGGACTGGAGAGGATCCTATGTGACAGCGATGAGGAGTCAGGAGGGCAGAGGGCTGCATTACAAGGACTGAAGGTGAGGGGTGCCGGTGGGCACGTAACAAGGCTAAATAGAAGGCACAATAAGAATAAAACATCTCACTGTACACACCTGGCCTCATAATCGCTGTGCTTGTGACATCAGTCTGTTGCCATGCTAAACACTATGATGTCATAACAACTGCACCATGAAGTCAGAAAATCTTGCTGGTAGCTTTTGATACAGCCTTCATGGAAAAATTAATAAAAACACAGCAAACATCTGGAAGACAACTGAAATTTAAAAAAAGGTTTTCACTAGTAAATTCAAACAATCAGAGTTTGTTTATCACATCTGATTTGGAAGTGGCTACCTGTTCTTTAAACAAATCTTGGTGTACCCTCTGGTGAAACATGATTTAGTTTGCAGCCTAACGTGCTTCGTAATTTAATGAAAAACACAACACGGCTGTATGAAGACACAGAATTATTCTCAGCTGTCAAAGCACATCCCAGCTCATCTTTTCTAACCTGAGATTGACAACACTCATCCCTTAAGTTATGCTGCCAGCCACAACATTTTACAGTGTGTACAGTTTATCAAAACCAGCTCGAGTGTGTGGGCATATGTGAAAGAAAGGGTTTCAGAGCAGAAGAGCTCATACATGTTTTAAAACAGATAATCTCGTTTTTGCACAAGAAATGTAAACAAAACTGTTAGCAGTTACTGATCTTCCCAACGTTTATTCTTGGGCGCTGGCAGGCATTTATTTTTTGTAATGTGCACATGCATTCCTCCTCTGCATTTTTCATCAATTTTGTTCAAAAAAAAAAAAAGCAAGAAGGCTAAGATTTCCTAGATGGATTGAAATAATGTCTAAGGTTTTTACAACAGCCGGGACAGTTCAGTTGTTTGTTCCAATGTCAGTGTTGTTCTTGGGGAAGCACATACATTTTTTTTTAAAACTCTTTATCACTGCCACCCTGGAACTGTCTCAGGCATACCTCACTCACCATCAAGCATGCTACCACTGGCCTGAAGCCCCCCCAACTTGGAAATCAGGGACAGACACTCCCCACCTACCTTAGTCCGTCGGTGCCCCTACTCGCTGGAGCCAAGGCAGGACAGAGGATCGGGAGAGCCAGTGGGTTGAGCCCAGTGTTGGGTGTGTGATGGTGGGGCACGGGAGGTTGCCGTCACCTTTCCAGGGAACAGGGCTTTTTCTCGTGTGTTTCTCCTGGAGTGCGAATATGCAATGACGTCTACGCACCCACATGCTGACATCTGCCGCCGCTCCAACCCTTGATATGGCATCACTCCTGCAATGCCCCCGATCTCCATCAGGGGCCGCTGCAGAGCAATGCAAGGCCCACTACCCACCCCGGGAGAGGAGAGCAGTCTTCTTGATGTTTGATCCTCTCCCTCCCCAGCCGACCCCCGGCGGCCCAAGTCCTTTCCCGAACCCAGGTCGCTAGTGTGGCATGAGGTGTGGTGTTCAGCCCTCAACCCTCAGTGCCACCGGGCCAAGCACATTCATTTAACTAAAATCTGGTTTTATACAGAAACATAGACAATGACAGCAAGAAAAGACCATTGATCTATCGAGTCTGCCCATAAAACCATAAGAAACCCAGAACCTGTTGCCCATACAGGGTTCTAACCCACTCTATCCATCTCCATGCTCCCAACCTTACCACCACCATGCTGAGCAGCTACTAAGTCCTTCACTTTGTCACAGCCGAGTTGGAGACCATTGATGGATGTGGCACCCACCATATCAGCTGCCAGACTGTTCCACAGTTCCACTACCCTTTTTGTAAAATAACATTTTCTCACATCCCTCTTAACCCCCCCCCCCAATCATTTTAGTGGAGGGAGAGGCACATGGAAGCAGGTGCACCATGCAAGAAACAGTGCAGCTCTGATGAAGCCTTGAAGGCAGGGTGAAACATAAGCTCGTCCCAGCAGCAGTGCTCTTGCACTTTGTTTGTATCTTGCAACAGGAATGGCGAATAAAACTGTTTGAAATGAAGTGAATACAGTTTTGAACTCAACTACTTGTGTGCATGAGTCTTTATTGTTTAACCCCCCCCCCCCACAAATCAGTTTCAACTCCTGCCCCCACGGTCTTGACCTGTTATACATGTTAAATAGTCCCTCACTGTTTACAGTTTACCTTGTTCATTACTTTCAGGAACTTGAAGGTCTCTGTCATATTTTCACTCTCTCATCTGGCCTCCAGCGAGTACATGTTCAGTGCCTTAAGCCGATCCTTGTAAGATCTGCCAGCTGGCCCTGAATCATTTTGGTCACCCTGTGTTGCACTGTCTTCAGCCTGTCCTTATCTTGCCTTAGGTAAGGACTCCAGAATTGGGCACAGTACTCCAGGTGTGGCGTGTTGGGTGTGCGAGTCACGTAGCGAACAAACAGGTTGGTTGTAGTTGGCAGCTAGGACAGTAACAAGTTTAATGTGTGAGTGACTGAGAGTGCAGACAGCCAGAGGAAAGGCAGTGGCACCATGATACAGTATGTCACTATTCAGCAAATGGGAAATTCCTAATACCTGGAAGATTAGAAGGTTAGACAGTGTTCTTAATCTTCCAATCACATCAGTCTTGACAGTTTACTGTACATATTATGTAAGCATTAGCTTCTGCACATATAGACTGAAGAGAAATTACTGCCCCACAAATAGCTCCAGTCACATATATACACACACACATGCATACCCACATGTCTATCCCCTCGTCTTGGGTAGATGCAACTCCAACCCAAGTTAGAATCAAAATGAAGTCCGAGTCCATCTCTCTCAAGGGGTCACTGCAGCTGTGGAACTTGGCATCAGTCCCACCCAGCTGAGAGCACTGCCATTCTGCAGTGCCACCCACATCCCCATAGCTGCTCGGTCTAGCTCCCGAGTTTGCTTCTGAACCTGTACCACTGGCACTGTAGCACGTCACACTGCTGCTGACCCATTGGGCAACCCCTGCTGCAACAACTTTTAAAGTTACAAGCAGGTACTGAAGTTCAGTGTTTGATAAGTCTCAGATCCTCATGATGGATAATGTTATGCAACAGCTACTGTTCTTGTAAGGATTTATTTATTCATTTCAGCTTTTGTCTTCTGGGACAGCCCAATGGGATGATGCATCTAGTCTTCATAAGGGTCTCCAGGGTGTCAGTAGGTTGAGACAATACATATCGTTACACAGACAACTTTTTGACATCATACAGTTAGACCAGTGCTACAGACTGTTATACCACAGAGCAACATGTGCGTGGGGTAATGGACGGTAGGCCAGGATCAATCCTTCAAACAAGAACAAGGTTTTTTGAAGTAGTTGGTGAGTTTCATTTTGAAGGTGCAGGTGACAGAGTGCTGTGTTAGGTGACGAAGCGTATCCAAGCGTGTGGCCCTCTAACTGCAAAGGAAAACCTGAGAATGGCTTTCTTTTTGTTGGGGACTGTGCAGCAGATGAAATTAGAGGAGTAGAGAAGTAGAGAGCATACATTCTTTCACTTACTACATGGAGGGTCTTTAGGAAGTCTACAGTGATCCAAAGGTTTGTCTGTGCAGGACGGTGAACAAGCGGATGCTCCAGAAGCTGTTGAGCTCATCCACTGGGGACTGCTGGAGACATTCCAGTGGGATATCCTGGAATCACATTGGAATATGAATTTGTGTAGCCCAGTGTACGAGATCTAGTTTTCTACAGACATTTGTGTTATCTGTTTAGTAGAATGGGTTCCCATAGTCTGAGACAGAGAGGAATAACTACTGGACTAGTTGCTTTTTAGCATAACCACTGAGGCAACACTGAAATAAGTACAGTGCCCTAGCCTTGGACCGAGTGTGTAAAGGATATAGTCTTTGTGACTATTTTTCAGAATTAAAGAGTAGGATAAAAGGGGCCTAAGAACATATGTCAAATGCGCATGTGTGAGCGCAAGCACACACGCACGCACACACGCACGCACAAACACACACACACACTTATTGTAATAGGGCACAAAGGTGAATCATATTAAGGGCTTAGGTAAGCAGAGTACCTCAGTATTGATGAATTAGATATGGATCCTTGGCTCTAAATGATAGGAATAAACAAGCCTGCAAGCAGTATGGAGGAGTGGATCATTAAGCAGTGAAATATAACTGGGGCTGGGTTAATACCAGGTACTCGTACACCCCACACAATGCACAGAATACCATTTGTGTCTGACCGTATGATTGCCAACAGGTAACCCATCCTCTGAGTGCCTAATCACTGATAGGAAACTGTGAAATGGTTATACTCAGCAGGTTGCACCCACCTCTGAGGCCAGAAGATCAGAAGGTTGTGGGTTCTAGCCCCATACCAGGAACTTGGGGTAAAACCCAATACTGACACTGTAGTGTAGCATGAGGGAGATGCTGTACTCCTGTGGTGCCATCTTGTTTTTTTCTCCCATATGTATTTTTAGGATTTTTACCCCCGTTTTTTCCCCGATTTGTGGTCCTGGCAGACACGTGTGTGCGTGTGTGTGGAGGCACACATGTGCACATCGGGTACCGGCTCAGCCCCTTCTGCCCCACCCCTGGCTATTGCTGCTGCTCCCTTCCACCTATGCTTCCCACTGGACCTCCACCTGGTGGGAGCAGGACTACGGCGGGTGCGGGCAACCACCCCAGGAGGGGAGAGCTGCCTTGCGGCTGCTCAATCCCGTTCCCCCCCCCACGATGGCTCCCTGATGACCCAAGGTCATTCCCGAATGCAAGTCACCGGCATAGTGCGAGGTAAGGCGTCCAGTGCCTCAAATCTCAGCGCCACCAGGCTGGCCCTGCGGTGCCATCTTTAAACTGCGGTCCTGTCTATCTGTTCCGGTGGTTATGTTGAAGATCTTATGGCACGTCTCGAAAAGAGTAGAGGTATTTTATTAAAAGAAAAATAATCAAAAACAAAGCTTATACAAATGAAAATATACAGAAAAGGGAAAAAGACACATCTAGAAATCCGATAAAGAAATATGCAAAAAAGGGAAAAAAGACACATCTAGGAATTAGATAAAGATATACAGAATACATACTCCTACAGAATGCAATCACATAAGTTCATATGATTATCAAATTGTGCCCTTATGAAACAAACATCATATGCAAAGAAAAAGTATAAGCAGTGCTAAATAGTAAACATACCAGTACAATTTTTCCATAAGGCCCTAACTTTACTTTACCTGCCAAATTTCCCCCATTCACTAAAAACACCACCAATAGCTTAATCTGGTTACATTTCAGTTAATTTCCATCCGTATCCTCCCCACCCTGGACAAGGCTGAAAATAGGCAGAATTGCCTAGCCCTCCTTTCCTGGTCAACACAAACTAAAATAAATAAAAATTTCAGCAACCTGATTAACTAAGAAGCTTGGAACCCAGTGCTCATATCCCAGCACAACAGCACAGGAAAAAGACCTGTGACCTAATTGACCTGTTTACAATAAGCAGGCACTGCTGTAAAAATATACCTCCATTCACTTACTTATATTTTAAAAAAAAGGTATCTACTATCTACTGCCCAAACAGCAAACTTAAAATGGCTCAATAGGACTACTTTTTCCTTTTTCTCATTTTGCCTTATTTCCTTATTTAAATTCAAAAAAATTACTAATTTTAATAGACACATTTCATAATCACAATAAGGCACTCTATGATGTGGTTTGGGCTGGGAGAATGGCATTCCTCCAGTGGTGGAAGCACTCGGCCTTTAGCCTCGTGCTGCAACCCACCCAAGCCGTGATGTTATCCCAGCACAGAACACACCCTATCATGCCTTATTGCTTAAATAAGGCAATTCCTGGTGTTTCAGATTCACATTCTTCTGCTGCACCCAAAAAAGTTCTTAAACCTGTCTACCGGTACAAGTATATTCATATATATATATATATATATGAAACTATTATATGAATAATGATTTACCTGATTATGTTATGTCTAGCTAAGGATCTTAAAGAGCTACTGACGCCTCAAAGTAAACTTAAAAAAACATAATAATTGGGTACATTTCTGCTTGCATTCCATTTATAGTTTATATATTTCTCCTTCCCATAATTTATTACTAAAGAAATGTATATGAATATATGATAATTATCCCTTAGAGAGTACTATCAGTTCATCTGCCTCTATAGCTTACTCCTTACTTCAAGTTATAATCCTCTGTTGTGACATCACAATCTGTTGCTATGGGAGTAACTGTGAGGTCACAAGCAGTGCTCTGTGACTTCAGGTAGAGAGAAAGCAGCAGGAATAAATGAACTCTTCAGGAGCAAACATCCTATTTTCATGCAAATGACTTCACTACTAAATAATGGGGATGAGGAATACAGAACTAATGGGAAATACAAGCTGTACATATGTACATGCCTGAAGTCTAGAGTTTCTCTGTTTCTTTCTAATCTTTGTCAAGCTGTATCTACTTTTGTATTGTCCGAATGCTTTCTGGCACGCTTTGTTTTTATTGAGTTTCAGTTACTTTTGTTCTGATTCAACCAGCTCTAAAACTGCCAGGGGCAGCTGTCACCTAGGGTCTGGGTCATGATGGTCTGGCCATGCCCCCACCACCTGGCCTGGTCAGCTGTGTGCCAAGTCCCTGTTACTGCCAATGTGCCCCCCCTTGCCCCCCATGGCACCAACAGGGTTCAAACGGCCCTGGTCCCTACCTTCCAGGCATAGCTGACCCCAGCCTCCGTGGGTTGTGTAGGGTTGTGCGGTGTGTGCGGGGTGGGGTGATGGATTGCTCCATTAAACCCTGCAGGTGCACCCATGTTTGGTGCAACCCCTGTGTCTTTGGTGCAGGGACCCCCAATTTTACAAAAAAAAAAATAAAAAGGCGCAGGGTCCCTGATGTACCCGGAGTTTTGCCGCAGCTGTAGATCACCGCAAATTGCAGCTATCACAGGGCTCTTTGAAAATTGAGCCCTCTGAGTGTAACCTATCTGTAATCTATCTGAGCACTGAAAATAGCAGCAACTAGGGATGCTTGGAATCCACCAAACAAAACAGAATTCACTTTTCAGAATTAGGATATTTGGAATTGCAGCCTAAAAATCCTAACTCCTTAACAGAATCCTAAAACCTATTTTTACATGGGAACTAAGGATTTAGGATTTCAAATCTGAATCCGATTTCAAGGTCCCTTTAGGATTTGAATCAGAATTGGATAAGCCTTCAGAAATTCCTAATCAAACAGCCCAAAGTAAGGCTCTGTGCCCCTGCGCTTCGGCTATGCTAGCCTTCTTTAGGGGGCCCCCTAAAGAAGGTTGGGATTGTTGAAGTAAAAGGGCAGAGAGCCTTACTTTGGGTTGCTTGATTGCAAATAAATGATTCAAACTTGTCTGGTTTCCATTGAATTTGTTGGACCTTCACCGTGTCCAGTGCCACACTAGCTGGGACTTTGTGTGATTGTTTGGGGCTGGCAGCCCTTTTGTGTGTGCACTCCCCTGTTTCCGGTAAGTCATGGCAGCATTACTTTGGAATTTTGTTCAGAAATTCCTAAACAGGCCAACTGGATCAGAATCGGCCAATTCTGAACATCCCTAGCAGCAACATTGTCTCCTGAACTGTAAAACACTTTGGGAAACAGTTTGTATATAAGGTGCTGTATAAAACCAAAGACATTTCCTTTCCTAGTGACCCAGGGACCTTGTGTGAACCTTCCTATCTGACTTCTCATACAAGGAGTAGAGGATCTCAAGAAATAGTTGATTCCTCGCATCTCTCTGTTCTGTTTAATAAAATGGTTCTTCCATCAATCTCTTTGCATTTGAATGTAATTTGCAGTGAAAGAGGAGCTACCCAGACTTTGCAATAAGTTCTGCAGAAAACCAGGCAAAGATACAGAGCATCAGGAAGAAGAGAGAGGTCAAATAGACAGCAGAAACTTTCCTTGGTGGGGGCTTCTCTGTTCCTGGAGACTTGAGAGACTACATGTTTCACAATAGGATGAGGCCAGCTGTAACAGCCAATCACAGATAGATGAACAGGGTGTGAATTAAAGATGAAAACGCAGAGGGAAAAATGCCAAAGCATCAGCTTTTTTCAGTCCCTATCTCCCTGCTGGAGATGAATAGTCTGGGTTCTGCTGATCAAGTTGTTCTGCGGTGCAGCAGCACAAGGTGAAATAGATCATTAAAACAGTTTTAGAAATGGCCTAGGTAAAAAAAAAAAAAAAAAAAAGAAGAACAAAAATAAGAAAAACACCAATAAGTTCCTAAAGCTTCCCACAGCACAATCAGGGCATCTGGAGCTATTTTTATAAGCCCCAGTTCTAATTTCTGGAGCAAGGCCCCAAGAGAGTGCCGAGGATGGATGATTCAAGCCTCAGGCTCCACTTCTGATTGCCTTACAATGAGTGGTGCAAACCTTTTTTTTTTACCTGTCGTATATTATTATGCTGTAGGCAAAGCCTGGATGCAAGCCCATAGAAGTAAGGAGGGGCAGGCAATATGTCCCTAGCTGGTCTGGTCTTGCAGTTTTATACATAGCTGATGCCTTAGCAAATTGCAGTCTTCTGTGAAAAAAAAAGCAGCATTGTTACCATATCATTGTGGGGGTACGGTTAGGGGGTTTGTCCAGGGAATGGACTTGGCTAGCTCTTCACGGAGTGCAGCAAATGCATTCCACTCAGAGCTTCAGGTAATTCCATTTCAGAAGTAGCTGACTTCTGAAAAGTAAGGCACAGACTTCCAGAATAAAGGGGGAGGAAGTATTCAACTCTCAAAAGGGGAAAAAAGAAGATGAGGGGACTTTCTGTTTTGCATGCAAAGTAGTCAAGATGGCTCCTATATTTTACCAAAGGTATTAAAGAGCTAGTGTACTGACTAAAATTAAATACATTTTTTTAAAGCAATCAACTACAGTATTACCTTTTATGTCTGAGGTACTTTTTCTTTTCCCTTTGATTAATTGGAAGATTGCTGACCTGATGTTAATAGGTGTGCTGTGTGGATCAGTAACCATTTTGGTAGGGCTGCCATAAGCCATGCTTTGCCCACACTCTGGAATAGGATACAAAGATCGTTGAAACTTAGCTCTCCTGTCAGTATTGCCCTGTTTAGGACTCTTTATGACAAAACGTTCGCCAAAATCTGTAAGTGTTTCCATAGTCCCTAGCAGTCCTGCTGATGGTTCCCTCTCTAGCCTTAGCCACATTCAGCCACAAACCTAGTTCCTTCCTTCCCTATTTAACTAGTTCACTAGTCAGCTGCCATACTGGCCCTCGGAACCCTTGGCACCACTTTCTCCCTTTCTACTCTCCTCCCACCACTCAAGCAGGAGATACAGTCTTCATTATGGGCCCCTCTGTAGCCTAGGACCCTCACCCAAGCATATAAATGGTTTCTGAGGGCTGAAATGTAAATAATTGTACCTTTCTATAGAGGCCTTAATAAATATGTTACCTTAACTTCTATGTCCATGAAGGTTGTATATACCGCAATAATGCTATGTGATGCATGTATGTTCCTACGTGAACACTTGGAATGTATATATTGCACCTACCATTTTTCTGTAAGTTTGCCTCTATCTTTTTGCTAATTTTGTATACTGCACCTTTAATCTATGTATGTATAATTGTCCTTGACAACAGCAGGTCCACCTTGTAAATGAGCTTGGTCAACGGTGATCGCCTGGATAAATAAAGATTTGATTGATTGATTGATTGATTCTTCCTGGCAACAGACGTATCTGACTCTCTTCCACGCATTACAGCATCAACATTGTGACCTTACTGACTGTGACATCACTGCTGCTTAGGAACAGCCACTCAGTAGCTGCCAGATCAGTCATTTGTGATGTCACTGTCAATGAGATCACAATGCTGATGATATAATGGGGGAGTAGCGAAAGATACGTCATCTGCCAGGCCAAGAGCTATTACACACATTCAACACAACATTATCACATAAAACATTTTCTAGTGAGCAAAAGGAAAAAGAAAAATACCTCCAAAATAAAAAGTCACAACTGACTACTTCCTAAAATTTGTATTGTTTTCCTGTCTGTCTGTTTTGGTTCCACTAGCTTTTTAAATTGCCAATTCCCAAAATTGTTTTCTCTTGGGACAACTGCCTTCAAAAATTTGGGAAACAGAGTACTGAAAAAAGTGACTCCCTCATTTTAGGTGTGGCACTATGCTGTATCTGCTCAGCCCACCAGCATTTTGGAGTATGGAAAACCCCTTCATCCAGGTGGACAGGTCACTTATAATTGCCAACCTTGTTCTTGTGCACATTTAGTAGTCCTCCGATTCATTTCTTTTGCCTCATCCATCGAGATAGTGTAATTGCTGTTTGCTTATTTATATATATATTATAACTCCTTTTTGCTTATTTAGCTTTTCACTCTGCTTTTTAATTGCATTTTTATTCTCTGAAGTGATTAACAGATTTGTGTCTCACACTGTTTGTCCATGGCAACCACTTTGAGAATTCGGTGAGTGACTCACTTCTTCCAATACTCCAGCTGCTGGATTACTTTAGTGAATGTTGGAGCAGGCTACTCCCTGAAAGGAAGTTATTAGGGGGATAGAACTTGGGGGGGGGGGGTGCAAGGGAAAGTGAAGTAAGGTGTCTGCCTGGCACCATGGCTTGGAGGGACAGGAAGTGGATTCTAAGGATCACAACAGCAGTTGCATGGGCGACAGTGCTGGATATCATTGTCCCTCTAGGGACAAATGACTTGGCCACGCATGGGATTAGAGCAGTGTAGGAGGAGTTTGTGGAGTTGGGGAGGGGCCTTAGACAAGTAGCTCATACAGTATCCTTCTCTGAGGTGCTGCCTGTCTATGGCATGGGTGAGGCGAGGGTACTCCGCACCATGCAATTCAATGAATGGTTGAAAAACTGTTGTAGAGCACAGGGTTTTGGCTTCATTGGGGAATGGGGTTCCACCTGGAGGGATACCCACCTATACTGGCACAATGGTCGGCATCTGTCCGGGAATGGAACCAGTCTCCTCAGTGATTGGTTTAAATGCTTCATTGGCAAGCTTTTAAACTAGCCAAGGGGGGAGGCACTGGTAAGCAGCAGGGAATTCCCAGCCTCCCCCTTCAAAACAGCATACTAAATGAGGTAAAGACCAAGGTAGAAAGGTCAGTAGGGAGCAGAACTGGGGTAAATGGAGAAAGCAAAGTCAGTAAGGGCAGGTATGGGGCTATAAGAGGTAAAGCCATCAAAAAATGGAGAGTAATGAGTACCAATGCCCGTAGTCTGGGTAACAAGCTTCCTGAACTAGTGGCCTTGATGGAAGAGGAACATCTGGTTATCGTGGCAGTCACAGAAACATGGTACACACAGAACCATGACTGGGATGTAAACATACCAGGGTGCACTATCTACAGGAGGGGCAGGGAGAGTAAAAGAGGAGGAGGAGTAGCTCTCTACAAAAGGGAAGGAATCAAAGCAACAGAACAAAAGGGTAAACGGGGAGGAGAGGAAGCACTGTGGGTCAACTTGGAGACAGGCAATGGCACCACAATCTACACAGGGGTTGTATACAGACCCCCCCATCTCAGAGGGAGGAAATAGATAAGGAAATGATAGAAGGTATCCTTAGAATGGCAGAAAAAGGGGAGATATTGTTGATGGGGGATCTGAATATACCAGATTTTAACTGGAGTGCATTTACTGCAGCCACATCAAAGAGCGGGGTCATTCTAGATGCCCTGCAGGGGGCATGCCTTAGACAACTAGTATTGGAACCCACTCAGGAGGGAGCAATCTTAGACCTGGTACTCTTAAATGGAGATGGAGAGAGGATCACAGATGTAGAAGTGGGTAGCCATCTGGGAGCTAGCGACCATCAAACAGTATGGTTCACGATAAACACAGCAGTAGAGTCAAGCCATACAAAGGCAAAGGTGCTGGACTTTAGGAGGGCTGACTTTGTCAAAATGGGTGCATGCCTAAGGAATGCACTAGCAAATGGGCAGGAAGGAGGGGTGGAAGAACAATGGGGAATAATCAAAACTGCCATCACTAAAGCAACAAGCCTCTGTGTGAAGCAAATAAACAAAACAAAATGATGTAAAAGACCACTATGGTTCTCAAAGGAGGTGGCAGGGAAGGTTAGGGAGAAAAAGATAGCATTCAGGAAGTACAAGGAATCACAGAAGCAGCAAGACAGAGAATTGTATTAGCTGAGGCGGAAGGAAGCAGGGAAGGCAGTCAGAACAACAAAGGCAGGCCGGCCCGGTGGCGCTGAGGGTTGAGGCACTGGATGCTACACCTCATGCCACACCGGCGACCCGAGTTCGGGAGAGAGCCCGGGTTGCTGGGGGTCGGCAGGGGAGGGAGAGGATTGAGCATCTAGAGGACAGCTCTCCTCTCCCGGGGAGGGACAGGGGTTCCGGTTTGGTGCTCTGCTGATCTCTGGCAGAGGTCGGAGATACAGCAGGCACTGCGGAGGAGAGAGAATGAGTGGTGGAGTGGCAGACATTGGATACGCCTTGATGTCAGGGCACCAGCCACTCCCCAGAGAAAACAAGGAAAATGCCTCTTGGCTCCAGCGGAGATGGAGATCCAGGAGCTTGCCCCTGATTTACGGCTGCCCATCTGGCATCCTCCCGACCGACGTTACTGCTGTGTCAGGGTGTTGGGGCCCACCCTATCCTCACCTGTGGGGTATAACCAAGGCTACATGGGCGACGGAGGATGGCTGGGTAGGGTGTGTGCCGTAGGGGGATGACTCCATGTGCTCCCAAGGAAGTCCAGAGCCGAGGGGGTGAGAAGGAGGCATAAAATAGAAAATAAAAAAAAAAGAACAGCAAAGGCCCAAACCGAGGAAAAGATGGCCAACTCAGTTAAGAAGGGGGATAAAACCTTTTATAGGTACATCAGGAGAAGGAAGACCAGGGAGGGACAGTGAGGCTTAATTAAGGGAGGGGTGGGCAGAAGGTGACTGTGAAAAGGCAGAGATACTAAACAAATATTTTTGCTCAGTATTCACAAGTGAAGAAGGGGAGGTACCTAAACCAAACAGAAACACTCTGGATAGGGGGGTTGATACCAGCCCATTCACAGAAGAAAGGGTCCTGAAAGAACTCTTAAAACTGAAAGTGGACAAAGCAATGGGGCCTGATGGGATTCATCCCAGAATCCTAAAAGAACTAAGGGTAGAACTAGTGGAACCACTGACTACCCTCTTTAACAAATCATGGGGGGATGGGGTGATACCTGGGGACTGGAGGAGGGCAGATGTTATTCCACTTCACAAAAGTGGGAGCAGGGCAGAGGCAGGAAACTACAGACCTGTTAGTTTGACCTCAGTGATAGGGAAAATGATGGAATCATTTCTGAAGGAAAGAATTGTTGAGTACCTAGAGGCCAGAGGGGCTCAGGACCCAAGGTAACATGGATTCACAGTGGGAAGATCATGTCAGATGAATCTAATAGATTTATTTGACTGGGTGACCAAAGCAGTAGATCAGGGAGGGGCTATGGACATGGCCTACCTAGACTTTAGCAAGGCATTTGACACAGTCCCACACAAAAGATTACTATACAAGTTAGTCAGCCTGAGAGTGGGTCCCAAGATGGTAGCCTAGGTACAAAATTGGCTGGAGAACAGGACACGGAGGGTATTAGTAAACGGAGTCCACTCTGAAGAAAGGGGGGTTACTAGTGGGGTACCACAGGGTTCAGTTCTAGGACCGGTCCTCTTCAGTCTCTTTATAAGTGACATAGCAGAGGGACTGGAAAGAAAAGTATGTCTCTTTGCAGATGACACAAAGATCTGCAACAGGGTTGATACATAAGGTGGGGTGGAAAGGATGAGAAGGGACTTGGCAAGGTTGGAGGAATGGTCAAATGTATGGCAGCTTAGATTCAATGCAAAGAAGTGCAAAGTAATGCACCTGGGAAACAAAAACCCAGGGGAAGAGTACACTATGGAGGGTGAGATACTAACAACAACAAAAATGGAAAGGGACCTGGGGGTAGTCATATCTAATAATCTAAAGGTGGGCAAGCAATGTGAGAGGGCAGTAAGGAGGGCTGGGGGGATACTGGGATGTATAGAGAGAGGCATCATCAGTAGAAAACAGGAAGTTGTTATTCCTCTGTACAGACAGCTGGTAAGACCCTATCTGGAGTACTGCGTGCAGTTCTGGAGACCCAATCTCCGCAAGGACATAGACAGGATGGAGGCAGTCCAGAGGAGGGCAACTAAAATGGTGTAGGGCCTGCACCAGAAGACATATGAAGAGAGACTTAAGGGGCTTAATATGTATATCCTCGAGGAAAGGAGGGACAGGGGGAACATGATAAAAACTTTCAAGTGCCTAAAGGGAACCAACAAAGTCCAAGAGGGTAGCATCTTTCAGAAAGAGACGTGCAAGAACAAGGGGGCACAATTTGAAGATAGAAGGGGGATGGTTCAGAGGTAATATGAGGAAGTATTTTTTTCACAGAGAGGGTTGTGGATGCATGGAATGGCCTTCCTGAGGAGGTTGTGGAGTCAAAAACAGTGGTGAAATTCAAGAATGCATGGGACAGACATAAGGCATTTCTTTTGGGGATAGGAGGAAGTAGGCTGTTGGTTAACTAGGATCTGCAGCTTATCCATTAGGTAGGAAAATGGGCAGACTGGGCCAAGCAGTCCTTATTTGCCGTCAAATTCTATGTTTCTGTGTTTTCTCCATACTGGAGATGCAGATTGGGCTGGTCTACTCACCCCCCATTCCAAATTTTAGGATGGGATGTATATTGACTAGCCAACCACAAGAGTTGAGGGACCACCTATTGCTCAGCAGTAGTGCCTCACACTGCCATTTGTGTGACCCAGGTTCCACAAGCGCTTCCTGGTTGTGGAGAGTTTGTTGCCGCTCCTGCAGTAACCCTAGTGGTGGCTCCAGGAGAGGTTCAGATACTCTACCTGCTCCACAGGGGCTCTGTGGAAACATTGGCATCAGTGGGAGGAGTGAGGGGAGAGTGAAAACCAAGGTTAAAAAACATTCAGTGACTGCGGGGGATGGCAGTCTCTGGTACTCTTGAGTCTGGCACCAACTGCACTGCACAGAATGCAGCTGGCATTAGGACTGGGGTGGCACAAGGGATGATGGGAAAGCAGCCATCGGAGGGGAAGATAAAAGCTAGATTAGGAAAAAACTATTGAGATGTCCACCCCCACAAAGACAAGTGAACTCTTGATTCCACTTCCTGTTTGGGTCTTGCAGTGACCTAATGTTTGCCTAGGCAATCACTGACATCAGATGAGTTCATCTCACTTGATTGCCAATAAAAGGAAACAGACAGATAGATAGATAGATAGATAGATAGATAGATAGATAGATAGATAGATAGATAGATAGATAGATAGATAGATATGTGATTCCCCTATTGAAAATATCTCTGTTATTTTACGAGTGCAGTTTGACCTTTTGACATCACGAGTGGTGAGTGCACTTGATGACCACTGAAAAACCGCATACAAGAACATGTGCGAGCAATCCTGAACTGCAAAATGGACAATGCATTGGGAGCACACTATTCGGAGGCACATAATTGTAATCCAAGGGGTTTAAAATTCAGAGCACTTGAGTATGTCTCCCCCCCCCTTCCCTTCTGCTAGGGGGTGATCGGGTGAAGCTTCTGTCTCAGAAAGAAACCAGATGGATATTTATATTAGGGGCATTGTCACCGATTGGGCTGAATGATAAATTAGATGTCAGCCCTTATTTGTAATTTCCCAATAAAAACTGTTCTGTGTATTAATATGAACTTTATCATTTGCCCCCTTTTTGTGCGTGGTATTTATTGCATTCTCCCGTCCTGTCCCCTTTTTCTTCTCTCTTTTTGATGTAGCCCTTACAGTACCCTCTCCTGATAGTTTGTTGCCTTTTTGTTATTTATTTAATTTGATACATGCATTGAATGTGCAGTTCTCTGTGGCATGACTTGTCTCGTTTCAAATTGTCTCTCATGATGTTAATGAGGCTGTGGGAGACCTGGCTATAAATTTGTCTGTCTCTGACATTATGGCGCTCTTGCAGAGGGACTTAGTGGGAGGTCAAATTGCAGTGTTGGAGGTCCTGTAATATTTGCCAAGAAACATGACTGAGGAATATTTTTTCTCCCTTATCCTCCGTTCCTAACTTTGACCTCACTGAGCATCTCTGCAATAGTAATATTTTTAAATCTAAGTTGTAGTGTTTATATTCTGGTCCCGTGATTACATTGCTTGGATCTTGTGTTATTATGGATTTTGTGCTGTTTGAATACATGACTATTTATCATGAAAATCTGTATAGAAGTCAGTTAGATTGATATATAATCTATTTGGATAGATTCATAGATTCTGTCGGCAGATAAGGACCACTAGCTCACAAAGCGACCAGTGACCGTTATTGGTTATTGGCTTAGCTTTTTCTTCCTACCTCCACTATTCCTTTGTTTCTGTCCCATGCATGTTTAAAACCCACCACAGTATGGGCTGTCACCACCTCCTGGGGCAGGCTATTCCATGCATCCACCACCCTTTCCGTGAAGAAGAACTTCCTAATATTTCCCCTAATGTGGCCACCCTTCAATCTCATGTCATGTTCTCTTGTCCTGGCACTACTGTTGAGCTGAAATATGTTGCCCCCTTCCACCTTGTTTATGCCCTTGAGATACCTGAATGTTTTTATCATGTCTCCTCTCCCGCTCTTAAGGCTTGTGATGTAATCCGTTCACCATTTTTGTCACCCTCCTCTGCACTGTCTCTATTTTATCAACGTTGCTTCAAAGGTGTGGTCTCCAGAACTGTACACAGTATTCAAGAGGAGGTCTCACAAGGGTCTTGTACAGTGGAGACATTACCTCCCTCCTTCTGCTTGCGATTCCCATTCCAATACATCCCAACATCTCACTGGCCATTCCCACCTCCTTGGCAGTCTGCCTAGTGGCTTTCAAGTCATCTGCGATTATGACCTCAAAGTCTCTCTCCTCCTTAGTTACTGCCAGCAGCCCCCCCCCCATCCTGTAGCATACTCCAGGGTTCCTGCTTCCCACGTGCATGATATTAAATTTCTTTGCATTAAACCTTAGCTGCCATGCCCCTTACCATCTGTCCAACCATTCCAGGTTTCTTCTCATCATTTCCATCCCCTCTGGGGTATCCACCCTGTTGAAGATCTTGGTGTCATCCACAAACTGGCAAATCTTTCCCTCCAGCCTGTCTGCTATGTCACCGATGAAGACACTGAAGACGATTGGCCCCAGTACTGACCCCTGAGATATCCCCTGATCACCTCCCTTTCCTCTGATTGGGGTCCATTTATCACTACTCTCTCTTTTCTGTCCCTTAACCAGTTGCTAATCCAGTTCATCACTTTCTGTCCCACCCCAAGGCTGCCTAGCTTGTTGACCAGTGTCCTATGTGGGACCATGTTAAATGCTCTGCTGAAGTTGAGGTAGGCAATGTCTACTGCCCCCTCCCCCCATTAGTCTACAGCTTTTGTCACCCAGTAGAAGAAATCTATCAGATTTGTTTGAAAGGATCATCCTGCAGAGAACCCATGTTGCCTGGGATCCACCAGCTCATTGGCTACCAGGTGTTCCACAATTCTTTCCTTAATTGGGACCAAATTTTCTTACTAGTCAATTTACCCCTTCCCCTTCCTATATCCCTCTCAGTATTCATATTTAATGTCATCTTAGCTTCAGTTGCACTATGTAATTAGTCACTTTATTTACTTTTTGCACATTTGCATGTTTTTCCTGATGCCTCCAACGCATGTAAATCACTTGAAGTTTAAACTATGCAATTCTTGGGGAATTAAGACCTTGGGAGCATCGGCTAACTCCACCCCTGAGGGAAGACTCACTTACTGGGTCACGACGTAGGGGTGTTAGCCCTGTTGTTTTGCCATGTTTTAACACAATATAATAAAACCTCCCACCCACAGTTCTTTGGTGTGTGCCCAGCTTTCTTTCTTTTTTCGTGCTAGAGATAAGATTGCAGACCTAGAGGCCACCATTGCAGATGTTGACCTGGACATAGTAGCAATTACCGAGTCCTGGTGCAATGAAAACCAGGTCTGGGATGTAGCCATATCAGGGTATACCCTGTTCAGAAAAGACAGGGCAGGTAAAAATGGGGAGGATTGGCACTTTATGTCAGGGACAACATTAAAGCTATGGAAATACAGGGAGAGTAAGGAGGCACTGAGGTACTGTGGGTCACCCTGGAGACATGGGAGGGGGACTGCTATTCACACAGGATTGGTCTACAGCCTCCAGCACTGAGGGGAGTGGTGGATAAAGATATGATAGAAGCAATCCAAATGCTGGCTCAGAAAGGGGAGGTGTTGCTGGTAGGGGACTTCAATCTATTGGACGAGAACTGAAGTCTACCAACTGCAGCAACAGTCAGAGGTAGGGACATCCTGAACTCCCTCCAAGGCACGTTCCTCAGATAATTAGATAAGGAATCCACTCTTGGGGGGGGTAGGAGCAATACTGGATCTGGTACTGACAAACAGGGACAGTGTTGCTGACATCACAGTGGGTGGCCACTTGGGAGACCAGTGATCACCGTGTGGTGTGGCTCAATATACGAATTGGGTCAGAATCGACCCAGGCTAAGACAAGGGTCCTGGACTTCAAGAGGGCTGATTTTAAGAAAATGGGAGAATGTCTCAGGGACACCCTAGCACCTAGCAGGGATAGGGAAATGGGGGGGGGGTAGTCGAGGAACAATGGGCAAAAATAAAGGGGGCATTGAAAAGGCAGCAAATCTCTGTCAGGCAGGTTAAGAATGGCAAGAGAAAAAAGAGACAGCTGTGGTTCTCTAGAGAAGTAGCAGAGAAAGTAAGGGCACAAAAAAACTAGTATTTAGAAAGCACAAGAGGACACAGAAGGAGGAGGATAGGAAGAGTTACCAGCAGAAACAAAGAGTGGCATGGAGAGCAGTTAGGAGTGCAGAGGTGCAAATGGAGGAGAGTATTGCCCAATCAGTATAAAAGGAAAATAAAATGTTCTTTAGCTATATAAGAGAGAAGAGAAAGACCAAAGGAGGGATAGTAAAGCTAAAAGGGGAAGGGGGCTTTGGGAGGAAGAGGACCAAGAAAAAGCGGACATATTGAAATATTACTTTCATTCAGTATTTATGGTGGAAAGTGAAGGTGACAGGCCAAAGATAAGGGACAAGGGCATTAAAGCAAGGGATGTGGACCCTAGTCCTTTTACAGAGGAGAGCATCCTCAAGGAACTAGTGCAATTAAAAGCAGACAAGGCAATGGAACCGGATGGGGTGCACCCTAGAATACTGAGGGAGCTCAAGGAGGTGCTGGATGCACCTCTGACAGCTCTGTTCAACCAATCACCAGAAACAGGAGAGGTTCTAGGGGACTGGAGGAGGGCAGATGTGGTCCCACTACACAAAAGTGGAAATAGGGAGGAGGCAGGAAATTACAGACCTGTCAGCCTGACTCCGGTAGTAGGTAAAGTAATGGAATCGCTACTGAAGGAAAGGGTAGGGGAATACTTTGCAACCAGTGGATTACAGGACCTGAGACAACATGGGTTCACAGTGGAGAGGTCTTGCAAGACAAACCTGATCGAGTTCTTTGACTGGGTGACCAGAGAAGTGGATCAGGGAGGAGCGGTATATGTGGTCTACCTGGATTTCAGTAAGGCCTTCGATACCGTTCCACATAGAAGAGTGGTGAGCAAGCTGGGCAACCTAGAAGTGGGTCCAAAAGTAATAAAATGGATAAGTAGTTGGCTAAGCAATAGAAGTCAGAGGGTGGTGGTAAATGGGGTCCACTCTGGAGAAGGCAAGGTGACAAGCAGGGTGCCACAGGGCTTAGTAGGCCCGGTTTTCTTCAATGTCTTTAATAGTGACATTGCAGAAGGGCTGGAAGGGAAAGTATGCCTGTTCACGGATGACACAAAAATCTGCAACAGAGTGGACACACCGGGGTGTGTGTGTGGAAAGAATAAGGAACTATCTGAAAAGCTGGAAGATTAGTCAAGAGAATGGCAGCTAAGTTTCAGTGCAAAAAAGTCCAAAATCATGCACTTGGATGGCCAGGTGGTGCTGAGGGTTGAGGCACTGGATGCCACACCTGGCGCCATGCTGGCGACATGTGTTCGGAAATGGGCACGGGCACCCAGGGGTCGGCAGAGGAGTAAAAGATTTGAGTGTCCGGAGGACCGCTCTCCTTCTCCAGGGAGGGGGGATTCTCCAGTGCCAGCATCGGTTGCCCCCTGGCGGAGGCTGGGGAACAAGGCATCATGCTGTAACATGGGGTGGAGCTGGGACAGACGCTTCCCGCTAGCGTCATTGCACGTCCCTAGCTCCAGGGGAAAAAGCTCAGAAAATCGCCGGCCCCCTTGTATGAACCGGCTTTGGCGCCTGACCCTCCAGCCAGACAGTTCCACTACGGGGGACCCACTCGGGGTTGGGGGCTTCTCCAGGTGAGGGTTCAGGTTGCTAAAAGCCTGGCAAGCCCGTTCGCAAGAATAGGGGTGCCTGGCAGCAAAAATAAGAATAAAAAAAGAAAAATCATAAACTTGGGGCACAGAAACCCAGGGCAATGTACCAATTGAGTGGGGAGGTATTAGCAACCACAGAGCAGGAAAATGACCTAGGAGTAATAATTTATGATGACCTAAAAGTAGCAAAGCAGTGTGATAAGGCAGCTGGGAAGGCCAGCAGGATGCTCGGGTGCATAGGGAGGGGTATCACCAGCAGAAGGAGGGAGGTAGTACTACCCCTGCATAAATCACTGGTAAGACCCCATTTCAAGTACTATGTCCAGTTCAGGAGGCCCCACCTCCAGAAGGACATAGACAGGGGGGAGGCAGTACAAAGCAGGGCTACCAAAATGGTGCAGGGCCTGCATCAAAAGCTCTATGAGGAAAGATTCAAGGAACTAAAATGCACTCTCTAGAGGACAGGAGGGAAAGGGGGGCTATGATAGAAATGTTCAAATACCTCACAGGTATTAATAAGGTACAGGAAGGCAACATTTTCCATAGAAAAAGATGCTCCAGGACAAGGGGTCACACTATGAAGCTGGAGGAGGGGGAGGCTCAGAAGAGATGTGAGGAAGTATTTCTTCATGGAAGAGGCAGTGGGTGCTAAAATGGTAACAGGATTCAAGCATGCATGGCATAGACACAAGGGGATCTTACAAGTAAGGCAAAGAGAGGAGAAGACCAGAGATCGAGTAGGGTCTGCAGTGGCACAGTAAGTAGGGAATATAGGGCAGACTAGGTGAGCCAAGAGGTCCTTATCTGCTGACAGTGTCTATGTTTCTGTGTTTTACCCCAGCATGACTTATTGCTTACATAGCATAGATACAGTATGTCTGTCTATCTATCAATCTACTCATTGCAGAAAAACTTGGTTAATGCACTAGGTAGGGTTAAACTGATAAAAGTAAGGAAATGTGGCATTAGGGTTCCCATCCCTAATGCCCTACCCCCCACCCTGCAGCAACAGGAAGAGCCATTACTATTTGATCTCTCCTGCTTCTTTGCAAATCAGGCTTGTGGTGTGTCTTGGAGTTGTCAACCCTAATGTTCACCCCATTTCATCAGTAAATAAGCTGAGATGCGTACAATATATTTATTTATTTTTTATTTATTTCAATCTTGGATTACAATACCTTTGAGCAGGAAACCGCCCATTTACAAAGGTTCTACATCAAAAGGGAGGGAAAACATACAGTAGGAACAGTACAATAGTCACTATCTAAACAGATTATGCAATAACAGGATTTAAGCATTCAACAACAGTATGATACAGTAAGGCAGGGGAATAATACAACATGTTTAACAGTAGTCCTGTCGAAAGCCTGGTCAGAAGTGAGAACAAGAGCAGTCATTGGCGGCTTTGTCATATCAAAAGGAAGGATACTTGCATAGTAAGATTAGTGACAGAGGAAGCACAGTGAGGGGTGGGGAAGGAGGGAGGGCAGTACGGGGAAGGGGAGAAGTGGGGAGTGAAAGGGCACAGGTGCCTAGGTAGGGGATTGAGAGAAAGATGATGAGGGAATAAGGACAGTAGGGAGAGATTGGAGGTGTGGGGCAGAGGGGTATAATTGGGAGGAAACAGGTCAGAACAGGGAAACAGATAGCCTTTCTCAGGTGTAGTCACAGCTACTATTCTCTAGCAGATGTTGTTGTAGTCGGTTTTTGAAAGGGCCCAGTGTTGGTACGGTAGTGAGTTCTGCACTAAGGTCGTTGAACCAGAGTGGAGCCTAGTAAGAGTAGGACAGCTGCCCCTGTGTGGTCCTGCATCTTGGAACAGTGAAAAGTTGATGGGTAGAGTTTCTGGTGCACTGAGAGCCCAAGAAAAAGTTTAGAAGGTTTGCAACTCCAGGAGATACGAGTCCAAGAAGTGTTTTTTTTGGCTAACAGGCAGGTTTGATGGCGAATTCTATTGTTAAGTTGTAATCATCCAGATTATTCATAAAGGTCGCAGGTGTGCTTGAGGCGTCGGGAACTGGTGAGCAGCCTGCAGACTTTGTTGAGAGCCACTGCTATCCTGCGGAGGGAGGTAGGGGGTGCGAAGTTGTAGATGACCAGGCCGTAGTCAGTGATGGAAATGACTGCGCTATTGATAACGGTTCGAAGGGCTTCAGGTGTCAAGCAATGCTTGTGTCTGTTAAGGAGCCCTATTCTGATGTTAACTGTTCTGGACACATTCTCGATGTTCTTGGAGTAGGAAAGGGAGCAGTCCACAGTTACCACCAGGTATTTGAAATGATCGACTTGTTCAAGAGGGACACCTGAACAGTTCCTGATAGTAAGAAGGTAGGATTTGTGTTTACGTCTGTTACCGCTAAACAGCATCACCTTTGTTTTTTTGTAGTTCATCACCAGTTTGTGAGTTCAGAACCAGTCCTTGACTTGCTCAAAAGCAAGCTGCAGTTGATTTTCAAGGTGGGGGGGTTCATGATGGGTGGTGTAGATGACAGCATCGTCTGCATAAAGAAGGATCCATTGATTGCGTTAGTGAGGTAGGTCATTTAGAAAAATGGTAAAGATAAGGGGTCCAAGTATTGATCCCTGTGGTACCCCGTAGTGAACAGGCAGGCATTCAGATGTGGTGTAAGCAATCTTCACCTGCTGAGAGCGGTCCGACAAGTAGCTTTTGAACCAGGTAGTAAAACCATTAGAAAGGCCAATATGAGAATGGGGTGAGTGTTAGGGATGAGAACCTCAAGGCACACCCAACACTTGATTTGCAAAGATGCAGGAGAGGTCAAACAGTAATGGTTTTCCTGTTGCTGCCTGCAGTGTGGGTGGGGAGTTAGGGTTAGGAACCCTATTGCCACATTTCCTTACTTTTGTTGGTTTAACCCTAACTAATGCATTAACAAAGTTTTTTGCAATTAATTTCCTTACTTTTAGAGATAATATAATCATATCCTCATTTTCCTGTGGAAGTGCAGC
This sequence comes from Neoceratodus forsteri, assembly GCA_016271365.2. NCBI lineage: Eukaryota > Metazoa > Chordata > Ceratodontiformes > Ceratodontidae > Neoceratodus > Neoceratodus forsteri. Next base: position 233,785,849 of record CM028131.1, read on the forward strand.
GACCTCTAGGACCTGCACTTCCATCCCTCCATAGATGCATACATGTATGCTGCTGTGGAAATGCAGGACCCTGTGAACCCTGCGCTTCCATTTCTGTCAAAACAAAAATTGCTTTCCTTCATTGTACGGCTTGTTAAAGTTCCAGTGTTATCCTAGGGGAATTTTTATTTTTCATGCTTTTTTTATATTGCCCCTAAATGTTAAGGGGGGGATATGTGTTATTCTTATAGCACCACTCATTAAGACCTTTGTTTTGATATATGGATTGTCCCCTTAAGTCTGAATACTGATGGAGTTATGGCTTATTAAAGTTGCCATTTAATCCTATGAGAATTTTCTTTTTTTTTTTTATATTGCTCGTAAATGTTTTTTTTTTTGGGGGGGTGGATATGTGTTATTCTTGCAGCACTCATTTAGACCTTTGTTTTGATATATACTGCACATTATCCGTTAAGTCCAAATATTGGGGAAGTTATGGTTTGTTAAAGTTGCAATGTTATCCTATGAGAAATTGAAGTTGCGAGGGGGGGCTTCAAGAGGGAGCTTAAGAAACACTATTTTACAGAAAGGGTGGTAGAATCATAGAATAGGTTGCCCATTGAAGTGGTGGAAGCTAAGACAGTGACATCAATCAAACTGGGGTGGGATAGAGCTAGGGCACACACAAAAGTAGAGAGAACAGGAGAAATATAAATCCAAATGGGCATTAGGTCCTGAGATAAAAAAAAGATCTCAGGAACACTTGGGAAGACTAGATGGACCTCGATCCCCTTCTGTCGACACTGTTTCTGTTTTTTTCGTATGAATGAAAAAAGCCATACGAAAAAGGATGCCTTCAAATGAAAAAGGAATGGGAAAAAACCTAAGTCCAAATTCTTTTTTCATATGAAGGCATTCTTTTTCAGTATGAATGGAAAAAGCATATGAAAAAAGAATGGAAAAAAAACCTAATGCCAAATTCTTTTTTGTATGAGGGCATCCTTTTTCATATGCATGAAAAAAGCATACGAAAAAGGATGCCTTCTGAAAAAAATAATTTGGACAGTTCCCCAATTTTTTTTCCTCTGAAGGCATCCTTTTCATGCTTTTTTGTTCATATGAAAAGAATGCCTTCATATGAAAAAAGAATTAGAAAAACCCTATGTCCAAATTATTTTTTCATATGAAGCCATCATTTTTGTATGGACCAATTCTTTTTTCGTATGCCCTTACAAAAAAAAAAGAAAATTGGCTCATGAAAAAAGATTTTTAAATGTTAAAAAAATTAATTTTTTGGTCAGTTTTCCAGAAATTAAGTGCAGAATCCACCTAATGGAGTCCTAATTAGCAATATACACGTGTTAGTGTGTGTGCAGGATGTAATTTTTGTGCATTTTTAATTTTTTTTTCAAGCAAATGGAAACAAGATGGCGGCCATACGAAAAAATATTTTTACCTCACGAAAAAGGATTACCCCCATACAAAAAAGGACCCATTTTCGTATGAACCAAATTCTTTTTTTCGTTCCAAGCAGCTATCCAAGACTATACTGAGCATGCTCACAATCAAAATGTAAAAATTTAATAACTTTGAACTGGATTAACATTTTTTCATCAGACCAGTGAAAAGTGCATCTGTATGCCAATCCCTTTCTTCCCTGAAAATTTCACACCAAAATTCTAAACCATCTGGGGGCGAAGTGATGACAAAAAACAGCAAAAACCAGTGATTTTTAAACTTTTTTCGCTCTCCGGGTCTCAGAATCTGCACATCCGACTAGAACATAACTTGGCAAGTCAAGAGACCTACCTTCTGAGACCGAGCAAGCGCACTTTTGTGCAAATCTGTTGAATGCTTGAGAAGATATTAAAGTGCAAAGTCTGAGGTTTACCATAGAAACCCCATGGGGGGGGGTGCTGTTGAGCCCGAGCAAAATGATTGTACCAGTTTTGAGCTCTACCTAATTCTTATAGAAAGTGCTTTTACTTTCTATTTTTGTTTGACATCACCAGACTACACTTACCTTAATCAGTGTATGAGATATCCAGCATCAGCTTAGGAAAGTCTTAAAAGGAGAAACAACTTCAGGATGGAGCAATTAGCAAAACTGCTCCAGTGCCTCTGACCATGCGGTCAGCTCCAGGTCATGCGGCTGCTGCCGCAGACAGGCCAAAAGTTGAGACTCTCCAAACAGTGGGTGCTAAACCTAACACCCTGATAAAGTCTATAGCTGACTGTCCAAGAAATTCGACACGCTCACAAATCATGTGTCCACTTCAGACACAACAATGGAGGCAGTGCAAACAGCCACGGTTGAAGCTACTAAGAGATTGGATTCAGCAATGGGAGTTGCAGCTAATGTTGTTAAAGAAAGTCACCACTTGCGCACTCGGCTGGAAACTTTAGAAAATCAAGCCCGATCAGCCAGTCTGCATATTATCAGAATGCCCAAGGGGTGCAAGGGTGATCATTTGATTCTATTCCTGGATGAATGGTTCCAACAGCAATTTGGAGAAGAGTTGATCAACTGCCCAGTCATCATGCAGAAGGCCTACTGAGTCACACCGAGAGGGAGACCTGACAGCTCGGATGCCCCTCGAGCCATCGTGGTGATTACAGATGGTGCAGGCACCAGAGATCGAGTGTTGGCCTGGGACAAGCAAAAGAAAACACTGCTTCAGGACAGCCTTCCCATTCAGATCTTTCCTCACCTTAGTTATGCTACTGGGCAAAAGAAGAAAAGGTTTGCTGGAGTATGGCCCATGTTACCAGAGGCTGGTATATCCCATGGGATGGTGTTCCTGGCCAACCTGAGGATAGTTCACGATGGCAGGGTTTTCTTGTTTATGGACTCATTGGATGCCTTGAAATGGGCACAAAAACATGCGGCAAGTCGACCAGCTCATACCGAGTTGGGTGCCCTAAGCTCCAACGAGGCAGCTTGATTCCTGAATGGACTCAGATATGCTTAATTTTCACCTCCTCCTGGGGTGACAGAAATCTCTCAGGTACCTTATATCGTTTGCTGTCTGTTTATTACCTGTTGAACTTTTTGGGACTATTCCTTTAATTTGGTCAAGGCATTGCTATTATTGTTCATTGGTTTTCAAATAACTACCTTTCTAAGTGTAATTCTGATAAACGTTATGCTACTTTTGTCTTTTTTTCTGTCTTAGCAAGCACCTAAGTGCTATTATTGATTTGTAGACCTCTACCCTATCTCACTGTCACACTGAGCCTGCTGCCCACCACTAACCTCACTATTAACTGCCCCTGCTGTTTCAGTTACTGCTGCCCCACGAGCAGTTCTACTCTAAATAGATACAAAGCTATAGGTATACTATTTTTCTGCCACTGTGCTACTGCTTGTATCACCTTCTCATTCTCTTGGGCACCCTATGTCTCCTCCCTCTCCACGTCCCCTTCACCTCTCTCCCCCCCTTCTTCCTTGCCTATGCACTCTAGCTATAGCCCACACCTCCTACCCAGCTCAATGATGGTAGTTTGTCAAAGTTTCACATCAGGCACAACTTCTACACCTTGTCTCATTACCTGGTCTCACTACCATTGGCCCCCTAGTACAGCTATCCTACCTACCTACTTCATGCTCCTGTGCTGTGCTCAGAATGCTAAAACTCCCTACCTCCACCCCCCTCTCACATCCCCTACACTCCCCAAGTTACTACTCAGGTGCAAAGCAACCAGACTAAACAAGCTTCGTATAGCTCTGATGCTTCTGTCAGCTGGTGACATCAAACCTAATCCAAGTCCTGCCCCCTCACATTCTTCAGACCTCCCTCGTGGCCTTAGACTTGTTCACCTCAATATTAGGAGTCTCCTCCCCAAAATTGCCCTGCTCCAACCGCTCTCCTTAACCCTTGCTCCTGACTTATTTATCCTTACAGAATCTTGGCTCAACTTAAAAATCTCACACAGCAGTATCACCATTCCTGGCTACACCCTTACACGACAAGACTGTTCAGGAAGAGGAGGTGGAGTGGCCATGTATATCTCCTCATCGATCCAATTTAGCCCTATTCTAGCCACATCCCTTCCAGCTGCTTACGAGGTGCTCCTAGTAAAGCTGTGCCTACCATTCTCAGTCCCCATCTTTGTGGCAGGGGTCTACTGTCGCCCCAGCCTCCCCACTGATCTCACTGCTACTATTGCATCCCTTACCTCCTCAGGCAAACCCTATCTTATGGGTGATTTTAATCTAAATTGGCTGTCCACTGTCCACCACAAAGCCCAAAATGACATTTCCACTCAAAACTTATCTCAGATGATAAACGAACCTACCCGTTTAAATTCAAAAACTCGTAACCATACACTTACTGATCGGGCCCTCACCTTCCACCCTCATCAAATAATCTCAGCTGGCATCCTCCCAGATGCCTTAAGTGACCATCACGATTTACATGGTAGGCAAAGTCCACTGGTCCAAAGTCCCACCCAGAATACTATTAACCAGATCCTATAAATCCCTGGACTTCACCTCTCTCTTTGATGACTTGGCTAACACTGATGTATCTCACATCCCCTGTGCACCTTGATTGACATAACCTTGGATTATTTCAAAGAGAAATTCCTCAACATTTGGAAATGACATGCCCCAATGAGGCGCACCAGGTTCTGGTAACCATCTCCCTGGATCACTCCTGAATAACTGGCTTGCAGACCAGGGCCTGGAAGGTACATAAATCCTCTAATTTACCTGGTGATTTCCAAATTTACTGTACACTTCATAATGTATGTACAAATGCAGTCAGGCTTGCTAAGCCAGAATATTTTAAAGCAACCTTCCAGTCAAATATAAATCATTCCTCCACATTCTAGAAGGTAGTACATGCCCTGTTCCATCCCCTGCCTGACCTCCTGCTCCAGTCCTCAGAACTAGTGATTCCACCCTATCGGACCCCCTAGCAGTGGCATCTGAATTTAATTCCTACTTTACCTCCTGTGCCTCTGTCCTTCTCTCCTCACTCCTTTCTCTCCCTCTCCTCTTCCCCGCTCACACTCAACTAATGCAACCTCCAAATGGGTCTCCTTCTCCTTCTCCACAGTATCCCCTTCTGCCACTCTTGAAGCTCTCCTAGCGCTAAACCCCTCCAAAGGCAGCTTCCTCAATGGGCTGGACCCCAAGCTCCTCTACCTATCTGCCCCTCCTATCTCCTCCCCGGCCCCGGCTTCCCTTCTAAACCTCTCCTTCTCTTCTGCATGTGGCCCAACTGCCTGAAAATATGCTGTTGTTCTACCACTACCTAAAGGAGCTGACCTGTCTACTCCAGGAAACTACTGACCTATATCTCTTCTCCCTATCCTTGCTAAGCTCCAGGAACAGTTGGTACTCAAACATCTCTCCTCTTACCTCACTGACTCCTGTTTCTTCACCCATTTTCAGTCTCATTTCCAGAAAGTATCACTCTGGTACTACCTCCCTACTCAGGCTCAGTAACTCCATCCTCTCTGTGATGGATGCTGGCCTAATCACAGGTGCCATCTTTGTCGACCTTTCAAAGACATTCGACACGGTCTTCCAAACTCTCCTCATTGACAAACTCTCTTCAGCTGGGCTCTCTGACACTGCCACAAACTGGTTCAGGACCCACCTGGTGGGTAGGACACAATCAGTTCGGATTGCTGACTCCAGATCCCCCTTCTCCCCATTGACACTGGAGTCCCCCATGGCTCAGTGCTTGCCCCTCTCCTAATCTCAGTCTTCCTGAATGTCCTTCTTTCAGTCTGTTCCTCCACCTCCATCCACATGTATGCAGATGACACTGTCCTGTATACCTCTGGCCATTCTCCCACTAATGTCACATCCAGACTCCAGCATGACTTTGTAAAGGTTTAGCAGTGGCAATGCTCACATCAACTATTCCTAAATGCCAAGAAGACTGTCTCCATGACCTTTGGCACAAGGCAGGCACACTATTGACTCCCCTTCCTTCCCTCCTTCCACACCATAGAAGGGACAACCCTGGAGGCCACCTCCTCCTTTAGATACCTTGGGGTTTGGCTTGACCAGCATCTCAACATTTCTGGACATGTGGTTGCCATCCTTACAAAACTGCACCCCATGTTATGTACCCTGTACTGGAACCAGAGTTGCATTCCTCTGTCTGCAAGGTGTGAACTGATCCAGTAAATGAGCCACCCAATTTTTGACTGTGGTGATGTAGTCTACAGTGCCGCTCTGAAGACTTCCTCAACCAGATTGGACTATCCGTTCCACTCCTTCGGCCACATTGCCATGACCCCCCCCCCCCGCACTCACCACTATGCCCTTTATCAATCTCTCTCATTCCCATCTCTTGATAACAGCTGTCATTCCCACTGTGCTAAATTTCTATCGAAATTCTGGTTTGGCTCTCTTCCCTCCTACCTCTCCTCTGCTTTTTCTGTCCCTCCTCCCCCTCCCACTCCCTCAGATCCTATGACACTTGGACCCTAGCAGTCCCCCCTAGATCCTCCTCTGTTGGTCAGGCTGCTTTCTCTCACTTTTCTCCAAACTGTGGAACTCCCTCCCATCTGTCACGCCTCCTCTGCTTTTGCCATCTCTTCTCTTCCACAAGACTTCCATTCCTCTATTTGCAATTGCCTGTAATCATGCCTGCTCCCCTTCATTGTATATAGAATATGGTGATTATTACATTTTTGTCATCTGACCCACTACCATATTTTGCTGTGCCTGAAAGCATTATGTTACCACGGCGGATAACTGATAAAATGTGTCAAGCACTATTGAACTGCAAAGCTCTTATTGTATTATTGTACTAATGTACTACTACATGTAACACTGTATGTTATTTTACTTGTATCTATTGTTCCCCTTCCCCTTTTCCCCAGGACGCACCTGAAATGAACAATTACTGCTCAGTGTGACTTTTCTGGTGAAACTTTTCAGTAAATAAATGAGGTAAGTGGGTTGCTAAAAACTGACATCTTTTTTACACATAATGTGTTCCACTTTGATATGGCATGGCTTCTTTATTACCCTCCTCTGACAGGAGAATAAAGACTTCAATACCCATCGTATTACCCTCTTTGGAATTATTGCCATGTAGCTCATGGACTCCAGTAACAGCTACTTTATCTGTGGACTGTACTTTACTTGGGATGCAGTAATTTGTATTTACCCTCTATTAGATGTATCTTAATGGCATGGGATGTTACCTGTTGATTTATTAAGAGTAATGGTGTCCTCAATGTAATTTTTATCTCTCTGTTATATTTTGTGTCTGCATACTAAAAGCTGTATGTGAATTTGTAAAATAATAAACATATAATTTAAAAAACAACAACGTAGAAACCCCTGCTCAGTCCTAACTATAGTGGCACTACCGCTACTATAATATATATGACCTGCACATGTTATAACTGAATAACCATGGCACTATTTCCTGTTATAACCAGCCTTTTATAACAGGAACCACAAGACCACTCTCAGCTGTCAATCACTGAAAGTTTACTATGAGCCCACAGTGCGAGCCATGCTGTAACTGCCTTTTCGACAGTGGCAGAAACAGCATGTCTTTCCAAAGGAAGGCACTCTTGTAAAACCACAGCTATAAAGAAAGACAACTCTACCAAACAGCAAGTTATGTTACAGCCAGGGTCAAACTGTTGTAACTAATGGTTCCACACAGCATGTGTAGCAGCTTACAGTGGTCAGATGTACAAGTGCGTCTGAGTCAAAAAAATAAAGAAAAGCTTTTGTGCCACATACAGAACTTTTCTGCCCACTGCAAGACCAATGAGTGGGCAAGCTGCTGGAACCCCTCACAGGATCACAAATACAATCAAAGCACTTGCAAGGGCCTGGGGGATGGGGGGAGGAGAAAGGCCTAGACAACACCACGCCAATTAAAATCACAGCAAGTAGCAGCTTAAAAGTCAGTAATTATAAAAAAACAACATACATGTAGGGGTGTGGGGGTGTAATGATTTTTAAACACACCCTCCATGTCTGATGCCTTAATAAACCCTTTAAGCTTTGCTCTCTATATTTATGTAGTATCACACACCTTGGGTGTGTGTAGACAAACATTACAAACCCCTACCTATACATTATCTATATCATTACTAGTGAGCATTTTTAATACTTGGAAAGTTGGTTTGTAAAAATTTGTAAACAGCCCAGTTGCAATTTATGTGGTACAACTAGGCGGTTGTAATTGCTCCGTCAATCAAGCTCGCACTGTGAGCGGCTTGAGCACTAGTCACACAATTGCCACAGTAATTAAAAATGCTCACTAGTAATTATAAAAAACACAAGGCATGGGTGAACAGTTCATCTAGCAGTGGGGGACTGAGACATTTGTCACACAGTTTTCAGTTTTGACCCACCTTTTCTTCTTCTTCCTTGGGGACAACCTAGTCACTGTACTAATGGTTTTACACTGCTGCTTTACCAATGTGGGTGGTACTGAATAATATGACCCATTGTTTTTTCATTTGACCCTTTCTTTTAATACTCATTGGGTAAGTGTTCCACATAGATAAATATCTGAAATGAACCCTGGTGTGTGTAAACCAGAATTTTACATACACCCTTAATGTGGGGTGCTTTTATCAACCCCTTGAGCTTCGCTCCCAGGGTTTATGCAGCATCCTGCTCCATGGGTGTGTGTAAAATTCTGGTTACACACACCTGCTCTTGTATCATTCTCTATATGAGGAGTAGAAGGCAGCAACTTAAACATAAACCAGAGCCAACGATGTGACCATAAAATGAGTACTGAAAGCCAGGCATCATGATTACTGAACAGAAGACCTAATACAATAGTTCGAATGCTTTATTGTTGCACAAATTAATAGTTAAAAAACTCCACAGCAGCAACCTCCCACTACTACCAAAGTTTCAAATATTGATGTATGCTTTTTCAAGGCATTGAAAAAGCATACGTCAATACACAAAACATTGACGGTAGTGGGAGGTTGCAGCTATGGAGTTTTTAACTTTTTATGTTGTGCAACAATAAACCACTTTAACGGCACCTATCGTATTAGATCTCCTGTTCGGTAACCGTGATGCCCTGCTTTCAGTACTCATCATTCTCTATATATTTACTGGCCAATGTTGTTACCATTGCGAAAAAACAAGTGTAATTTTGAATTATAACCATCTAGCTATAATGGCCGTTACATGATACATAGCACTGCTATATGTCTCAAGAGAACACATTTCCTTGCGCACATACATCCCTCTGTAAATCATTGAAAAATCCCAAATGGTTTCTTCAGCAGTTCAGCAGTGGCATACATTTGACAGAGATATTCAGTAACTGAAATCCTCTGGGAAGTAATTCAGGCCATACAAAAGTTAGTTACATTGTTCTGTGAAACTTGTCACCTACATTTTCCTCTGTATTTCAGTCAAACTTATAAAGCCTGATTAATAAGATCCTCAGGGACAGCAATTATGTGAAATAAAATATTTGGCGGTGTGTGGAACTTGAATTTTATACACATCATTGGTGCGTAATGCTTGTATAAACCCCTCAAGCTTCACTCTTAGGGTTTCTGTAACATCACACACCTTGGGTGTGTATAAAATTCTCATCACACACACCACCCCATACATTATGTAAGCAATGATACATGACAGGGCATTGGTAGTCAGAGGTTAACACACACCCAGGTGCATAATGAGGCACGAGGAGCTTCTGCTGAGTGCCTTTAGCTGCTGGAAGTGCATTAGCCCCAGACAACCAATGACCTGGAGTGTCTTGTAACTGAGAAAAAAAAAACACTTTAAAAAAGCTATCTTTAAAATTAAAAACAGGTATTATCTTTTGTTAAAAGCAACTGGTAAAAAGTAGCCCTTCCCCATTTGTCAAGCATCCATTGTTCCACATATATATTAGATTTAATGTTTGTTTATTATAAAACACAGAGATTTAAATTGCTGCAGAATTCCTCTGGTAGAATGTTTCCCCCCTGAAACACAACAGAAGGCCTTATATGGAGCCAGTGTCTCAATTTTATCTGAAGCAGTATAAGCAGCAGAGATTGCCCTGGCAAGCTGGCAAGGATAGAAGGGTAGTTTTCATGGTCCCCAAAGAAATGCCAGGAATTAAAACTGTGAATAACACTTCATTTTTTAAGTTTGTTTACGAGTGTAAGGAGGGTATCATCATGAGAGGAAAGAACATTTAATTATTTTTATTTATTTTTTAAAACGTTAAGGGAGTTTTTCTTTTTAGAGCCTTTTTGAAAGTTCTCTGTGAGTAAAGGTTGCAGCCACTTTTATGATGGCAGTCCAGGATGCGTGAAGTGGCTCATGAATTCTGTATGTGATTTGCTCAGATCCCAAATCCCATTGCCTGAACTTGTTCTAGCTGATGCCTTTCTCGGGAATTAACATATGGGCCTTGGAACTTATTCAGACAATCAGGAAGCAAGATATTTCCAACCCATTTTATAATATTATATATAGATATTGACTACCAGTAATGCCAACGCGAAAACAAACCACTGAATTTTAAATGTTATACGAGTGGTATCACACATTAGTGTGGGCTGGCAGTATAGCCTCGAGGTTAGACTAATGAGCTGTGAACGAGCTTGGTACATCCAGCAGCCCAGACCTTGGTTTGATTCTCACAACCTCCACTTGCATACTGTGTGACTCTGAGCAAGTCATTTAACTGCCCAGTGCTCCCCCAGATCACCCCTGAAAACAGGCACTTGTGCCTAGTGGGCCTTACCTGGTTACCAAGGACTCATACAAAAGAGCACATCTATTCATTGGAGGACAGAAGGGAGGGGGGATAGGATAGAGACTTTCAAGTTCATGAAAGGTGTCAACAGAACGGACAAAGCAAGTCTATTCTAACTAAGAAACACCGTGTTTACCAGGGGGCATGCATACGTGCTCAAACTGGTGGTGGGGTGTTCCAAAAGGACATTAAAAAGTAATAATTACTGGTGACCCCCCGATCTGTATTTCAAACATGTAATAACAGGAAGAACTAGTTATTATGGCATTTTATGTCACTCAGTTGTACCGCACCACATGATTGTCTCTTAGTCTGTGTGTGGGCTGGCTGAACACCTAAAAAAACATGGTGTCTCCGTCTCTGAGGACCCACGCTGAACATCCGGACTTAGAGTTTGTCTCTCACCTCCTCACACATAAGTTATTAGGTGTTTTTTTACTATTTATCTGGTTGATCCCGCCTTTACAACTAAAAAGTCTGTCTGGTTAATTCTTCTGTTGTTATGCTTCGGTCGCAGCTTCAGGAGACAGTGACCCTGATTGGGAACGGATCACAGTGACTGACTACTCTCACTGTGGTTCTTGGAGTGCTTCCACACTGCAACTAACAAAAATAATGTCTGAACTGGAGCGAGAGAGACAGACAGACAGACAGCGCTGGCTGGTGTGTGTGTGTGTGTGTATGTGCGTGTCTGTGTCTGTGTGTCTGTCTTTCCGACAGCAGTGCGCCACTAACTTTGTTAAATGTTGAAGGAAAAAAAACTCCTTGCACCAGTAATTGTAAAAAATAATGGCCCTGCAACTGTGTTGTTATGGATTTTGTTACACACCCCTGGTGTGTGTGATGACCTCATAAGGGTCATCACACACCTCATGTGTGTAAAATAAAATCCATAACACAAAGTTACACAGCCATTACTCTGTATTTACTTCACAGGGAGTGAGTGCATGGGTGGAACAAACTTCCTGACATGGCTGTGGAGGCAAAAACAAATAGCTAGATTCAAGAGAAACTGGGACACATACAATGGAGCCAGCCAGGATACAACACAATACTGCAGCATACTGCAGGAAACAAGGCAGTTTCAATGGCAGTTACTCTCTTTCGTCATACAGTAACTCAAGACATTGTGTTGCATCCAGTACAACTCCACTGTATAGAGTTAGACTAGGAAAGAGCACGGAGACTAAAGTGTCTCCAAGCAGGAACTCTTGGGATACACAGGATGGACTGTTCAGGTATTTTTATCTGTCCATCATGCTTCTGTGTTTCAATGTAAACATGAGGGTACAGTGGAGGTAGAAGAGGTTGGAAGGTACTAGTTATGTTCACAAAATAAGTGGTGCACTGTTTGTCTAGTGACTAGCTGAGTATGTTCTGCATGCAAGTGCTTTTTAAAAAAAGTTGCTATATTTTTGTAAAATTCTCACTCATAAAATATTCCTCTCTGAGTTTGCTAAATACCAAAAGATCAAGTGTCATACTAAAAATAAAGTTCCCAGACAATCCATCACCCGTTTCCCATCTTTGTGTGCTAATTATTTGCTTTAAATCATGATATCACCGCTGTCCAATCCCATTGCAGTCTGCGTGCACAAGACAGCACTTTCAACCTGTCAGTATTTAACAGGTTTGCAATCCTGGAGACATAGTACTGAAGGAAGCTAGTGAGCGGGTGGGGGGCAGGGTTTTGCCAAATATGGAAAGCAGGACGTTTTCATCCCATATTACTGAAAAATTTACATTCACTACCTGCTGTCAGCATCTTTCATATCATAATATGGGAATTTAGTTTATGGGGCTCTTTACATCTATGTTTTCTGTACTTTAATTGTCATCCTTGCATGATTCTGATGTCACATGTGTTACTTACTGCAACAGTGTTTTTCAAAATTGTGCTTTATAATGTACAGTACAGTGTTCTTCCAGTCCCTTCTTTGGGCCGCCACAGTCCTTGACTACCAGTCGAGGAGTTGGTTACATAGACAATTGCCACCCTGATGAAATGCCACCCCAGTGGGTCCCCCCGTCCCACTGCAGTGGAACCTTACCAGAGCAGCCAGCTCCAGTCAGGAGACCAAAACAAGCAATTATGGGTGTGTGTGCAAACCAGCAGCTGACCAGACCAATCTTGTATGGACGAGACGGGGCCATCATCACCTTGGTAATGGCCTAGATTTTCCAAATTCTCCCTTTCCAGGAGGCACCATGAACCAGGCCAATAATGTGCCTCAGGTTGGAAGGTACTAGTTATGTTCACAAAAGAAGTGGTGCACTGTTTGTTGAGTGACTAGCCGGGTGTGTTCTGCATGCAAGTGCTTTTTAAACCTGAACATTACAGCCCACTGGCACAGGTACTTCCCCCTCCATACTGCTGGGTTCTTCCTCCTGAGCCAACAGAGGCCTGACAAGCAGCATAATCTGGATTGCTCCCTCTCCAAAGTTAGAAAGCCTCTGATGGGAGAGATGCCACTACCTTTTGCTGGCCAGCAGCAACTCCCCAGCCTCAGGGTGAAAACCCAGGTCAGTACCATGATACACAGCTCTCCAGCCACAGCGTGGGTAGGGCAGGCTGCACTGGAAGTGTGGTACTAGACATGCCCAGCCTCGCATTAAACAGGACTGGATGAAAAACAGAATGGATCTGAAACTGGTATGCACCTGGAACCATTGAGGGGGAGGGTGGCTGGAGCTAGAATAGTTCCTGAGTGGGATTGAGCAAGAGGAACGTTCTAGAACCATTCCCGTTTTGGACACAGAATGCACTGAAACTAGGGTTCCAGACCTGAAATGCAACTGGAACTGGAAAGCACCCAAAATGGAAACCACAATGAAACCACTTGGAGTGCAGTTCTGGTTGTTTCAGCATGCTTCCAGGTGAATTACAGGCCCAGAACCTTGATTCAGGTTGCATTCTGAGTGAAGAACCAAAAAGCCAGAATCTATTTGCTGCAGTCCAGCTGTTTCCAGCTTTCTGGGTCTGGACCCTTGGTTCCAGGTTCATTCCAGAAACAGGTGCATTCTGATTTTAACAGACCCCCCCCCCCAATAACCCAGTTGTGATCCATGGTTGATTTATAGGGAGACTTATTAAATTCCGGCAGTAGTTACTGTTAGTCTTCCTACCAGTCCACCTTAGGCCAAGCCCAAGTTGAACTAACTCCTACCAATATTTCTAATTTCTGGTATTGCCACATTCCATTGAGAAGGTACACTCCTGCCATATAAAATATGGTGACACAGCATCTTTGCAAAGGAGCACATATGGTTAAATAGATCTCCAGTACATATATCTTAAGAACAGGTTAATGGGGAGGGCAACAATCTAAGTGTTTAAAACACTGAGACCAGCAGGTCCTGGTTTACACTGGCTATGAAAATGGTTAAACGAGTTGGTAATTGCAAACCTGACTTTTAATCTGGTTGCTCCTGCTATCCCCTACCCACCATCCCAGCTGTATATGTAACCCACCTTAAGTTGGGAAGACCCTCTTAAGGCCTGGGTTCCCAGCCTGTTATAAAAGCCTTGACAGGAAGAGAGAATTTGAAGTTTATCTTGTGCAGAGGGCTGACATAGAGTGGTGATGAGCCATACTGGTTGTGACTAGCAGTGAGGTCAGGTTCCATGTAGTTGTGGAGCAGGACCTATTCATTACTGGTCCCCAGCAATTTTGGAGCTTGTGGTCCCCATGGCAAGCACAGGTCTCTGGGGTGGTTCAGGCACACAGGCAGAAGAGCCTACTACCACAGCTAGCTAACTAGCCACTATGTCTGAGGCTCTCCTCAGGACACAGAGCACTGATCTTCAGACTTACACCCCAGGTCCACGGGAATAAGGTAAACAAGAAGGTTGCTATGCCAGTGAAGACACTGTCCCACACACAGCCACGTGGGATGGCCAAGCAATGAGCCCATGCTGTGAGTTCACAATTAGGCTATGAAGACAGAATGGAGCAAGCCATCGGATTCATCCTGAAAGGAAAGAGGTCTCCCACTTATCAACTGCAGTTACATGAAGGAACAAGCCAGTTATCATATTTGTGTGAAGTCACCTGTGTTGTACTCACCATGAGGTGGGATACTGGTGCCTTGGCCACCAGCCAAGCATTTACCATTGAGTTCACGAAAGTGCCTGAGCACTAAATGAGCCCGCTTTGCTTGGACTACGTTTGTATGGATACTCTGATTTCAGGATGTACTATAGGGGCCTTTTGGATGTTGTAGCTCTTCGGAGTTAATGCCCTCCTCATCTACAGTTAAACCACCATTATCACTTGAAATGTCACTGCTTTTATCATCATGAAGTCTGTTTGCCTTTGAACTTAATAAACTGCTTGCTGATTATACATGATGTCCTGACACTACATGAGCCACCAAGTAAACATAGATACTGAATGTTCCTGGTTAAGTAAGTACATTTACTGAATTTCATCGACAGCTGTGGCACTGGCAGGCCTGAATCGTTGGGCAGATGAACCATAATGAACAGGTAATGGCAAGCCATCAGCACCACACAGAGATCCATGGCACTAAGAGATCCCACACTACCATGCCAGCTTGAATGAACAGCACTCATTCCACAATACCCTGGTCCCAGGAACCACCCTCACCTATCCATTTCGGCCCAGGGTTACGTATGTATATACTGTATAACTTAGAAGCCCACACAACAGAAATGATCACAGAAATCAGTCAAACATCAAAGACAGACAAGCCCAGGGCTGGAAATACTGCAGTGTGCATTTACCTTTACTGCTGGCACCAGTTTCCCTCTTCCCAGATGCAAGCACTTTTGATGATGAGAGTTTTTAACTCTTGAATATTAGTGCTTTTTTATGTACTGATCATTCCAAAACAAGACCTAGTGGTTAAAACATCAGTTCTAACTTTTACTTTCTATTTTCAGAGAATATTTAACACTTTTGTTTTCATTTTATACTTTGATATGACTTTTTTTGTTTACATTTGTATTTTTTCATTGTAAAATGTCTAACTAATGGAGCAAATGTTTTTATTGGGAAAAAATCCAGTATGTGTAATTTTAAATCTAAGAACCAAGACTAATGCAACTTTCCATTCCTACAAACCCCTCCTCTCCACCCCAGAGTGTAGGGGGTACAATGTTTCTTGAAAACTATGGGGAGAAGGTTTCTGTTATTGACCATGCAACCGTATCAGATTACGCAGTTCAAGCTGCTGTTAATGCTGCAGTTCAGAACTGTGTTTCTCAAATGAGGCCACCACGGCCGTATGCAGCTACCAGCACACTTTTCTGCAGTCACAGAGCTTTTTAGAGCCCCAATTACCAAGATAATGGAATGAACAATTTCATACTTTTAGAGAAACATGAGAGATACATTTTAAGAGAAAGTACACCAGAGTCTTGATTTAATACATAATGCGTGAAAAGAAATGTGTTATATCGGAGGATCTGGGGTATAACAGGTGTGTTAGTATGACACAAATAATGAGTGCGGTCACCAGTAAGTTCTAATGACTGTACTTTGTGGCCATTTCTGGAAGTGGGACTTGAGAAACACTGGTTTAGAATTCTTAAGAGAACCTTTGGGTCTTGAGTCTGACTAGTTCCCCAGCTGATCGAAAACTCAGAGTAGGGCATGACTTGAATCCATTTTTCAATTTTTAAAAACTGCCTAACGAATACAAGCTAATTAGTGGCTCACCTGATAAAATTTGCACTGCAAAGTAAAAAAACATGAAAAAAGGATCTCATGAATTCAGGTTACCGTACTGTCGAGAGGATCCTTGCTCATTTATTTTAACAAACACAGTTTCCAATTGCTTCTATTTGTTTGATGGGCAGATAACTTCAGAAACACAGACACTGATGGCAGAAAAAAGACCAAAGGTCCATCAAGTCTGCCCACTTGGCCCTACATAGCCCCGCAACCTAGTATTGATACAGGGTTCTAACCCTGCACACTGTCTGCAGGCTGCTTCTGAAAGTGAATCTGAGCAATGATACTGAAAAATACCCTTTCAGCACAACAGGAAACAGAGCCACTGTCCCATTATTCTGAGATAATGGACCAGTAGGCTCAATAATGCAACTGCAACTGGCCCAGTCACATGGAGGGCTAAGTTGCTGGGCACCTCACCTTCTGCCATGCCAGTGACCCTGATTCGGAAATGAGTGCAGGTCACTCAAAAGCCAGCCCGTGAAGGAAGGATTAAGCATCCATCCCTAGGATAGCTTTCCTCCCTCAGAGGGAGGAGGGGGGCAGGATACCTCTGCTCATCTGCTGCCTGCAGAAAATTGAGCAGTAGTATAGCAGGACCACACAGGGAGAGGGACCCCACATGCAGGACACCAGGGTTGTCTCCACAAAGGCAGAGCATGCATATCATGTCTTTTGCTTGCCCAGCAGGCCCTGGAGCAAAAATGGTGGAAAATCTTCCAGTTGCAGGATACTAAGACGATCCTCCGCAGGCCCTGCACCAGCAATCAGGCACCCCCAAAGGAAGTTCTCTGGCAGAGGACTATGGAGCGAGGTAAGCCCCTGAGAAGCAGTGTGAAGCGGCTGGGCAGGCGCCAGTCAGAAGGGGAAGACCAGATAGAACAAAGGCAGAAAAACTCTGAATAAAAAAAAAATAATAATGGGACTGTATGCTGATCCTAGTGTTCTAATTGGCTAAGACTGTAGTGCTACAGTGCATCTGTGAGAAATCACCAGACATTTCTGTTTTCTCACTGATGCATTGTACCATTAGAGAAAGAGTGATTTCAACTTTATTACAAAATGTTTGCTTTTTTTTTCTTGTGTATAGTAGCAATTACAACATAGTGGTCAGGGTTTTACTTGGTAGTAAATGCACTGGGTGATAGTCAACAACTCGGCCTACAGCCCTGGTGTTTATTCACCCTGATCTGATTATTATCCTGCAAACATCAACCACTATGCCATTATCATTATTACAAACTGTAGACGATCTCCAATAAACAAGGGCACTTACCGCACTGCTACAAGGAATATCCTTTACTTTAAGCCAGGCTAGATCCAATGTCCCCTCTCCCTTGTAGCAAGACTGAAGCCTGTCCTTTATACGGTCATTAATGGACTTCAGGACAAAGATACAAAGGGCAGACTCATCCAGAGACTTGAGCCTTCTTTTCTGCCCCTTTGAGAAGATGGTATACAAGACATCATCATTAGGGTTGATGTTCAAAGACCTGGCCAAGATGGTACCTGCTTTGGACAAATAGGCAGCCTGAAGCAAACGGTATTCCACACCATTTTTCACACAACCAATGGGGACTTCAACATAAGAGTTAAAGGCGGTATCCTCTTTACAAAGCCTGACCAACTTAGAGGTATAGACCTGTTCTTTTGTTGCAGAACCAGGGGGACTGGTCATCTCTGGCTGAAGGGTCAAAAAGTAGACAAAGTTTCCACTGCTGAAGCCATATATGTAGTAGATATCAAAGTCAGGAATAATTGTGAAAGTATCAGATGGGATCTTGATCATGCTGGCAACAAACTCATCATGGAAAACATATGCAAACATCCGCATCAGCTTCTGAGTTTTTAGTCAATTTCCTACTGGAGATGGTAGGGAAGTATTCTGGTTTGCCATCCACGGCAGTAGCTATGAAAAGCTTGTCTTCAGTGTTGCTGTGTGAGACAATAACTCCAAAGACAGAGCCACTGTCATTCACCCCAGACAGGTAGTGCTCCTTCTTATGGAAGGGTTCCCCAAGTTTGAAGAGGTCATCAAGTCTTAGCAGCTTGCATATCCCTTGGTAGAGACTCCCACAGGCTAATAACCTGTTCTCTTTGTAGTCTATCAGCAGCATTTTGTTGATGTTGTTTGTTAGGGTCAAGTGTTCATTACACGGCTGGACTATCCTTGGAGGATAGCATTTTGGGTTATCCTCATCTGGACCCGTCTGGTGCGTCACCAGAACTTTCAAGTCACTTGAGAGTTTGTAAATCCTATTGACAGCGCCTAAGTAAATAAAGTCAGTTCGTTCATCAACTACTAAGTGGTTAAAGGTCCTGTCAGTGAACTCAGCATAGAAAGTGTGAAAGTCTTTGTTTATCCGCACCGGTTGTCTAGAGACAGGCGAAACTCTCACAATTAGTAGAAAGTGGAAGATCAAACAGGTCCAGTTCCACATGACTGCTGGCATTTTTAATTTCTTCTTCTAATTTATATTCCTAGTGGGATGCTGAGGCAATGCTCTCCACCATGTGATTTCACTGTGTGATCTTCTGATTATTACTACTGTTGTCCTGCAAAAGAGAGAGAGAGAAAGAGTGTGAGAGAGGGAGAGAAAGACAGAATGTGAAACTGACATGAAGTGAAACTTCTTTGTTCATTTCTCCTATGGTGCTTTTCAACATTAATGGTTTCTCCAATTGTGCAGTAATGCCAGTACTTAATGAAACACTGTCCCTCTTTTATAGGCCCCTTTGCCACATCTTTCTAAACAGAGCTGGCCTTACAATTCTGGGGACCCCCAGCAGGGTTAATCACTGGGGGCCAGTGACTGTATCATAGTTTGTATCCTCTTGACATTATGATACATAATTATAAGGTTCTGCCCAGCCCAGCGAGAATGAATTACATAAATTATAACAAACATGAAATTTAAAAGACTAATGACCTGTACATCTTCTGTGTGGAGATCCCTGTGAGTAAGAGGTCCCCGGTGACCACTGGGACTGAGAGTGCCTAACGCTTATAGGATATTATTCAGGACCAGCCCCTTCTCCCACACATATTTATGACTGCCCCACTCCAGCAAAGCAAAAGTGTCTAGCCAAGCCAGAGTCACGTATCTTCTAGCTTATCAGACATTGTGCTACCTCCCCCCACCCCATTTTCTGGACTGGTTGTGCATGTGGCACCATCTTAGAAAGCAATGAGATTCTAAAAAGCAAAACTCATTGTTACCCTTCCTGATTATGGCCCCCCATGGGCACTTTTGTTGTGACTAACATATTGATTCCTCCCATGCTGAAGTAAGATGCTTGCCCCCAGGAAGGAGGGCACAGATCATGGCCTGCCTGGCATTCAGGTATCTTGCTGGCTGAAGATAGAGTGACACTGATGACTGCTGTGAGTACACCCGCTTGTCTGCCCGCCTAACCAGAGAAGGGTAGAGCAATGGCAACCCCCAAATATGGGGGGGAGGGGGGTAACAAAAAATATTATTTTATTTATTTTTCTTTTAAAGCAACAGTGCAACAAAGTCAGGAAAAAAATCTGGCAGTACATTTTTCAATGTAAAATATACCAGACACCACCCAATTTTATTTACGGGGTAAAATATATATATATTTCCACTACAATTTAAGTATTTGTTACAAGTTTAAAACTTTTTCTTAAGAAAAAGGATAACCACCTAATCTGGCTTAGAAATAGCATTGTGGATCCAATAGAGGTTCGGATCAAGAAAATACATAAATATACTGTACACACCATAGGAAGCACCTAGGAAAGTACATTTAATAGGAACAGTGCTACCCACCAGGAGCAAGCACTGTTATCATAGATTTTGCTGGGATATCTTGCAGGGTGCAACAGGGACTCGATAAAAATCAAATGCAATTACTCCTTTTCACCATTCAGAAGCTATGAAATCTTACACAGACTGACTGACTGATCCTGGTGGACAGCACTGCATGCTAGTATTTATGTTAACCATAGGTGAAAACCAACTTTCTGGAAATAAAAAACATTTTTCATTGTACTGTTACTTTAATTCTAAGACATTGCAGAACGAATCATACTCAATTCATTATGAAACCATCCACAGAACTAACGGCAGGTATGAAAGTGTGACTATTATATAATTTAATGGAAAAAAAAAACAAAAAATCCACTATAGTCTAAAACAGAAGAAGCAACCCCCCCACAAAAAAAAAACACAGAAACAGGGACAGTGCCTCTTCAAAAATGTTGATCACAGCAGCAATCATGTATATTTTGATCATGCATTCTTCTAAAAGTCAAAATCCGCACCAGTAGATAGATCGATATTTTATCCAACAGTAACCCTTCCCCTTCACAGTGATCAGAAGGAATTTTTACATTTCTCTGAAAGTATTCACGGCGATGCTCATCTAACTTGCAAGACTACCCAAATATTCATCTGGAATGACCCCCCCCCCAACCTACTGGAATGCCCACCTGACCTGCCATAATAAAGGCAGTCTTGTGTGCTGAGCAGTCACTCTAATGGGTCAGGTGGACATTTCAGTGGGTCAGAGTAGCAATTCTGGTGGGTCTGAGCTCACGTTCCTGTAGATTGGGGAAGGTATTCCTACGGGTTGTGCAGCCATTTTGCAGGTGCCAACAGGAAAACTGGAATCATTCTGGTTCAGGGTATATTCCGATTCTGGATCAATTCCATTTTTCACCCAGTCCCATGGGTTTTTCTATGAATGTTCCTGCACTAAGTTCTAGGAGCATGAGTTCAGCTAATTGTTGTTAAGATGAAAGTCAAAAGCTTCCAGGGGTCCAAATCTGGAAGTCATGCCAGATTTTTTGAAGTCGAAATACCTCCCAATGCTCACATTTTGGAAATCAACATTTTTAGAGAGAGACCAGTTCTTGGAAATTAGCATACCTTATTACTGGCAAAATAGCATTTATTTCACAGAAAATCCACCAGCTTTGATTTCCATATCAGCAGAACAGGAAATCACATACATTTCTCTCTTTTTTTCCTTTTGGGAGTCAAATATTTCCTGTGCCCCACTCATTTTAGAGGTTTTTACTTTACTTTTAGAAGTCAGATACTTTAAAAATTGAGTTGACTGAAGCCCATCTTACAGGTTCTTTTTTCAGAACTGGCTGTGCCCATCCCACGCCTTGCAAAACGGTGGCAATTCTGAGATAACATTCTGATTGACATTGGTGCTGTAGTACCACTGGTGTGACCAGTGCCAATAAGGTTCACTCTGGGCTTTCCTATGTTTTATGGAACTGGATACCCTAGGAACAATCTAGAATTACTAATCCAGTAAATACCTGGAAATTCTAGCATCCTCTGTGAAGACTGCAAGAATATTTTAAATTCTCAGAAATACATCCACCAATCTAAAATGCTGTTTCATTAGCACATGACACACTCTAACTTTGTCAACTGTATCTCATGCAATAAGTTGGTTGTTGCCACAATTATCACTTGGCAGGTTTCATAGCAAAATACTTTTTTCCAATCTATTATTGATCCACTTCTCTGTCAGTCTGCTCCCATCAGGTGCACTGTCACCCACCTTACCTAGGTATTTAACCCTTCAGAAAAAAAACTGCAGATTTGGTAAACATGGTGCTGGGGCGATGCACTACAACGGGTTTGGCGAACCCATAAGAAAGTTCACTAAAACTAGAGTTGTGCAGACGAGCTGCGTGTAGGCACTCAAGGGTAAAAACACATGTTAAAAAGTCATATAGACACACTGGAAGCTTGCACAAAAAGGAATAACAGTCACAGATGCAGTTCCCGGAGCCAGAAATAGTTATTAGAGCTTCTTAAAAAGTTACTTTGTGCTTTAGTAATCTCTCCCTAATGAAGCTCTGCTTCAAGAGCAAAGCACTGGGGTATGAGGTAGCTGTATGCTGGGGTAAGCATGAACTGTTGTGAATCAAGTTTGCACTGATAGTTCCAGTTGCTAAAGGAATGTCTTTTTGTTTTTTTTTTGTCTTGCACAATTTGCACAATATGTATGACATGCCTTGTCTATAAGGAGAAGCAAGTTATAGGGCTTGAATCAATGAATTGTTTTTCAGATTGCTGAAGCACAAAGTGACTTTTTAAAAAGCTCCAGTAAACATTTCTGGCTCCAGAGACATCACATTTGTGACTGTTCTTCTATTTTGTGCAAGCTCGCAGAGTGTCTAGACTATACAGCTCTTTACCATGTGTTTTACCCCTGAGTGCCTACACGCAGCATATCTGCACAACTCAGGTACAGGTACTTTAACCCACCCTCTTTGTTTTCCCACAGCATGCCCTCCATGACGGAATCCCAGACAAAGTGCAACCTCCTTGAGAGGGTCAGGATCAGGTATGGAGGTGGGTGCCTAACTGGCGGTACAGAGCCTGCAGGGAGCTGGATGGCATTCAGCTGGTTGGATTTTTCCCATCACTCTTACCTCCTAGGGTTGCCAGGGTGCAAGTGACACTTGTGCATGCTTTAGTTACTATGTGAGCATGCTATCGGTGTGCGGAGGTGGTCCTTCCTGCTATGTGCATCTCTGCTCTGCTACCACCCAGCTTCTGTCAGAATCCCTCTCCCCAAAGGAGGAGGGCTGGCCCTGGCATGCTAATGGGCTCTGGCATGGTAATCCCCCGCCCCCCCGGGCCGGCACCCAGCAACCTGAGTCCATTCCCAAACCTGGGTTGCCAGAGCCGTAGGCGAATTTGTTACCGCTGGCCAACACAATGATTTTTAAAGTACATTTAGCAGAATTTAAATCAAAAGTAATATCCATGCTCAGCTTTATTTATTATGTCCAAAGAATACAGGTGAAACTATTCTTTAAACCACAAAAGTGCTGCTGCCACCATATTGGCATATAATACAGAATCAAAGTTAAATCCCTGGCCACAACAGTTGGAGGTAGCAGTTTACATATACAGTATTGCCTAATTTATTCAAATGTGCTGGGGGGACAATGCAGTCATTTGCATAAATGGGTTCTGGCAGGGCTGGCTTTAGGGTTTTGGGGGCCCTCAGCAGAATTAGTGAATTCATGGGGCCTCTCTACCTGGCCCAACTTTAGCCCATGTGTTTTACTGTAGCTCATAAGTGCAAGATTTTATTTGTGGTGATATTATAGGCAGGGAAAACTGGCAGACTAGGTGGGTCAACCATCAAGCCGTAGTTATCTGCCGGCCAATTTTACATTTCTTTGTTTCTATGTATAGCTTTAGTATAACCAGTAGTATTTAAAACATTTTTAGGAGGACACAGCAGTGTCAGTTCTTGGGGCTGTTCTTCCCGTCCCATCCATTGCTGCCTGTCCACCTCATATTGACTGGATCATAGCTTGCTGAGGTATTTCATGACATAACCAGAAGGATCTGCACAGTCCTTTACTGATGTTTTAAAAATATATTAAGATAAAAAAATGTTTAAAAATGAATAAGGTAAACTTCTCTGCTTGGGGGCCTCTATGAGTAGGGGCTCCCAGCAACCGCAGGGTTCGCTGGTGCCTAAAACCGGCTATGGGTTCTGGATAAATGAGAGCACTTCACAACGAAGTCTGTTAAGCTGGGAGACTCACCGTGGTTTTTGATAACTGAGAGTTTGGGATAATTGGGATTTGGATAACTGGGGTTTTGCTGTAGTGTATTATAGCATTACATTAAAATGTCCTTCTTTCCTCCACCCTGACACACTCTAGTTGACTAAGGGGGGTTGGGGGCATCCTTCTGCACTGCTAGTCCCCCAATCTGGCTGCCCTGTGTTGTAAATGTGGAAAGCAGCCTGTGAGCAGCACCATCTAGTGGTCAGTACAGTCCTACAGTGTTGAACAGCTGTTAACTACAGCACACTCAAGTTGTGAGAGGCTGCTAGTAATAAAACACAATCTAGGGTTGCCTGATGACCTAATGGTATGCAGCGTGGCTTGCCATGCGAATGATCTGGGTTTGGGTCCCAGACCTGGGTTGTCACATCATGTGTATGTGTCAGCATGCCTCAGCTGGTAGCACATCTGCCTCTTGGCCAGACGGTTGTTGGTTCTTGCCCCACACTGGAACTGGGCTCACTCCACAAATGCTGGCACCTGAGTGCAGTACTAGGGAGGTGTTGTACTATTGGGAGTGCCATCCTTTGGAAGAGATGTTAAACTGAGGCCCCATCTCTAGTGCTGCCCTGGTGAGTGAACACATGACACTAAAAGAATCCAAGGCACTTTTCATAAGAGTAAGGGAATTTCCCCAGTGTCCTGGTCAACATTCCCTTTTCCGTGAAACTGGTTCATGCAATTGTCGAAGGCAGTGTGTGGCTGTGGATGTGTGAAATGGCTGCCACTAAACGTTTACAGTCACTTCATTAGACAGTGCCTCATTCCTTATAAAGTGCTTTTGGATACATTGTGTATGAAAAGCTCTATATAAATGACCCGGCAGTAGAGGCCGGGCTGAGCATCTTGCCTCATGTGCCTTCTGCTGCTTCTCCGTGGCTGGCTCCTGCTGTCACATGGCTGCCCCCTGGAGTCCCACAGAGAGAGAATGAAATGTGGACAGGAACACATGGCTTGAGACTGGGGGCCCAAATCACAAAGGAAGACACAGGGCGTTTGCCAAGCTCTGTATCAAACCCGGTGGTTGGCACAGCTATGCCAAAATCTTTGCCACAAACTGCACCCAATTCAAGAAGATTAGGGTGTATTTGCAACACTTTAACCAATTTACAGCATCCTGCACCAAATATTTGGCACAAGCCCCCTAACAAGGGTGCTCAAGATTGCCGCAAGCTAGACCAGAAAATTCTGGTCTAACGTAACAATCATGCCTGGATTGAGAAATCGTCCTCGGTCGTAGAATGCCACAAGTCTCATGCGCCATATGTTGGCGCAGCCAGGTCCTATAGGATTCTTTGGACTTTCATGAATCGGGCCCTGGGAGTGAAATCCTGACACCTGCATGACATGGATGCTGATGTGGGTATAGAGGGTGCCATCTGTCCGGTCCTGTTTCATGTTAGGAAGAAAGGGTTGAAAATCAAATTTGGGGGAATGGGGTATCAGGAATCCCAGTCACACACAGAGAGGGAACCCCCTGCCATGAGTTAGTCAACCCAGTGACTTGACAGTTACCTGTTGCACTGCAGAGTGGCAGCCCATCAACATTTGGGATAAGCCTTGGGATTCTTTCTTTCGCCACCAAGGCACAGAGATCGCAGACATAGCACAAAAGTGATGGGCACATTCTCTAGGGAAAGGCGTAGTGGGACATTTCTCAGATATGGCTGCTAGCATGATAATGTGTGGCCACTGAGGCTTTAAGAAATCAAATTAAGAAAACCTGTTATAGCTTGTTTTTCTATGAAACTTAAAAATGTTATTGCCTTAAACTGTTAATAGCAAATTTATGATGTAACTTTCCTGTCTGGTTTTACCTGTAATGTGTATCGAGCTTTGTTAAATGTTCTTTGTGACGTGGAACCTTTGTAAAAGAGCCCTGGCTCAAAGGTATTAATTCCTAGACTAATAAACTAAACAAATTACAAAAGGCAAAGAAATAAAAACAATTCTATTACTTAAAGCCCAAAAGATCAGTCTGTGTGCATGTGAGTGTGTGTGTGTGTGTGTGTGTGTGTGTGTGTGTGTGTGTGACGCATGGGTGCGTGTGTGTGTGGAACTGAAAATATATAAACTAGATTTTTCAGTAGGGGATCTGAAATAAAGAAATAAACAGGGCAGCCACCAGTACGTTCCGGAGGTTGCATTTGCTGGCCCACCATATTTTGGGGCTTGAGAACTGCTGACTGGTCATACAGCATATTGTCACACAGCTCACCCTGTGGCCAACTCAGCCAGGACTCAGTGGCCGTACTGGACAAGGACCCCTACCCCACAACCCTGCTGGATAAATATTAGTGCCTGCAACATGGCTAGAGATGAGTGGATGAGGGACACAAGGTGAAACGGGGGGTGGGGGGGTGCTTGATTTTGAATAGAGGTTTGAATTTGGCACCAGCCTACCTGCCATATGATGCTTGATTTTGATTTGTGTCAGGACTGCCACGTGAATGAGATGCTTTTAGCTTAATGGAACTTTCCTGTTAAAACAAATAACACAGAATATAAAAAGTATCCCTTTACTAGCCCTACTGGCTTGTATTGGAGGAGGTGACATTTTAATAAGTAGACCAAATGGGCTATTGGATTATCATGGGGGACAGTAGGTATTCCATGGCTGCAAAACATAATTTTAACCTCTGAGGTAATGTGTTTGTTTGTGTATGCTGTGATGAAGGGGAGAGGAGGGGATGAAATCAAAGAAAATAATAAAAAACTACTTTTGTATCCTTCTTACCCAAATTGATGACTTGTTTTCAGTGACAGCATGCTGCGGCATACTCCTGCCTGCTTAACATGGTTTTACTGTAACAGCAGTCACTCCTTTCCCCTTAGGCTTCACCATCAATTCAGAAATATATTAATGTTTAGTTCTGAAAAATGCAAACGGCTAGTAGCTCTGATCTAGTCTCTCCCAGCTTATTATTCAGACGAGCAAGTGAAAAATGTCGACACAGCACTACTGGGAAACCCTGCTGACTGCACCAAGTGGAATCAACTTCAGATTCTGTGGGTAATGATGAAACGCAGGGAGTCCAACTTCCTCTAGCTCCCCTCCCTCTCCAAATATTCTGCACAGTGAGAGTATCTGAGTAATAGAAACCTGGCTGATGAGGCAGTGCTGCTTTGTTCATAGGTGCAAAAACAGCATGCCCGCAGTCAACTGCTTACTAGTCCAGAACTGAGAGGCCTCTTTATGGGCGGGCCTCTGACACTCCTGAATGCCAACACGACCTCATCTAGCCACAGCAAAGCTTATTATGGTCCTATCCAACCCATGTTAGAACTAGCAGAGGCCACAGATAACGAAAAGCTGAGGTGTTCTTTCTTTAGGGATGGTAGGACTGCAAGAGGCTCTGAAGACTCCAGTAAGCTTCTGATAAGCCATGAAAAGTTCTGATGTTTCCTGAGCCTTATCAGAACAAACAGAACTGTCTTGGGTTTTATAGCTGTAATGAACAAAAAAAGTTCTTGTTTTTATTTTTTCAGTTTCTGTACCCCTTGGATCTGACTGGGTGTGCGTCTCTCTCTCACGACCATTTCCCATGTGTAAAACCTCTGCTGAACCATACTAACTACCTGCCACTGCTCAGACAAGGAGGTTTTTTTTTTGCATTTACTATTTATTCTGTGATTTCTCCAGCCTTTTCTACCTGACTTTCATGGTGTCGGTCTAACAGCCCAACACCTCCTTACCTGTGCTCCCCATCCCCCATTGCTTCCACCCCCAGCAGACAGTGGAGACCTGGGAGCGACTACAACCCCTTTAGAGACATTCATCTGGATAGGGGCACCACAGATGGAGGAGCAGAGCCCAAGAGAAACCTGGGTGTGATTCTGAAGACTACTTTTCCATATTTCTCCACTTCCCACAGGATGCTGCCAGTGTAGGCTGCTGGATGAGCACACACATAGTGTTCAGATGGGGAGTCAGGAAGTGGCTTCTTATCCTGCAGTAAGCATTCAGACTGTATCTCCACCTGTGGTCACACCACTGGCGGTAGTGCAATGGGGACAGCAGCCCTCCTTCGTGAGTCAGTAAGCACCACTGGAATGCCCAGGCAACACCCTCCGACCATGCAGTAAGCATTCAGACTGTACCTCCACCTGTGGTCACACCACTGGCGGTAGTGCAATGGGGACAGCAGCCCTCATTCTTGAGTCAGTAAGCACCACTGGAATGCCCAGGCAGCACCCTCCAACCATGCAGTAAGCATTCAGACTGCACCTCCACCTGTGGTCACCCAGGTGGCAGTACTGCAGTGGGGACTGAAGCCCTCGCTGCTCAGTTGGAGAGGGTCCACAGGCATGCCCAGGTGGCAGCCTCCCACCACATGGTAAGCATCCAGACTGTTAACCTGCAGTCAGCCAAGTAGCAGAAGTGCAGTGAGAACTGCAGCCCTCTGTCCTCTATCACAGATAGCCACAGGGATGCCCATTCCTCTTCCATGCACCAGCTCTATGACGATCTGGGCTTGGGTCATGAACATGGGTCCTCACCTTTGCAAGTGGCTGCACAGCCGCTGTGCCGGCTACAAGCAGTGTTTCTTTTGTCACCTCTCTTTTATCCTTTGATTTCTCAGGCTTACCTCTAGAATCATTTCCCATCCTCCCTTGTCCCTTATCTATGCATCAGTGTCTTCCAGTGCGCCAGGCTCAGTCCAGCCTTTGCTTCATTCTCCTGGTTACACTGCCTCAGTAATCCATGGGCATGCAATGGAACAAGCTGCCCTCCTTGCCTTCATTTCTGAGGCAGGAAGCATTCAAGCGGATACCCACCATGACTTAGGCAGTTGTCTCACAATGTCCAACACCAGCAAGGCATGCGACAACACTGTATTACTCATTTCATCCCATCAGCTATCATCAGTGAAGTGAAAAGATGCTAAAAATAGAGATATATACTTAATATACAAACTGTTACAAAGCTATTTAACTAAACAACGTAAAGCTAATTAGCACCACATACACACATACTGTATAATACCACCACGACCATGACTTTTTTTCAATATGTCCAAATAAACAAACAAACATTTCCTAGAAAAGGGGGGAGGATTCATGTAGATCAGTTAACCCCAGCCCGGGTGTTAATCCTGGAACTCCAGCATGTGATGATGTCATTGCGAATAAAACTCTAATTATAAAAAAATGCAGCATGGCGAAAAAGAAAACGTAGTACACCATACCGCGCCGCACTACTTTATGCTGTCACCAACCCCTTCAGAAGTACATTCAAGTTTATAATCATCTTTAAGCTCTATATGATGTTTCCAGGAGATGAATGCCCACTACAGCAACCAATGGCAAAGGAGACTGACCTCATGAAAAAGGCTAAATGCCTGGTCCCTTCATGGATGTAATTTACCTCCTTCTCTCTTCGTCAGTGGCATTGTCTCATTGGGGTAGGGTAGCATTCAGAATCAAACCATTTCTAATCCCAGAATCCAGGACCCTACTTGTCAATAGCTTCCTGCTCCCTATCTTTTGACTATAGCGTTTTAATCTAGTACCCCTCCCTCTCCCAAAAAATTTCTGTAGGCTAAGGACCCCCTATCACAACGTCATGCGGTTCGCCACTGACCTCACAAGACTGACCCACTACTGTGACCTTTACAAAACAGCCAGCTGGCCACCTTTAGAGCACAGGCTGGACAGCAAAATCCTGACCTTTTCCCACAAACTCTTATGGGGACATTTATCGAACGCATTGTCTCCATTTTCCCTAGGTCTGCTCCCACAAAGTCCACTAGATGGCCCCCCCCCCTTCTCCCTGCCCTTTTGTTGTACTACCCAAGGTCAGCACATCCTATCTTACAAGGGTATGAAACTGTTTACTAGCCCACCCCCATCCCTTGTGCAATATCCCTCACTGGCCTCATTCAAGAAAAACTTAAAGGGTTACCTGTCTAGTACTCAGTCTTGTAAATGTTCCCATCTATGATTGACATGTACATTTTTTCCTACACCCTGTAATTACTGCCAGCTATGATTGCTTTGTATATATATTTTTATGATGACACTTAGTTTATTTCTCAGTGTTTATTTTCTTCACCCTTTCTGTACAGTTCCATCATGTATACCTTTGTAGTGTTTTCTATTTTTTTTTTTTGTGTACAACTGGACTCTAGTGAAAACGGGCAATTTTGCTCACATGCCTTTCCAGTATAAAAAATAAACTGAAACTGAAGTATTCCTTTCCATCTGTCTTTCCCTTTGATCAAGCAATCCATGCACATATGTACCTCAGACATAATGGTCAGGACAGTGAATGTCTCAGCAACCTGACAAGGAATGTGACTCTGGCTAAAAGTATATCATTCATTGAAATTAGCCCACAATAAAGTTTATTTTCATCATACTAATGCTGTTCACTGTCTGCTTGAATTCTAAGCACAACCTGGAAGGACATGCAGATGACAACCTGATGTATATGAAGACTGTCAAATAGGTAAAAAAAAAATAAATGTCACATGTCCTTTCTTCTTCTGTTTCTTGGCACATATGTGACCCCTGGGCCATTTTATGTCTGGTCCTGAACTGTCTATGGAAACTACCCCATGCAGTGCAAATCGTTTTCTAGTCAACGAGCCACAGAATCTCCTTGTGCTCATTTAGAATACACTACAAATGGTCAGAATGGAGAAAATTGTTGAACCTACTTTATGTGAGGCAGTATGGCTTAGTGGTAGAGCACAGTGCAGAAAACCTGGAGATCCAGGTTTGAATCCCACCACTGCCAACTATTCACTTTTGTCTCTGTACCGCTTTCTATTTACTTGACTCCCCAACCCTGGCAACTGCCCATGACTTGTAAAGCATTGTGGGACACAGTGTATTAGAAAGATGCTATATAAAATAAAATGTTTTTCTTTGCCTTCCTGACAATGGTGCAAGAAAATACCACCACCCACACCATCTTCTGATATCCTCCGATAGAAACATAGAATCTTTCAGCAGAGAAGAACCGTTTGTCCCACCCAGTCTGCCCATTTTGTCCCTGCCTGTACTGTCAACACAGACCCTATCTGATATCTGGCTACCCCCCATCCCCCCGCTTTCCTACCAACATTCCATTGTGCCTCTCCCATGCACACCTAAAGCCCGACACTGTTTTCATCTGCACCACCTCCACTGGAAGAGTGCTCCAGGAATCCACCACTCTTTCAGTGCAGAAGTACTTCCTCACATCTCTCCTAAATTCCCCATTAGCTTGATTGCATGACCCCTTGTTCTTGTGCATCTTCTCTTCTGAAAAATACCCCTCTCCTGTACCTCATTTGCCCCCATGAGGTACTTATGCATCTCTGTCATATCCCCCCCTCCCTCTCTTTTCCAGGGTGTACAAATTGAGATCCCTCAGATTCTCTTTGTAGGGCTTCTGATGCAGCCCCTACACCAATTTAGCTGCCCTCCTCTGGACAGTCTCTACCCTGTCTATGTCCTTCCTGAGATGTGGTCTCCAGAACTGGACACAATACCCCAGGCGGGGTCTCACCAACAATCAATACAGTGATAACACCACCTCTCTCCTTCTGCTGGTGATTTCCCTCTCTATGCACCCCAGCAACCCGCTGGCCCTGCCTACTGACTTGCTGCACTGCCTCACCACCTTGAGGTCATCAGATATAACTCCAAGTCTCTTTCCTGTTTAGTGACCATCAGTACCTCTTCCCCCATTTTATACACTGCTTCGGGGTTTTTGTGCCCTAGACACATGAGCATTTTGCACTTTTTTGCACTGAAAACCAGCAGGCTTACCCTTGACCACCCCTCGTGTTTTCTCAGGTCTATACTCATTTTTTTCACCCCTTCCAGAGTATCTACCCTATTGTAAATTTTGATGTTATCTACAAAGAGGCTTCCCTTCCATTCCACGTCCTCTGCAGTTTAAATTATCAATGAATTTCAGTTAGGGGCTTCATGCATAAATTCTGTAGGCCCACAGTTTGAACGGAAATGTCTTACTTCCCAAGTGTAATATAACCAAGTCTCAGTTTAGGAACTTGGGGGGAAAAATCACTGGGGGAACCTAAGGCCTTTGGTGCAGAAAATAATATTTGTGGGAGAGGTCTTGGGGCTCATTCTTTTTCATAGTCATTTTGTGGGTAAAATCAGGTGTCCCACTGATTTTCTTTTTTTTTAATTGTAAGTCAAAATCTTCCAAGAGTCCAAAGTCAAAGGTTATTTAGATCCACCTCTGCTGCTGTTGACTAATTTATTGGTATTTATGCTGTAATGTACTACATGTTTTAATATGTACCCTGTGTCATGTATTTGTGAGGTGCCGTGAGCCTCCATGGCAGGGTGACAATTTAAATAAACTCTACCACTACTACTTATTCCAGATTTTTTTGGAAGCAAAAATACTTCCCAGGTCCAAAATTCTGTAAGTCAGTATTCTGAGAGAGAGAGAGAGAGAGAGAGAGAGATCCATTATATTGGTAGTTAACATATAGGATAGCGGATGGGCAACTATGCACAACCAGTGTGTTGTGCCACCGAGGGGTTCTGATTCACTGTGACCTCGAGAGCGAAGCTCAAGAGGTCCATGGGAATCAGATCCCCAAGGTGGCACAACACACTGGTTGTGCATAGAGTTGTCCATCTGTTATTCTATATAGCGTGTAGGCATCTGTGGCTATTTCGGACAATGCACTTTACGTCAGTGATCTGGTGGTGAGGGGGGGCACTTGAGGGTTGGTGATAGGCTCAAATTACTTGACACAGTGTGCTGCAGATGTTTCTGCAAGTTCAAGTTTAAAAAGCAACAACTTCCACCTTAATTGGATAGGGGAAATCAAGTGTGTGGCAGCATTCCAAGTTGTTCTGCTGTATTAGTGACATCACTACTGCAGCAGAACAACATAATGATGTCACTACTGCAGCAGAACCAGCATATTCCAGGCATAGAATTCCATGCATAACAGCATTCCACCACAGACTATATAAATAATGGTGGCACCTACCCTTTCTTACAGAAGAATCTTTCATTTTAACTCCCATGCCTGCACAATTGGATGCCTCATAATTTTGTTCTCATTTGGGAGTCAAATACTTCCTCTTCCCTTTGTTTGCAAGTTTTCACCACATATTTGGCAAATACTTCCGGGCTGGAGTTAAAGGGACACCGTCAACCATAAATTAATGTTTTAATTTGACTGGGATGGTGCACCTTAAATTGCAGCAGCTGCATGAAGTTGTTCAATGGACTATATATTTTCATCTCAGAAGCTGCCGTTGTTTAAAAAAGAAACACAAAGAACTGTTGCACACTCACTGTGTTGTGGATGGTGCACTGCCGTGTCTGAGCCACGCTTTGTTTACATTCTGAGCAGTCAGCAGCAGGATGCAGCACGCGAGTGTGGACGCAGTGTTGTGAATGTGAATGCAAGATTCAGAACTGCAAATTGCTTTGACATGCACACTCGCAAGCTGTCTGCCGAAAGTGGCCTCTTACTGTGATGAGGTATTTTGAAAGGGAAGGGTAGTTTGGTATGTGATGTCAGAAAGTTTCTGTCATGAAAAAAGGAGTTTGAGACAGTCGTCCGGAAAAAAGTCTGTTTCTGTTTTTTTTTCCCCTCGTTTTGTTGTTGTTTTTGTTGTTGTTGAATGGGTCTTCTTCATTGGGCACATGTTAGTGATAGCCTTCAGAAATTACAGTGGGCTGAGTTTCTGAAGCAGTTTTTTCCTTATTTAACTGCATTCCCATTTGCACTGAATTACTTACAGAAACAGACACTGAGTCGCGTTACTTCTTGCAAGGGGGGGGTGTACCACGGCTGTCATTTTGAACAAACACTTCACAAAAAGATGTGAGGCAGCCAAGGGTAAGTGGAGGGCACAGTGAGCAAAAGGCTGGAAATGGTCCCGTTTATTTATTTTCATTCTGATAAACGATGAGAATGGGACCTTACAATGGCACACAGTGTCACTTGATTGGGGGGGGTATTGAACACATACTGGAATTGGGACTGGACCCAGATGAACTACACATACGTGAGGAGGTTGGGGTTTGTGGGTGGTAAAGTGAGCAGAGAATGTGAAAAGGTTGCCTTTAGTTCATATATGAGTATCATCACTTGAACTTCAGCAGTACACTAAGATTGCAAGATAAAGTGAAAAAAAACTGCCAATACATGTGAGAATTTGCCCATGATAATATCACGTGTTAGAAAATTAGGAAAGAAGACATTAGTATTCACTATTCACAGCAACAGGCTTTACCTCGCTGACTCAAAAGTATGTGAAACTCCACTTACAACACCAAGAGCCGGAGCTAATAGCTCACTCACTTGTCCTGACAGGGAGCTCTATTGAGCACGAGCACATAATACAGCTGCACCACAGCCGATAAACATTACCTGGGGGAAAATGTAAACAACAGATGAGTAGACGTGTGGTAACACCACTGTAAGCCTGGATGCATGTTCCAGTGAAAACCACATGAATGTAGCCTTGTTTTGGAAAAAAAAAAAAACACACGTACACAGATTTGTAATGCCATAATTTACTATTTAATTTAAAAAAAAATAACATTAAATTTTACACAAAACACGATTGACAGGGTCCCTTTAATAGAAGTACTGTGTATAATGACTGTTAGTAATAGGCAGAGTTTGGCAGACTGAATGAGCCAGTGGGCATTTCTCTACCATCGTGCTCTATGCTTCTGTGTTTCTAATGAGGTGCATTTTAATTTTTTTTGGGGGCTTCTCGTCCTATTTTTCCCCATCTCCTACCCCAACACTGGAGTTGCCATGTCCTCCACTGAGGGTGGCAAATAAGCATGTCCCCCGACCTATCCTCACTGGGCTTACATCCTCGTTGCCCTAACCCTGGGTAGAAGCAGGACCTCATTGTGAACAATATGTTTCATCTTAGCTGGGCTTTCCGGGGGAAATGTGTCAAATAATGGAAAAAAAAACAGCTTAACATCCTTCAGGATCACAAACTGTAGACAGTGGGGGGCAAATGGTGGGAAGGGGATGGCGAGGGAAATGTATTCCTATCTGAATGAAAAGTAATGCTGCAGTTTGAACAAGGATTTAGCCACAGCCATTTCATTAAATGTGGAAAGGCTGATTAAATACACTAAGGTGGCTGTCCTTTGTACAACACCCCCCACTGAAAGGCTAACTCTGGTCTAGTTATGGAGGTGCTTCTTTATAAGGCTCTGTGCAGTATGGCTAAAGCTTGTACTGTATATAGTAGCCACTGTAAGGCTACCACACCCTGGCTCCCACTTGCATTTAACCCTTTTGTCACACAGGTACATAAGTATTTTTCAGGCTAGAGGAAGAACAAAGATCCACTAAGCCCATCCCCCTGCAATCCCAGCAGCTGTATCCCATCATGTTATTTACCTGCAGGTACTGATCCAGTGTCTGCTTGGAGCACCCAATCAGATATGACTGCTGAACAGACAATGTCACGGCCGTGATAGTCTAGTTAAAGATGTGGAAAATTATAACTGAGTGTAGGGGACTAACTTAAAAAATGTTTTTTCAGCACTGGCTCGCATATCCTCTTCATCACGCTAATCAAGGCAGTGATTTAATAAAGACAGCAAAACTCCTGAGTTCTAAAAAAAGCTTTTTTTTTTTTAATTAAAAATAGTCCAATGAAAGGTGTCCTCTAGAACTGATCAGTGATGGCCACATTTCTGTTTTGGGTGGCTAAGCTGGGTTACTCTTGGAGGGATGACATGAAGAATGCTGCTTCTGATTTGTTAAGCCACACTTCAGAGGACAACTGGGTAGCATTACGTTGCCATTTAGGACATTTCTGCCTAGCTCAGTGGCACCCATAATGGGTAATTTAACAGGGTACAGTAAGTGAAATAAATTAACATGCCAGTTTCATAGACAGATGACTTGCATGAACATTGGCCAGTGGCCCCTGTTTGTAGGATTGCCTTGCAGTAACAGGGATGCTTTGCTGTCTTCAGTTTCCTCAAGAAACCCATTTATTATTACCCTCATCCTCACATAGCCCTCACTGCACTTGATAATCATTTGGGTTCCCAGAGTCAACCCTGAAGGGACAGACAGGCTAGAGCACAGAGCTACTATAGCTGGTGAGTGCAAGCAGAACCAAAGGGCATGCACTCAGACTGGGTGGGGGCAGGATAAAGGGTAAGATCAGAAAGCACTGTGCCACACAGAAGGCGGTTTGCATGCATAAAAGCTTAGCTGGTGAGGAAACTGAAGCTAGCACTGATCAACCTTGTAAAGTAGGCTGAGACAGATTCCTGATGGGCAAAAGACTTGGGGCTACACAGCTTCAAGGCTAACATACTGGCTGGCTTGGATGTGTACCAGTAGTCAAACTGAGATAGAATCACTGTGGTGTAGGAAGAGGAGGTAGGATATGGACCCTGTGTCCTTTCTGCTATTACTGTACTATGTTACCATGTTGCTATTCGGGGGGGACCATTGCTATTTTTTTAATTTGTTTTTAATATTTTATTTTCTTCTGTATAAAAGTACACAAGCCACAACACACAGGGAGATAGCGTGAGTGTTCAACATAAAGTACTCTGACAAAAGATCCAGAAGGGACACTCTCCTATGAGTTTTAAAGACTCAGAACAGCTTAGAACTCACTCTGAAATTATATGCAAGCCAAAGAACTTTCAGGAGTTAATGCAGACCAGAGTTTCGAATCTATACTTCTTCCATCAGTGGAAGTGCAATGCGCCATCATAATCCCACTGCACAGAGGTCTTCACACCCAAAGTGTTGCACCCAAGTCCCAAGCATTTTCAGTTAGCCCAAACCCAACCATAGCTCTTAAACAGAAGTCACCCTATGCACAACAGATAA
The DNA here is from genome assembly GCA_016271365.2 of Neoceratodus forsteri. Classification (NCBI taxonomy): domain Eukaryota; kingdom Metazoa; phylum Chordata; order Ceratodontiformes; family Ceratodontidae; genus Neoceratodus; species Neoceratodus forsteri. Next base: position 233,822,666 of record CM028131.1, read on the forward strand.
CACTAATCATGACCCACTGATAGAGGGTTCTGTCTGGGTCCAACTCCTCACAGTCAGTTTCATTTGCTGTGGCTTTTCCTGCCTCCAATTTGAACAGGGTTTTCCAGTGCCTTTGGGGTCATTAAAAGGGTATACCAAATCCTTACCGATAATTTTCAGCATCGCCAGCGGCAGTCACAAGTGTTAGACTAGTAATGCTCTCAAGAATCGCCACTCCCCATTGAAGACCTTCTGGCACATCTAAGTGCTAAACAAAAGGTCTGAGCAAATGGCTACTGTTGCACTATTGTGGGGGTAGTCTGCAGAGTTGTCTCGCTGCTTTAAGAGCTCTGTCCCTGTCTTCTGTCCTAGAATAGACCAGCAAGAGTGTGTGTGGTAAAGATGATGAGGTGGGTGCACTTCTGGGAGTTGTGAGATAAACCTTTTCTAGCTAGACCTCCCTCCCACCACCCATTCAGTATCTACAAAATGTAGAGTAGAAGGAAGTCTGGTGTGAAGCCTAAGGGGTCATCTCCTTCCAAGAACTCAGAACAACTCAACACTTAGAAACTGCAGCATGAGACTGGCTCTCAAGACTTCGAATCGCTGATACAGCAGAATGTTCTCTCACACCAATTTAGCTGTTTTATTTTAATTTTTTTTTATTGAATTTTTTTGGTAACTGGTTAAGGCTCATTAAACACAAGTGCCTGTTTTCAGGGGTGACCCGGGAGCTCTGGGATGGTTAAGTGACTTGGTCAGAGTCACACAGTACACAAATGGAGGTTATGGGAATGAAACCCAGGTTTGCTGGATGTACCAAGCTCATTCACAGCTCATTACTCTAACCTCTAGACTATACTGCCAGCCAGCTGTGGCCTCAGCAGCATTCAGTGAGGAGCCCACGAACCACTGCATCAGTTGCTCCACTATGTCTATGTGGGTTTCTAGTGAACTGACTCTCAGGGTTTGCCTGTCCAGCTTCTTGTCAATGTCCTGCATAGTTTGTATAAGCTGAGCCAGTCTACAGCAGTACTCTCTTTGGACAGTGCAACTTTACCCATGGTGGTAGAGCTAGGACTCTGTGCTGCAGCTTGAGGTGGCTGTTTCTCCTCTTGTTGGGCCTGTTTTGGCTTACAAAAGTCATCCAAGGCCCAACACCACTACACGTTTTAGTTTTCCTATCTTCTGATACAGATCACCATCCTTCAAGTGTAGGTGACTTTGTGTCAAGTGAAGAAAAATGAAAAATCTTTCACAAGATCTCAGCTGAATTGTGTCTGTACCATTTGCTCAGCAGTGCCTCCTCCAAAACCAGCCCTGCAGTCTTATTTATTGGAGTGCACGTGTTTGTCCCCCCCCAACAACATATAGATATTTTTTTATGTTTTTCTAAACCAAACATGCACAGCTAAAGGAGGGTTAAACATGTTGGGAAGATGACTAAAAGACTCCACCAGCCCTTGAAGAATGCTTACATGGAAACTCAGCAGTGTGGCAGTAAGAGAAATGCAGCTACCCGTGGCAGAGGAGAGCAGATCAGCATCTGCTGCTGCTGTATGTTGCAGTATGCCATTGTCAGAGAAAAAAGGCCTGTATGGGCCCCTATTTTGCCAGCTTCAAGCTTGCGGTACTGGAGAATGAAAAAGAGTTGGAGTGAACAGGAGCTGAAAGAAGAGATTATATATGTAAGGAACAATAGACACCAGAGCAGAGATAATTGTGAAGGGTTTTCAGTCACCTGATGTGTCCATAGATCTGGCACAAGAGAACACACTTAAGTATGTAATTCCTCTAATAAAGTGGTCATAAAACATTTAAAAAAATAAATATATATATATATATATATATAAAAAAAAAAACTGCCATGAGATCTGAGATGAGTTGTTATGCTGTTATGCTCAGACAGTCATACAATGTTCTCTGTCAATCAGGCTGCTAAAATAGCTATTACTATTTAATAAATACCATACATTAACTGCAAAAAAACAACAACATTAACTCAGACATCAGGTTTGCAGAATGCAAAGCGCACAAAGTAGGGAAATTAAAAACATTAGTGTTCTGGGTCTCCGGAGTACTAGTGAATCAGTAGTGGGGTGTCCCTTGGGGTTGTCAACCCTGTTGCCCACCCCACCCAGCCCAGTAGCCTCCTCTATGAAGCACAAGGTACTGCTCCAAGCCAGTGCCTCATAGTGATACACTCCTCAAAGGTAGAGAAGTACGGCTCACCACATGTTGCCAACAGAATTTGTTATAGCTTTCCTCATGCAGGGCGTGCCTTGCATGCAGAAAAGAGATTACATCTGACCTTGTTTGCTCAGGGGAAGGGTGGGCATTAGGGTTAACAAACCCAAGGAACAATTCACCTACATTGTTCATGAGGTGGGGTCCAAAAAGGCTATGTTGAAATTTGAGAGAAAAATATTAAAAAATGATCATGGTATGAGTAAAATTTAGAATACATTGGCATACATTAACCGCATTTACCTGATTTCCTCAGTTCCCAGTCTGACTTGGAAGAGCGAAGACGTGTCTCTGGTTCAGAGAGGATTATGGCGTTGGACCTCCGGTAGGTAAGTATAGGGTAAGGGGGTGTGGGGTGGTGGGTGATGAGTAGGGAGTTGGGTAAAGTGGGTAGAGGGAATTGGGATGGTGGTATAAGGCAATGAGGGACAGTTTTCTTTATTTCAGATTTAAAAAAAATCACAGGATGGTTTTCTTTATTGCAGTTACCTATGACACTAGGGACTGGGCACCCCAGTGTCACCTTGATGCTTGGGTACCCCGGTGTGCCAGACTGCTGGGTTGGGGGAAAGTAGACTACGCTGACACCAGGGATTAGGCATGCTGGTATCAGCAGACTAAAGTGGCAAGCAGTGGGGCCGGGGACAAAACGGAGGGCAGGAGGAACTGGCACCAAGGGTGGGCATCCTGGTGTCAGAATCTTTAAAAATTAAACAAATTTAGCTGGCATTCTGGATTGGGCACCCTGATGTCCAGTTCAAATTAATGAGGCCACAGATGCAACTAATGGCAGGTGACCGAGGAAGACAAGCAAACACCCATGCACAGCTATGTTCAGCAGGGGCAGGGCTATGCACTGATGACTAGCTCCATCCCTGCTGAACAAACACAGCTGATTGTAAAAGAAATGCCTATGAATACCCATGCCACCCATTACAGGAACACATTCTTGTAAAACACCACATTAGGTAATGTGGTCGTAAAAATTCAGTTATCCTTGGAACACTGATTTTTCTAACAGCACATGCTCAGAAATGGAACTGTTTTCCTTAAATATTTTAAAAGCTTATTAAAGCAGCAGTACTAGTTAACAAAAATTTAAATAATTTAGTTGGCAGTTAGGGTGAATCAATATGTCTGATTTTCTTTTTGCTTTATTTCATTCCTGAGGCAAGATATAGGATTTAAGTTCTTAAAATTCTTGCTCCTTTGCCAGGTCCACCATTATGGATGTAAGTCAGGGTTTCTCAAATGGTGAGGCCTCAACTTGTTGCAGGGGAGGCTCAAGCAATCTGAAAAAGTACTGTATTTAAATTTTGAGTCTTAGATATTTTGTGTGAAGCAATAAGGCAAGCTGAAAGTATATATTTACTGCACTTACAAATTGGTAACCAGGAAAAGGACACTGAGCCAAAGCTCATTTCAGGTGTACCCAGGGAAGGGTAGAGAGTGAATATAATTCAAAAGGAAACTACAAAACAGTCAAGCAATACAAAATGAACAATAGTGCAATCGAATAGGAACAATGAACAAATAATGAGGGGTAACAGCTGACCAATTAGACTAGTGGCAGAGCAGCTCAAATACAAGGGCTAGGCAGAGCAGTATTAAGAACAAGAGCAGGAGGGAGCAAAAGGATCACTGAGAAGCTGTTTAATGGAGAACTGCGTGGAACCTGTTTGCCATTTTCCCCAGTAGCATCTATTTTTAAGTACTGGTTCCAGTTCTGGTATTGTTCCTTCTGTACCGGCCTTTTAGTAAACACAGTGCATGTTTCTGATTTACACTGTGAAGTAAAGTACCATTTTGGAACTATATGATGTAGTTTATGTCCCCCTCATCTACAGAGTTCTATGACAGAACATGGATGCACTGTGCCAACAATGGAAGAGGGGAGCAAGGGACATAAACTACATCATATAGTTCTAAAATGGTGCTTACTACCTGTGTGTATGTCAGAAACACCAACTAGGATAACTAAAAAGCATTTAGATATGGAACAGTAAGAAACCAGCATTAAAAAAAATCGACTTTTACAGGGGAAAATGACATACAGGTTCAGTGCAGTTCTCCTTTAAGAGCAGGGTAAGAGGGGAGAGGCAGATCTGGGTAGGAAGGTTATTCCAGACAGAGGGGAAACAAAGAATACACTCTGTTTTTTTTTTTTTTTTGAACTCTGTTTATTCTCCTACCTGACGGGGCATCTCTCAGGAATCCTCTTTCAGTGCTGGAACTCCTAGCCATCCGTCTGAACCGCCTTCTCTGACTGCGTAGTCGGGTTCAGGATCTCGGCTCTCTCGACCCCTTAGGAGAGGCTCCGAGATCCCCAGGATGAAGTTGGAGTTGCCGGCCGACGTTGGACATGTGGGTCCAGTCCACTGGAGGTTCCGTCGCCTCCTCAGAGTAGGGTATTTCTTAAGTTTTCTCCCCTGAACTCAGATGTGCAATGACGTCCTGCTCGGTGTGTGTGCACGCTCCCGTGCATGCCCGGAAGACATCCTACGCAGCTCAATCCGCTTGCTATTCATGGCCACGCACTGCAGTACCTCCAGTTGCCACCAGAGGTCACCCGTACATCAGCTGGTGAAAACCCCCCTCCCCGGGGAAGGAGAGCAGACCATAGGATGCTCAGTCCTTCCCCATCCCTGCCGACCCCTGACGGCCCGGGCTTGTTTTCGATCCCAGGTCGCCGGCATGGCGCGAGGTGTGGCATCCAGTGCCTCAACCCTCAGCGCCACTGGGCCAGCTAAGAATGCACTTTTATCCATGAAGGTATTATTACAAGAAGTAACAATGATTCAAGAGACAAAACAATGGAGAAAGTAGGCTTGCCTGGGGAGAGAAGGTTACAATAAGCTGAATAAAATGAGAGCCAACTACAGTACTCAAAAGAGTGTCCCTTTATTCCCAATGCACTGTAGCAAAGTATGCTATTTTTCTATGGGGAGGCCCAAGATTATGTCAATATTTGGGGGAGGCTCAAGATCTTTTCCATGGCTCGTGAGAGGCTCACTATGATGAAGTGTGAGTAATAATGATGTAAGCAGAAAAGGGGCTGCTGCTCATCACAAACTTATGCTGGCATCACCCTGACATATCTGCATTATGAATACAGCAGATGCAGCTGAAGTCTGACCTCCAGGGAAGAGATTTTAAAAAGATACTGGGAGCTGCCATCTTTATTGTGGATCCACACAAATTACAAATGCTGTAATTAAACATTGTCTTAAAAATAGCTGAATGAATTTAAAATACCCCAAGAGGGCACTAACATTATCAGGAATACATTACTGCTAAAAGAAGAAAGAATTACATTTTGCTGAATAACTGATACTGCTGCGTTAAGTTTGGGAGCTCAAAGCCACAAAAGCAGACGCATTGGGCCAAACTCTATCAAACCTGCAAGTTTCAGGTTTCAGATCCTCTTCATTTTTTATTTATAGGTGAGCAAAAACAGATCTTAATTATAGTCTTTTTTTTTTACATTTGTTTTTTACCTCTGTAACTTTGTCCGCTGCTGAACCAATTGCCAATAAATGTTCAGGGTCCAGAGATCCTGGCACCAACTATGTACCTTCCTGAGGACACTGGTTGAATGGGGGCAGAGTTATTAAGGTGCAAAAATCAGGGTTTAACATTTAAGTGCTTACTCAACCCTAATATATAGGCACTACAATGCCTATAGTATATATACATATACATACATATATATATATATATATATATATATATATATATATATATATATATACTGTATATATATATATATATATATATATATATATAAAGTCATTTTCCTAAGTCAGATCTCTCATTGCCAATTTCAAAAAAAGATGCACAAGTGGCCAATGCTGCAAGCTAGAATACAGCTATCTAAATATCTGACCTGCTATCATTAATCAAACCAGGAGAGAGAGAGAGAGAGAGATTGTGGATGCCAACACAGACAAAAGAGAAAAAGGAGTGCAACACTATGCAGGTGTCTGCTGTAAGACACAGTAACATAGTACTGTGCAGATGGAAGGGACTTGAAAGTCTATCTTGTTCACCCCTCTGGCTACATGGCAGTGACTATACCCAAGTAGAGTATGGCCACTCATCCTCCAAGTCTCTCAGCTGGAATACTATCCCTACTCATGTGGCACAACCCTCAATGCCAACAATACCAAAGTATAAATAACAAAGGAAAGCGGTGTAGATCATTGAGAGAAAATTAAGCCATCTACCTTCTGTTTTCAAATATAAAAGTTCTGAACGAGGTATAACTGCACTCCTCTCCAAAAGAAAACATACAGTTATGGCTGATGCAAAAATAGTCAACTAAAAAGACAAGCCCAGCCTGTCCCCCATATTTGCAACAAATAATGGGTATTTTGTTTTTTCACTTTAAAATATTTTTCAACCCTTCTTGGGTTTGGGAGGCATAATGATGCAGTATAATGTAGCATGATGATGTAGTGCAATATAGCATGAACATGTAGTATAATGTAACATGAAGATGTAAGTACAGTGTAGCATGAAGATGTAGTATAATGTAACATGAAGATGTAAGTACAATGTAGCATGAAGATGTAGTGCAATGTAGCATGAAGATGTAGTACAATGTAACATGAAGATGAAGTACAATGTAGCATGAAGATGTAGTGCAATGTAGCATGAAGATGTAGTAGTGTAACATGAAGATGAAGTACAATGTAGCATGAAGATGCAGTACAATGTAGCATGAAGATGAAGTACAATGTAGCATGAAGATGTAGTAAAATGTAACATGAAGATGTAGTACAATGTAGCATGAAGATGTAGTACAATGTAACATGAAGATGTAAGTACAATGTAGCATGAAGATGTAGTGCAATGTAGCATGAAGTTGTAGTACAGTGTAGCATGATGATGCAGTACAATGTAGCATGAAGATGTACAATGTAGCATGAAGATGTAGTACAATGTAACATGTTGTAGAATGTAGCATGAGGATGTAGTACAATGTAGCATGATGATGTATTACAATGTAGCATGAAGATGTGGTACAATGTAGCATGACGATGTAGTACAATGTAGCACAATGCAGCACAATGATGTATTACAATGTAGAACGATGATATATTACAATGTAGCACGAAGATGTAGTGCAATGTAGCATGAAGATGTAGTACAGTGTTGCATGAAGATGTAGTACAATGTAGCATGATGATGCAGTACAATGTAACATGATGATGTAAGTACAGTGTAGCGTGATGATGCAGTATCATGTAGCATGAAGATGTACTACAATGTAGCATAACGATGTAGTACAATGTAATGTGATGAGTCAGTACAATGTAGCATGTAGTAAAATGTAGCATGAAGATGTAGTACAATGTAGCACTGATGATGTAATACAATGTAGCATAAAGATGCAGTACAATGTAGCACAATGATGTAGTACAATGTAGCATGATGACGTAGTAAAATATAGCATGAAGATATAATACAATGTAGCATAAAGATGTAGTACAATGTAGCATGATGATTTATTGCAATGTAGCACAAAGATGCAGTACAATGTAGCATGAAGATGTAGTACAATGTAGCATCATGATGTAATACAATGTAGCACAAAGATGTCCTACAGTGCAGCATGAAGTTGTAGTACAGTGTAGCACAATGATGCAGTGCAATGTAGCATGATGATGTGGTACAGTGTAGCATGGTGATGTAGTACAATGTAGCATGAAGATGTAGTACAATGTAGCGCGATGATGAGGTACAATGTAGCACATAAGTATACAATACTGCACAAAGATTCAGTATAATGTAGCACAATGATGTAGTACAATGTAGCACGATGATGAGGTACAATGTTGCTCGATGATGCAGTGCAATGAAGCACGAAAATGCAGTACAATGTAGCACGATGATGTAGAACAATGTAACACAAAGAGGTAATACACTGTAGCATGAAGATGTAGTACAATGTAGCTCAATGATGCAGTACATTTTAGAACAATCATGCAGTACAATGTAACAGAATGATATAATACAGTGTAAAACAAAGGCAGTACAGTGTAGCACCTGATGCTGTGCAATGTAGCATGATAATTTAGTACAACATAGCATGAAGATGCAGTACAATGTAGCATGAACATGCAGTACAATGTTGCATGATGATGAGGTACAATGTAGCATGATGATCCAGTACAATGTAGCACGATGATCCAGTACAATGTAGCACAAGGATCCAGTACAATGTAGCACAAGGATGCAGTACAATGATGTTCGATGATGCAGTACAATGTAGCACAAAAAACAATGTAGTATGATGATGCAGTACAATGCAGCACAAATATGTAGTGCAATGTAACACAATGATGTAATAAAATACAGTATAATGATGCAGTACAGTACAAGTCACATTAGACTTTTCCTGAAACTCACTGCTCTGGCATTGTTTTTTTTTTTCGCTGCTATTGCAATGGCAATTCTAAATGCTTAAAACACAAACACTTTTTCAACTAGTTATTAGCTCACATGCAATGCACTTCTAGCCACTATACAATTCACTTCAGCTCCCACTCCAATGGTCATGTAATGCATTTTCCCAAATGCAGTTACAGAGCAGTACTGTGCTGTACATAATTCCAGCACTATGAGTATCCGCCATCTTTCTTCTCGCTTACCTGCACTGGAAAGTAAATCCCATAAACCCTGTTCATAAGAAACATAAAAAAAATAAATACTGTAGACAAGGTAGAAAATTTAACTTTAATAAACTGTATATTCCTTTTCTTTAGTTTTAGTTTTTTTTTTGTCAATGGCATCACCGTGACTCCTCCCATCTGCTTCCCCAACCCCTTCACTAACAGTTAACAGATTAACAGGGTACAGCACTGTACTCTACCATGCATTCTTTATATACTGTACATATATGTTCTACCTGTAGGCAACTGTACTGTCAAAAGAAAGGGAAATGCACAGTAAAAGTTTCAGAACAATCACACAGATTTCGTCAGACACTGCAGAGCTGCTCTCAGTTACTCCTCCTGCTTCTCTGATCTCTGTGATCTCCTCTTTAATGAATACTGTACTGTACATTGCACCGTACCTGTATAGTACTGTACCTGCGTATAGGCAAGAGAAAGGCATTGGTTCTGTATAGTGTACAGTACTGGTAGATTGAACTCTTCAGAGAAACCAATTCCATGACTGTTTCTCCTGGGAGCTGCTTCTGACTGCCACTGACAAGAGAAGGTTTAGTTTTGCTCCCTGACTTCTCTTACCACCTATGTTAGATGCTAAGGGGGAGTTCACACAGCACCGTGGTCCTTAAGTCTGGTAAGGAAACCCGGTGCAAAATCTCAGGGAAGCCAGCTGGAGCTCACTACAGTACTGTACAGAGGCTACTGTACAGTACTCAATTCTTGATAAACTTATTTTAATTTACAGTAATGTGCAGGTCTCTCCTCAAGCATTCGAGACCTGTTTCTCTCAGTCAAACATGCTCCCGAGGCTCTTCTGTGCTCACTTACTACACAGTATACACAGTACTGTACTGTTTTCAAAGAGTTACAAGGTTCAGTTTCAGATTTCACTAGCATCTACAGTACAGTGCTGTATAAACATATGATTATGTTTATGCTGTACGGGTATATGAAAACATCAGGGGGGAATAGAAATGTAATAACTTGGGCACTCATACCGTACAGTACAGTAGAGTACAGTGCACTGCATGCTGATGTTGGGAAATCGGGCTCCAGCTCAGTGGTAAGCATTTTTTGGTGGGTTGCTTAAATTGTGGCTTGCTCATTGCACTGCATTACTAAATGCTTCCTAAGAGCTGTAACCTAAGCCTTAACTGAATAGCAGCTACAGACAAACCATTAGGAAACTTTTAATAATTCATTGCAGTGAGCAGTGCACACATTAAGCAAATCATTGCAAAGTACTAAACCAGTGAGTTGGAGGAATAGTTTAATGTGACTTGTACTGTACACTGTAACACAAAGATGTAGTGCAATGTAACACAATGATGTAATACAATGTAGCACAAATATGCAGTACAATGTAGCATGAAGATGTAGTACAGTGTAGCACAATGATGTAGTACAATGTAGCATGATGATGTAGACCAATGTAGCATGAAGATGTACTACAATGTAACACAATGATGCAGTACAATGTAACACAATGATGTAATACAATGTAGCATAAATATGCAGTACAATGTAGCATGAAGATGTAATACAGTGTAGCACAATGATGTACAATGTAGCTTGATGAGGTAGTACAGTGTAGCACGATGATGTAGTATAATGTAGTACGAAGATGTAGTACACTGTAGCATGAAGATGTACTACAATGTAACACAATGATGCAGTACAATGTAACACAATGATATAATACAATGTAGCATTAAGATGCAGTACAATGTAGCATCATAATGTAGTACAATGTACAGAAACACAAAAATGTAATACAGTGTAGCATGATGATGCAGTACAATGTAGCATGAATATGTAGTACAGTGTAGCACAATGATGTAGTACAGTGTAGCACAATAATGCAGTACAATGTAGCAAGAAGCTGTAGTACAATGCAGCACAATGATGTAAGACAATGTTGCACAAGGATGTAGTACAATGTAGCACGATGATGCAGTACAATGTAGCACAATGATGCAGTACAATGTAGCATGATGATGTAGTACAATGTGGTACAAAAATGTAGGGCAATGTAGCACGAAGATGCAGTACAATGTAGCACAATCACGTGGTACAATGTGGTTTGAAGATGTAGGACAATGTAGCATGAAGATGCAGTACAATGTTGCACAATGATGTGGTACAATGTAGCACAATGATGTAATACAATGTAGCACCAAGATGCAATACAACATAGCACAATGGTGTAGTACAATGAAGCACTATGATATAGTACAATGTAACATGAAGATGTAGTACAATGTAGCATAATGATGCAGTACAATGTAGCACGATGATGCAATATAATGCAGCACAATTATGCCGTACAATGTAACATGATGATGCAATACAATGTGGCACGATGATGCAGTACAATGTAGCACAATGATGCCATATAATGTAGTACGATGATGGAGTGCAATGAAACAGAATGATGTAATACAATGTAGCTTGGTGAGGCAGTATAATGTAGCACGATGATGCAATACAATATAGCATGATGATGCAGTACAATGTAGCATGAAGATTTAGTACAATGCAGCACAAGGATGCAGTACAATGTAGCACCAAGATGTAGCACAATGTATCTTGATGATGCAGTACAATGTAGCACAAGGATGCAGTACAATGAAGCACCAAGATGTAGCACAATGTTTCTTGATAATGCAGTACAATGTAGCACGATGATGCAGTACAATGTAACACAATGATGAAATACAGTGTAGCACAAGTATGCAGTACAATGTAACATGAAGATGTAGTACAATGTAACACAATGATGTGGGGCGCTGTTGAGCACGCTTGCTGATGAGATGTGTTTGCCAGTGGCTCTGCACTGCGATGGGCAAAAAAGTTAAATTGTTAAATATTTCTTTAACAAATTCTACAACCAGCAACAGTTTTTGACTCCACTTGTGGCTATGGGGTGTTTGCAGAAATCCGGAGAAACATATAAACATTTTTTTTTTAATTGTTTTACCAGGAGTAACACACTAAGCTGAAAGCTCGTTTACAGATGCGACCTGGTAGCACAGGGAAGTTAAGTGACTTGCTCAAGGTCACACAGTATGCAAGTGGGGGCTGTGGGATTCAAACCCAGGTCTCCAGATTTGCAGCTCAGAGTCTTAAACCACTGCGCTATACTGCCTCTCTAAACATAGAAAATGTTGGTAGATAAGGACCGCTAGGCCCATCCAGTCTGCCCATAAACCTTGTACTTGATTATGGCTTCTGACCCTTCCTCTACTTTACCTCTAAGGTTCTCCTATGCCTATCCCATGCATGTTTAAATCCAACCACCATGCTCGCTCCCACCACCTCCTGTGGCAGACCATTCCATGTGTCCACCACCCTCTCTGTGAAGAAAATTCCTCACACTCCCTCTTAAACAGCCTCTTTCCAATTTCATGTCATGCCCCCTCATTCTTATACTCCTCCTGTATTGGAAGGTGTTCCCCCTGCACCTTGTTTATGCCCTTGAGGTACAGTGGCGTGAAAAAGTATTTGCCCCCTTCCTGATTTTCTCTATTATTGCATATTTGTCACACTGGATGTTTTCAGGTCTTTAGACAAAATATAATATTAGATAAAGGGAACATGAGTGAACAAATAACACTTTTTTTTTTTACTTATTTCATTTATTTAATGAAAAAAGTTAACCAACACCAACTGGCACTGTGTGAAAAAGTAATTGCCCCCTAGTTAAATCAACCCAATTAAAGGGATAATTAGAGTCAGCTGATTGAACACAGCCAGCCCTGCTCAATATAAACCTCACTTATTTTGGCCCTTACCATCAGAGTCACGTTGCCAGCACAAAGATTCAACAAGCACATTATGCCATGATCAAAGGAAGTTCCTGAAAAGATCGGAAAAAAATTTGTTGCCCTCTATCAGTCTGGAAAGGGTTACAAAGCTATTTCTAAGGCTCTGGGACTCCATCGAACCACAGTGAGAGCCATAATCTCCAAATGGAGAACACTTGGAACAGTAGTGAACCTTCCCAGGAGTGGGCGCCCAAAATTACTCCAAGGGCGCAGTGTAAAATCATCCAAGAAGTCTCAAAGGATCCTAAAACAACATCCAAAGAACTGCAGGCATCTTTTGCCTCAGCTAAAGGTCAGCATTCATGACTCCACAATCAGAAAGAGACTGGGCAAAATGGGCTTCATGTGAGAGTAGCAAGCGGAAACCACTGCTAACCAAGAAGAACATAAATGCTCGTCTCTCATTTGCCAGAAGCACCTGGATGATCCACAAGCCTTTTGGGAAAATGTTCTATGGACAGATGAGTCCAAAGTGGAACTTTTGGACAACATGGATCCCATAATGTCTCGCGTAAAGCAAACACAGCATTCCACAGTAAGAACACCATACCAACAGTCAAACATGGTGGTGGTAGTGTGATGGTGTGGGGATGCTTTGCTGCCAAGGACCTGGATGACTTGCCATAATTAAAGGAACCATGAATTCTGCTCTGTAGAAAATTCTTAAGGAGAATGTCCAGTCATCCTTCCGTCAGCTGAAGCTGAAGCGTAGTTAGGTCATGCAGCAAGACAATGATCCAAAACACAAAAGCAAGTCCACATCAGAATGGCTAAAAAAGTAAAATTAAAGTTTTGGAGTGGCCTAGTCAAAGTCCAGACTTAAACCCAATAGAGATGCTGTGGCAGGACCTGAAATGAGCAGTTCATGCTCGAAAACCTACCAAATGTTACTGAATTAAAGCAGTTCTGCGAGGAAGAGTGGGTTAAAATTTCTCCACAGCGATGTGAAAGACTGATATTGAATTATAGGAAGTGTTTGGTTGCAGTCATTGCAGCTAAATGTGGCATAACCAGTTATTAAGTGTAAGGGGGCAATTACTTTTTCACACAGTGCCAGTTGGTGTTGGTTAACTTTTTTTCCTTAAATAAGTGAAATAAAAAAAAAACAAGTGTTATTTGTTCACTCAGGTTCCCTTTATCTAATATTACATTTTCTCTAAAGACCTGAAAACATCCAATGTGACAAATATGCAATAATAGAGGAAATCAGGAAGGGGGCAAATACTTTTTCATGCCACTGTACCTGAATGTTTCTATCCTGTCTCCTCTCTCCTTCTCCTCTAGCGAGTACATTTTGAGGTCCCTTAATCTCTCCTCGAACGTTTTGTGGTACAAGTCCTGTGCCATCTTAGTTGCCCTTCTCTGGCCCATCTCCAGCTTATTAATGTCCTTTCAAAGGTGCAGCCTCCAGAACTGCACACAGTTCTCCATGTGAGGCCTGATCAGGGTTTTATATAATGGCATCACTACCTCCTGCCTTCTGCTGGTGACACCTCTGTCTATGCACCACAGCATGCCACTGGCCCTCCCTACTGTCTTTGTACTCTGCTTTGACATTTTCAGGTAATCTGAAATAACTCCCAGGTCCCTTTCTTCCTTGGTGACTGTCAGCAACTCCCCCCCCCCCCATCCTGTAGCTCTCCTCAGGGTTTCTATGGCTCAGGTGCATGATTTTGAACTTCTTAGGTAAAAAAGCAGCATCAAGACTCAGCTGGTTTCAGTGGACCAGGCTACGCTTTAAGTTGTACAACCTCCTGGATCGGATCCCCCTTGGAAAGCCCTGCAGTCCTCCATGCAGGCAATTGATCTTAAGATTGAATCTCTGTTTCAAAGTTTTACAGAGCAAGATGTGAATATCGAGGTGGTATCTAAAGCAGCCGCATCATCTGAATCTCTCACAACTAAAGCTATTACCTCCACTACAAACTTGGCACAAGAAAATTCGCAACTTCGCTACTGACTAGAGGCCCTTGAAAATGCCGATCAGGCCTCCAATATACGAATTGTCGGACTAATGGAGGGTTGTAGGGGAGATGATTTACTGGGATTCCTGCAGACCTGGCAACCGGGAACATTAAAACTTGATCCTGAGTCTGTTAAACATATCTTTTGTAAAGCATACAGAATTTCTCCTAGATTAGTCAAACTGCAAGGAGCGTATCCTCACACAGTGCTTCTAGCGACTACCAGTGTTGTGACCTGGGATCAACTATTATGGGCTGCTCAGTCTATGATTCTCTTGCCTTTGCTGGAGAGCCTATTCATATGTTTCTGGATTTGTCTTTCACCACCAGGACCCAATGAAAAAGATTTGATGCAGTCAGGGTGAGACTTCGAAGCCTGGGAGTCACCCACTCACTGCTGATGCCAGCATGACTGTGAATTCAGTATGGTGGCCACACATTCAAGTACACATGTAAACAAACAAACTATACCACACTGATGACAGTGAGGTAGTAAATGTACAAGGTTCATGGTTAGTGGTCTCCAGTAATCCAATAAAACCACCTTACACCAGATGTTGTTTTAAATTAGTTGCAATTTATTAATACCCAAATAAGCCCTAACAAAATTACCTCTAACATAATTAAGTCTAAACAGCTGATGGCTTTCCACCACCAGGGCTACAGGTGTTCAGAGAAAATGAAACATCATTGCCCTCTTTTCTCTGGGTGTCTCAAGCATCCATGGCAGCCATTTCTGGCTATTCCTCTTGGACACACAGGACCTATGGTTTGAGTCTTATTCATACACTGGTTGTTTATGAGAAAAATGCAGAGAAGGGGAATTTCAAGTTTATTAAAACCTTTTAGCCAAAAAAGGCAAAAACAACAAGTCATCAAATAAGCCATGAGATAGGGGCCCAGGATACACTTATTACAAGATACGTCTGTCAGCAGTTGCTACATAAAAAGTTTAATTTGACATTTGATTTCCATACTAACATACTAAAATGCCAGCAGAATAGGCCTAATGGTCTCTCGAGTCTGCTCGATTTTCAGCACCCACACTGAGGGCTGATTTTGGTGTCCCCCCTCCCCCTTGGGTTATACCATCCCCAGTCATTCCACCTTTATTGGGCCTGGCCAGATTTACCATCCCCCTCTACCTGTCCCATCCCCTCTTAAACTTGTCTACAGTCTTCACCTCTACCAACTCTCTGGGCAGTGCATTCCATGGCTCCACCACCCTTTCAGTGAAATAACATCTCCTCCTTTCCCCTCTGAGCCTGCCCCCTTCCAGCTTACACCCATGCCCTCTTGTTGCCCCACCCTCCTTCCTTTGGAGCACCCTGACTGGGCCTCCTTTATTGATCCATTTCATGTACTTAAAGACCTCTATCATGTCCCCCCGTCCCTCCTCTCCTCCAGGGTGTACATGTCGAGCTCCTTGAGCCTCTCCTCATAGGTCCTCTCCCCCAGGCCCCAGATCATTTTGCTTGCACTCCTTTGGACCCTCTCTAGGAGTGTTATGTCCCTCTTTAAATGTGGTCTCCAAAACTGTACACAGTACTCGAGGTGTGGCCTAACCAAGCAGTTGTACAGTGGAAGGATCACTTCCACCTTTCTGGAGGTAATCCCACTGGTGATGCATCCCAGCATCCTAGTTGCCCTTGCCACTGCCCTCCTACAGGTCTCTGAGTTGTTCGTTTTGATATCTACCACTACCCCCAGGTCCCTCTCACCCTCTGTGATTTGAATCATGTCTCCTCCCAGGGTATACCCCTGGCCTGGATTTCTGACTCCCAGGTGCAGCACCTTGCATTTCCCTGCATGGAATTTTAGTTTCTATTTTTGTGAACACCTTTTCAGAGCCTCCAGGTCCTCCTGCAAGGCCAACCTCCCCTCCTCCTCATCCACCACTGCACCCAGTTTTGAGTCATCTGCAAAGAGACTCATCTCACTCCTGATCTCCCTCCTGATGTCTGAGATATAGGCATTGAACAGGAGCGGCCCCAGCACTGACCCCTGGGGAATCCCACTAGTAACCCACCTTGGGGATGAGGCTACCCCTCCAACCACCACCTTCTGAGTATGCTCAGAGAACAAATTTCCTATCCATCTTAACAACTGTCTCCCTACCCCCATTTCCTTTAGCTTAGCCTGCAGACCACTGTGGGGTATCGAATCAAATGCCTAGCTAAAGTCCAGAAAGAGGATGTCCGCCGGCCTACTCTGGTCCAGGGCCCTCATCACCCAGTCATAGAACTCAACAAGATTTGTCTGGCACGATCTTCCCATGACAAAGCCATGCTGCCTATTGTCCAAGTACCCAGTTTGCTTCAATAATCCCCCTAGCCTTTCCTTGACAATACCCTCCATCATCTTGCCGACCACCGACATCAGGCTAACGGGCCTGTAATTTCCCCCCATCTCTCTTGATCCCCCCCTTGTGGATCGGCATGACACGGTCCACCCTTCAGTCTTGGGGCACCCACCCAATCCTCAAAGAGATGTTGAAAAGCTCCACTAGAGGGACTGCTAGGACATCCACCAGTTCCCTCAGCACCCTGGGATATATCTCATCTGGCCCAGGTGCTTTCTCCGTCTGAAGGGACCTGAGGGCTTCCCTTACTCTCTCTACTGGGATTTCAGCCTCCACGTCCTCCCCCTTGTGACCCTGCACTGCTGGGCCCCCACCTGTCTGTGGTGGCCACTCCATTTCCCCAGACCCATCAGGGCCCCATGTCTCTACCGGTCCCACCCCTTGCTCTGGTTTGCCCCCGCTACCCTCGCAAGACCTCGCCCCTCCATCCCCCCTGGTAAAAACTGAGGCAAAGTACTCATTTAGGACTTCTACCTGTTCCCCTGCCTCCTGTGCCCAACTATCCCCTATCCCTATCTTGCTGATCTGCCCCCTTACTTTCCTTTTTTCCCCTATGTATCTAAAGAACCCCTTGTTCCTCCTCCAGATCCCACTGGCCAAGGACTGCTCCTTTTTTGCCTTAGCTGCTCTCACCACCATAGTGATTCTCTTGGCTGTCAGCTCATATTCCTCCTGATCTCTTTCATTCCTTGAGCACTTGAAGTGCCAATAGACCGCCTTCATTTCCCTCACGACCTCCTGTATCTCCCGGGTCCACCAGCAGGGTTTTCTGGATTTACCAAACTTATGCCTTTCCATTGCGCTGGATCTGGTAATCTCCTGTATTCCCCTCTTAATGATCCCCCACCTGCTGTCAGCATCCATATCTGGCCTTATCCTGTCCAGATGATCTTTAAGGATCCTTCCCATCTCCCTGAAAGTCTGCACCCCTAAAATTGGTTACTACCGTCCTTGTTCGGCTTTCCTCCCCCCCATGTCCAGGAAGAACCAGACTGTGGTGTGATCACTCCCAGCCAATGGGTCCCTCACCTCTAGGCTCCTAATCTGATCACAGTCCACCAGGACCACGTACAGTGTCCGGGCCTCCCTAGTTGGCTCACCCACCTGTTGCATCAGAAATGCATCCTGGAAGACATCCAGCAGCCTCTGCTCTCTGGCCACTGGTGAAGTCATAGTCCCCCAGTCTGTTCCCGGCATGTTGAGGTCCCCCATTACCACTACCCTTCCCTTTCCCAATCTACAGTGTCCCTCGAGATTTGCCACCAAACTTTCTTCCAGGACCTCCGCCAGTGCTGGTGGTCTGTATACCACTCTGACCTTTACTCTCTTACCCCCCTGCATCAGCAAGGTGACCCAAATAGCTTCCATGTTCCCCTCTGCTTCCTCTACCCCTCCAATACCCATGACATTTCTGACTAAGAGAGCTACACCACCCCCTTCCCTCCCCCCTATCTTTTCTGAACATAGTGTAGCCCTCCAGGTTTAGGACCCACTCGTGCCCTTGAGTGGCCCAGGTCTCAGTGACTGCTGCCACATCTACCTTCTCCTCAACTAGCATCGCCTGGAGCTCATGCATTTTATTTCCTAAGCTCCTGGCATTTATCAGGACCACTCTCCACCCCTTTTCCCTCCTCTCCTTTGTCCTCCTTGAGCTCCCATTTCTCAGCTCCTGCACCCTACCTGGTGACCCATTTCCATATCTCCCTAGCCCCCTAGAGGAGTGGAGACCATGTCCCTCATTTATCATACCTGCTGGCACTGCCCCTTTTTTGATCCCTTCCCCCTTCACAAGTTTAAACCCCACCTTTTGCTGGTGAATGCAGTTAGTTTGAGTTTAAGGATTTCCTTCCCCTCCAAATCAAGGTGGAGCTTGTCCCTAGCTTATAGACCCTTATCCTCCCAGTTCCCCCTAGTCCCCCACCAGGCCATACCCCAATTCCCCACACCACTCCCTAAGCCACTGATTTATCTCCCCAGTCTTCATCTTGTTCTCCCCACTTGCCCTTGGCACTGGCAGGATTTCTGAAAAGGAGATCTTACAACCTACGGGAAGGCATACCCTGGCCAAATCCTGGAACCTTGCCTGAATTTCTAGTTCACTATTTCCATTTAAGTCATTTGTCCCCAAGTCCACTAGAATGTCCGGGGTCCCCTCGCATTCCCTTGCCAGTGAATACAACTCATGCTTGGCCTTGTGCACCATCAGGCCTGGGTGGCATTTGGTTCTGATCTGACAGGGTTTTCCCTCCTCCTGCCACTCCCACTGGATGCCTCTGATCATGGAGTCCCCCAGTAGCAGTACTCTAACCTCTCCCTTGCCTCACTGTTCACCCCTCAGGTTCCCCCTCCTTCCATGCCCCTCCACATTCCTTCGTCTGGATTCTCCCCTCAACTGGCTGCTTGCACCTCCCACAATCTGGGTCTTGAAGGTAGCCCTTTCACTATTGTCCCTGGTTACCTCCTTTACCTGTGTCCTGGCCTTCTTTACCCCCCCACCCAAGTATCTCTCTCTGTATCTCTCTCCCCACTCCTTACTAATCCATCGGGCCTACCCGTTTGCCTACTTGGTTTCTGCTTGCTATCATCCCATTTACATCTTGCACCTTCCTGCCTGTCGTGCTCCCCTGTTCCATACCATCAGCCTCCTCCTTGTTCCCCTTATCCTCCTTTTTCTTCTCTCCTCCTACCCCTCTCCCCCCATCCTGTCCAGGACTCCCTCTATTGCGCCCTTGCTTCTTGCCCCCTTCACCCTTTCTATCTGTCCCTGCCCCAGCTTCAGCATCATCATCATCCTCCTCCTCCTCCTCCTCCTCCCCAACACACCCCTCTTCTACCAATGGGCATAGAGGGTTAAAACAATTTGTGAGCGTTAGCCCATCCCCCAGTGTCCCCCCTGTCCCTACTGCCTCTCTTGGTTTCCTTTGAGCACCCCCAGACTCTTGCCTACTGCTGTGGAAATTTCCACCTTTTGGGCCCCACCTGCAAGGGTCCCATAGAGCCCCCTGTGTACCCTCCTTCCCTCCTCTCCTAGTGTGAGCACCTCTTTTCACTCCTCCCCCAGCTTGGGAGGCCCCAGCACCTAGTGCTTCCATGTAGGTGACCGCTTGCCTCCTACCTCTCCAATCCTCCCCCAGCACCCCCAGCTGCCTTCGGATCCCCTCTACCTCCTCCTTAAGCTGTGCCAGCTGGTAGCACTCTGGGCATCCCCCAAACTTCCAAGCCCAGTCCAGTATCATGGCCGCACCACACCCTGTGCACCCATCCACCTGCCCAAAGATACCTGCTCTAGTGATATGTGGTCCCTTCCCCATCATCACAACACTACAGAAAACATTATTTGTCACAGGTCAAAAGGGGAACTTATCAAAGCTATTATAGCCATTTTTGGTAAAAGAACAAATCTTCAAATTAGTCATAAGACAAGGGTCCATAAATACATTAATTATAAAACACATCTGTTATTTTACAGAAGTAAGGAGTTTTACTCTAACATCATCTTTGGTGGAAAAACACGGAAAATTCCATTTTACTGAAATGGGGAAATAGACCATACATCAGATAGCTAGCTAAAGCATTTTTTTTCTAACTGTGACCTTTTGGTTACAGAGAAAAACATGTCCCTTTGTACAAAGTATTCTCAGCTAAGTCCAGCAAATTAATTTTGCTTAGGACCATTGTTTTAAACACAACTTATACCTTCTTATTCACTTTTATGTATCTCTAGGCCTATTGTCACTAGTACCATTTGGTATAGTTTAACAATTTATTTTAATCTAGTTTAAAGTTCTACTATCTTATATTGCTTTAACATTCACTGATTTACCAGCCATTTTAGGCTTGCAACTCCACTTTCCCTTGCCCCATCTTCTCAACCCTTTGCTTATAGTTACTTAACACCTTTGTACATTAAAACATGTGCATGTAATAAATCAGCTACCTGTCATAATTTAACACACGGATCTGGTGGAAGCTGTTAAGAAAGGCCAAGGCCATCGCCCTTGAATATAAAGTAGTATGGTCTCAGCCCAGCTCAGAGCTGGAGGATGTCACCTGAAGTTCAGGACATTTTCAATTATTCCTTTATTTGAATTCGACCCTAGTTAAGGGCTTAGACTCTGACTCTTATGATTACTTTACCCGAAGTGTGTTTTCTAGTAATTGTTTAGAGTATAACAAAACTCCTAATGTCCATGGAAGTTCTTTTTCAATATTAAATTTACATGAGCGGTATTATGTGGCTTTGGGTAATATACATGGTTGTAACCTACCAGTTTGTTTTTATAATATTTGACTCTGTAACTCATATTATCATTACTTGTCTGCTCTTAGTGGTGTCAGACTCATCTCACAAATGCTACCAATGCTGTGGATCACCTTTCTTGAAATGAGGTCAGATCAGCACTGTGTGTTGAACTTACAACTGTTTGGACTGTTATTTTTCTCTTGGACCGACCTCTAAAAGTCTTGCAAAGTGGAGCATATGTTGGACGATGGGATGATAAAAAGTATTTTGGGTTCTCCCCCAGATCCTTAAGCAAGACTGAACTACTGGTTGTATACTTTGGTAGTATTTTTGTAAGCAAATGTGATGATCATGCCTTACAGGAGTATATTGTTTGTAATTGCAATTAAAAAAGCAATTAACAAAGAGTTTAAAAAGATATAGTACAATGTAGCACAATGATGCAGTACAGTGTAGCACGATGATGTACTACAGTGTAGCATTAAGATGTAGTACAATGTAACACAACGATGTAGTACAATATAGCATGATGATATAATAAAAAGTTGCAAAATGATGTAGAATAATGTACCACACTGATGCAGTACAATGTGGCATGATGATGTAGTACAATGTAGCATGACGATGTAGTATAATGTAGCTTGGTGATGCAATACAATGGAGCACGAAGATGTAGTACAATGTAACACAAAGATTACATACAATGTAGCATGAGGATGCAGTACAATATACCATGAAGACACTGTACAATGTAGCACGAAGATGTAGTACAATATAGTATGATGATGCAGTACAATGGAACACAATGATGTAATACAATGTGGCACAAAGATGCAGTACAATTTAGCACAATGATGTAGTACAATGTAGCATGATGATGTAGTAAAATGTAGTACAATGTGGCATGATGATGCATTACAATATAGCACAATGATGTAGTACAATGTAACACAATGATGAAGCACAATATAGTGTGAAGATATAGTACAGGGTAGTACAATGATGATGTACAATGTAGTACGATGATGTAGTAAAATGTAGTACAATGTTGTAGTACAATGTAGCATGATGATACATTACAATATAGCACAATGATGTATAATGTAGCACAATGATGCAGCACAATATAGTGTGAAGATATAGTACAGGGTAGTACAATGATGATGTACAATGTAGCATGATGATGCAGTACAATGTAGCACGGAGATGTAGTATGATGTAACACAATGATGTAATGCCATGTAGCAAGAAGACACAACAATATAGCAAAAATATGTAGTACGATGTAGTACAATGATGCAGTACAGTGTAACACAATAATGTACTACAGTGTAGCACAAAGATGCAGTACAATTATCACAATGATGTAGTACAATGTATCACGATGCTGCTGTACAATGTAGCGTGAAGATGCAGTACAAGGAAGCACGATGATGCCATACAATGTAGCATGATGATGATGTAGTACAATGCAGCATGATGATGCAGTACAATGTAGCACAATGATGTAGTACAATGTAGCACAATGATGTAGTACAATGTAGCATGATGATGCAGTGCAATGTAGCACAAAGATGCAGTACAATGTATCACGATGATGCAGTACAATGTATCACTATGATGTAGTACAATGTAGCACGATGATCCAGTACTATGTAGCACGATGATCCACTACAATGTAGCATGATGATCCAGTGCAATGTAGCAGATAATGGAGCAAAATGTAGAATGATGATGTAGTATAATGTAGCATGATGATGTAGTATAGTGTAGCACAATAATGCAGTACAATGTAGCATGATAATGTAGTGGGGGAAGGGGCTCAACGGGAGGGTCCACAGCAAAAGTAACCATGATGCAACCTACAGACATAATGCTTGCCCTCGTAGCAGACTACATGGCAAAGATCATGCCAGGTAAATCTCAAGGGGCAGATGGGATGCATCTTGGGTTCAAGGTAGAGCTAAAGGAACAATTTGTGGGACCTCCTGCAATAATCTCTCATGAGGCTATCTATGCATGTGTGGTGCTGTAGGACTGGAAAGTGGCCAGTTGGGTCCCCATTTTCAAGACGTGGGCATGGTTGGACCCCCGCAGCTATAGGTCTGTAAGCCTGACATCAGAGCTGGGCAAGGTCCTGGAATCCTTTATCAAGAACAGAATAATGGATTACATGATTAGGGTCCAGGTTCTCACCCCTTCTCAGCAGGGCTTTATGGGAGCTAGATTGCATTGATCAAATTTATCATGTTCTTCAAAGGGTGACTAGTGAGGTGGGCAGGTGCAGGGCTATAAACAGTTGATACAGGCTTCAGTAAAGCTTTTGAACCTGCACATGTTAAGCTTCTGGTCAAAGTATACCAGTGTGGTACACACTAGGCATACACAAGGTGTATTACTAAATGGCTTTGGGACATTATGCAGAGGGTTGTGGTTAATGGGCACTATTCCATGTGAAGAGGGGAATCTCAGTGGGGTCCCTCAAAGACTGTACTGGGACCACTGCTTTTTAACATTTTCAACAGGCTGCTTAAATTTGCTGGTGACAACAAGCTGATCTGTGTAGTGGACTCTCTTGAGGAGGGGGACAAACTTCAGGAGGACCTGAGCAAGCTGTGTGACTGGTCAGACCCCTGAGGCCAGATAGTTAAAAGTTTGACTGATGGGCCAAGTGGTTGCCCACTGTTATCCCGGGGTTTGTGCCCAAGTGCTATATTCAAAGGGAAATTTGCATAGGCTAAAAGGTTAGCACCTGGGCCAAAAAACAATGTATGCATTGGGCAAAAGGGGGGACATTTATGCAGGGGCAGTGTGAAATTTTGCGCATTTGCACTGCACAAAAGAGGTTAGCACAGGCCACTTTGTGCAGCACAAATTTTACTGATCAAACTCCAACTTTACTCCAGACAACCCTAGTGGCTGCTGGAGCTACTGGATCCAACAACCAGGCTGGAGGTCAGGGGAGCACACCTCCCACCTCGTGGTCTGTGGTCCCCCCATTCCTTGATCCCTGTCCCATCATGCAAACCAATGTGCCCTGGTGGTCTGTGGACCCCCCACCCTTGGATCTTCAGCCTGTAATAAGTATAGCAATGCCCTAATGCCTAATGGCCCCCTGCCCTCTGATCTCTATCCCATCATTAAAGAAATACATCCCTGATGCCCCTAGTGGTCCCTCCTGCCTGCTGATCGCTGTCCCCTATAATGACAATGAAATTTGTGGTGTTCTGTGGTCCCCAAAAACACTGTGGTGGTCTGTGATCCCCCCACCCTCCAATCACAGTCCCACATAAATATAATGTACTCTCTGGTGGTCCGTGGTCCTCTACACCCTTTGATTGTTGTCCTACATAAATATATTATAATCCCTGGTGGTCTGTGGTCCCCCCCGACCTTCTGATCACCATCCCATATAGTATGGCCTAGAGGTTAGAGGAATGAGGTGTGAATGAGCTTGGTACATCCAGCAGACCAGACCTGAGTTTGATTCTCACAACCTCCACTTGCATACTGTGTAACTCTGAGCAAGTCACTTAACTGCCCAGTGCTCCCAGGTCACCCCTGAAAACAGGCACTTGTGCCTAGTGGGCCTTAACCGGTTACCAAAGACTAAAAAAAAAATAAAAAAAATAATGGAATCTCTGGTAGTCCGTGGTCCCCTTGGTCTCTGATCTGTGGCCCCATATGACCATTGAAATTCCCTGGTATCCAGTGGTCCCCCCGCTGGTCTCTGATTCCTGGCCCCATACAAAACTTCAAAGTCCCTGGCATCCAGTGGCTCCCCCTAGTCTCTGATCCTCAGCCCTGTGAAAGGATGTATCTTCTCTGGTGGTCAGTGGGCCCTGTCCCCATGCCCCATCACCAGTGACAATAGAGACATCCCTGGTGCCTAGTGGTCCCACCCACCCACCGATCACCAGTTCTTTATGAAATCTCTGAAGATGTCCAAGACACACAGTTGCAAGTAACAAATAAAATCCCAAACTCCCACAGTCCCTGGTGTCCAGTGGCCCCTCTGCACCAGGGGCACTGACCATCCACCCTGCTAATCCCCTTACCTGCAGTGCTGGTGCCGTGGCTGAGATACAGTGACTGGCAAAGCCCTCTGCTCACCTCCTTGGTTGGCCGCTGTATGAAAAGACAGAGAGTGTATGTTCTATGTATAGTACAGGGTGTGCATCCTCTGTATTGTACACAGGTTGCACACTCCCTGTACAGTACAGAGGATGCCCACCTTGTACTATATATACTGTAGGATGCATGCTCTCTGTCTTGTCATATGGTGGCTGGCTGAGGAGGTAAGCAGAGGGCTGTGCCAGTCACTGTTCTTAGGTACGGCACCGGTACCTCAGGTAAGGGAAGTTGGCAGGGTGGGTGGTCGGTGCCTGTGGTGTTGGAGGAGGGGGGGGGGCTAAATGCCAGTGACTGTGGGAGTTTTAAGTTTCCTTTATTACTTGCAACTGTGTATCTTGGACATCTTCAGGGACTTCATAAAAAGCTGGTGCTCGGTGGGTAGCAGGGACCACTGAGCACCAGGGATGGCTCTACTGTCATCGGTGATGGGGCGCGGGGGACAGGGGAGGACCACTGGCCATTAGGCAAGTTATGTCTTTTCATGGGGCTGGGGTCAGAGATGGGGGAACCACTGGATGCTAGGGACTTTGCAATTTCATACAGGGCCAGGGATCAGAGACTGGGGGGACCACTGGACACCAGGAAATTTACATGGTCATATAGGGCCAGGGATCAGAGACTGAGGGGACCATCAACTACCAAGGATTTCATTATAGCGATACAGGATAGTGATCAGAGTGTGGGGGAACCACAGACCACCATGGATTCCACTGTTTCTATGTGGAATGGAGACTGGAGGGTTGGGGTGACCACTAGGCACCAGGGATTCCATTGGATCTATACAGGACAGTGATCAGAGAGTGCAGGGATCACTAGGTACCAGGGTCTTTTCTTTCTTGTACAGGACTGGACAATCAGGGTGGGGGCTACCACTTCCCATGTAAATGAACCCATAACAGGGCATGCAAATGGCCCCTTAGAGCTTTGAAGCCCAATGGGCTCATTTGCATTGGCTCGTCTGAATACTGTGCCTGGGTCTACCAGCACTAATGGGTCTAGTGGTGATGTTCCCTGCACTGCACGGATCCATGTTGGGGCCATGCTACTGGACTTAGCACTGCACTGACATGGCCCTATATTCAGTCGGATAGCGCAGTGCCACTGTCCGGCTGAATACAGCATCCTCAGGCTCCTGGCCAATGGCAAAGTGCAGTGCAAAACTTGTGCTCCACTTTGCCCATTTTTGAATATCAGGCCCCTGGAGTCTTAAATTCAATGTAGTCAAATCTAAGGTGCTAGACTTGTGGAGGAGAAACAGAGGTAGGACCTACACACTATGGTGTGCTCCTCTTGCTGCAGTGTAGGAGGAAAATGACCTGGGGGTCATAATAGATTATTGATTAATTTTATTGATTTAAAGTTGGTAACTGTGAGAGGCACACTGAGTCGAAGCTCATTTCCAGGTACAACCCGAGGGAAGGGGAAATTAGGGGCTAAAGCATGACAAGAAGTGCATGGTTAATGTCAAGAAGGCTGGGATGCTTCAAAAGTGGGCTGACCAGCACAGCAGGGGAAGTAATCTTATTAAATGACAAGGCACTGGCCAACCCTCCCACCCAGAGATGTGTGTGCAGTTCAGGGCTCCCCCACTGCAAAATACACATTGATGCCTATGCACTAACATGGGTGTACTCAGCCTGCACATGTCTGCACCTGCAGACAGGTGCAGAGAGCACGCCATTCATGAATGCTGGCCACTGCAGGCTGCCTGTCCACAGCCTCCCCACTCCAGTCCAGTGCACTGGCACATGGGGCAGACTGGCAGATGCAGGTGGGCATCCAGTTGGATGCCCATCCTGGCCGCAAAGTGGATCCCCTGTTCTATGCAGAGCAGGGGATTGTGGGACACCCTCATCCAGAATGAAAGTTCAATCAGGAGAGTGCCTCAGTGGCAGTCTCCAGCCTCTCTGCATGACTGGAGGGCTGAGGCAGCATGGTGAGGGATGATTGACTGTCCCGCTACAGCCAGTGGGTGTGGTTCATGGGGGGTGTGCAATGGCTACTACAGGGTCCCTACTTGTGTCGCCTGCACCCCCCACCAGCATTCCATGCCTTGGTGAATGGCACATATTGTAGGAACACCCACTGGCCACTCCCTTGGTCCATCTACATGTGCAGCTGTGCAGATGGATTAGGAATCAGGTGTGGAAGGGGTGCACGCCCCTTCCATGAATGCTGTGGTGATCCACAGGACCCCGATGCACAGCTGAGCAACTTAGGATAGCCTTTGCTTCGCAGATAGGTGGTGCAAAGACTTATTTCATAGAGCCCATTATGAGGGCCACTGTCCAACATTTTTCCACATTGGTGCCTATGTAATAATGTGGGCCGGGAACAAGCATCAGGCATGTACCCATGTACATCTGCACCCTCAGACAGGTGCACAGGACATGCCATTCATGAAAACTGGCAGCCACAATCCATCAGTCCATGGCCCTGCTCATCCTTCACACTGGTTCACAAGGGTGAACAGCTGGACACAGATGGGCATCCATTCGGATGCCTGTCCTCGCCACAAACTGGATCCCCTGCTCCACATACTGCAGGGGATTATAGGACATTGCACGTCCCATAACAAAAGTTTAATCAGGCGAGTGCCTGAGTGGTTGCCCCCAGCCCTCTCTGCATGACTGGAGGGCTGGAGCAGCATGGCAACAGGGGTCAACCACTCCCCTGTGGCCACTGGGTGCAGTTCATGGGGGCACACAGTGGCTATGGCAGGGTCCAGCTCACAGATCCTGTGCCCCCCTTTCCTGGCACTCTGCACCTTGAGGAATGGTGTGGAGTGTTAGAACACTCCTTGCCACCATGTTAGTCCATCCATGCAGGTAGCTATGCAGATGGACAGGAGATAAGATGCAGAAATGGTGTGCACCCCTTCCGTGAATGCTGCTGGGGTCTGGGAGACCCCCGATGAGTGGCTGAGCAACTTAGGGTAGCCTATGAGTTGCAGATACGGGCACATACGCATAGTGCAGAAAACCCATTGTGATGGCCAGTGTTACACATGTCCCACATTAATGAGGGCTAGTGCCCCTAATTGTAAGGGTCAGTGTTTCACATTTCCCCACATTATGAGGGTCAGTGTTCCACATTATGAGGGTCAGTGCACCACATTTTCTCACATTATAAGGGCCAGTGTTGCACATTTTTCCCAGATTATAAGGGCCAGTGTCCCACATATGCTATAGATTTGCCCGGTATATCCAGAACGTCCCATTGGATACCCATCTCTGCTCTCTTTATAGATTTTTGGGTTGGTAAAGCCTATCTGAGTATAGAACTCTATATGTTCTTTGCCTGATTCATCAAAGCTTTTCATTAAAAATTCTGCCATATCTATTCAACCTATTTAAAAAACATATAGTAAAAACAGGATTAATGGCAGATGGCAACACAGAACTAAATTTCCCAGTTTTGAAAACTACTTTCTATTTATTTCCAGGGACCAAGAGCCTTGAATGGACTGCCACAACGCCTAAAAATAATTTACAAGGTAAACTCTCATGGCCTACTGTAAAAGCATGTTTATCTGTGAGGCAAACCTTCCAAAGAGATACTGTAATTATATGGAAAACAGCTTAAGTGGTTCCTAGGGAGCTCATAATTTTGAGTACTAGTCAAGATCTACTGCTGTTATTCCTTAAGAAAAGCATTTAGGAAATCACAGTCTGGTGTTCAATATCAACTCAAGTTAAGTTTTGGTAGTCTCACATTTTTTTCATATGAAACTGTTTTGCAAGTGTAATATGTCTATACCATGTAAATGTGTGTCATAGGTACAGTATCAGCTATGCCCTCTCTACAGTCTTTGTACTGCATGTAATCCTTTCTATGTACTACTGAACTCTTTTTTAAATTTCATTATTGTATCTGAGATATGAATGATGGACCCCACTGTAAATTAGCAATAGCTCAATTGGGCATGTCCTTTCCTTGATTGCAAGAATGAACAGTTTACTAGTACAAGTACTTATAAAGGTCAGTGTTGTACATTTTCCCGTATTATGAGGGTCAGTGTGGCACATTTTCCTGCATTATGAGGGTCAGTTGCTGGTTGTTTGGTGTAGTGGCTATAGCCACCGCCACTTGAGCTGGTGGACCCTGGTTCGGAACCCAGGTCTGGCTGCAGAAAAAATTTGACAGAATGAGAAGGGACCTGCAGAAACTTGAAGAATGGTCAGGGGTTTGGCAGTTGAAATTCAATGCAAAGAAGTGCAAGATAATGCATATGGGGCACAAAAACCCTGACACAATATATCAGTTGGGGGGTGAGGATATAGCATGCACCAAGCAGGAAAGGGATCTTGGGGTTATCATCTCTGATGACCTCAAGGTAGGGAAACAGTGTGATAAGGCAGCAGGTAAAGCAACTAGGATGCTGGGATGCATAGGCATGGGCATCACTAGCAGGAAAAGGGAGGTCATAATTCCACTATACAAGACACTAGTGAGGCCTCACCTGGAGTACAGTGTACAGTTCTGGAGACCTTACCTACGTAAGGACATAGACAGGGTAGAGAAGGCTCAGAGGAGGGCAACAAAGATGGTGCATGGATTGCATCACAAGTCCTATGGGGACAGGTTGAAGGAACTGAACAAGTACTCCCTGGAGGAGAGAAGGGAGAGAGGGGATATGATAGAGACATACAAGTATCTTACAGGGAGGAACAGGGTGCAGGACTATACTACTTTTAAGCAAAAAAGATGTTCCAGGACTAGAGGGCATGGGATAAAGTTGGAGGGAGGACGATTCAGAGGAAACAGGAGGAAGAATTTCCTCACAGAACGGGTGGTGGACAAGTGGAACACCCTGCCAGAGGAAGTGGTGGGGGCTGAAATAATCACGGGATTTAAGAATGCATGGGATAGACATAAAGGAATTCTGGAGGTCAGGGGTAAGGGGCAACAGACTTCTAGGAAAACAGAAACTGAATTTACAAGCTCAAATGGGCAGACTGGGTGGGCCATAGGCCCTTATCTGTTGACACTGTCTATGTATCTATGTATTTATGTACTGTTGCACATTTTCCTGAATTATGAGGGTCAGTGTGGCACATTTTCCTACATTATGAGGGTCAATGTGGCACATTTTCCCACGTTATGAGGGTCAGTGTGGCATATTTTCCTGCATTATGAGGGTCAGTGTGGCACATTTTCCCACATTATGAGGGTCAGTGTGGCACATTTTCCCACATTATGAGGGTCAGTGTGGCACATTTTCCTGCATTATGAGGGTCAGTGTGGCACATTTTCCCACATTATGAGGGTCAGTGTGGCACCTTTTCTCATATTATGAGGGTCATTGTTGCACATTTTCCTGCATTATGAGGGTCAGTGTGGCACATTTTCCCACATTATGATGGTCAGTGTGGCACATTTTCCCACATTATGAGGGTCAGTGTGGCACATTTTCCTGCATTATGAGGGTCAGTGTGGTACATTTTCCCACATTATGAGGGTCAGTGTGGCACATTTTCCCACATTATGAGGGTCAGAGTGGCACATTTTCCCACATTATGAGGGTCAATGTGGCACATTTTCCCACATTATGAGGGTCAATGTGGCACATTTTCCCACATTATGATGGTCAGTGTGGCACATTTTCCCGCATTATGAGGGTCAATGTGGCACATTTTCCCACATGATGAGGGTCAGTGTGGCACATTTTCCAGCATGACGAGGGTCAATGTGGCACATTTTCCCGCATGACGAGGGGCAGTGTTACACATTTTCCCGCATGATGAGGGTCAGTGTGGCACACTTTCCCACATTATAAGGGTCAGTGTGGCACATTTTTCCGCATGACGAGGGTCAGTGTGACATATTTACCCGCATGATGAGGGTCAGTGTGGCATATTTTCCCGTGTGATGAGGGTCAGTGTGGCACATTTTCTGGCATTATCTGAGTCAGTGTGGCACATTTTCCAGCATTATGAGGGTAATTTTGACACATTTTCCTGTATTATTATTATGAGGGTCAGTGTGGCACATTTTCCCACATTAAGAGGATCAGTGTGGCACATTTTCTCATATTATGAGGGTCATTGTTGCTCATTTTCCTGCATTATGAGGGTCAGTGTGGCACATTTTCCCACATTATGAGAGTCAGTGTGGCACATTTTCCCACATGATGAGGGTCAGTGTGGCACATTTTCCAGCATGATGAGGGTCAATGTGGCACATTTTCCCGCATGACGAGGGTCAGTGCTACACATTTTCCCGAATGATGAGGGTCAGTGTGGCACATTTTCCCATATGATGAGGGTCAGTGTGGCACATTTTCTGGCATTATCTGGGTTAGTGTGGCACATTTTCCAGCATTATGAGGGTAATTTTGACACATTTTCCTGTATTATTATGAGGGTCAGTGTGGCACATTTTCCCACATTATGAAGGTCAGTGTGGCACATTTTCCCACATTACAAGGATCAGTGTGGCACATTTTCCCACATTATGAAGGTCGGTGTGGTACATTTTCTCCACATTACAAGAGTCATTGTGGCACATTTTTTCTGCATTATGAGGATCAATGTGGCACATTTGCATGCATTATGAAGGCCAGTGTGGTACATTTTCCACCATTATTATGGTCAGTGTGTACATTTTCCACATTAAGAGGATCAGTGTGGCACATTTTCCACATTATGAGGGTCAGTGTGGCATTCCCTGCATTATGAGGGTCAATGTGGCACATTTTCCACATTAAGAGGATCAGTGTGGCACATTTTCTCATATTATGAGGGTCATTGTTGCACATTTTCCTGCATTATGAGGGTCAGTGTTGCACATTTTCCCACATTATGAGGGTCAGTGTGGCACATTTTCCCACATGATGAGGGTCAGTGTGGCACATTTTCCTACATTATGAGGGTCAGTGTGGCAAATTTTCCTGCATTATGAGGGTCAGTGTGGCACATTTTCCCACATTATGAGGGTCAGTGTGGCACTTTTTCCCACATTAAGAGGATCAGTGTGGCACATTTTCCTGCATTATGAGGGTCAATGTGGCACATTTTCCCACATTAAGAGGGTCAGTGTGGCACGTTTTCCCACATTATGA
Organism: Neoceratodus forsteri; assembly: GCA_016271365.2. NCBI lineage: Eukaryota > Metazoa > Chordata > Ceratodontiformes > Ceratodontidae > Neoceratodus > Neoceratodus forsteri. The sequence continues at coordinate 233,855,162 of CM028131.1, forward strand.
GGGTCAGTATGGCACATTTTCCCACATTATGAGGATCAGTGTGGCACATTTTCCCGCATTCAGAGGGTCAGTGTGGTACATTTTCCCACATTATGAGGGTCAGTGTGGCACATTTTCCCATATGATGAGGGTCAGTGTGGCACATTTTCTGGCATTATCTGGGTTAGTGTGGCACATTTTCCAGCATTATGAGGGTAATTTTGACACATTTTCCTGTATTATTATGAGGGTCAGTGTGGCACATTTTCCCACATTATGAAGGTCAGTGTGGCACATTTTCCCACATTACAAGGATCAGTGTGGCACATTTTCCCACATTATGAAGGTCGGTGTGGCACATTTTCCCACATTACAAGAGTCATTGTGGCACATTTTTCTGCATTATGAGGATCAATGTGGCACATTTGCATGCATTATGAAGGCCAGTGTGGTACATTTTCCACCATTATTATGGTCAGTGTGGCACATTTTCCACATTAAGAGGATCAGTGTGGCACATTTTCCCACATTATGAGGGTCAGTGTGGCACATTTCCCTGCATTATGAGGGTCAATGTGGCACATTTTCCCACATTAAGAGGATCAGTGTGGCACATTTTCTCATATTATGAGGGTCATTGTTGCACATTTTCCTGCATTATGAGGGTCAGTGTTGCACATTTTCCCACATTATGAGGCTCAGTGTGGCACATTTTCCCACATGATGAGGGTCAGTGTGGCACATTTTCCTACATTATGAGGGTCAGTGTGGCAAATTTTCCTGCATTATGAGGGTCAGTGTGGCACATTTTCCCACATTATGAGGGTCAGTGTGGCATTTTCCCACATTAAGAGGATCAGTGTGGCACATTTTCCTGCATTATGAGGGTCAATGTGGCACATTTTCCCACATTAAGAGGGTCAGTGTGGCACGTTTTCCCACATTATGAGGGTCAGTATGGCACATTTTCCCACATTATGAGGATCAGTGTGGCACATTTTCCCGCATTCAGAGGGTCAGTGTGGTACATTTTCCCACATTATGAGGGTCAGTGTGGCACATTTTCCCACATTAAAAGGATCAGTGTGGCACATTTTCCCACATTACGAGGGTCAGTGTGGCATATTTCCCCACATTATGAGGGTCAGTGTGGTACATTTTCCAGCATTATGAGGGCCAGTGTGGTACATTTTCCCACATTATGAGGGTCAGTGTGGCACATTTTCCCGCATTATGAGGGTCAGTGTGGCATATTTTCCCGCATTATGAGGGTCAGTGTGGCACATTTTACCACATTACGAGGGGTCAGTGTGGCATTTTCCGCATTATGAGGGTCAATGTGGCATTTTCAGTAAAGGATCAGTGTGGCACATTTTCTCATATTATGAGGTCATTGTGCACATTTTCCTGCATTATGGGTCAGTGGCACATTTTCCCACATTATGAGGGTCAGTGTGGCACATTTTCCCACATTATGAGGGCCAGTGTGGTACATTTTCCCACATTATGAGGGTCAGTGTGACAAATTTTCCTGCATTATGAGGGTCAGTGTGGCACATTTTCCCACATTATGAGGGTCAGTGTGGCATATTTTCCCACATTAAGAGGATCAGTGTGGCACATTTTCCTGCAATATGAGGGTCAATGTGGCACATTTTCCCACATTAAGAGGGTCAGTGTGGCACGTTTTCCCACATTATGAGGGTCAGTGTGGCACATTTTCCCGCATTATGAGGATCAATGTGGCACATTTTCCCGCATTCAGAGGGTCAGTGTGGTACATTTTCCCACATTATGACGGTCAGTGTGGCACATTTTCCCACATTAAGAGGATCAGTGTGGCACATTTTCCCACATTACGAGGGTCAGTGTGGCATATTTTCCCACATTATGAGGGTCAGTGTGGTACATTTTCTAGCATTATGAGGGTCAGTGTGGTACATTTTCCCGCATTATGAGGGTCAGTGTGGCACATTTTCCCGCATTATGAGGGTCAGTTTGGCATATTTTCCCACATTATGAGGGTCAGTGTGGCACATTTTACCACATTACGAGGGTCAATGTGGCACATTTTCCTGCATTATGAGGGTCAGTGTGGCATATTTTCCAGCATTATGAGGGTCAGTGTGGCACATTTTCCCACATTACGAGGGTCAGTGTGGCACATTTTCCTGCATTATGAGGGTCAGTGTGGCACATTTTCCCACATTAAGAGGGTCAGTGTGGCATATTTTCCTGCATTATGAGGGTCAGTGTGGCACATTTTACTACATTATGAGGGTCAGTGTGGCACATTTTCCCGCATTATGAGGGTCAGTGTGGCACATTTTCCCACATTACAAGGGTCAGTGTGGCACATTTTCCCACATTACAAGGGTCAGTGTGGCATATTTTCCCACATTATGAGGGTCAGTGTGGCACATTTTCCACCATTATTATGGTCAATGTGGCACATTTTCCACATTAAGAGGATCAGTGTGGCACATTTTCCCACATTATGAGGGTCAGTGTGGCACATTTTCCTGCATTATGAGGGTCAATGTGGCACATTTTCCCACATTAAGAGGATCAGTGTGGCACATTTTCTCATATTATGAAGGTCATTGTTGCACATTTTCCTGCATTATGAGGGTCAGTGTGGCACATTTTCCCACATTATGCAGGTCAGTGTGGCACATTTTCCCACATGATGAGGGTCAGTTTGGCACATTTTCCAGCATGATGAGGGTCAATGTGGCACATTTTCCCGCATGACGAGGGTCAGTGTTACACATTTTCCCGCATGATGAGGGTCACTGTGGCACACTTTCCTACATTATAAGGGTCAGTGTGGCATATTTACCCGCATGACGAGGGTCAGTGTGGCACATTTTCCCGTATGATGAGGGTCAGTGTGGCACATTTTCTGGCATTATCTGGGTCAGTGTGGCACATTTTCCAGCATTATGAGGGTAATTTTGACACATTTTCCTGTATTATTATGAGGGTCAGTGTGGCACATTTTCCCACATTATGAAGGTCAGTGGATTTTTCACATTACAAGGGTCAGTGTGGCACATTTTCCCACATTATGAAGGTCGGTGTGGGACATTTTCCACTATTACAAGAGTCATTGTGGCACATTTTTCTGCATTATGAGGGTCAATGTGGCACATTTGCATGCATTATGAAGGCCAGTGTGGTACATTTTCCACCATTATTATATGTGTGCCACATTTTCCACATTAAGAGGATCAGTGTGGTACATTTTCCCACATTATGAGGGTCAGTGTGGCACATTTTCCTGCATTATGAGGGTCAGTGTGGCACATTTTCCCACATTATGAGGGTCAGTGTGGCACATTTTCCCACATGATAGGGTCAGTGTGGCACATTTTCCTACATTATGAGGGTCAGTGTGGCAAATTTTCCTGCATTATGAGGGTCAGTGTGGCACATTTTCCCGCATTCAGAGGGTCAGTGTGGTACATTTTCCCGCATTATGAGGGTCAGTGTGGCACATTTTCCCGCATTATGAGGATCAGTGTGGCATATTTTCCCGCATTATGAGGGTCAGTGTTGCACATTTTACCACATTACGAGGGTCAGTGTGGCACATTTTCCTGCATTATGAGGGTCAGTGTGGTACATTTTCCCACATTAAGAGGATCAGTGTGGCACATTTTCTCATATTACGAGGGTCATTGTTGCACATTTTCCTGCATTATGAGGGTCAGTGTGGCACATTTTCCCACATTATGAGGGTCAGTGTGGCACATTTTCCCACATTATGAGGGTCAGTGTGGCACATTTTCCCGCATTATGAGGGTCAGTGTGGCACATTTTCCCACATTATGAGGGTCAGTGTGGCACATTTTCCCACATTAAGAGGATCAGTGTGGCACATTTTCCTTCATTATGAGGGTCAATGTGGCACATTTTCCCACATTAAGAGGGTCAGTGTGGCACATTTTCCCACATTATGAGGGTCAGTGTGGCACATTTTCCCGCATTATGAGGATCAGTGTGGCACATTTTCCTGCATTCAGAGGGTCAGTGTGGTACATTTTCCCACATTATGAGGGTCAGTGTGGCCATTTTTCCCACATTAAGAGGATCAGTGTATTTTTTTCCACATTAAGAGGATCAGTGTGGCACATTTCCCACATTATGAGGGTCAGTGTGGTACATTTTCCCACATTATGAGGTCAGTGTGGCACATTTTCCCACTTTATGAGGGACAGTGTGGCACATTTTACCACATTAGGGTCAATGTACATTTTCCTGCATTATGAGGGTCAGTGTGGCATTATTTCCAGCATTATGAGGGTCAGTGTGGCACATTTTCCCACATTATGAGGGTCAGTGTGGCACATTTTCCTGCATTATGAGGGTCAGTGTGGCACATTTTCCTGCATTATGAGGGTTAGTGTGGCACATTTTACCGCATTATGAGGGTCAGTGTGGCACATTTTACCACATTATGAGGGTCAGCGTGGCACATTTTCCTGCATTATGAGGGTCAGTGTGGCACATTTTCCTGCATTATGAGGGTCAGTGTAGCACATTTTCCTGCATTATGAGGGTCAGTGTGGCACATTTTCCTGCATTATGAGGGTCAGTGTGGTATATTTTCCAGCATTATGAGGGTCAGTGTGGCACATTTTCCCACATTATGAGGGTCAGTGTGGCACATTTTTACACATTATGGGGTCAGTGTACATTTTATCACATTATGAGGGTCAGTATGGCACATTTTCCTACATTATGAGGGTCAGTGTGGCACATTTTACTTCATTATGAGGGTCAGTGTGGCACATTTTCCCACATTATGAGGGTCAGTATGGCACATTTTCCCGCATTATGAGGGTCAGTGTGGCACATTTTACTACATTATGAGGGTCAGTGTGGCACATTTTCCCGCATTATGAGGGTCAGTGTGGCACATTTTCCCACATTACAAGGGTCAGTGTGGCACATTTTCCCACATTACAAGGGTCAGTGTGGCATATTTTCCCACATTATGAGGGTCAGTGTGGCATATTTTCCAGCATTATGAGGGTCAGTGTGGCACATTTTCCCACATTATGAGGGTCAGTGTGGACATTTTACCACATTATGGGGGGTCAAGTGCACATTTTACCACATTATGACGGTCAGTGTGGCATATTTTCCTGCATTATGAGGGTCAGTGTGGCACATTTTACTACATTATGAGGGTCAGTGTGGCACATTTTCCCATTATGAGGGTCAGTGTGGCACATTTTCCACATTACAAGGGTCAGTGTGGCACATTTTCCCACATTACAAGGGTCAGTGTGGCATATTTTCCCACATTATGAGGGTCATGGCACATTTTACCACATTATGGGGTCAGTGTGGCACATTTACCACATTATGAGGGTCAGTGTGGCACATTTTCCTGCATTATGAGGGTCAATGTGGCACATTTTCCCACATTAAGAGGATCAGTGTGGCACATTTTCTCATATTATGAGGGTCATTGTTGCACATTTTCCTGCATTATGAGGGTCAGTGTGGCACATTTTCCCACATTATGAGGGTCAGTGTGGCACATTTTCCCACATTATGAGGGCCAGTGTGGTACATTTTCCCACATTATGAGGGTCAGTGTGACAAATTTTCCTGCATTATGAGGGTCAGTGTGGCACATTTTCCCACATTATGAGGGTCAGTGTGGCATATTTTCCCACATTAAGAGGATCAGTGTGGCACATTTTCCTGCATTATGAGGGTCAGTGTGGCACATTTTCCCACATTATGAGGGTCAGTGTGGCACATTTTCCTGCATTATGAGGGTCAGTGTGGCACATTTTCCTGCATTATGAGGGTTAGTGTGGCACATTTTACCGCATTATGAGGGTCAGTGTGGCACATTTTACCACATTATGAGGGTCAGCGTGGCACATTTTCCTGCATTATGAGGGTCAGTGTGGCACGTTTTCCTGCATTATGAGGGTCAGTGTAGCACATTTTCCTGCATTATGAGGGTCAGTGTGGCACATTTTCCTGCATTATGAGGGTCAGTGTGGTATATTTTCCAGCATTATGGTCAGTGTGGCACATTTTCCACATTATGAGGGTCAGTGTGGCACTATTTTACCACTTATGGGGGTCAGTGGCAATTTTATCACATTATGAGGGTCAGTATGGCACATTTTCCTACATTATGAGGGTCAGTGTGGCACATTTTACTTCATTATGAGGGTCATGTGGTACATTTTCCCACATTATGAGGGCTGGTATGGCACATTTTCCGCATTATGAGGGTCAGTGTGGCACATTTTACTACATTATGAGGGTCAGTGTGGCACATTTTCCCGCATTATGAGGGTCAGTGTGGCACATTTTCCCACATTACAAGGGTCAGTGTGGCACATTTTCCCACATTACAAGGGTCAGTGTGGCATATTTTCCCACATTATGAGGGTCAGTGTGGCATATTTTCCAGCATTATGAGGGTCAGTGTGGCACATTTTCCCACATTATGAGGGTCAGTGTGGCACATTTTACCACATTATGGGGTCAGTGGGCACATTTTCAACTATTATGACGGGTCAGTGTGGCACATTTTCCTGCATTATGAGGGTCAGTGTGGCACATTTTACTACATTATGAGGGCTGTGTGGCACATTTTCCCGCATTATGAGGGTCAGTGTGGCACATTTTCCCACATTACAAGGGTCAGTGTGGCACATTTTCCCACATTACAAGGGTCAGTGTGGCATATTTTTCCACATTATGAGGGTCAGTGTGGCACATTTTACCACATTATGGGGGTCAGTGTGGCACATTTTACCACATTATGAGGGTCAGTGTGGCACATTTTCCTGCATTATGAGGGTCAATGTGGCACATTTTCCCACATTAAGAGGATCAGTGTGGCACATTTTCTCATATTATGAGGGTCATTGTTGCACATTTTCCTGCATTATGAGGGTCAGTGTGGCACATTTTCCCACATTATGAGGGTCAGTGTGGCACATTTTCCCACATTATGAGGGCCAGTGTGGTACATTTTCCCACATTATGAGGGTCAGTGTGACAAATTTTCCTGCATTATGAGGGTCAGTGTGGCACATTTTCCACATTATGAGGGTCAGTGTGCATATTTTCCCACATTAAGAGGATCAGTGTGTGGACATTTTCCTGCATTATGAGGGTCAATGTGGCACATTTTCCCACATTAAGAGGGTCAGTGTGGCATGTTTTCCCACATTATGAGGGTCAGTGTGGCACATTTTCCCGCATTATGAGGATCAATGTGGCACATTTTCCGCATTTCAGAGGGTCAGTGTGGTACATTTTCCCACATTATGACGGTCAGTGTGGTACATTTTCCCACATTAAGAGGATCAGTGTGGACATTTTCCCATTATTACGAGGGTCAGTGTGGCATATTTTCCCACATTATGAGGGTCAGTGTGGTACATTTTCTAGCATTATGAGGGTCAGTGTGGTACATTTTCCCGCATTATGAGGGTCAGTGTGGCACATTTTCCCGCATTATGAGGGTCAGTTTGGCATATTTTCCCACATTATGAGGGTCAGTGTGGCACATTTTACCACATTACGAGGGTCAATGTGGCACATTTTCCTGCATTATGAGGGTCAGTGTGGCATATTTTCCAGCATTATGAGGGTCAGTGTGGCACATTTTCCCACATTACGAGGGTCAGTGTGGCACATTTTCCTGCATTATGAGGGTCAGTGTGGCACATTTTCCCACATTAAGAGGGTCAGTGTGGCATATTTTCCCACATTATGAGGGTCAGTGTGGCACATTTTACCACATTATGAGGGTCAGTGTGGCACATTTTCCAGCATTATGAGGGTCAGTGTGGCACATTTTACTACATTATGAGGGTCAGTGTGGCACATTTTCCCGCATTATGAGGGTCAGTGTGGCACATTTTCCCACATTACAAGGGTCAGTGTGGCACATTTTCCCACATTACAAGGGTCAGTGTGGCATATTTTCCCACATTATGAGGGTCAGTGTGGCACATTTTCCACCATTATTATGGTCAATGTGGCACATTTTCCACATTAAGAGGATCAGTGTGGCACATTTTCCCACATTATGAGGGTCAGTGTGGCACATTTTCCTGCATTATGAGGGTCAATGTGCACATTTCCCACTATTAGAGGATCAGTTGGCACATTTTCTCATATTATGAAGGTCATTGTTGCACATTTTCCTGCATTATGAGGGTCAGTGTGGCACATTTTCCCACATTATGCAGGTCAGTGTGGCACATTTTCCCACATGATGAGGGTCAGTTTGGCACATTTTCCAGCATGATGAGGGTCAATGTGGCACATTTTCCCGCATGACGAGGGTCAGTGTTATACATTTTCCCGCATGATGAGGGTCAGTGTGGCACACTTTCCTACATGATGAGGGTCAGTGTGGCACATTTTCCCGATGATGAGGGTCAGTGTGGCACATTTTCCCGCATGATGAGGGTCAGTGTGGCACATTTTCCTGCATTATGGGTCAATGTGGCACATTTCCTGCTATTATGAGGTGCTAGTGTGACACATTTCCTGTATTATTATGGTCAGTGGCACATTTCCCACATTACGAGGTCAGTGTGGCACATTTTCCCACATTATGAAGGGTCGAGTGTGGACATTTTCCACATTATGAAGGTCGGTGTGGACATTTTCCGACATTATAAGAGTCATTGTGGCACATTTTCTGCATTATGAAGGTCATGTGGTACATTTCCATGCATTATGAAGGTCAGTGTGGCACATTTTCCACATTATTATGGTCAGTGTGGTACATTTTCCACATTAAGAGGATCAGTGTGGTACATTTTCCTACATTATGAGGGTCAGTGTGGCACATTTTCCTGATTATGAGGGTCAGTGTGGTACATTTTCCGCATTATGAGGGTCAGTGTGGCACATTTTCCTGCATTAAGAGGATCAGTGTGGTACATTTTCCCATATTAGAGGTCATTGTGGCACATTTTCTGCATATATGAGGGTCAGTGTTGCACATTTTCCTGCATTATGAGGGTCAGTGTGGCACATTTTCCCACATTATGAGGTCAGTGTGGCACATTTTCCCACATTATGAGGGTCAGTGTGGTACATTTTCCCGCATTATGAGGTCAGTGTGTACATTTTCCCGCATTATGAGGGTCAGTGTGGTACATTTTCCCACATTATGAGGGTCAGTGTGGTACATTTTCCCACATTAGAGGAGTCAGTGTGGCACATTTTCCCACATTAAGAGGATCAGTGTGGCACATTTTCCCACATTATGAGGGTCAGTGTGGTACATTTTCCCACATTATGAGGGTCAGTGTGGCACATTTTCCCACTTTATGAGGGACAGTGTGGCACATTTTACCACTTTATGAGGGTCAGTGTGGCACATTTTCCTGCATTATGAGGGTCAGTGTGGCATATTTTCCAGCATTATGAGGGTCAGTGTGGCACATTTTCCCACATTATGAGGGTCAGTGTGGCACATTTTCCTGCATTATGAGGGTCAGTGTGGCACATTTTCCTGCATTATGAGGGTCAGTGTGGCACATTTTCCTGCATTATGAGGGTCAGTGTGGCACATTTTACCACATTATGAGGGTCAGTGTGGCACATTTTCCTGCATTATGAGGGTCAGTGTGGCACATTTTCCTGCATTATGAGGGTCAGTGTAGCACATTTTCCTGCATTATGAGGGTCAGTGTGGCACATTTTCCTGCATTATGAGGGTCAGTGTGGTATATTTTCCAGCATTATGAGGGTCAGTGTGGCACATTTTCCCACATTATGAAGGTCAGTGTGGCACATTTTACCACATTATGGGGGTCAGTGTGGCACATTTTATCACATTATGAGGGTCAGTATGGCACATTTTCCTACATTATGAGGGTCAGTGTGGCACATTTTACTTCATTATGAGGGTCAGTGTGGCACATTTTCCCACATTATGAGGGTCAGTATGGCACATTTTCCCGCATTATGAGGGTCAGTGTGGCACATTTTCCCACATTACAAGGGTCAGTGTGGCACATTTTCCCACATTACAAGGGTCTGTGTGGCATATTTTCCCACATTATGAGGGACAGTGTGGCACATTTTACCACATTACGAGGGTCAATGTGGCACATTTTCCTGCATTATGAGGATCAGTGTGGCATATTTTCCAGCATTATGAGGGTCAGTGTGGCACATTTTCCCACATTATGAGGGTCAGTGTGGCACATTTTACCACATTATGGGGGTCAGTGCGGCACATTTTACCACATTATGACGGTCAGTGTGGCACATTTTCCTGCATTATGAGGGTCAGTGTGGCACATTTTACTACATTATGAGGGTCAGTGTGGCACATTTTCCCGCATTATGAGGGTCAGTGTGGCACATTTTCCCACATTACAAGGGTCAGTGTGGCACATTTTCCCACATTACAAGGGTCAGTGTGGCATATTTTCCCACATTATGAGGGTCAGTGTGGCACATTTTACCACATTATGGGGGTCAGTGTGGCACATTTTACCACATTATGAGGGTCAGTGTGGCACATTTTCCTGCATTATGAGGGTCAGTGTGGCACATTTTACCACATTACGAGGGTCAGTGTGGCATATATTCCCACATTATGAGGGTCAGTGTGGCACATTTTACCACATTATGAGGGTCAGTGTGGCACATTTTCCTGCATTATGAGGTCAGTGTGGCACATGTTCCTGCATTATGAGGGTCAGTGTGGCACATTTTTCTGCCTTATGAGGGTCATTGTGGTACATTTTCCCGCATTATGAGGGTCAGTGTGGTACATTTTATCACATTATGAGGGTCAGTGTGGCACATTTTCCAGCATTATGAGGGTAATTTTGACACATTTTCCTGTATTATTATGAGGGTCAGTGTGGCACATTTTCCCACATTATGAAGGTCAGTGTGGCACATTTTCCCACATTACAAGGGTCAGTGTGGCACATTTTCCCACATTATGAAGGTCGGTGTGGGACATTTTCCCATATTACAAGAGTCATTGTGGCACATTTTTCTGCATTATGAGGGTCAATGTGGCACATTTGCATGCATTATGAAGGTCAGTGTGGTACATTTTCCACCATTATTATGGTCAGTGTGGCACATTTTCCACATTAATAGGATCAGTGTGGCACATTTTCCCACATTATGAGGGTCAGTGTGGGACATTTTCCTGCATTATGAGGGTCAGTGTGGCACATTTTCCCACATTATGAGGGTCAGTGTGGCACATTTTCCCACATGATGAGGGTCAGTGTGGCACATTTTCCTACATTATGAGGGTCAGTGTGGCAAATTTTCCTGCATTATGAGGGTCAGTGTGGCACATTTTCCCACATTATGAGGGTCAGTGTGGCACATTTTCCCACATTAAGAGGATCAGTGTGGCACATTTTCCTGCATTATGAGGGTCAATGTGGCACATTTTCCCACATTAAGAGGGTCAGTGTGGCACGTTTCCCCCACATTATGAGGGTCAGTGTGGCACATTTTCCCGCATTATGAGGATCAGTGTGGCACATTTTCCTGCATTCAGAGGGTCAGTGTGGTACATTTTCCCGCATTATGAGGGTCAGTGTGGCACATTTTCCCGCATTATAAGGATCAGTGTGGCATATTTTCCCGCATTATGAGGGTCAGTGTTGCACATTTTACCACATTACGAGGGTCAGTGTGGCACATTTTCCTGCATTATGAGGGTCAGTGTGGTACATTTTCCCACATTAAGAGGATCAGTGTGGCACATTTTCTCATATTACGAGGGTCATTGTTGCACATTTTCCTGCATTATGAGGGTCAGTGTGGCACATTTTCCCACATTATGAGGGTCAGTGTGGCACATTTTCCCACATTATGAGGGTCAGTGTGGCACATTTTCCCGCATTATGAGGGTCAGTGTGGCACATTTTCCCACATTATGAGGGTCAGTGTGGCACATTTTCCCACATTAAGAGGATCAGTGTGGCACATTTTCCTTCATTATGAGGGTCAATGTGGCACATTTTCCCACATTAAGAGGGTCAGTGTGGCACGTTTTCCCACATTATGAGGGTCAGTGTGGCACATTTTCCCGCATTATGAGGATCAGTGTGGCACATTTTCCCGCATTCAGAGGGTCAGTGTGGTACATTTTCCCACATTATGAGGGTCAGTGTGGCACATTTTCCCACATTAAGAGGATCAGTGTGGCACATTTTCCCACATTAAGAGGATCAGTGTGGCACATTTTCCCACATTACGAGGGTCAGTGTGGCATATTTTCCCACAGTATGAGGGTCAGTGTGGTACATTTTCCAGCATTATGAGGGTCAGTGTGGTACATTTTCCCACATTATGAGGGTCAGTGTGGCACATTTTCCCGCTTTATGAGGGACAGTGTGGCACATTTTACCACATTACGAGGGTCAATGTGGCACATTTTCCTGCATTATGAGGGTCAGTGTGTCATATTTTCCAGCATTATGAGGGTCAGTGTGGCACATTTTCCCACATTATGAGGGTCAGTGTGGCACATTTTCCTGCATTATGAGGGTCAGTGTGGCACATTTTCCTGCATTATGAGGGTTAGTGTGGCAGATTTTACCGCATTATGAGGGTCAGTGTGGCACATTTTACCATATTATGAGGGTCAGCGTGGCACATTTTCCTGCATTATGAGGGTCAGTGTGGCACATTTTCCTGCATTATGAGGGTCAGTGTAGCACATTTTCCTGCATTATGAGGGTCAGTGTGGCACATTTTGCTGCATTATGTGGGTCAGTGTGGTATATTTTCCAGCATTATGAGGGTCAGTGTGGCACATTTTCCCACATTATGAGGGTCAGTGTGGCACATTTTACTTCATTATGAGGGTCAGTGTGGCACATTTTCCCACATTATGAGGGTCAGTATGGCACATTTTCCCGCATTATGAGGGTCAGTGTGGCACATTTTCCCACATTACAAGGGTCAGTGTGGCACATTTTCCCACATTACAAGGGTCTGTGTGGCATATTTTCCCACATTATGAGGGACAGTGTGGCACATTTTACCACATTACGAGGGTCAATGTGGCACATTTTCCTGCATTATGAGGGTCAGTGTGGCATATTTTCCAGCATTATGAGGGTCAGTGTGGCACATTTTCCCACATTATGAGGTCAGTGTGGCACATTTTACCACATTATGGGGGTCAGTGCGGCACATTTTACCACATTATGACGGTCAGTGTGGCACATTTTCCTGCATTATGAGGGTCAGTGTGGCACATTTTACTACGTTATGAGGGTCAGTGTGGCACATTTTCCCGCATTATGAGGGTCAGTGTGGCACATTTTCCCACATTACAAGGGTCAGTGTGGTACATTTTCCCACATTACAAGGGTCAGTGTGGCATATTTTCCCACATTATGAGGGTCAGTGTGGCACATTTTACCACATTATGGAGGTCAGTGTGGCACATTTTACCACATTATGAGGGTCAGTGTGGCACATTTTCCTGCATTATGAGGGTCAGTGTGGCACATTTTACCACATTACGAGGGTCAGTGTGGCATATATTCCCACATTATGAGGGTCAGCGTGGCACATTTTACCACATTATGAGGGTCAGTGTGGCACATTTTCCTGCATTATGAGGTCAGTGTGTCACATGTTCCTGCATTATGAGGGTCAGTGTGGCACATTTTACCACATTATGAGGGTCAGTGTGGCACATTTTCCTGCATTATGAGGGTCAGTGTGGCACATTTTCCTGCATTATGAGGGTCAGTGTGGCACATTTTACCGCATTATGAGGGTCAGTGTGGCACATTTTACCACATTATGAGGGTCAGCGTGGCACATTTTCCTGCATTATGAGGGTCAGTGTGGCACATTTTCCTGCATTATGAGGGTCAGTGTAGCACATTTTCCTGCATTATGAGGGTCAGTGTGGCACATTTTACCGCATAATGAGGGTCAGTGTGGCACATTTTCCTGCATTATGTGGGCCAGTGTGGCACATTTTCCCGCATTATGAGGGTCAGTGTGGCACATTTTCCTGCATTATGAGGGTCAGTGTGGCACATTTTCCCACATTATGAGGGTCAGTGTGGCATATTTGCCGACATCATGAAGGTCACTGTGGCACATTTTCCCACAGTAGCACAATGTAACATAAAACATATCAAAGATATGAACCTTCAGATGTAAAGTCCTGAAAAGAAATAGCAAACATTCTTGATAAAACATATGTAATATAGATGAGCCTGTGGAAAGGGGGGGTTAAGGAAAAAAGGAAAGAAGAAGGGAAGGAAAAGGGGAGGAGGAACTATAATGAAGGAAAAATGGGTATCACAGTGCAAAGCATAAAGATAAAAACAGAGATAAGCATGTCTCTCTACAGATCAATAAAACATCTTTTTTACAAAATATCAATCACAATCTTCGTAAAACTCTCCCATGAAAATTGAAATACTCTATAATCTAATGACATCGTGCTAATTATAGTATTTACCAAATTTACAGAACACACATCATGGCCTAAAGACAGGAAATGGGAAATCATAAAAACTGTGAAAGTTGAAAGTGTTCATTTAAACCCTTCATTATATTTCCTTCTCTTTTTATCCAGCCTTCTTCTCCCCTGCCCCCCCCCTTTTCAACATGCTTATGTTGGGTTAGGTATGGATACTCAACACACATAATCCTATCAGATTCTAGCCCAACCCCTTAATCCCGACATTTAAAACACCGACAAGCACATGAGAGTGACTTGATGAAATCCTGACTTTCGACAACAGTAAATAGCCTCCACCCACCTCCCGGCTTTACAGCTGATTGGCAAAGCAACATTTTTCTTGACAAAATATTTCTTGATTACTAAATTACTGTTGTACATTTTACTGATTACTTAAAATAAATAACATGCTGCAATCACTGCATTTTACCCAGGTTAGCACCAATATTGCAAGCCAGAAGCGCAAGTGGATCTCAGTTACCACCAGAAAGTTTCAGACTTTTTAACAAAGAAGAAGCTCATATCATAGTAAAGAACTTACTAGTGTCACAGAATTTCAAAATGCCCGATACACTTATGTTGGTAACTTGTCTAAAATGCTGTACTGTATTCTTTACTAGGAACTGAGCCTTCACTTCTTTTAAAATGACCTAAACTGTTTTGTGGTAAGTGAGAGCTAGGTTGGTGGTAAACTGTCTAAATTCTACACCTTCTCTTTTTTAAACATGACCGAAACTCAGGACGGCCCGGTGGCGCTGAGGGTTGAGACGCTGAACGCCACACCTCGCGCTGTGCTGGTGACCCGCATTCGGGAACAAACTCAGGTGCTGGGGGTCGGCAGGGGAAGGGTTGAGGACTGAGCGCCCCAGTGGTGCTCACCTCCCCGGATTCAGGGTATGGGTTGACCTGGCAAGCCAGGGGCCCCCGGTGGAGACCAGGGGTACTGCAGCAAGCCAGGCAAAGCATGCATCAGCGTGGCTGATGCAAGCAGGGGTTGCCATGCACCAATTGCGTTGGACTTGCCCACGCACAAGGAAGGGAAATCATTGAACATGGGAAAAACCCGGTCCTGGGAGTAGGTGAAGGCACCATCCCCCCATGCCCACCATCAGGTCCGACCCAGCCGGCCTTCAAGTTTCCTCCATCTGGAGAGACATCTGTGGCTAGAGTAAATGGAGTACACAGTGAAGAAAGGAGGGTTACTAGCGGGGTACCGAAGGGTTCAGTACTGGGACCGGTCCTTTTTAATGTCTTTATAAGTGACATTGCAGAGGAACTGGAAGGAAAATTATGTCTCTTTGCAGACGACACAAAGATCTGCAACAGGGTTGATACACAAGATGGAGTGGAAAGGATGAGAAGGGACTTGGCAAGGTTGGAGGAATGGTCAAATGTATGGCAGCTCAGATTCAATGCAAAGAAGTGCAAGGTAATGCACATGGGAAACAAAACCCAGGGAAGAGTACACAATGAGGGGTGAGATACTGACAACAGTAAAAATGGAAAGGGACCTGGGGGTAATATATCAGATGACCTAAAGGTGGGCAAGCAATGTGAGATGGCAGTAAGGAAGGCTGGGGGGATTCTAGGATGCATAGGAAGAGGCATCAGTAGTAGAAAACAGGAAGTTGTTATCCCTCTGTACAGACAGTTGGTGAGACCCCATCTGGAGTACTGTGTGCAGTTCTGGAGACCCCATCTTCGCAAAGACATAGACAGAGTGGAGGCTGTCCAGAGGAGGGCAACCAAAATGGTGCAGGGTCTGCACCAGAAGACATACGAAGAAAGACTAAAGGAGGTTAATATGTATACCCTTGAGGAAAGAAGGGAGAGAGGGGACATGATAGAAACTTTCAAGTACCTCAAGGGAATCAACAAAGTCCAAGAGGGTAGCATCTTTCAGAAAAAGAGATGTACAAGAACAAGGGGGCACAGTTTGAAGATAGAGGGGGGACGGCTCAGAGGTAATGTGAGGAAGTATTTTTTCATGGAGAGGGTTGTGGATGCATGGAACAGCCTCCCTGAGGAGGTCGTGGAGTCAAGAACAGTGGGGGAATTTAAGAATGCATGGGACAGACATAAGGCAGTCCTAGTGGGGGGTAGGTGGAAGTAAGCTGTTGGTTAACTAGGATCTGCAGCTTATCTGTTAGGTAGGAAAATGGGCAGACTAGGTGGGCCAAGCAGCCCTTATCTGCCGTCAAATTCTATGTTTCTATGTAGAGGCTAAGTTTGCAAGTGCGCCCAAGGTAGGAGGGGCGGCCCAACCCTGGAGGGGTCAAGCCAAGGGGTGCCAGCTACAGACAGGGCGGAGAAGGGGGAGGTCCAGCTAAGGGACTTCAGGTGGGGCAGGATCAGGGTGAATGCCCAAGAGAGACCCCCAGGATGATGATCAGGAGCGAAATAGAATTGAAAAAAAAAAACCCATGACAGAAACTGTTTGGTGTCAAAAATCTGAGCATTCCAATCTGCAGGAAAGATTTTGCCCAATCTGCTTCAGTGTATTTTACTTGTGTCGGCATTTTAACTGTCGATCATTCATTTGATGGTATTTTGTTTATCAGCCATTTGTTTGTTGGGCTTGCAATCCTATCGGGATTCCGGCATCAGGATAGTCCTTTTCGGGATTTTGTCAGTCAGGATTTCGTGCAGATCTCCTTATGTTTATTACCAGGGCCGGCGCCAGGTTTGTGTAGGCCCTGGGCCATATATCTCCAGTGGGCCCCCAAGACCTGTTCATCTCTGTAAAAAAGCAGGCGCAGGCAGCCCCAGCACTTGGTAAAGAAATGCAGGCAGCCCCCCCCGTGCCCCCAACCTCGGGCCAGGCATCTTCGCCACTCGGCAGTGACATTATTACTGCCCCCCCCCAAACAGCTGAGCTGGAGTGGCTTTCCCGGCCAGCACAAAGGGTTCCCCGTTCCCGAGTCCCGACCTGACCCTGGATCCTGCTGCCATTTCTGTTACTTACACATACTGTCACTCTCTGCATCATGCACGTTGTTAATTTTGGAATAGGATATTTTTTTGTGATGGTTGAACCATGAACCCATCCCTTGCTTTCCGGCGCATACATTTAAAAGATTAAAAAAAGAAATAACACAAGTTAGAATTAGTTTAAAATCCTCAGTAAGTTGGTATGAAATGTAATGTTGATGACTGACTTGCTGTCTGCTCTGGTGCCCCTGCCACAGTCAACTCCAGATGCTCCACATCTGACTCGGTCTCCACTGTGCTGCTCCAAGTTCATACCGCTGGATCTGCTTGACGGTACTGCCCGCCTGCCAACCCCGGTGACCCACGGCCACGACCATCTGCAATCCAACCTGTGCTCTTCACAGCTCAAGCTAAGCTCACAGTGTCCCCCTGGCCCATCCCCCCCAATAAAACATGACGGGTTTGGGTTGTGAGGATGTCCAGACTCTCCTCTCATGATCTCTCGCTGGCTCGACACTCCGATTATTGTGCACTCCACCATGCAGCAGCCACCTGACTCCTGCCTTCAGTAACAGTCAGATAATGGTTATGGTGGTGGCTCAGCCCCTCACCACACTCTGACTCCAGCTATTGGCCACCAGCACCCACACTCCACCCCCATGGCCCATTGGCCACAAAATAGTCCCAGTGCCTAGTTGGATTGGAGCCCTGCCCTTGCCAGTCAAGCTAGCTAAGCAGTAGTAGAAGATTCATTCAGGGCCGGGGGGGGGGTTTATGTATTTTCATGCACTGCAGTGGTGGTGGTGCCGGGGCGGGCCCACCAGCATCCAATATTCACACAAGACTGACAGCAGGCTCTGAGTTTGATTCGTGTACCATTGACATTTGGCAACATTTATTAAATAATCAGTACAGTACCACAGACACCAGAGGCACTACCCGGACTACAGACAGACTGATGGAGGCGGGAGGCAGTAGGCAGACAGAGCAGAGCAGAGCCTGCCGGGCTCGCGAGTCACGGCTGAGCAGCATAGCAGTGGCAGCTGCTAGTGGACTGCCCCCCCCCGGTGTTTAGGCCCCAGGCATTTGCCCGGGTGGCCCGGGTGCTGACGCCAGGCCTGTTTATTACATATGTTTTACCATGAATGTTTACTGTTTTTTCAAGACTTTACACCTTAAGGCTCATATATTTGATATGTTTTGTGCTGTATAGTAGCAGTATTATCTCTTTAAATGCAGAATTTAAATGTATCATCCTGGTTGTACTATGCAGATCATGAGTTTGGCACAAAAACGTTCAACCTGCTGGGGGCGGGTTGATTTTTTAGAGTTGCTTGCTGTTTTTACTGATAAACATATTGGATTATTCTGCAGCACTAGTGAATGTTTTCTTGGACTCCTGAAACTCAAAGCTGAACTGCCTGCGAGTATGTGATTCCTTTTGTTGCTTGAGTACCAGTCAATTATCTTAGTCCCCTTCTGTTTGGTAGTTGTTCAGACTTTTAATAATGCCAAGTACTTTTAACAGTGTCTGTAGTTTTTAACAGTACCAGTGGCTTTTAACAGTGTCAATATGTGACTTCAAATACAGAGATGCAGCCATGAATTTTAAACTTGTACTCAAGAGTTAAGGGAACTGTTGCCACCCCACCAATAAACACAAACCAGAAGATGTGCTGCCTCGCCACACCAACATTGCCCCACCTCATTTCAGTCAAAAATATATAATAAGTAAATGATCCCAATAGATTCACAGCATGTTTTATCTAATACACACGCTACTTATCAGACAGAAGTGGGCTGGCTTTTAGTTGCAATGTTTATGATACATTGTGATAAGCCTCTGCACCAGATCAAGGTAGCCAGCCTTGCAGACGTCCAGTCACTTCGGCACTCATATGTATATACTTGATCGGGTCACTCACACAGTCGTAGCCTTCAAGATTAGCACTCACACATCCTCCAAAGATCCTTCACAAACTCGCACCGAAGCATCCAAGGAGGAAAAAAGATCTGCATGCACGTCAGGCTCCATGGTTGTTGCCCTGGCCTGAGGCTCATGCTGCCCCTGGATTTTTCAGATTTTACTGTACTCAGCAAAGTACTCTGAGTATGCCTGCTGACACCCAACTTTTAACAGTGTCTGCAACTTTTAAAAGTGTCAGTGTGTGACTTTTAACAGTGTCGGTAAATTTTAAGTATCAATTACTTTTAGCAGTATGAGCATGTGACTTTTATCAGTGTCGGTAAAGTTTAACAGTGTCAGTAGCTTTTAATAGTGTCAGTGAGTTTTAAAAGAGTCATTAGCTTTTAGCAGTATCCATGGCTTTTAACAGTGTCAGTGACTTTTAACAGTGGCGGTGCATGACTTAACAGTGTCAATTACTTTCAACTTTGTTAGTTACTTTTAACAGTGTCAGCAACACTTAACAGTCAGAAGGCCCAATATTTAAACGTTTGTGAGGGCACAAATCGGTATTTGCCCATGCAAACTGGGGTTTGTGGCAGAGTGCAATATTCCAAATTTGTGTCAGCGTGGCTCAGTTGGTAGCACATCTGCCACTGGACCAGAAGGTCGTGGGTTCTCATCCCACACTGGAATTGGACCCATACCTAAAAAAAAAGTTGGCACTCGAGTGCAGTATTAGGGGGTGCTGTACTGCTGGGGTGTGCCGTCCTTTGGATGAAACATTAAACCGAGGTCCCTTCTACCCATCCTGGTACTGTCCTGGTGGATGACCAGGAGGAAGTAAAAGAACCCAAGGCATTCTTTGCAAAGAGTAGGGGACATTCCCTGTGTCTTGGCCAATATTCCCCATCCCATAAAACCAGTTCATGCAATTGTTTAAGGCTGTGTGTGGGTACTGATGTGTGATATGGTGGCCACTACACATTCATCACTTCACTACCAGTCTAGCATTGCTTGTAAAGTGCTTTGGGATACATTGTGTATGAAAAGCGCTATGTAAATGCTGATTCTTCTTCTTCAAAAAGGGCAGTTGCATGGGCAAAACATAATGCATACAGGTGGGCAAAGGGAGGGGCGGGGACAGGAATATCCACACAACCCCATATTCAGCGCAATTGTGCTGCACAAAAGAGCTAATTGCGGTCCATTACACAGTGCAAATACCACCAAACAAAACCATGACTTACTCCAGATAACCCTAGTGACTACCAGATGCACTGCGGCATAGTACCTGGTTGTCAGTGGGGAAGCATGCCCGCCCCCCTTTGTGGTCCGTGGCACCCACTGAACACTGTCCCATATGCAAGGCAGTTAGCCCTGGTGCCTGGTAGACACCCTCCCAATGACTGCTGGTCAGTGACACATATACAGACCCCCCCAGATGCCCAGTGTCTCAAACCCCCCACCCTCTAGTCCTGGCCCGTACAATAAAACAAACTCTCCCTGGTGCCAAATGGTCCCCTCCCCCGCTGATCCCTGGCCTGAATTCAAAACCACAACCTTAATGATGCTAATGATCCCCCTCCCATTGATTGCCAGCTCATGTATGACCCAAAGCCTCCCTAGTACCTAGTAAATCCCTGCCCTCTGGTTGCCAGCCCATACAGTAAAACAAACCCTTCCCGGTGCCTAGTGTTCCTCCCTCCTCCTTCCTGCCTGCCATCCTGTAACATAGTAATAAATCTCCCTGGTGCCTAGTGGACCCCCCCTCTGATCACCAGTCAGCCACAGATACAGAGTCCCCCAGGTGCCCAATGTCCCAAACTCCCCCAGTCCCAGCCCATTAAGGTTACTAGATGTCCCTTGCATTCAGTGGCCCCTGCCCCCATCACTGATCCCTGGCCCGGTACCAGACACACAATCCATCCCTGTGTGGATGCCTGCAGTAAAGTGTACATTGCAGGAAATACTAAACAGTAGTCCCTGGTGCATCCTGGCACCCCCCTCACTGGTACCACCCATGACCATGTAGTACTCCCTGGTATCTAGTGGCCCCCCACTGTGGCACCAAACATCCAGCCAACCCCCTGTCCCCTTACCAGAGTTGTCAGTGCTGCGGGAGTGCATACAGGGACTGGTATAGCCCTCCTCACACCTCCTTGGCCAGCTGCTATATGTCCAGGCACGAAGCATGCATTTTATTTACTGGAGAAGATTTACTGGATACTTTATCGACACCATCAGTGGCTTTTAACAGTGCCAGTTTGTGACTTGAAACAGTGTCAGTGGTTTTTAATGGTGTCTGTGACTTTTAACAGTGTCTGTGTGTGGCTTTTAAAAGTGCCAGTGACTTTTAATAGTGCCAGTGACTTTTAACAGTGTCATTTTCTTTTAACAGTGTCAATTACTTTTAACAGTGTCAATTACTTTTAACAGTGTCAATGTGTGACGTTTAAGTTTCATTGACATTGAACAGTGTCAGTAACTTTCCATAGTTCAGTGTGTGAAGTTTAACAGTGTCACTAACTTTTAACAGTGTTAGTGACTTTTAACAGTGTTAATGGGTGACGTTTAACAGTTTCACTAACTTTTAATAGTGTCAGTAACGTTTCACAGTGTCAGTGTGTGATGTTTAACAGTGTAACTTTCCACAGCATCAGTGTGTGACAGAATGGTATCAGTAACTTTTCACAGTGTCAGTGTGTGACTTTTAACAGTGTCACTAACTTTTCTCGTGTCAGTGTGTGATGTTTAACAGTGTCAGTAACTTTTCACAGTGTCAGTAACTTCAATAGGCCCAGAACTTTTCACAGTGGCAGTGTGCAACATTTAACAGGGTCACTGTGTGACATTTAACAGCATCAATAACTTTTCACAGTGTCAAAGGGTGATGTTTAACAGTGTCAGTAACATTTTATAGTGTCAGCTTGTGACATTTAACAGTATCAGTAATGTTTCAGTGTCAGTGTGAATTTTAATACTGTCAGAGATTTTCTGTAGTGCCAGTAACTTTTTGGTGTCAGTGTGCGCCGTTTAACAGTGTCTGTAACTTTTAACAGTGTCAGCGTGTGACATTTAACAGTGTCAGTAACTTTTCAAGGTGTCTCTGTGTGATGTTTACTGTAACAGTGTTAGTAACTTTTCACAGTGCCAGTGTGTGACATTTAGCAGTGTTAGTTGCTTTAAACAGTGTCAATGTGTGACGTTTAACAGTGTCAGTAACTTTTGTGCCATTTAACAGTGTCAGCAACTTTTAACAGTGTCAGTAACTTTTCACAGTGTTAGTGTGTGATGTTTAGCAGTGTCATTGTGTGATATTTAACAGTGTTAGTAACTTTTAACTGTATTAGTAACTTTTTACAGTGTCAGTAACATTTCATAGTGTCAGTGTGTGATGTTTGACAGTGGCAGTAACTTTTAACAGTGTCAGTGGTTTTTAACAGTGTCAATGTGTGACGTTTAACTGTGTTAGTAACTTTTAGCAGTGTTTGTAACTTTTCAGTGTCAATGTGTGACATTTAACAGTGTCAGTAACTTTTCACATTATCAGTTGTGACCTTTAAGTGTCAGAAATGTTTCACAGTGTCAGTGTGGGATGTTTAACAGTACCAATAACTTTTCAGTACCAGTGCATGACATTTAACAGTGTCATTAACTTTTCACAGTGTTAGTGGCTTTTTACAACGTCAGTGTGTGATGTTTAACATTGTCAGTAACATTTAGCAGTGTCTGTAACTTTTCAGTGTCAGTGTGTAACATTTAAGTGTTAGTAAATTTTCACAGTGTCAGTGTGGGACATTTAACAGTGCCAGTAACTTTTCACAGTGTCAGTGTGTGGTGTTTAATAGTGGCAGTAACTTTTTAGTGTCAGTGTGTAACATACTGACATTTAATAGTGGCAGTAGCTTTTCAGTGTCAGTATGGGATGTTTAACAGTGTCAGTAAATTTTCACAGTGTCAGTGTGGGATGTTTAACAGTTGCAGTAACTTTTCACAGTGTCAGTGTGTGACATTTAAGTGTCAGTAACTTTTCAGTGTCAGTGTGTGACATTTAACAGTGTCAGTAACTTTTTAGTGTCAGTGTGTGACATTTAACAGTGTCAGTAACTTTTCACAATGTCAGTGCGTGACATTTAACAGCGTCAGTAACTTTTCACAGTGTCAGTGTGTGACATTTAACAGTGTCAGTAACTTTACATAGTGTCAGTGTATGGTAGTTAACAGTGCCAGTAACTTTTCACAGTGTCAGTGTATAGCATTTAACAGTGTCAGTCTATAACATTTAAAAATGTCAGTAACTTTCCACAGTGTCAGTGTGTGACATTTAACAGTGTCAGTAACTTTTCAGTGTCTGTGGCTTTTAACAGTGTCAGTGTGTGACATTTAACAGTGTCAGTAACTTTTCATAGTGTTTGTGTGTGACATTTAACAGTTACACAGTTTCAGTGTGTGACATTTAATAGTGTCAGTAACTTTACACAGTGTCAGCATATGGCATTTAACAGTTTCAGTAACTTTTCACAGTGTCAGTGTGTGACATTTAACAGTGTCAGTAACTTTACACAATATCAGTGTGTGACATTTAACAGTGTCAGTAACTTTTCATAGTGTTTGTGTGTGACATTTAACAATTACACAGTTTCAGTGTGTGACATTTAACAGTATCAGTAACTTTACACAGTGTCTGTGGCTTTTAACAATATAAATGTATGGCATTTAACAGTGACAGTGTGTGGCATTGAACAGTGTCAGTAACTTTGCACAGTGTCAATGTGTGACATTTAACAATGTCAGTAACTTTACACAGTGTAAGTGTGTGACATTTAACAGTGCCAGTAACTTTACATAGTGTAAGTGTGTGACATTTAACAGTGTCAGTAACTTTATGCAGTGTAAGTGTGCAACATTTAAGTGTCAGTAACTTTTCAGTGTCAGTGGCTTTCAACAGTGTGTGTGCTATTTAACAGTGTCAGTAACTTTACACAGTGTTAGTGTGTGACATTTAACAGTGTCAGTAACTTTTCAATGGCTTTTAACAGTGTACATGTGTGCTGTTTAACAGTGTCAATAATTTTACACAGTATAAGTGTGTGCCAACTTACAGTTACAGTAACTTTACACAGTGTAAGGGTGTGCCATGTAACAGTGTCAGTAACTTTACACAGTGTAAGTGTGTGACATTTAACAGTGTCAGTAACTTTTCAGTGGCTTTTAACACTGTATGTGTGTGCCATTTAACAGTGTCAGTAACTTTACACAGTGTAAATGTGTACCAACTTACAGTCACAGTAACTTTATACAGTGTAAGTGTGTGCCATTTAACAGTGTCAGTAACTTTTCAGTGTCAGTGGCTTTCAACAGTGTGTGTGCTATTTAACAGTGTCAGTAACTTTACACAGTGTTAGTGTGTGACATTTAACAGTGTCAGTAACTTTTCAATGGCTTTTAACAGTGTACGTGTGTGCTGTTTAACAGTGTCAATAATTTTACACAGTATAAGTGTGTGCCAACTTACAGTTACAGTAACTTTACACAGTGTAAGAGTGTGCCATGTAACAGTGTCAGTAACTTTTCACAGTGTGTGTGCCATTTAACAGTGTCAGTAACTTTACACAGTGTAAGTATGTGACATTTAACAGTGTTAGTAACTTTACACAGTGTGTGTGACATTTAAGTGTCAGTAACTTTACGCAGTGTAAGTGTGTGATGTTTAACAGTGTCAGTGTGTGACATTTAACAGTGTCAGTAACTTTACACAGTGTAAGTGTGTGACATTTAACAGTGTCAGTAACTTTTCAGTGGCTTTTAACACCGTACTTGTGTGCCATTTAACAGTGTCAGTAACTTTACACAGTGTAAATGTGTACCAACTTACAGTCACAGTAACTTTACACAGTGTAAGTGTGTGCCATTTAACAGTGTCCGTAACTTTACACAGTGTAAGTGTGTGCGATTTATTAGTGTCAGTAACTATGCATAATGTCTATGGCTTTTAACAGTATAAGTGTATGGGGTTTAACAGTGTCAGTAACTTAACACAGTATCAGTGTATTACATTTAACAGTGTCAGTAATTTTACACAGTGTCAGTGTGTGACATTTAACAGTGTCAGGTACTTTTTACAGTGTCAGTGGCTTTTAACACTGTAAGTGTGTGCAATTTAACAGTGTCAGTAACTTTACACAGTGTAAGTGTGTGCCATTTAGCAGTGTCAGTAACTTTACACAGTGTAAGTGTGTGACATTTAACAGTGTCAGTATCTTTTCACAGTGTGTGTGCCATTTAACAGTGTCAGTAACTTTACACAGTGTGTGTGCCATTTAACAGTGTCAGTAACTTTACACAGTGTGTGTGCCATTTAACAGTGTCAGTAACTTTACACAGTGTAAGTGTGTGCCATTTAACAGTGTCAGTAACTTTTCACAGTGTAAGTGAATGCCATTTAACAGTGTCAGTAACTTTATACAGTGTAAGTGCGTGACATTTAAGTGTCAATAACTTTTCACAGTGTCACTGTATGACATTTAACAGTGTCAGTAACGTTTCACAGTGTCAGTGTATGACATTTAACAGTGTCAGTAACTTATCACAGTGTCAGTGTATGACATTTAATAGTGTCAGTAACTTTTCACAGTGTAAATGTATGGCATTTAACAGTATCAGTAACTTTTTTTCCATGGAGCTTTTTCATGCTCCGGGGTACTAGCTGGCTCTTCAGTCCCTGTACCCCCACCCCCCCGCAACTGGCCACCATTACCTCCCAGGACTTGCCTGCCTCTGTGCCTCATGGCTTGCCCCCTCTTGGTGGTACTAGAAGTGGGAGCACTGCTGTCTCCACTCCCCCAAGGTCTGGATCCAGTTTGGCAGAGTCCTGGGCCAATGGTGCAGGTCAGGGCAGTCGAGCATGGCTTCTTGGTTGCACAACCCTTGCTTTTCCTGTTTTCTGGTCCCCACCCTCAAGGTGGGTGCACATGCACTGGCATGATGTGCAACATGAAGAGGCCACATGCACTCAAATGCCTGCACCCAGTTCTTAGAGAGGTGTCTACATGCCATGCCACTCAGCCACCACTTGGTGGCAGTCACGAAGCAGCACACGCTGTCCCGCCTCCTTGAAGAAGGAGAGCTCTCTATAGATGCTCTTATCCTCCTTCTCCTGGACGGCCCCAAGTGATCATGTTCTGTTCCTGAACCTGGGTCACTGGTGTGACTGGAGGTAAGGCACCCAGCACCTCAGCCCTCCATACCATTGGGCCAGCTAGTATCACTAACTTTTAACTATGTCTGTGGCTTTAGCAGTGTCAATGAATCAGCAGGTTGCATACTTGATTCCAGGGCAGGAAAATCAGAAGGTTGTGGGTTCTAGTCCCACACCAGGAACATGGGTTAATAACCAATCTGCCCATCTCTTGAGGCTGTCCAGGCAGAAGTTAAAGATTTCATGGCACTTATCCTAAGAGTAGTTGATTTTACCATATGTTCTGGCCAACAATGTCTCTCAATAAAAAAGTCCATGTAACCCACCCCCCATGACATGAAAATGACCTGTCACAGTGTACCCTTTCCTGGTAAAAAAAAAATATAAAATGCATTCAAAAAATATCAGGGGTTTAACAGGAAGGCATAACAAAGTGAAAAAAAAGAATTATATGAACTTTTGCAGCAAATTGTTGTCAGTAGTAGCAGTGATTTGGCAAGTTATTTTTAAAAATCTCTGGAGAGCTGTAATGAGATTTTTGCAAGATTTTCAGCAGCACAGTCCATCCCAGAGATTTTTTTTTTCTCTAGGCATCTCCAGAGAATCTGAGGAAAAAACTTGCTGAATCAACTGGTACCACTGTATTTTAAAATGTATTTCTCTAGGATTGCCCAACTGAGTTGCAAAATCTTGTTTCTTGTACTGTATGTGTGTAGGTATGTGTGAGGAGGCATTCTGTTTCTATCCAGTTTTACAGATGGGAGGTTGAGATCACAGGGAGGTTAACTGATTTGCTCAGGGTCACTCAGTGAGTAAGTGGATGTGGTGGGATTCGACAGTGTGATCTTCTGTTTCACAGTTCAGTGCTTTAGCCACTGAACCGTACTGCTTTCTCTGCCTTTGCAGATTTTTTTTGCACAAACTAGGTCTTGAAACAAGCTATAAGGAAAGGAATTTGGTTCTATATAGCACCTTTCATACAAACTGTATCCCAAAGTGTGTTACAATCCAGGACAGGGAGGAAAGAGAATGTGGCAGCCTTAAGGTGGACAACAAAGTTCAAATAGCTCATAGAAAGACAAGAGGGAGATTACAGAGAGGCTAAGTACAGGAAGGTTAAATGAGCTACACAGAGTCCCACAGTGAGTAAGTGGTGTCCACAGAATTCAAACTCGGGTCTCCAGGTCCACAGCTCTGCACTCGAACCACTAGGCAAAAATGCCTCTAATGCTGATAGCAATGCAACTTTGTAACCATCCGGCATGGAGTGCACAAATGCCTGGTGTCCCACACCTTCCCTCCCTGTAAGCCACATGCCTACCTCCATGACATGTGCAGTAGGAAACAGGGCCCTCATGTGACCACTTTGTGCCATTTGCTGGAATGGTATCATTTTACAGCACTCCATTCCTCAGAGTAGCTTACTGCAATTACGAAATCGGGTTATTCTGTTTACTTCATTTACTCCCCTCCCCTTTTTGTTTGTTTACATAATTCACTGGTTCAGTGGACAACTTACACATGTGGTATATTCTTATGTATGTACTGCAAATGCTTATGGTATGTATTGCGAATGCTTATGCAATGTAAACATTAACTGCTCCTCTCTCTGTCTCAGAAGGGAGCCACAACCCTTTTGTGGTAACACTCAGCTTAGAAAAAAAAAAAAAAAACATTTTGAAGAGGGTGAGTCCAACTCCTAGAGGTGCTGCAAGGATAAGGTCCCCTTAGACTTGAGATACTTTAAGGAGGATGGAAATGACCCTCCAAAGGAGAGTGGAGCCACCAGAGGAAGAGGTGAATAGGCAGCTAGGAAATGCAAGTCAGAAGAAAGCTGGAGCATGCCTGCACACTTTGGGTGTGGGGGGCAGGTAGCCCTCGTCAGATGAACAAGAGACATAGCCTGTCAATTTCACTGGTTCAGCAGGCAATGTATGTAGGTAACAAAGCAGACCCGCATGGTGAGCAGGAGAATGCAGCACCAACAAAACTAGGAAACAACAAACAACAGTGTTTTTTTTGTCAGTCTGTCTGTTGCGGTTCCTCAGTCTGTTGCTGTTCCTCACAATAAAGCCACTCAGTATACTATACTACTTTTGCTTGTTTTTTGTACACTGCAGTCATTTATTAGTTTATGTAGGCATAGGGAATGCTTAGGCAATGTAAGTGTTAGCTGTTCCTCTGTTTGTTCCAGTAGGTGCCTACCACCCTTTTAAGGTACCGCTGTGCTTGGTCACGTGGCCGAGGAATCCATCCTGAGGAAGGTTCACCTCTACAGGTGCCACAGAGACAAGGTCCCATAACCCTAAAGGTACCTTAGCGAGAACAGTAATGAGCCGCAAAAAAGCAAAACCGCAGGCATAGCGGAGCATGTACAAAATCGTAAAGCACTTCTCCCGTTTGAAGCGAAGGAACAGAACTAGCAACAGAGGTGTACTATGTAGAGGAGACATCATTCAGCCCAGATTCATGGTGGATATATTATTATGACCCTTGGCACTGAGGAGAGTAAACCCTCCCTGAGGAGGAAAGCCCTGGGGATCCAAAGCCTACAGTTGCATTCCCTCCAGGCTTTCTGTTAATTAAGATACCCCCAAAACCCCATGCGACAGCTTGGCAAATCTTACATTAGAACATGAATAATGGTTTGAAAACTGTTTGGAGGTTGGAACGGAATAGCTACAATACTGCAATATTTGAATAGGGAACTATTAAAACTCTTGCTCCATCCCCCTCACAGGACAGCCAACCTCTAAGGTGCCATACAGTTGGTCAGTCTAGCTAAAGGGGCCCCATTCCAGTGAGGGCCCCACTCTGCACGGCAGAGGTAGGAAGGTAATGAACAGACTGGAAGGGCCACCAGTCCTTTTTCTGCCATCGGTGCTATGATTCAGGTGCATGAAGGGTGCTGCTATGGTAGGCAGCACTATCAAGATGGGATGCAAGGAGATATGGGGAGGGGGAGTATCCAATGGGAAATCAACATTTGCAGATGCTATTTTATCTTCAGTTTTCATAATCAGGCTTTTCTCACACTGTATGTTTGAGCATCCCCCCATCAGACAAGCAATGAAAGAGCAAGAGGTTCAGATCTCGGATGGCTGCGCCAATATGAAAACTTCTGTATACCATCACCACAATGAAACTATCATAGCGAAGGTCATTACAGAGACAAATATTGCCAGGTCGCTGTAATGGTCCCGCTGTATACTGGAACTGTTTCTCCCAGTGTTTCACCCCCACCCCGAAACAACTCTGACTTGGAGTTTATTTAAAGAAGGGGGGGTGCGGCGGCGGGGGGAGCCCCCTCAAAAAATGTAATCCTGATGGCACAATGATGACTGTCGGCATTGTGCCTGTTGCTGTGCCGGATGTCGACAACTATGTTGTCGCTGCGGCATGGTAGAACCAAAAAACTCTTAACTCCTTCAAATTTAAAAAAAATACCTCTATATTTAAAAAGCTACTTTAGGATGGAGTTGGGATTTAAACAAATTCAATTTTTTTGCCCTCATTCACACAACACAGACTTTCTTATTCTGTTTATTATTTCCATTTTATTTCAGATTTCCTTTTTAAATATTTTCATATGGATACAGTTTTTACCTCCTGAAACAAGAAATCTGAAGGTTAAGTTTGGAAAGAGGAACCTGAGAAAGGCTCCCTCCTCTGTAGTTCAGAGAAGGGCTAATCTGGTTACATAACTTGCTATAACAAGCCTAACCATGAACCATACCAACCCCACCCCAACCTGAACTTGCAGCTGGCAAATGAATCTAACTCTGGTACAAGCAAGAGACAGAGAGGAACTTGGGGAGGCCTGGTTTAGGATAATAATTGTAGATTTATACACCTCTGGGTTGCTAGGGAGTTAAGACGTCTACATTTTCAAACACATTTTTGGCAGAAAAAAATTATTACAAAAGTGGATATAGTCAGTGGAGCAGACAAAGGGGCTTGAACCCGCAAAAAGCTACAGTTGCAAAAGTAGAGAACCTGCACTCAGACTGAAGGAGGGAGATCAGCATCAGGGGAATATCATAAAACAGGCAATGGAAGCCAGCACTGTTCAGGCCTTTAAAGCAGGACTAGAGACTTCTAAGGAGAAAGGCATGGGTGATTACACAACATACTTATGAGTAGCATTCTGGCTGATAAGTTTTAATTTGTGTCCATAGTCAAATCTGGTATAGGCACTGCCATGCAGCAGGGCATGCATGCAAGATGGACCCCACGTCCCTCCTTTCATCACAATACTGTGTTAATATGTTCCCAAAGTCTGCAGTTTTTTACATATGAACATACAAAATTGCCAGCAGATACAGGCCTTATGGTCTATCAAGTCTGCTCGAGTGTGCAGCACACAGTCCATTAGACCACAGCTGCCCCCTACCTTCAGTTTCCTACCTCCCCCCCTCAGCCCCCTCCTGGTTTGTACTCTCCCTTTGAATCTGTCTCACCCCCTCTTGAAGCTCCCCACTGTCCGCAATGTTATGACTTCCCCTGGCAGTGCATTTCACCCTGTCACCACCCTTTCGGTGAAGTAGTGTCTCCTCATTTCCCTCCTGAAGCTGCCCCCCTTTGAATTTCAGAGAGTGCCCTCTGGTTTCCCATCCACTCTTAAGAGTGAACAGACCTCTGGTACCCACTCTGTTCATCCCCCTTCAGGTACTTGAAGGTCTCAGTCATATCCCTTCTCTCTCTTCTATCCTCCAGGGTACACATATTGAGCTCTCATCGTCTTTCCTCGTAGGGTCTATCCCCCAACCCCATGATCATGTTTGTTGCTCTGCATTGCATTGCCTCCAGCAGTTTGATGTCCCTTTTTAAGTATGGGCACCAGAACTGCACGCAGTACTCTAAATGAGGCCTCCCCAGGGACCTGTACAAGGGCAATATGACCTCACTACTTTTGGATGTAATCCACCTAGCAATGCACCCCAGCAACCTGTTTGCCTTTGCCGCTGCCTTCCTGCACTGTGCCGAGTGCTTCATCTCCCCCGTCACAAGCACCCCCAGGTCCTTTCCCTCTTTGGATGTGAATAATCGGACACCCCCCAACCAGTAACTGTAACTTGGGCTCCTGGCTCCCAAATGCATCACTTTGCACTTTTTGGCGTTGAACCCAAGCTGCCAGGTGTGCAACCATTCCTCCAGTTTTGCCAAATCCTGCTGAAGCACTTTGTCTCCCTCGCCCCCACCCATCACAGCACCAATCTTGGTGTCGTCTGCAAAGAGATTGATCTTATTTTTGATCCCTACTGCTATGTCTGTGATGAAAATGTTAAACAGGGCTGATCCTAATACCAAGCCCTGTGGGAGACCACTTGTCACTGTTCTGGGTTCAGATGCCTCACCCCTCCCCCACCACAACCTTCTGCTGTCTATCCTGCTGCCAATTTGCAACCCATCTGACTAGTTTCCTCCCTACTCTCAGACTCTTCAACTTGCTGGTCAGCCTACCGTGTGGCACTGAATAGAAGGCCTTGCTGAAATCCAGGTAGATTACATCCACCACACACAGCCTCCATCCAGTGCCCTCGTGACCCAGTCATAAAAGTCAACCAAGTTTGTCTGGCAGGATCTGCCAGAGACAAACCCATGCTGCCTGTCATCCTGTAGATCATTATCCTCAAGAAATTGCACCAGCCTTTCTTTGAGGATAGTCTCCATCAGTTTTCCTACAATTGCGGTAAGGCTCACTGGTCAGTAGTTCCCTGACTCGTCCTTGGGCCCAATCTTATGGGGAGGTACCACGTGCGTCTCCCTCCAGTCCCTGGGCACACACCCCATATTTAGAGAGGTGTTGAACAGGTCAGCCAATGGCCCTACCAGGACCTCTGCCTGCTCCCTCAGCACCATGGGATGTACTCCATCTGGCCCAAATGCCTTGTCCACCCTCAGGGACCTGAGTCCTTCCAGCACCCTTTCCACCATGATTTCCCCATCTGTAGTTGCCTCCCCCCCCTTCCCTTCAGGTAAGGACCCATCTCTCTCCCTTGTGAAAACTGAACAGAAGTACTCGTTGAATACTTCTGCCATCTCAGTACCCTTATCTACCCACCCACTACCTTTCCTGATCCTAGCGATTTGATCCTTGCTCTTCCTCTTTTCCCTGATATAACGGAAGAAATCCTTTTCCCCTTATTTTATCCCCTGCACTAATCTCCTTTTTCTAGCTGCCTTTGCAGCCCTTACTGTTCTGCTCACTTCCCTGGATTTTCTCATATAATTATTTCTGTCCTCTGCCCTATTAGTTCTCTTGAAGGTTCAGAATGCATTTCTCCTATCCTTCACCTTCTCCACTACCTCCCTAGTCATCAGGCATGGATTTTTGGCCCTGGATTTCTTACAATGGCTCTTGACACAAGCTTTAGTGGATTCAGTTAGTCCTAGCTTGATTACTGCCCATTTCTGTTCTACGTCCATGTCTATGTGGATGTTAGCTATGTGTTTTCGCACTATGTGACCCATCCTGCCAAAGTCTGCCCCTCTAAAGTCCAGGAACTTAGTTTTTGTAGAGGCTGTTTTCCTATCCAAATTGACTGAGAATCACACTGTGTGGTGCTCACTACCCACCAGTGGTTCCTCCATCTGAACATCCCTGACATGTTCCCCGTCCTCCAGCACCAGGTCAAGAATGTTCTCCTCTCTTGTTGGCACTGCTACCCTTTGGGTCAGGAAGCCATCCTGGATTGCTTCCAGGAGGATTTGCTCCCTGGCATGTAAAATGCAGAGTTGTTGGCTAAAGAACATGTGCTCTTAAATAGTCACGATGACTCATGACATCATCAATCAAATATAACTAATGTCAATTTAAAGTGACAATGTGCCATGCATTGTGGGCTTTTTTTAGATGAGCATTATGACAAACAGACTGTGCAAAATGCAGAACTGTGGGCTGAAGAACAAAACAGGACAGAGTTGTTGAACCCCACTAACCAAGCACTAATAAGGGACTTGAATACAATGCAAGAAAAGCGGAGTTATGTTGTTGCTGCATATACTGCTGGCATATAAAGAGAACCAAAACTTTGTCAAACAATAGTAGCAAGCACTGGGTTGGTGGTGCAGTTCAAAAAATGTCACTCAGATCAAAGTAGTTGAGAGCACTCACCCCTCTTGAAGGAGACAAATAAGGTAGTTTCTTTATGGAGAGTTCATTTTATTTCACCGTACAGCAACCAAACAAACAAAACAGCATAACAGAAGAGTGGTGGTGGCATACCACCACCTCCTTATGTTTCACCCCAAAATCTAGGGGCGTTGTCAGAGAATCCTGCAGCTGTGGGGCCTTTTATATTAGAAGAACATTCAGAGCACTTAAGTTAGAGATGGGAAAGCATGTCTGGGAAATAGCAGCTGGGGACATCTCTAATATACTGGCTGCCCATATGAAGTATGTTACCAATGGAGGACGGTATATATGGAATTTTGTAGGGACTGAGAAAGTCCAAGATGGACCACGAGGGGGTGATGTAAATTCCTTATTACTTAGCATGGAAGCGTTCCGGACCTACACACTCGGCAGTTATGCTGCATCAAGTCTAAATGCTAGATTTGAGATAACATAATTCCTATGATGTTTATGCTATATCAAAAGACTTTAATTCTGACTGTTCTGATGTTAATAGATCCCTGATGTGTATCAATTATTAATTACACAGCAGAAAAAATTCTCAGCATGAAATATTTAAGCAATATACCATGACAGAGAGTGGGTATATTGGTGGATTTACCACGCCTGGTGTGGTTCGGTCATTAGGTGCAGCTGAGTGACTTAACCACACCAGAAGTGGTAAATCCACCCATGTACCCACTCCCTGTCATGGTATATTGCTATTATACAATGTTCAACTTGTTTTTTTTTGGTTTTATAGTGATATAAAACTTTTACAGTGGGTATACTGGAGGATTTATCATGGTCATGTGATATGTTTTGATCAATGAGGTTACAGGATTTTCATACCCTATTGTATAATATCTATTTTGGTCCAGATGACCATCTAGTCCTTCTCTTCTATGTAGCTCTCCATTTGCTTCCTCTGTTGTTGTTTTTTTGTTTTTGTTTTTTGTATATACCAATCTCTTCTTCTCTCCTTCCCTCCTATGCATCCCCCACCCCATCTATTTTTTCAGGACTCTGGTCCTTTTTTAATTATTGTAATCAATTAGATATGAGCCCCTTTTTGGACCTGTGTTTAGGTCATATATGGACCTTTTTATTCTCCCCTTTATGTTCTAATGAGCCTCAATACTTATGATTGTACCTTGCTGAAGAAGGTACATATAAAAAATTCATGTGATGGTATTAATTGCTCCCCTGCTGTATCTTTTTGTAAATAGCTTCCAAGAATCTTTTCTGTGAAGCGGGATTCTAAATTTTTCCAAGTTGACAGTCTTACATCCCATGTTGGGGAAATTTGAGGAGGTTTTTCTTCACAGAAAGGGTGGTGGACACATAAATTACATGCAGTACACTGAAACACAGGGACAGCCTTATCACTGATGGAAAACCACCCCCATAAAACATCATATATCACAGCTCTGAAATTCACAGTTCTGCTATGAGATTACCAGAATTCACAGATATATCAGAGGACCATAATTCACAGTTCTGATGTCAGATGATTATAATTTACAGTTCTGATATCAGACAGTTATGACATTTACAGTTCTGCTGTCAGATGCCCATAATTCACAGTTTTGTATGTATTTGTCTCCCTGTACCCCTCCCCTTGGGGTTGCACCAGGAAACAAACCTTAACTCAGTGTACGTCTCCTGGTTACTAATTTTCAATGCATATGTTTTAGATGACCAGACAGCAGGCAGATACTAGTGTGTCAGGCATACCAGCAACTTGTGTCAGAGGCTCATTCTCAGAGTAGGACAGAAAACAGGAAAAGGGCACTGTTGGATGGACATATAAAGTCTAACCCTTGCACTTCAGCAATCTTGGGCTCTGCTTTTCACCCTATGGGAACATCTCAGGTGCTTCCACCCAGACTTAATGACCAGATGTTTGGCCAACGCCTCCTGTGGTGCTGAAAGACAGCACCCTACTTTAAGGAAAATCTAAGTAGGTTTTATGGGTACTGTGTCCCAGGGCCCTGGGAATGTGTTGAATGTAGCTAAGGGGCAAGACAACAGTCTCTTGGGTTGTAGTAGAAGGGGGATCCAGGATGTGGTATAAAGTAAGGAGGAAATATTATGTGTTTAAAATAATATTATCAGAATTCACAGTTCTGGTATGAGATGATCATAATTCACAGTTCTAATATCACATGATCATAATTTACAATTCTAATATCAGAGGATCGTAATTCACATTTCTGATATCAGATGTGACCATAATTCACAGTTCTGATATCAGATGTGACCATAATTCACAGTTCTGATATAAGATAACCATAATTCATATTCCCGATATCAGATGTGACCATAATTCACAGTTCTGATATCAGATAACCATAATTCATATTCCTGATATCAGTTGTGATCATAATTCACAGTTCTGATATCAGATGTGACCATAATTTCCTTTTCTGACATCATGACTGAGAATTATCACTTTCTAACATCAGTACAGAAATTGAGGAAGTCAGTGAAAACTGGCACATCAAAACAAGATTTTGCAGCAAATCTAATTGCTTTTCAGGTTATTACCATTTCATAGTTCATAATTCTTATAGAAAAAAGGTTTTCTCCACTTTTTAACCTTTTATGTTAGAGAAACTTTTAAAAACTGAGCACTCCGAAAAAGGCCAATAAATGTATCCCCATAGCTGTTACATTATTAATCTTTTGAATCACACCCATATCATTTGTGATATTATTATAACCCAAATGGAATTACAGGAATGGAAAAGATGTTGGTTTTATATGGGGATTCAGCCTGTATCCCAAAGTGCCTTACATTGTAGGAAAAAGGAAAGTGCTGCCATGTTCAGTGCACTGCAAAATTCAAACAGCACAGAGATAGAGAGACGGGGGGGGATACCACAGCGATCTGAAGCACAGGCTGGTTGAGTTACTTGCTGCGTGTACTGTAGGAGCCCAACTTTCTTCACTGAACTTGGTGGCCTAGTATATATAGGGTGGGATTTTCAAAACTGTGGACACGGCACTTGCATCCGTATTTCTGACTCATGCTGTATCCATGCAGATGTGTCCACATGTTTGCATCCTATTCACAGACATCTAGATGCAGCTGCAACATTTCCTGCAGTTTACAGCAATTTCTGCTGCAACTGAGGGACTTACATCTGATTTTTCTGATGCAAGTGCAGAATTCTGTCCGGAAAATTAAACCAACTTTCTTTTTAGTCTCCATCGATGGTTGACCCTCCTTCAGACAGGTGCCCCAGCTCCATCACCTTGACCTCCACCAGGACTTGCCACCAGACAGCTTTTTCCAGGGTTTGCCCGCCCCCACCCCCAGTGGGGATCCCCAGTTTCCACTGAGGACTGGATCCAGTTCAGGCTGGTGAACCCAGCTAGTTGGGTGCGGGACCTGCGGGTGCCCACTGGCATCCTGCCTCTGGTGTTTTCTGTGTTCTGGTCCCCCCCCCCATGAGAGGAGTGGCATGCAAGGACATCTAGACACACACCATGTGCTCCTATGCTACATGCAGCAACATCTGCCACATTTCCTGATCTTCTGGCCTGGGCTGCCTTTTCCTAAGCTTCTGCCAGGGGACAGGCAAGCGGTGGGCTCTACTTACCCTCCCCTTCCCCCCGAAGGAGGAGGAGAACAGTCCTACTGATGCTCGATACTCCTCTTCCTGGCCAACCCCTGATGCCCCGTGATCGCTCCTGACCCTGGGTCGCTGGCATGGTGGCAGATAATGCTTAGTGCTTCAGCCCTCTGTGTCACCGAGTTACCTTAGACCAAGTTTTTGTGGTCTAACTTCCCTGGTGGATTTCTGCACTTACATCGGAAAAATGGATGCATGCGGCTGCAAATTTCACTCTTAATGTTTTTCTTACAAGATTAAACCTTGCAGGCTTTAGTACAGGTGTGCCATTTTTTGGACAGATGCACAGAAACCAAACAAATTGGATATATTTGCTCTTTAGCATCCTTTATGGATACTACATGTGGTTTTTCTTGCAAACTGCCTCTTCAGTGTGCTACCTCGGAGTATGCTAAAAAATCACTGATTTACTTCCCCTTTTGTGGTATAATTCTTTTTTAATTTAATATACTTTATTGAAGTTTATGATAAGATGGATAAGATGAGATTTACAGTAGTTTAGCTGCCACTTGATGTTGCTGTTGTGCTCTTTGGCCCTGTCCACACTACAAAGTTGTCTGTGGTAATGTTTTTAAAAAAGTTACCGCCCATACCGTTTTGGAGCATCTGCATTCTGGTAGTAACATTTTTAAAAACATTACAGACATTAGCGTGGCATCCACGTTACATCTCATTTCTCCCAGTTGTAATCTGTTTGGAAGACCCTGTGAAAGGAGGGTCCAAACAGTCACGTGTCCACACATGTAACTATAACGTTACAGGCTCCAGAACGTTACCCATTCCACTCTAAAGACTACATCCTTACAGATCTTGAGATCGGTTTTAAAAATGCCTGTTAAACCATTACCAGTGTGGATGCAAACTGTTTTTGGAGCTAGCGGCAATGGATTACCAGACTGGTAATGGTTTACAGGGCTCAGTGTGGACATGGCCTTTGAGGGAGAACAAGGAATCTCGTCACCTTAAAGGTGAACAGTCAACACAAAACAGTCCCAGTTTGCATTTTGTGTGCAAAAACTTTTTTCGTTTACTGCAGTATAGTACATTTTATACATCGTGGGAGCTCTCCTGACCAATTGGGCGTGCTTTCTTCCTCTGCGTGTTAGACACTCTTATTCTGTGAAGAGTGTCTCATGCAGCTGCCCTGGAAAAGGGCACATTCAGGTAAACTTTCTTTAAAAATGTCTATCTTATTGATCAAGCTCAAGCAAGAATATAGTAATACCAGCATCAAGTCCACTCTTATGGTTGTAAGAGTGGTTTCACTTACATTTTTAGGTTTGCAGTTCTCATACCCTAAGAATGTGCATGATACCACTCTTACAATCATAAGAGGGTCTCGGTGGCAGTACTAACATACAGTATCAGGTGGATTCTGCTGCCCTCCAAGCTGACATTTGCTGTAACCAGCAATCCCAGAATCCACTGAAGTTGACAACAGAGCAGGACTGCAGCAGCGGGAGATTCAATAGCTTGCAGTGCATCTTAGAGATTTTGTAAGCTCTGTTCTAGTGTTTGCTGGTCCCGCTGTCCTCCCATGACTAAGTACAGCCACAAACTACTAAACTGATTTTCCTCCAACAAATAGAATGGTGATCAAACCAAATCACTTGCATTCAGCAAACACAATAAAGAAATTATCCAGACTGCATTCTCAAATCAATGGTAGGGACATTTGAATCAGTGTTCTGTGCCACAACATTGAAAGGACAAGGTTTTCTGCACTGCAAGGAATAGGATTCTCATCTGACCCTGTGGGCTGCCCCAGTGGAGCACTGATAGTGCATCGCACTGTCACGTGTGAGATCAGGACTGATGGATGAGCCCAGGAATCCAACACTGTCGCCACGTGGAGCAACAATAGTGCATTGTACTGTCACATGGGAGACCAGGACTAGTGTATAAGCAGAAACCCTCACTGTGGCTATGTGGTGCACCACTAGAGCACTGTGCTGTCACATAGGAGACCGGGATTAGTGGATGAGCTCTGGAATCCCACATTGTGGCCATGTGGTAACTGATGATGGTGCATTACACAGTCACATGAGAGATAGAAATTGGTAGATAAGCCCTGGAACACAACACATTGGCCATGTGGAGTACCAATAGTGTATTGCACTGTCACATGGGAGACCGAGATTTGTGGATGAGCCCTGGAATCCCACACTGTGGCCATGTGCAGCACCAGCAGTATGTTGTCATGTCACATGGGAGACCAAGATTTGTGGATGAGCCCTGGAATCCCACACTGTGGCCATGTGCAGCACCAACAGTATATTGTCATGTCACATGGGAGACTGAGATTTGTGGATGAGTCCTAGAATCCCATACTGTGGCCAGGTGCAGCACCAGTAGTACATTGCCATGTCACATGGGAGACTGAGATTTGTGGATGAGCCCTGGAATCCCACACTGTGGCCATGTGCAGCACCAGCAGTACGTTGTCATGTCACATGGGAGACTGAGATTTGTGGATAAGCCCCGGAATCCCACACTGTGGCCATGTGCAGAACCAGTAGTACATTGCCATGTCACGTGGGAGACTGAGGTTTGTGGATGAGCCCTGGAATCCCACACTGTGGCCATTTGCAGCACCAGCTGTATGTTGTCATGTCACATGGGAGACCGAGATTTGTGGATGAGCCCTGGAATCCCACACTGTGGCCATGTGCAGCACCGACAGTACATTGTCATGTCACATGGGAGACTGAGATTTGTGGATGAGTCCTAGAATCCCATACTGTGGCCATGTGCAGCACCAGTAGTACATTGCCATGTCACATGGGAGACTGAGATTTGTGGATGAGCCCTGGAATCCCACCCTGTGGCCATGTGCAGCACCAGCAGTACGTTGTCATGTCACATGGGAGACCGAGATTTGTGGATGAGTCCTGGAATCCCACCCTGTGGCCATGTGCAGCACCAGCAGTACATTGTCATGTCACATGGGAGACTGAGATTTGTGGATAAGCCCTGGAATCCCACACTGTGGCCATGTGCAGAACCAGTAGTACATTGCCATGTCACGTGGGAGACTGAGGTTTGTGGATGAGCCCTGGAATCTCACACTGTGGCCATTTGCAGCACCAGCTGTATGTTGTCATGTCACATGGGAGACCGAGATTTGTGGATGAGCCCTGGAATCCCACACTGTGGCCATGTGCAGCACCAACAGTACATTGTCATGTCACATGGGAGACCGAGATTTGTGGATGAGCCCTGGAATCCCACACTGTGGCCATTTGCAGCACCAGCAGTATGTTGTCATGTCACATGGGAGACAGAGATTTGTGGATGAGCCCTGGAATCCCACACTGTGGCCATGTGCAGCACCAGTAGTACATTGCCATGTCACATGGGAGACCAAGATTTGTGGATGAGTCCTGGAATCCCACACTGTGGCCATGTGCAGCAACAGTAGTACACTGCCATGTCACAAAGGGAGACCAGGATTGGTGGATGAGCCTTGGAGTCCTACACTGTGGTCATGTAGAAGGCCAAGCAGTTTACAGAGGTGAGGTGCCTGGCATCTGAGGCCAGAAGAGAGGATGAGGGCCATCCGCTGTTCACGCACACCCTGCTGTCTGTCCATGAAGTGGCACTGGTGCACCACTAGAGGACTGCGCTGTCACATGTCAAATTTCTTGTACTCAGCCGGTGTCCCTCCCCCCTACTCCCCTGCACTAAGGGGTACCCCTCCCTTCCTCATACAGGGGCTATTCTGTTGCACTTATCTTGTTTAGTCCAATTACTATTATTTGAATTTGATTGCTATTTCTGTTATGGAAACTGACACCTTGCCCTGCTGTACAACAAATTTACTGTACTCAACCGGTGTCCCTCAAGGCTCCATTCTGGGCCCCTTCTATTCTCCTTATTTATAAACTCCCTTTCCTCAGACAGTCTCAGCTGTAACTCTCCTCTACTCCTGGCTACTCCTCTTCCACCCATCACTGTGTCCTCTATCAATCACTTGGATGGCTCCCACTGCAAGGTTGCTTTGACTTCTCCCTTTGCTGCATGGTTGATAATGCGATCAGAACTAGCCAGGAATCACCCCTTGCAGTCCTTCTCAAAGTCTGAACACTGCACCATTGTCTCTGCTCCAACAACATCCCCCCTTAAAGTTCCCAGGGTATCCACCAATATGGGTGGAACAGCCTTGTCAGCAGCAGCCCCCTTGCTGTGGGATAGGCTGCCTCTTGAGCTCCGCTCCTTGGACACCCACCACCTGTTCAAATCCTGCCTCAAAGACTGGCTCCTGGCTGAATTCCGCTGTGTTAATGGGTAACCCCCCCGACCTCCCCAACCCTGAGTCTATCCATGTCTACTTTCCCTCTTGTGTTTATTCCGCCAATCCCTCCCTCTCCTACCCCTCCCCCCTTCCTCCTTCCTATCCCCCTGCACTAACGGGCACCCCTCCCTCATCCAGGGGCTATTCCATTGCACTTACTTTGTTTAGTCCAATTACTATTATTTGAATTTGATTGCTATCTCTGTTATGGAAACTGACACCTTGCCCTGCTGTACATCACATTTATTGTACTTTACTTGCATTTTGAAACTGTTGTATTTTCTTTTCGTATAATTGTTAAACTGCTCAGATAGTTCTATGTACTTTGTTCATAGTTTACTCCTGCCCCTCTGTCTGTGGCCTGGGT
This sequence comes from Neoceratodus forsteri, assembly GCA_016271365.2. NCBI lineage: Eukaryota > Metazoa > Chordata > Ceratodontiformes > Ceratodontidae > Neoceratodus > Neoceratodus forsteri. Next base: position 233,897,095 of record CM028131.1, read on the forward strand.
CGTGCCTGAAAATGGTCCCTGGGATCAATGCACCTTCCTGGTTACCAAAGTAATAAATAAATAAATAAATACTAGGCAGCAGCTCCCTCACCTACTTCTGCTATGGTGGGGAATTCAGCCCCCCCCACCCAGTCTGAGAGTGTTGTAATCACTCTGCTCCATAGATTCCGTCAATCTGTGGATGGGAGTCAGATCTGCAATGTGTGGCCAGGTCTCCTGGCAGCTGTGCAGCAGGCTGCTCTCCAAAATATTAGCTTTAGCCAAATAAGCGCAGTATATTTGGCAGTATATACAAGCTGACATTTTTAGCAAGGGGAGAGATGGGTAAATTGAGACAACAGCTAGATTACATTAGTCTCAGTCAGCCACAAAGACCTTTACATTAAGGACAAGAAGTACTAGATACCGCCATTCCCTGATGAAGTGCCATGCAGCCATGTAACATCAGAATACATTTAGGTGGCTAGCAATAAACTGCAAATTATTTTCCGAACTGCAGGAATAGTGCTTTCTTATTTCTCATTGCATGTGTTTCATGGTGGCCAATGGACGCTGCTCCTCCAAATTACTATTTTAATGATGGCCGTGTGGATGGCTGTGGGCATCCTGGAATTTCTCCATTTCCCCCTGCATGGTAGAACAATGAACTACCCCCACTTCCACTAGGACAGGTGGCACGCACTCTACCAAGGATCAACATGGAATCTTCAGACTCAAAAGGCCCTCTTGGGGAGGGAAGGAGGAGTGTTAATACACTCCCATGCTTATGGTTGTGGTGGTTGTATCAGTATATCCATCTGGCCAGGAGGGTACATAAGGAGCAGCCTTGACTGCAACTCTCAGTTCCACCTTTCGTTGGTTGCCCTTCTCACACAAGATGCCGTCAGCACAAGACTCCAGGGTTCGCACTCAGACACCAGTCTCACAGGTGGTCACAGTGTCAACCTTCCACCATCTTGTTCACTACTAAATGCATTTCATGCCATCACAAGTTCAAAGCTGGGCTTCTAGTTTCCAATGTACAATACTGTTAATGCTTTTGGCTTTTACACATTACAGCTGCATTAAATAAATGCATTTATGAGAAGTAGGACTACAGTATTCTGCCATACAGTTCTGTTACATGCAGGATTCTCTGAGAAGCTTGATTAAATATTATTTGTGCTGTTTCTGAAGAGCCAATTCTGTTATTATGCCAACTCAGTACCGGGGAAGGGGGTTTACAATATGAAGATGGTGCTGCAGAGCAGAGTGCATGCTGGGAACTAGCAAGAGGAGCTCGGCAACTCATTAAAAGTATAGTGTGTGTGTGTGTTTTTTAATGAATAGGAAAGATGCATAATTAATCAATAAATGGATGAATATTAGAAGGGGATGTGAGACCAGACTGGTATATAAACCCCAAGACAAAAGTACCTTGTAAACTTATCAGATCTGCCAATGTGTTAATAATAAGCCTCTTATGAAGAGTGCTGCATATCGTAGGACTGAAACTTTGTGTGGAGGCTCTCTGGCACCCCCCCCCCGGATCTTGTGGGAGCTGTGTACTACAATTAGAAAGATGCGCCCGATCATCCAGTAGCCTTCTTTTATTTCCAAATGGAAAGTGCCAGTACTCCTGGAAAGTGTGAGTCACTAGAAATATTTATAGTCCATACTTTTGTCTAGAACAAAGGGCATGCAGTCTTACAAGCATAGTTAAATGACACTGAACTTAGCAGACACAATCACATCGGAGCTTACAAGATCTGCATCATGTATTGTATTATCTGCTGTCTGTAATTTGTGACATACAGCAATCCAATGTGGTCCCATGTGTTGGATCCTATTGTAAATGAGGTGGTACATCTCAAAGGTCTTTACCCCAGTGGGGGAAGGATTTAAACATTCAAACACAATATATAAATGTTGAAAAAAATGGACATTTCAGGCCAGCTTCAGCTCTGCTAAATGGGTAATCTGGATTCAAGAAGTATGGCCAGGGGTCTCTCATTCATTGGACTGATGGAGAGTGGCTGCATGTCAGAGATGGGTCTCTCTCTCTCTCCCCCAAGCAAGAAGTAGGAATTATCAGGGTCCTGGGGGAACCCCTGCCCATCCATCCATTCCCTAGCTGCCAAGAACCGGTGCTGCTATGCAGTGGAGGATTGGGGGGAGAGACCAACTGGTGGAATCTGGGGATATAAAGAAGTTTAAGGGGCAGCTAAGTGTCATGGCAGCCTTGTGTGTTGCTACATTTAGAAGGCAGCAGTCCCTGAATCCTATACGGTGGCCAGCTGTGTGTCACACATGCCATGGAGGTAAGGCATGCGAATTTCATGGAGGAAGGATTTTTAATTTTTTTACATTTTTAAATTTTTTATACTTGAAAGTGAGATGAGCACTGCTGCCCATTTTCACAAGCATCAAGTTTTACATTAAAAAACAGATAACAGAACGAAAAATACAAACAATATACAAAAACTAATAAAAGAACAATAAAAAACACACTAATACAACATCATTTTACAAATATTAAATGCACAATTATTTGTGGAGTCCAACCAAGATTTCAATCCATTTTTGAAAGTGTGTACTGTATAACAATCAAGACGTGAACCTGGGATTGAATTAAAGAAAAAAGGGGCACAGTAAAGCAAGAATTTCTGACGCACTACCTTTTTACAAAGCGGGAGTTTAAAAACAATTCTAGATGCAACCCACAAGGCATCTTCACACTCCATGCTGGGCAACTAAGGGGCGGCTTTGGCATTCGCTGTAAAAGGAGATGCCTGACTACCCTCTGAGCAGGACGAAGGGAGCACTTGCACAGCCTTGTTAACTGCTATTATCAGGAGGCAGACAGGGGAAACATCAGGGGAAAAAGGTAGGAAAACATAATTATATAAAACAAATTTGGAAAAGGACATTTTGGCTTTTACCTTGTGTAGCAGAATATCATATTTTATCCTCGCTGCATTAATGGCTTAATGTAAGCAGCATTCTACAGTACCATGTGAGGGACCCAGGTTCAAGAGCCGCCTAAAAGCTCACACTCACAGGGTCACAGGAGGGTAAGCACACCCTCTCCAAAGAGGGAAGGCTTGGGTACATCACTCTACAGTGCCCCCCCCCATTCACAGACAACATGTAAGACTTGGAGAAGACACCCCATCCCTCTGGTCTGCGCCCTAGTGTGTGATGTGAGCACTGGAGGAGTGGGACTGAAAAGGGGAATGAGAAATCTTATGATCAACGTCCATGGAGGGGATTTGATTAAACTCATTGAGGATAAGTGCACCAAGAGCCACAGACAATAGCTTAGGCATAGTAAACACAAGAGGGACCGGAGAAGGCACTTTACTTTTCTCAAAGGGTAGTCAGACTATGGAGTACCACATCAGATTCTGTGGTTCAGGCTGGGTCAGTGCTGATGCACTGTTTAAGACCAGCCTGGATGGTATGCCACCCTCACGGCAACACCAACACAGCAAAATACACACCTGTCGGCAAAATCAACACTTTGCTGACAGGTTGCTGTATTGAATATTGTGCCGGGACGAGGCATGCTGTCTCCGGTCCTGCACCCCACCCTGAATCAACTGTGACTGGGTTGAGAATCCTAAAGACGGGGGGCAGGGGCAGAGCCCATAATAAAAAACAGCACCGGAGACACACAGGAATCATGTAGACCACAACTCATGGTGACATGATTCTGCCTGTGGCGTAGATGCTGGTCGACATAAAGGATGTCAAACCGGCATGGTAGAGCCAGCCTGGACAAGCTCATACTTGGATACATAATCTCAAGGCACACCAGCTGAGATTGCAGGGGATGAACCAGCTGAACTATGGAGCCCTTACTGTTGCTAAAATTCGAGTCAGTAAGAAAATGGGACAATATGAACCAATAAAAACTCTGTCTTTTATATATATTATACTGAATGAAGGCAAACACCAAGCCATCCATTTTCATACATGAATTGAGCTTGCTTGTATTACATTAGGTTTGACAACCTTTCAAAGATAGTGCACATTCATTTTCTTTACAGTTTAAAGACAAAGAACCTCAGTGCACAAGCAATGAGGCAATGGTTACCCCAAAGGACATTGGCCAGGAAGCCAAGTTTCAAAGAAATACAGTTTACAGTTTCTTTATCTGTTATGGGAGAGACCAGCTCCAATGCAGTATCTTGTTTTCAGTGGTGTCCCACTTGTACCCATTATTACAGCTGGGTGGATTAAAGCACTGAGAGATTAAGGGACTTGTTCAGGGTGAGTAAAAAGCTGTGGTGGGCTTTGAGTCTGGGTACCTTAGTTCCCATGTCTGTGCTCAGGGCACTAGGCCATACCTCTTAAACAAGCTTTTAGAAAGCGGTGGACAAGTCATTTGATTTTCATCATCTACAACTTCGGTGATGCAGAGCCACTCTTCCTCCCTTCCTCCCTTCCTCCCCTCCCTCCCTCCCTCCTCCCTTCCTTCCTTCCTTCCTTCCTTCCTCCCTTCCTTTCTTTTCCATCCTTCCCCATCTCCTCCTTCCTTTCTTCCTTCCTTCCTTCCTTTGCAATCAAATCAGACACTGAAGAAAGAAATGCAGTGAAACAGGAGAGAAGGTAAGAGGATGGCATGTCCTGCAATGAGAGCATCCTTGGTCCCAAAGTCCATTTAAAGAAGTACTACAGTCAAAATTTGCAAAACATATGTTGTGCAGAATGTTTTGATTTGTGTGCTTAGTCCTGGTATATCCCTTCCTTTGTTTGCTATTAGGAGTTTTTTTCTCAATTTGCCTACTCGTTTCACTGCCTCTCTGGTTACACTTTAAGTATCTGTTTCATTGTAAACAATCATTAGTTACATGCAGCAAGGTAATCACACTGTACTTACATATTCGTTGCCTGCTGCTACATTACAGTTGCAATGTATTTACAGTGTAGTTACACTGTAATAGTAAAAGTAATAATTTGTTATTGTTCAATCCAATATTAAAAGATCATTACAAAAGTAATCCTAGTACATAAAAAAGCCTTAGTACAATTTGTAAAATACAGTTAAACACATTACAGGTCTCCTAAATATGATGTACATAACAATCATATTGATAAAACAGATCTAATCATTGTTCTTCCTCATTTTTGGGATGGTGAATAAAAAAATAGCCAATCTCTTTATAATATACTCATCCTCTGCCATAAACAGAATTCTTAAAAGGGAAATGCTCATCACAGCCTATAATAGAGATGATTGGACCCAGTCTCAGTGTAGCTCAGTGACACTTAAAACTCATTACTTCCAATAGCTTCATATGAAGTCCGAACTATCCATTGTTTACCTGACACAAAATTGCTGCCCAGGTTAATAATGAGTTAAAAGTGTAACTACCTCCTACTAGTTTTATGGCCTCTGGGGATCTCTATAGTACCATGGTTTCTTGCTCTTTTTCCCTACAATTCCTCTATGGGATGGGAAAGAAGGCTGTCGAGGGGGGTCCGATAAAGGAGGGACTCGGTCTCCCAGGAATGCGGGAAAAGGCCGACTGGTAAGGTGCTGACCGGGGGAAGATGGAATCCCCATGGGAACACGAGCAGGGAAATGGAAGTATATGGAAAGGGTGGACAGTAGTCCTGCTAAATGCCAGGAGCTTGGGCAATAAAATGCCTGAGCTCCAGGCAATGCTAACTGAGGACGAGGTGGATGTGGCAGCGGTCACTGAGACCTGGGCCACCGCAGGGCACGACTGGGACCTGAACCTGGAGGGTTACACCATGTTCAGGAAGGACAGGGAGGAGGGAAGGGGAGGAGGGGTAGCAATAATAGTCAAAAACTGCATTGGCATAGGAAGAGTGGAGGAGGCAGAGGGAACTGTGGAGGTGATTTGGGTCACCTTGATAACAAATGGGGGCAAGAGAGTAAAAATAGGAGTGGTGTATAGACCCCCTGCGCTGGCGGAGGAGATGGAGGAGAGTCTGGTGGCAGATGTTGGGAGACACTGCAAATTGAGCAGAGGAAGGGTGGTGGTGTTGCAGGACTTAAACATGCCAGGAACGGACTGGGAGACTATGACATCCTTGGTGGCTAGGGAACAGAGATTCTTGGCTGTCTTTCAGGATGTGTTCCTAGCTCAGCAGGTGGGGGAACTGACCAGTGAAGTGCAGACACTGGATGTGGTCCTGGCAGACAGTAACCAGATTGGGGGTCTGGATGTAAGGGACCCATTGGTGGGGAGCGACCATGCCATGGTCTGGTTCGGCCTGGACCTAGGAGGGGTAGAAGGATGCACAAAGATGGAGGTAACCGACTTCAGGGGGGCAGATTTCAAGGAAATGGGAAGGATCCTTAAGAAGCATTTGGATGGGATTGGGCCAGACATGGACGCTGACAGTAGGTGGGAAATCATCAGGAGGGGGGTGCAGGATGCTACCAGCACCTGTGCAAGAGTAAGATGAAAATGTGGTAGGACCCGTAAACCCTGTTGGTGGACCAGGGAGGTTCATGTGGTGGTGAGGGGAAAGAAGGTGGCTTATAGGCATTTCAAGTGCTCAAGGAGTGAAAAGGATAGAGGGGAGTACGAGCTGATGGCCAGAAGGGCCACTAGGGTGGTGAGGGTGGCTAAGGCAAGGAAGGAGCAGAACTGGGCCAGGGAAATTAGGAGAGGGAATAAGGGGTTCTTTAGATACATTGGGGAAAAATGAAGGGTGAAGGGGCAGATTAGCAGGATTAAAACTGGGGTGGGATAGGCACAAGATCCGGAAGAGCAGGCTGAGGTACTAAATGAGTACTTCTCCTCAGTTTTCACCAAGGAAAATAGGGGGGCTGCATCATACATGGGAGGAGATGGTGAAACTGGGGGTTGGGGACCCTTACCGATCGTCGGGTCTAGGGAGAGGATGGGCCATCACTGGCAGGAGGGGGGGGAAGGAAAGGCAGGGGGACGAGGTAGTGGAGGTGGAGGTGGAAATCACGGCAGAGAGAGTGAGGGAAGCCCTCAGGTCCCTTAAGGTGGAGAAAGCACCGAGGCTAGATAAATTATATCCCAGAGTGCTGAAGGAACTGGTGGATGTCCTGGTGAAACCCCTGGTGGAGCTTTTCAGCATCTCTCTGAGGATAGGGTGGGTGCCCCAATACTGGAAGGTGGTGCATATAGTGCCTATCCACAAGGGGGGATCAAGGGAGGTGGCAGGGAACTATAGGCCCGTCAGCCTGACATCAGTAGTGGGCAAGGTGATGGAGGGCATTGTCAAGGAAAGGCTATGGGGGGACCTGGAAAAGTCGGGGTACCTGGACGATAGACAGCATGGATTCATCCCAGGGAAATCATGTCAGACAAACCTTGTAGAGTTCTATGACTGGGTGACGAGAGCTGTGGACCTGGGTAGATCGGTGGACGTCCTCTATCTTGACTTCAGCAAGGTGTTTGACTCTGTTCCTCATGGGGGCCTGTTGAATAAGTTGGGAGAAATGGGGGTGGGGAACAAGATGATCAGATGGATAGGCAATTGGCTCCAGGACTGGACCCAGAGGGTCGTGGTTGGTGGGATAGCCTCATCCCCAAGGAAGGTCATTAGTGGGGTCCCTCAGGGATCAGTCCTTGGGCCCTTCCTGTTCAATGCCTATGTCTCTGACATAAGGAAGGGTATCAGGGTGACTCGGTGAGATGAGTCTCTTTTGTGGATGACTCAAAACTGGGGGTGGTGGGTGGGGAGGAGGGAGGGTAGCCCTACAGGGGACCTGGAGCCTGGAAAGGTGGTCTAGAAAGTGGAAGCTGAGGTTTAATGCAGGGAAATGCAAGGTACTGCATCTGGGAGCCAGAAACCTGGGCCAAGAGTACACCCGGGGAATGCTACAAGTCTCAATGGCTGAGAGGGACCTGGGGGTGGTGATGGATGTCAAGATGAACAACTCTGAGACTTGTAGGAGGGCAGCAGCCAAGGCCAACAGGATGCTGGGATGCATCGCTAGAGGGATCACCTCCAGAAGAAGGGAAGTGATACTCTCCTGTATAACTGCTTGGTGAGGCCGCACCTTGAGTACTGCATGCAGTTTTGGAGGCCACACTTAAAGAGGGACATTGAACTTCTGGAGAGGGTCCAGAGGAGGGCAACCAAAATGATCTGGGGCTTGGGGGACAGGACCTATGGGGAGAGGCTCAAAGAGCTAAATATGTACACATTGGAAGAAAGAAGAGACTGGGGAGACATGATAGAGGTCTTCAAGTACATGAAGGAGTTAAATAGGGGAGAAGCAGTCAAGGTGTTCCGAAGGAAGGGGAGGGGCAACTAGAGGGCATGGGTGGAAGCTGGAGGGGGGGAGATTCGGGAGAGAAAGGAAGAGGTGCTACTTCACTGAGAGGGTGGTGGAGCCATGGAATTCACTGCCCAGGGGGCTGGTGGAGGCAGAGATGGTGGAGGGGTCCAGGAGGGGGTGGGACAGATACAGGGGAAGGGTTCTGGATGCAAAGTCCTGTGCAATGGGAATATCTGGGACTGGGAAGGGAGAAGCCAGAGAGGATGAGGGGGGGCAGCAAGATCAGCTCCCAGGGTGGGGGCTGACCAAACGAGCAGACACGAAAGACCGTTAGGCCTATTCTGCTGACATTTTAGTATGTTAGTATTTCCATGTGAATGTGGTACCTTTGGGACCACAGATTCAGCAAGTACTAGTTTACAGTCAATTTTAAAGCAGTACAGCTGTGATTTTGTCACTTTCCTTGTCTAGTGAGCACTGAAGGCTACATTTACAACTTAGCAATCACTTGAGGTCTAATTGAGTGGTAATTCTGTAAGAAACAGCGCAAGTCCTTACTAATTAGAGCATTGATGACCTAGGGTGATGTGTGTGCTTTTTATGGCTGGCTGTAGTTTGATGAAATTAAAAGCTTTAAAAGCAAAACATTTACTCCTGCTGGCTAGACCTAGACAGACATAAAGAGAACTGAAATACTGAAGAAGAGTTATTTAGTTAAGGCCAGAACATCAGGCTCCTATCTTCAGATTACTGCTGCAGTACTTTCCCTCACTGAATCAGTGGCCTTAGATGCATCACTGTCACATGAGACAAAATGCACTGTAGGCCAAAGAAGAGCAATAAACAGTGCTAACATGGAGATCCGTAGAGGCCATAAAACTAGCATAAAACGAGCAGGCAAATTTAGAAAAAAATCCTAATAGCAGACAAAGGGATGGGCACACCAGGACCAAACACACAAATCTAACCACTCTGCACAACATGTGTTTTAGCAAGTTTTGACTGCAGTAGTTCTTTAAGGAAGTTCAGGGGATGCAGTGTGGCCCACTGGTTAGAGCACTGAACTCTGAAACAGAGAGATGCAGGTTCAAGTCCCACCACAGATACTGGCTCACTGCGTGTTCTTGAGTAAGTCACTTGACCTCCCTCTGTTTCAGTCCTCCCACTTGAAAAACTGGGTCAAAGCAGGGACCCCCCCCAAATGAAAACAAGATGCTGTACCTCTGTTGGGATAGTCTGGGTAAATACAAAGTGACATTAAAAGAACTAGAAAGAGATTGCAGTCGCTGCTTTTCAGATTGCAATATCACACCACACCTAATTGTCAGTAATGTTCCCCAGTTTATTTTAATGTAACCCCCCTGCAAATGAGGGTTCCCAGAAGTCTTCCAGGAGCTTGCTTGAATGCTCCAAGCCTGAATGGTGTTTGGCATTTAAGCCGTTTATCTGTGAGTGCTTTTAGAGCCTCTGGTACTGTCTCTTTAAGAGCTGTCCGCCTGCAGACATAATTAATTTGGATGGGAGTCTGTGTGTTTCCCTGCTTGAGTCCCACTCGAGCTACTGCCAAATCGCTCCGTTTCTGCCATCGCTAAGCGGGCAGAAGGAACGCTCTTCAAAGATGTAATTGTTTGCTTGTAACCTGTTAGAGTAATAATGAAAATGCAGTTTGATTTAACCTGCTTTCCTGTAGCAAGGACAGTGCAGAGTAGCTCCCTCATGTTGGTTCTGAACTGCTGAACTGGACCAATCATGGTGGGGATCCTTTAAAATGGAGCCTGTTCTGGGCGAATCAGAACTTGTACTCTCCTCTGGAGCCTGCTGTAAGGGGATTGTAAGGGCAGTGACTCTGGGAAATGTAGTTTTGACCTTGGTGCCTTTTTCCACCAACAGGGGGAGTTTACTGTGAATGACAGCCAGACCAGCCAACAGAATAGTGTGGAGCTAAAGGAAATGTATTGCTCTGGGACTGGAAGAGTTAGATCAGTTTGGGCAGTGAAGAGACAAGGAGCTCTGTGCTAAATCTTCGGTGTATAGTTTTAGCGCGGGAAGCACGTGTAAGGCCCTGAGTTTTCGGTCTGCAGCCTGTGCAAGAACCCGTTCGGACTGAATCTGACCTGTAGGAGAAGAAATGAGATCTGAAGAATAGAAACCAGGCTCACCCTGTAGAAGACTGGAGAAATTGCTGAATCGCGCTCGGTCTGTCAGGAACTGAAGCTGCTGTGTGTTCTCCCGGGTATCGTGCAGTAATTGCGGTCAGGATCGAGAAGCAGCCTGCCTGGTATAGTACTTTCCTTTTACATATAAATGTGTGTAGTGCTTGTGGAGAATCGTGTTTCCAATCCCCTGTACAGTAAATAGAGTGCAAGAAGCTGGAAGTAAACCCCAGCTTAATCCAGACTACATCTATTTGCTCTAAACTGCAGTACGGTCCAGTCACAAGGACCTTGTCCACATGGCCTGCTCCTCCTGGCAATCCAAGACAATCTGCCTTCCATCCAGTTCCCAGCACTGAGTTTGTGAGTACAAAGCAGGGTAGCTCCCTGCCATCTGTTTATCAAATTGCAAGTGTGTCATCTAATTGTTGTTCTTTTCATTTCTGCACGAACTGAGCCCTCCGGCTCCGGATTACAGTTGGGTATTGTGCAAGTGTTTTTTCCATCACAGGGCCCCAACCAGCTGCACCGATCCTGGCTAGACCCCCCCATCCTGGGTACCCAGTGAAAGTGACAATTTGGGACTCTGAATATGTGCACAGTACTGTGATTTTTAATGTGTTTAACCTAATTAACCTGATTTCCCCCTTCCTTGTTACAGCTCCTTCAATAAATCAGATCTGTTGGTTTCAGCAAAGTTACACGGCTGAGGTATTCATTTATGTTAAAGTATTGTACTGTGGTTTTTGCACTGTATCATCTTGTTTTACAGGGGGTTCCCAGAGTCCAGTCGACAGAGCCAGTCCTGGGGGTAAGTGTACATTGTGAAGATATTCCTAATGCATTGTGTGGGTCACTAGTGGGAAGAAAGGGGGGTTACAGTGTCCCAGAGGGCTGTGACCAAGTTAGTTTAACTCATTCAGGCCTAGATACATCTGTAGGTGGAGTCTGAAAGCATAGCCACTCAGGACAATAACGCCTGTAGATGTACTCAGCTGACTTTCACTGAGGCCTAGAAACGTCTGAGGAAGTTGGCAGTTTTTCCCTAAATATTAAACAAACCGAATTGCTTAGAATTGATTGCATAGTACCATTAGAAAGGTCATTTTGTGCTGAACAATTTTGCTGCTGATACTTTGTGTCTATCACGTATACTTTAGGAGTTATTCACATTTGTTTAAGATATGGTGTACATTGCTGACATTTGTCTCTCAAGCCTCACCTAAGCACTTTGAATAAATCTGAAAAAAAACATAGTTGGTATTTCAGCTAGTATAAAATAAAAACTAAATGGATTACAATTGATTGCATAGCACCATTAGAAAGGTAATTTTGTGCTGAACACTTTTACTGCTGATACTTTGTATCTACCTTGTTTACTTTAGGAGTTATTTGCATTTGTTTAAGGTATGGTGTTCATAGCTGACATTTGTCTCTCACGCCTCACCTAAACACTTTGAAAAAAATCAGACAAAAATCAGTTGTTTGGTATTTCAGCTAATATAAAATAAAAACTAAACTGATTACAATTGAATGCATTGCACCGTTGGAAAGGTAATGTTGTGCTGAACAACTTTGCCACTCATACATTGTGTGTAGCACTTACGGTTCAAGAGGTAGTCACATTTGTTTGTGGCATGCTGATTATGGCTAGATTTTGCTTAGAAAGGCCCAGGACGCCAGTGCTAAGAGTATACATGGCACAAGTGGTAGAAGTCTAGGAGCTCTTGTGGCATGAATGAGTTAACTACTGCAAACCCTGACCTCTGGGTGGAGGCACCCGCCATTGGACCTAGTCCCCTCAACCTGTTAGTAGTTAAGCAGGCAGGGGTAGTAGCCCTTGGGATAGTGCCACCTAAGGGTTACATTAATGTACAAAGGTCAGTGGTGTTATGGTTCAACAAAGCAAATATTTTGTGCCCCAGTCAGCAGGCAGCTTAACACTTAGCTTCAGAGATTTCTTTCTACACAGATTTGCAGTGCTACCAGCGACTAGTTACTGCACTTTAAAAGAGAAGAAAAAACCCTGCTGTATTCTGTGCCTAGCTGGATTCTATTTAATTACACCTGTCAGCTCCATTTCCCACTACCCCTGATTTAGTGTTAGTGTAATGGCCTGCTTTCTAAATCAAGGTGAGAATCTGATAGGGCTGCAACGCAGGTTTTCTGTTTCCCTTTAATCACAGTGTGAAGGTAGGCAATGGAAAAAAGAAGCTCCCATACTGAGGTACACCCGGGACAGGAGCTCTGTCCAACCTTCGAAAATATACCGAAAACAACTTGGGGCAGTGCCACATGCACTGAGGGACAGCTGGGACTGGGGCTCTGTCTATCCCTCCAAAATATGCAGCAAAGCAAACGGGGGGCAGTGCCCCATGAACTGAGGACTAGATGAGACTGGGGGATCTGCCCTTTCACCAAAATATGCAACAAAGGATGCAGGATGATGCCCCATGCATTTGAGGGTAAGCTGGGACCAGGGATCTGTTCTCCCTCCCAAATATGCAGCAAAGCACACAGGCATAGAGTCCCACACACTGAGGGCCAGCTGGGACTGGGGATCTGTTCTCCCTCCAAAATATGCAGCAAAGTACACAGGCATAGAGCCCTGCACACTGAGCTGGGTCCAGGGATCTCTCCTCCTTCCAAAGTATGTAGCAAAGCACACAGGGACAATGCACCACACACTGAGGGACAGATGGGGCTGGGGATCTGTTCTCCCCTCCAAAACATGCAGCAAAGCACACATCAACAGTGTCCCTTGCATTAAGCAACAGCTAGTACTGGGGATCTGTACACCCCTCCAAAATATGCAGCAACGCACACGGGGTAGTGCACCATGCACTGAGGGACAGCTGGGACTGGGGATCCATGATTCCTCCAAAATATGCAGCAAAGCACTTAGGGACAGTGCCCCAAACCCTGAGGGCCAGCTAGGACCAGGGATTTATCCTCCATCCAAAATATGCAGCAACAAACACTGGGGCAGTGCCCCACACACTGAGGGATAGCTGGGACTGAGTTTCTGTCCTCATTCCAAAATATGCAGCAAAACACATAGAGAGACAATGCCTCACATGCTGAGGGACAGCCGGGACTGAGGAATCTATCTTTCCTCCAAAATATGCAGCAAAGCACACAGGGATAGTGTCACACACTGAGGAACAGCTTGGACTGGAGATCTGGCCTCCTTTCAAAATACATTATACAGTAAAGCACACAGGAACAGTGCCCCCACACATAGAGGGCTAGCTGAAACCAGAGGTCTGTCCTTCCTCCAAAATATTCAGCAAAGCACACAAGGACAGTGCCCCACACACAAAGGGTCAGCTGGGACTGGGAATCCATCCTCCACCCAAAATATGCAGTTAAACAGACAGGGACAGTGCTCCACACCTTTATTATCCATCCTCAAGAGAACTGCCCCGTGGCATTTTCCTCTGTTGTCATTGCTAAATGGAGCTGGTGAAACTTGCTATCATTGTCCAGAGAGAGCGACAGAGAATTGAGAGAAAAAAAATACAACAAGAATCCAATCTAGTAAAGGTCACAAATAAATAATACAAAAAAAGAAACTTCCCCAAGCACAGGAAGCAGAGAATCAAATCTATTTATTGGTACCCCGAGGAACCGAGAAGTAATAAAGGAGAAACAAAATTGTTTTCACTTCAAATTAGATCACAAGTGGGTAATAAAACAAAACTTTTGACTGCTCCATATGAACCAGCTGCTTAGGTTATGTTGGGCTCTGGCTCAGAATGCAGCCGTCATTTAAAATAAACCTAATTTGTTAACTGCATTTAAAAATACCAGTCCAATCTGGTTAGGTTACTGCAGCAGTAAACTTAGTGTGCAAAACTCATGCATTAATATCGTAGGTTTATAATTCACCCTTTTGATTTAGCATTTTTTTCTAACAAGAGCAAGTGCTGTAACTTAACAGACAACCATATTATATGAACTGCATACAGCTGTTGGATAATCAGCTTTTTGCACAATGTGTAGACAGAAAGAAAGATATAGATAGATGGTTAGATAGATGGACAGACAGACAAATAGAGATAGACAGAGAGACAGACAGCAAGACAGGCAGAGATATACAGCAGTTAGAGAGCTAGCAGACAGACAGAAAGGCAGACAGACAAACAGCTAGACAGATGGATAGATATGTACCTCACTTACTTGTATCTATTGTCAAAATCAAAAAAGTTATATCCTGGTGCTACTATATTGACAGCATAGTGATGATGCTGGAAGTGTGGAAATAATATGTTATTCCAACTGCAGCCTCATCATGGTGTTTTCTCCACACTTCAAGCAGCATCATGATGTTATGTCTACATGTTCGACATCATAGTGACATACTTTAACTAATGGGAGAGCAGCTCTCACAATGTTTGATGACATCCCAAGGACCTTGTGCTGCTCTGCAAAGCAGCACAATTCAGAGGGAAACTTCAATTCTCATTTAAACAGTCCTTTTCATTTTTTATGTTTGCTTGCGCGCACAGCTTAGGAGAGAAGCAGGGTTTTGGAGGTGCAACACTGTGGGGGCCAATGGCCCCAGTGCCTTTTGAGGCTTGGCCCACTTTCCCCAATGCAGTGGCAAGCTGCTGCTGAAACTAGTCCAGCCAGCGTGACAGCACCTTGAAATGAATCCACCGCTGCAATGAGGGAGCGACCCGTCACTGCAGGGCGGTACCTTGCCGTCCCTCACCCAGTCCATTTGCTGAAGGGGGAGCCCACTCCCTGTCGGCGTACTGTAACCCCCTTCCCCATTTGTTGTGTGCCGAGGGGGTGCTCAATCCCCTCGGCATCATCGCTCCCCAACAGTCTTTCTTTGCCGATGGGGCCCCAATCCCGTCGACTTCATTCCTCCCTTCCCGTTCAGTTTGCTGATGGGGAGCCCGCTCCCCATCGGCATAATGTCCCAATTTGTTGTGTGCTGAGGGGTGCCAATTCCCTTGGCTCTCCCCTCGGTATGAGCTGACAGGGTGCCCAATCCCCGTCGGCTATAGCCCCCCAAAAACACTCAGGGGTACGCTGGGAGCCCCCAGAGTGCCAATGTCCCTGTAAAAAATCCTCATGATATTTATTTTTAAACCTGTAAAACAGAAAACGGTTCATTGTTGAGTTAGGTGGTCCCTCCCCAACCTGCGCCCACCCTCTGCACACCTTACTCCCCACACCCCTCACCCCATACTTCCTCCGAGCCCAGCACAACAATCTTCGGTTGACCAGGAACATGTCTGCACTCTTCAAAGCCAACCGTGAACTGAAGAAATGCTGTTAAGCTGTATAATGGCATAAATGGGTGTTTTCAACTTTGGTGCATATCTCAGGCATTTTGGGGAATTGTGGCACCAAATTTTCATGAATTCAGCCACTGCCATGGTGTTATTCAGTCCCGGAAGGTGATTTTGCAGTCACTGTGTGGAATCACCTTTCGGGACTGAGTAACGAAACAGCAGTGCCAGTGTTCATGAGGTGGGCTCTCAAAAAGCCTATGTTGCAAATTTGGTGGAAAAAATCCAAAAAATGACTTTTACGAGCGTGTGTTGCGTCTGTTTCCAGCCAAGCTCATACCTTCTCGAATCTGTAATATTTTCACTCCAGATTTTCAACATTGGCATTTTTCCACACCTCCTTATGAACAGTGCAGCTGTCATTTTTCACATCCTGACTAAAATGTGTTTTCGTACTTCCGGCGCAGAATAGAACGGTCACTGTGGGAAATCAGTATTTGGGACACATTAAGAAAGTCATAGTGACACCATTCAAGAGCAGAGGTCCTAAAATGCCTATGTTGAAAATTTGGTGATGAAATCCATAAAATGGTTGTGTTATGAGCATGCGTTGCGCAGTTTCCATGCATGCTCGGAAGTGCGCAAATTTGTAATATTTTCACTCCAAATTTTCAACATTGTCATTTTGCCACACCTCCTTATGAACAGTACAGCTGTCAGTTTTCATATCCTGCCCGAAATATGCATTTGCACATCTGCAGCACAATGGCGCGGTCGCTGTGGGAAATTAATGTTTCGAACAGAATCATAGTGACAGTGTTCATGAGCAGAGGTCGCAAAATGCCTATGTTGAAATTTTGGTGAAATAGTTCCACTAAATGACTGCGGTACAAGCATGTGTTGCGCAGTTTCCACGTACGCTTGGAACTTCGAGCATTTTTAATATTTTCACTACAGATTTTCAACACTGTCATCTCTTCACACCTCCCTATGGATGGTACAGCTGTCATTCTTCACATCCTGCCTGATCTGTGTTTTCACATATCTGGTGCAGAATGGCATGGTCGCTGTGGGAACTCGAAGTTCGAGACACATTAACAAAATTACACTGCCACTGTTCATGAGAAAAGGTCACAAATGCTTTCATGAGGTGGGGGTCACAAAAAGGCCATGTTGAAAATTTGTAGTGCAAATACCAACACACGCCCAGGGCATTAGGGTTTCTAACCATAACGTCACACCTTGTACAGACTGACAGGCATCAGAGGTATAACTCTGGATCACTGGCTGTAATGCTTATGCCATCCCACCCCCACCCCACCCTGAAGCCAATGACAGGCATCAAGGTGTGCCTCGCACTCTTCAGCCCCAGACGTCACCCCATTCTCCTGTACTGCACCCATTTCAGTGTATGTCCTCATGAAATGGGGTGACTGTGAAGCCGAACACCCCAAGGCACACCTCAACACTTGTCGGTGTCTACAGGATAGGATGAGGTAAAATGCCGTAAGCATTATAATAACCAACAGGCACACCCCAATGCCTGTCCATCTCTGCAGGGTGATGGTGGGATTGGCGTGAGTTCAATACTTCACTGCCCCTCCTATTCTGCATCTGTCTAACTCCTCCACATCCAATGCTAATATCAGCAAGCAAACATTTGGTATTGACAAATGCTTGTTTTTCTTCAAATTTCAGCCATGAAAGGCACACTGAGCCAAAGCTCATTTTCAGGTGCAGCCTAGGAGAACAGACATGTTAAGTGACTTGCTTGAGATCACACAGTACATATATGAGAGGTGGCTGTGAGTCTTAAACCAAGGACTACTGGGTCTTTAGATTGACAGCCTGATACTTTACACATCTAGACTATACTGCCTCCAATGTTGCGGCATAAGCAGCATATGAGGATAAGACCTTCATAACACACTTGCGCTTTGCCACTGGTGAGTTGTGGTTCTTACACTCACATGTGTGTGGTGGGAGGGGGGCCCAGATGTCTGTGGCTCAAAAGGAGGCATGCTTGCCTCGGAGGCCAGAAGATTTAAAGGTTGTGGGTTATAGCCCCACACCAGATAATTGGGGTAATACTCATAACTGACAACGCAGTGTAGTACAAGGGGCTGCATCACTGTTGAGGTGCCATCCTTTGGATGAGACATTAAACCAAGGGCTGTTTACCTATCCCTAGTCAAAGTCCAGGTGGAAGTTACAGATTCTATGACACTTATCAAAGAACAGTAGGGGAATTATATGTATATATGTATGTATGCATGCAGTGTAAAAAAGCAGCACAGAAGGCCAGCAGCATCCTCGGCTGTACAGGTAGAGGGATTACATGTAGGAAATGCAAGGTAATTGTCTTGCTGTACAGGTCCTTGGTCATGCCACAACTGGAGTACTGTTCTGGAGACAACACCTAAGAAAGGGCATAGACTGCTTGGAAAGGGTTCAGAGGAGGGCCACCAAGATGGTTCAGAACCTGCATCAAGAACAGTATGAAAAAAGACTCAGTGAACTAAACTTACACTCACTAGAGCAGAGAAGAAATAGGGGGGACATGATAGAGACATTCAAATACGTAAAGGGAATCAACATGGGCCAGACTGGGAACCTATTCCAGGAGAATAAAACAATGCGTACTAGGGACCACAATCTGCACCTAATGGGAGTCAGATTTAGAACTAATGTGAGAAAATATTTTTTCACAGAGAGGGTGGTGGAACCATGGAACAGTCTACCCCCAGAGGTGGTAGCATCGAAGACAGTATGAAAATTCAGGCTAGCATGGGACAGGTAATATAGACACATAAGGGATAATAAAACCAGGTAGGGGGGTAGAAATGTCTTGGGCAGACTAGATGGATCACACGGTCCCCATCTGCCATCTACTTCTTATGTGTGTACGTATGTATCTATTGATTGATTGATTAATACAACGAGAGTACAAATAAATTGTGAAAGATAAACACAGAGAATACTGGATGGGCAACTATGCAGAACCAGTGTGTTCTGCCACAGAGGGGTTCTGATTCCCTCTGACCTCGAGAGTGAAGCTCGAGAGGTCCATGGGAATCAGAACCCCGAGGTGGCAAAACACACTGGTTCTGCATAGAATTGCTTATCTTGTATTTTTTACCCAGTTACCAAAGACTAAAATAAATTAAAAAAATAAATAAAAAATAAAATAATTTTTTGATAGTGTACCGTGTGAAATATGTGTTTTGTGAGTTCTTTTGCTTTCAAAATAAAACTGACTCATGCAGTCTCTAAAGGTTCTAGAATGCTTTTCTAACACAGTAGGGTAGAATCACATTCCATGACCTTGGAACTGTGGTAGAACAGCATTTTGAAAGGGATGGAATTCTATACAGAACAACACTCTACTATATAGAGGATAATGTATGGTCCTCTATCATTAACCGGTCAGTTAACAGTCGAGAGGTTGCCAGGGCGACCATGTAAACCTCGAGAGCGAAGCTTGAGAGGTTTACATCGCCATGGCAACCTCGAGACGGTTAAAATTGACCGGTTGCTGATAGAGGGACCATACATTATTTTTTATAGTGTATGGTCCCACTATCAAAAATTAAACGGCTTACATTTTTTAAAAAGTCACCGCCGTGGCCCTTCAGTCCTTCCCCATTGGTTTCCCTTCAGTCGGTTCCCCGTCGGAAAAAAAGACATGCGCAGAGACCATCATGAAAGAAAGACCTATCGATGTGACGTAGATCTATAGGTTAACAACATATCTACGTCACATCGATAGGTTAACAACCTTAGGAAATGATTTCCTAAGGTTAACAGCGTTCTAACATACATTATATGTTATTATAGTGTATAGTGGAACCTTGTTATGCATGGAATTCCATGCCTGGAATATGCTTGTTGTGCTGCAGTAGTGACATCATTATGTTGTTGTGTTGCAGTAATGATGCCACTGCTGCAGCACAACAACTTAGAATTCTGCCTGTTGCTGAATTCTGTTGCTAGCCTTGCTTGTAGAGCAGAAAGCAGCTAACTAAAAGAAGCTACATTTTCTTATTAATTTAAAACGTATATCTCAGAAGGAGTCAGTGTCTGTTAAGATTAAGTAGACAGATAACTTTATTAGAAGTAGAAGGGGTCTTATTTAGGGTTAAAAAAAAGAAAGAAAAGAAAGAAAGTCAGTGTGTGTTCTGTGCAGTGAAGGGTACTGTATCAGCGGACTTTCCTAAACCAGTAGGAGGAAAGAGAGCTTACCTGGGGGTGTGGTTTAGACACTATAAAAGCAGGTGAGTCAAATTACAACTTCCTGTTGCTAGCCTTTTTTCTTACTAATTGCCCTCCATCCCACCCACCCAAAGCTAGTTCTACTTTTATAGCCACTGGATTTGACTGTCAACAGGAACTTCCTGTTTGGCAGTAGGAAGGAAAGGATCATAGAGAAACATTGGTTTTGTCAATCCTAAGTAAAGTAGCTCACCCCAGCTGCTGGTGGTCTGATATTCAGCAAGGAAGAAGGAGGCTACTGAAGAAGATAGGAAGTTGCTGTCCCAGAACAGGAAGGGTGAGAGTTGTAAGGAGAGGAGAGAGAGAATAAGCATCCAGAGAAACAGTAGAGGGACACAAAATAAGACATGATAGGGTGGTGCAGTGCAATGGCTGTGGGGCGGCAGTGTTCGGAGACATTCTGGAGGCTGCGATGCTGCCCTATTTGCAGCACTTCTCTGGTCTGAGAGAGGAGGTTGCCCGCCTCCAGGCTGACCTGGCTAGGATTTAGAAATTCCTCCCCACCCAGGGACCACCAGGGCCAATGCCACTACCTCAGAGGTTGCCAAGAAAGAGGAGAGGCTGGACCAGGTGGATCAGGAGGAGAGGGTGGTGGAACAGAGTTGCATCCCTCCAGCTGTACCTTCCACATCCATTCGCCTTCTGGTGGATAGTGGTTCCTCTATGGAGGCACCTGCAGTGGAGACCAAGGAGGATGCTGGGAACCTCACAAAGGAGACCCACAGGAGGGTGGCATGGGACCCCACAGGGGAAGGAAACAACTCCTGGTGGGGGACTCAATCATTAGGGGGGTAGAAATGGGGGAGGAAGGGAGAGGGAGGAAAGGTGCCTTCCTGGCACCACGGCTTGGAAGGACAGGAAGCGAATCCTGAAGATCGTGGGAGGAGCTGCACGAGGGAGGGAGCTGGATGTCATTGTCCACCTAGGGACAAATGACCTGGCTAGGAATGGGATCAGAGTAGTGAAAGAGGAGTTTGTAGAGTTGGGAAGGGGCCTTAGACAAGTAGCGCATATGGTAACCTTCTCAGAGGTGCTGCCTGTCTATGGCAAGGGAGATGATAGGGCACTTCTCACAGGGAATTCAATGAGTGGTTGAAAACTGGTGTGGAGCTCAGGGTTTTGGCTTCATTGGGGACTGGGGAGCCACCTTGAGGGATGCAGACCTATACTGGTGTGACGGTCTGCATCTGTCCAGGGGGGGAACCAGGATCCTAGGTGAGAGGTTTAAATGCTTCATTGGCAAGCATTTAAACTAGCCAAGGGGGGAGGCACTGAAAAGGAGCAGGGAAATCCAAGCCTTCCCCTACAAAACATGGTGATCAGTGAGGTAAACGCCAAGGTACAGAAGTTATTATGGAGCAGAACAGATTTAAATGTAAAAAAAGGCAAAGGCAGTAAGGACAGAAATGGGGCTAAAAGGGGTAAGGCTATCAAAAAGTGGAGGGTGATGAGTACCAATGCCCGTAGTCTGTGTAACAAGCTCCCTGAACTAGTGGCCTTGATGGAAGAGGGTTGCCTGGATATTGTGGCAGTCACAGAAACATGGTACACAGAGAACCATGACTGGGATGTCAACATACCAGGATACAATCTACAGGAGGGACAGGGAGGGTAAAAGAGGAGGAGGAGTACTCTCTATGTAAAGGAAGGGATCAAAGCAACAGAACTAAAGAGTAAACAGGGAGCAGATGAGGCATTTTGGGTCACCCTGGAGACAGGAAATGGCACCACAATCCGCATGGGGGTTGTATACAGACCCCCATCTCAGGGGGAGGGAATAGACAAGGAAATGATAGAAGGCTTTCTTAGAATGGCAGAAAAAGGGGAGATATTGTTGATGGGGGACCTGAATATGCCAGATGTTAACTGGAGCACCTTTGCTGCAGGCACATCCAAGAGCAGGGTCATTCTTGATGCCCTACAGGGGGCATGCCTCAGACAGCTAGTATTGGAACCCACTCGGGAGGGAGCAATCTTAGACCTGGTACTTTCAAATGGGGATGGAGAAAGAATCTCAGATTTAGAAGTGGTAGCCATCTAGGAACAAGCGACCACCAAACAGTGTGGTTCACGATAAACACAGCCATACAATCAAGCCATACAAAAGCAAGAGTACTGGACTTTAGGAGGGCTGACTTTGGGAAAATGAAAGAATGCCTCAGAAAAGCACTAACAAACAGGCAAGAAGGAGGGGTGGAGGAACAATGGGGAGTGATCAAAACAGCCATCACAGAGGCAACAAGCCTTTGTGTAAAGCAAATCAATAAAACACAATGAAGGAAAAAACCGCTATGGTACACAAAAGAGGTGGCAGGGAAGGTTAAGGAGAAAAGGACAGCATTCAGGAAATATAAGGAAACACAGAAGGAGCAGGACAGAGAACTTTATCAGTTAAAGCAGAAAGAGGCTGGGAAGGCAGTCAGAATAGCAAAGCCCAAACCGAGGAAAGGATAGTCAATTCTGTTAAGAAGGGGGATAAGACCTTTTATAGGTACATTAGAGAGCGAAGAAAGACCAAAGGAGGGATACTGAAGCTTAATAAAGGGGAAGGAATGTGGGTAGAGGGTGACAGTGAAAAAGCAGGGATACTGAACGACTATTTCTGCTCAGTATTCACAAAGGAAGAGGAGGGGGAGTTACCTAAACCAAACAAGAGAAACACTCTGAAGACGGGGGTCAATACCAGTCCATTTACAGAAGAAAGGGTTCTGAAAGAACTAATAAAATTGAAGGTGGACAAAGCAATGGGGCCTGATGGGATTCACCCAAGAATTCTAAAAGAACTAGGGTAGAACTAGTGACACGCTGACTACTCTCTTTAACAAATCATGGGAGGATGGGGTGGTACCGAGGACTGGAGGAGGACAGATGATTCCTCTTCACAAAAGTGGGAGCAGGACAGAGGCAGGAAACTACAGACCAGTTAGTTTGACCTCAATGGTGGGGAAAATGATGGAATCACTTCTGAAGGAAAGAATTGTTGAGTACCTAGAGGCCAGTGGGGCACAGGACCCAAGGCAGCATGGGTTCACGATGGGAAGGTCATGTCAAACGAATCTAATAGATTTCTTTGACTGGGTGACCAAAGTAGTAGACCAGGGAGGGGCTGTGGACATGGCCTACCTAGATTTTAGCAAGGCATTTGATACAGTCCCACACAAAAGATTAATACACAAGACAGCCAGCCTTGGAGTGGGTCCCAAGGTGGTAGCCTGGATAAAAAATTGGCTGAGACAACAGGACGCAAAGGTAGTAGTAAATGGAGTACATAGTGAAGAAAGGAGGGTTACTAGCGGGTACCGTAGGGTTCAGATTGGGACCGGCCTTTTAATGTCTTTATAAGTGACATTGCAGAGGAACCGGAAGGAAAAGTATGTCTCTTGCAGATGACACAAAGATCTGCAACAGGGTTGATACACAAGATGGAGTGGAAAGGATGAGAAGGACTTGGCAAGGTTGGAGGAATGGTCAAATGTATGGCAGCTCAGATTCAATGCAAAGAAGTGCAAGGTAATGCACATGGGAAACAAAAACCAGGGAAGCATACACAATGGGGGGTGAGATACTGACAACAGTAAAAACAGAAAGGGACCTGGGGGTAATTATATCAGATGACCTAAAGGTGGGCAAGCAATGTGAGAAGGCAGTAAGGAAGGCTGGGGGGGTACTGGGATGCACAGGAAGAGGCATCAATAGTAGAAAACAGGAAGTTGTTATCCCTCTGTACAGACAGTTGGTGAGACCCCATCTGGAGTACTGTGTGCAGTTCTGAAGACCCCATCTCTGAAAGACATAGACAGAGTGGAGGCTGTCCGAGGAGGGCAACCAAAATGGTGCAGGGTCTGCACAGAAGACATCTGAAGAAAGACTAAAGAGCTTAATATGTATACTTTTGAGGAAAGAAGAGAGAGAGAGGGACATGATAGAAACGTTCAAGTACCTCAAGGGAATTAACAAAGTCCAGAGGTAGCATCTTCCAGAAAAAGAGATGTGCAAGAACAAGGGGGCACAATTTGAAGATAGAGGGGGGACGGCTCAGGGGTAATGTGAGGAAGTATTTTTTCACTGAGAGGGTTGTGGATGCATGGAACAGCCTCCCTGAGGAGGTTGTGGAGTCAAGAACAGTGGGGGACTTCAAGAATGCATGGGACAGGCATAAGGCAGTCCTAGTGGGGGGTAAGAGGAAGTAACCTGTTTGTTAACTTTGATCTGCAGCTTATCTGTTAGGTAGGAAAATGGGCAGACTAGGTGGGCCAAGCGGTCCTTATCTGCTGTCAAATTCTATGTTTCTATGCCACATAACTGTTTCCTCTATCCAGTCGAGCTGGAAGCTTTTTTTTTTTACTTGAATTTACAGAAAAAGCTGCAGCAAATTGAATCAGTAATCTGAGCCAGCCCTCAACCCTCAAATGCCTCCTCCCCAACACTCAATTCACTGAAAGGACACAGAGTGTTTGACATAGACAGGCACAGATGCCCAATACACTATAAAAGATAATGTATAGGCATCCATACACAGACAAGCCTGTGTCTTCATCTCGAGTGTTCTATGACAACCAAGAAACCTCTCGAGCTTCGCTCTTGAGGTTCCTGGTTGCCATAAAAACTCTTGATGCAGACAGTCTTGTTGTGTCTGGCTGCCCATGCATTACCCTCTATTTGGTGCCCAAGTTACAAGATAACATATTCTTTGGCAAGTAAGGTATGTCACAATCAGTATCTTGTAACCTAGGAACATCATAATGGACTACTGAACCAATCAGAGAACAGCTTTCACAATGCCGATAACATCAAAACAGACCTGTAAAGCACTGATGCCAGCACTTCCAATCAAAAAGAAACAGTTGTATCTTCACACAAACAGCTGATTTAGAAGTTATGACCAGCAAACCAGTGCTGTCTAAACCCCATATACGATAGCTTGACTCAAAATATGCAGTTTATCATCACTCGTGAGGGGACAGAACTTTCATAATTCATGACTCTGCTACTTGTGAATGATGGTCTTGCCTTCTCATACTTGAAGATAAATGGCAATAATAACTGGTGACCCCCCCTATAATGGCTGGGTATGCACTCTTAGGACTATAAGGCCACGAGCCCAAAGGGTGAGTGGCATTATTGCCCTAATTAGCCCCCCAGGGTGGGTATACTTTCGAATGTTCCACCCCTACACATTGTTTGCTGAATATACTGTAATAATTAGAATGGTTATTGTTAAGAAGATTGCATCTGTGCTCACATTATGGCACCTGAAGACCTCTTGCAGCAAGGGGGGAATGGTGTGTAGTGAGTGCAGGTAGGAGTTTGGGAGATTTCTGGGTTTGGGAGGGTTTTGTGTGTCTTTTTTCCAGGTTCTTTTGCAGCTTGTTAATTGGTTTGGCTAGCTTCCTAATTATGTATTAACGGCATTATTAGTATTGTCCCACAGGGTTTAATGTAGTGTAGGTATATACTTTTCATTAGTGTAGGTACAGTCAATTCCACTTGTAAGCCATTCACACGTATGCACATTCCGGATGTATGCACAAAAATCTGTTGTCCCGATTCCTGTCCTGTTCTCTCATTTGGCTGTATGCACACTGAATTTCAGTTGTATGCACATTTTTCTCCTGAGAGAAGCTTTCCAAGCGGTCATTTTCACCTGTCTAGCAGGTGTTAATGCAGATGTTAATGACATCTGCTAAAGCAACCCTCTGTCCCTTTGTCTTTCCCCACCTCCCCCACACTATTAAGCAGCATCTGAACCCCCTCCCCCCACTCCGTAATGCAGAATGGGAAACGGACTGATGCAAAGCTGAACTGCCCGTAGGACTGCATCCAGCACAGCAGTTTTGAAGATTTTCTCCGTATCTCTGATACAGCGTTTGCAGTTCAGCATTTTCAGCCCCAGTTGAAAAGTGATTTAAAGATTTAGCACCCCCCCCCAAAAAAAAAAACAGTCATTGCTGAGGTTGAACTTGGACTGGGACCAAAAGGAACTGAGTTTTGTATGCTATAGATGATTTTCTTTTCCAAGCCAGAAACGGACTAATGCAGATCGAAACCAACCAGCATAGGACTGGAACTGGGACAGCACTCATTGAGATTGTCTCTGTGTCTCCAATATAG
This sequence comes from Neoceratodus forsteri, assembly GCA_016271365.2. Lineage (NCBI taxonomy): Eukaryota > Metazoa > Chordata > Ceratodontiformes > Ceratodontidae > Neoceratodus > Neoceratodus forsteri. The sequence goes on from CM028131.1 coordinate 233,923,098, forward strand.
CATTCACATCCCCAAGTAAAAGTGATTTAAAGATATGCACAAAGACACAGAGACACTATGGCATTCACCACCCGACATAGGGCAGCCCGAAACAGCACATGGTCACACCGATGAAAAGTGATACTGTACAGCATTCGCAGTTTGGCATAGGACATTGACATTTCAGAGGTACTGTAGGATACTCACTGTTTTAACTAGTTAACTAACTAGGCAGGAAGGTTTAGGTAATTACTGGTGTTTAAGGCACTTAAGAACACCATTTGCCACTGATTTCAATGGCAACCATTATTTCCTATATATATTTGGTTGTATGCAATTTCAGATATATGCACAAAAATGGCTTGTCCCGAGCTTGTGCATACATCTGGAATACACTGTATATACTTTTAATTGTTTGATTGGTGTAGGTATATAGCTTTAATTAGAGCAGGTATTTCCTTTTAATTGATAGATTAGTCGCAGGTATACAGGGAAATAAATGATGGTCTTTTCAATGGGGAAAAGTTCATATATATATATATATATATGTATATATACACACGTGTGTGTATATGTATATAGAAGAACAAGGAACCTCTGTGCGCAGGCACTGAGGCAATGGTTACCCCAAATGGCATTTGGCCGGGAAGCCAAGTTTCAAAGAAATACAAAATCACACATGCCCCCACAATGCAAAGCATCATGGGCTGCATATGCAAATCACCACAGAATATTATGCTGGTTCAACTTTAAACAGAAATGCATGGTACCGAAAGGCCTCTTACACAGTTTGCAAAGGATGCCAACAGAAGACATAGACACATGTTTTGTCCTACCAGGACTCATCAGTGTGCTCGTCTGTTTGACACCCAGTGGAATGAACCAGCTACCCTAAGATGGTCTATCTGAGTTATGCTGTGGTGAACCCAATATGTATATATATATATATTTATATATATATTCATTGCAAAAAACTTTATTAATGCATCAGTTAAGGTAGCAGCAAAAGGAAGGAAATGAGGCATTAGGGTTTCCAACTCGTAACGCCTCACCCCCACCCCTACCCTGCAAGGACTGACAGGTGTCAGGGGTGTGCTTTGGGGTCACTGGCAGTAACACTCACGCCATTCCACACCCACCCTGCAGACACTAACTGGCGTTGGGAGGTGACTTGGCATCGTCGGCCCTAACGCTCACCCCATTCAGCCATACTGTTCCCATCTCAGCTTATTTACTTATGGAATGGGGTGTTCCACTTCCATCCCCTGCTTTATGCCCTCGAGTCTCCCCCTCAGCAATTCCCGCATCCTCCCGAAGTTCCCCTTCCTGAAATCCACCATCTTTATTGCTGATCCTTCTGGTTCTTTGCTCATTGTGATGTTAAACCACACCGTTTGGTGATCACTGTCAGCTAACGGTCCTCTATGGCAGACCATTCCATGCGTCCACCACCCTCTCTGTGAAGAAATATATCCTCACATTCCCTTTTAGCCTGCCACCTTCCAATTTCATGTCATGCCACCTCATTCTTGTACTCCTCCTGTATTGACAGATGTCTCCCCCTGCACCTTGTTTATACCCTTGAGGTACTTGAATGTCTCTATCATGTCTCCTTTCTACCTCCTCTTCTCCAGCAAGTACATACTGAGGTCTCTTAATATTTGCTCAAAAGTTCTGTAGTACAAGCCCTGTACCATCTTAGTCACTCTTCTGTGGACTGTCTCCAGCCTTTTTATGTCCTTTTGAAGGTGCGGCATCCAAAACTGCACACACTATTGCATGTGAGGCATGACCAGGGTTTTATATTATGGCATCACTACCTCCCACCTTCTGCTGGTGATACCCCTGCCTATGCACCCCAGCATGCCACTGGCCCTCCCCGCTGCCTTTGTACTCTGTCTTGACATTTTCAGGTCATCCGAAATAATAACCCTCAGATCCCTTTGTTCCTTGGTGACTGCCAGCAACCCCCCAAATCCTGTAGCTCTCCACTGGGTGTCTATGCCCCAGGTGCATAATTTTGCACTTGTTTGAATTAAAGCTCAGTTGTCACTCCTCAGACCATTTCTCAAGCCTCCCTAGGTCCTTTCTAATTTTCTCCACCCCTTCTGAAGTATCCTTCCCGTTACAGATCTTGGTGTAATCTGAAAACAGGGAGCGCTTTCCTTCCACCGTTCTGCAATGTCACTAATGAAGACTTTGAACAGGACTGGTCCAAGGACTGATCCCTGTGGTACCCCGCTGGTCACCCCCTCTTCCCAGATTGTTCCCCATTTACCACCACCCTCTGTATCCTGTTAGCCAGTTCCTGACTCAGTTCACCACCTTGTCTCTCATGCTTAGACTACCCATCTTGTTAACAAGCCTCTATGTGGGATGGTGTTGAAGGCCTTGCTGAAACTGAGGTAGGCAATATCCACTGCCCCCCCCGATTAACTTTCTTCATCACTCAGTCAAAGAAATCTACCAGAGCCATCTGACATGACCTACCCACTGTGAGGCCTGACCATGGTTTTATATAAGAGCATCACTACCTCCCTCCTTCTACTGGTGACACCCCTGCCTATGCACCCCTTGTAATTTGTTTACATTTTGACCCCAAATTTTCAACATATTCTTCTTATCACCCTATTTCATAAACTGCATAGGTGAAAATGTCTTAATCCGTGGCAAAACCCCATTCCGCGCCACAGGTGCAGAAACTCATCTTGGCCAGGAAATGTGAAATGACAGCTGTACTATTCATGAAGTAGTGTGAAAAAATGGCTCTGTTGAAAATTTGGAGTCAAAATATGAGAAATTGGCAAAGTCACACACATGCATAGGAAAATTTCAACGAGTGCACATAACTCAGGCATTCGTTAGTATTTTTGCTCCAAATTTTCAACATGGACTTTTTGGGATGCCACCTCATGAACACTGGCACTGTCATTTCCTTACTCCATCCTGAAAGGTGATTTTGCACAGTGACTGTGCCATTCTGAGCCACAGGTGCGAAAATAAATTTTGGGCAGGATGTGAGAAATGACAGCTGTACTGTTCATGAGGTTATGTGGAAAAACAGCTATGCTTGAAAATTTGGATTAAATATATAAAAAATTAGGAAAGTTATGCTTGTATGTAGGAAAATTTCAATGAGTATGCATAACTCGGGCATTTGCTGTTATTTTTGCTCCAAATTTTCAACATGGGCTTTTTGGGACCCCACCTCAAGAACATTAGCACTATCATTTCATCAGTCAATCCCGAAAGGTGATTTTGCACAGCAACTACACCATTCTGTGCCACAAGTGCAAAACATATTTCGGGCAGGATTTGAGAAATTACAGCTATACTGTTCATGAGGTGGTGTCAAAAAATGGCTATGTTAAAAATTTGGAGTGAAAATATTGAAAATTACCAAAGTTACATGCGCAGGAAATTTTCAACAAACATGTGTAACACAGCCATTTTTGAATTTTGTTATTGAATTCAATATGGAGCTCTTAGACCCCACCTCATGAACATTGAGACTGTCATTTCCTTAATCGTCCCGAAAGGTGATTTCATACAGCAACCAAAAAAATCACCTTCCAGACTGATTAATGAAATGACAGTGATAGTGTTTATGAGGTGGGGTCCCAACAAGCCCATGTTGAAAATTTGGTGAAAAAATACTGAAAAATGGACGAGATATCAACAAAAGTTCAAAAACGCCATTAACAGCCATTATACAGCACCTACCTTGATTCTTCAGTTCGTGGTTTGGCTTTGAAGAGTGCAAATGTGTTCTGGTCCACAGAAGATGACAGCAGATGACATCTGGAGGTAAGTATAGGGTGAGGGGGGATATGGGGAGGTGGGTGCTTAGTGGGAGGGTGGGGATCGGGGAGGGAGCGATGGGAAAACTGAGGGACTGTTTTCTTTTTTTCAGGGATTAAAATTGCAAACGATATTGGGGGATGGGTTTTCTTTTTTTTTGTTTAAAATTTATTTTTATACAGGATACAAATTGATTAAGGTGTTACCCCCATTTTCAACAATGTCCTGTGTAATACAAATAAGTACAATATTACAACTAAATTACACAACTACAAAAACACAAGACACAAAACACATAAAATCATTTAAAACATGTACAAATAGTTGTCAAATGTTTAAACAGAGAGTTCTTAAACTTAGGGAAACTTATCAATGAACGTATATCATGTGGCAATGCATTCCAACGAATAGCTATACAATTTTGTAGTGTAGAGTCACCAAGTCTATTTCGTGATTTTACCATGGGAATTCTAAAGTTCATTAATATAAGGGTTTTTTTTTCACCTGGAGGGTCTAATATTATATAGTTAATAAGTGGATGAGTTCCTTTAGTATGGACCAGATTATGTGACCAAGTAAGCCATAAATATAACCTCTTTTTATCAGGTTGTAGCCAATTTAATTCATTGTATATGTCACATTGATGTGAACTACACTTTCTTTTTAATATAAACTTAGCTAATCGATAATATGTTTGGTTTACTCTACTTAAAGATTTTTGACTTGAATTATTATATAATAAGACACCACATTCCAACATTCCAATACTGGTAACAACAGTTGTCCCACAGTTTTCTTCCTCACTTCAATTTCTAAGCAATTTGATACTTGTCTTAGCACTCCCAACCTTTGATTTACTTTCTTAACCTGTCTTTACAGGACATTTTTAAAACAATTTTTGGGGACACTGGAAGTGGCTGCCCCAGTGTTCCACAGTTTTGAGGTGCAGGATATAGACATGGGGACACTGGGAGTGGGCTCCCCAGTGTCCTGGATGACAGAGGAGCAGGAGGACATAACTGGGACATAGGGAGTGGGCTCCCCGGTGTCCCACTGTGGTGGGGGGAGGGAGAGCTTCAAATACTGAAACGGGGATTGGGCACCCCAGTGTAGGCTAAAAATAAATAATACATTTACAGGATACTGGGAGTGGGCTCCCCAGTATCCCAGTGTTTGGAGGGGCTTGAAATGCCAACACAGGGTTTGGGCACCCCGATGTCAGCAAAAAAATATATAATACATTTACAGGACACTGGGAGTGGGCTTCCCAGTGTTCCGCAGTGCTGGGGGGACCTTCAAATGCCAACAGGAGGACTGAGCACCCTGATAGCAGCAATAGTTGTTTTTTTTCTTGAAAATAGCTGAAGAGTGTAAAAGCACAGTAAGCTGCTTTCGAAAATATTTGCGGAAGAGTGCGCAAATACTCTCTCCTGCAGCCACAAATTTGCTTTCACACGGGACATCTAACTTTTCCCATAGAAAATAATTTGAAAATTAAACATTTAATAACTTTTGAATTGATTAATATTTCTTCACCAAACCTTCAAAAGGCACATCTGTGGGGCCCAGGCAGTGTACCCTGAAATTTTCAGAGCAATACCTAAAGTCGTTTCAGAATTTTACAGTTTAAAACTTTTGATCCATTTGACAGATTCACACAAAATTTGGCACATCAACATACCTTAACTGGGTGCTCCTTCATGCTGAATTTTGTGCAAATCCATTGAATGGTTCAACAGTTATTAAGGTTCAAAAATTTTAAACTGCACTTTCGCCCTAACTATACTGGTGCTACCGCGCCAGTGTAATATAGATATATATATATATATATATATATTTAATACACAGGGATGACCTGTGAGATACATGATTTATGTATTCAAGTGTTGTCTGATCTCAGATAACCTCACAAGTGACATAAGCCATGCGTGAGATGTCCAAGGTCATACAGCAAGAGTACAAATAAATCATGTATCACTCAAGGTCACTCCTGAGTATTTCATTTATGCAGTAAGGAATATTTAGAATTGTGCAGGTAATATGAATTTGTAATGAACGTTTTGCAATGTTTCCTGTGCAGCTCCATGTTTAGCACTGGTTGCTATGTGATTGCTATGGATTGTGCAACACCGTGAGACATGTGATGCTCCGGACATGGATTTGTATTGGTGATCAGGTTGTCGTTTGCATATTTAAGAATGAAAAATGGAAGCACCCATAAGTGAGTCTTGTCCCTGCATTTTGTGTTGAGTTAAATAAACAGCATTTGTTTTGTTTGTTTTATTACACATAATGGCTCAGTAGCAGTGCTTTTACACTGAGAACGAGTGACTGATGTTGCGTGAAATGTGAGTGTGGTTTCGGAGAGTGCGTCGGAGTGGGTAGCAGGACTGTCGACTTTAGATTTCAGCTGTCAGAGAAAGGCTCTCAAATAAAAAATAAACAGAAGCCATGGTTAAGAATAACATAAAAAAGCAGTGGTTTTGTGGTTTGGCCTTTGGGATGGATGGATGGCTGATGGGGAACACAGAGGTTGAGGAGACTTTAAGGCAAGCCATGAGACAGAGACAGAGTGAAAGAATGGAGCTTCTGAAAACAAAGCTTATTTGGAAAAAAAGTATTGTGGTGTTTAAAATAAGATCTGAACTGGGAGTAAAAGAAAGTAGAACAAGTTTTTGTGTCAGGAGCAGAGGTGTAGAGAGAATAATGACAGGGAACTGAGAGTGACAGACTGGCAGAATGAAGTGCTGGGGGAGAAACATACTACAAGAGCTACTTAGTGAAATGAAACTGTGGAAAGTAGTGCCAGGGGGTCATCTGATGATGAACTTACTAGCTGTATAAATCACAGATGATAAACTTACTGGGGCCCAGATATTCAAACTGTGCCAGCTTGGGCGCAGCTCAACTTAGCTGCACAGGGGTGTGGACTGGGCGATATTCAACAGAGCTGCGCCATGGCTCAGCAGCATTGAATATCACACCCTGGCCACCCGCAGTGTGCATGGTGCAGTGGCACTGCACCAGCACAAGTGGCCAGAGTGGAGCATGGGGATGTGCTAGCGCAAGTTCCATTGCGCTATGCACAGCAACTGCGATATTCAAAACTTGACATGCAAATGGGGCCATAATGTATGCAAGGCGCAAATGGGGCCATTTGTATGTCATTATGGCCCCATTTGCATGCAGGTGTGCCGACCCCCAACCACTTGAGCCTGGCGCCCTGCCAGGCAGCAGCCGTCGGGGACCGACGCCCCCTGCAGCCAGCAATGTGCTCCACAGCCCGATCGTGGGCATTTGTAATGAAACATAGAAATATGTCCAATATCCCTGGTGGTCCAGTGGACCGCTATCTGCCTGATCATGGGCATTTGTAATTAAACATAGAAATAGGTCCAATATCCATGGTGGTCCAGTGGATTGCTATCTGCCCGATCGTGGGCATTTGTAATGAAACATAGAAATAAGTCCAATATCCCTGGTGGTCCAGTGGACCGCTATCTGCCTGATTGTGGGCATTTGTAATGAAACATAGAAATAAGTCCAATATCCCTGGTGGTCCAGTGGACGCTATCTGCCCGATCGCGGGCATTTGTAATGAAAAACAGAAATAAGTCCAATATCCCTGGTGGTCTAGGGAACCCCCCCCTCCCCACCTGCCCACTGAGCCCCACCGCCCCGCTCTCCCCCGGTCAGCTGGTGGCGGCACTTCCCACCTGCCTGCCACCCACCACCCGCCAACTGACACCGTTAGCAGGGCTGACGCCCATTGGTTCTACAGCGTGAGCCAATGGGCAGTATCCATATTATACTACACATTCCAGATACGTGAATGATATCTGGAATGTGTAGATAGTATCGGAGCTGGATGCCCATTGGCTCACACTGTGAACCAATGGGCATACAGCTCACCGATGGTGTCAGTTGGCGGGCAACAGGACGGCAGGCTGGTGGGTGCTGCTGCCCGCCAGCTGACTAGGGGAGCGGGCAGTGGGTTCAGTGGGCGGGTGGGGAGGGGGTACTCTAAACCACCAGGATATTGGACTTATTTCTGTTTTTCATTACAAATACTTGCAATCGGGCAGATAGCGGTCCACTGGACCACCAGGGATATTGGACTTATTTCTATGTTTAATTACAAATGCCCGCAATCGGGCAGATAGCGGTCCACTGGACCACCAGGGATATTGGACTTATTTCTATGTTTAATTACAAATGCCCGCGATTAGGCAGATAGCGGTCCACTGGACCACCAGGGATATTGGACTTATTTCTATGTTTCATTACAAATGCCCGCGATCGGGCAGTCAGCGGTCCACTGGACCACCAGGGATATTGGGCAAAATAGTTCTTTTTTTAACAAATGCCCGCGATCGGGCATGGGGGGGCATCGCCAGTTGCAGTGGGAGCTCGGGTGGCCACCCACAGGTGGCAGCTGCCGTGTTGTGCCCTGCAATGTGGCAGCTCACCTGTGGGTGGCCATCCATTGTTCCTTTTTTTTTTGGATCAACTTTGTGCTGGTACAGGTAGGGGTTGTGCATGCATGGCTCTGCACATCCTGGGCTGAATATTGGGCTGTGCAGGGTATGCATGGGCACACCCCCCCACCTGCACCTGCATACATTACTGATGCACTCCGGCACATCAGGATTTGTGCTGCACTTTTCCCTTTGAATATTGGCAGGCACATCAGTACTGGAATTGCACATGGCGTAACACTGTTGCATCATGCGCAACCCTTTTGAATATCTGGGCCGCAGTATATAAATGTAAGATTTTACATTTATACATACAGTTGGTCTGATAAAGAGACTTATCATCAGTTGTTTCTGTCCACGCCTATTGCATAAATATATACATACAGTGTATAATTGGCATGTGTTCTGTATGGATTTCAGTCTCAACAACATTTCAGCTGATCAAAAAGCCTCATGGAACCTGGGGCCAGATATTGAAATATGCGCACAGTGGAGCGCAAACATTTGTGCTGCGCCTTGCACTTGCCCAGGTGCCTGAAGATGCTATAGTTGGGTGAAGAGCACACCGGTGCTATTCACTGAATATAGGGCCATATTGGCACAGCACTCAGCCACTTAGTGCTGCCCCGATAGGCTCCCGAAGTATGCTGCCAGAATGGATAGTGCCGGAGCGTTATTTGCAATACTCAAAGGGACCCATGTAAATGAGCCCATTGGGCTTGCAAGGCACTAAAGGGCCATCTGCATGCCCATTATGGGCTCATTTGTATGGGTAGCAAAGCAGGTTAGCGCGGCATTTCCCTCCTAACTGCCCAGTCCCATACATGTATATAACCCTGGTGCTAGTGGTCACCCCCTCTGACCTCCAGCTCTGAAAGTAGAAGTATATTCCCTGGTGCTAATGGTATCCCACCTCTGATCCCCAGCCCTGTAAGTAGAAGTATATGCCCTGGTGCTAGTGGTGCCCTCCCACCATCCAATCAGAGCTCCGACATACAAGTGTATATTCCTGGTGGTAGTGGTCCCCCCCCTTCGATCATCAGCCCGGATGTACAAACAACCCATCCCTGGCATCCAGTGGTTGTCCCTGAGGCAGCGCCCCCCCCCCCCACTCACTGCATCCTCATCGGTGGTGCCACAGGTGCATACAATGACCAGCACAGCCATCCTCACACCTCCTCGCACCCTGTCCTATAAATAAGAGGTGCACTCTCTGCCTGTACATATGGCAGCCAGCTGAGGAGGTGTGAGGAGGGCTGTATCGGTTGCTGTATGTACCCGCAGCACCACTGATGAGGATACAGTGAGCTGGGAGGCTGCCCAGCACTGTAGGGGGGAGGGACCACTGGACATCAGATAGAGGTTTGTTTCTACATCTGGGCTGGTGATCTGGGGAGGGGGAACCACTACCACCAAATATATACAAGTGTATGTCAGGGCTGGGATCCAAGGCGAGAAGGGCACCACTACCACCAGGGATATACACTATTACATTGGGGAAGGGATCAGTAGGAGGCAAGCCATCACTACTACCAGGTACATACACTATTATGTTGGGGCTGAGATTGGGGGGGCACAACTAGCATGAGGGCATACACTTCTTATCTACGGGGCTGAGGATCGAAATGAGGGGACATCACTAGCACCAGTGCATATACTGTACATATATTTATGGGGCTGGGGATTGGGAGGGCATCACTAGCACCAGGTCATTTACTTCTACTTACGGGGCTGGGGATCAGCAGGGGGGTGCCAGGGACCACAGGGGGCAGTTGTGCTCCAGCTCCAGCTAACCGGCTCGCTGGCTGCATTACATCTGGCAGCTGCTAGGTTTGCCCAGAGCTAAGTTGAGGTTTTGTTAGGTGGTAATTGTGCTGTGCAAAAGGACAGTGCTCAACTGTTTTGAGCAGCACAATGCTACTGAATATGGGGTAGCGTGCATATTCATGGCCTCACCCCTCACTTGCCTGCATGCATACATTATGTTTGTGTGGATGCTAACCCACTTTGCCCATGCAACAGCCCCTTTTGAATATGGGGCTCCAGTGCAAACCCTGGTTTGAGCAGGTAAAGACCCATTAGCACCCGCACAAACTTTGAATATCGGGTCCCTGGTGTTTCACATCATGCTGCCATGCACACAGCAATCAGCCAAAGTTCTGAACTGAAACCACTGGCATGTTCAAAAAAACAAGTACACTATAAAAATTACTGATTGGGCAACTACTTGTTCAACCAGCCTGTGCCGCCACCATGGGCTTCTGATTACATTGGACCTCTCAGGCTTCGCTCTTGAGGTCTGATGTAATCAGAACCCCTCAGTGGCAGCACAAGCTGGTTGTGCATAACTGTCCAATCAGTATTCTCTCTCCATATCTATCTATCTATCTATCTCTCTTTCTCTCTCTCTCTCTCTATATATATATATAGAGAGAGAGAGAGAGATATGTATATAAGCATATAGTGCATGGTTAAGCCCTCATCCCTATAGAAAAGGTCACATATATTTCCCCATATATAATGGCAGCCAATTAGCATATTATGACGCTATTTAGCTAATTACACTGTATTAATGTGTTATTAACATCTTAATAACACATTAATACCAACACACAACATACCACCCCATACCACATGAAACAAGCCCCTTAATAGCACATGCAACAGGCCCCTTAATAATAGATGCAACAGCCACCTTTTAACTTTCTTTTTTTTTTTTTGCTGTGCTTTTTATCTCCCAAAGGGACCACCCCCCCACCCCATCAGCCCTACCCCATGCCCAGCCCTGTCCTCTACCGCCCTGGGACTTACCTGATCTGGAGTTTTTCCCTGGATTGCCCCCAGGGTGGGGTCTGTGGGAGGGAGCCCTTCCTCCTGTTGGACAATGGGATACAGCTCTTGGGGTGCTGCCATAGGTCAGCGGTGCAGGACCTGTGGCATGAGGCAGGCAGCATCCTGCATGGCCCATGTTTTCTGTTTTCTCCCCGGGAGGTGGGACATACAATGATGTCAGGGGCATGTATGCTGACATCTGCCTCACCTCCAGCAACTGCATGCAATGGCTGTCTGACCCCTGGCCTCCATCAGGGTTCAGGCAAGTGCTGGAGCTTCCCCATCCTCCTTCTGGAGGAGGCAAGCAGTCTGTAGGATGCTCAGTTCTCCTGCCCCCCAGCCAGCCCTCTGATGCCCAGGTTTGCTTCTGAACCCAGTTCATCTGCATTGCAAGTGGTAGCAGTACCCCTGCGCTGGCAGGCAGGCCCTTATTAACTTTCATAACAGCCACTCTAAAATTCCCCCCAAACTCTCCCTATAGAAAACTACAGAAACCTGTACTAAACCCCTCCAACATCCTCCCTCCACTCTCACTCACCAAGCATGCAAGTCTGTCGTGTAGGCCCCTATTCTGCTGCTGCTACTGCCGTCATTACTCTTGTCCCTTGATGCTCCCAATCTCCATGTACTCTGGCTCAGTGTGTGCCCCAGCCCGAAATGGTTCTCTCAGGCAGATCACATGCTGTTCCTAACCACACAACATGCCGCTCCCCAGCAGACTGTATGCTATGCCGCTCCCAACCACACACACCATGCTATTCTCCATCCTGAAACTAAAGGGATTGCTAGAGCCACACCTCCTTTTATAGGAGGCTCTTGCACTGTGGAAACCATACATGGACAAAATACAGGCAGCCCCACTGAAACCAACTGCAGTAAGCAAAGACACTTCCAGAACTACCACTGCATTGTGGAAAATCCCTACTAAACTATGGAAAAACACTTCCACACATACCCACTACACTATGGAAAATCCCTACATGATGGAAAAACTCTAGACACAGAAAACAGTGTCCAACCTAATGCATCATATAAAATAAAAGATAGCAAAGTTCAGAATACTCATGAAATAATATCATCTTAGGGTTGAACAAGCTTTTTAAGGCAATTCACCCTTTGGGTTCAGGCTTGTGGCTTTATGCCTTGTTTGAACCCTCAATAGTAGTATATCCTTGTATACCACACTTTGCCATCATTTATTCTCTTTCTCTTTCTCTCTATATATACATATTATATATATATATATATATATATATATATATATATTTATATGTAATATATATTTATATGTAATATATATATATATATGGAATAGATCATGCCTTGTACATGTTTTAGTTTCACAGGTTTGCCTAGATAGTATCACTGTTGAGTGGCAGAGCCATGAGCGAGTAAATTGGTCTGGGCAAATTAATGAAATTAATCATGTAATGCTGAAAGAAGGCATAATGTATCCGAGTTAAACCTCACTCAAAAGTATTTCTACAGTGTGACGTACGAAGTGTGAAATAACATTGGGGGTGTGGAAAAAAAATTTTATTTCATTATATCCACACATTCTTAAGGATAATATGAATGTAGTGTGTGTGTGTGTGTGTAAGGGATTTAGAATGGTTTGACTCAGACAATGTCATTTATCTTCATGAGTGAGGGGCACGACAAAATCTCATGACTGGCAGAGCCAACAGGGTCCAGTTTCACCACTTGTGGGTTATGGGTCTTACCACTTACTAGTGGGGATAAATTTGCTATTCCATTGTTGTGTGTGTGTGTGTGTGTGTGTGTGTGTGTGTGTGTGTTTTAATGCTAATAAAAAAATTTTTTGTATAGGACATTACACATTTACAGTGAGCTCTGTTTACACAAGTAAGCCTGTTAAGCAACCGTATCAAAAAATTAAAAAATGGGATTTAAAATATATCACATACACATCACAGAATAAAATACAAAACATACAACCATCATATAAAATTACATTTTTGGAGTCAAATACGTGTAATGTGTGTTGCATTTCTTTATCGATCCTTGCCCTAAATGCCCCAAATGGTTTTCATTTTCAAGGTTCTACAGGTCAATTCTCCTACCTGTTTGCATGATCTGCTGTCAGTTGATGTACCACCCTGCATGTTAGGTTCTGTTAATGCCCATTTGCCTTCAGTTCCTAATGTTGGCACTCACAGAGCTACGCACCATATGTTCATACATCTTGGTCCTTCTATCTGGAATATGTAACATTGCCTTTGAATGTTAGAATAATAGACACTTTTGGTCTTTTTAACCAAATTTTGAAAACATTTTTATTTAATTTATAGTCCTTTTGTCCTGTGGTTATGTACTGTCACTTTGTTACATGTGATAAGTGACTAATAAACATTCAAATACATCAATCAATCATTCAAGGAAGAAAGAGAAGAAGGAAGGAAGGAAGGAAGGAAGGAAGGAAGGTAGGTAGGTAGGTAGGTAGCTGTACTTGATGTGTGGGAATCCACAGAGATTCGGCTCCATGAGCTTGCTGCACTAGCTATTAGGGTCCTGGAGCTGAATCTCATGGATGTCCTTGGATAGACTAGGCCCCTCACAGCTTTTCCCTTTGGAGGCATCTTGACACAACCCTTATTCCTGGGAAGAGGAAAGGGTATCATGTGTGAATAGGATTCAAATGCAAGACTATGTATCGTATGCATAACCGATCCCTCTTCCTGTCTTACTTTCAAAGGCTGCCAAGTTAAGTTTTTAGTTTCCAGTTATGAACCTTGGAACCACACCAAAGCACAGATGTCACAGTGCTGTCATATGACACATCACGTTTGACCAGATTAACACTATTTACAAATTGACAAATCGTGCTTCCATATCTGAGAATTAGGATCAGCGTTGTTTTTTTGGTTTTTTTTCTATTGTCTGGTAAAACCCTCAGTGCAAAAGCACTACAGCAAGACTTACCCTCTAGAGGCACTGGTAATAAAGCCAAGTTTCAAAGAAAAGCCAAATTAAACATATTCCACTAAAGCAGAGCAGAGCATTATGGGAAGTTTAGGCTCAGTTTTTAAAATGTACTATTAAGTTTAATGCAGAATCAAGCACCCTTTCTATAAATGCAACTACAAGTAACGTGTTGTAGACAGGAGTTGTGTTTAATAATTGAGCTGTTGGATAATTAAAATCATCATTTGTATCCTATTTATATCCTCCCTTGCTATCCTTAACTATGATGAGGAGCTGCTTTTTATTTTGGCATTTGAAAGGCAGGGTTGATTCCAGGATCACATTAGTAAACCAGAAACTCTGAAGTAATTTCCTTACTGAATTCAAATAGCGGAGAAAAGCCTTTCAGATCCCCACTTTCCGGGCCAGAGTAAATGCTGCTGACACCCATGTATAACTAAACAACTAGTTCCCAAACAGCTCAACAAATTGCTCTTCAACCCTATGCGTAGCTTAGTGAGAGAGGGAATCTCAAGGTGAAATTTCCTGAGTGGGTATAGTCAGTGCATCCCCTCTGCATGCCAATGTGTTTCAAAGAGGGACAGATTTTACCTGGACTAGAGTAGGTGGGCAGAATCATACTGGCCCAGCAGAATACCTGGAAATGTCCAGGCTGTCCACTTCTGTTGGGTACTTGGACACCTTCTAAGCTCTGTAAATCCTTCCAAGTATCATCTATTTTCTAATTAAATTGGGTGTTTTGGGCACTAAAAGTAAGTGTAAGATGCAAACACAGAGGTAGTATATCAAATTTAAGTGGAATACTGATGTAACTGTGTGTCATCCCTAGCAATTTTCCAGGTGGACTCCTGTATCCACTTTCCAGGTGCCCCCCCCCCCAATACCCCAGCCTGACCCTTTATATGGATGTGACATCATATACTGATTTGGGGTCCAGTGATTTCACCAGCACCCTGCAGGAGCCAGTCACTCTGAATGTAAACCCACAGCTGGCATTTGGACTGGAGCTGCAGGGCCTGAGTAGAGCTGATTCATATGATAAATGCCTGCAAGTCTGAACCCATATCTGACACATTCATATGGCTAATCTCAGCCCGGCACTCACGCAGGTATAATGCCTAACAGTTTGTAAGTTGTTACTCACATCACAGGAAATATAAGTTTGTTTTTTTTTGTACAGTTTATTTACCCATGTTTGCCCAGATGAGATGAGATGTAACACTTCCTGTTCAGCATGGGGGTCCTGCTTCCACCCAGTTTTACAGCGGCATGACGGAAGCACAGTGAAATCAAATGCCTGCACAGAGCCATGCATTGGGATTCCAACCTGTGACCTCCTGTTTTCATAGCTCAGTACTGCCTCATGGGACCCTCTGCCACCCTTTGGATAGGCACCAATATAAAACTGCAAATTGGATAAATAACGATTCCAGTGACTTTAAAGATGACTGTCTACTCCTATGCACTATAAAAACAAGTTGCCCCTCTTCTTCCATTGTGAGCACATTAACTGTGGTTTAAAAACTCATGTTGCTCATGCCTACCCCCAAACTCAGTAGTTACTTTGCAGTTAAATTAGCAAAGGATCTATGGAAAGCAGGGCCCCTCTCCACCCATTCTCCCCATTCTACTGCTGCTACCAATATATATTTCAATCATTTGGGCAGCACTCAAAATACATACAGTACTTCCTTTTGCATCACACTGCTGCAGCAGATATGGCCAGAAATGGATAAACTAGGTTATTATTCACCTCCAGCACAAGTTCATAGCACATGATCCATTGTACCCTGGGTTGCTAGCTACATCTTATTTCAGCCACACGTCCACAGTCAACTTGCTGAGCTAGTGCTTTACTGGAAGATAATTCACTTGTGATATTCAAGCTACCTGTGTAACAAACAGTCTCAGCACTGCAGCAGCTGTCATGGTGTCTGTTCAAACTGTTTGAACTCTGGAACTCCATCTTCCACATATGCAGGCAGTGAGTGTGTGTGTGTGTGTGTGTGTGTGTGTGTGTATGTGTCTGTGCGTGTTACGGAACTGCACATATATCTCTCTATCTATATAACAGTTCACAGAACAAGTATGTATGACACACTATAGACCCATTAGGTGCAGCTAGACACAGAGCTGCTCCACAGATTGAAAACCTGATGCTGAACATTACTGCTGAAACACTGAATGGAATGAATGATTCAGAGCAGATGCATCAAACAGATCACTTCATGTTACTGGATGCTATACTGTAAGGAGGACACTCTACTTCCTCTCCAGATATGCAGTATATGTGCTCTCTACACAAAGTCACAGCTATAGTCTGTATCTGCCATTTCAACATATGTCCCCAAGGTATAACACCCATGCTGTCTGACACAGTATAGTGTGTGTGTGTGTGTGTGTGTGTGTGTGTGTGAGATATTCATCTTCAGATACTGCATCTGCTTTGCAAGCAATGGTTTAGAACTTTGGGAAAAGATGTAGGTACTGCAAAAAAGGCATACATCCACAGATTCATTACATGTGGTACTGTATGGCTGTGGACTTTAGGGGATTTGTCTAGTCCAGCTACATGGGTCTTTCTGGACTGAAGCAAGTAGTGACTGTTCCTGCAATCAGGTCATCATTAGAGCCGGAATACTGATTTACAGTATCTGGATAAGTGACTGGGCTGTGTTGTGTGCACTGTACGTACACACACACACACACACACACACACACGCCAGGAGAGGGAGTGCACTACAGTCAGTAAGGGACTGGAGAAGGACTTGAGGTGCTGCAGGTGCAGCTAAGAATTTAATTTCTTTACCCACCCTCAGGGTATCATTTCAAGAGCTATAGTATGTTTATGGCAGGACTGGAATCCTGTAAGGGAATTAACCACAGATCTGGGCATAGTTAGTATCATTCTCCATGATGGTAGGATTCAGCCATGAAGTGAGTTACACTTCTCAGCCCCCTTTCAAAGACAAGGGTAAGGGCCAGGGCTCTACAGCAGAATATAAATCAAAACAAATGCAGACTGGGCCATATTCACTGTACAGTTTGCCCTTACAGTAGATATTGTATACAGCCTGCTTGTCTGATGAGTGCAGGCATGCATACCCTGGGTCCACTACCAGTGTACATGAGCTATTACAAAAGCAACTGTTAAGTAGGTAGTTGATTAGGATGAGGAGGCATCTCAAAGTTGTGATTCCCCTTGCTGGTCACTCCCACAGTCCTGACTGCACAATGTTCCAGATCAGCCCAGTTCTACTGTATGAATGTTCCCCAGGGAGATGAGGGAGACCCTGAGGCAATAATTTACTGTGCCAGGCTGATACAGTACGAAGCTATCCCCATGAATGTGGGTTACTTCTGAGCTGTGAACCCCATACCCTGTACAGCAGGCATGACACACAAAACCGCACAAATATATCTCTGTTTACACATGCACACACACACACATTTACCAATGATAGCCTAGCTGAGATGTGGCATTTCATTTTCAGTGGGGTCCTGCACTTTACCCATGCAGCTGAGTGAACTGAAGCACAGAAAGGTTGACTGACTTGCTAAGGGTCACACTGCAAGCGACTGTGGTGGGTTTTGAACTGGAGAGCCCCTATCATCTATAGACCCTAGATCACACACACACACTTACCAGTGATAGCCCTGCTGAGACGTGGCATCTCATTTTCAGTGGAGTCCTGCGCTTTACCTATGCAACTGGGTGAACTGAAGCACAGAAAGGCTGACTGACTTGCTAAGGGTCACACTGCAAATAACTGTGGTAGGTTTTGAATGGGGAGCCCCTATAATCTATAGACACTAGATCACACACACACACACACACACACACACACACACACACACACAGGTTTGCACTGAGAAAATATGTGACTTACAGCAAGGTTTCCAATTAATGTAAGGCTGAAGGTAAAGGGGGTACTCCCCCTGTAAACAAACAAAAAAAAAATTCTGCATATCTCACTGAGAATGCCAGACTCTTGCAAACTGATAAGGAATATATTCTTATTTCTTGCAAGCATATGCCCACCCCTGTGCCCGAATGAAACTTAACTGTAACAGGCACTGTACTTGAAGGGAAACTGATTTTCCAATATCTGCTGATATAAGGTAAAAATACCCGATTGCGGTAAATGCAGCCATGCTAAAATACATGAAGTTTGCACTCATGGGGACATATACCCAGGAAATCTAACTGGTTGTATCTTTCCGAAAACATAAGCATCCATCCAGTATTTGGAACGTGCCGGGCAGGTTGAGTTTGGTAGGAGTGTGGGGATAAGTTGAAACCCCCCATGGCATGGGTGAAACCTGGATGAATTGTGTGAAGCTGTCCATCAATCGTGCCTGATATAATTCTGTCGCTCTCACACTCAGCAGATATATATCCGAGAGTGGCTCGTGGCAGAATGATTGGTGGATGCAGATCTGACATGCACATGTTGAAATTCCTGCAGACTCTCTTACCTGAGATCATCGTAGTTCTTTCCCCCTCCTCAGTGCAGCCGCATTGCCACTGCAGATGGTCCTTCTCGGTACATACAGAAGTGCAATCCCAAAACACATATACTCCAAAACCATGCCTTACACCAACACCAGTAGAAACTCCGTACCCCCCATGGAAAGGGGGGACCTCCACCACCCAAAAATCGGAGAGACAATCCGAGGGTCGGGGTGAGCTAGGATGTGCCCCTCTCCCGGGGCTCGGTCCTTTGCAGGCACTCCGACCTCCAGTTACTGAATCCAGTGATGCCGCCTTAGATGGAGTTTTTTGTTTTTTTTTTCAGCCACAGAGCTCCATCGCTGCTCCGATCACCGGACCCCTCTTCCGTACTGTCGCTGGCTCGCAGCACTCGCACGCCGGCTGACTCCAACTCCTGCTCCCGCTCCCTGGCTTGATGTGCGTCCGATGACGGGGTGCTCTAGACCCTGTTATCCGGGCGCAGTGTGGCACGATCTCCAAAAGGAAGGGGGATACGTCTCAGATTGCAAGGAGAGCCATGCACACAATAAAAACAGCAGCACCTCTCCTCCGGGATTGGGTTTCAAAGTTTGCTGCTGCATAGAGAGTAGGAAGAAGCTCAGTGAGGCACCAGCAGCAGCATCATCATCATCTCAGCAATAGTTGCTGCTGCTTTGCATTGCATTGCGAGCACTGGATGGAACTGCTGCTGCCAAGGCTGAGCCTGGCTGCTAGCTGCACGCTGCCTGCCTCTGCTTCGCGGGTCCCTCCTCCTCCTCCTCCTCTACTGATCAGCAGCAGAGACTCCACAGTGACATCTAGGAGCTCCTCCGAGCTGATTGGGCTAATTGGGAGGTATCAGCGGCAGCCCGAGCCTGCAGGGCCAGCAGTGAGCTCCGTCTCTCAGTCCTCGGGCTAAGGGGCACGTCGGATGGACGGCTTGCCCCGTTCCCTACTGCAACCCCGCCGATATGTGCTGGGGGTTCTGACACACCGGTCCTTCATGTCCCCTGCAGGGAGGAGTAGATGTGATGTTGGGCTGCTCTCCGCATTCCATGCTGGGGTCGTGCGTGGCATTTATCCAGAAGAGAACGGTGCAACTTCCAGGTGGATTTTGCAGGGGTTACTGTAATTCGATTAGCCGCTACATTTCGGAGACAAAGGTGTGCTCTGTCTGTATGTATGTCTGTCTATCTGTTGTTTTAATAAACTGGATTTTAATATACTGCTTTGTAACTTTTGTGTGGATTTTTGCAGTGATTAAACTACATTTCGGAGATAAGGCGTGAACTGTATGTATATCTGCTAGTTGTTTAAAATGATCACACACACACACACACACACACACACACACACACACACACACACACACACACACACAATATATTTATATGGGGGCATGCTTTCCCACGCTGATCGATTTGGGACATGGCCATGTTTTAGGCTTATTTCATGCAGCACCCGGGCTGGCTGGTCCCCCAGTTTCAGGGCTGGCAGTGCCAGTGTATTTTATATTACGTCGCGCCCACTGCTCCTAGAACACATTTTGTCTAGGGATACACCTATTATTTTGTGATGTTGACCGAGCCCTCAAGGGGCTGAAATCGGAGACTTGCAGACGCTCAATAAGAAACCATAGAGAAAGATCATCTTTATGGGATTCCCTTTGTTTGCTGTGATCAACTTCTCACAGGCATCAATCTATTACATTTCTCAAGCACCACTATCTCTAAAAATAAATGCATACAATATAGTAGATGTGTAAAATGCAGTAAGTCCCACAAAGAAGAAACCTGCATCTGGTGGCCAGAACACAGAGGTGGGGACCAGGAGGCAGGTTCAAATCCCAGTGTGGCCAGGTATTTATGGTGTGACTCATGCTTCAGCGGGGCGTTCCAGCTGTGAAAATGGGTACAAGCAAGGACCCCAAGGAAAACGAGATGTCCTGTCTTAGCTAGGCTGTCTTGGTAAAGAAATGGCGAAAAACCAAAACAAATTGCAGTGAGAAAAATAATATGACCTGTTAGATAATTTAACCCATTCAAGGAATACCATATAGGTGTTCTAACCACTCAACTACATGCTCACATGATTGGACATGGGGTTCCCAGACACACTTTTTTCTCACTGGTATTGCAAATCCTGCAAGGAGGAACAATCGAGAAGACAGATGTTGGTGCAGTATTAGCCACTGCTTGGTAATTAAATTACAGACTAAACTAATTGTCATCTAACAAAAACAAAACAAACAAACAAAAAATGGACCCAATTGAGTGTTCTGCCTGCACTAGGGAGAAAGGCTATCTTGCAGATCTGTGGAAGTGGGTGTAAAGAGTTATTCCCTAAGGGCTCTGTCTCTGTTTCTGTCTCTGTCTCTCTCTCTCTCTCTGATTTATGGGAAGGAATGTACTCAGTTTGGAAACAGTAGCTGTGTTATCAGCAGCAAACACCAACCAACCCTGCAGCTGCCTTGAACCCTCAGGGGCATTGATCTGATAAATCTGCATATGCCAATCACCTCCAACCACACAGGGTTAAGTACAGTACATCTGCTGAGGTCAATCCCTCTTCATACCAGTTGGTATATTGCTACCACCACCACTAATGGAATCGCCTCATTATTAGATTATTGAAAGGAACCCAACAGTTGAACCTGACCTGGCTATCATATGTTGGTCTATGCTGCATTATCATCTGCTGAGTGTGGTGGGCTGGGGGTGGGGCACTGGTACTTAGGCTATGGGAAACCCAAGGGCTGACAGCATGGGGTACCCATCCCATCCATTGGATCATGGAACTTCTCATACAGAAAACCCTGTGGCTATTCTTTCTTTTCTTCTAATAGGAAGGTCACCAGTTCATTCCCCCTATACTGCAGGTTACTTTCTTTTTTACCCCCCCCCCACTGCCTACACTCGGAATGGGAACAAGGGGTACCATCCACATATTGGTGGTGGTGGTGGTGGCAGGAGGTACATCATGATACCACCTAGTCATGTTAGTTCTGCTGACCTCTCAATGTAAAACTATTAGCTTTGATAAAGGAGTTCCCTTATTAAGCTCCATTTTGTGAAGTGCTTTGTTATCTGTACTCTTTTAGTTTCTCCTATGTCACCTTACTTTGTGTCATTTATTGTGATACTGTGTCTTCTGACCTTGTGCCCCTGCATTGAAACTGTTCCAGTTATTTTTGTACTTCTGTAACAGGTGACATTGCTCTGCCTTTCTTAACTTTGTCACCTCCTGGGTTGCACCAGAATATAGGACCGTATCTGTCTAGTGTTATCAATAAAAAAAAAATAAAATATCCCCCATAGTTAGGGTCCTTTTCTAAAAAAAGTTTCTCCTACTTTGTACATATAAGTAATCATTTTAGGGTCCATCTGGGATCATTCTTCTGATGGCCTTTATATTTCTGTTATTAACATCATGGTCTCTACAGACCAAGCCTACTACACAAGTTAATGTGGCAGTAAGTACTATTATTTTTTTAAATTTTTTTTAATCCAGCTTTTTGACCCCCGTCGCCACCTCCCACCTTACTTGGCAGTGGGGGTACATGGTAGAGCTCGACAGATGGCTCTGCCCCCCCCCCCCCGGAGGGGTTCAGTCTCGGGACCTCCTCATTCCCACTCTGACCCTCCTGGTAATCCCCCACAGGTTGCCTCCCCATAGCAGTGCTGAGGTGAAGGGCGTCAATGTTCCCTCACCCCAGAGACCAACATCTAGACTCCGGGGGGACAGTGCGGGTGCTGCCAGACCATCATAGAGCCTGTTGGTTCAATTTTACAAGTTTTCTTTATGCCCCTTTCTGTGGTTGCCCACATGCATGTAGAAGCATGTGCATGTAGTAACCCATGGCACCCTCCCTACTCTTGTCACTCCTGACTGCACTACCTCCAGGCCTCCACCTGGGGGCAGCCTTGCAGCAGGTGCAGCTGAGTCCCCACCTGGGAGGGGAGAGCTGCCTTATGGCTGCTCAGTCCAGCTCTAGGTCTCCCCCCCAACTGACCTCCAATGACCCTGGCTCGTTCCCGAACCCGAGTCGCTGGTATGGTGCGAGGTGTAGCATCCAGCATCTCAACCCTCAGTGCCACTGGGCTGGCTAGTAAGTACTATTGTTGAAGTTGGTTTTCTGCACCCCATGCAGGATACTGGCTTGTTGCTGGCACTAATCCATGGGTGTAGATAGTATACCATGAGACAGGTAGTATAACTCCTGGATAGCACAGCCTAAGGTCTTGTGTAGACCACACACTCTTCCAACTCCACTGTGGTATCTACGACTACTACTGCCATAATGAAAAGATGGAGGTTGCCAGTTTGTAAATGGAAAGAATTCACTGAGGAACCCATTCCTGTTGATCTAGTACCGAACAGATCTAACCTGGGTTTGGGGAAATGTTTTATTATATCTTGCAATTTTACACTTTTTTAAGTTAGTTTTATGTGTTTAGGAATCCACATTTTACAAAGAAGCAGTCCTTCCTCATTTTAGTTCTGGAACTGAGTCAGACTTTTAATTTCACTCTGAGAATGGATTTCCCCCAGGTTCTGTCTCATTTCCACTACTGATTCCCAATACACATTTCTGGTGCTTGAACAACCTCTGGAGCCAGAATCTGGTAGGAGGGGCATTGGGCTAAGTGAAGATAAAGGCATGGGGCCTTGCAGTACCTGATGGAAATACTTCATTTTCCCTGTTGTCTACTCCATGAATGTCTTGGCCCCCAGGCAGGCTGCACCTATGCCCTGCTGGAATCCACTTTACCACTATGAATGTCATCAACAGAAACCCTGGCCCATGCAAATGACCTAGCAAAACCACTGCTCCCAATGCACCATTCTGCACCCTGTAGCAAGGGAGGCAGAGATGGCTCTATGCTTCATCTCTTGGCCCTAGTAATATGGCAAATTTTCTCCACTCCACAAAGAGTTTTCCTGTGTGGCTCGTGATGTCTGCTAAGTTACTTTATTCCTGCTCTTGCATACAGATCTAGTAAGCAGCATGGATATTTATATGTAAGGGATAAGACAAAACAGGGTGTGCAGTTGCATTGAGATATACACATGCCTTGGGGGCACTGGCATGTGGCTAAAGGCTGAGTGCCATCAGCACCCAACAGTGCATATATAGTACATTAATGACTACACATCCAGGAGTGTCTCATCTCACTTATAAAATTAATATCTTTTGATGTCAAGTAATTGATGGCCTGAGCCTCAAAGGCACCCCAGATACATGCAACATGCGCATATCTGGGATGTGGTGCCTAGCAGCTGTGGGTGTGGTGGCAAGAGACACTTTTCTTAAACAAATATTGCCTCGGAGGCAGACAACTTAATTCCACCCTCCACTGTGTCTCATTGGTTAATGCCTTCTGAAGGACAGTTACTGAGGTTGCCTGCCTCTTGCTGCTGATTAGTTACACATAGCGCTGTCTCGGAGGCAGACCACTTAATCTTGTCCTCCACTGTGTCTCATTGTTTAATACCTTCTGAAGGTATCCTCCCCTCCATGGCTGGGGGGGGGGGTCTGGTGGAGAGCTGTGTCCCCCTCCAGCTCAAGATTTGGCGAGCATATGGCAGGACTGCATGGTGTGGCACCTGAGTGTACCGGCAGCTTTCATCCTGATGGATATTAGGATTTTTTTCCCCATTTTCTCCTCAAGTCTCCTAATTCTTTGGTTTGACCACACAGCAAGTAGATTAACACACACAGCACAAGCCCTGTGGGAAAGCAAGCTCTGTGGCCTTCCGCAGGGGTCGCTGTGACACTAGACTCCTACCCCTACTCTCTTGCCTGAAGGGCATTGCTGTCAGCAGCTGCCTTAGTCATGGCCTGCCTCTGGATGCAGGGACCTGAGTCTACACCCAAAGTTAGGTCATCTGCATTGCAGTGCATCAGTCATTGGGTGACCCATAGAGTCTGTCACATTTTTAGTGCAGCAAAGCTAGCTATTGATATAATCAAACATTGCGAAAGCTACCTTGCCATTGGTTAGTGACTACACTGATATGCAAACAAGCTGAGTTTGTGGCCATACAGGATTTTATAAAATTGTTCATTCAAATCCTATAATTTCGTTGCTCGAAACACATCACATGACTGCTTATTTTTTTCTGACAACTTCATACCTCACCTGAATGACATATTTTTTAACAAACAAAAGCCTATTTTATAAATGGGCTAGTATACTCTAGGATGTGCAGTCATGATAGAATAATGCACTTTTTGGGTGGTTGTAGCACTTGGCTATGCTTTGTGCCGAACAACCAGCTGGGGCGTGCATTCTTCCCTTATAAGTGTACACCCTGTCATGTATTATTTCTTTATGTGATATGCCTTCTGGACTTTCATTTGCCAATTATAAGTCATGACATCCTTTTAAGTCAATCAGGATTGTTTTATTTCTAAATATTTCAGACACTCATAACACAATGACGATCTCTCATGCAAACAGTTTCTAGATGTAATTTTCTAGAAACTTAACTTTTTGAGTTTTAATTCAAGTTCCATTTTTTTAAACTGAAGTCATTAACATGATTTATAACAGGTTTATATGTTCGATTATGGCATCTGTTATGATTATGAATGGCTTTTCAAGTCATTTGTGTGCCAGAACTACTCAGCTGTACTTTAAAGTTCCTTCACCCAAAGAACTTCAGAAGGCATTATTATGACAACAGGAGAAGCCAGAATTGTACATATTAACAGATATCACATAATTCAAATCACTGCACTATCCAGGACCCATTTTATCTATCTATCTGTCTGTCTATCTGTCTTCAGATGCTTCCATTACTTTCCATCTATATATCTATCTGTATGTCTATATTTAGATACTTCCATTACTTTCCATCTGTCTGTCTGTCTTTAGATACTTCCATTACTTTCCATCTATTTATCTATCTGTCTGTCTGTCTTCAGATACTTCTATTACTTTCCATCTATCTGTCTGTCTGTCTGTCTTCAGATACTTCCATTACTTTCCATCTATTTATCTGTCTGTATGTCTATCTTTAGATGCTTCCATTACTTTCCATCTGTCTGTCTGTCTTCAGATACTTCCATTACTTTCCATCTATGTATCTATCAGTCTGTTTGTCTATCTTTAGATACTTCCATTACTTTCCATCTATCTGTCTGTGTTCAGATACTTCCATTACTTTCCCCAGGTAGGGCTATTCAACAGCTCATTAGAGACAGAGGTAGTTCTGCAGAACTGGAGGGTAGCAGATGTAGTTCTTCTCCATAAGGGGTGACAAGGAGCAAGTGCAGAACTACAGACCTGTCAGTCTTACCTCTGCTGTGGGTAAACTGATGGAGTCACTGGTCAAAGAGGACCCTGTGGACTACTTATTGAGCAACAGACTCCAGGAGAGTAAACAGCAAGGGTCTGTGGCAGGAAGGTCTTGTCAGATCAACCTGATGGTTTTCACTGACTGATTGACGAGGGTTTTGGATGGGGCTACACCATGGATTAACTCTACTTTGACTTTAGCAAGGTTTTTGACTCAGTGGCCCACAGAAGACTGCTTAAGAAGATGAAGGATCTGGGTGTGGCAAGGGACATAGTAAGATGGGTAGGAAACTGGCTGAAGATGAGGCAGCAGAGGGTTGTCATTAATGGGGTCAAATCAGAAGAGAGGGATGTCATGAGTGTGGTGCCACAGGGATCTGTCCTGAGTCCTGGACTCTTCAACATTTTCATCAGTGACATTGGAGAAGGAATCTGGGGAAAGTTGTGTCTCTTCACAGATGACACTAAGCTCTGTGGAAGGGTAGATAGCAGCGAGGGAATTAGGTAGCTGCAAAGTGACCTGCAAAGGTTAGAGAGGTGGTCTTAGGTTTGGCAATTGAACTTCAACACCAAAAAGTGCAAGGTGATGCATATAGGGAATAAGAACCCCAGAACATAGAACTGGATGGGAGCAGTAATGCTGAGCACTATGGCTGAGGAAAGGGACTTAGGAGTTATCATTAGTGACTTCCTTAAACAATCACGCCAGTGCAACAAGGCCTATAGTAAGGCGAATAGAATGCTGGAATGTATTGGAAGGGATACTGACAGTAGAAGAGAAGTGGCAAGATCATTGGTGAGGCCACAGCTGGAGTACTGTGAACAGTTCTGGAGTCCTCACTTCAGAAAAGATAATGACAGGCTAAAGCTGGTGCAACAAAGGGGGACCAGGATGATTCAGGGCAGCAGGGCAGATCTTATGGGGATCGGCTTAAGGCACTGAACATGTATTCGCTTGAGAGCAGATGAGAGAGGGGTGATAAGATACAGAATGTCAGATTCCTAAAAGGAATAAACTAGGTGAACTACAAGGAACTATTTAGCATGAGTAACTATTCAAGGACATAGGGGCATGAGTAGAAACTGACAGGAAGGAGGTTCAAGAGGGATGCGAGAAAGTTTTATTTTACAACAGTCTGCCAGCTGAGGTTGTGGGTGCCAAAACTATAAATAGTTTCAAGCACTGCTGGGACAGAGTGAAGGGTATTGTGGTTACTCATGGCTGTAGCGGCAAGGAGGGGAACAGGGAGAGGATAGTGAGGGCTGGTACCCTGTATGGACAGTAGCTGCTGGGGTTAGATGGGGAACTATGGACAGACTAGATGAACCTTTGTTTTTTAATTTTACCCTGCTATCATTGTCTATATTTCAATGTTTCCATGTATTTCACTTTCAAAACTGAGGTAAAAACATCTACAATAAAGGTGGGGGAGGCATTTGGTTCCCAAACTGGAAGAACATAAAATTAGAGGACTTCCAATTTTCCACTCATGGAGGTCACAAATCTTTGATTTTTTTCAAACATATTTTACCAGCTTCCAAAAATTAGCGAGAAATAGAAAACTGAATCCCAGTATTTGGGACTTGGGAAGCATTCTGCTTTCCCCAAAAGCTTCAAATTACTTACAGATTTACAGACATGAAAGTTTTTTTACTTCCACCCTGAAAATTAACAGAACGTGTGTGTGTGTGTGTGTGCGCGTGTGTGTGTGTGTGTGTGTGTGTGTGTGTGTGTGTGTGTGTGTGTATCTATACTGCATACATGTATCATGCACAGAGCAACCTGCATGTTTTTGCAGAGATTTCTTTGCTTTTGCTCTTTCAGGGTAATTTAAGTAAGCTGCTGTTTGTGAACTCCAAACGTATCTCCTACATGTTTAGTATTGATGGATGGCCAAATATATTTAAAGATTTCTTTTTGATACGCTTCACATCTTCAGTCTCATTTTTCCCTGCCTCTACTGCCCATCATATCTCAATTTGTTTTCATTGAGAGAGGATCTCACACCAAGTCCCAGATATACTCATAATGCAGCTGCAGGAAGAAGGGTTTGGACTAAGGTGACATACTGAGGGATCACAGGCAATCGACTTTATATTAGAGTATACCAGCTGATGAAAAAGCAACTTTGCTGTAGAAGAAACTGCAACCAGTCAGGGCCCTCATGGACACTGAGCCTGGCATGGGCATGATTGCCCCCCCCCCATTCCCATCCAACTGTAACTTTTTGAATGGAAAAAGGGCTGTAAAAGTATAACTTAGTGCACCCTTGACAAAATTTTAATCTTGTGCCTCCCCAGAAGTGTTCTTGATGTGACGTTCCAGAACAAGTGGTGTCAAGGGAGCACACTATTTCTTTTGTAAAAGTCTATAATCACTGCAATCCAGGAGGCAGCTCACCAAGTGGTTGCACCATTGGGCTAAGGTTACAAATAACTATTTTTTAAACTTGTTGGGGGGGGGGTCAAAATGAAGGGAGAACTGTGTAGAACCTGCCAGGCCTGTGCTTTCTGTACAAGCTGTGTTTCACATACTGGTTAACAGCATACCTTTCAACCTCTCAGCATTAAAATTCATAGCACTGGCCTTCATAGTTCAGAACAAATGACCAGAATGTGTAGCACTAATATATCTACAAATAGTGGGGCCCATATATTTAGTGTTAAGGAATGGTTCTATTAAGTTAGTGCAATGATTTAATAGTTTGCATATCCAGAAATAGCTGCAACATTATTAAGAACATCAGTAAACCTTTGTGCAAGGGTAAATTTGAGTGTGAAAATCATAGCACTGTGTGACATTCATAGCAGTTGAGAGATATGGCTTACAGTCTGTTGTTGCCCCATCTGTACTTTTATTTTAGCAAATTCAGCAGAGGTTTTTCATTTACACTGTTATGGTCACTACCACCGAAATGTTTGATGTCGTTTATGATCTTGTTAAGAAATTACATTTTGGTCACAGTGCAGCCCTGTTTTGTTACAGGATTCTGTGGCCAAGGGGATATACTGTAATACCATGTCATTCTAAAGCAATACTTAACACCAGTGTGTAAATCAGAAGCACCCACTGAATTTTCTAAAAGCCAGTTATGACTGAGCAATAACAGATTGAGATCCATTGATAATACTACTGTTGGAGATGACCTTTGAAATGTAGTATTATCAGCACAAACGATAGTATTATCACTTTTCAGGATAGTATTATTGAGAGTAGTGATGTATTACTGGGAAATTTTTGTATAACTTAGTATAGCATTATTGAGGCTTATCCATATATTACAAGCCAGTAATGACTGATCAATAACGGATCGGGATCCAATGTATGAAAAACAGCTTCTTCAGGGAAAAATTACTTCTACGTTCAACACTGTTCTTGTTTAAGCCTAGAAATCCCAAGAAAAAATAAAAGGCAAGATCCATGAAATGAACATTCTGATTTTTTTTCACACACGTTTTGAAACATTAACTGGTTAAATCACTATTTCCGTGGTGTCAAGCTTGCATTGGACCAAAGTAAATTACTGGGGCCCCAACTGCCCTCCCCAACAGATCCTGGTATTTAAAATATGACATATTCTGTTTTTGCAAACTAGTGTGCCAGTTACTTACTGGGGTACTGCAACATTGTCAGGGCTCACTTTTTGTTCCTTGTATTTTGAGAAAGAACTGATACTTCTGTCAAAAGTGGAAGGGAGATTTATGAGGGAGAAACATTCCTTCAAAAAAGAAATATTACAAGAATAAAAAAAATACCTTTAAAATCACTCATTGCCCTTTTACTGGCCAGTTAACCATACAGGTATCTTGTATTTTTCCTTCTTGAGTTGCTGTATAGTTTAATACTATTGATGGGACTAATTATCTGTCTGTCTCTCTCTCTTCATCCATTTAATAATGTATTACACAAGGATGTTACAGTACCTAAACTTTTAGGGCCACAAAGGTCATCTTGCGTTAGGTGTTAATCAGCAGTTTCAGCTCACACTAGAATCCTTGGGATCTCACTCACTGACAGACGTGCCAAAGAAAGCTCAACTAGCATTATTCTGACTTTGTTAAAACCAACCTACACAGGTTACTTACCATGTTTAACTTGACTGACGCATTCCTGCCACAGTGCCACTGATAAACTAAACAGAAAAAAGTTCTACTGTAATCCCAATCTTTCATGTAGTTGAGTGGTGTCAAAGGAAGCAAAACGCCCGTGCTCCTGCCTCCTGGTGGTGCTATCGCCGCGGCGAGCTTGAAGGAAGCTGGGCTCTGAGATGGCTACTTTGCCACCCTGGGAAGTGGCTGGCTCGGCTGGATAAAATAGCCCTGACGTGCTGCAAACTGCAAGGCACTGCTTGCCGGGGTCCTTCAGCACTCGTGTTTCTGCAGGGCTGGCAGCTTGCAAGGGATCAGAAAGGGGAAGTTCGTCTACATAACCTGCATTTTAGCGCCACCTACAGGCACTCCTTAGAATCCGTCTGCAAAACGTCCACATTGCAGCTTGCATTTACTACAACGCCAGACGCACCAGACTTGCTAAGGAGGGCGCGAGTGATAGATACAACGTGCCCCTGCAAGAAAGGGTGGGAGGTGGTAGCGAATATATTACAGCAAACGTGTTTATTTACAGGGGGATCGTTTAGCACACAGTTTTAGAACCGCAACATGAGCGCTCGGCGACCAAAACGGCCTCGGGACGTGAAGGGGTTAGCTTGATGCGATTTTCTAACTGACGCGTCCCTTCGCACTTGACTGCTGTGTGCGGACTCGCAGTATGCTGAGAAAAAAAGTACCCGGCATCTTTGCGTTGTACACTGTAATATCAGTCCAGACTGAGTTTGTAAAAAGTTGTCTTTCTTTTCCTACAGTACAATCGCCTTGGTTTTATATCACATCTAAACGAGTGAATTCGTTTCTGATCTGCCGGAACTAGTCTGTTGCTGAGCAGTTGCGGCCTGTGAGGTACCCTGGGACTAGGGGAATCCTTGCAAGCCGTGGAGCGCTGCGTCCCAACTTCGGACTTCAGAATGTACTATAGTGTATAGTGGACAGGAGTGTAGCCAGAAATTTCCGTTTTGTACACAATCTCCAACAGTTACACCCCCCAATTAAAAAATGTACACATCCCTTCCAAATGGCACCCCCTTCCAAACAAGTCAGATTGTTGTCAGATGATTCCTCTACTCTCTAAAGAGGTTATACATGTATCAGACCCTCCTTAGTGGTCTACACAAACCCAAATACTACAGATTAGAATGATAATATTAACAGAATGGCTTATGGTTTGTAACAGGCACTCAACAAAACTGTACACAAATGTGTACAGTGAGTATGCCTGTCTACACCCTTGATAGTGGAACGTCTTTGTTCACCGAAATCTAGCGCTCTCAAAACATTGTTCTGCTGCACTAGTGAGGTCCATAGTGCAGCAGAACCAAAAAGTGACGTCCGCAGGACAGCATAATGACTTTTCGTTCTGCTGCAGTGCGGACGTCACATATGGTGTCCTCCAGCAGCAATCTGACAGTTAATCTTATTTTAAAAATAAATATGTAGTATTTTTTTTTTTTTTTGAGACAAGGTCGTTCCACTATACACTATACAGAACAGTGCATGCTTACAGGGCAGGGCTGTTCTTTCACCTTGTTGGTACAGTACTATGACGACTGATTACCTGTCCTCATAGTACCAACTGGGTGAAAGAATAGCCCTGTTGTTAATTGGTACTCATGCACTATCCTGTATGTGTCAGCTATGCAGTTAGCAAGAGAATATATTTTCAGTTTTCCCTTCTATGGTTGAATATAATCAGTGATTAAATTGGAAGTGTTTAGGTTGGGGAACTCACACATCTAAATTTAAGGGTTATGCTCCAATTCTCCCGGATTTTACTGGCGTCTACAGCATTACTGCATTATTGAGATCTCCCACCAGCATAAATAACTGTAGCACACTGAGCTGGCGGTCAGGTGTGGTTGGGGTACTTAACAGAGGTGTGTTATTAGTTCAAATTAAGCACCAAAATGCACCAAAGAACATCTAAACCCCCAGAAGTTCTGGAGGCTTCTATCCAATTTTATAACTATTTCCTCCAGCAAAATTAGGAAATACCCAACAAAATTACTTGAATTATCCAGCAAAGCTAAAGAGCGCCCTTGGAATGTATTTCTCCGACTCAGCTCACAGCTACTCTGTGTTTGGCATCTAAGTTAGTGCTTACCATGAAAGGCTGTAATGTCACAAACATTAATTGTGAGGTCAGTAGGGGACTGTCAGCCTATTTTGAAGGGCACAGTTTTCTTACAGTGTAATACTGCAGGGAAAAAATAGTTCTGGTTGGTGTGGACACCGTTGCAGTGGTGTTGCAACTACGGAGGATTAGTTCCGTAGTTGATGCATTGTGCGCATGCATGGGATCGTGTTTTATTAGTGCAGTTTATTTAAATTGTTGGCACTTTACTTGTGGGCACGATGATCACAGGGAAAAGGTTTATGTTTTTTTTTAGTCATGTGTGTTGGCTGTGGAAGTAGCGAAGCGTGTAAAGGTCACACAGTGTGGAGTGGAATGGGCAGACGTTAAAAGTGTGGCTTCTGTGAGAGCGTTAGCGGACCCCTGTGTTCGGCAGTCGTGGGATCAGAGAGTTAAGATGTGGTTAGGTGAGTGTTGAATGGCGGGTACAGTGATTTAATGTAGAATATGGCATCTGTGTTGAGTATTAGGTTTTTACACAGTTGTAGCGCGGGAGTTAGAAGAACATGGTTTAGCGGTCTTGTGTTTTCGGTGAGAATTTCATGCGGTGACTGGCAGTGGCTTTGCGAATGCTGAGTT
This sequence comes from Neoceratodus forsteri, assembly GCA_016271365.2. NCBI lineage: Eukaryota > Metazoa > Chordata > Ceratodontiformes > Ceratodontidae > Neoceratodus > Neoceratodus forsteri. The sequence continues at coordinate 233,955,735 of CM028131.1, forward strand.
TCACATGGTTGGAGTGATTTCAAGTGTGGGTTCTACTGTGGCCGACTGGTGGCTGGCACCTTTTCCAGTGGGTACATGGGAGGATTTACAACGCCAAACAGGTGCCAACCAGCCAATCAAAATGCAGGATATGGTGTTTTTTTTGTGTGCCCATTGTATAATGTAGTTTTAAGTATTTTATTTTAGAATTTTTTTTGTTCTTTAACACAGAACAGCACCCACTGACCCCTTGGATATGAAACCAGAAGTCACACTTCGAAGCAAAAAAATCTCATGAGCAAATTATGAACTGCCATTTCTTGTTTGCAAGTTTGTCTGGAAAACCAGTGGCAAGCATGTCTACATCTTCAAAATGTGACCGGTCACCCAGTGGGTGACAGTAGTGTCTAAAAATAAATTTCTCACTACCAGTATGCTGAGACACCACACCTTCACTGCATCCAGTCTGTTGCAAGCTTGCACTGGGCTGTTTCCTTTGTGTCCCACTGATGCCTTTGCTCTCACAGTACAAGGCCTGGACATACAAATCCCTTTTCGCTTCAGACACTCATAGCCCTGCTTCTGTACCTGAGGCCATCTCACTTTGATTTGGCAACATTCTGTCTGACACAGAACACAGAGTGGACAGTGACATAAGTTAGCTGCATCCTTTGTAACTCTCCCAGTGGGGGCTACCTTATTCCGCCCTGGTCAAGAGCTGCACAGTCTGCCTCCTCCCGCACTTCACAGTGGCTGCCCAAGCCACAAGGACTTTTTCCCAGTCCCCAGGAACTGCAGTAAGGGACTAAGACTACAGCACAGCAATCTGCTTTGTGCCACTCAGGCTCACGTCTTTGTAGCATGGATCCAACACTGAGTTTTATTACCCAGTCCACCGGAATATTTGGAAGGGGTCCAGGCAGCAGGGAGCAGCAGTTCGTCTTTGTGCCAGAGGTGCATGCCATGACCAAGAGCATGGCTTTGCAATGAAGGATCTAAATAACTAGAGAACGTCTTCAGAAAGGGCACCACCATCTTGATCCCTCCTATTCAATGGACTATAGCAAGGCATCAGGAGCCACCAGCAAGGCAATGAACATGTGGGCAAGCCAGTAGCTAGGAGAATACTCTCAGCATGCCCCCTGATGACTGCAAAAGGTTGGAGCCAAACCAGTGTGGGCAATGAAGCCCAGAGTTGCATTATAGGAATAAAGGGCACTTCACAAAGTGTGCAAATGCAGCAACCAGTCAGGAGGAAGGATTACCACTATGCCTTCCCAAGAATAGTGTGACAGCTGATTGGAAGCTGAAGCCCGAGTGTGAATGGTTGGCATCCCTGAGGGAAGTGGAGAGTGGCCGTAGCAGAAGTTGGCTGGCCAGGGGCTTGCAATCAGCGGGCTAGAAGGAACAGTGCAGAGGAAGAAATGGCAGCCAGTTGGGCTGCTGCAGCAGAGGAGGTATGATTTTTGGCCAGTTGGAGACAGTGGCACAAGTTTTGGAGTGTGCGGCCAGGCCTTCAAAACTGTACGGCTGGGCCGCTACTCCTAACTTGCAAAAGGAGCTGTGCACTGTGCCGGGTGCTCTTGAATTGGGGGTCACAGTTGGTGGCCCTGGGAGGAGTGGAGAGTGGCTGCAATGGAGGGTGAATGGCCTTGGGGGGGCTTACAGTCAGTGGCCCTGAGGGAAACGGAGAGCGGCCGTAGCAGAGGTCGGCTGACAGGGGGCTCACAATTGGTGGGCTAGAAGAAGCAGTGCAGAGGAGGAAACAACAGCCAGTTGGGCTACCACAGCAGAGTAGGCAGGATTTTCATTCCACCCACCCTCCACAACCCCGACTGCTATTAAATGCGGGAGGTGGGAGGAGCCTACAGTCTGTAGACCTGTGGTTGGTCCAAGGGATATGGACTTTTAATTGTACTTCCAGAGCTGTGAAGAGAGACATAAGGTAGGGAGTGGAGCTGCGGATCGAGGGAGCCTTTCCAGTCACATGGAGCGGGCCAGGGTGACTGAGAACAGCGGCGGAGCAAGGGAGCCTTCCCGGCTGCAAGGAGCGGGCCAGGGCTGTAAACAGTGGGACCAAGGATTTGTCCAGAGCTGTAAGCAGCAGGACCAAGGGATTTTTCTTAAGGCCACTCATACCCAGACCTCTGTAAATTGCCCAGGGCATGAGAAGCCAATCAGAAGGGAGGCTCCTATTAGCTGAAGGCAACCAGGCAAGAAGGAGCTGTGCACTACAAATCCAAAAACTGAACGGGAGTCATACTGGGGGGAGTGAACTCTGGGGGTGGGGCTGCAAGCATTGGTGCAGTCGTGTTGGGGGTTGTCATTTTATTTTAGGGCCTGTATCTGTGCTTTGCTGTATATGGATAGTTTGTCTACCACGTCTGTAAGGGCAGTCTTTATTTTGTAGCTGGCCCAACAGGCATTGTGGGGGGGGGGGTCTGACGTGCTCTGGCACTACCAGGACATTTGGGGGGGTACTACATGCGCTGGCACTGCTAGGACAATTGGGGATGGGGCAGCTGACTTGGAAGGAAATGGAGCAGGGTCCACAGAGCACGAAGGCAGGTATCTTTGGAAGGATAGTGGGGTGCATAGGATGTGGGCCAGCCATAGTGCTAGCCCTGGCCTGGAGGATAAGGGTTGTATAGTGTGTCAGCGGTTGGCATATCTCAAGGAGGAGGTCGAGTGTCTAAGAGGGGTGTTGGGTGTAGGGGGTGTGTGATAAGGATGGTGGCCCTGTGGTGGGGGAGTTAGGGGGAGGGCAGTAGGGGAAAATAATAGTAAAATGGTAGAGGATTCAGGTGAGGCACCCAAAAGGGGAGGGAACAGACAGGAGAAGGATGGCAAGAGTGCATGGTACTGCGCTACCATACTGGAAGGTGTTGGGGTGGAACCTAGAAGAAGGAGGGGAGCACCAGGGGACATGGGTTGGGGCGGCCCTGAGTAGAATAAGGACTAGGGGTCTGGCATGAGGTTAGGAGAAATAAGAACCAGGGAGCCTGGCAAGAGGTTAGGATAAGAGAGCCGGGGTATGGGCAAAAGAGAACTGATAGAGGGTGTGAGACAGCAGGGGGAGTCAGGACAATTGGTGTAGAGCATAAAAACAGATTCACACCTCTGGCACTGTCAAGCAAGGGGGGAGAATCTGGAGCAGAGGAGGTTCCTCTGGAGGCAGGTAAGCAGGGGATGGCAATGGGCTCAGCAGACAAGGGGGGTGATACTTCCCAGCATAGAGTCTCTGGGGGAGCAGGATACAGAGGAAGTGTGAGCACCAGCAGGAGGAATGGGGTCAGGACATCATGGGGAAGGGAAGGGACAGTAAGGAAGGGGGAGCTCAGGGTGGAGAGGCCCTGTGGGGGGTAGAGGGTGACCTAGTAAGGGACATGGGTATAATATGAGGGGAAGAGGTTATGCAGGAAGAAAATATTACTATCTTAGTAATGTTGTTTCTTCTAATGGAGTCTTGCTGTATTCTGACATATTGCAGTGATGTCCAACCTTTGAACTGTCCCGGAGATGAAAGAGTTAACTTTCCATGCCAGGCATGGAACGCTGAGCTCGAGCTCGGTTGAGACTCTGTCTGTTGCTGTTTGAAGTCAAACCGTCAGATCTTTACAAGCTATACTCACTGGGTGTCCTGTGTGGAAACTGTAAACTTACACTAGCCAACTGGCTACTAAATATAATAACAGATTTTTTGGTCCCAAAACAAAGACTCAAGTCAGGAAACCCCAAAAATAAAACAAAACACAACACCCACACACACAAACTAAAGGGGTGAGAAACTAAGGGGTTGGGGCACCTCCCGAGTGCCAACACTGCTACTGCCCACCCACATCCCAAAAAACAAGGTTCTGAGAGGGGAGGCAGGGGGGAGGTCAGAATACAGCAAGACTTCATTAGAAGAAACAACATTACTAAGGTGAGTAATTTTTTCTTCAAACAGCATGAAGTCTTGCTGTATTCTGACATATTGCAGACTACTGCCAGTACTCCATGGAGGAGGGACAGAACCTACTTAGGAAATAGGCTCAGCACTGCTGTTCTGAAACCGAGCATCACTCCTAGCCTGGATATCCAGAGAGTAATGCTTGGTAAAAGTGTGTACTGTTTTCCAGGTGGCTGCTTGACAAATCTCTAAGATAGGAATATCCCTGGCAGCAGCCAGGGAAGCAGCTGTACCTCTGGTAGAGTGAGCCCTCAGGCCTGAGGGTGGAATCCTACCTAGTTTTTCATAGCAAAATTGAATGCAAGAGACAATCCACCTGGCAATAGATCTCTTAGTGGCAGGTTTTCCCTTACCAACCTCACCATAAGTGAGGAACAGTTGGAGGGAGTCAAACCTGTGACCCTTGGTGCGCTCTATGTAGTAGCTAAGGGCCCTTTTCACATCCAAACTGTGCAGCCTCCTCTCCCCAGAGGAGGAATGGTCAGTGAAGAAAACAGGAAGAGACATAGATTGGTTAAGGTGGAAATCTGAAACCACCTTAGGCAAAAACTTCCTATTAGTCCTGAGGACCACCTTATCTCTATGGAAAGAGATAAAATCAGGCTCCACTGACAGGGCCTGTAACTCACTTATGCGTCTGGCAGAAGTGATGGCCGCCAAGAAAACAGTTTTCCAAGTCAAGTACTTAAGCTCTGCTGAGGACAAAGGCTCAAAAGGGGGTTGCATAAGCTGAGCAATGCAAACATTAAGGTCCCAAGCAGGGGCAGGGTCCCTGAATGGAGGATTGGTATGAAGCAATCCCTTGAAAAATTTAGAAAATACAGGATGAGCTGAAAGGGAAGAGTGCTTGCCTGCTGAAAGGAAGGCAGAGACAGCTGCCAGATGCACTCTTAGTGTAGCTGGTCCTGAGTCCCAAGCTATTAAGATGAACCATATAGTCAAGGACTGTGGGCAGGCAAGCAGACTCTGGAGAAATATGCTTCCCAGAGCACCATATAGAAAATCTTTTCCACTTGGAGTTGTAAGTGTTTCTGGTGGAAGGCTTCCGAGAAGCCTTTAAGATATCCAGAACACCTTGAGAAAGGTGCAAATCAGCAAACTCCAGCTCTTCAAGAGCCAGGCCTTGAGATTGAGAGATTTGAGATTCGGATACCAAACCCTCCCCTGAGAACATGTTAACAGGTTGTAATTCATGGGAAGAGACAGGGGAAGGTGGACTGCTAAGGACAACAAGAGAGGGTACCAGGGCTGTCTGGCCCAGTCTGGAGCAATCAGAATCACCTTGCAGGGTTGAGACCTGATTTTGACTAACAACTTGAACAGGAGAGGGAAGGGGGGAAAAGCATACAGGAACTTCCCTTCCCAATTGAGAAGTAGGGCATCCAGGGGGACTGAGCCCAACACTGGGGATCTGTAGCAAAAGAGAGGAAGTTGGTGATTGTCTGGGGCTGCAAAAAGATCTATCTGTGGGGTGCCCCATCTGGAGAAGATCACCTTCAAAACCAGGGGATCCAGGGACCATTCGTGATGGCCCTGAGATATCCTGCTGAGAGCATCTGCCAGGACATTGTCCTTGCCTGGGAGGTGTACTGCTGTAAGAGAGGTGTTCAGGGAATAGGCCAGAGACCATAACTTCATTGCCTCTGTGCACAAGGCCATAGACCGAGTGCCCCCTTGCTTGTTGATATACCACATTGTGGTGGTATTGTTTGTCCTGATCTGAACTACTTTGTTCTGAACAGACTTGGAAAAAACTTGAAGTGCTAGAAACACTGCTCTGAGTTCTAATAGATTGATGTGAAGCAGAGATTCCTGAGGAGACCACAACCCTTGGGTGGTCAGATCTCCCAAGTGGGCTCCCCACCCCAAGAGGGAGGCATCTGTAGTAAGGATTAAAGAATGAGACTGAGTGACAAAAGGAACTCCCTGTCTTAGATTGTCCTGATCCTGCCACCACTGTAACGCCTGGATCAGGGTTCGAGTCACTGGAATTAGTTTGGTCAGAGGGTCCCTTTTCTGAGACCAGAAGGCTCTCAAGTGGAACTGAATATCCCTCATTTGAAATCTTGCTCACTGCACCACTGCTGTAGAGGCAGCCATGTGTCACAGGAGCTGCAGAAAATGCCTTGCTGGTCGAGACACCTGGAGGGTGAATGAAGAGGCCAGTGAGATAAGGGTCCTTGCCCTGTCCAGGGGAAGAAAGGCTCTTGCTTTTACTGTATTCAGCTCTTCCCCTATGAAGGTGAGGAGCTGCACAGGCTCTAGAACTGACTTTGAAAGATTCAGAAGGAAACCTAGAGAAGTGAGCAGTTGCTGAGTTATCTGTAGGTGTAACTTGACTTGGTCTGGAGACTGGCCTACTATGAGCCAGTCGTCCAGGCATGGAAAGATGGAGATCCTTCTTCTCCTTAGGAAGGCAACTACTACTGCCAGGCATTTTGTGAACACCCTTGGAGCAGAAGTTAGCCAAGGGCATTGCCTGAATTGCACGCCTGAGGGCAGCCTGCCAACCTGAGGTACTTTCGGTGGAGCCTGATGAGAATATGGAAATAGGCATCCTTGAGGTCCAGGGAGACTAGCCAGTCCCCTGGTCCTAGAGAGGGTAGTATTATTTCCAGAGTCACCATTTTGAACTTTGGCTTTAAAAGGTGCTTGTTTAAATATCTGAGATCCAGGATGGGCCGCCATTCTCCTGTCTTTTTGGGGGTTAGGAAGTACCTGCAATACAATTCTTTCCCTTTGTGTAGGGGTGGGACCCTCTCTATGGCTCTGAGAGCCAAGAGGGAAGAGACCTCTGCCTCTAGGGCAAGTGCCTCTGAAGGATTTGCAGGTGGAAAGGATCTGGTTCTCATCTTTGGAAATTTTTTGAAGCTGAGAACCAGTCCTTGGCTTACTACTTCCAGGACCCATTTATCTGATGTTAAAGACATCCAGTCCTGGACAAAGTAAGCCAGCCTGCCCCCTACAGGTGGTGGAGAATTGGCCCTGGCAAACCCATCAGGGTGCCTGTTTGGCAGGGGCTTTAGGCTGAGGGGTGGAAGCAGGCCTGCTTGTACCCCATCTGCCTCTCCCTCTGAAGAACCCCCTATGAGCATAAGCAGAAGAGGAGGCCTGGGCTTGGTAGAAAGGCCTATGAAAAGGCCTGCCCCTGCCCCTGGAATGCTGCCTCTGGGGAGTGGCTTGCCTTTCCTTGGCCTGAGCACTCCTATAGGTGGTCCTGTATTCATCCATTTTCTTTATGTAGTTCTCTGTTTGCTCCCCAAACAGAGAATTACCCACAACAGAAAAATCCATGGCCTTAGTCTGGGTATCCTGAGACAGGCTAGTACATCTGAGCCAAGCCATCCTACGAAGAGCCACAGATGTAGCCATGCCTCTAGATGAAACATCATTGGAGTCCACTGCAGCATGGAATTGCACCTTGGATGCCTCAATACCATCTGCAGCCACCTGCTCCAGCTCCTTGGCAAGCTGGCCAGGGACCTGTTTAGCTAAAGCCATTACAGTGTCCCATCTAGATTTCTGATATCTAGCTGTATAGGCAATATAATTAGCCTGCCTGAGTTCCAAGGATGCTGCCATGTACTGTTTCTTTGCCATGGCATCAATCCTCCTGGAGTTCTTATCTGGGGTGAAGCCAAGGGTATATTTGCCTTATCAAAGGCAGCAGCCTGCACTACCCCAACATGACTGCATTGCTGGGTAAGGAACTCCATATCTGAGCCTGAGAGAGTATATCTCTTGTCCATTCTATTGTCCACAGGAGGCATTGAATTAGGAGTCTTTAACATTTTTATTGTCTGTTTCCCAAAGGACTTATGAAGGGGAATAGACAGCCTCCTGGACTCTGGGATATCCATCATTTCAACATAGTCAGGCTCCTCCTGGTCATCCACAGCTTCTTCCATAGGAAGCTGAAGAGTTTCAGCCACCTTTTTGTAGAACATAAAATGGGAAGAGGACTCAGAAAGCCTAGGAGGAGAAACCCCTGAAGGTCTGTCTGGGGAGATGTCCGGGTCAATAGGCACATCCAGACTTTCGTAATCACCATCACTATCCTCATACTCTCCTTCCCCCTCCTCCGGTTCATAAAAATCCTCTAAATTATAATCTGGAACTGGGGGAACCGACCGAACCGAGCCCCTTCCTGATGGTGCTGGTTCGGTCGGAACCGGGATTAGCGACTGAACAATCCTTATCCCTTTGGCTATTTCATCAGCGGTCGGAGAAAGAATTTGTGGATCAGCACTGGCTGATTTATCTCTTCTTTTTCTTTTAACCGGAACTGACTCCTCGGAGTTGGTTCTCCTTTTGCCTGAAGAAGTTTCGCCCTGGTCAGAGGGCACTCCTTCTGGTTCAGTTGGAACTGAACCGGGCTGGCCATCCGGGTCAGCGGACTTCTTGGCCTCCCTTTCCCTGAGCCTACCAACTCTCTTTTCCAGGGTAGCTGCAGGAAACTTCTTGCAAATCTGGCAGTCTGAATCGAGGTGGTCAAACCCTAGACAATAAACACAGGTGGTGTGGGGATCAGCCTTAGCAAAGGCTTCCCCTCACACACTACAGTGTTGAAACCCAGTGGGCCCGGTTTTTCTTTTGGGTTTCTCAGACATGGCCAGTCCTAACAAAAACTTACCCTTTTTTCGGCAATCGGCCAGGCAAGACACCCTTATCAGTTCCTGACCATGTTACGGGTCATGGAAAAAAACGTCGTGAAATCCAGTTTTTTTAGAACCGATAAGGACCGGTTACCACACTCTAAAAGAAGAATAAACTTTTTTTGAACAACCTGATTGGTTTAAACCGAACCGATCCCACGTTTACAAGTTCCACACAGAAGAACAAGAAAATAAACCTATCTAGTACTCACGATACCACAGACAGAGACTAAACTGACAGGTTAACGGATTAAATTCGGTCGAAAACCGAGAAAACGGTACTTTAACTGACAAACTTGAACCGAGCAAAGGAGAAATCTCTGGAGCGACTGTTCAGTGAGGCAGAGTAAAGAATCTGATGGTTTGACTTCAAACAGCAACAGACAGAGTCTCAACCAAGCTCGAGCTCAGCGTTCCATGCCTGGCATGGAAAGTTAACTCTTTCATCTCCGGGGCAGTTCAAAGGTTGGAGATCACTGCAATATGTCAGAATACAGCAAGACTTCATGTTGTTTAAAGGGAGATAGAGGTATGGAGGAGGGAGGGAAGCGGGGGCCAGTGCATTCCCCAGTAGGGCGTGGTGGTCTCATGACCGTGGGGGTGATACAGAGTTGGGACTGTGTGTAGTAGGAGGAGGGGAAGTGGTGGTGGAGGACAGGTCTGAGAGGGAAAAAAGCAGGGGGCAGGGGGGGCCCTTGCCCCTTGGGGAGATATGGAGATGGTCCTGGGCACAGCAGGGGAAAGGAAAGTGGCTAAGGTGGAAAGGTCAGTGAGGAGGAAGACCTGGGGGTGGGAGGGGGCCCTTGCTCCTAGAGGAGATACTGCCAGGGAGATCAGGTCAGTGAGAAGGGTTGGAGCAGAAGGGACAGGTCAGAATCTGGCATGGGGGGCATACAAGGTAACGGGCTAAGGGGGCAACTGGCATAGAGAGCAGGCCTAGGGAAATGGAGGTGGTAAGAGGGCTTCTCTTGGGTGACTCCATGATTAGGGGTATGAGGGGGAGGTGGAGACTTCCTTTGGTGTTAAGACCAGGAGTATATGTGGCTTGATGGTGCATTGGGCCAAACATTTTGTCTATGCTCTAGCGAAGGAGTGTGGTGGGACCCCTGACATATTAGTGTACCTGGGTGCAAGTGATATAGAGGGGAACAGTGTGCTGTGGATTCAGGCTAGTTTTAGGGAGCTGGCCAGGGTCTATCCGGATGTGGGGTGCTCGGTCTCCTTCCTGGAGACACTACTAGTGCCTAGGGCCAGTGTGGAGAATAAGCAAAAATAAGGGATGTAAATGTATGGCTCAGTGAATGGTGCAAGGCCAGGGAGTATGGGTGGGTGGGGACTGGGGTGCAACCTGGGAAGACAAGGAACTGTACGCAAGGGACAGGCTCCACCTTAGCTCAGGGGCAGACCAAGCCAGGATGACCCTGGCCTTCTCCTACAAGTGGGGAGGAGGGGGAACAGGCCAGGAGCACTTGATAGTGCATGAGGGGGTCCTTGTAGGCAGAGAACTGGGAGCCCTCAGGGCAGGGGAGGGGGGTATGGGGGCACATTGGAGGGTGGTCCTGATTAATGCCAGGAGCATGGGGAACAAGATGCCAGAGTATTAGGTGCTGTAAGTGGAGGGTGGGGTGGATTTGGCAGCTGTCACAGAGACCTGGGCCACTTCCAGACATGTCTGGGACCTAAACCTACTAGGATACACCACATACAGAAGGGATGGGGTGGAGGGATGGGGAGAGGGGTTAGCATTTATCATTAGGGATGGCATAGAGATAAGTAAGGTTTAGGAAGTGAGAGATCAGGTGGAGGCTTTATGGGTCACCTTGCAGGCTCCAGAGAAACATAGATTTTGACGGCAGATAAGGAATGCTAGGCCCATCTAGTCTGCCCATTTCCCTACCTACAGGATAGGCCGCAGATCCTAGTTAACCAACAGCCTATTTCTTCCTACCCCCCACAAGAATTGCCTTATGTCTGTCCCATGCATTTTTGAATTCTCCCACAGTTTTAGACCCCACAACCTCCTCAGGAAGGCTGTTCCATGCATCCACTACCTCTCTGTGAAATAATACTTCCTCACATTGCCCTGAACCGCCCTCCTTCTATCTTTTAAATTGTGTCCCCTTGTTCTTGCAAGTCTCTTTTTCTGAAAAATGCTACCTCTTGGACTTTGTTGATTCCACTGAGGTACTTAAAAGTTTCTATCATGTCCCCCCTTCTTTCCTCAAGGGTATACATTTTAAGCTCCTTTAGTCTCTCCTCATACGGCTTCTCTTGCAGACCCTGCACCATTTTAGTTGCCCTCCTCTGGACTGCCTCTATCCTGTCTATGTCCTTGTGGAGATGGGGTCTCCAGAACTGGACACAGTACTCCAGATGGGGTCTCACCAACTGTCTGTACAGAGGGATAACAACTTCCTGTTTTCTGCTGCTGATGCCTCTCTCTATACATCCCAGTATAGCCCCAGCCCTCCCTACTGCCTTCTCACATTGCTTGCTAACCTTAAGGTCATCTGATATGATTACCCCCAGGTCCCTTTCCTTTTTGTTGTTGTTACTACCTCCCACCCATTGTGTATTCTTCCCTGGATTCTTGTTTCCCAGGTGCATTATTTGCACTTCTTTGCATTGAATCCTAGCTGCCATACTTCTGACCATTCCTCCAACCTTGCCAAGTCCCTTTTCATTCTTTCCATGCCTCCTTGTGTATCAACCCTGTTGCAGATTTTTGTGTCACCTGCAAAAAGGCATACTTTTCCTTCCAGTCCCTCTGCAATGTCACTGATGAAAACATTAAAAAGGACTGGACCCAATACTGAACATAGAATACATAGAGATAAGTAAGGTTTAGGAAGTGAGAGATCAGATGGAGGCTTTATGGGTCACCCTGCAGGCTCCAGAGGGTAAGCAGGTTAAGATGGGATAGTTTATAGACCACCCAGGCAGAGGGAGGAACAGGAGGAAGGCCTGGTGGCAAACCTTAGGGGTCACTGTGGGAAGGGGAGAGGGCAAAACTGTGGTGCTGGGAGACCTGAATATGCCAGGAGCAGAGTGGGAGACCATGGCATCCTCATCAGGCAGGGAGCAGCGCCTGATGGACATCTTCCAAGATGCATTTCTTGTCCAGCTGGTGACTGAGCCGATGAGAGAGAGGTTTGTCCTGGATGTGGTCCTGACAGACAGTGAGCTCATCAGGGACACAGTTGTTGGGGACCCACTGGCGGGAAGTGATCATGCCACAGTCTGGTTCCACCTTGACCCAGGGGGTGGGGTAGAACAGACAAAAATATCAGTGGTTGATTTTAGAGATGCGGACTTCGGGGGGATGGAGCAGATCCTTAGCTGCTACCTAGATGAGATCAGGCTAAGCATGGGCACAAAGGCCCAGTGGAAAATGATTAAAAAGGGGCTCCTGGAGACTACCAAGGCCTGCACAAAGGAGAGACATGAGTGGGGCAAAGCTAAGAGGCTGAGCTGGTGGACAAGTGAGGTCCAAGATGCGGTGAGGGAGAAAAAGGCTGCTTATAGCCGATACATAGAAACATAGAAACATAGAATTTGACGGCAGATAAAGACTGCTTGGCCCACCCAGTCTGCCCATTTCCCTACCTAATGGATAAGCTGCAGATCCTAGTTAACCAGCAGCCTACTTCTTTCTACCCCCACCCCCTAGAATTGCCTTATGGGTGTCCCATGCATGTTTGAATTCAACCACTGTTTTTGACTCCACAACCTCCTCCAGAAGGCTGTTCCATGCATCCACAACCCTCTCTGTGAAAAAATATTTCCTTACATTGCCTCTGAGCTGCCCCCCATCTTCAAATTGTGCCACCTTGTTCTTGCACACCTCTTTTTTTGAAAGATGCTACCCTCTTGGACTTTGTTGATTCTCTTAAGGTACTTGAAAGTTTCTATCAGGTCCCCCCTCTCCTTCCTTTCCTCGAGGCTGTACATATTAAGCTCCTTTAGTCTCTCTTCATGTCTTCCGGTGCAGACCCCGCACCATTTTAGTTGCCCTCCTCTGGACAGTGTCCATCTTGTCTATGTCCTTGCAGAGACTGGGTCTCCAGAACTGCACACACTACTCCATATGAGGTCTCACCAGCTGTCTGTACAGAGGGATAACAACTTCCTGTTTTCTACTGGTGATGCCTCTCCCTATGCATCCCAGTATCCCCCCAGCCCTCCTTACTGCCCTCTCACTTTGCTTGCCCACCTTTAAGTTATCTGATATGACTACCCCCAGGTCTCTTTTCATTTTTGATGTTGTTAGTATCTCACCCCCCCCCATTGTTTACTCTTCCCCTGGGTTTTTGTTTCCCAGGTGCATTACCTTGCACTTCTTAGCATTAAATCTAAGCTGCCATACATTTGACTATTCCTCTAACCTTGCCAAGTCCCTTCTCATCCTTTCCATCCCACCTTGTGCATCAACTCTGTTGCAGATCTTTGTGTCATCTGCAAAGAGACATACCTGTACTTTTCCTTCCAGTCCTTCTGCAATGTTGCTTATAAAGACATTGAAGAGGACCCATCCTAATACTGAATCCTGCGGCACCCCACTAGTAACCCCCCTTTCTTCAGAGTGGACTTCATTTACTATTACCCTCTGTGTCCTATTCTCCAGCCAATTCTTTACCGAGGCTATCATCTTGGGACCCACTCCAAGGCTGGCTAACTTGTATATTAATCTTTTGTGTGGGACTGAGTCAAATGCCTTGCTAAAGTCTAGGTAGACCATGTCCACAGCCCCTCCCTGATCTACTACTTTGGTCACCCAGTCAAAGAAATCTATTAGATCATTGGTTCTCACACTTTGTGGTAGTGAGCCTCCCCCAAGCCATTGAAAAGATTTCAAGCCTCATCAAATTTGGAAAAAGTCTTAGGCCTCCCCATAGGGGGAAAAAAAAATACTTTGCACAGTACACCAGGAATCAAGCGAGATCAATAAAACTGACTGAGTATATTCTCTTTTTATTCAACTTAGTGTTCTCCACCCCCAACTCCACACCCCAGGTTGCCCTTATCACTCTACTGTTATGACTCTTAAACCCTTGTTACTTTTTCCTCTCTATCTGGAACAACTAACCTAGCCACTCCCTCTCTTACCCTGTTGTTAAGTAACTTACTGCACCCTTATCCCCAGGTCACACCTGACACAAGCACTGGCTCAGTCTGCCTTTTCCAGACACCAATTTACATATAAACACCTACTGTAGAAACAAGCCTTGACTCAATGTACTTTTCCCAATCACTACTTTGCATATAAAACACCTACTATACACTTTTCCCAATCACTACTTTGCATATAAAACACCTACTATACAAACAAGTCTCGACTCAGTCTGCCTTTTAGTCACTAATTTACATATAAATACACCTTTAACAAGCTTTGGGTCAATGGGCCTTTCCTGGTCACAAATTTGTACATAAGTAAAGAAATTTACCTGCCATTATCCACATTTAGTTTACTACATCATTTTACACATAACATCTAAAACTTAAAATTTAAATACTGTACATTCTCAGACTTGACTGGGCCTCCCCTGGAACAGTTTGGGGCCTCCCTTGGGAGGCTGGCCTCATCATTTGAGAACCACTGTAGTAGATTCATCTGGTATGACCTTCCCGCTGTGAATCCATGCTGCCTTGGGTCCTGTGCCCCTCTGGTCTCTAAGTACTCGACAATTGTTTCCTTCAGAAGTGATTCCATCATTTTCCCTATCACTGAGGTTAAACTAACAGGTCTGTAGTTTCCTGCTTCTGCCCTGCTCCTACTTTTGTGAAGGGGAATCACATCTGTTCTCCTCCAGTCCTCAGGTACCACCCCATCCTCCCATGATTTGTTAAAGAGGGTCGTCAGTGGTGTCACTAGTTCTACACTTAGTTCTTTTAGAATTCTGGGATGAATCCCATCAGGCCCCATTGCTTTGTCCACCTTCAGTTTTAAGAGTTCTTTCAGAACCCTTTCTTCTGTAAATGGGCTGGTATCAACTTCTGTATCCAGAGTGTTTCTGTTGTTTGTTTTAGGTACCTCCCCTCTTCATTTGTAAATACTGAGCAAAATATTTGTTTAGTATCTCTGCTCTTTCACTGTCACCCTCTGCCACCCCTCCCTTTATTAAGCCTCACTATCCCTCCCTTAGTCTTCATTTGCTGCCTGATGTACCTAAAAAAGGTTTTATCCCCTTCTTAACTGAGTTGGCTATCTTTTCCTCAGTTTGGCCTTTGCTGTTCTGACTGCCTTCCCAGCTTCCTTTTGCTTTAACTGATACAATTATTTGTCCTGCTTCTTCTGTGATTCCTTGTACTTTCTGAATGCTTTCTTTTTCTCTTGAACCTTCACTGCCACCTCCTTTGAGAACCATAGTGGTTTCTTACATCATTTTGTTTTGTTTATTTGCTTCACACAAGGCTTGTTACCTCTGTGATGGCAGTTTTTATTATTCCCATTGTTCTGCACCCTCCTTCCTGCCCACTTGCTAGGTGCATTCCTTAGGCACTCACCCATTTTGGCAAAGTCAGCCCTCCTGAAGTCCAGTACTTTTGCCTTTGTATGGCTTGATTCTATTGCTGTGTTTATTGTGAACCATACTGTTCGATGGTCGCTAGTTCCCAGATGGCTACCCATTTCTACGTCTGTGATCCTGTCTCCATCTCCATTTGAGAGGACCAGGTCTAAGATTGCTCCCTCATGAGTGGGTTCCAGTACTAGTTGTCTAAGGCATGCCCCCTGTAGGGCATCTAGAATAACCCCATGCTTAGAAGTGGATGCTGCAACTGCATTCCAGTTAACATCTGGCATATTCAGATCACCCATCAGCAATATCTCCCCTTTATCTGCCATTCTAAGTATACTTTCTATCATTTCCTTATCCATTTCCTCCCCCTGAGAGGGGGGGGTCTGTATACAACCCCTGTGCAGATTGTGGTGCCATTGCCTGCCTCAAATTGACCCACAGTGCTTCTTCTCCTCCCTGTTTACCCTTTTGCTCAGTTGCTTTGATTCCTTCTCTTATGTAGAGAGCTACTCCTCCTCCTCTTTTACCCTCCCTGTCCCTCCTGTAGATAGTGTATCCTGGTATGTTTATGTCCCAGTCATGGTTCTGTGTGTACCATGTTTCTGTGACTGCCATGATATCCAGATGCTCCTCCTCCATCAAGGCCACTGATTCAGGAAGCTTGTTACCCAGACTATGGGCATTGGTACTCATTGCTACTCATTGCTCTCCATTTTTTGATGGCTTTACCTTCTGTAGCAGCATCCCCCACTGACCTTTCTACCTTGTTCTTTTTTTCATTTAGTACCCTGTTTTGTAGGGGGAGGCTGGGATTTTCCTGCTGCTTATCAGTGCCTCCCCCCTTGACTAGTTTAAAAGCTTCCCAATGAAGCATTTAAACTGATTTCCCAAAAGACTTGTTCCCTTCCTGGACAGATGGAGACCATCCTGCCAGTATAGGCTGGTGTCCCTCCAGGTGGAACCCTAGTCCCCAATGAAGCCAAACCCCGTGCTCCACACCATTTTTTCAACCATTCGTTAAACTGCATGGTGCAAAGTACCCTTGCCTCACCCATGCCACTGACAGGCAGCACCTCTGAGAAGGATACTGTGTGTGCTACTTGTCTTAGGCCCCTCCCCAACTCTACAAAGTCCTTCGGCACTGCTCTAATCTCATGATGAGCCAAGTCATTTGTCCCTAGGTGGACAATGACGTCCAGCTCAGACTCTCATGCAACTGTTCTCGTGATCCTAAGGATGCGCTTCCTGTCCCTCCAAGCCATGGCACCAGACAGGCACCTTACTTCAGTTTTCCCTGCTCCCTCCAGTTCAATCCCCCTAATAATTGAGTCCCCCACCAGGAGCTGATTCCTTTCCCTGTGTTGCCCTCTGCCTCCTTCCTGAGGGCCTCCCTTGTGACAGTTGTCTGCACCCTCCTTAGTCTCCTCTGCGGGTGGATCCATAGGGGAACTATGCTCCCCCAGAATGGTGTCTGGATTGTGGAGTGGAACAACTGACTGGGTGTGCCTCTGTTCCACCACCCTTACCCTCCCTGAGCCCACTGTGGTCCAACTGCTGTGCTTTCTTCGCAACCTCTGAGGTAGTGGTGGTGGCTGTGGTGCTCCCTGGATGGGGGAGGTTCCCTTACTACTGTCCAGTGTGGCCTGAAGACAGGCAAATTCCTCCCTCAGGGCAGATAGTTGTCTGCAAACAGGGCAGCATCTCAGCCTCCAGAAAGACTCCAGGAAGACTGCTGCCCCACAGCCATTACATTGCACTACTCCCCACATAACTGTCTACCTTGTTTAGTTTTTTTTTTGTGTGTGTGTGAGTGGTTTGTTATATAGAAATATATGTATTTATATAATGTGTATGTATATATTGTCAGTGCAGTGTGCTAGAGAGGATATAACAGTGATCTTCACCTTGCCCTCTTGAGGAAATGATGTCAGAACCCCAGGTATAAAGGAACTATTTCAGGGGTGGGTGGGTGAGGGTGGGAAGGGTTCGGGCCTAAATTGTACCCTCACGAAATAATCAGCTAAAAGCTCTGACCTACCGCTGTGATGAGTGCCTTCCTGTCAGCAAGATGCCCTACACGACAATTTGACAGAGAAAATACCTGGCTAATCAAACAGAGAAAAATCCAAACATCCAAGTCAGACACAGGTAAACCTCCCCAGCCCCAAAACAGCCTGGTGACTTGCGCTTTGAAAGCAGTCAGCCCCAAAACACGTCAGCTGTGCAGAAGGGCAGACACAGAAAACAGTATTCAGCCCCTGTGGGTTTAAACTCTTCCTGCACTGAAAATCTTAACAATTGTAACAAAAGTACAGCAAGGTCCACCTCCCTCTGTTGATTGAAAGACTGCCTTTTCTGATAATTCGAAGTTCCTTATTTCACCCTTCAGTTAGAAGTATCCTCCACCTGAAGAATATTAACTTTCCTAAGGAATCTGCTTCAAACCAAAGACAATTGTAAATTGTAAGGTTCACCTCCCTCTGTTGTGAGCACAACTTGCTTTCTTGCAAATCTTAAGTCCAGTGTTGCAGCTTCCAGCCAGAGGTAGCTTCACCTGAAGACTATTAGGTCATCTGATGAGCCTGCTAAAATTAGTACTGTTATCAAGGTCTGTAAGATTCTTCCAGAGCTATTGGCTGTTAAGTAGCTGTGATGTAAGCACTTCCTGACACAGTCTGGCCTGGCCTTTTAAGGCACACAGAGATAAACAAAATAAAAAACAGTTTCCACCCCCTAGGCACTGTCTGGGTCCAATACACAGCCTGTAACCTGCTCTCAATTCAGGACTTATGACAGATTCTTAGCTCAGCGAATAACTCACAGTATTACAAATATTGCAATGCAAACAGTCAATCACTAACTCCAATCAAGTCAGCTATGCAGAAGGGCAGACACAGAAAACAGTATTCAGCCCCTGTGGGTTTAAACCCTTCCTGCACTGAAAATCTTAACAATTTTAACAAAAGTAAAGCAAGGTCCACCTCCCTCTGTTGATTGAAAGACTGCCTTTTCTGATAATTCTAAGTATAAACATTCGTGGGTGGCTATATGCAAGGAGGAGTATGATAAGATAGCCAGGAGGGTCACCAGGGTGGTGAGGTAGGCCAAGGCGGGGGCAGAGCTGAGATTGGCATGGGATTAAAAATGGGGAAAAGGGTTCTTTAGGTATATCAGGGAAAGAAAAATGGGGGGGAAGATTCGTGGGCTGAAGATGGGGAGTGGGTGGGTGGAGGAGGCAGGGGAGCAGGCAGAGTTGCTAAATGACTTTTTTGCCTCAGTCTTTATCAAGGAAGATGGGGGGGCAGCACTGCAAGGGGGAGAGGGAAGGGGACTGGCAGTTGAAGTGGGGGAAATGAAACATAGAAACATAGAAACATAGACTTTGACGGCAGATAAGGACCGCTAGGCCCATCTAGTCTGCCCATTTCCCTACCTACAGGATAGGCCGCAGATCCTAGTTAACCAACAGCCTATTTCTTCCTACACCCCACAAGAATTGCCTTATGTCTGTCCCATGCATTCTTGAATTCTCCCACAGTTTTAGACCCCACAACCTCCTCAGGAAGGCTGTTCCATGCATCCACTACCCTCTCTGTGAAATAATACTTCCTCACATTGCCCCTGAACCGCCCTCCTTCTATCTTTAAATTACGTCCCCTTGTTCTTGCAAGTCTCTTTTTCTGAAAAATGCTACCCTCTTGGACTTTGTTGATTCCACTGAGGTACTTAAAAGTTTCTATCATGTCCCCCCTCTCCCTTCTTTCCTCAAGGGTATACATATTAAGCTCCTTTAGTCTCTCCTCATACGGCTTCTCTTGCAGACCCTGCACCATTTTAGTTGCCCTCCTCTGGACTGCCTCTATCCTGTCTATGTCCTCGCGGAGATGGGGTCTCCAGAACTGGACACAGTACTCCAGATGGGGTCTCACCAACTGTCTGTACAGAGGGATAACAACTTCCTGTTTTCTGCTGCTGATGCCTCTCCCTATACATCCCAGTATACCCCCAGCCCTCCCTACTGCCTTCTCACATTGCTTGCTAACCTTAAGGTCATCTGATATGATTACCCCAGGTCCCTTTCCTTTTTTGTTGTTGTTACTACCTCCCCACCCATTGTGTATTCTTCCCCTGGGTTCTTGTTTCCCAGGTGCATTATTTTGCACTTCTTTGCATTGAATCCTAGCTGCCATACTTCTGACCATTCCTCCAACCTTGCCAAGTCCCTTTTCATCCTTTCTACGCCTCCTTGTGTATCAACCCTGTTGCAGATTTTTGTGTCATCTGCAAAAAGGCATACTTTTCCTTCCAGTCCCTCTGCAATGTCACTGATGAAGACATTAAAAAGGACTGGACCCAATACTGAACCCTGCGGTACCCCACTAGTAACCCCCCTTTCTTCAGAATGGACTCCATTTACAATTACCTTCTGTGTCCTGTTGTCCAGCCAATGTTTTACCCAGGCTACCACCCTAGGTCCCACTCCCAGGCTGGTTAATTTGACTATTAATCTTTTGTGTGGGACTGTGTCAAATGCCTTGCTAAAGTCTAGGTAGGCCATGTCCACAGCCCCTCCCTGGTCTACTACTTTGGTCACCCAGTCAAAGAAATCTATTAGATTCGTCTGACATGACCTTCCCGCTGTGAACCCATGCTGCCTTGGGTCCTGTGCTCCACTGGCCTCTAGGTACTCAAATGGATGTTGAAATCCCCATTGGGAGGGTATGGGACACCCTCAAGGCCCTAAGAGCAGATAAAGCACTGGGCCCTGATGGGATCCATGCCTGGGTGCTTAAGGAACTGGCTGATACCCTGGTTGCAACCCTAGCAGACCTTTTTAACTCCTCTCTTCAGTCAGGGTGGGTACCTCATGACTGGAGGATGGCCCAGATCATGCCTATACACAAGGGCAGCTCATGGGAAGAGCCATGAAACTATAGGCTGATTAGCCTGACATGAGTAGTGGGCAAAGTGATGGAGGGCATCTTGAAGGAGAGGTTGGAAGGGGTTCTGAAGGCTCGGGGCCACCTAGATGATAACCAGCATGGCTTTGTTAAGGGCAGATCATGTCAGACCAACCTGGTGTAGTTCTATGAAGGGGTGACAAGTGCACTGGATCAGGGCAGGCCATTGGACGTCCTCTTTCTAGACTTATGCAGGGTGTTTGACTCGGTGCCACATCCCAGGGTGCTAGGGAAGCTGGGGGATATGGGGGTTGGGGGCATATGGTCAGGTGGATAGGAAACTGGTTATAGGGGCATATGCAGAAGGTGAGGGTTGGGGGGAGGTCTCATCCCCCAGGAAAGTCATTAGCGGAGTCCCACAGGGATTGGTACTGGGCCCACTCCTGTTTAATGCCTATATCTCAGACATCAGAATTGGTATCAGGAGCAGGATTAGCTTCTTTGCCAATTACTCAAAGCTGTGGGTGGTGGTGGATGGGGAGGAGGGGGAGCTGGCTCTCCAGGAGGACGTGGAGACTCTAGGTAGGTGGTCACATGCCTGGAAACCTAAGTTTAATACTGGAAAATGCAGGGTTCTTCACCTGAGGACCAAAAACCTGGCTCATGTATACACCTTGGAGGGGAAGCACTGCAGGATTCAAGGGGGCAGAAGCACCTCGGGATGGTGGCGGATGCCAAAATGAACAACTCAGAGCAGTGTAAAAGGGCTGCGGTGCAAGCAAATAAAATGCTGGGGTGCATAGCCAGGGGGATAACTTCAAGGAGTGGAGAGGTGCTCCTTCCTTTGTATTATTGCCTGGTTAGACCACAACATGAGTACTGCGTGCAGTTTTGGTATTCTTACTTAAAAAGGAATATTGCTCTTCTGGAGAGGGTCCAGAGGAGGGTGACCAGGATGATACAGGGACTAGGGGAAAAACCCTATGGGGAGAGACTGGAGGAGCTCAAGCTGTACTTGCTGGAGGAGAGAAGGGACAGAGGGGGATATGATCGAGGTCTTCAAGTATCTCAAGGGAATAAATAGGGTAAGCCTTGAGGTGGTGCTTCAGCTGAGGGAGGTAGGGGCCACCAGGGAACATTCAATGAGGCTGGACTGGGGGAGACTAAGGTGGGAAACAAGGAGATGCTACTTCACTGAGAATTCGCTGCCCATGGAGTTGGTGGCTGCTACAACTGTGGAGGGGTTTAAGAAGGGCTGGGATAGGTATAGGGGGAGGAGGGGGAAGTGCACCCAGAGCCCCACTGGGGGTTGGGGTGGGGGACCTTGCAGGGAGGGGGGGTTATAACATTGCCCTGGGTAGGCCCTGATCCCAAAGCAGAATCGATAGACCATAGGGCCTAATCTGCTGACTTTTTAGTATGTTAGTATGAATGGCAGAGATGCTGAGATTCTTGAGATGTGTGGAAAGGTTGTCACACCTGCACAGTAAAGGCTTTGAAGGAGAAGCACTTTGTCAATGTTATTTTAATATTTAATTAATAAGGTCCCCATACAGATAATATTAACATTCCAGAGCACTGTTGTTCCACTGACATAATCCCATAAGCATGTAGCGGCTATTTTAGGCAGCTACAGGAGCAGCAAGTTTAAATACAATCGGTGGGGGGGTTACAGGTTACGGGAAGCTTTCAAGGCTAGCAACTATGGATTTACAACATTTCCAGGCAAAAGGACCACAGTAGGTAGGTAAGCATCTGACCTACAGTGCTGTGTTTTTGTTAGGCAGATTCCATTACCCCTATTTATGAGTGCTTTGATCAACTTTCTCATAATTCCCTCATATCACATTAGTGCAGTTATTCTTCAAACCATATTTTAACTAGTTCACTTAAACTTTCAGAGGTAGCACGTTTCTGTACATTTATAGTGAAATTTAATTAGCATAACCTCAGATTTTTTTCTCTAAACTATAAAATAAACTGCATAATGTTTCATAGTAACTCACTTTCTAGACCTTTTATTTAAACTTTATTTATTTTATGTTTGTTTCTTCTCAACATTTGCTTGCCTTGTGAAAACAAAATGTTCTTGGCTGAAACACATGTAATTGAATTGTAAGTAAGCTCAGTTCCACTGCTGAGTTAACTTGCATTTTATTGCAGAAATGCATGCAATTAATTTGTTAGTAAGAGTGATTTTACTTTTATTTTTAATTTTGTTGCTTAGTAGTGTTGTTTTAGAGCTTGCATATCCTGTTTTACCGCTGAATAAACTTGTGTTTCACCACCGTGTGTTTTGGTCTCTTTTTACTGCTACAATAAAACATTAGCAAGAACCTAATGCCATCCCAGCGGGCTTCCTAAGTCTGCTCCTGAACCCAGGTCAGGAGGGTGGGAATGTGACACGCTACCCACTAGGCCATCAGAAGGGTCTTAAACACCTAAACTGTTAACCTCTTGGACAGAGCTTTTTGGACCCTTTTCATTTCCATTTTGCTTTTTTTCCTTCCACTGCCTATTCTCAACAGCTCTGTCGAGCCATCCACCCAGTGATCACCCAGCGTCCTTTGCTGCTCCTTAAGCCATCAGGCCAGCCGAGATCCAGAGAAGGGAGTTTAACTGTGCCAGTGAGTGTCATGCTGATGGCAGGAGGCAGTTCATGCTGTCCATCCCACCCCCCTCCATTTTTTTACAGCATTTTGTGATCTGCCAGTTTTGGTGGAATTTGCTTCAGTGGGTTTTTTTTTTGGCTAAAGATGAGCCAAAAACATGAAAAAGACCAACTTTTTAAAAAATAAGTGCTGGTCACGTGCCACTGTTTCTGACGTGCTGTGTCTCCCTCTCTCCAACATCCACCAAAGGTGTTTAAAAAAATAAATTTGCAGCCACCAGGAACCCAACCATGATTCTGCATAAGATACAACCCAAATACTGACACCAAGTGCCCAACCACAGTGCCGCATAAATATCCCCTTGATACTGACACTGTGTGCCCAGCCACAGTGCCACATAAATATCCCCCCATATGGACACTGGGAGCTCAACCTCAGTGGTGCATAAACACCCCACCAATGCTGACACCAGGTGCCCAACCACAGTGCAATATAAATATCCTCCCAATAATGACACCGGGGTGCCCAACCTCAATCCTGCATATATACCTCCCCAATACTGACACTGGGTGCCCAACCACAGTGCCTCAAAAATACCTCCTCAGTACTGATACCTGGTGCCCAACCACAGTGCTGCATAAATACAGCCCCAATAATGACACCGGGTACCCAGTCTCAGTGCTGCATAAATATCTCCCTCAATACTAACACTGGGTGCCCAACCACAGTGTTGCATAAATATCACCATGATACTGACACCGGGTGCCCAACTGCAGTGCCATATAAATAACCCCTCAGTACTGACATTGGGTGTCCAGCCTCAGTGACACATAAATATACCCCCAGTACTGACACCAGGTGCCCAACCACACTGTTGCATAAGTAGCTCGCTGATACTGACATCGGGTGCCTAACCAAGTGCTGCATAAATACCCCCCCAAATACTAATTCTGGGTGCCCAACCTCAGTGTCACATAAATATCTCCCTAATACTGACACCAGGTGCCCAACCAGAGTGCAGTGTAAATACCCCCCGATACTAACACTGGATGCCAAACTATAGTGCTGCATAAATATCCCCCGATACTGACATCAGGTGCCCAACCACAGTACCACATAAATATCCCTCTAATACTGATACCAGGTGCCCAACCACATTGCTGCATAAATACCCCTCCCAATAAATGACACCGGGTCCCCAACCTCAGTGATGCATAAATATCCCCTAATACTGACACCGGGGTACCCAACCTCAATGCCGCATAAATATCCCCTGATACTGAAACCAGGTGCCCAACCACAGTACCGCATAAATACCCCCCAATACTGACCCAAGGTGCCCAATCACACTGCTCCATAAATACTCCCAATACTGACACCTGGTGCCCAATCACACTGCTGCATACATATCCCCAGATCCTGACACCGGGTGCCCAACCTCAGTGCCACATAAATATCCCCCTAATACTGACACCAGGTGCCCAACCACAGTGCTGCCTAAATCCCCCTTCAACACTGACACCGGGTGGCCAACCTCAGTGCCACATAAATATTTCCCTGATACTGACACCATATACTCAACCTCAGTGCCGCATAAATATCCCCCTGATACTGACACCAGGTGCCCAACCACAGTATCGCATAAATACACCGAAATACTGACCCAAGGTGTTCAACCACAGTGTCGCATAAATAACCCCCAATACTGACACCTGGTGTCTGACCACACTACAGCATAAATATTCCCATGATACTGACACCTGGTGCCCAACCTCAGTGCCACATAAATATCCCTCTAATACTGATACCAGGTGCCCAACCACATTGCTGCATAAATACCCCTCCCAATAAATGACACCGGGTCCCCAACCTCAGTGATGCATAAATATCCCCTAATACTGACACCGGGTACCCAACCTCAATGCCGCATAAATATCCCCTGATACTGAAACCAGGTGCCCAACCACAGTACCAAATAAATACCCCCAATACTGACCCAAGGTGCCCAATCACACTGCTCCATAAATACTCCCAATACTGACACCTGGTGCCCAATCACACTGCTGCATACATATCCCCAGATCCTGACACCGGTGCCCAACCTCAGTGCCACATAAATATCCCCCTAATACTGACACCAGGTGCCCAACCACAGTGCTGCCTAAATCCCCCTTCAACACTGACACCGGGTGGCCAACCTCAGTGCCACATAAATATTTCCCTGATACTGACACCATATACTCAACCTCAGTGCCGCATAAATATCCCCCTGATACTGACACCAGGTGCCCAACCACAGTATCGCATAAATACACCGAAATACTGACCCAAGGTGTTCAACCACAGTGTCGCATAAATAACCCCCAATACTGACACCTGGTGTCTGACCACACTACAGCATAAATATTCCCATGATACTGACACCTGGTGCTTGACCTCAGTGCCACATAAATATCCCCCTGATACTGACACCGGGTGCCCAACCACAGTGTCACATAAATATCCCCAATACTGACCCAAGGTGCCCAGCCTCAGTGCCATATAAATACTCCCCCAACAGTGACACCGGGTGCTCAATCACAGTGTCACATAAATATCCCCCTGATACTGACAACCACAGCGTTGTATAAATATCTTCCTGATACTGACACCAGGTGCCCAACCATAGTGCTACATAAATACCCCCCAATATGCTGGTTGCCCAACCACAGTGCTGCACAAATACCCTCCCAGGTACTGACACTGGGTGCCCAACCACAGTGCTGCATAAATACACCCCCCCAATACTGACACCAGGTGCCCAACCACACTGCCACATAAGTATCCCCCTGTTACTGACACTGGGTGCCTAACCAAACTGCTACAGAAATACCCCCCAAATATTGACAACGGTTGCCCAACCTCAGTGTCGCATAAATATCTCCCTAATACTGACACCAGGTGCCCAACCACAGTGCTGCATAAATATCTCCCAAATACTGACACTCGGTTTCCCAACCTCATTGCAATATAAATATCCCCATGCTACTGACACCAGGTTCCCAACCTCAGTGCCACATAAATATCCCCCCCAATTTTGACACCAGATGCCCAACCACAGTGCAGCATAAATACCCTCCAATTCTGAGACCAGGTGTCCAACCACAGTGCTGCATAAATATCCCCCAGCTACTGACATCAGGTGCCCAACCACGGTGTCACATAAATACCCCCATACTGACACAAGGTGCCCAACCTCAGTGCTGCATAAATACCCCCCAGTACTGACCCTGGGTGCCCAACCACAGTGTAGCATAAATATCCCCCCAATACTGACAAAGGGTGCCCAACCACAGTGCCACATGTATACCCACGCAGTACTGACACCGGGTGCCCAACCTCAGTGCTGCATAAATACCCCCCAATACTGACAACGGGTGCCTAACCACAGTGCTGCATAAATACCCCCTTCCCAGATTCTGGCATTGGGTGCCCAGCCTCAGCACTAGATAAAGTCATTAAAAAAGAAAAGTAATATTCATTCCCTTCATCCACTAGCACCCATACCTCCTTCCCTCCCTCCCTCCCTCTCTGCCCTTACCAAAACCAAGATGTATAACCCCCTTTCCCCAGCCTACTAGCATTGCAATCCAACAGTGCTCCCCATGCCACACATAAAAAAAAATATGACCAGCGGAGTCCTCCTCTCACCTCCTCAGCTGATTGCCCTCCTAATAAATGACACTATGAGTGGAGAACTGATCATGGTTTAATGCATTCAGATAATGGACATCTGATCAGGTGAGAGGAGGGCTGTGAACTTGACATTGGTGGGAGACAAGCTCTTGGAGAAACTAATGAAAGTCAGGATCACCAACTACCTGGAAGAAAGCGGCCTGATGGATCCAAGGCAACATGGTTTTACAAGGGGCGATCCTGTCAAACAAATTTGATAGAGTTTTTTGATGCGATCACTAAGGAACTGGATCAGGGGAAGGCAGTTGATGTTGCTTATCTGGATTTCAAAAAGGCATTTGACTCTGTTCCCCACAGGAGACTGCTGTATAAAGTGTCATGCCTGGGGCTGGGGCAGAGGGTGGTTAAATGGGTGGGAAGCTGGCTGGGGGACAGGAGGCAGAGACAGAGGGTCATAATAAATGGGGTGGCATCCAGAGAGGGCATGGTCACAAGTGGGGTTCCTCAGGGATCAGTGTTGAGGGCCCCTACTATTTAATCTATTTGTAGGGGACATTGTGGAGGGCCTTGAAGGGGATGTGAGTCTGTTTGCAGACAATATTAAAATCTGCAATGAGGTAGACAGGAAGGGGTAGAAAGAATGAAGAGAGATTTGGGGAGGCTCAAGGCATGGTCAAAGAGGTGGCAGCTTTCATTCAACACAGAAAAGTGTAAAATCGTGCATCTTGGTTACAGGAACCAGGGGGCAGGATACTGTATGGGGGCAGAGACCTGGAGGTAACGGAGCAAGAAAGGGACCTAGGCATCACTATATCAGGGGACCTGAAGGTGGAAAGGCACTGAGGGAGAGAAGGAGCTAGGGGCAGCAGAATGCTGGAGTCCATCAGAAGGGGGATCACCAGTAGAAAAAGGGAGGTCATAGTACCCTTGTACACCCATCTGGTTAGACCGCATTTGAAATATGGAGTCCAGTTCTGGAGGTCAGACCTCAAAAAGGATGTGGGGAGGCTACAGCGAGTTTAGAGAAAAGCAACAAAGATGATAAGGGGGCTCAGCCACCTGTCCTATGAAGAAAGGTTGAGAGATTTGAACATGTACTCCCTGGAACAGAGGAGGGAGAGGTGGGACATGATTGAGACCTTCAAGTACTTTAAGGGTATAAACTGGGTGCCAGTGGAAAGCATCTTCCAGCTGAAGGGAAATCAGAGGATGAGGGGACATGGCTTGCAGGTGGAGGGGGGCAGTTCAAGGGTAACATTAGGAAGTACTATTTCACAGAGAGGGTGGTGGATAAGTGGAATAGGCTCCTGGAGGGAGTGGTTGGTGAAGCAACAGTACAGCTAGCTAGACAAATGGGCAGACTAGGTGGGCCTCTCGGTCTTTTCCTGCCATCACACTTCTATGAATCTATGAATCCTCTCTGTGTGAGGGAGGAGGAGGAGGAGAAGAGAAATGTGAGGAAGGAGGAGCTCGAAGAGTTTAATGGGTGGCTGAAAGGATGGTGTACCATTGTATGGGAGACTGGGGGACTTCTGGGACAGGAGGCTCTTTAAGGGAGATGGCCTTCACCTGACAAGAGAGGGGCTAGTGTGCTGGGGCAGAAGTTTGATATGTATGTTGATAGACATTAAACGAGGACAATTTTTGGTGCTTCAGTCAAGCCTCCCACTGGTGCCTTACCCCCTCTGGACGTACACAATCCATCTCTTTTAGTTTTCTGTGCATTGGAAAATGAAGGGGAAAGGGAAGAGCCTTGTTAGTTAAGTGGTGACTTTGAACTGACACCAGTGAGTTTCTAAAATATAAGTAGTGATCCAAGAACTCGGCTTCCAGTCTCTGTTTCCAAAGATAATTCCTCACAAGGAAGGATGCAGAGGCAAAAAATGAATGCTAAACTCTTTATTGTTGCACGTCAGAGCTATAGATGGCCTTCAACCGCCGAATGTTTTATGCATGACTGTGCTTTTTCCAGGCATGGATGCTTTGAAAAAGCACAGTCTCATGCGAAAACATTTGGCAGTTGGGAAGGGTATCTATAGCTCTGATGGCATTGCAACAATAAAGTATTTTGCATTTATTTTTTGCCTCTGCATCCTTCCTTGTATGGAATTATCTTTGGAAACAGAGACTGGAAGCCGAGTTATTGGTTCACTACTTGTAAGTTACTTCATTTGGCTTAGTCAGTGTGCTTTAGCCACCTTTTTGAACTGTTTTTGAATTTTTAAAATATGGCAAAAACTTTAAAACTTGCTCCCTTTCATTTCAATGTAGCATGCCTCCATGATCTACAAACAATTTTGTTACAAAACACTGGAGTGCAGGGGCAGCACAGGGGTGGAACTATCAGTGAGAAGAACCAGGAAGGGGAAGGGTTCTGGTGGCTGGCTCCTCTGAGCCAAGAATTATGATCCATTCCTCTCATTTTCTAAAGATCAGAAAACTTAAAGATATGGACTGTGTAAGTCCAGAAGGGATAAGGCACCAGTGGGGGGCTTAGGGGCATTTTTAAAAATGAGCACAATTGTTGCTCTTTAAACTAAGTTGGTGGGAGGGAGTAAGGGGTGAGAGCCTAGCTAACACTCCCTCAGAAATGGGGACTAGAAGCAGTAAAAATGTAGGCATACATAAAGTAAGAAAATGAGTCAGAGGGCAGAAGCGCTCAGAAAAAGCAAGGGGCAGGAAATTAAGGGGGAAGGGGAAAGGAGCTAACAAGAAGGGAGGTGTATAATAGCACATGCTGGAAGGTGGTGTGCCTAAATGCCAGGAGAACAAGGAACAAAATGAATGAGCTCCAGATGATGGTGGTAGATGCAAGATTCTGTTTTAAAACCATCACAGAAACATGGGCCACCAGGGAAAATTACTGGTACTTAGAAATACCAGGATACATCATTTATAGAGGAGATGGGGTATGGAAAAATGGGGTTAGGTAGCCCTTTATGTCAAGGAAGACACAGAGGTGATGGAGGAGGGGTCCATCGGGAGGTAAGAGGAAGGCAGCCCACAACTACATCAGGTAAAAAGCTATGCATGGAGGTTGTCTACAGACTGCTGGGACAGGGGGATGAGGGAGACGGGGAATTAGGGGCAGAGATTCAGAAGGGAACCAGCATGGGGGAGGTAGTGGTGGTCAGGGGATCTCAATCTACCAGATGTAGGTTGGGACATTGTGGAAGCTAAGAGTGCCAGGAGTCAGGCTCTCCTAAACTGGCTGCAGAACTGCCTGCTGGTGCAGCTGGCCATAAAGTGACAAGGAAAACTGCCATTTTAATTGTGGTGCTCAGCAACTTGGAAATGTTAGGCAGGATGAAGATTGGGCGGCCACTGTGGTCCAGTGACTAAAACACCGTATGGTTTGAACTGGCCCTGGCTACCAGTATACCCATTTCACTGGCTATGGTTCTGAATTTCAGAAGAGCAGACTTTGACCAGATGAGGGAACTAGTCAAGGATAAGCTGACAGGAGTGGACAAAACCCTTCCCTCTCTCCCCTGAGTAGGCCCTCCTGCTCTCCCCACACACCTAGCACCCTCTCCCTCCGCCTCCAGTCTAGTCACCTCCCTCTGATCCCTCCTGCTATATTGATATTACACTCTCCTTTTGCACATGCACTTGGGCTCCTCCCCTTCACCTTTTTTATTTTCTTCTTTATCACTTAGCAACACTCCAAACAACCTCTTGTTTGCCGACAACTGACTGGTTTCACCGTTGGGCACTGTAAATTGTTTGTTTTTTCCGTGATGTGTACTGTGTTTGATATATAATCCTGTTTGTTTACCTCTGTATTTCTGCAATTCTTTGTATAATTTCACCTATCTGCTGTACTGAAATGTCCTGACATGGAACCTATGTAAAGAGCTCTGAGCTCAAATGGTTTTCTGAGTACTGGAATAAATAATAAAGAAAATAAAGACAAAGTCAAAATGGGGAATGTGGTAATTACAAGAGAAAGTGTCAGAAAGGGTTACCAACCCAGAAAATAAATAAGGCTCTAGGGTCAGATAGGATACACCCGAGGGTGCTCCGGGAACTGGCATCAGAACTGGCTGAACCCCTAGCAGGGCTGTTCAATACCTCCCTACAGTCAGGGGTCATTCCAAAAGATTGGAGGGTAGTGGATATAGTTCTTCTTCACCAGAAGAGATGTTTATACTCTGGTATGGCTCGCAGCATCTCCAGCAGAGTCTGACTCATTCTTTCGTAAAGTCCATTACCTTGGGGATGGTAAGCAGTGGTTTTTAAGTTATGGCTTCCATAAAGGGTACAAATTTCATGAAACAGTTTGGATTCAAAAGAAGTTCCTTGATCTGTGAGGATTTTTGTAGGATATCCGAAAGGTCATACAAAACATCTCAAGAAGGTCTCAGCGGTAGTTCGAGCAGATAGGTCTTTTTCGCACTTGCAACTACATACTTAGAAAAGTGATCAACCATAGTGAGGACATAGATGTGTCCATTTGTGCTTGGGTCTAACTTTAAGTGATCAAGAGCAACTAGTTCCAATGGCGCATTACTAACTACTGGATAGAGGAGCTCTCTGATTAATCTTTTCTTTGCGCTTTAAATTACAGGCTGGACATTCCTCACACCACTTTATTATATCGATATGCATTCCTATCCAGTAAAACTTTCTTCTGATAACAGCCTCAGTTCTTTTGTGACCAAAATGTCCTGAGTTATCATGGTATGCCACTAATACTACGGACGCACTGGTTTTTGGTACTATGATCTGAGTCAATTCTAGGTGCGTAGTAGGGTCTATACTTTTTTTTACCAAGGGACAGTCTTCTATGGCCAGTTAGTTCTGTGTCTCCAAAGTTTCATTGCTTCTATGTTCAGCTTCTTTTGTTCCCGTTGGGTCATGTGTTTCTGTGCAGCAACTAGAGCTTTTACTTGGCGGACGATAGGATCTTGGTCTTGTAATTTCACCCACAGATTTTTTTTGGTTTGCAATCATGTCATCCACTTCTGGTTGAATTTCTACTTCAGGCTCGGGAGCAACTTGACAACATGCTTGCACAATCTCAGCTGGTACTCGCAGAAAAGGTGGCATTTCTATGTTTTCCAGCAAGGTGTCATCCACTTCTGCTTCCTCTTGTCCAGGCATCCAAGACAAGGTGTCTGTGTTCGTATTCACTTTACCAGAATGATATTTTAAGGAGAACTGGTAATTTGCAAGTCAAGAGACCCACCTCTGCTCGAGGGCTTCTAGCTTTGTAGTATTCAAGTGTGCCAAAGAATTATTATCCGTGAAAACCATGAAAGGGGTGACAGCCAAATATTGCCGGAATTTCTTTGTGATAGCCCATACCAGTGCTAAAAACTCAAGTTTGAAAGAGCTGTATCTGGCATCATTCTGCTCAGAACCTCTTAACCCTCTGCTTGCATAGGCTATTACTATTTCTACACCATTCTGTTCTTGTGCGAGTACTGTGCCCAACCCTTTGTTACTGGCATTGGTATATAACCGAAAAGGTTTCGCATAATCTGGATACGCTAATATAGGAGCCTCAGTTAGTACTTTCTTTAATTGATCAAATGCTTCTTGCTGTTCAGTTCCCCATGTAACTAGATGATTCTTTGGGACTCGACCCTCTGCTGATCCTCTTAAAAGTTCATGTAATGGCACAGCAATTTTGGAGAAGTTCTTGATAAATCTCCAATAATATTCCATGAATCCCAAGAACTTTCAGACCTCTCTAATAGTAGTAGGAAAAGGCCATTTCCTTACTGGTTCGATCTTCTCTGGGTCTGGTGCCACTCCCTCAGTGGAGACTACAGTATATGTCCCAGATAACTCACTTTAGTTTGTAACAGATGGCATTTAGAGGGTTTTATTTTAAGACCATATTAGATCAATCTTTGGAACACCTCATCCAAGTGAAGTAGATGATCTTCATGAGTCTTTGAATATACAATGATATCATCCAGATATAACAAAAGGATATTAAAATTCTGGCTTCCAAGACAATGTTCAACCAGTCTCTGAAAAGTTCCTGGTGTGTTACACAGTCCAAAAGGCATCCTTGTAAACTCGAAAAGACCCATAGGGGTAATAAAGGCTGATTTCTCTTGATCCTTTGGTGCCATAGGAACTTGCCAGTATCTGCTGGTTAAATCCAGAGTGGAGAATATGGCCGCAGATTGGAGAGCCATAAGAGAATCTTCTATCCGAGGCAAAGGATACGCATCCTTATGGGTAATGGCATTTAATTTGTGGTAATCCACACAAAATCAGATCTTGACATCTTTCTTCTTTACCAGGACTATTGGCGCTGCCCATGGGCTGTGGCTTTGCTTGATCACTTCAGACTCTTTCATTTCTCTAATCATCTCTTTTACTTGCTGGTACATGGCTGGTGGGATAGGTCTGAATCGTTCCCTGATAGGCGGATGTCCATGAGTACTGACGTGATGCTGTACCCCATGAAGGCCAAAATGTAAGGGGTGTTGGCTAAAAGCTTCCTTATGGTGTGAAACCACTTCCAGAACATCAGCTCTTTGCTTAGTGGTGGTCTTCGAATTGCATACCTTAATCTCTTTAGCCCGTTCTGGTATCTGACCACGTTCTGTTCCTTCTTCAGGCATAATCTTTATCTCTTCCTCAGCCTCAATAATGTCTTGCAAGCACACAGTGTGGATCTGGTCAACCGGCTGATTTCTGTAAAGTTGCACATCGTGATTCCCGTAATTCAACACTCTGACCGGTATCCGACCTCTGGTTACAGTAGTTATACTCTGAGCCACTATTATCGGTTCTTCTTTGTTCGTAGGATAAGGTTCCACTAAAGCATCATAATCCTGACCCCTCGGGCCCACCTTTGCTTTGCATCAAAGGGTGGTTTCGGTGCCCGGCTTCAATGTTACTGGCCTGGCATCTGTCACTCATACTTTGTCAATCTCACCCTCAGCATTAGCAAACCATTGGTTGCATTGCAGATGATAAATGGTTTGCTACAGGGCATGTTTCTCCACCTGGGGTACATGCTTGACTTGCTGCTGGAGAATGTGCACTAGCTCGACAAAGCAATTTTGTAAAATATTCATCCCCAAAATTAGTGGTGGCAAATGATCGCTTTCTAGGTCACTAACAATAATGCCTGTGTTGCTTTGGATGTTTTTTCCCAGCTGGACATTGGCTTCTAGATATCCTAGATACGGTACTTCGTCACCATTGCTCGCTATTAACTTCACCCAAGATCTAGGAGGTGACTTAAGATCATCGGGTGTCCAGTATCTCCGGAACTCTCATCCTTGTAACATAATAACCTGTGATCCTGTGTCTAACGATGCCATAAGCTCAATGCCATCTATCTTGACTGGTATCATCGGACTTCCACCAATGAAACATGACTGTTCTAATGGGACTGCTCGACCTGATCGTCTGCTCTTCGAGGGTCGGTCCTCATCCCCGAAGTATTTCTGTTTAAATTCAGGGTGTTACCTGCTGGCTGACTACATCTTTATTCTATATGGCCACTAACACCACACCAATGACATAAGGGCCTTCCTTGGCCATTGAACTGATCCATGGAGCACCTCCCTTCACTCCTTCTCGGATGATTCATTTGATCATTCCCCTTTCTTTCTTTTCCCAGCTGATTAAAGCATCTCTCATTCTTCCATCCTGCTTTTAAGCTTTGCATTTCCTTGCACATCTCCACCATCTGGTGGGTCAGAGTGGCAATCTGCTCGGTCAGCTCTGAATGTTGACTGGCGCTGGCCCGCACAGAACAGATTGGTGTCTGTATCCTCGGTCCACTCATCTGTTCATGCTCTGAACATCGACTCGGGTGTGCCACAGCTTCTCTTCCGTACTCCAATCTCTGTAAAGACATTTCCTCAGGCTGAAGTCTCGATTTCCAAGAGTTGTCTTCCTTCTATCCTTTTGTAGGGTATGCAGGCCATTCAGTTCCCATTGAGGCTGCCATTTGGGGATATACCTAAGCTTCATCTCTGGAGTGTCCTGAACAGAATACCCAAATGGCTTTCTCCTTAAAGTCTAGGAAATCAACCTCGGGGTCTTGCAAGTGTAGCATGTGGAGCTGTCTCCTCAGGGCTTTGCTTTGCACCCCTTCAACGAACTTTTCTACCAGCACTCGGTCTGCATCTCAGACCTCTGCCACGTCTGCCCTCTCTATAGCTCGCAATAGCTCCTGCAGATTCAATGCGAACTCCCTCAGGGTCTCTTGGGGCTTCTGGGTGTGAGAAAATAACTTCATTTTGAGGTCGGACACAGTTCTAGCATCAAAGATTTGCTGCAGCCTCTGTAGAATCTGTTCCGCTGTGACTTTCACTCCATTCGGCCAGGATTGAACTTCTCCGTGAGCAGCTCCTTTTAGTTGCCTGATTAGGATTTTGACCTTCTGTTACTTGGGGATCTGATATAGTCTAAACATAGCCTGCATCTTTGAGTGGAACTCCCCTAGATTGCTGGTTCCATTTCTATCCTTTTCTCCAGAAAACTGCGGAAGCCATGGCACTCCAAAGTAATACGGCATGGTTAAGGGAGATGGTGGAATACTCCCTCGAGGTCCATCTTGGTCTCCTCCAACCAACTCTCTATCTCCCCCAGACAATCCACTACTACACCCTGGCTCCATTTTTACTTCTTACTAGGCAACTCCAACTTTGGACTCCTTGGATAAACAATTATCTGTATCCTGCCGACTACGCCAAGACATTTTTATTTGTGATGGTCTAGAGGTGCTCTGTGGTACTCTGCTCTAAGGACGGTGGAAAGAGATGAGTGAGACACCAAGGTCCGATTTATTATTGTGGATAAGATAACTGTTACCCAGACAAAGAGAGGCAGGAGTCGTCCTAGAGATTCAGTGCCTGCAGGGCATTTATTTAGTACCAGTGGGTAGAGAGACACAGTCACAAGAGAAGGAGAAGACACCCAAAACAATAGGGCGGTAAAGAGGACAGTACACTCTTAACTATGACTGCTAAAATTACTTCCGATAGGAATAGCCTAGGTATTTAGGCCTACTGCCACTATACTTCTATAATTATTCAACAGTTCTTATTCTTATTACTAAACTTAGGCGAAAATCAGATGATATGTACTACCCACAACAATATTTGGTTTAGCTATAACTACACAATTCTACCGAATTCCAGATGTCACAGGAGTTCAGAGGTCTGACGTCTTCGTGTACACCATCGTTCTACGATGGTAGCTACAAAATGGAGCAAACGGAACAGTCAATACTAAACACATTTCCCAGCAGGGACCTCATAAAGGCCACTGGGTGTGAGAGGTTTGGTAAACAGACCATATGATTCTTTGGCAAAAGCCCATTCTCTCCAAGGCTACCGGAATGAAAGAACTAGAGTAACTGGTTCCTGGAATAAGCCACTTACAGGCTGTCAGATTCCAAACTGAAGACAAAGGATTCCTTGGCCAAAACCCACTTCCAGGGCCACCAAGGATGAGGAGAAAACAGGATCTGCGTGGCGACGAATCTACTCGAGGACTACCACAACCTGAATGATGCTGCAACACTCCAAGGGCCAGCTAAACTCTGAAGGATCTCCGATAGGACCAGGAACCAGAAAAATCTGTAGAGAGGATGGTTGATTCTGTAATCTTGTCACCAGAACCTAGAACAAAATAAAGAAATGGCGGATGCGTCCCGAACTGGGCTTTGACAGACTCGACTCTCGGCGAATGACCAGGGGCGCAGACCAGGTTCTCCAGGATGTGCACACTCTTCTGTGGAGGGTGACCAACTTCCGGACATCTGGATCAGGAACCATATGAAACGACACTGGCACGGCTGTCGTGATGCACTTTGGCAGATGTAACTTTGAGCTCTGAAAACAAGAAATGGCGGGTATGACTCGTACGACTGGCGATGGACTCGACTTCAGAGGATGACACAGATGGAGAAGATGATCTGATGGACGATCCCACTTGGGTGAAGAATGATGAGAAGACGTCCTCTTCTGGGTAGAGATTGATTCTGAGTATGAAGTATTACAGACCTCACTATGGGACTGCAGTGTGGTAGAAGAGTGAGACTGTCCCCATACACTGGTAACAATGTAGCTGAAAGATTCACCTATCTGCAATGCCATGAGAACTGCAGAATGATACGATAATTTGACCAGGAAGGGCAAACTATAAAGTTAAGTGTAATTATTACAGGTGGGGCAAGAGTTCAGATGCTTAGAGCAATATTTCAGATGCTTAGGGCAATAGTTCAGATGCTTAGGGCAACAGTTCAGATGCTTAGAGCAATAGTTCAGATGCTTAGAGCAATAGTTTGGATGGTTAGGGCAATAGTTCAGATGCTTAGACCAATAGTTCAGATGCGTAGGGCAACAGTTCAGATAACCAGGGGCAAATAACCACAATCCATATACAATACAGTCTTGGTGTTTTAGCAAGTTCACAGTCTTTCAAGTACTTCAGCAATAACAGTTGTATGAACAGTACAGTTGTTACAGTAGCTTCACAGTATTTGTGAACTGAGCACCCTTGGATGGACCCATTTTGCTGACTGTAGGGCCTTCCTGAATAGGATCTGGCTACCCCTGAATGTTTTGCTAAGGATGCCCTAACCACTATACTGAGGGTGCCACTTGCCCTATGTTAATGGCCCAGAACACTAAAGGTCTAAATGCCTTATTTGCTATGGGGCCTATATGCCCTACTTACTGCTGCTAGGCTGGCTTGTCCTAATCCACTAGGCCAGGGCTGCCCTTACTACCACTAGGCTGGGTTGCCCTAAACCACTAGGCTGGGGCTGTCCTTACTACCACTAGACTGGCTTGCCCTAATCTGCTAGGCCGGGGCTGCCCTTGTTACTACTAGGCTGGTTTGCCCTAGTCTGCTAGGCTGGGACTGGCCTGGGATCCGGGTTTACCTCGGGCCTAATGCCCTACATTTACCTCGGGCCTAATGTCCTACACTTAGCTATGGGCCTAATCACCCTTTTAAAAGTAGTCCTGGTGCCCTTAATTCAGTGGGCCTGGTGCCCTTCAAAATGGGCCTGGTGCCCTCCATACTGTGGGCCTAATAGCCCTCTTACAAATGGGCCTGGTGCCCTGCTTTACAGTGGGCCTGGTGCCCTCTATACTGTGGGCCTCATAGCCCTCTTACAACTGGGCCTGGTGCCCTGCTTTGCAATGGGCCTGGTGCCCTAACAGAAATGGGCCTGAATTGCCCCCTCTTTACTGGGCCTGGATCGCCCCTTTAAACAATTAACAGGCCAAAAGTGGCAGGGCCCCTTTAAATCCAAAAGGCTCTCTCAGCCTGCTGCCACTCTTTCGGCAGATTGCTGCCCCGAATCCCACCCCCTTTTGAATATTTATAAGGCCCTAACTTGGCCTCTCTGAGCTAGCCCCTCCCAAAGGGGCGTCGCTAACCCCACCTCCCTCCTAAATATTTAAATACGGGGTCCTAGCAACCCGATGCCCTCGCGGCACTCGGCCACTTGCCCCCCAAGCATAGTGCGCACTTTTAAAATTGAAAGAAAAGTATTTTCTTCAGGCGGTCAGCACGTAGCATGTGCTGCCGCTGACTTACCGCTCCTATCGCTACTGGAGGTTGGAGCATGGTACTGGGTGGTGGGAGGTAAGCTGGCAGTGGGAGGGAGAGTTACAGGCAGCAAGGGGGCTGACTGGGGGCCTAGGAAGGCCGACTGAAACTTGTGGCAATGTGGCGCTTCTCTGCTGCTGATGGGGGACCGAAAACAAACTTTAAAATAAATAAGGGGGCCAAATAACAAAATGACAGGGCTCTTAAGCCCAAAACAGGATGAACTGGCACCTCTTCTCTTCGTGGTGCCCCGACGGCACCACCGACCACAAAACTGAGCAGAAACAGGAGTCTTCAGGCAGGGAAGACAGAACAGGACCACAGCAAGCCCTGATGGACGGCTTCAACCCAAGGTAAGACCTAACCTGTCCCTTGACTTTTGTGTCCTGTCTCCTCAACCTCTGCCCAGGAGCAACTGACCAACTGTAAAAATATTTTTTAAACTTAAACCCACCAGGGTTCTAGAGTGGCTGGAGTGGAATGCTGTGCATGAGCAGCTTAGCACAGCATTCCATCCAGGCCATTGTTACTGGAGCTACATGAATTCTATTTTTTTACCACGGTTTAAGTGCACAGGGCAATTTTCTTTATTAATTACAGTGTTTCTATACTGTACAGGGATGGGAATCACTTCTGATAGGCCCCTTTATCTATTTACCCTGCAGACTGTACCTAAGACAGGTACCCTGGGCACCTGTAAACCCCTAATCTTTTTACTTAATTTATATTTCTTGGATGCCCTAACTTTGAATCATTACGGGGGAGGAGGACACAAGTCCATTTTTAGAGGAAAGAGTCCTGAATGGACTTGCAGCAATGAAAATGAGCAAGGCTATGTTACCAGATGGGATGCATCCAAGGGTTCTAAAGGAACACAGGGAGGAACTAGCTGCCCAACTGATGGCCTTATTCAACAGCTTTCTGAAGACAGGTGTAGTTTTGGAGGACTGGAGGAGAGCAGACGTGATCCCTCTATATAAGAGCAGGAGCAAGGAGAAAACCAGCAACTAAAGACAAATCAGTCTCCCCTCAGTAGTGGGGAAATTAATGGAAACCCTGTTAAAGGAAAGGTTGGTAGAGTATCTTTATTCCAATGGGGCTGCAAGACCAGAGGCAGCATGGATTCATGGAGGGCTGTGGTCATGCCAGATGAATCTGATTGATTTCTTTAACTGGGTGACCATGGAAATAGGTCAGGGAAGGGCAGTGGATGTGGCCTATCTGCTCTTTACCAAGATTTGTCATCGAGGCGCAGGTCAGGAAGAACAAGACCATAAGCAGTTATAAAATTCTCAAGGAGTGTTTTATTATTATCAACAACAATAAAATAAAAAAATAAAAGTTTCAGGAGAGCTATTCACAAAGGCAGTACAAACAAAGAAAACAAAGTCCTTCATTTGAGGGTTTCTTTACAATTTCAAATCTCAGTGTCTGTCTGTCTGTCTCTTTATCTCTCTCTCTCTCACACACACACACACACAAATACATACAAGATTGCTGTTTTTACAAGAAGTCTTTGCCTGGCAATTAACCTCTGCATCCTGATCTACATCCTGTTTTCACACAAAATGTATCACAGTTCTTATCAGTTTCTCTCCAGCAGGTGAACAAAATAGAATATGGTGTTCTAAAACTAATCTCCTGTTTACAACTCTGCAAATGAGCCTGGGCTGCATCTCTTTTTGCAGTCATTTCAACAATACAATTATATGCACTGGCAAACAAAGGCATCCCAGTTTCACATACAGATTCACATATATTTTTACAACCACAGATACGCAAGGAGGGGAGAAAAGATAGAAACAGCAAGTGAAGGCAGGGAGATAGTGAGGAGGGGCTCACAAGACCATCAGAGTGATCAGTTCATAGGTCTCACAAGGAAATTTGATTGTGCAATAAGACAGACAAGAGACAGAAAAGGAGAGGATGGAACAGATCCTTACTTTTAGCTGTTTCTACATAACAAATGGGACAGGGCCTTATTCAACCCTTTCACAAGGCCTTCGACACTGTGCCACACAGGTGACTGATAAAAAAACTGAGCAGCTTAATGGTGGGCTCCAATGTGGTGAATTGGGTTAGAAACTGGTTAACAAATAGGAAACAGAGAGTGGTGGTTAATAGCACTCACTCTAATGATGGGAGAGTGACCAGTGGGGCGCTGCATGGCTTAGTATTGGGACCGGTCCTCTTAAGTGTCTTTTTAAGTGACATTGCAGAAGAACTGGAAAAAAGGTATGCTTTTTTGCAGATGACGCCAAAATCTGTAGAAGGGTGGACACTCAGGAGGGGGTGGAGAAAATGTGTCGGGATCTTGGGAAATTTGAAGAGTATTCAAGAGCATAGCAACTGATATTCAATACCAAAAAGTGCAAAATCATGTACCTTGGAATATGAAACCAGGAACTGAGTATAGGATTGGAGGAGGTACTGACAGTCACTAAGCAGGAAAATGACCTTGGGGTTATCATATCTGATGACTACAATGTGGCAGAGCAGTGTGATAAAAGCAGTGGGGTAGGGCTAGTGGGATGCTGGGATGCATAGGGAGAGGTACCTCCAGCAGAAGGAGGGAGGTAGTGTTGCCACTGTATCTCTTGCTGGTGAGACCCCACTTGGAGCATTGTGTTCAGTTCTAGAGGCCACACCTCAGAAAGGACATAGACAAGGTGGAGGCAGTCCAGTGGAGGGCAACTACAATAGTGCAGGGGTTGCACCAAAAGCCCTACAAGGAGAGACTGAGGGATCTCTACATGTACACCCTGGAAGAGAGGAGAACAAGAAGGAAAATGTACAAGTACCTTATAGGAGTAAAGAGAGTGCGGGGGGGTCTCTTTCAAGTGAATCTAGGAGAGAAAGGGGGGATATGACAGAAATCTTTAAGTACATGAGGGGTTTAAATTCAGTATCCTATGCTAAACTATTCACCAAGGCTCCCAACTTAAACAGGAGGGGGCATGGAT
This sequence comes from Neoceratodus forsteri, assembly GCA_016271365.2. Classification (NCBI taxonomy): domain Eukaryota; kingdom Metazoa; phylum Chordata; order Ceratodontiformes; family Ceratodontidae; genus Neoceratodus; species Neoceratodus forsteri. Next base: position 233,996,540 of record CM028131.1, read on the forward strand.
AGAAATTGAGCGGTGGGAGTTTCAGGAGGGTTCTTTGGAAGCACTATTTCTCAGAAAGGATTGTGGAGCCATGGAACAAACTACCTGTGGAGGTGGTAGGAGCTAGGACCATATCAGCATTCAAAAGGGGTTGGGATAAGGAGTACACTAGAATCAAATCCGCAAGGAAATCTACCAACTAGGACCCAGGATCACCTAGGATCTTGGGATTTCAAGGGCAGACTTGATGGACCTTTAGTCTCCTTCTGCCATCACCTTTCTATGTTTCTATGATAAAAAGCACCAGGGCCAGAGGACATGCAGTGAAACTGAAAGGGATGGAGAGTCTATGAGGGGTGTGAGGAAGTGCTACTTCACTGAAAGAGCTGTTGATGCCTGGAGCAAACTGCCAGCAGAAGTGGTGGAGGCAAAAACAGTAGAGGACTTCAAGCATATGTGGGAGGGGAATATCAGTAAATAGGCAAGGAGGAAGGAGGGTCACCAGAGACCAGTTAGGGTCTATGGAGACAGACAATGTAGGGACCATCTGGGCAGATAAAGTGGGCCAAGTGGGCCTTTTCTACTGACAAATTCCGTGGTTTTTTTTTTCTGTTATTACCTCATTACAACCCCAAGATACAATTTATTCTTGCATTCAAACCTTTACTGTAATTTATTATATTTGTATTGATAATGGCAATGCAAATTTAGACACAAATAGAACCTTATATTACATACCACTGAAAAGGCCTAACCTCATCTTTTACGGGGTATAGCACTATTGGCAAGCATGTATAGTCATGTAGACATTAGCCTCTAATGTTACATTGCTGTAGAAACAATGCATCCCTGTATACATTACATTAGTGTACTCAATACATATTGGATATACAATGGTGAGCTGTCAGATAAATGATTTATCTACACAAGTGCTGTTTGACCTCGGGTAACTTCACGAGTGGTGTAAGCCACGAGTGAGGTGTCCGAGGTCATAGAAACATAGAGACATAGAAACATAGAATTTGACGGCAGATAAGGACAGCTTGGCCCACCCAGTCTGCCCATTTCCCTACCTACTGGATAAGCTGCAGATCCTAGTTAACCAGCAGCCTACTTCTTCCTACCCCCCCCCAGAATTGCCTTTATGACTATCCCATGCATGCTTGAATTCCACCACTGATTTTGACTCCACAACCTCCTCTGGAAGGCCGCTCCATGCATCCACAACCCTCTCTGTGAAAAATACTTCCTTAAATTACCTCTGAGCTCGCCCTCTATCTTCAAATTGTGCCCTCTTGTTCTTGCACACCTCTTTTTTTGAAAGATACTACCCTCTTGGACTTTGTTGATTCCCTTGAGGTACTTGAAAGTTTCTATCATGTCCCCCCTCTCCTTCCTTTCCTCAAGGCTATACATATTAAGCTCCTTAAGTCTCTCTCTCATATGTCTTCCGGTGCAGACCCTGCACCATTTTAGTTGCCCTCCACTGGACAGCTTCCATCCTGTCTATGTCTTTATGAGATTGGGTCTCCAGAACTGCACACAGTACTCAGATGGGGTCTCACCAGCTGTCTGTACAGAGGGATAATAACTTCCTGTTTTCTACTGGTGATGCCTCTCCCTATGCATCCCAGTATCCCCCCAGCCCTCCTTGCTGCCCTCTCACATTGCTTGCCCATCTTTAGGTAATCTGATATGACTACCCCCAGGTCCCTTTCCATTTTTGTTGTTGTTAGTATCTCACCCCCCATTGTGTACTCTTCCCCTGGGTTTTTGTTTCCCAGGTGCATTACCTTGCACTTCTTAGCATTGAATCTAAGCTGCCATACATTTGACCATTCCTCTAACCTTGCCAAGTCCCTTCTCATCCTTTCCACCCAACCCTGTGCATCAACTCTGTTGCAGATCTTAGTGTCATCTGCAAAGAGACATACTTTTCCTTCCAGTCCTTCTGCAATGTCGCTTATAAAGACATTGAAGAGGACCGGTCCACAAGTGTAGATAAATCATTTGTCTGACAGCTCACCATTGTATATTTAATTTATGCAATAGGATGCTTCTTATCAGTGCAGGAACATTTGGCTTTGACTGTTTATTTTTTTTAAATTATCATTTCTGAGACTTTTGGTTAAGTTTCTTAGTGTATGTCCTCCTAGCATGGTGGTTGCAATTAAATGAAACACCAGTCATTTTGTAGACAACTTCTTACTGAATAAATGTCATGTTCACAGTACCATGCTACCTTTTTTGTTTTAAAGTTATTCACATTTGTTTGTCGAAAAAGTGAAACAAAATTTAATTTTCTGCTGTATTTTGATCATTATTAAAAAACTAAAAGGTATTTATTAATGAAACACCATTCATTTTTTAGATATTATTGTGCTGAACATTTTTTGTGCTCACAGTACCTTGCTATCATTTTTAGTTTTAAAGTGATTTACATTTGTTTGTTGAAAAGTGGAAAGAAAATTGAATTATATGCTGTTTTTTTTCCTAATTATAAAAAAAACTAAAAGGTATCTATGAGTGAAACAGCACTCATTTTGTAGATATTTTTGTCCTGAACATTTTTCTTGCTCACAGTACTATGGTATCATTTTTTGTTTTAAAGTTATTCACATTTGTTTGTCAAAAAAGTGAACAAAAAAGCTTTGATTGACAGTTTGCATTTATCCCACATATGTGGGATAAATCTAGGGTGGTTAGATTTATTCCACATATGTGGAAATAAATGGATTTATGCAATGGATTTGGCTCCACACCCATTGCATAAATCAATGTACCAATACAATACATTGATGAAACAATTTAAAAGAGTGGGATATCCAAGCTTGTAAGTGTCACAGTGCAGTGTGGGACATCCTTGCAGTGTAGTGTGGAAGACCCAAGCTTGAAAGTTTTGTATTTGAGTGTGGTAGACCCAGGACTGGAAGTGTTTCAGTGCAGGGTGGGAGACCCAGGCTTGGAAGTGTCACAATGCAGAGTGGGAGATCCAGGCTAGGAAGTGTCACAGTGCAGTGGGAAATCCAGGACTGAAAGTGTGGGAGTGTGTTGTAGGAGATATAGGCTTGGCAATGTTGCAGTTCACAGTGGGACACCCAGGACTGAAAGTGTAGCAGTGCAGTGTGGGGGATGCAGGCTTGGACATAGTGCAGTGCAGTGTGGGAGACTAGGAGAGGAAGTGTTGCAGTTTATTATAGGAGGCCCAGGACTGAAAGTATAGCAATGCAGTGTGGTAAATGCAAGCTTGGCAGTTTTGCAGTGTATTGTGGGAGTCCCAGACGGGATGTATTTCAGTTCAGTGTGGAAGATGAGACCCAGGCCTGAAAGTGAAGCAGTACAGTGTGGCAACCCAGGATTGGAAGTGTTGCAGTTCAGTGTGGGAGACTCAGGACTGGAAATGTAGCAGTACTGTGTGGGAGATGCAGGCTTAGAAGTGTTGAAGTGAATTGTGGGAGACCCAGGTTTTGAAGTGTCACAGTGCAGAGTGGGAGATCCAGGATTTGAAGTGTCACAGTGCAGTGAGGGAGATCCAGGCATTTAAGTGTTGCAAAGTGGTGGGGATTACCCATGCTTGGAACTGTTGCAGTGCTCTGTGGGAGACCCAAGCTTAGACGTTTTGCAGTGCAGTGTATGAGATGGGCTTGGAAGTGTTGCATTGCAGCGTCAAAAATCAGGCTTTGAAGTGTTGCATTGCAGTGTGGGAGACCCAGGTTTGAATGTGTAGCAGTTCAGTGTAGTAGATGCAGGCTTGGAAGTGAAGCACTTCAGCATGGGAGACTTGGGCTTGGAAAAGTTGTAATGCAGTGTGGGAGATCCAGGCTTGGAGTAATTGCAATGCAGTGTGGAAGACTCAGACTTGGCAATGCTGCAGTATAGACTGGGAGACCCAGACTTGAAAGTCTTGCAGTGCAGTGGGGGAGACCCAGAACTAGGAGTGGTGCAATTTATTTTGGGAGACACACGAGTGGGAGTGTTGTAGTGCATTGTGCAAGACCCAGGCTTGTAACAGTTGCAAAGCAGTGTGGAAGATCAAGTCTTGGAAGTGTTGAAAACGAGTGTGGGAGACCTAGGTGAGTGCTGCAATGCTGTTTGAAATATGCAGGCTTCTAGGTGTTGCAGTGTGGGAGGCCCAGCCTTGGAAATGCTGCAGATCAGTGGAGTAAACCCAGGCTTGGAAGCTTTGCAATGCAGAGTAAGAGTCTCAGGCTTGGAAGTGTCACATGTCAATGTGGAAGGCCCAGGCCTTCAAGTACCCCAATGCAGTTTGGAAGACCCAGGCATGCAAGTATCCCAATGCAGTGGGAGAAACAGGCTTAGATGTTTCACAAAGCAGTGTGAAAGAACCAGGTGTGGAAGTGAAGCAATTCAGTTTAGAAGACCTAGGCTTGGAAGTGCTGCAGTGCAGTGTGGAAGATCCTGGCTTGGAAGAATTACAGTGCAGTGTTGAAGAGCCAAGCTTCAGATTTTGCAGTTCAGTATGGGAGAACTAGTTTTCAAAGTGAAGCAATGCAATGTCAGAAACCTAGGACTGGACATGTTACAGTGCAGTGTGGAAGACCCAAGCTTTGAAGCATTGCCATGCAGTGTGGGAGATCAAGTTTTGGAAGTGTCTCAGTACAGGGTGGGATACCCAGGCTTGGAAGTGTTACAGTGTGTGTTGTGGAAAACCCAAGCTTCAGAGTTGCAATTCAATATGGGAGACCTAGGCTTGGAAGCGAAGGAATGCAGTGTTGGAAACCCAGGTTTGGAAGTGTTGCAGTGCAGTGTAGGAGCCTTAAGCATGGAAGCATTGCAATATAGTATGGGAGACTTAGGCTTGCAAGTGTCACAGTGCAGTGTGAGAGAACCAAGCTTCAATATGTTGCAGTTGAATGTGGGAGACCTAGGCTTGGAAGTAAAGCAATGCAGTGTGGAAGACTCAGGGCTGGAAGTGTCACAGTGCAGTGTGGGAGACCCAGACTTGGAATGGAACTTGCGCAGTGTGGAATACCCTGGACTGAAAGTGCTGCAATGCAGTGTGTCAGAGACCCAGGCTTGGAACTGAAGCAGTGTAGTGGAGGAGACCCAGACTTGGAAGTGAAGCAGTGTAGTGGAGGAGACCCAAGCTTGGAAGCACTGCAGTGCAATGTGCTGACCCAGGATTGGAAGTGTTGCAGTGCAGTGTGGGAGATCCAGGCTTATCAATTACACAGTGCACTCTGGGAGACCCAGGCCTGGAAGTATCCCATTGCCATGTAGGAGACCCAAACAAGGAAGTGTAGCATGCAGTGTGGGAGACCCAGGCTTGAAAGTGAAGCTATGTAGTGTAGAGGACACTGGCTGTGTAGTGTTACAGTGAGTTTGGGGGACCCATGCTTGGAATTGTTACAATCTGTTGGGTGTGATCCAGATTTGGAAGTGCTGCAATGTAGTATGGAGACTCCAGCTTCTAAGTGTTACAGTTCAGTGTGAGAGATACAGGTGCTGGGGTGTTGCAACACACTGTATAAGGCACAACCTTTTAGGTGATGGCAGTACAGCGTGGGAGGCCCAGGGCTGGAAGTGTTGCAAATCAATGTCGTAAACCTAGGCTTGGAAGCGTTACAGTGCAGCATGTGAGACCCAGGAAAGGAGGTTTCCCAAACAGACTGTGAGATATCTAGGCTTGGAAGTATCCTAGCACAGTATGGGAGACCCAGGCATGGGAGTATCCCAGTGCAATGTGATCATGCAGCATGTAGATTGCTAAGATGTGTTATAAGCCCTGGAAATAAAACTGAAAATTAAAAATATGTAGCAAAAGGGGCTTACAGGGGTAAGCTGTGATTGTGACACCACAGCTTTGCAGGTCTTCCCTCTATGAGGGGACCTTGTTCATTACCCTTTAGTAGGCACTTTCACCACATCTTTCGGTACATGTGGGGACTTCCACAACAAAGGAGCTGGTGCCAGGAAGCAATCATTCACATAGTCTCCTCCTGTCTACTTCTGTGGTGTTGGCTTCATCAGGAACTCTCTCCTGAAGCATAGCCCTGAAAGCATGAAGTCTCTCTAGTTTGGAAGCACCCCTTGGTGGGAAACAGTCTCTTGAGGGCAGACCTGCCAAATCTCTGACTACTTCTATCCAGCTCTACCACGCCGGTTTGACATACTTTATGTTGACCGGCATTTCGCTGACAGGAATCTTGTCAGCCACAAGTTGTGGTCAACACAATTCCTGCTTGTCTCCTGGTCCTGTTTTTTAATCGGGGGCTTTGCCCCCAAACCCTCCATGCAGGGTTCTCTGCCCCTCCCCCCCATCTTTTGGATTCTCAACTCCAGTCGGAGTTGAGTCGGGGCGGGGGTGCAGGACCGGGAGACAGCATGCCCCGTCTCGGGCACACCCACACAGCAATTTTGCCGACAGGTGTGTATTTCACTGTGTTGGTGTCACCATAAGGGGGGCATACCCTTCTATCCTTTCTTCATGCAGTCCAAAATTGGGGCAGCTCCTCCTACTTAAGGTGTATGTGCACACACAAGTCTCGCCTGCCCAGCCCTCATGGATCCAATTCAGGTTCCACTTACACAAGTCTACCTTCAGGTCAATCCCTTCCCAAGAATAAAACAAAACTATTTTGCACATCACCATTTTCATTTTCTGTTTCACTGCCTTCAGCAGAGGAGTGGGTTACTCCTTTTCTAAACTAGGTACAAGCCTTTGGCACAGTATATCTGTCAGGAAAGTATGTGAAAGAAATAAGGGAGGGCCTGGCATGCTGATGTAATAACCAGGATCATTTTTTCCATGTTTTAAAATCCCTTCGATGCCATACAGCACTGAATTCAGTATAAAACCACCATATCACTGACAAAGTGATGTGTGGCACAAAATGTTGGATCTCATGTGGGTGGAAAAAATGAACTAATTATTTTCTCTATGGAGTAGAGCCCTCATTTTGACATTTACCATTTTTCTGATTGAATGCCTTTTGAAGATTGCTGTTCCAAACTACTTTATTGCCAGGTGCCACTCGAGGGCAGTGGGTATCCTGGAACCCCCTCTTCACATTACTTTTTGGTGGCCAGAATATCCCCTTTAAATTATCACAAAAAAGTGCTGTTTGAACAACTATGTATGAATTACATAATGATGCTGATGTTAAATGGGGGAGATCCCCGCATGACTTTGCCCATATTACCTCCATTCTGTCTCTTTAAATGTGCAGATTCATCCAGCGTTCCATACTTTTTGAGGAGGCAGTATAGTGTAGTGGTTAAGGGCACTGAGCAGCAAGGAGACCTGGATCTGAATCCCATCAGCCCCCCACTTGCATATTGTGTGATCCTGAGCACGTTACTTAACTTCCTTGTGCTGCCAGGTTGTACCCGGAAACAAGCTCTGGCTTAGTGTGCCTTTCCTGGTTAAACAATTTCCCCTTTCCCTTCTTTAAATGTTTTGTATTTTAAGGGCAAAGCAAGATCTCTCCCCACCCCCTGGTGAAAAGTTTTTTTCTTCCTGAAGAGCCAGGGTACTTACCTTGCTTCTTTTCTGTTTTTGGGAACCACTAATGAAATTGCTGTTTTGAGCAATATATCTTTAAATGAAAATTGGATAAGCTATATAAACAGGGACATCTTAACTTCTAGTCATAAAGTGAGCATTATGGATGAAAGTCTGTCTAGCTCTGATAAACTTATGAAATATTTACACAGGCGTACCCTGGGTTTGTGTTTTGTGCATGTGGTGGTAGCTTGGGATTGAGACGCCAGGCTCTTTCAGAGCACATTCCAGAGTGCTGTTTTTCATTGTCTTTTGGTGAGGTTTGGGTTACATTGCTTAGGCACTGTTGATGTCAGGCTGTGCAGGCTCAAATCTTTCATAGACTTATCTCCATCTGTTTTGATGTAGGCTTCCTGCTAGTTCCCCTGGTTGTGCACGCTTAGCACTTATTCTTTTGTTTCATTCTCTCAACTCTCTCTTTAATTTACTAGTCATGCTCAGCAGTGAGTCAGAGGTCCTGGCACCAGCTAGCTCATGACAGAAGTGCCATTTCTTTTTCAAAAGTGTGTCAGCATCATTGAAACGGAGAGAAAAGGTGGGTGATATTTTTGTAAACTCATCATCGACTGCAGGATGAACAGGAACAAAACTAAACCAGATATTTACAAACATGGAATGTCTGTTATTCTCTGAAGTGAACTGGAATAATAACTAAGTAATTCTCATTACATACCAGGACAGAGACCAGCCACCCAAGGGAATTTTGACTGAAATAAAACTTATTTGATTTATTTATTTAGAATTTTTGGTCAGGGAATGCACACTGAGCCAAAGCTAATTTCTGGGTATGAACCAGAGAATTAAGCACAGGGAGGTTAAATGACTTGCTCAATGTCATGCAGTATGCAGGTGGTGGTTGTGTGATTCAAACTCAGGTCTTTGGGTTGTCAAGTACACAGCTCTGTGCTCTAACCACTAGGCAATGGCCACTATACAAAGCTACTTTCAAATCCAAGTGAAAAGCAGCGCTGGAGAAATGTTCATAGGAATTCAGTTGGCTCTTAATTGTGGAGGATATTGGTAATCACACAACCACTGTGGTAGAGATCAAAGCTGCCTAGCTGGAATTGCTGGCTTTTAAAAACCACTCAAATGTGAATACATTTGAGTCTTCCATTAAAATGAAGGTTGTGGTATATGAAAAAGACGTTATGCAATGGAAACAGTATAAATTCTCCAGGGATGAGGAAGATTACCTGCAACATACTATCCAGAAGTAGGAGCGACTGTCAGGATTGGAAAGCAGAGGCAGATGACCACAGTAATTGTACTCCCACAGTCAAAAGGGTAACAGAACCAAAGGCAATAAAAACAAGACAGCCTCTGCATTTGTAATGCCAGATCAAAGCGCCACATCTCTCTCTCCAGAGCCATGCTTTTTTGTGTACAGAGAAGCGATGGACCATCAGAACCATTGGATAGTGGGCTCAAGGACAAAAATGCCAGAAAACCAAGTGTGGAAGCAGGGGCAAATGAAACTGAGAGGACTGATGAACATCAACAACAAAAATGCCAGTTATGGGAATGGAAAAGCAGATAATGAATTTGAATAGCTACATACTGACAGAAACACAGGAGCAGGTTCTTAGGAAGGGCCTCACCTTTTTTACTTAAAAAGGCTCGGCACTCACTGCTCTTTTGAAAGAAGAGATCTACATGAGGGGTCATAATGTCACAAGACATGCCGCATGGCTAAATCGAGCTGACAATACAGCGCGATTTATGCCATGTGGCATAACTCTTTTTCTGTGGTGGCTTTTCCCCGCACTTCTGCTAGAGGGGTTGTGCTCCCCCAGACCCCCATTTAAGATACTTAACCCAGGGGGGTCCAACTCGGGAAGCACACAAAGTCTTTAAAAAAATAAACTTTCTGGGACCGGGAATCAATCCTGGTCCCAGATACGGGGTCTGGGTTCTTGCTGCTGTAGCTCTATCCAGTGAGCCACAGCAGCTGCTTGGCAGAACCCACTCCCAGCAGAGGTCTTATCCTCTGCCAGAGAGTGTGTGAATGGTGCAATACTACATACAGCAGTATACGCAGTATTGTACCATTCGCTGTCCTAGACAGCACTATTTCAGGTTAGCTGTAATGTCGTACGCTATTAAGCATACGATATTATGACCTGGTAGAGATCTACATAATCCAGATTATGGCTATGAGATACTTTTAACATAAATCATATTGACAGCTTAAATGTTTTCGGAAAAGTTCATCTGAAAAAATTATTTGGCTCAAAGAAAGCATCTGTCGAGTCTTTCCTCTTTCTTTTTTTTGCCAGCCATCCATCCATCGTCCCTGATGTAGGATTTTAAGTTAGCTTCCCAAAAATTGCAGGCCGAACAAGAGTATCAAAAATAGGTTCTCCAAGGTGGTCATCTGTCTTTAATGCATTAATAGATCTAAGAGCCTCCAATGACTATCGAGGAATAATTTTCTGAATCCAGAATGATGCATCTCCAGTTAAACTTTTAAAGATCATGTTCAAAGGTTTTTACATATTGTTAATAAAGCTTGAATTGAAGCCCCTGTGTCATAACTAGTGTTTCCTGAAAATTTCATGCTGTTTGGTTTGTGGTTTTCTTTAAATCAGCATTTGTTAACTTGCACTACAGTGGCTGAAAACAATGGAGTTATTTATGTCTCTCTGTCAGGCTTGGAGAGTGATGACATCATCTTGTAGTACTGTAGCTTGCTGCTTCAGATTCCCAACCACAGCAGGATGTAGAGTTAATGGTTTTCTCATCAGGTTTTTTACAAACTCAGTCTGTGGTTTGTGTTTACATGGATTAGCTTAAACTCTAGTATTCTCTCATAAAAAGTTGATCATTTGAGTTTCAATGCAGAATTGAAGTAGTGGAAATCTTTCTCTGTGAGAGATCAGCTTGTGTGTATCACAGCTCTCAGTTCTTTCTCATCAAAACTCTGATTTTTTTTCTGACTATATAGCAGAGTTGTTTAATGAATATATAATAAATCTAAATTGTGTTCATTCATAGAAACAGTTTGTCTGATGCAGCCTTCATAAATGCATTCTTGTAAGAACATTTTTCTCATGTCAGATTGACAAACGGGTGTATGTCACACTGTACAATTTCAAACACATGTACTGTCTGAACCCACACATTTCAGTTCTTTGGTGGTTTCTGTATGAAAATACATCATGTAGGTGTATAAATAGAAACACTATATGGCATCCTGATGCACTGTGTCTCTTCCTTACAATCGAGGCAGCTGCACTCTGCTGCCACCTGTCCCCTGCCCCACAAGCCTCCTGCCTTCTGCCTTCTGCTCCACATTTAAGGCTACTGCACCCTGCTGCCCACTGTCTTCTCCCCTGCAGTTGGGGATTGTGGACCTTGCTGCAACCATCCCCTGCCTAAAGAATCAAGGCTGTTGCACCCTGCTGCACCCTGCCCAAATAGTTGGGGTTTCTGCACCCTGCTGCCCCCCCCACACTCAGGGATTCTGCACCTGCTTCCCCCTGTTCCTGTCTGTACAGTCAGGGCTGCTGGGCTCTGCCAAGCCCTAGAGTTCTAGGTCCTCTGCCTCCAGAGTTGGGACTGCTGCCCCATGCTGCCCTAATCTACCTGAGGTGGGACTTTTGCTGCATCCTGCTACTCACTTCCATTGCCCCAAATGAGCAGGGCTGCTGTGCCACACACACACCCTCTCTCACAGTCAGGGCTGATGCACCCTGATGCCCCCCGTGTCCTACCCCATAGTCAAGGTTTCTGAACCATGCTGTCCTCTGTCCCCTGTCACCACAGCCTGGGCTGCTGCACCCTGCTCCTGTCTACACAGTTGGGGTTGCTGTGGCCTGCTATGCCCTAGAGCCCCATGCCTCCATAGTTAGGCCTGCTGCACCATGCTGCCATTTGCCACAAGAGTCAGAGCATTTGCTGCACCCTGTTGTGTACCTCCACCCTGCTGCCCCCCTACCACTTGAGTCAGATCCTTTACTACACCCTGCTGCCTACATCCCTTGTCACAAACAGGCATGGCTGCTGACTCCTGTCCCACAGTTTGGGCTGCTGTACTCTGATGACACCCCTGTCTCCTGGCTACACCCTGCTGCCCTCTTTCCTCAACTGCACAGTCATGGCCATGGCACCCTGTTGCTCCCTGTTCCTGTAGGAGGGAGCAGTATAGTGCAATAAACCTAACTGTGGAGGCAAGGGGCTCCATGGTGCAGCAGGGCACAGTGGTGGTAGGGGACAGAGGACAGCATGGTGCAGAAGCCTTGAAAGTAGGGCAGGACACAGGTGGGCATCAGGGTACAATAACTCTGACCATAGCACAGGGTGCACATGGTGCAGCAGCCCAGCCCATTTGGGGAGACAGGAACAGGGTGCAACAGGTGCAGCATCTCTGATCGTGGGAGTGGGGGATAGAGGGCTGCAGGGTGCAACAACCCTAACTGTTTGGACAGGGGGCAACAGGGTGCAGCAACCCGGATTCTTTAGGCAAGAGATGGAGTTAGCAGGGTGCAGCAGCCTCAAATGTGGAGCAGAAGGCAGGTGGATTGTGGGACAGGGGACAGGTGGCAGCAGAGTAGAACTGCCTTGTGTGGCAGAGGTACAGTGCATCGGGATGCCATATAGTGTTACTGTTTATATACATACACGATGTATTTTCACACAGAAACCATCAAAGAACTGAAATTTGTGAGTTCAGACAGTACATGTGCTTGAAATAGTAAAGTGTGACAGTCACCTGTTTGTCAATTTGACATAAAAAAGAAAGTTCTTACACAAATGCATTTATGAAGGCTACATCAAGGACAAACTATTTCTATGAAAGAACAACATTTTGACTTATTTTATGTTCATTAAACAACCATGTGTTATATAGTTAGAAAAAAATCAGAGTTTTGATGAGAAAGAACTGCGAGCTGTAATATAGACAAGTTGATCTCTCGCAGAGAAAGATTTCTACTACTTCAGCATTGAAACTCAAACGATCAGCTTTTGTGAGGACAGAATGATAGATTTTAAGCTAATCTATCTAAACACAAACCACAGACTGAGTTTGTAAGAAACCTAGAGAGCAAACCATTAACTTTAGAGCCTGCTGTGATTGGGAATCTGAAGCAGCAAGCTACAATACTCCAAGATGATGTTATCGCTCTCCAAGCCTGACTGAGAGAGACAGAAATAACTCCTATTTTCAGCCACTGTGGAGCAAGTTAATAAATGCTGATTTAAAGAAAACCACAAAACCAAACAGCATGACATTTTCAGGAAACTCTAATTATGACACATGAACATGAATTCAAGCTTTACTAGCATTGGGCACTATGCACTAACCAAAGAATTTGCCTATACACCACACATCTGAGGTGTGTAGGCACACTTAAGTGTGATTGCTGCACTGTGGGGGTCCTGTGGACCCCCGGTAGCATTCACCAAGAGCACGCAATGCACTTGCATGCCCACCTCCTAAGCTACTTGAGGAACACTGTGCTCGGGGCATGTCGGGGGGTGTGCCTGCACTATGCAACATTCACTAAGCTGCATAGTGCCAGGTGCAGGGGGCGCCGGCTATGCCAGCCAGGACCAGGTGTAACCCGGTATGCACCCCTGTGTTCCTCATCTGCCGGGCTTGGAGGTACAGGGTTATGGACCTTCATGCCTCCAAAGCTCACTAGGCTGCAGGGGAGGGCTGGAGCAGTGGCTGGGCGAGTGCCCAGTAGGCAGTCTAATGTTGCCTCATTACGCGGCAGAATCCATGACAGTGCACCTGCTGCATGGGCGCAAAGGATCCACTGAGGGACCTGTTATGTGCATCCGGTTGTATGCCTGCCCGGGTCTGTGGCTCTGCCCCAAGCACCCATGTGACCCTGTGCACTAAGGGGGCATGGTCATGGATAGGAGCCCTGCGGGTGCAAGAGGTTGTGCATACCATGCACCCTGCACCTGTCCGGGTCCACATAAGCATGTGGGCAGGGTAAGCACCTCAGGTGCATATAACCTGCCCTTTAGTGCCTCAGGCCCAATATGCAAAAACCTTTGCACATGATCTTTAAATATAGTTGATGGACTGAATTTCTGTCCCCTATTGAATCACTTTATTTATTTAGTTTCCGTTGACAGGGAAGGGAGGACTAGACAATTCTGCCTATTTTCAGCTTCACCCTAGGGGTGGGAAGGGAGACAGAGATGTAAACCCATTGAAATTTAGTAGATTAAGCTGTTGGCAGTATCTTTAGTAAATGGAGGAAATTCAGCCAAGATACCCAATTCCTCTACTCTTTTCAAGAAGCGCCATGGGATTTTTAACATCCTCCAGAACAGCCACCAGATCAGGCAGACAGAACCTCAGTTTAAAGTCTCATCCAAAAGATGGCACCTCAGAAGTGTAGTAACCCCCAGTGTCACTGCTGGGTTTTACCCCAAGTTCCTGGTGTGGGGCTAGAACCCACAACATTCCAATCTTCTGGTTTCAGAGTTGAGTGTGCAATGCAACCTGTTGAGCCACTGACACTGAAAACCATTTATGTGTTACCCAACAAATGACACACACATACAGTGGCATCATTTGAGGCCTAAGACAGGAAGGCTCCATATCAAAACCATGCCTGCAGAACCACACAGTGCAATATCAGTGACTCCAAAACAGCGAGAACTATAACGGTGCATTGCAACACAGCACCAAACAATGACTCCCATTAGAAGTTACTTGCGGGGGGCTTTGCCCCTGAACCCCCAACTAAAAATAGCCATCTCCAAGCTGCAAAAGGTAGAACACAAGAACAATATCCCTGACAGCACTAAACTTAACATGCACTGTAAATACCAGATCGCTCCAAGTGACAAGCTCTGTATTTGCCTCACAGTTTTCGAGTCGCTTTATTTGACTTGCAATTTTGATGGGATACCAGACAGGAAGAGATGCTTTAAAGGTTACCTAAAGAAGCAGGTTTTTAAAACTGTAATCTCCAAAATCTAGCTTCATAACAAGATAAAGTAGAGGCTGCTGTTTACATTTATGCTAAAACTGCATTTGTGTAAATAATATAAATGCAGTTTAATAGCTTTTGAAGAATGTAAACATCAGCCTTTCACTTTCAAAAAACAGCCTTGGTTTCTTTCCTAAGACAGCTGCCAAGTCTGTTAAGTGATGAGTCATGATGACATCATCTAAGCCAAAGACAGAGACCCACATATATTTCTATAGTGCTTACTAGTTCTTCTTTCCCTTTTTGTTTTGAATTGTTGTACCAGAATGATCAACACCATGTATTAACTCATGGATTATTTTCATAAGTACACATGTTAGGCTATGATTTTGTTCATTTAGTTTACTTTAACTTGTGGAAAATGTTTTGCAATCCAGCTGACTTTTTCCTTGGCAAACTACATTACAGTGCAGCACTTCAATTACCTGATTATCTAATAGTTATGTAATGCACTGAATTTTGTATTTTGTCAACCAGGAGAGACACACTAAGTTGAAAGTTTGTTTGCAGGTGTGGCCTGGGAGCACAAGGAAGTGTAATGACTTGCTCAGGGTCACAGAGCAAAGTACTGGTCTGGTTCAGTTCCAAAGCCCATGCTCTCTTGTTCATCCACAAATAAGGCTTTCTTTTTCCATATGAACCCCCTACACCTAGCCTGCCTTCTGTTGAGCACTCCACCATCCTTACACTGTCCTTAGTACTGCCTGGTGCCGCATCTGTGTTTACGGTCTCATGAAGAGAATTGTCATACCTCAGATTGTAATCTTGTACCTCAGAGAGTTGTGCACACCTATACCAATATGCATCATCAGCTGGCACTGTTAAAAAATGCCTCCCAAATCACTCTCCAGTCCACATTCTCAGAGTCTGACCTCTGCTCCCACAGTAAACACTGAGTGGATCACCACCCTTCTGCACAGTGATGGTAGTATGTACAGTTCCCCTGTTGTGTTTTTTCCCACCTCATTAACCAACAGCTAGGTCTTCCTGGAGGGCCAAGCAATACGCATCATGATCCATCAGAAAAACTGATGTTCATGCCCTCATAAGGGCTGCACTTAGAATGGGTAACGATATTATTAGCAGGAGAGGCATACTAATACCTTGAGCAAATCCACCCGAATTCCACTGTCAGGCTACTCCTTTACCTGTGATCTGCAGAACCCCACAGGACAGTTCCCAGCAACTCTGTCTTTGTACTTGGCAGCCCCTGATGGTAGGTGCCAGGCCCCCGGGAATTAAAAATGCAGTTATTTTGCTTACTGTGTAGGCCAGTGGGCCGGCACACCACAATACCTCAGCTAGGTAACAGGCACACAGTCAAGCTGTACAGCTTACCTTGTTTCTGTCTATACCTGTTCCTGGCTCCTTCAGTTCTTTCATCTTTCTTTTTCCTTTCAGGCCTTCCATTGTCTTTGCTGTAAGATTTTAAGTTAGCCTTCTAAAAATTGCGGACCATGGGATGCTTAATCCAAAGGGTCACTCCATTTATTGAAACAGATTCATAGGTTCAGACAAATGCCAAACTCACAGTGCACAAATGTTCTCAACCCCTCAGGTAACTTTTTAAGCTGCCCGCACATCATGACTGACGTATCTATGTGGTGATGCCTTTGCCAAAGTCAGCATTAATGTGGGGGTTGGTACTTAATTAGCTCACTTGGGTGTGCATGCATACAGTGGTCCTTGCAATGACAGAGTGAATCGACACTTTCGTAGCATATCACTCACCCATGGGTCCATCCTGAGGCTTACTGACTGGCACATCCATTTCAGACTGCCTTTTTCTATTAGGCCATCTGAAACATTCAACACACATCAGACTCATTATAAAAACCCTATAAACTAAAACCAAGCATAGGTGTTTGACTTCCACCAGGACTAAAAAAGTGCATTCTAAAAACAGTCGGAGTGTGACACTGTCCAATGTGCTTTTTTAACTCTTGCTGTGTCTAACATAGTACAGTTGAAGTGAACCAAGAAATCATTTCAAACCTAAACCATCCTGGACTCCAACACAACAGGTGAAGTGTGCTGAAAGTTCTGAACTGAAAGGGATTTTCCAACCTGTCAGGTCTTTGATTAAGGTGTTTGCTCTCTTGGTTGGTTTGTGGGTAAGGCGGTTCTTTGATTACATGGCTACATGATGGAAGTGTTCACTAAAATGGAGAGGCAGGAGAAATAACTCACAAAAAGGGACCAGTTTATTAAGAAACTGCACTTTAGAAATTGGAACAAAGAAAAGAGGAGTGAGCAATGAAAGTTTGCTTTTGAACCACAACAACTCTATAATTACAACAGTACTCGAAAAGCACTTCTGTAACTATTACTGTGCTCTAAAATCACTCTATAACTGTTAACTGAATTCTCATCACCCTATAACTGTATAACTTTAAAATTTGTACAATGCCACCCACACTTTGCATGTATCCATTGGACGTTGTGGATGATGTGGTTGCAAAGAATGTGAAAGAGGAACCTCTGAGCATGTGCTTTCATTGCCCAGCTTGAAGAATTGAGTATTACTAAGAACAAAAGATTTGAATCACTGGGCCTTGACAAAACCCAAGGATGAGAACCCTACACATTTGTATTCCACAGATAGAGCCTCTGGGCCATCACAAAGGACTCTGGGAATGAAACAAAAAACACTGGTAATTCTAAGGAACTTTTGCAAACTGAGAGCTTCTGGGCCATCACCATGGACCTGGGGAATAAACTGTGAAGAACTGAGCGGTTGCAAGCTGAAGAACTTCCAAGCCATCACCACTGACCCTGAGAAGAAATCTTAAGAACTAGGCATTGCAAACTGAAGCAATGGGTGAAACCTTAAAGAACCTCCAGGCCAGCACCATGGGCCCTGGGAAAGGATCAGAAGAACTGGCCCTGGATGAAGCTGAAGATCTAGAATGCCTCCAGGCTGTTGACATGGGGAGAATCACTGAAAAACCTGCAACAAAATCCCTCAACCCCACTGGATGTTGAATCCTTATCTGTGAACTGATGTGGGTATCTGTGCCGGCTGGCTCACTGTTCAGGAGGGGTTGGCCTGAAGAATCTGAAGAGAGCAGGTGACAAGGAGTTCCTTAGCTGACAACACTATTCCTATTCTGATGACTAGACCCAGTTCTATAAGGATGCATTTGGATGGACCTGTCTCTGAATCATGCAGGCAGAATTGTTGACATGCAATGCACAGAAGCAAAGCTGAATCTTAAAGTGCACTGTCTCTTTCCTTTATGGTTGCTGGTTTCAGCAGTCTTTATATCATGCAACTGTTACAGCACAGTTTGAGAACATACAAGGTAATTTGTAGACATACAGGGTTATTCAAAAACACGTAGGCAAATAGCTTTTGGAGCAAGTGCAATCCATTTGAATGGGTTCGCAGCACGCAAAGGCTGTTTCTCAGTCTTGGAGCCTGCATTTAACGCACAGTGAGACTGAGGGCAATGACAATCTTCTCAGAGCAAAACAGTGCGACTTTAAGGCAAACAGGGCAAATCTGATGCATGCAGGGCAGCCTCACAGTTTCAGAGTATGCATTTACAGTGGGCGCTGTCCCTTTAAATAAGCAGTCCTGGAATACAAGTTTTTGGCCTTAGAATCTGTTCACATGCAATTCGACACTATCACTTTAAATACATTGACATTTTCATTTGAAAATGTTTGTTCAAGTTTCAGCACAGTCACTTGCACCTTACAATGTTCGTTCAGTAACCAGTGGCTCTATACCAGGGCAGACACTACTTAAGGGGAAACCTGGATTAAATCACTGGGATATACCTAGCTAGGCATTAACCATGGGCTCTGCCCTCCTTAGCACAAGCATACACTTTAACTTTCAGTAAAACCAGCAGTCCTGCCCTCTTTTCTCAGGGCTAATTACTTAAGGTCTGTGTTCTGGGTTCACACGCTCACTGTCCCTCCCTTGCTAGGGGCTTGGGGAGCAGTAAAATGCTTAAAACACTTTAAAACCATAACTAGCCTTTGGCTAGGGCAGGGGCAGCTATGCTGCTGGGCGGCTAAGTGGGGCCTGTCTGCTTCCTTCCCTACTTCTGGATGGAGGTGGTGTTCAGTAGCCAGAAAATTATTTAAACAAATTTAAGCCAGTCCTAGGTCTGCTGGTGTCACTGGGCTACTAGCCCACTCAGTTGCCCTTACCCTGTACTGCATTTACTGCTAGGGCTTGCTCTGCCCTTACCCCCCACCAGGTGCTACTTCTATGTAATTAAGGCCTGCCTGTCCTTTTTCTCTGCCCCCCCATGCTTTTGCTTTTTTTCTTCATTTGGCTTTGCCCTGCCCCTCTGCTCTGCCCTCCTGGAGCCTGATTTACTTAAATGGGGCCTCCTGTCCACTTACTCCACCTCATGAGCATCTCTGCTAGGGACTCTACCTTAACCCCGCCCCCCTTGCAGCTGTGGCCACTGCCTGCAGTGCTGTCCAGTGCTTAAAAGACCTCTCTTAATTAAATTAATAAATCAGGTGGACAGCACCTGCTCACTGGTGCTACTGCCGACTCACCACCCCAAGCCGGGATGTGGCACTGCTTTGGGAGAGGAGGATGTTTTCTAGCTGAACTTGATTGAACAGCTGTCAGCGATGGCACTTGTGGAAGGTCCCTCTGACAGAACCTCACTGTTCCACCTTTTGGTGCTCCTTCTCACAACCACATCTCTCTCTCTCTCTTTCTTGACCATCATGGCCTGCTTCTTATTTGCCATCAACAAGGGATCAGGAACTACTTTTAAATTCAAAATAAAAGAACAAGCAAATGGGGCTAAACAGAGTCCACATTATGGCCGACTACATGCTGCTCTGCCTCTGACTGCATATTGGACCACAGCCACTGGACGTCATCTGCTGCTGCTCCTCTTCTGCTGCACTGACTTCCTTCTGCTTCAGGACCCTCTGACCAATGCTACTGCACAGGAGAGAGGAACTGCTGAAACTGGACCTGCTGTGGAGGAGGGGGAACAGTCAACACTGCCAACACACAGGAGGGATTGAGAGGGGAACATGGACATAAGATCTCCCTCCTCTTCTTTCCAGGTTGCTGTCTCTCCTGCCTCACTGCTGACTCTCTTCACAAGTTCCTGAGAGTGCTTACTAGGCAATCCACTTTCCCATCACACTGGACCGTTACTGCAAGTAGCCCCCCCCCCCCAACGTTCATGACGCTAAGTCCCTGATGATGTGTGGGGCAACCAATGGTGAGTTGGTCATTCTAATTCCTAGTACTGGACTCATGCCACTCACTGGGGTAGGAAACTGCCTAAGGAAAAGGCTGAGGAGAGAGCCCTCCCCCCCCAAAAAAAAATGTTAAACTGCAGGATGGCAGTTTTCTAAGGGGCCCACATGTACTGTTTCCTCCAGCCTGCTGGTTTATTATCCCACCTGCTAGGGGTCTGTGAGGGGCACCATACTGGGAACACTGGAGGGCACCAAATGGAGGCACTGTACTAGTGGGATATTACCTAATCAGTGTTATCCTATATAAATCTTGAGTCCAACTGCTGGTAGAATAGGAGGTCTAAAAAAAAACAACAGCTATTATAGTTTATCTAAAACATTCTACAGTAATTAATTTAAAGGGCCCTAGTGTGAACCCTACTTGTTTCTCCATTAACCTGAACAGCTTGACAATGACAGTTAATGAAGTTATATGTTCACAAGTAATTATACTGGTAAACTTACAAAGTGCATGACTATGTGTGCCAATAAATTCACCCCTTACCTGCACCCTTGACAAAGGTACTTTATCCAGTATATAGTAAAAATTAAAATTCAATTAAAAAGCAGCTGGTGCTCCACACAAAACAGTGAGTCTCTAAAGTCACTATTACTTTAAAGAAACACAGTCCCTGGCATGTCATCATTAAAGAGAAAAGGACATTATTTCTAATTGACAGCTGTTTATAATGTTCTCATTTACAGAAATGGCATTCATGGCCTCAAATGGTCGATATGTGAATGTACCTGAATAAAGAATTGATGCGAAAAACTATATTTTGCATTATTTTATTTTTATGGGCAACATTCTGTTACAGTTCTTATCATGGAACCAGTGACTGGAGTTATAACCATGTCACCGTTTGTGTAAAGAACTCTGAGCAAGTCAACATCTCATGCTTTGCATTCTGTACACAAACTGTGACATAGTAAAAACTCCAAATTACTGGTTCAGTGAAGGGAACTGTGAAGAATGTTGTTCATAAAAGCAATTGACATTTTTTTTTTTAATATCAGTATTTATTCAAGTACAACATGGAGATATGAATTTCATTTCTGTAAATGAGAACATTACTAACTGTTGTCAATCGACACACATCACCTGTTCCCTTTAAGGCCTCCTTCTATCTTTCAATACCCCAAAATCTCAAAGCAGCAGTACAATGAGCAATGTTTTTTCCGAAAAGTTAGTTTCAGCTACTATTAATAAAAGTATTAGTGTACCTGTCAAATCTACTTCTCTTGACACCTCCTATGCTGTATACCACGTTTCTTGTATTTTCTTGATCCTCACCCTTACCAGGTTTACAATGCTGTTTCTATGTCAAATGTGGTGGCCATCTTTTTTTTCTCTTCAGAAAAAACTGAATTAGAACATTTATGAAATATTCATATTTTGGTTGAACTATAAACTGTTAACACAAAATAAAACTGGAAGGTGCCTAGAATCATTTACAGTGAAGAAAATGTAGGGTCAAATTTTTGCCCAGTTTCATTGCATTGCTGCTTTAAAGATGCCACTGTTCCATGCCTTGCTTCCTCATAATGTTTAGCCATGGACTATTGCTTATCCCCAGTTCTTATTGCAGCCATATGTTCTGCTATGCACATATTCAGAGTTTTTTTCATCTGACCCACATATCCCTTTCAACAATGGCACAATAACAAATAAACCACATGTGTAGATGTGCAGCTAATGAATTGTTATTTCAATAGCATCCCCATGCTCAGGTGTTTAAACATTTTTACATTTTGAGTGTGGGAGCACTGCCTTCAATTCCCATGTCTATAGCTGCCAACTGGTTTTGGGGGTAACCCAGTTAGATACTCTTTCCTTTGAATTACCATGTTTTTTCCTACTCTGCCCTTGATGTTACGACCTCTCCTGTAACAACTAATTATAGTTGCCCTCCTGAGTCCAAAGATTTTTCCACTTTTAAAGCACCCCAGTATATTGATGATCTCTGTAATATCTCTAGACAAGGGATTGATCTAAGTGTTAAAACCCACTCTTTCTTTTTTGTTAGTAACTCCTCCCTTTGGGTTTCACCTGCTCTTCTGGCTTTTGCAATTACTGCTTGATTGTATTCTTGTTGCAGAAATATTTCTTCCATGACCTTTGCTTTAATGTTTTATTCTTTCTCGGAGCTACAGTCATGCTTCACTCTTAAGACCTGACCAGTAGGGATATTATTTTTTAGCTTATGTAGGTGAAAACGTTTGTGTTTTAGCTGCTTATTTCTCTTCATTTCTTTTCTGTAACTCATTGGCTGTAGACTGTCACCATCCCTGTACATTTTTAAGTCCAAATAATTAACTGAAATTTCACTGATGTTGCAAATAAATTGATTAAACTCTGCGCATATCCAGATTAGCAGATGTCATCAATATATTGTTTCCACAGATGAAGTGACTTAATGAATTTCCCATTCACCCACAAAAATATTAACAAAGTGTGATGTACAGCTGGTCCCTATTGCCATGCCTGTCTTCTGAAAAAAAATTCCCAATCACACAAAAAATAGTTTGGTCTCAAAACCACATGCACTAGTTTAAGAATCATTTTACTATTGTAGCTGGCATGTCATCTGATGGCCACTGACTCAGGAGGTATTTAACAACTTCTGCACAATTCATGTGTGGGTATACATGTGTATAGGCTCTTTATCACTATCATTACTAAAAGTAACCTACTAGCAATACTAAATTCTTCAAATGTGTTAATATATCCCTGGTGTCATCCAACTGCGAGTCACGTTTTCTTACCTATTTTTTCCAAAAGTCATTCTGATACCAGACTTGTTACTGACCCAATACTGGAGATTATTAGTCATCCAGGTGGATTGACTGGGCCGTAGTGCACTTTAGGGAGTAAATACAGAATCTGAATAGCTAGTGTATCTGCTGTCATATATTCTTGTTCCTTTACTGTAGTCTAGTTTTGTTTCACAGCATCAGCTAATATTTCATTTGTAGTGTATGGAGACTCCTTGTTCCACATGGAATTGTCCAAATGTTGTTGTACCACAGTTCAAAGTTCATGGAATGCAGTTACACCACACTGTGGTACAACAACATCTTGGCTGTTTTCTGTGCGCAGGAGACAGCACTTTCAGTAATGAAATAACCACAGCGTGCACATCTCAGTATTCAGCCAACACTGTGACAGAATGGCGGTGGCGGTTTTTACAAAGCTGGCTGAGGAGTGCTTGAAATTTGTTGATGAGCAGCAGAATAAGTGCACAAAACACAAAACTGCAAATGATCTGAAAGTAATCACCTCCTATCTAAGTGACATGGATGTTTGTTTGCCATGATATTTAAACAAGGGGTCTCCATACACTATACAAAATACTGGCTGGGCTACTGTGCCCAACTAACCTGTGCTGTCACATTGGGGTTCTGATTCCATTGGACCTCTTGAGCTTCACTGTCGAGGTCAAATGGAATCAGAACCCCTTGGTGGCAGCACAGGCTGGCTACACACAGTAGCTCAGCCAGTATTCTTTATATTTGCATTTGTATCTCTTTTTGTGGGGGATCTGTTTTAACTTTTATATACCGAATTATCAGATAGCTATCTCTTTGTTTCTTTCATGTACTTCGTTTTGCCCCACACCACAATAGAGCCCTCTTTGTCAGCTTGTCTGATAAATACATCAGTATTTCTTTCTAATTCCTATAAGGAAGATATTTCCTTATACAGTAAGTTACATAGCAACACAGAAGAAAAAATTACTCACCGTAGTAATGTTGTTTCTTCTAATGGAGTCTTGCTATATTATGACAATTGCATGACCACAAGTTAGAACTGCTCCAGAGGTGAAATAGTTAACTTTCCATGCAGGCATGGAACTTAGAGTGCGAGCTCGGTTGAAAACTCTGTCTGTTGTGCTTCAAACGCAAACTGTCAGTTCTTTATGAGCAAAAACTCACTAAGGTTCTGTGTGGAAGCTGTAAACCTACACTAGCCAACTGGCTACTAACATAAACACTCATTTTTGGCCTAAAACAAAGACTGAAGTCAGGAGACCCAAAAATGCAAAAACACAACACCAATTCACCCAAAAAGGTAGGTGAAAAACAACAACGTGGGCATCAAAAAAAAAGTGCCAACCTTGTAGTGCCCACCCACATCCCCAAAACAGAGGTTCTGAGAGGGGCAGGCAGGGAAGGAGGTCATAATATAGCAAGACTCCATTAGAAGAAACAACATTACTAAGGTGAGTAATTTTTTCTTCAAACAACATGAAGTCTTGCTATATTATGACAATTGCAGACTACACAGCAGTACCCCCATGGAAGAGGGACAGAACCTACCTAGGAAATAGGCTCTGAAGCACGGCTGTGCCAAACCGAGCATCACTCCTAGCCTGGATGTCCAGGGAGTAATGCTTGGTAAAAGTGTGAACTGTTTTCCAGGTAGCTGCTTGACATATTTCTAGAATAGGAATGTCTCTGGCAGCAGCCAGAGAAGCAGCTGTACCTCTGGTAGAGTGAGCCCTCAGGCCTGAGGGGGAACTTTACCCAACTTCTCATAGCAGAATTGGATACAAGAGACAATCCACCTGGCAATGGATCTTTTAGTGGATGGCTTCCCTTTACCAGCTTCAACATAGGTGAGGAACAGTTGAAGGGAGTCAAACCTATGACCCTTGGTACACTCTATGTAGTAACTAAGGGCTCTCTTCACATCTAGGCTGTGCAGCATCCTCTCCCCAGAGGAGGAGTGGTCAGTGAAGTACACTGGAAGTAAAATAGATTGATTAAGGTGGAAATCTGAAACCACCTTAGGCAGGAACTTTCTGTTAGTCTGAAGGACCACCTTATCTCTGTGAAAAGCGATAAACTCCTACTCCACTGACAACGCTTGTAATTCACCTATGCGTCTGGCAGAGGTGATGGCTACCAAAAACACAGTTTTCCAAGTCAAGTACTTGAGCTCAGCTGAAGACAAGGGCTCAAAGGGGGATTGCATAAGCTGAGCAATGCAAACATTAAGATCCCAGGCAGGGGCAGGATCCCTGAATGGAGGGTTGGTGTGAAACAACCCCTTAAAAAACTTGGAAAATACAGGATGAGCTGAAAGGGAAGAGGATTTACCTGCTGAAATAAAAGCAGACACAGCTGCCAAATGCACCTTCAGAGTAGCTGGTCTCAGCCCCAAAGAATTCAGGTGGACCATATAATCCAGGACTGTGGGTAGATCAGCAGAGACTGGGGAAATGTGCTTTTCCGAGCACCATATGGAAAACCTTTTCCATTTGGAATTGTAAGTAGCCCTGGAGGAAGGCTTCCTTGAGGCCTTCAATATATCCATTACACCTTGGGAAAGGTGTAAATCAGCAAACTCTAACTCTTCAAGAACCAAGCCTTGAGATTGAGAGATTTGAGATTCGAGTACCAGACCCTTCCCTGGGCACAGGTTAACAGATTGTGATTCCTGGGAAGGGACAGGGGAGAATGGACTGCTAAGGACAGCAGGAGTGGATACCAGGGCTGTCTGGCCCAATCCGGAGCTATCAGAATGACTTTGCATGATTGGGATCTGATTTTGACTAGCACTTTGAACAGGAGAGGAAAGGGAGGGAAGGCATAGAGAAACTTCCCCTCCCAACTGAGGGCTAAGATATCCACTGGGAGTGAGCCCAACACTGGGGGCCTGCAGCAAAAAAGAGGACGTTGGTGATTGTCTGGGGCTGCAAAAAGATCTATCTGCGGGGTGCCCCATCCGGCAAATACTACTCCCAAGACCATTCGTGGTGGCCCTGGGAAATCCTGCTGAGAGCATCTGCCAGGACATTGTCCTTGCCTGGGAGGTGAACTGCCCTAAGGGAGGTGTTCAGGGAGTAAGCCAGAGACCACAACTTCATCGCTTCGCTGCACAAGGCCGTAGACCGAGTGCCCCCTTGCTTGTTGATGTACCACATTGTAGTGGTGTTGTCTGTTCTGACCTGAATACTCTTGTTCTGAACAGATTTGGAAAAAGCTTGAAGTGCTAGAAAAACTGCTCTGAGCTCCAACAGGTTGATGTGGAGCAGAGATTCCTGGGGAGACCACAGACCCTGGGTGGTGAGGTCACCCATGTGAGCTCCCCAGCCCAAGAGGGATGCATCTGTAGTAAGGATTAGAGAATGAGACTGAGTGACAAAAGGAACCCCTTGTCTCAGGTTGCTCTGATCCTGCCACCACTGTAGGGCTTGGATCAGGGTTCGAGTTACTGGGATCAGCTTGGTAAGAGGATCCTTTCTTTGAGACCAAAAAGCTCTCAAATGGAACTGGATGTTCCTCATCTGAAATCTTGCTCCTTGCACAACTTCTGTGGAAGCAGCCATGTGTCCTAGGAGCTGTAGAAAATGCCTTGCTGGCCGGGAGACCTGCAGGGTAAATGAGGAGGCCAGGGAGACTAGGGTCTTTGCCCTGTCCAGGGGGAGGAAGGCCCTGGCTTCCTGTGTGTTCAGTTCTGCGCCTATGAAGGTAAGAAGCTGGACCAGCTCTAGAACTGACTTTGAGATATTCAGAAGGAAACCTAGAGAGGTAAGCAGTTGCTGCATTATCTGAAGGTATAAATTGACCTAGTCAGGGGACTGGCCTACTAAGAGCCAATCGTCCAGTTAAGGAAAGATGGCAATCTTTTGCCTTCTTAGGCAGGCAACTGCTACAGCCAGGCATTTGGTGAATACCCTTGGGGCAGAAGTGAGGCAGAAGGGCATTGCTCTGAACTGGTAGTGGCCTGAGGGCAGCTCGAACCTGAGGTACTGTCAATGGGAGCTTCTAATGGGACTATGGAAGTAGGCATCCTTGAGGTCCAGGGAAGCTAGCCAGTCCCCTGGCCTTAGAGAGGGTAGGATAATTCCCAGAGTCACCATTTTGAACTTTGGCTTTAAAAGGTGCTTGTTTAAATATCTGAGATCCAGGATGGGCCGCCATTCTCCTGTCTTTTTTGGGGTAAGGAAGTACCTGGAGTACAAATCTTTGCCCTGGTGTAGGGGAGGAACCCTTTCCACAACTCTGAGAGCCAGGAGGGTAGAGACCTCTGCCTCTAGGGCGAGTGCCTCTGATGGAGTTGCAGGTGGAAAAGATCTGGTTCTCAGCTTTGGAAATTTTTTGAAGCTGAGAACCAGTCCCTGGCTTACTACTTCCAGGACTCACTTGTCTGATGTTAAAGACTTCCAGTCCTGGACAAAGTAAGCCAGCCTGCCCCCTACAGGTAGAGGAGAATCGGCCCTGGCAATCCCATCAGGGTGCCTGCTTGGCAGGGGCTTTGGGCTGAGGGGTGGAAGCAGACCTGCTTGTACCCGGCCTGCCTCTCCTCTAAAGAACCCCTCTGAGCATAGGCGGAGGAGAAGTTTGCTTGGTAAAAAGGCCTATGAAAAGGCCTGCCCCTGCCTCTAGGAAGCTGCTTTTGAGGAGTGGCCTGCCTTTCCTTGGCCTGTGCACTCCTATAGGTGGTCCTATATTCATGCATTTTCTTCATGTAATTCTCTGTTTGCTCCCCAAATAGAGAATTTCCCACAACAGGAAAATCCATGGCCTTAGACTGGGTATCCTGAGACAGGGTAGTACATCTGAGCCAAGCCATCCTCATGGTGCCACAGATATAGCCATGACTCTTGATGAAACATCATTAGAGTCCACTGCAGCATGACATTGCACCTTGGATGCCTCAATACCATCCATAGCCACCTGTTCCAGCTCCCGGCAAGCTGGTCAGGGACTTGTTTCACTAGGGCCAGCACAGTATCCCATCTGGATTTCTGGTACCTAGCAGCATAAGCCATATAATTTCCTTGTCTGAGTCCCAAAGATGCTGCCATGTACTGTTTCTTTGCCATAGCCTCAATCTTCCTGGAGTCCTTCTCAGGGGGGTGTGAAGCTAGGGGAATATTAGCCTTGTCACAGGCTGCAGCCTGCACTACCCCCACATGGCTGCATTGCTGAGTGAGGAAATCAGTGTTGGAGCCTGATAAGGTATACCTCTTGTCCATCCTTTTATCCACAGGAGGTATAGTGTGAGGAGTTTTTAAAACTTTTACTGTCTGTTTCCGAAAAGATTTATGCGAAGGAATAGGCAGTCTCCTAGACTCTGGAATATCCATCATTTCTACATAGTCTGGCTCCTCTTGGTCATCAACAGCTTCCTCAACAGGGAGCTGGAGAGTTTCAGCAACTTTTTTATAAAACATGAAATGAGAAGGGGACTCAGAAAGCCTTGGAGGAGAAACCCCTAGGGGTCTATCTGGAGAGATGTCCGGATCAATGGGCACATCCAGATCTTCAAAATCATATTCACTCTCCTCATATTCCTCTTCCCCCTTCCCCGGTTCATAAAAATCCTCAAAATCATAATCTTGAACCGGTGGAACCGGCCGAACCGAACTCTTACCTGAAGGTGTTGGTTCGGTTGGAACCGGAGAGAGAGACTGGACAATTTGAATTGCTATAGCTATTTCCTCAGCAGTTGGGGAGAGAACTTTTGGCTCTACACTAGCTGACTTTCTAGTCCTTTTTGCTGGAACCGGCTCCTCAGAACCGGCTCTTCATTTGCCCGAGGAAGTATCGCCCAGGTCAGAGGGCACTCTCTCTGGTTCGGTTGGCACCGAACCGGGCTGGCCATCCGGGTCAGCGGACTTTTGGCTCTCCTTTCCTGAGCCTACCAACTCTCTTATCTATGGTGGCAGCAGGGAAATTGTGACAAATCTGGCAGTCTGAACTGAGGTGGTCAAACCCCAGACAATAGACACATGTGGTGTGTGGGTCAGCCTTAGCAAAAGCTTCCCCACAAACACTACAGTGTTGAAACCCAGTGGGTCCAGTTTTTCTTTTGGGTTTCTCAGACATAATGCCAGCCTAACCAACTTGCCCGTTTATGGCAATCCACCAAGCAAGACACCCTTATCAGTTCCCAACCGTGTCACGGGTCGTGGAAAAAACCGTAATGAAATCCGTTTTTTAGAACCGATAAGAACCGGGAACCGCACTCTAAAAAAAGGACTAGTAGATTTTAATACAACCTGATCGGTTCAAACCGAACCGATAAAGAATTACAAGTTCCACACAGAAAAATAAATGTAAAACCTATCTGTTACTTACATTACCACAGACAGAGCTTGAACCGACTGTTATGTTTAATTTCGGCTAAAACCGAAAAATAATACTTTTAAACTGACAAAATGAACCGAGCAGAAGGAGAAATCTCCGGAGCAACTGTTCAGTGAGGCGGAGTAAAGAATCTGACAGTTTGCGTTTGAAGCACAACAGACAGAGTTTTCAACCGAGCTCGCGCTCTAAGTTCCATGCCTGCATGGAAAGTTAACTATTTCACCTCCGGAGCAGTTCTAACCTGCAGTCATACTGCAATTGTCATAATATAGCAAGACTTCATGTTGTTTGAAACACAGAAAATTGTCAGCAGAAAAGGACTGCTAGGCCCACCCAGTCTGCTTAAGGGTTTCCTGTAATAGAAACTTACAACATACATAGAATTTGACAGCAGGTAAGGGTTGCTTGGCCCACCTAGTCTGACCATTTTGCCTACCTGCTGCATATCAACAGATCCTAATTTGTCTGCAGCTTACCCTGTCTTCCCTATCTGTAGGGTACCCTAATGTTTATCCCATGCATTCTTGAATTCCACTATCATTTTTGCCCCCACCACCTCCAGAGGGAGGCTGTTACATGCATCCACCACTCTTTCTATAAAAAAATACTTCCTCACGTTGCCCCTGAATGTATACCCCCTCTAACCTCATATCATGACCCCTTGCTGTTGAACATCTTCTTTCATGAAAGATGCCACCCTCTTGTACCTTATTTTTACCCTTGAGATACTTGAAAATCTCTAACATATCCCCCTCTCTCTCCTCTCCTACAGGGAAGAGACAAAAAATAGTTTGTCTATTGTACCGCCACAGAACCTAACTGGTGTTGGGGTACCCTTCCCACCCCCTGTTTCTGTAATAAGTCCATGTCTATCCCATGCATTCTTGAAGCTTTCCATCATTCTAGCCTCCACAACTTTGACTGATGGTTTCATGCTTCTGTTACCCTTTCTGTGAAGAAACATTTCCTCACATCCTTCCTGAAATTTCCCCTTTCCAATTTCATTGCATGACCTATAGTCCTGGAGCTTATCATCTCTTGAAAGAAGCTTCTTCATTGTACTCTATTCATCCCTGTGAAGCACTTGAAGGTCTCAATCACGTCACTCCTCCCATTCCTGTCCTCCAGAGTGTACACATTGAGAACTCTCACATTCTTTTCATAAGACTTCCCTTGCAAATCTTGCATCATCTTGATTGCCCTTCTCTGGATCACCTCAACCTTTTCCTTAGGTGAGGTCTACAGAGCTATATGCAGTATTCCATATGTGGGCATACCAGAGATCGGTACAGTGGCAGCATCACATTTCTACTCCTGCTGGTGATGCCCCCTCTATGCACCCCAACATCCCACTAGTTCTACCCATTGCTTTGCCACACTGTGCTGCCAACTTGAGGTCTTCTGAAATAACTCCAAGGTCCTTTAATGCTTAATGACTGCCAACATCCCAAAACAATTGTTCAGTATAACTATTGACTAAGGTAGTACAGAGAAAACAAAGTCCTTTGTCTAAGGATATCTCTATTTCCAAGTTTTAGTCTCTCTCCAGCAAAAGACTGCTACTCTTTTTATAATAAGTCTTTGCCTGATAATTAACTTCTTAATCTTGAGCTCATTAAGGAGACATCCTATTTTTCACAAAATGTTCTTGTCAGTTTCTTTGCAGAGCAGGCTTGCAAATAGAAAAGTGATCGAAGCTGGCCTCGTGCTGACAGTTCTGCAAAAGAGTTTGCAACAAGGCTGAGAGGAGTTCAAACTGCATCTCAGGTTAACTCCCTAAATTCCAAATAGCTTTTTGCAATCATTTCAACAATATAACTATATACATTTCCAAACCAAGGGATTCCAAAGCAAAGCATCATGGGATATATGCAAATCACCATGAAATGTCAGACTTGTTCAGTTTATTGCAATTTACATGCATTTTAAATAGCACAACTAACTTAATTTTTGTAATAGTCACCTACTACTTTTTACCATTATCAAAAACACCTAGAGCCATGGTATTTTCAACATTTACAGGTTTCATAAACATAAAGGGTGGGATATTCAGAAGGGTTGCACATGGCACAACACAGTTGCACCATGCGCAACCCATTGATGTACCCTGGTGCGATATTCAAAAGGGAAATGTGCCTGGCATCAGTCCAGATATGTGCTGGTCTGTCTAGTACAGTATGGGCTGCATGCCCATTGGCTCATGCTGTGGACCAATGGGTGTACAGCCCTACTGTATGGAGTCAGTCAGCAGGCGGCGGGGCAGCAAGGGGGTGGGGAGCTATCACCCGCCGCTGACTGGGGGGAGCAGGGCGGTGGAGCTCAGTGGGCAGGTGGGGAGGGGGTTACCACTGCACCACCAGGGATGGATTGGTTTGTGATAGTTTATTACTGATGCCCATGCCCAGGCTGTGAGCGGTCTACTGGACCACCAGGGATGTAGGACTATTATTTAATTACATATGCCCGTGATTGGGCTGTGAGCGGTCCACTGGACCACCAGGGATATGGGACATTTACAATTTATACATATGCACATGATCGGGTGTTGGAACGTGTTGCTGCTTGTGCAGGGGGCGTCTGTCCCTGAAGGCTGCAGCCTGGCAGGGCGCCAGGCGCAAGTCGCCAGGGATCAGCGCACCTGCATGCAAATGGGTCCATAACGACATGCAAATGGCCCCATTTGCACCTTGGATGCATTATGGCCCCATTTGCATGTGCACTTTTGAATATCACGGTTGTTGCACCTAGCACAATGGTACTTGCGCTAGCGCATCCCCCTGCTCCACTCTGGCCACTTGCACTGCACCATGCACACTGCGGGTGGACAAGGAGCAATATTCAACGATGTTGTGCCATGGTGCAGCTCCCGTGAATATCACCCTGTCAATGCCCATGTGCATCCCAGTTGCACTGCGCCCAGGCTTGCGCCACAGCCTGGCACAGTCTGAATATCCTGCACATGGTATAGACATCAAGGTATGTTATGACATAATGCTATTACATACTAAATCCAACAATGATAAACACAACCTGTTTTACATACGCTTGGAGGTCACCACAATAACCTCCCTGTACGAGGACCTGTGAGGGAAAGGGAAAATTAAAGAGGACACTCTAGCATAGTCAAGAAAGGGAAGGGGGTGCCCATAGATGGCCAACCTTATGGACTAGAAATTATAAAGGATAGATTAGGCTAAGAAATAGAAGAACAGGTGCAACAGATTTAAGAGAAGGTCGGTCCTCAAGAGTGGCAGGAGCTCCCTGTCACAAGCATCTGCAGTTACAGTTTGTTCCAGTCTGTCATAAGCTATATTAATATCTTCTTTATCAGTCTCTTGTAAAAGTAGCAAAGCAGCTTTTGCTGTTTTTTTCAACCCATTTCTTCAGGAGGTTAGCATGGCATAGCTGAGTAGGATTTTTCCTATCAGGGGTCTCAGTCTCGTAGTTAACTGTGCCAATATGTCTAAGCACTTTATAAGGCCCTTGCCACTTCATTAACAGTTTATTTTCTTCAGTGGGTAACAGTAGCAAAACCTTTTCACTTGGCTCAAAAAACGTTTTCTTTTACTTCATGGTCATAATACACCTCCTGTTGGTTTTGGGCCTCTTCTTGATTACTATGGCAATTTCAACATATGTTGCCAGCTTCTTTCTCAGGGCACACATGTAAGATGTAATAGATTGTTTCTGATGGGGGTTATCTTCCCATGTTTCTTTTATTACATCTAGTGGCCCTCTAGGTTGTCTACCACACAGCATTTCAAATGGTGAAAAACCTGTTGATGCCTGTGGCACTTCTCCGTAACCAAAAAGCAGGTAAGGTAAGTATTGGTCCCAATCTTTCCTTTCCCCTTTTATAAACCATTTTAACATGGGTTTTAGGGTTTGACTAAAATGCTGAACAAGTCCGTCTGTCTCAGGGTGATAAGGGGAGGTTCTTATGGCAGTGATACCTAGTAGTTGGTTCAGCTCCTTTAGTAATACAACACCAAAATGACTACCATGATTAGTAATAAGCTCTTTAGGTATGCCCACTCTGCCGAAAATTTTGACAAGCTCTGCTGCCACTGTTGGGGCTGTGACAGTACACATAGAAACTGCCTCTGGGTATCGAGTAGCATAGTCACATACTAGTGTACCAAAATGAATTAATTACCCTTTTTACTTTTGTCTATGGGGCCAATCACATCCATTGCAATTCTCTTAAAAGGCACATCTATCAAGAGTAGGGGCTCCAGGGTCACCTTGTCTTTTTTAGTCACTGGGGCTGCTTTCCGACACTCAGCACAATAGGTAGCAATATCTTCATGAATTCCAGGCCAGTAAAATCTGTACAGCAATCTGGTAATTGTTCTATATGTTTCTGTGTCTGGGGTTTAACCCGAACTCTGTACAGTAACCCATTACATTTTTAAACATTGGTTCACTTTGTTTTGGATTTACCCCAGCTGCTTAAAAGAACTCTTGGGACAAACATCATCAGTTTGCTCTGAAACAAAATCACAATCAGTTATCAGTTTAGTTTCAGCATTTTCATATATTAACTCCTTATGTTCGTCAGTCTTTTGTTGCCACTGTTTCATCAGGCATCACCTTTCTTTCCTGGACTTCCAGATCTTGGAGCTATGCTCAAACAAGTCCAAATCAAAATCACTGCAAGGAAAAGAGTTCCCACCATCTGAGATTTTCTTTGCCTGTGCTATTGTCATCACAGCTGCTGAAACATCAGGATTCACTTCCTCTGTGATTAACTCACTAAATCCTGGAAAGTTATTTCCAATAATCACAGGTACAGGTAACTTAGGTACTACCTCCACTTTCATTTGGTGCAACACCTCATTAATATTCAGAGTCACTTTGGTGGTGGGATAGTATGAAGTGTCCCTATGGATGCAGATGACACCAGTATCTGGTCCTTTTGCACAGTGTTTTCCCAGTACTTCAACATGCACTATGGTCTGTCTGCTTCCCGAATCAATAAGTCCCTTCACAGTCTTATCTCCCACCTTGACATCTATAAAGTACTTGCCCCAGTTTGTTAAGGTCAAGTCTGTTCCAGCGCTATCTTCCTTACTATGGCAGTTTCTTGCAATATGGCCTGGCTTATTGCGGTTATAGCAAGTAAACTCTTTGGGTGCAGATTTGTTACCCCCACCAGAGTTCTTATCAGACTTGGAATTAAATTGGGAAAAAGAGGGCCTTACTGGTACTTGGCTGCTATATCACTACTGTGGCATCTGTCTGATCATGTGGTAAACTTCAGCCAATGAAACAACCTTTTCCCCACTTTCTGTTTAGTGTTCTTTTACCCAGAGCTACACATCTGTAGGCAGGATGTTGATGAACTGTTCCATTGCAAGTGCATTGATGATCTGTAGGACTGTTTTGCCCTCTTGTTGGAGCCATTTAATAAGGAGTTCTCTGAGTCGGGTGAAGGCTTCTCGAGGATTGTCGACTGTGTGTTACAGTACTTCAGGGACCTGAATCTTTGTCTGTAGGTCTCTCTCTTTTTCAGGATTTCACTTTTCACAAGATCATAGTTTTCTGACTGAGCAGTGTCCATATTGCTGTAGGCAAGTTTATTTATTTATTAGAAAAGTCAGAATTACAACCTCTGAGTCATGGACTCATTTACAAAGACACCTTGTTGCGGGGGGGGGTGGGGTAGACAGAGTTACATAGTGTGGTTACAACGGTGAGAACAGTACAGGTGCAGAATATTAAACATAGAGTACACATAGGTTACATAATAATGTTACTTATAATAGGTTACAGTCAAATACAAGGTAACCAAGGATTACATAAGTTGGGCTTTACCTGTCAGGTAAGGTACCTGCCTGATTGCCCATTGCTGCTGGCCCTGTGTTCTCACTACACTGAGTACCAGGGGGTAATTTCCTGTAAGAAGGCAGAATTTCTGTCCAGGGAAATTGCTGCAGGGAAAAACAGACCATTTCGGCTGTTCCAGACTATGGACAGGCTTTTACACCCTGCCTGTCTCCAGCCGAAAAAAGCTTTTTCAACCACTTCATGTGAAGAATTTGCTCTGTTTTTATCCAACAGAGTGTCAGCCATCTGATCAGGGAATCCATCAGGGAGGCTTTCACCCTGCAGTGATAGAGTTTGGAGTCTCAGAGGCACTCAGTCTGCCTGGGAGGAGTTTAGGCCAGTGGAGGTGTCCGAAGTGATTAAGGTGATCCTGGAGCTGAAGCACACTTTTGCGAACTGGACCCAGCACTGACGCATTTCTTAATGGGATGTGTTGATGTCATTGACCCAGTGTTCGCCAGGATTGCCAGGTGCTCGATGGCATAGGGGTCTTCCCAGTTACTTTGAAAGAAGCACTGGTGAAGCCCCTTCTAAAGAAATCTTCCCTTGACCAAGATGTCCTGGCAAAGTACCGTCCAATCTCCAACCTGCCATTTTTGAGCAAGGTTGTTGAAAAATTGGTGGCACATCAGCTTGAGGATCGCTTGGTGTCCTCAAATATCTATGAGCCTTTCCAGTCAGGTTTTTGGGCCAGACATAGCACACAAACTGCTCTAGTGAGAGTGCATAATGATCTGCTTAGGGTTAGAGATAGAGGACACAGGTCAATTCTTGTGCTCCTCGAGATCTCCTTAGCTTTTGACACTGTGGATTGCATCGTGCTTCTTGATCAGCTCTGTGAGTTTTGTGGACCTGCCGGCACCATCATCAAATGGTTTGAGTCCTATCTGTCGGACAGAGTGCAGCGGGTGGTGATGGGGAATTTCTGTTCCTCCCCAGTGCCTCTGTCATGTGGGGTACCTCAGGGCTCAATCTTGTTACTGATGATGTTTGCAGAGCACATGCTACCCCTGGGCAAGATCATTCGACAATACAGTGTGGAGTTTCACTGCTATGTAGATGATATCCAACTGTATTTGTCTTTTGCACCCGGAACATCAGGAGCAGTTGACATGCTTAACTGCTGTCTGGCTAAAATCAATGACTGGATGGCTTCCAGCTAGCTGAGACTCAACCCAGCTAAGACTGAGGTGCTGGTGATTGAGCCTGGTCGCGGGCGTGATGGGTTGCCATTGGGGGCTAACTCTGGACTTGTTCTGGGGTCTGCTCTGTTGGTGGCTTCTCTGAGGGTGTGAAATCTGGATGTGATCCTTGATTGCAGATTGACCTTTGAAGATCAGGTGTCAACTATATTCAGCAGTGGTTTTTACCATTTGCGGAACATTGCCTGGATTAAGCCACTCATTCCACCTGAAGACCTGCCAACTCTAGTGCATGCCTTTGTGACTTCTAGGCTTGACTACTGCAACGCTGTGTACTTCTGGGTCATGGGAGGAACCCTCTGCATGCTGCAGCTAGTGCAGAATGCAGTGGCCCAGTTGCTGACTGCCCTCTCGCAGTCCAGTCATGTGACTCTGGTCCTGTGTGCTCTGTACTCGCCATCTGTCAGGTGGAGGGTCCTTTTCAAGGTGGGTCTTCTCACCTTTAAGGCCCTATATGGGCTAGGTTCTGGTTACCTGTCCTCTGCTTCCTTCCTCCACTCCTCCTCGAAGGACTTCCTGGACATTCCCAGGGTTCAGCTCAAGACCTCAGGAGATCATGCTTTTATTGTCTTTGGGCTGACCCTGTGGAAATTGCTTCCACCTGCAGTCTGATAGGCTCCCTTGATTAAGATGTTTAAGGGGAGGCTAAAGGCCCACCTCTTCAGCTTGGCCTTTGACTGCTGACACCATCTTTAGTTCTGGCCAGTCCCCTGAAGATTGACTTCTCAGAACTTTTATTTTACAGAATTTTAATCTTATTATAGTTTCTGTGAGGTTTTATTATGTTTTCATTTATTGCTGTATGTCCTTATTTATGTTCAACGCCCAGAGCCTCTGGGATTGGGTGCCTTATAAATAAAATCACCTTGCCTTGCCTTGCCCTTGCTTTGGCCATTGGCAGGTTGTGGCAACCCTTTCAAAAGTTGTCAGGTATGCTTCAATATCATCCGAGGAACACAGCTTTGTAAGTTTAATGTCTTTTAAGTTGTCTGGGTCTTGTTGCTTTGCTGGACCTGTGCCAGAACCTCCAGCTTTAATAGCTTACAAGGCATCCAGCCATCACAGCTCCTGTCACTGCATCTCTTCTCTTCTCTTCTCTTCTCTTCTTCTTCTCTTCTCTTCTCTTCTCTTCTCTTCTCTGTTTCTTCATCTCTTTTTGTTATATTGCCCACCATTTGAAAAAGGCAGTTAGACTTTCTGGTCCTGCCACTGCATCTTCTTTTTTTTTCCATCGCTGGTGCTAGCTGTACAGTCTCAGCTTGGATTTCTGTCTCTGCTAGTTTCACTGCCATTCTTCTGGTAATCACTCCTGGACTTGCTGCTGCAGAATTCATGCCTTTCTGCTTTGCTCCCCTGGTACCAGGTCTAGTACCCACGCACAAAACTCCAGACTTAGAGTACGGCGTAAATCCCAGTTAGTCTTACACCATCTGTCATCGAGGCACAAGTCAGGAAGCATAGGAAAACCAGAAAAAGTTATAAAATTCACAAGTAGCGTTTTATTATCAATAACAGTAAAATAAAAAATAAAAATTGTGAAGTGTAACTATTTACAAAGGCAGTACAAACAGAGAAAATAAAGTCCTTCATCTGAGGGTATCTCTAATTCCAGGTTTCAGTCTCTCTCTCTCCAGCAAACGATTATTACTCTTTTTATTATAAGTCTTTGCCTGATAATTAACTTCTTAATCCTGAGATCATTAAGGAGTCATTCTGTTTTTTTACATAATGTTCTTGTCAGTTTCTTTGCAGAACAGGCTTACAAATAGAACAGTGACCCAAGCTGGCCTCCTGCTGACAACTCTGCAAAAGAGTGAAGGTAAAGAGATGGCGAGAGGTGGAAAATTGCAAGACCATCAGGGTGATTAGTTCCTAGGTCTCACAAAAACATTTGGTTGTGCAACCAGACGGACAAGAGACAGAAAAGGAGAGAATAGACTAGATTCTTGCATTTAACTCTTTCTGCATAACAAGTGGGACAGGGCCTTATTCAACCCTGTCACACTCAGCACTAGGGTTCCTCTGCCCTAGGTGCATGATTTTGCACTTTTGGTATTAAACCCCAACTGCTGTGTCTTTGACCACTCCTCTAGTTTCCCTAGATCCCTGTGCATTGTTTCCACTCCCTCCTGAGTGTCCACTGTATTGCAAATCTTGGTGTCACCTGCAAAAAGACAGACCTTCCCCTAGAGTTCCTCTGCAATATACCCTATGTAGATATTGAAAAGGACTGGTACCTGCACCTAATCCTGTGGTACCCCGATGGGCCCCATCCTTGAAGTGCATGCTGTTTGCCACTGCCCTTTGCCTCCATCTGTTAACCAGTTGCAAACCCAATTTACCATTTTGGCCCCCACTGCCAAATTGGTCAGCTTGCTAGTCCACCTTCTGTGGGCACAGCGTCAAAAGCCTTACTGAACTCTGGATAGGCTATATCCACTACCCACCCCAGTCTGTTTCCCAGTTCACCCAGTCAAAGAAATGTATCAGATTTCCTTGGCATCTCCCCCCCCCCCCGTGTATTCATGCTGCTTGTGGCCCTGCAGCCAATTGACTTCCAAGTAATCTACCAGTCTCTCTTTTAACAGTGTTTCCATTATTTCCCCACTACTGAAGTTAGACTGACTGGCCTGCAGTTGTTGGATTCCTCCCTGCTGCTGCTCTTATGCAGAGAAACCACCTCTGCCCTTCTCCAGTCCTTTGGAACCAATCTTTTTTCCAGTGAGCTGTTGAATAAGGCTGTCAGTAGAGCAGCTAGAACTTCACTGAGCTCCCTCAGTACCATGGGATGTATCCCATCCGGTCCTCCTGTGAAGACCAAGTAAAACATTTTGAATGTCAGCTTTTTCCTTGTCTCCATCCATACAGTCACCCTGCCACTCTTCTTGTTTTCACTGTCCCACCCATAACTCTTCTCTTCTTGCTGACATATCAGAAAACAAGTATTGTCCCCCTTTCTCACTTTCCTTGCTGTCCTTTCCTCTGCTGTGCCGCAGCTCTCCTAACCACCATTCATGCTTCCTTCTGCCTGGCACGGTATACTTTCCTGTCCTCTTCCCCTTGAGTTTCTTTATACCTTTGAATGCTGCCTTTTTTCTTTCACTGCCACTGCCACCTCCTTGGAGAACTATAATGGTCTCTTTTCCCTCCTGCCTTTTCTTGCCTCTTTCACACAGTGCCTTGTTGCACTAATTATGCCTGCACTTATTTTCTTCTATTGTGCCACCAACCCTCCCTAGCTATCCCCTCCAAAGCATTTTCTGAGGCAGTATTCCATTTCTTTGAAATCCACCCTCCTGAAATCTAGGGACCATTGTCTCTGTGTGGCTCACCTTAATGCCTTTCCTTACACTAAATCACACAGTACAGTGATCATTTTTACCCAAGGGACATCCCGGTGTGACATCTACAATGCAGCTGCTGTTTGTGGGTACCAAGCCCAACACTGCCCCGCCCCTAAAAGGTTCTTCTACAATCTGCCTGAGAAAACTGCCCTGTACGGAGTCTAGGATGGCCACTTAAACACATTATTTACAAACATTGGGGCATTCTAGGGACTCCTCCAAATGGAGCAGCAACCTTCACGGAGAAACCCTTTATAGTAGAAGCTGTGAGAGTCGGAACACAAAGTTCCCAAACAAAACACTGAGACATTTCTGACCTCCATGAAACCACAAAGGAACTTCCTATGTTGAAATTGTATCAATTGTTCTAATACATATCAACTTTAACAGATGAGAAGTCCAGCTTGGAATGAGGACATTGTGATCAAAGACTTTATTACATGTCAGACAGGCCATGTAATCTACCTTATCAAGTGCCCACATGATCTTGTGTGTGTAGAGAAAACTTCAAGACAGCTACATACAGGTATAGGCAAATACAAGGGTGCTATTCACTGGAACGATACTTCATCTCCACTAGCTGTACCCGGGGGAGCAGGCTGAGGTACTAAATAAGTACTTCACCTCAGTTTTCACCAAGGAAAATGGGGGTGCTGCATCATACATGGGAGGAGACAGAGATACTGAGGAGGGGGGGACCCTTACAAATTGGCGGGTCTGGGGAGAGGGGGAAGCATCACTGCCAGGTGGGGGGAGGGCTAAGCAGGGAGAAGAGGTACCGGAAGTGGAAATCATAGCAGAGAGAGTGAGGGAAGCCCTCAGCTCCCTTAAGACGGAGAAAGCACTGGGCCGGATAAATTACATCCCGAGTGCTGAAGGAACTTGCGGATGTCCTGGCGAAACCCCTGGCGGAGCTTTTCACCATCTCTCTGAGGACAGGGTGGGTGCCCCAAGACTGGAAGGTGGCGCATATAGTGCCTATCCACAAGGGGGGATCAAGGGAGGTGGCAGGGAACTACAGACCTGTCAGCCTGACATCGGTGGTGGGCAAGGTGAAGGAGGGCATTGTCAAGGAGAGGCTAGGGGGGACCTGGATAAGTCAGGGTGCCTGGACGATAGACAGCATGGATTCATCCCAAGGAAATCATGTCAGACAAACCTGGTGGAGTTCTATGACTGGGTGACTAGTGCCTTGGACCTGGGTAGACCAGTGGACGTCCTCTTTCTAGACTTCAGCAAGGCATTTGACTCTGTTCCTCACATGGGCCTGTTGGATAAGCTGGGAGAAATGGGGGGTGGGGAACCAGATGATCAGATGGATAGGCAATTGGCTCCAGGACCGGACCCAGAGGGTCGTAGTTGGCGGGATAGTCTCATCCCCAAAGAGGGTCATTAGTGGGGTCCCACAGGGATCAGTCCTTGGGCCCCTCCTGTTCAACGCCTACGTCTCTGACATAAGGACAGGAACCAGGAGTGAGATGAGTCTCTTTGCGGATGACTCAAAACTGGGGGCGGTGGTGGATGGGGAGGAGGGGAGGGTGGCCCTACAGGGGGGACCTGGAGGCTCTGGAAAGATGGTCTAGAAAGTGGAAGCTGAGGTTCAATGCAGGGAAATGCAAGGTACTCCACCCGGGGGCCAGAAACCCAGGCCAAGTGTACACCCTGGGGGGAAATGCTACAAGTCTCGATGGCTGAGAGGGACCTGGGGGTGGTGGTGGATGTCAAGATGAACAACTCTGAGACTTGTAGGAGGGCAGCAGCCAAGGCCAACAGGATGCTGGGATGCATCGCTAGGGGGATCACCTCCAGGAGGAGGGAAGTGATACTCCCTCTGTATAACTGCTTGGTGAGGCCGCACCTTGAGTACTGCGTGCAGTTTTGGAGGCCACACTTAAAGAGGGACATTAAACTCCTGAAGATGGTCCAGAGGAGGGCAACCAAAATGATTTGGGGCTTGGGGGACAGGACCTATGAGGAGAGGCTTGAAGAGCTAAATATGTACACATTGGAAGACAGAAGGGACCGGGGGGACATGATAGAGGTCTTCAGGTACATGAAGAGGGTAAATAGGGGAGGAACAGTCAGGGTGCTTCGAAGGAAGGAGGAGGGGGGCACTAGAGGGCATGGGTGGAAGCTGGAGGGGAAGATTCAGGGAGAAAGGAGGAGGTGCTACTTCACTGAGAGGGTGGTGGAGCCATGGAATGCACTGCCTAGGGGCTGGTGGAGGCAGAGACAGTGGAGGGGTTCAAGAGGGGTGGGACAGGTACAGGGGAAGGGTTCTGGAAGCAAAATCCAATGCAGCAAGAATATCCGGAACTGGGAAGGGAGAAGCCAGAGAAGGCGAGGGGGACAGCAAGGTCAGCACCCAGGGTGGGGGCTGACCAAACGAGCAGACACAAAAGACCATTAGGCCTATTCTGCTGGCATTTTAGTATGTTAGTATGTTAGTACATTTCAATACTGCAAAACATCCTGTATCTTCCCTGAGGTTCTTTTGCAGAGACCATGTTACTACCTCCAGTTGTGGAGGGAACTTAGAAAAACTCCTTCTTACCTAAGAGGCCTTCTGGATTTGCATGTTCAAGGCACTCAGGAAAACTATGGATTAGATGAGGGATTGAATCGGTAAAGTATCATGTAAACATATGTATCTCAGCTAATTCTTCCTCCCCGCCTCCCGCATCCCTTGGGCTAACTGAAAAATAGTATTATTTTGGAATTAACCACCACATTACAATCACTGTGTTCTTTCTAAGTTCATTTTTTGAATAATGGTTATAATGTTTTGGGATTGTCCATGTTGTCTGCATGCAGAAGGTAGAGGTCAAGTGCTGACATCCTGCCTAAATCAGCACAAACTTTGTGAAATAGTAACCACAAACCATTACCTATTTACTGTGGTTTTACTATGGGTTTATCTAGGACATAAATTAAAAATGTTATAGTGAATTTTTTGGTTAATAAGATTTTCTTTGTGAATAGAATACAGTACTGAGCACTTGTATTTAGGGTTTACTAGAGGTATTTCCAAAAATAATAGTTAAACACTGAGTAATCATTACAATGCTACAAGTCACAGTGGTAAAATTGATAGAAGGTGCTCCTTCACGTCACACATCGATGAACTAGCCAAAAAGCTTAGACAAAGATTAGTCATCTTTTATCATATGAAGCACCTACTCTCCTATGATGCTAAAATCAGACTAGTGCAAACAACGTTTCTTCCACTCCTGGATAATGCTGCTCTTCTTTACAGTCACTGTCCTGCCGCTTCCCTATCCAAGCTGGACACTTTGTACCATGGAGCCCTTAGATTCATCACTAATGTGCCATATAATACACACCACTGCTCCCTCTATGCTCAGCTTGGCTGGCACTCACTAAATACAACGAGACTGAAAAATGCGGCTATATGGGCCTACAGAGCCCTAACAGACAAGCTCTCCTAGTACGTGTCCAAACTGCTTGTTTGCTCCACGGGAACCTATTGCCTTAAAAGATACTCTTGCATCACTTTTGATATCTCCAGGATCACAACTTGGCATGATATCACTTCCTTAATCTATTCTCTCCCTTCCACCTGGAACAGTATCCAAAAATCTTTAAAACTAGAGCAAATTGTTAACATGGCTACCTGCAAAACGTTACTTTGCCACCTACTGGAAGAAACTTGCAATTGTTTCCTCAAGACCTAGCACTGCTGTCTGACCTCCACAACCTCCCTTTTGCTCATTATATCCCAAGGACTAGGCTTAGCTGCCTTCCTCTCCTGTTAGGTATGACTTTAAGAACACCATGATTATTATCTTACCCCAACCCCCTTCCCTGTTCCCCTCCTCCCAACACCTAGTATATGCTTGATGTCTCCATCATCCTACTCTTTCAACATAACTCGTTGCTCTCTTTATCTCAACTACCTTCTTACCCATCTCCCTGCCAGAAATGTATATATTGTACCTAATGTATGTTTATGTATTTTCTTACCTATGTGTTAATTCTGTGTGTTATTAATTCTTATTGCACCTGTTCGAATTGTAACCTTTGCTTTGCCCACCCAGGACCACTTTGTAAATTTCGTTCCCTCAATGGTGTTTCTCCTGGTAAAATAAAGATTGATTGATTGAAAAGTGGTTCTCAGTTTCCATCTGCTGGCACAGTGTAAGGGCAGTTGCCCTGGGTAACATGTGCTGTTTAACTGCATTGCTATTACAAGCTGGAGCCAAGTGTGGAATGACTGTACTCACATCAATGTCAGATGCTATGACATCACCACATGGATTCTGGTCCGGCAGCAATCATAATATAAAGGGAACCTAAAAATTCATGAAGCTTCCTTTGCCACAGAGGCTCCAACACACTGCATGCAGCACTGATTGCAAACTGGTAAGACATTCCTTTACCCTGAAAAATTTGCTAATACAACTAAAAATGATGAAAGCTGCAGTTTTACTCTCACTCTGCAGGCTAGTCTATATACTTCAAATTTGTGTTTGTTCTCTTCCACAGCGCAAGCTGCACCTTTCATGTGTGAAGAGCTATTAATTCTAAGACATGCCAGTTACAAGGTGAGCATGTAATTAGGAGTCTCTTCAAATTGCTACATAATATTGTAGCAATATATTTAAAACAAAATTGAAGATGCATTTTTAATGTTAGTTCTCAGGTCAAGAATTGCTACAGAAAATAAAAGCAAATTAAATTGAAGGTATTTAGAAAGAACAGCATAAACTGAGTGAATACATGTGACTAATATATAAAATGAGCTAATAGCGAAAATTATTTTAATTGTTAGTTCATTCTTTTACCAATAGGAGTGATATAAAGTGTTGATTGGGACACAAGAACCCCTCTCTCACAGACGGGTGACACAGAGAAACAAATAGTAGAAAATGAATATGCAACAAGAGAGATTCAGGTATAATCATTTCTAGGTGGTTCGATTTTTAATATTCATAGGCTCTTTTTGATTTACAGGTGTCTGCTACAGACACAAATCAGAAATGAAATATATAGAGAATACTGGATGGGCAACAAAGCACAACCAGTGTGTTCTGCCACATGGGGGTTCTGATTTCCTCTGATCTCGAGAACGAAACTTGAGAGGTTCGTGGGAATCAGAACCCCTGAGTTGGCAGAACACACTGGTTATGCATAAAGTTGCTCTTCCTGT
Organism: Neoceratodus forsteri; assembly: GCA_016271365.2. Taxonomy (NCBI): domain Eukaryota; kingdom Metazoa; phylum Chordata; order Ceratodontiformes; family Ceratodontidae; genus Neoceratodus; species Neoceratodus forsteri. The sequence goes on from CM028131.1 coordinate 234,040,882, forward strand.
ATTTTTTAGAGTGTATAGTATTATGTGAAATGTGTGCATTGCTTTTTTGCTCTTTCACAATGAAATTGACTTGTGCAGTCTCTAGAGATTCTAGAATACTGTTCTACCACAGAAGGATACAATCACATTCCACAACCTTTGAACTGTGGTACAACAGCATTTTGAAAAGGATAGATTCCTATATAGAACAATGCTCTACTATACACTATAATAAGAATAATACAGAACTAGTGGTGGGTCTAAATACAGCACCCTTAGTAATTAATGGAACATTTTTTATAAATTATATATAGTCTTATATTATGCATCTCTCTGTACATGTAGAATGCAGAGCTACCCTGATGAAGTGTATCTAGTATGCGAAACATTACCTTGTCTAAGATTATTGTACACATGGTTGGTGAGTGAGCCTTATTTCCAACCATCTTGCATGATTCTGACTAGCTCTTATCCTCTCCCCCTTGGAGTACTATCCTTTACTCTTCCGCGAGCACATCTGGCGCCCATCACAGACAGCTGTAGGGCAAGACATGGCAGAGCTCCTGTCTGCAGGAATTATATTTGAGGGCAAGTGTACGTGCAATGAGACTATTGCCAGCTGAATGTGAAATGAGCCTTAACAGCATATGTAGCTAGAACAGCCAGCTTCAGAAGTCCAGAGAGACTGTTTGCAATGACTCAAGCACATGGAAGGGTATGGTAACAGCAGATGCTACCATGGCCAGCTGGCTTAATAAATAAACAATCCAGGAGTCACATAACATGCCAAAACAGTGCCTCCAAAAGACACTGTTTCACACTCCACCAAACCATTCATCACCTCATGGGCAGAGTTAAACCAAACTTCAGCCACAGGAATCTGCACAACAGCCCCCCGGGCTAGAAGTTATTCTTTTGAGATAATATAAGTTAAAACAAAAACCCCAGTGAACACCTTCCCCCCTCCCAAAAACTGGCAAGTCAGTAAATTGTTACAACATGTTTCCTGCCTTAAATGTCTTGCTTACGTATGCCATAACCAGTAGCATCCCAATTAGAAAAGCAATTAAGAGTTTATGAAAGTGATCAGGTTGAGCTGCTAATTTTGATTTTTTTTCAGGTACTATAGAATGGGTACCTCAGTATCCCAAAGAGCTGACCTGAGAGCAACGTACAGTTTTCAGTTAACATTACAGGTCCCAAAAACAGTTGCTGTTCCTCGTCCTGATAACGGGTATTGATTATTACAAAACCTGGGGCTAGATTTAGAAAAAAATCACAAAGCACAGTGCCAAAGTTTGCATTGCACTTTGTGATTGCCCAGGTGTCAAAGATTGATATTCACAGTTGGATAATGCACTTGCATTATCTGACTGTGAACAGGGCCAGGACAAGTCAGCGCTAACCCATTACCACTACCGCTAACCCCACTAGCACCGCCCCGATACGCAGGAAGAAGTATGGCTCTGTAATGAACAGTGCAGGTGCACTATTTGAATTCACAAAAGCAGCCATGTAAATGAGCCTATTGGGTATGGCAGGTGCTAGGGAATGAAACAAAGCTATGAGCATTCAGCAGAGCAAGGTTGGGGAGGAGGGTCCACTAGACACCGAGGATATACAAATCTATATATGGGCAGATCAGGGATGGGGGGGCCACTGGCCACCAGGGATGTGGATTATGTGTACTATACAGGGAACTGAGGAGGGGGCTACTAACCACCAACAAGGGGTGTGCGGGGTGGATTAACATCAATATACAGGAACAGGGCTGGGGCTGTGTTTTGGGCGGGGGGACTTATATGACAGCTCTGTACTGACTGACTGTAATGGCTGATATGATGGGGACATCCTGGATGGCAGTGGCGGTCTAGCAATCACCATGGGGGGGTGGCTTGTCACACTGGGGATGGGGATCGGATTGGGGGAGGGACCACTGGATACCAGGGAAAATGTATTTGTACATTATGCAAGGGATTGGGTGGGAGGAGGGACCACTGGATACCAGGGAAAATATATTTGCACATCGGGCAAGGGATCGGTCAGTGGAAAGGACTACTGGACACCAGGGAATAACATATATGTCTATCAGGTGAGGGATCAGGCAAGTGGGGGAGGGACCACTGGCGACTGGGGAATATATCTATTACATACTGGGCTGACAACTGGCGGGTGGCCACTAGCAAGAGGGAAAGTGTACTATTATACTATCGGGACAGCGATCGGTAGTGGGGACCACTAGCACCAGGGAAATATTTTTATTACCTATCAGGCTGGTGCTTGATAGGGAGGGGGACCACTAGCACCAGGGAAAGTGACATTTTTTTACCTATCGGGCAGGGGATCGAGCAGGGGGGACCATGGGCACCAGGGAAATATTTTTATCACCTTTTGGTTCAGCAATCAGCTGGGGGATGCTGACGCAGTACCTCTGTCAACCTCTAGGGTAGTGTGGGATGAAGTAAGGTCCTGGTCAGCAATTTTTGCCTTACAAGAGGACTGCACAAGAGGCCCTTGCATGGAGCAAATACTTTGTGACTCAGACAGCACCGATATGCACGTCCCATACCCTTCATTTGCATTGTGGCCCCCTTCATACTTTGCTCCAGTGCAAAACTGGTTTGAGTGCGCAAATCAGGCTGCTGTGAATACCAGCTCAGTGTAAAACCCATTTTACTCACGCAAAACCAGGTTTGCGCCAAGCAAAGTTTTGTGAATCCCGGCCCTGGTCTGTAAGGAACTGGAGTGCTATGCATACAAAACACAATAGTAGTTTACTCACCTGGTAAAAGTGATTGTGTTAGTGTAGATCCATGGCATTCCAGGGTCCACCCAGATGAAAAAGGGACGTGTCCAGAACCGAGGAAGAACATTCCATAGCCAAGCATGCCTTACAAGCAGGTCCTGAAGGTGTCTTATACTGTACATCAAAAAAAATGTTCAAATGAGCATCCACGTGTAGCTACCACTTTATTCTGGTCACAAGTATTGTCACTATATAGCTGTCTAATGTAGTTCTCTCCTCAGGTACTACAGTCATACTCGAACCGCTTGGGAGGAAATCGAACTGAGGATCTTGGGGGCACAGTGAGCCTAGGTGGGGTGAAAATTTAATCTGAAGTCACATGTGCATCTTTGGCCTATCAGGTGAACACAACCCAGTCTGTAAACTACCTAGACTGTAAGGCCCTCATCTGCTGGCATATTCGTATGTTCGTATATAAGGAATCGGAGTGCCATGGAAATATACTAACACAATTGGCTTTACCAGGTGAGTAACTACCTTCCATTGCTGCCTTCAAATAAGGGTTCAAATACAAATATTTCAGTATTCCAAATCATACTCAGCTATCACTTCACTTTAAGGGAATATTAAACAAAATCTCTGATATTTGCAAATTAATTGGTCACAGTTTTAAAATGTCATTATTCACAGCCTTTCAATATAAATCTGATTACAGTGCTACACTCTGAGGAATCAGTTTATTTTTATAAGCCCAACACAGCAGACTTTTATTAGCATTCCCTTTTTCTCATATCTATATATATATATATATATATATATACACATATAGAGAGAGAGAGAGAGTGTGAGCCGAGAATGCCCTTAAACATCATATAATTGCATACCCGCAGCTTACTGTTAAAATATCTACAGCAGAGATGCGGACCCGTTTCTCACAATAGAAAACACATAAGCAGCATCACTTTAATATGAGTGCATAGATGTTCTTTGTTGAACAATAGGTGCTGTATCTAAATGAGGCAATCCTTATGTGCAAAACTCTAAATAAAATTAATTTATCACATTGCAGCAGGCCCATGCTATGAGAGATCAAACTAATTTACTCCTCTGTGGGCAAATTACACTACACTACACTGTAACTGCATGTTTGCTCAGAAAGTCCCACACTTACAGTCACAGACCTTGCACTGCCTTCATAGTTGGTATCTCTGGTGTCATCCACAGTCCATAGGGGTCTGTGTTTTTATTCACTCTTTTATTTTTTCATTTTTGTGCTGGCTCACCCCAAATCAGGATGGGCTCTTCTGCGTTTAGAGAGGCAATATAGCCTAGAAGTTGGAGCACCGAGCTGTGAATGTTGATACCCAGCAGATCAGGGTTTGAATCCCACAACCGCCACTTGCATACTGTATGACTCTAAGCAAGTCACTTAACGTCCCTGTACTCCTGGGTCATATACCTAGAAATTAACTTTGTCTCAGTGTGCCTCCCTCGCCAAGCAAATTCTAAGACAGCATTTAAGAATGCATGGGATAGACATAAAGGAATTCTAGAGGGCAGGGGTAAGGGGAGACAGACTTCTAGGAAAACAAACTGAACTTACAAGCTCAAATGGGCAGACTAGGTGGGCCATAGGCCCTTATCTGCAGACACTGTCTATGTATCTATGTATCTATGTAAGACAAAAAAAGCATATACAGTGCATATCACACATTGATTTTACAGGCAAAAAAAATAATAGAGTCCATTGCATCTGCTCTCTTCCTACCTAATTCGACCCCACCCCCATAGTGCCAGGTGCGCATGGCCAAGCCCTGTAGTGGTAGCTCATCAATGCTTTCATCATATTTTATTAGCGCCATATGACTGGTCCACCTCCTCTTGAAACCTGCCAGTCTCCGTCTCCACTTCCTCCCTAGGTAAACTGCTCCGATTGTCCACCACCCTCTATGTGAAGAAATGCTTGTGTTTTCTGTCTCCCATCAGCTTCTACCCATGCTCCCTCATGGTACAGCCTGCACAACACTTAAAAGATTGCTTGTTATAAACCCTATTTATTCCCCAGTGAAACTTGCAAGTTTCTATCATGTCATCCCACTCCCTCCTTGTCTCCAGTAAGTACATAGTCAGGCTATCCAAACGCTCCTCATAAAATTTCCCCTGCTGCCCTTGAATCACAATGATAAAGGAAGTTACCTGTGAAACAGGTGTTTGGGGGGGGGCTGAAGCAGGCCTAGATTAGACAGGAGATTAAAAGGAGGAGTTAGTTGTGGGCCCTGTTTAAAGAGTAGGTGCTTAGTAAGGGTGCATATCCTAAAGAATGAAGGTTTGGGACCTTTAGATGCCTCTGCAATCATTCAGTTTGCTTTCATTTGTTTCTTTACTTACTTTTTCATCATTTTATTTGTATTTTGCCAACTGCTAGTGAAAAAAAAAGGAGTCCAATGGAATCCCTGCATGATGATGTCATAAAATCCTTACTGGCAAGGCTGCCAGTGTATTTCAATGGGAAACTACAAATCTGTTCTCAGATTTTTGGGAGAAATAACACTTCTTGCCACCAAAATATTATATATAATAGAAATATGTGATTTTTGATAACATGATCTTTTGTTATACTTTAGCAGGTGACATTTTCTTCATAACCAGATTTTACTTGGAAAGAAGTAAAGAGAAACTAATTATTATATTCAAAAACATAAAATCATACAGATGGAGCACTATAGTGCAAACATAAAAGGCAGCGTTTGTTAATGAAATAAGTATCAGTTTCTTTTGAAAAAGAGAAAACTATATTTAGTTTCTCATTGAAATACACTGGGCTCTTAATGAGCAGGTGTTTATTTCTAATAAATAGAAAACCGACTATTGTACTTATTGTAGTTTGATGTGTTAGTAATTACTTTCTACTTTTATAATAAAATATTTGTTAGCTCAGTGAAACAAGTGGATTTTCACATTTGCTTTTTATACTACTAGTAAAAAGGAATTCAGTAGAATGCTAGTATTGTGATCTCAGAAACTGCCAGTTACTTATGATCCCAGTGTATTTATTTTCTTTTTTCTTTTTTGGCCCACTCTCGCTCCCTGACCAGCCACTCCTTTGGGTCACCTAGGACCCCCACCAGCATGCTGCCAGCCACCACCCCACATGACAGCCCCCCTGAGTAACCCAACATAACCCTTCATTGGATGGGTCCCCCCCCTCCAAGGGGGAAGGTGCCGGAGGGGCCAGCCAGTGCAACTTGTTTGGCCTGTGTGCTGCTGGGGTGGACCGGGCTTGTCCAGGGCTTCATGGTGGCAGGGGACTGGCAACCATCATCCGGTCAGCCAGGGAGCCATTTTCTCCTGTTTTTTTCCCCCGGGAGCATGACACCTGGAACATCAAGGCAAGGGCCAATGTCCACCATGCTCCCTACATAGTGAGACCCAGTGTGCTGCCTTAGCCCTGGCTTCAGCCAGAGGTCAGTAGACACCAGGCAATGGACCCTCCCTCCCCCAAGCAGATGGCAAGCCATCGTGGGACACTCAAGTCATCTCCTTCTGTCCAGCCCTCCGACACCAGGGTCCATTCCCGAACCAGGGTCTTCGGCATCACAAGCAGAAATTCAACCTCTGTGCTGGTGGGCCAGCTGAGCCCAGTGTTTTTCAGTGAAAAACTATATATATTGTTCTATCTTTTTCAAAAGAAATTGATACTTAGTTCATCAACAAACATTGCCTTTTATATGTTTGCACTATAGTGCTCCATCTGTATGATTATACATTTTTGAATACAATTATTAGCTTCTCTTTACTTCTTTCCAAGTAATATCTGGTTATGAAGAAAATGTCACCTGCTAAAGTATAACAAAAGATCACATGTTATCAAAAATCACATATTTCTATTAAATATATAATATTTTAGTGGCTGGAAGTGTTATTTTTCCATAAAAATCTGAAAACAGATTTGTAGTTTCCCATTAAAATACACTGGCAGCTTTGCCAGTAAGAATTTTATGACATCATCATACAGGGATTCCATTGGACTCTTTTTTCTCTAGCAGTTGGCAAAATACAAATAAAATGATGAAAAAGTAAAGAAGCAAATAAAAGCAAACTGAATGTTTGCAGAGGCATCTAAAGGCCCCAAACCTTCATTCTTTAAGATATGCACCCTTACTAAGCACCTGCTTTTTAAGGAGAGTTGAGAGAAAGGAGAGACCATATTAGCTAGCCTAAAGTAGAAGAAGGTTATTTATTTTATATTTAAAAGGTCTGTGTAAGTGAATATGCATAACTAAGTGCTTCTGGGTCAGTGTTTTGGGGCTGTTTTTCTTTTTTCAATTTCTCTAACTGAGTAGTCAGGAAGGGGAACCTATTTGGGAGACTATTTACAGGTTCTTGTGGGTTGAGTGGTTAATTACAGCCTGTAAACAGGTGCCTGATTGGGAGAGAGGTTGAAGAAGGTTTAGAGGAGGCAGGATATTTAAGCCCCACACCTGCTAGTGTCCCATAGTGTGGCATCCCACTGTGTGAGTGACACAGGGTAGGAGTAGGCAGCATGCCTAAGAGACATCTGCAGGGTGTCCAAAGATAACTCAGTGGGACCACAAGGAACTCTGAAAGGTGGTACCAATACATTATAGTGCAAAGTGAAACTAGCAAGGCAGGTTGGGTAAAGGGGTCTTAAAAACACCTTATTGGGGGATTATCTTACAGAACAAATTGTAAATGAGTAGGACAGGCTGTGTAGGAGGTCCTAAGGATACTCTAGCTAGGATAGGCAAATAGTATGTAGTATGAATGGTAACAACAGTGCATAGAGCCTAAGTCCTAGATAGTACTGAAAGAAACACACTAAATGTAAAACACAGCTACAACCAGTATAAGCACACAATGATGCGGGGGGGGGGGTATGGTGGGGTGGGGTAAGTGCAGGGGATGTGGGACAATGGTGAATCAGAGGCTGCTCTGTGAGTTTGGCCACTGTCTCAGCTGCTGGAGGTTCCAAGCCATGAGGGTGGCAATGGAAGCTACAAGGGTGAAAATATACTGCATGAGTGCTGCAGCTGCCAGGCTGCATAGGACACTGCTGCCATAGTCACCTGCAAGGCCACCACAGGCTACAGACGGGGCTGGAGAGTAGTACAGTAGTTAGAGAGAAGAAAGGAGAAGAGAAAGGGAAAGGGAGCATTCTTTAACTGGGAGTAGCACACTAAGCCGAAGCTTGTTTCCAGATGCAACCTGGGAGCACAAGGAAGTTAAGTGACTTGCTCAGGATCACACAGTATGCACCTAGGCGGCTGTGGGATTCAAACCCAGGTCTCCAAATCTGCAGCTCAGAGTCTTAACCCACTGCGCTATACTGTTGAGGAGGGAAGTTGAAGTCTGAGGAACCAGGGCAGTGCACCAGCAATTGGTTCCCCCCTATTGCAACAAGAGGTTCCCCAGTCTCTCTCCACATTGGAAGCGGAAACTAGCATGCCCAACAAGCAGGCACTGCCAAAGAGCATGCCAGTGGGTTAGTCAGACCCCAAAGTGGGCAGTAGAAATGTACATATAGTAGAGGATTCATTAGCGAGGGGCACAGGGAAGGATCTGGGTCTTATGCCCGATAGTAATGAGGTGGCCTGTTATTTACCGTGAGAAGCAGCAGATAGACATACAGCCAGAGTGATGGAAATTATGGGCGAGGGGGAGGTAAGACCAGATCTAATTCTACATTTGGGCACGAATGATCTGAACAGATGGAGCATGGAACAGGTGAAGTCAGACTTCCTGGCTTGCTCCTGATAATAGAGGAGAGAGCAGAGGCTGAAACCTTCGCCAAGGTACTACCATGGCCATGACTAAGTCAAAAGGAACTGTTCCACATCTTTCAATTCAATACATGGCTCAGAGCTGGTGCAGGGATGAGGGATTTTGTTCCTTGGGACTGGAACCTGACCTAGTCGGATTAGAGGCAGTTCAAAAGTGATGGCTTACATTCCAATGAGGAGGGCTGAAGGGTACTGGGAGTAAGGTAGACACAGCATATAGGTTAAACTAGTGAGGGGGAGAGTCCATAGGTGCCAGAACTGGGGGGGGCACTATGGCCATGGCCCTACCATTTTCATAAGTGACCCTATCAGTTTTTGCAGTTATGTTACTTTATTATTAAGGGAGAACTTACTCCTTATATCCTTGGCCCTAACACTTTTCAGACCGTTCCGGCACCAGTGGGAGAGACAGAGTGGTAAAGTACATATCTGATATTATAAACAAGGGGGCCTTGCCAGCCTCCCATGACAACCAATGCAATGGAATCAAGTCCAACCAGGGTAAAGGGAAAAAGGAGGGGATAGGGATAGATGTTGGAAAATCATGTGCACAAACACAGGGAGTCTTTGCAACAAAATGCCAGAACTTCAGGTGATGGTAACAGAAGGGAGCATCCACCTGGTGGCAGTCACAGAGGCATGGACAACCTTGAACCATGAATGAGACATGACTGTACCAGAGTACTCATTGTTCAGAAGGGCAACCACAGATTTGCTTTTAAAATTTATTGAGCATATCAATCTGGCAGATACTGGACAAAACATACCACTCACCGAAAGGTGCCACAGCATGTTGCTCGATAGACCTTTGTCAGGCTGATAAAGTGCTATGGAGGGCCCCCTGACAAAGCTCTGTTGAGTTGTGTTGTCTAGTACCTGCCTGAGTGATATGCTCAATAAATTTTAAAAGCAAATCTGTGGTAGTCTTAACTTGTCTCCTCTGATGTGCACTGCTTTTTGCTGTTCTGATACCCTTGGGGATACCCAGCCTCAGCAGTGGTACCAACAAACCAGCACTTTTTTTTTAACTCTCTTTATACTCCGGCCACCCGAGGAACTCTCTCCAGCTACCTCCCATGATCCAACTCTACCTCCCAGTCTGAAACTCACCATTAATAGGCCGCTCCAGCCCAGCGGATCCCTTGGCTCTGAGCCCTCCGAGGTGGGGCCGCCTTATGCCCTAGCGCTCTCTCCATAATCCAATGCACTGGGCCTGGAGTCAGGGAGGAGCCCTGGATGATGAGCCAATGGCAGGAGTGAGGCCAAGGCATAGGAGGCACCTTCGCCTATCCCCGAGGCCAGGGATATTTTCCTTCTTTTACCCCCCAGGAGTGCAGCTGTGCAATGACGTCAGCATAGCTGCCATGGACGTCCACCATGCTCCTCCTACACATTTGTTGCTCCTGTGCTAGTAGTACCCCAGGTCTCCACTGGGGGTCTCTACTGTGCCAGAGAGCCCTGGATCCCTCCCCAGGAACAGGAGAGCAGTCCTCCAGATGCTCGATCCTCTCCCTTCCCTGCCAACCCCTGGCACTTCAGGCTCATTCCCGAACCTGGGTCACCAGCGTGGTGCGAGGTGTGGTATCCAGCACCTCAACCCTCACCACCACTGGGCCGGCAAAAACCAGCACTGTTAGCATAAGTTCGTCCTGGGTTTACTCACTGTTCAGGAAGGACATAGCAAAGGGCAGGTGAGGGGGAGTAGTAGTGTATGTAAAAGAAGGGATAGAGGCAACTGAGATAGACAGCCTAGGGGATTTAGAGAGAATAGACACCTATTGGCACTAGCAGTGACAGGGAATGGAAACCAAGATTAAGGCGGTCTATAGACAACCAGGTCAGGATCAAAGGGCAGACAAAGAACTGGAGGAGTTGCGTAGAAAGGCAAAGAAGTTCAGGGAGGAGGTGGTGGTAGTAGGGGCTTTAATATGCCAGATGTGGACTGGAAAGTTCCAATTGTGGCATGTACTAGGAATCAGAGGCTGGTGGATGCTTGCCAGGAGGTGTACCCAGCTCAGCTAGTCCAGTGACCAACAAGGTAAGGAGTTCTGTTGGGTCTGGTGCTCACCAACAGTGAGACGATCCAAAATGTAGCAGTCCTGAAACCACTTGGTTCCAGCAACCACAGAACCATAGTGCTGCAGGTCCAGATAGGGAATGCAAATGGGGCAAATGCAGTCAGGGTATGGGATGTTAAGAAGCCAGATTTAAACAGGATGAGGAAGCTGTTGGAAACAGGCACATGGAGAATAGGACAGGAAGAAGAAGTGGAGGAAAAATGGTAAGAATTTAAAAAAGCAAAGACTGAGGTGGCAGAAAGCTCATTTGGGAAGGTGTCAACGAGAAAAAGGGCAAGAGGTCCAAAGTGGTTCACATCAAAAGTAAAGACAATGGAAAAAGCCAAAACGAGGGCATTCCTGATGTACTGTACAGTGGGAGCCAAAGTGGGAAGGATAAGGAGAATTACCTGGAAGCAAAAAAAGTAGCCAGCAGAAAGGAGAGGATGCCACGGCTGAGGTGGAATTCAGGCTAGTAATGGGAGTGAAGCAAGGGGTAAGGCATTTTAGGGTACACTCAGGAGAAGTGTAATGTTAAAGGGAGCACTGTGAGACCAAAGACTGAGGAAAGATGGGAGGAGAGGGGCAAAGGAAAAGCAGAGATAACAAAAGAATATTTTTGTTCAGTCTTTACTAGGGAGAAGGATGGGCGACACCTGCAGTTTGTGGTTAGGAGTGGAAGACTGAAAGAAAATGCTCAGTTAGCATGGCCACAATATGGAATAGGGTGTTAGAAAAGCTTAAAGGATTGAAAGTAGATAAATCTATGGGACCTGATGGCTTGTACCCAAGAATGCTTAAGGAGGTATTGGAGGCGATAGCAGGAGCACTTACAGACATATTCAACTTCTCGCTGGACATGGGGGTGGTCCCTAAGGAATGGAGGAGCCCAGCCCACATGCTCTCTTTACACAAGAATGGAAGACAGGATAAACCAGGGGATTACAGACCAGTCAGCTTGACATCAATAGTGTGAAAGATTATGGAGTTTATACTAAGGCAGGAACTTGTGGATTTCCTGAAGAAAAATGGGCTACAGGATCATAGACAACATGTGTTAACAAGAGAAAGGTCTTGCTAGACAAATCTGGTCAACTTCTCTGACTGGGAGATGAAGGCAACCAATAAGGGACAGGTAGTCAATGTAGTGTACTTGGATTTCAGCAGTGCCTTGGACTCAGTCCCACACAGGAGGCTGGACAAGAAAGTTTAGGGACTTAGTTGTAGAGGAAAAATTGGTGACATGGGTAGAGAGCTGGCTGAGAGGAAGAACACAAGGGTAGTAGTAAATGGGAAGTTTTCTGAGGTAAGGGACTTAACAAGGGGAGTACCTCAGGGGTCTGTGTTAGGCCCAGTCCTTTTCAATATGTTTATTTGTGACATAGTGGAAGGCATTACGGGCAAGATCTGCCTCATCGCAGATGGCAGAAGGAGCTGCTCAAGGGTGGACACAGAAGAAGGGATAAGGGAACTCGGGGAGGATCTGGGTAAGTTGGAGAGCTGACCAAAGATATGGCTGCTAGGATTCAACACTGAAAAATTAAAGGTGATGCACACTGGGAAAAGGAACCGAAGAATACAATATGAAATGGGGGAAGGGGTAGTACTGGAAAGCACAATGGAAAAAAATGGACCTAAGAGTCATGATATCCAGAGAACCTGAAAAACAACAGCTCACTATAATAGAGCTGTAGTTAAGGCAAACAGGATCCTGGGATGCACAGAGAGGGGGATAAGCAGCAGAAGCCAGGAGGTGATCCTTCCATTAACCCCTATGCGTTAAGGGGTGGAATGCCTACATGTCACAGATCCATGGTGGATGGACAACCCTACATCTAAGTGCTGAAAACCAGGGGTCCACAGATCCCCCGGTGGCATTCATGGAAGGGACAAATCCCCTTCCGCATTATATCCCCTGGCTGATCACACAGCTATGCAAGCGGCTGGTCCAGGATGTGTCTGTGGGCGTGTGCGCACTCCACGCCATTCCCAAAGGCATGGAGTGCCAGGCAAGGGAGGCACAGGATACACAGGCAGGGACCCTGCTGTATCTTTTTTGTGCCCCCCAGAGAAACACCACAGGATGTAGGACAACAACTCCTTCTACAGTGTTGTCCCTGCCCTCTGGGTAGAAAGGGAGAGCTGGGGGCAGCCATATCAGCATTCACTTGTCTTTTTGACATTTACCCTCCCGTGTCTTCCCAGAATCCCCTGCTTGCAGAGCAAGAGATCCACTTTTGGCACCCAGGATGGGCATCTGATTGGATGCCCACCTGTGTCCTCCAGTCCACCCCTGCATGGCTGCACACCTTGGGGGGGCTGTGGACAGGTGCACAGCAGTGGCTGGTGATCATGTATGCTGCTCACCACATGCCTGTCCACAGGTGCAGAGCTATGCAGGCTGAGTATGCATTAATTGCAGGTACCCAGCCCATCAATGATGTGTAGCACCCATAGTGCAAGTCACTGGTGCAACAGTGGCTGAAATACTGTGCAAAGTACTGGAGTTCACACCTGAGGAAAGACAATGACAAGGTGGAAGCAGTACAGTGCAGGGAAACAAAGATGGTCCATAATAGAAGACAAGACATAGGAGGAGAGGCTGCAGGATTTGAACATGTACACCACTGAAAAAAGAAGAGAAAGGGGTGACATGACCAAAACATAAAAGTACCTGCATGGGATCAATAGGGTGGGTGCCAAGGGGTTTTTCTTCTTGAGCTCAGACACGGGGGCAAGGGGAACTTACTGAAACTTGTGGTGGGGGGGATACATCCACAAGCACATTTTCACTGAAAGAGTGATTGACAGATGGAACAAGCTACCAGAGGAAGTGGCACAGGCCAAATCAGTGAGCAGCTTCAAACGGGGATGGGACAGGCATTTGGTGTTAGTTGGTAAAGAGGTGGCAGAAACAAAGGGGGAGAAGGCCACTGAGGCCAGTGAGGAGTAGTTAGGTAGGGTGGGCAGACTGAATGGACCTATGGTTCTTTTTTGCTGTCATTATGTATCCATGTAGCTAAGTAAAGAAATTTAAACCCAGAGAAGGAAGTGTAACCTTGTGGTTAGAGTGCTGAACTGTAAACTACTCTATGAGACACAGGACTAAATCTGACCAGTGCCATTGGCTTACCATGTGACCTTGAGCAAGCCACTTAACTGCCCCATACTTCAGTCCTTACAGCAGTAAAATTGGGTTGAAGCCAAGTCCCCAGTAAAAGTGAATTACTGCATATCAGCTGGACTGTCCACCAAGGTAGATCAGTTGAAAATATCATTTTAAAAATCCACTGGTGACACTGAGACTATAAGATGCTAGTGAGGAGAGGCTGAATTTTCTCCCACCCTTTCACATGATATGAAGTTGTTATAAGGGAACTTATTGTTCACAGGACAGTGGTTTTAGACAACGATCTCATGCCTAGTCACATCCTGGAGCAAGGACAGCTGACGAGCTGTAGCAGAGAAATCATAAGACACTCACAAGTGCTATCATTTATGAAAAAAAAAAAGAAACATTGTACAGAAGCAAATTGCTTTATGTTCAGATTTTGGAATTAGTGATTACAGGCAAATCCAGTCCTCAAGTGATGCTTGTATCTAGTGTATTTGCTTATGGGGCACTGCATTCATGAGTTCTCTTATCATGGTACCTAATATGTTACCAGGGGACAGAGTACTGAAAAGTGAAGCTAAGAGGTTCTGGCCCCCTAATTATGAACAAGGTGACCTCTTATATTACATTAAGACTGTTAGAACACCCCATAAAACATATTTTATAAATCTAGGGGTGTAGCGTAGTTAGCAAAATAAAATGTACACACCATAAACCGTCTTTTGTTACCCACTCCCAGTTGTATATGGGGATGCTGTTCTGAATTATAACATGGCTGATTGGATAATAGGTGTGTGGAAACTTTCCATGACTGCATAGTTACTACTAGAGCGGGCATCACAGACCACGACACATACAACAATTTATTTCCCTATACCACTGTACCCCTTCCCTTACACTCTGACAATACTACAAAATCTAAATGGGAAGCTGTTTTTTCCTAGTGCCCAGCTGTCCATCATGCCTTGCTTTAGTGAAAATGTCTTTAGTAATAAACAAATGAAGGTCCTGGAGTTCCGTTTTTTGGAGAATTGTGTGCTGTAATTCTAATAGTGCCAACTGTGACTACTTTGCTGGAAACCAGAAAATCATAAGTTCTCTTCAGATTAGAGGTGGGAGGAAGTCCAAACATGATACGATGTTCGGATTCTATCTTTCTGAGGTACCTGGTATTCATGTGCTGTCTGCTTTCAGGTAAGGTACAGTACTGTACATCCTCTCTGGTTGAGTAAAGAGCTGGTGTACTGCCTGGAACTGCCTGGAATTAATTGTAACTTGCAGATGTAGTTGGCTATCACTTCTTATATCTCAAGCATTTTTTTTTCTTTTCCATTTGCTAATTAGAAGATTTTCCACCTGGCAGTACTGCAGTGATGTGTGGAGCAGCACTCTGGAGGCTAAAAAAAATGTCAGTTCTGTTCCTCACACTAGGGGGTGTGGGTCATCCTGGAGACAAGCACTAGGGCTGCTATCAGTACAGGGGTGATATACAGACCTCCAACACAGGGAGAGGATTTGGATAAGGTACATGTGGAGGACATCATCAGGATGGAAAATAAGAGGCAGATGCTGCTATTTGGTGACCGCAGTCTGCCAGATGTGGATTGGCACCTTCCAGCTACAGCTTCTGCAAGGAGTAGGGCCAACCATGACTCCCTGAAAGGCGCCTTTCTCAGGAAGTTAGTCAATAGACCCATTAGGAATGGGGCAGTGCTAGACCTGGTGCCTACAAACAGGGATGGCATTGCATATGTCACAGTGGGCAGCCCCTAGGTACCAGCGATCACCATACAGTGCGGTCTAATGTTAAGATGGGAGCAGAGGCAATTCACACAAGAATGAGGATCCTGGACTTTAAGAGGGTGGATTTTTAAGGAAAGATGAGACTGCCTCAGAAACTGCCTCATAGGGAGGAAATGCCAGGGAGGGATAGACAAACAGTGAGGGAAATAAGGGAGGGCATAATTAAGGCAGCCATCCTCTGTGTGTAGGAAACAAGTAAAAGCAAAAAGAGACCATTATGGTACTTTAGGGAAGAGGCCGTGGTGGAGAAGGAAAAAAGTGAGGCATTCAGGAAGCATAAGGAAACACAAAGGGAAGAAGATAGGAAGGTGTACCAGATAAAACAGAAGGAAGCAGGTAAGGCAGTGAGGGGAGCAATGGCGTAGACAGAGGAAAGGATAGCCAAAGGAGTAGCAAATAGGGATATGACTTTCTTCAGGTACATGAATAAGAAGAGAAAAACAAGGAGATGGATAGTAAGGATAAAAAGGGTGGCAGAGGGAGATTGTGCAGACATCCTGAACAAGTACTTCTGCTCAG
Source organism: Neoceratodus forsteri (assembly GCA_016271365.2). Taxonomy (NCBI): domain Eukaryota; kingdom Metazoa; phylum Chordata; order Ceratodontiformes; family Ceratodontidae; genus Neoceratodus; species Neoceratodus forsteri. The sequence continues at coordinate 234,056,902 of CM028131.1, forward strand.
TTTTCACATTGGAGGGAGGGGGAACAGACCACCGGTGATCAGCAGGAAAAAAGAGGGAGGGGAGGCAGACTTAAGTCCATTTCAGAGGAAAGAGTCCTGAAGGGATTTGCAACTCTGAAAATGTACAAGGCTTTTGGACTGCATGGGATAGACCCAAGGGTACTGAAAGAACGAAGGAAGGTACTGGCTGCCCCACTGATGGCCTTATTGAACAAGTCACTGGAAACAAGCATGGTTCCAGAGGACTGGAGGAGAGGAGATGTGGTGCCTGTACATAAGGGCAGCAACAGGGAAGAGGCTAGTAACTATAGACCGGTGAGCGTCACCTCAGTGGAGGGTAATGTAAACACTGTTAAAGGAAAGGCTGGCATAGTATTTTGAATCCAATGGTCTGCAAGACCAAAGGCAGCATAGAATAATGGGGTGGGGGGGGAGGTCATGCCAGATGAATCTGATTAAGTTCTCTGACTGGGTGACCAGAAAAATAGATCAGGGGAGGGGAGTGGGCATGGCCTATCTGGAATTTAGCAAGGCCTTCAACACTATGCCGCATAGGAGACTGATTAAGAAATCGAACAGCCTAAGGTTGGGATCCAAAGTGGTAAATTCAGTTAGAAACTGTTTTAGTGGATAGGCGACAGAGGGTGATGGTTAATGGCACTCACTCTAATGAAAGGAGAGTAACTGGTTGGGTGCCGCAAGGCTCAGTACTAGGACTGGTCCTCTTCAATGTATTCATAAGAACGTTGCAGAGGAACTAGAAGGAAAGGTATGCTTTTTGCAGATGATACCAAAATTTGTAAAAGGATGGACAACAAGGAAGGGGTGGAAAGAATGTGTGGAGATCTTGGAAAACTCGAGGCATGGTCAAAATCAAGGCAGTTGGGGTTCAATGCCAAAAAGTTCAAAATCATGCACCTAGGGCAGAGAACCTAAGAACTGAGTAAAGGATGGGAGGGGAGGTACTGTCATTCACTAAGCAGGAAAGGAACATTGGGGTTATCATATCTGATTACCTCAAAAAATGTCAGGGTAGTGTGACAAAGTAGTGGGTAGGGCCAGTGGGATGCATAATGAAAGATATCTCTAGCAGGAAGAGGGAAGTAGTGTTGCCACTATATTGCTTGCTGGTGAGACCCCACCTAGAGTATTGTGTCCATTTCTGAAGGCCATACCTCAGAAAGGACATAGGGTGGAGGGCAACTAAAATTGCACCAAAAACCCTACAAGGAGAGACTGAGGGATCTCAACATGTATACCCTGGAAAATGGGACATGATAGAGACCTACAAGTACCTCACTGGATGAACAGGGTGCTGGTGGAGAGTCTCTTTCTAATGAGGAAGAGCACAAGAACCAGAGGGCATGTGATGAAGCTGGAGGGGGGAAGGGAATTTAGGTGGGATATGAGGAAATACTACTTAACTGAAAGAGTAGTGGATGCCTGGAATAGACTGCCCAGCAGAAGTGGTGGAGGCAAAAATGGTAGGGGGCTTCAAGTATGCATGGGCTAGACATAGGGGAATATTAAGAAATGGGCAGGGGGGAAGGAGGGTCACAGGACCCCAGTTAGGACCTGCTGAGACAAACTAGGTAGGGACCATTTGGGCAGACTGGGTGGGCCAGGAAGTCCTTTTCTACCACCAAATTCTATGTTTCTGTGGAGGGAAGCTGCCAGACAGGTAAGAGGTACCTGTTTTTCTGCATGGAAGTCCATTTCCAGACATATTAACTAAAGTAAATCCTCAGGAACTGAGGTGGCAACCATCATCTGAAGTGCAAGTAGAGGGTGAAGGCCCTGCAGAGCTAAAACAATTCCTGAGGGAGAGATTTCTAGTGTGAGAGAATTAGAGAGACTGTTTTGTAGAAATCCTGAGGTGAAATATGCCTTATTTGTGCTTTTCAGACTGTTTTCGGTATAACCTTGTGCCCACTCTTCCTGCAGTCAGGCAGGAAGATGAAGAAGATGGGAAAATAACTGCTTAATTTTGCCTGAAATCCTCTACTCTCTTTGTCCTGGAACAGAGGACAGTGAGGTTTCAGGACCTGCAAAGCTGCAGTTCTCCACTGATGCTTGCCCTGCTTAACCCAGTTTAAAAGTCAATCCAATTTACAAGTAAATCTGACAGTTAAATATGTACCACTGAGGAGGAAACATTGGACAGGGACCTTGCTGGATATTTCAAGGAGACCTAAGAACACATGCCATCTGCTATAAGATCAGGTGAATGTAAGTACAACCTTTAGTTCCCCTTGGTCTTGTGCAGTTCCCACACTGGGATAATTCCTTGACAGATTAGTTCTGACCCCAGTGTAGTGGGTCTGTGGGGATGTGTTGTGCATTTTCAGTGTAGTCATCTGATGGACCAAATGCCAAATGCCCCAGTGGCCCTCACTGCCAGGTGCCCAAACACCTATCCACCCTGAAGATAACAAAGGACCTGTTTTCCCCCCTGCAAAAGTAAACCTCACTGTCAACAGAGTCCTACCATTGTGAAAATGTATTTGGCTAGGAGGTAAATGAACTGCTAAAAATGAGCCCTGCCCTCTCTGGGTTGCTTGTAGCCCCTAAATTAAGTGTGGTCTTCAATGTCTGGGAGAGGATCTTCCTAGCTTATGGACTTTGAATGTCCCCATTAGGGATCCAGTGGCTATGAACTGTACTTTGAGTGGAAAAACCCCATGGTGCTGTACAAATGATAGGGTTGTGCATTGAATTTGAACCAGCTGTTGAATACCTCAAATACCAGGCGTATTCAACAAACACCTGAATACTGGGCTGGAAATTTGATGCTGTTTCTCTCCGTGAAAGGGTTTTGGATGATTTTCTGAAGCAGATTTAGGAAAAAAATAGTTTTTACAGACTTTTATTTTATTCTTCTGTTTTGTTCTTCAGAGGAGAGACTGTGGCTGATGGCTAAAAGTATATATTTTTTATAGCTTATGATTATTGCTTTATTAAAAAAAAGCAGAAAAGATAGCCAACTCTATTAAGAAGGGGGATAAAACCTTTTATAGGTACATTAGGGAGCGAAGAAAGACCAAGGGAGGGATACAGAGACTTAATAAAGGGGAGGGAATGTGGGCAGAGGGTGACAGTGAAAAAGCAGGGATACTGAACGAATATTTCTGCTCAGCATTCACAACGGAAGAGGAGGGGGAGGTACCTAAACCAAACAAAGGAGAAACTCTGAATAGGGGGTCAATACCAGTCCATTCACAGAAGAAAGGGTTTTGAAAGAACTCTTGAAACTGAGGGTGGACAAAGCAATGGGGCCTGATGGGATTCATCCAAGAATTCTAAAAGAACTAAGGGTAGAACTAGTAACACCACTGACTACTCTCTTTAACAAATCATGGGAGGATGGGGTGGTACCTGAGGACTGGAGGAGGGCAAATGTGATTCCACTTCACAAAAGTGGGAGCAGGGCAGAGGCAGGAACTACGGACCAGTTAGTTTGACTTCAGTGGTAGGGAAAATGATGGAATCACTTCTGAAGGAAAGAATTGTTGAGTACCTGGAGGCCAGTGGGGCACAGGACCCAAGGCAGCATGGTTTCACAGCATGAAGGTCATGTCAGACGAACCTAATAGATTTCTTTGACTTGGTGACCAAAGTAGTAGACCAGGGAGGGGCTGTGGATATGGCCTACCTAGATTTTAGCAAGGCATTTGACAGTCTCACACAAAAGATTAATATACAAGTTAGCCAGCCTTGGAGTGGGTCCCAAGGTGGTAGCCTGGATAAAAAACTGGCTGGACAACAGGACACAAAGAGTAATAGTAAACGGAGTCCACAGTGAAGAAAGGAAGGTAACTAGTGGGGTACCACAGGGTTCGGTACTGGGACTGGTCCTCTTTAATGTCTTTGTAAGTAACATTGGAGAGCACCTGGAAGGAAAGGTATGTCTCTTTGCAGATGACACAAAGATCTGCAACAGGGTTGATACACAAGTTGGGGTGGAAAGAATGAAAATGGACTTGGCAAGGTTGGAGGAATGGTCAAATATGTGGCAGCTCAGACTCAGTGCAAAGAAGCGCAAAGTAATGCATCTGGGAAACAAAAACCTAGAAGAAGAGTACACAATGGGGGGTGAGTTAAAAACAACAAAAATCAAAAGAGACCTAGGAGTAATTATATCAGGTGACCTAAAGGTGGGCAAGCAATGTGAGAAGGCAGTAAGGAGGGCTGGAGGGATACTGGGATGCATAGGGAGAGTCATCAACAGTAGAAAACAGGAAGTTGTTATTCCTTTGTACAGACAGTTAGTGAGACCCCATCTGGAGTACTGTGTGCAATTCTGGGGACCCCATCTCCGCAAAGACATAGACAGAGTGGAGGCTGTTCAGAGGAGGGCAACCAAAATGGTACAGGGTCTGCACCGAAGACATACGAGGAGAGACTAAAGCAGCTTAATATGTATACCCTGAGGAAAGGAGGGAGAGGGGGGAGATGATAGAAACTTTCAAGTACCTCAAGGGAATCAACGAAGTACAAGAGAGTAGTATCTTTCAGAAGGAGAGATATGCAAGAACAAAGAGGCACAATTTGAAGATAGAGGGGGGATGGCTCAGAGGTAATGTTAGAAAGTATTTTTTTACAGAGAGGGTAGTGGATGCATGGAACAGCCTTCCTGAGGAGGATGTGGAGTCAGGAACAGTGGGAGAATTCAAAATTACATGGGACAGGCATAAGGCAATTCTAGTGGGGGGTAGGAGGAAGTAAGCTGTTGATTAACTAGAATATGCAGCTTATCCATCAGGTAGGGAAATGGACAGACTTGGTGGGCCAAGCGGTCCTTATCTGCCATCAAATTCTATGTTTCTATGTTAAGCAAATACATACAGTAAATTCCTGTAAGACATCACATTGATTACAGATATATCCAGGGTAGATAGAACATCGCAGCCTATTCAGTCTTGCTTACGGAGGTGGGGCAAATTCTGAAGAACACAGAAAAACAATTGTCCACATAAGCTGCACTCCGCAAGACTTCTCATGGTCGTTCTGAAAATAAATGTTCTACAAATGAGAAGAGTTAACGCTCAGTGCTGATATGACTCCAAGTCTGATCATAGTTAATCCATACCCGAGGTAGCAATTGTTGAGTAGTCTATCACGCTGTAGAACTATATAATATTAAAAACAATTTGAAATACTTAAAACATTAAACAGGCCCCATCCAATTACAGTAAGGATCCAGCCATAACCCATATGAATGTCATGAAGGCAAACAATCACAGTGGTGATCTAAAATAGAAAGAAAACAAGAACTAGTGTTCCATCGACAAGTGCAGTGCTAAGAAAAGCACAATGTATTATAAGTACTGTACTTGTAGAGGGTTTCCATTTCAAGTGTTGTCCTCAGAGTCAGGCTGGCACTGGGTAGCAGCAGCCTCAGATTTGCAGGCAATAGCCTCAGCTTTTTACCCACTTCCATGGAATATGAATACTGAAAGGTATGCCACCATAATGAATCCTCAAATGAGAAGGCATCAGAAGAGAATGTGTGACTCCCAAACTGTGAAGTCTCGCCCGAACAGCATCAAATTTCTTTCAACGAGATCCTGTAGCATGAGATAGTCCAGAAAGAGGTGAAGAGTCACCCCAATGTAATTAAAGGAGTCAGTGAATCTCGCAGCTTGTAGAAGATGGTCATGGGTCGAGGCACTGGCCACCACCAGCAGCACCATTCCAGGTAGGTTACTCTGAGGGCTAGCCGTACATGGGGAGATTCGATAGGCTTTGCAAAAATTGTTGGAGGTGTCTGAAGGCAAGTGCAAAGCACCCAGAAACCAGGCTTGCAAAAATCCCAAGATGTCATCCCCCTCGCTTCCCTCGGGAAGGGCAAGACAAACATGGTAAGCCCTGTTAGTATTCTCTAGGGCTTCCAATCTATAACACAACTGTGTATTTTCCTGCACTAATTTAGCAGTGGTAGTCAGGGCTTGAGAACCAAACTTTTCAGCTGAAGCAGCGGTTTGAGAAATGACTTCAGGTTTGGCATCCTACCCTGAAAAATGTGCAATATGGACTCCACTTTGAGATTGATCGCCTGCATGGTCATCTGCAGAGCCTTCGGGTTGGGGTCCAATCCCACCGATGGTGTGGTGGCAATTGCAGCCTAGTTGTCAGCAACAGGTGGATTCTTGGGACCGCTCCTGCCAGCTTTCTGAGAGCTCCCATTGTCCAATTTAGTATGTTGCTGTACAGAAAGTTATGGTCTTTACCAAGCTGTCATCCGTTTTCAAATGCAAAGAAAGAGTTTCAAGTAATTTATGTTTAAAAGCTCCTCGATGTGTAGAGCAGCCCACAAATGCATCTGGTCAGCCGGAGTGCTCAACAGTGCACCATTAAATCTAAAAGTATATTTTTATGTTTGCTTGCACACGTGCAAGAAACATAGTGCTATCATCTGAAACGCAGTGCCGTACAGTTGAAAGGGAGAGAAACGCTTCAGTGAGCACGATCAGATAACTGAAGTGTGCTCTCTCCCTTTCAACTGTACAGGACTGCATTTTGGATGATCTGAAGTGCGCCTCTCCCCACAGTTTTTCCAGGTGCCACGCCAGGAGCCCACCCCAGCGTGGGCAAAAGTTGTTATGGCTGATGGGGTGCCCAACTCGCCGCTCCATGGCCCCCAACAGTTTTTCCAGCTGCCACGCTGGGAGCCCACCCCAGCGTGGCAAAATTGTTATGGCTGATGGGGGTGTCCAATCCCCGTCCAGCTCCATGCCCCCAAACAGCCTTCCAGCTGCTACGCTGGGAGCCCACCCCAGCCTAGCAACGCCCCGCGGCCATGCTGTTGAAAAACAACCTGAAAACAAAAACAGTCCTCAGTCTCCTTGCCCACCTCCCCACCCTCTGCGCACCCTGCCTTCCCACCCCTTCACCCCATACTTACCTCTGGAGTCTGGCGTGACGATCTTTGGTGGACCGGGAACACGTCTGCACTCTTCAAAGCCGACCACGAACTGAGGAAATGCCGGTAAGCTGTATAATGGAATAAATAGGGTGTTTTCAACTTTGATGTATATCTCAGGCATTTTTTTGAAATTGGCACCAAATTTTCAACATAGGGTTTTTGGGACCCCTCCTCATAAACACTATCACTGTCATGGCGTTAATCAGCCCCGAAAGATGATTTCACGGTCACTGCATGGAATCACCTTTCGGGACTGATTAATGGAACGACAGTGCCAGTGTTCATGAGGTGGGCTCTCAAAAAGCCTATGTTGCAAATTTGGTAAAAAAAGTCCTAAAAATGACTGTTTTACGAGCATGCATTGCACAGTTCCTATGCACGCTCGTAAGTTCACCAATTTTTAATATTTGCACTCCAGATTTGCAACACTACCATTTTACCACACCTCCTTGTGAGCAGTACAGCTGTCATTTTTCACATGTCGGCCAAAATGTGTTTCCGCACATGTAGCGCACAATGGTGCAGTCGGTGTGTGAAATCAATGTTTGGAACAGATTAAGAAAATCACAGTGACACTGTTCATGAGTAGAGGTCTTCAAATAGCTATGTTGAAAATTTGGTGGAAAAATTCCCAAAAATGACTGTTTTATGAGTGCGCATTGTGCAGTTCCTACACACGCTCGCAAGTTTGCAAATTTTTAATATTTGCACACCAGATTTTCAACATTGCCATTTTACCATACCTCATTATGAGCAGTACAGCTGTCATTTTTCACATCTCGCCCAAAATGTGCTTCACAGTATGTATGCATAACGGCGCAGTCAGTGTGTGAAATCAATGTTTGGGACAGATTAAGAAAATCACAGTGACACTGTTAATGAGCAGAGGTCTTAAAATGGTTATGTTGAAAATTTGGTGAAAAAATTCCTATAAATGACTGTGTTACAAGCGTGCATTGCGCAGTTTCCACGCACCCTTATAAGTTCACAAATTTGTACTATTTTCAGTCCAGATTTTCAACACTGGCATTTTTCCACACCTCCTTATGAACAGTACAGCTGTAATTTTTCACACCCTGCCTGAAATGTGTTTTTGCACTTCTGACGCAGAAATGCGTGTTCGCTGTGGGACATCAGTGTTCAGGACAGATTAAGAAAATGACAGTGACACTGTTCATGAGCAGAGATGTCAAAATGCCTGTGTTGACAATCTGCTGTAAAAAAATCCCCAAACAAATTACATTACAGGTGTGCGTTGCACAGTTTCTACGTACGCTCGTGACTTTGTTTTTTTTATATTTTCCCTCCAGATTTTCAACATTGCCATTTTTTACACCTCCCCATGAACAGTACAGCTGTCATTTTTCACATCCTGTTCGAAATATGTTTTTGCACCTGTGGTGCCAAATGGCATCGTTGCTGTGCAAAATCAGCTTTCGGCTAACAAACTGATATTGCCACTGTTCATGAGGTGGGGGTCACAAAAAAAAAATGTTGCAAATTTGGAGTGAAAATACCAACAAACGCCTGGGGCATTAGGGTTTCCAACCACAGTGCCCCACCCTGTAGAGACTGACAGGCATCAGGGATGTGACTTGGGATTGCTGCCTGTAATGCTCATGCCATTCCACCCCCACCCACACCCTGCAGCCACTGACAGGCATCGAGGTGTGCCTTGGAATCTTTGGCCCCAAAGTTCACCCCATTCTCCTATACTGCGCCCATCTCACTGTATTTCCTTATGGAATGGGGTGAGCACAAGGCCCAAAGACCCCAAGGCACACCGTGATACTTGTCGGTGTCTGCAGGGTAGGGTGTGGTGAAATAGCGTGGCCATTATGCCTGACGACCCAAAGGCACACCCCAACGTCTGTCAGTCTCTGCAGGGTGGTGGTGGGGGTTGGCTTCAGTTCAATACTTCACTGCCATTCCTATTATGCATCTCTCTAACTCCTACACTACCAATTCCAGCAAGCAAACATTCTGCATTGACAAATGCTTGTTTACAACAGAAATAGTGCTGTAATCCTCATTCTTCAGGCTAGGGTAGAGGGAGAGGAGTCTGTCTGCAGTTGCAGGCTAGGCTAGCTCTTGCTTGCTGGCTGAAAAAGGGCCTGTTCATGTGACTTCTTAGTTCTTTACAGTGCTGAGAAAAAATTTTTTTGTTGTCATTTTGCAGTAAATAATATACTACTGTATCTGTTTGAAAGCAAAAACCGGAAACACGTGTCTATGCCATCTGTTAGCACCCTTTGCAAATTGTGTGAGAGGCCTTTCCGCACCATGCAATTCTGCTTAAAGTTGAACCAGCATAACATTCTGTGGTGATTTGCATATGCAGCCCATGATGCTTTGCATTGTGTGGGCATGTGTGATTTTATATTTTCTTGAAACTTGGCTTCCCAGCCAAATGCCCTTTGGGGTAACCTTTGCCTCAGTGTTTGCGCACAGAGGTTCTTTGTCTTTTAAATGTTTTTTTATTTTAATGGGTTCACCACAATATAACCCAGACAGACCATCTTAGGGTGTCTGGTTCATTCCACTGGGGTGTCAAACAGACGAGGCATACTGAAGAGTCCTGGTAGGACGAAACACGTGTCTATGTCATCTGTTAGCACCCTTTGCAAACTGTGTGAGAGGCCTTTCGGCACCATGCAATTCTGCTTAAAGTTGAGCCAGTGTAATATTCTGTGGTGATTTACATATGCACCCCATGATGCTTTGCATTGTGGGGGCATGTGTGATTTTGTATTTTCTTGAAACTTGGCTTCCCAGCCAAATGCCCTTTGGGGTTACCGTTGCCTCAGTGTTTGTGCACAGAGGTTCTTTGTCTTCTGCTTACTGTGCTGTGTTCTGAAGTTGACTGCTGCCAGTTTGCAAGGGCAACTTTGTTGTTATTTCCTTTCTGTAGTTTAATTATTTAAATGGTTATCAAAAAATCTTATTTTTTTCTCCTGACACTGAGTCGTTGTTTTGGTAGGGCACTTAAGCATTTCCTGCCTGCCTTCCAACACTGTAGTCAGTATACTGAAAGAAAAAGGGGAAAAAAACTGTCTTCTTTGCTTTGCATTGCGGCTTCAGGCTTGTGCTTGTTCCTGTACCTATAGTTAGCTGAGCTGTCATTCCTTAAAACGCCTACCTAAAAAAATAGTTTAAGTCCTTTTGTCTCACCACAGACTTTGTCTGTGCCCTAGGGTAGATAGGGGCCGGGGACCCTTGAAGCGCAGTATTAGCTGTTTGAGTTTCTGACTGTTGCTAAAACAGTAAAAAGTTATAAACAACAATCTAAATAGATTGTTGAAGTCTTTTTGTCTGCGATCACCTCAGATGTTATCTGTGCCCTAGGGTAGGCAGGGGCCAGTATTAGCTTTCTGTCTGTTGAGTTAAAACTTACAAACAACTGTTTAAAATTGCTGACTTTTTTTTGTCTCCACATGCCACAGATATTAGCTGTGTCCTAGGGCAGGCAGGCAGCTGCGGGGGGGGGGTGCACCCTTGCTGCCAGTGCACACTATTAACTTTCTGATTATTGAGTAAAAATTTACAAACAACAATCTAAACTAAACTGTTGGAAGTCTTTTTGTCTCTGGATGCCACATACATTATCTGTGCTATAGGGTAGGCAGGCAGGGGCCGGGGGGCACCTTTGCTGCCAGCGCCCAGTATTAGTTTTCTGACTGTTAAGTAAAAACTCACAAACAATCTAACATAAATTGTTAAAGTCTTTTTGTCTCTGGACTCCACAAACATTATCTGTGCCCTAGGGTAGGTGGGGCCGGGGGGGGGGCACCCTTGAGGCCCAGTACTAGCTTTCTGTGTTTCTGACTGTTATTAAAACTGTTAAAAGCTACAAACAAACCACAATATTAAAAACAATTGTTGATGTCTTCTTGTATCCACAGTTTAGACACTACTGAAGTTGTCTGAGTCATCAGTTACATTTGCTGACTGCCACTGCTGGATAAGCAAAAGACAAGGCAGTAATTCTTCTTGTTTCTGGTTCCTGGAAAATAAACATTGTTTTGCATACACAATTGCATTAAAAAAAGTAATTATAGCATCAGAAATTTTGAAAACAGTATTCCACTTTTGCAGTTTATTTGACAAGTGAAAATGTCACACAAGCAGTCAAGTATAGTCAAATGACGTCTGTGAACCATCCCCTCCAAAAGTGATTCAGACAGAGGTCACCATTTGACACATATTTGCCATCCTGCTGTCCCCTTCACTCCAACCAGACCAGTAACTGCTTCAAACAGTGCTAGCACTGCTAGTATCACTGCCACCAGCACTGCTCTAGTGCAAGTCTCAGCCTCTGTAGTAATCGATGTTGCCACATCGGCTGTCACCATCACCACCACTGCTGCTGCCCACGCCATTATCAGTACTACTTCTGATACTGTTACTACCACCATCACGCCACCTACTCCACTGATGCTGCCAGTGGGTTCCACCAAGCCACAGTGACAACAAAGTTGTCGACATCCATGACATGGGCAGACACAAAGGCAGCCGTCGATATTGTGCTGTCAGTGTAACAATATGTTTTTTGTGGGAAGCTGTGCCCCCCCTCCCACTATTAATATAACCAGCTCCGAGTCGTAGTTGTTTCGGGGAGGGGGTGAAACACCAGGAGATGCAGTACTGGTATAAAGCAGGGACCATTACAACAACCTGCCAAATTCTGTCACTATAATGGTCTTTGCTGTTTAGTTTTCGATGTTCTGATGGTATACGCTACCAGTGCCACCATCAGCACTACCTCCAATACTGCTACTACCACCATTGCTACCACCTCCATTACTGCTGCTGCTGACAACATTACCACCACCACCAATCCATCAGTACTACCATGACAGCAATTCATGACAGAAGTATTCAGTCATGGCCTTGACGGTTAAATCCAAGCAGTTCTTCTGAGCATGATGAGAACAGTGAGGCAATGTCTTCTGGGTTAGAATGTGTTCCTACCCCAGAAGATTTAAAAAGGAGAAGATGTGTTCTGTGACACATCCTCTGAGAATAATGACCTGAGTGAGTCTGAGGATGCTGAAACTGAGTCCTCACCTCATTCCACAGGGAAGCACTTTGGGTCAAAAGTGATCTAAAAAAAATCAGCTGCTGAAGGCGGGCATAAAGCACTTGTCACTGTTCTTCCTCATACCTATGTATATCAACCCACACTGAAACCACAAAGTGTAAATTACGTATTTAGTGGTACAAGTTATTATTTGTTCAATTTGGACAGTTTTGCCAGTGACGGGATGTACACAGATACTGGATTTGTTTGCATAACAACAAATGTTGCAGCAAAAACAAGGAAAAAAGCCCTGTACTTTCAGTGGCAGCTATGTTTGGGGAACCACCAAGGAGGAGAAACGAGTAGTTAATTTATATGTCAAACTCTTCCCTTTCCTAAAAGAAATGCGAGGTGGTATACTGGTTATTGCATCTAGGCTGGGATCAACTGTTAAAACTGATCAATGGTTCAAAATAATCTGTTTAATGCTGTTAGAATAATTATTGTATTCAGTCACAAATGTTATTCTGTTTTCATCCTGATTTCTATTTTTATATTTGCCCAATAGCAGTTCTTCTCATGATCTACGAACATTTGGTCTATCGAGTCTGCTCGATTATGTAGCTAGCAACCCTATTCTGCAGCTGCCCCACCCCACCTGCACCCCCCTCCACTGACTCTCCCTTTTGCCCTGTCCCATCCCCTCTTGAGGCATCCTACTGCTTTATAGGCCACCACCTCTGCTGGTAGCGTGTTCCACTCTGTCACCACCCTCTCTAAAAAAGTGCATTCTCAATTCCTTCCTAAACATTCCACCCTCTAATCTCATATCATGACCTTGAGTGTCCCTCCCCACCCTCCCTATGAACAGTCCCTCCATGCATGTCCTGTTTATTCCTCTCATTCACTTGAAGATCTCGATCATATCTCCTCTGTTCCTCCTCTCCTCCAGTGAGTACCTGTTCAACTCTCCTAGTCTACTTTCATATGATTACTCGCCAGACCCTGAATCATCATTGTTGCTCTACGTTGTACCCCTTCCAGTAATCTAATGTCCCTCTTTAGGTACGGGCCCCAGTACTGCATGCAGTACTCCAGGTGGGGTCTGACCAGTGATCTAAACGGATCAATGTGAAAATAGCATGGTGCGATTAGCGCTTACAATAAAGGCGCGTTAAAAAAGCCGCAGCATTTTATTAGCGCTGTTACAGTTAAGCGCAGCGATATAGTAGCGTGGAGACTAGTTATTCACAGTGGCTTACATCTTTTCCCCAATTCTACTAATACCCGATTTTTGAAAGTAAAAAGCAGCCTTTTTTTCCAGTTTTAGCAACAGACACACACACACACACAACACAGCTGCAGTCTCTACATTCAACTTGCAGCGATTATGGCATTTTTGTTTAACTTATTACCCCTCTCTGCACACAAAACACTTTATTTTTCTTGTAAAAACCCACAGTGCTAGCACAGACTTGCATTTCTCACTCCATGATCCAGCTACACACACTTTGAATTCCTATTACTTGCCCCCTGCCTGACTCTGGCCATATATTATTTATAATAGCCACACTCAGCCAAAAAAAAAAATAAAAGAAGCACTTTACTTATCAAATATCAGCAGTTTCTCTTTTTATCAGCCGTCTGCGAATAGTGCACACTACCGTCTGCAAACCGCTTGCCAAAAACAAAAGCAACAAGGAAACCATCATTGTGTTCCGGATCCGGACTTTATTTAATACAAAAATAAATTGTGATTAAAAATATAGCCATATAGCCATTTTCTCTTAACTATTAAAATGATAAAAATCCTTGCTGTATTTAATAATTCTAAAAAAGATGGCATAATAAAATGAGTTAAAATATATACTTTAGATGGCAACTATTAAAACTGTTAAACTATTAAAATCCTGGCTGTATGTAAAATTGTATGTACAACTTCATTTTAAAAAAAACCAAAACTCTACACTTGTAATTGAAAGTTGTATGCAATCCCCTTAAGGTATTCATACATCGACCTTTGTCCATACTCTGACACTACCCTCTCAATGCGTTTGGCAGTGTCCTTGTATTTTTTGTGTGTGCCTGCAATCTCCGAACCTGCGATTAATTGCTCAAGTCTGGCAGTATTGTACTTCTGCTCACATTTAATAAAATCAATAAATCGCCAGATTGATGGGTGGTGGGCACCAACAAAGTGATTGAATTTACGGTACCATGCTTCCACTGCATTGCTTGTTCTTGGCAATTCCAATTGCACAGAATCGTAGCAATTCCAAAGATCTGTTGTGAAAGTTGGTCTTTGCCGCCGTCCTCTGCCCAGTGGTCTACCCAGCCAAGTGTCCTCGTAATAGTCTAATAGAGGCACAAGTATGTCAGAGTTACTAGTAAAAGTCCTGACACATCAAGTCTTCAAATGCTGAGATAATGTCAACTGTGGGGACATAAGCTAATGCTGGCAAACATCTAATGTGGAGGGCAAATACCGAATTGGACATATAGCGACTGCAAATCTCATTATGCTGCTGCACTTTATGCCATACTGATTGGCAAAGATCAAAAAAACAGCCACGCAGCTGTGCTTCAGGGAAGCACTGCCTAAAAGATTTAATAGCAGCCAGCTCAAAGTCAATCAACACACTTTCTGGTTTAAGTGGAGAACACATAGCAGTTATCTCTGTGAATACTTTATTGTAAGTCAATGCACTGCGACTAGTCATGAGCACATACACCAAGGGGGTAACATTGCACAGTTTTATAGCATGTATAGTGTACAGCTGATTAAAAATAGATGGGCAGCTTTTAAATGTTCCATCAGCAAATAAATGCTTACATTGCTTCAGCATTTCCAGATCTCGTGAAGAGGAGAATATAAGAAATCGGTCACTGACTGGTCCTGAATCGAAAACCAAGAACTTTTCACCATTTTCAGTAACACAGTACTCAGGTGGAAGTACAAGGGACATAGCGTCTAAGGGTTCACGTGGCGGCCGACTCGTCACTCGTCGTGTCCTACGAACAGTTCTTTTCAGCAAAGGCACAGCTGGAAGCTGTGCTGCGACTTCAGGAGGGAGTTAAGTAAGGCCAGCAACAACGATCTGGTGGGTGGTTTCAGTGGTGGAAGCAGCTTTGCATTTCATCTGAGCAATCGCTTCTTTCTGCATGACAGTAACAGGGTCTAGCACATGGTTGTGTTCACCCAGATTTTTAACAATTATATCGCCAGTGATATGTACCCTAGCAGTACAGCATCCAGTTGCATACTGCAAGCATTTCCAGTACGGCTTTTCACCACAAATGCATTCTCTGCAATATAGAAAACCCTGCCATAGTGCAAGTTCACCTCCTTTCTGACTTTTGATGTCTCGCACTTCCATGCTGCCAAACAAAAGTGCTACAAGTGGCACACCTGAATCTCGTTACTCACTTCCAGCGAACTAATAGTACTCCTGCACCTGAATCTCATTACTGGCTAATTGCTAATGGCTAATTAAAACTAACTAAAAGTGCTATCCCCTTTTCCCTGTCATGCAAACTAAAGGAGAACTAATGGCTAATTAAAACTAACTAAAAGTGCTATCCCCTTCTCCCTGTCATACAAACTAAATGCTGACATCCCCAGCACAGGGACACGGGTTCTGCCCCCCTCCCTCAACCTTCCAAACTAAAGGAAAACAGAAGATCTCTACACAGATGGAGGGAAGCAGCATTATGAATAATCGTTTCGTACTCCCGTACTGGCTAATGATCAGTTGTGGCTATGAATGCGCTATTTTAGATGTGTGACAATTTATGCTACATGCTTTTATGTACCTCACCATTAAGGCAGCGCTATTTTTTACAGCGCTATTTTATCTGCGCTAAAATTGCCGGATACTGATCTAAACAATGGCAGAATCACCTCCCCCCTCCTTGAGGTTATACCCCTTGAGATGCAGCCCAACATTTTGTTGGCCATTGTCACTGCCTTCCTACACTGTGCAGAGTTGTTTATTGCTCCCAAATGAGCACCCCCAGATCCTTCTTCTCCTCAGTCTCAGTCTCAGCTGGCTGTACTCCAACCAGATGATAGTTTCTCCTTTGATTCTTAGGTCCGAAATGCAGCACCTTGCATTTCTTGGCATTGAATCCCAGTTGCCAGGTGTCAGACCATGTCTCCAGCCTTGCCAGATCTTACTGTAAACTCTGCCACCCCCCTAGGTCATCCACCACTGCTCCCATCTTTGTGTCATTTGCAAATAGACTGATCTTGCTCTTGATGCCCACCAAAATGTCTACAATAAGTATTCCAAATAACACCACCCCAGCACCGATCCCTGTGGAACCCTGCTCATCACTGCCCTTGGGAATGAGAGTTCCCCCTCCCAAAATCACCCTCTGCTGCCTTCCATGCAGCCAGTTCTCCAACCATCCCATCAATTTTGCCCGCCCCTGTACCCTTTAGCTTACTTCCAAGTCTCTCATGTAGCACCAAATTGAATGCCTTACTGAAGTCCAGGTACAGGACATCCACTGCATGGCCCTTGTGATTTGCCTAGTCACTTAGTCATAGTATTCTACTAGGTTGGTTTGGTGGGGTTCTGCCCTTGACAAAGCTATGCTGTCTACTGTCCTGTAACCCACTGACCTCTAGCAGGGTCACTAGCCTCTGCTTCAGGATTGTCTCCATTAGTTTTCCCATGATGGATGTGAGGCTCATTGGTCAATAGTTCCCTGGTTCATCCTTGGGGCCGCTGTTACGGAGGGGAACCACATGAGCCATCCTCCAGTCTTGAGATACACACCCTGAGTCCATTGAGGCATTAAATAAATCTGTCAAGGGGCCTGCTAGCACCTCCACAAGCTCTTTCAGTACCCTGGGGTGTATGCTATCTGGCCCTGGTGCCTTGTCCACCCTCAATGCCCTTAACCCCTCCAGCACTCTACCTTTTGTGATTTCCCTGTCTGTCACCCCCTTCCCCTCTGTTCCTGTCCCCCTCACCTTGGGTATTCCCACCTTCTCCTTAGTAAAAACGAGCAGATGTAGTCATTAAGTGCTTCTGAATTTTCACCCCCCTTTTCCACCCATCCCCCCTTCCCCTTAATTCTTGCTATCTCCTTTTCTCCCTGATGTATGTGAAGAAGTCTTTCTCCCCCTCTTTAATGCCCTGCACCAGCCAGAGTTCTCTGGATGCCTTGGCTGCCCTGAGCTGAGCTGATCTGAGCTGTGCTTTCTGAAAAGCTGCATCCAGTACATTCTGATGGTAGCCTCTATGTTTTAATCTGCTTTACGGTTCTTTTGTGTGTTGTTGAAACATGATTTCATCTGAAAAATTTATTTTTAAATGTAATGTTTCACCAAAGGGAATATTCTGGACTACATGACATAAATGTGCACTTTAGAAATGTAAACTGAGTTACCTGCTGTTTTCTTCCTGTAACCTTGCATTATTATTTTCTCTCCAATCCTACCTAGAAGTGATAGGTCCAAAATGGCCCATTGGCACAGTGGTTGGATTTCCACTTGCGTAGCCAGCTACCCAGGTTCAGGAGCAGACTCGGGTCACTGGAGGGTTGGCCGGAGGAGAAGGCTTGAGCGTCCCAGGGACTGTTCACCTTCTCTGGGGAGGGAGGGAGGACTAAGGCCTGAAGCTTGCCTGATCCCAGGTGGAGGCCTGGGGTACAGCAAGTCCTGCAGGTAGCAGGGGGGGCTGGGGGAGCTGCGTGATGGCCGTTGGTGCCTAGCGCCTTGATGTCACGGTGTAACACCTTGCAGAAAGGAACAGGGGAAAAACACTGCTGGAGTGATGAGAAGATGGAGCACCAGTACTGGCCCTGATAGCTCCTGCCTGTCTGACCACAGGGGGACCCAACAAAACCTAGAGATATCAGTGTGTAAGGGCCCCACCCCATACCCACCTGGGGGACACAACCACGACTCCATGGAGGAACCACCGGGGATTCAGGTAAATCAGAGAAGTGGGGCAGTACCAGGAGTTTTCTGAAGATGTGGAGCTTCGGTGCAGGAGGTGGATAAATAGAAAGTTAAGAAGAAAAAAAAGAGAAGTGATAGGTCCAGATAGTCAATCTTTTCTTTCTCAATTGTAGCTGTAAATTTAAAGCCAGCATTGTATTTGTTAAGCTGTTCTTTGGACATTGCTATTTCATTTCCTGGACCATTCCAGATAAACAGCAAATCATCTATACAAATCAGCCTAGAAGGAGCACTAGTAAAAGTGTTGGGTAACTCTGAGGAAGCTCAAGATCACAGAGCAAAACATCAGTTGTGAGCGGCGGGCAGCAGTGACACCATTGCTATGCTTTGATGGGTTTAACTGTCTTTAGTATGAGTCTGGTTGTTAACTGCACTTTTTATTAAATGGCTTATTTGTACTTGGACCGTTAATGTGTATTTTCTGCTATGGGTGCTGAGATTTTTTTTCTATGACTCTAAGCAAATCATCTTTTCATTGACCATAAAATGCTAAATATTTTCTCTATAGATTTTTCTTTGGGTCATGGATGGCCCCCTCTTTCCATGAGCCCATAAAAAGTTTTGTATAGGAGGGGGCCATCAACGTGCCCATTGCTGTTCCCTGGATTTGTAAATAGAATTTGGTGTGGTTTGAGGGGTAGTATTATTACTAGGTTTAAGGGCTGCAATTTGAATTATTTTGATTTGTATCAATTTTGCACTTTTCTGTTCTGTCTAGTTCTGAAAACCAATATTGGTAATTGTCTGTCTCTCATAAGTTCCCTACCAGTTATCAACAGTTTTCTTGTTTGTAGTGCTGAGGCATTTCCCTATCAGTATTCCTTTTTACAGCTGCAGTGGGTGGAGCCCTGCAGATGTCTTGCTATCACAGTAGAAAAAGGGAGATCTCCAGATTACGAACATACTAGATAAAATAGGAGGTTTTGTGCAGTCAGTCCACTAACTGAAGCAGTCTGCTGTGTTCACTCAGCTGAAAAGTGTTGCTTGCACTGCATTATTTTGTGTGATAACATGGTTACTATCTTCAATCTGGGTAGTATTGTCTTTCAAGAAAGATTCATAGCTCATAAACATGTTAACTTAGTCAGCCTTTTCCAGCCACAAACTGTAATTGAGACTGAAGAAGGAGGTTCACATTTCAGATGCTATTGGTAAAGGCCACAGCGCAACACAGAGCAAGGTGTTGTTATCAGTTCAGGAGGTCTGCAAAAATTAAAAAAAGGACTGCATTATTATTATTATTTAAAATCCACGATTTCTGATCTTGAAAATTAATTCATCCCAGTTAAAAATAAATATAACAAGAAAGGGAGGATTCCAATTTGGTTAAATAAATCTATCAAAATTCAAATGAAAAAAAAGGAGAACTGCCCTTCTCAAAGCCTGTGGTGACCATGACAATGGGCATATCCTACATAACTATAAACAAGCTGTAAAAGAATTAAAACACCTAATAAGACACTCAAAAAGAAATTTAGAATTCAGAATAGCTCATACTAAGGATTGCCATAAATCATTACTCTAATACCTCAATAGTAAAAAGGGAAATTACAAGCAAATTGGCCCCCTAATTGTGAACAACTCTACAATTACATCGGATAATGGAACTGCTGACACTTTCAATGACTATTTCTGTTCTGTCTTTTCCAACAAAGAAGTATTTCAACTCAATAACACTCTAGCATATACAATCAACCCTAACATAATCTCTGTAGCAGACTCTTTTCGAGTCCTAAAGACTTTGAAAAAGAATACAAGTCCAGGCCCTGATAAGATAAACCCCAAATTCTTATTAGAAACTTCTGAAGCCTTAGCTATCCCTCTGACAATTATCTTTAACAAATCCCTATCTCAAGGTATGGTTCTGCAGGACTGGCAAAAGGCCATAGTTATACCCATCTTCAAAAAAGGTTTCCGATCGAATACTGAGAACTATCATCCTATTAGTCTGACCTTGGTCATCTGCAAATTAATGGAAAAAATAATGAAATCCTCAATAGAAAAAGAAATGGAAATCCTTAACATCATAGATATGTCACAACATGGCTTTAAACAAGGTCATTCATGTACTTCTAATCTTATGGCATTTTATAATCATATGAGTCAAAGTCTCGACTCTCTAACCCCCATGGATGTAATCTTGCTAGACTACAGTCATGCTTTTGACAGGGTATCGCATGGCAAACTCATTGCTAAACTTAACACGCTTGGATTTTCCTATCACTTAGTCCAATGGGTAAATAGCTGGTTATTTAACAGATCCCAACAAGTAAAAATCAATGGAACCCAATTAGACATGGGGTTTGTCAGTAGTGGGGTTCCACAGGGCTCGGTCCTGGGCTGCACTCTGTTCAACTTATTTATCAGTGATATGCAGATAGGCCCCTGTAATATGCTATCAAAATTCACTGATGACACTAAATTAGGGGGAGAGTTGACTGTATTGAAAATAGGATTACATTGGCAGAAGATTTAAGGATTATCGAACAATGGGCTCACACCAATGGTATGTCATTCAACATAAAAAAATGTACTGTCCTACACTTCGGTAGACATAACCCCAAACTGACTTACACTCTAAATAACATCCCCTTGAAATCCTCAGATAGTAAGAGAGACTTGGGCATAATAGTTAATAATAAACTTTCCTTCACAAAGCAATGTACAAAAGTTGCCAAACTATCCAATGGACTTCTTAAACGCATTAACCGCACCTTTATTTCTAAAATGGAAGAATGTCTAATACCACTATATAGGATGCATGTTAGACCATATTCAGAGTATGGTTCTCCCTTTTAGAGTCCCTGTCGTTTTAAGGACATTTAAAGGCTGGAGCAAATACAGAGATGAGCAACCGGGATGATCTCACATTTAGATCAAAACATTACACTGAGAGACTCCATGCCACAGACCTCCACTCCCTACAGCAAAGGAGATGCAGAGGTGACCTCCTTTTTCCTTTTAAACTACAGCATTTACCTATACTAATGCAGCAGTGTGGATTAACCTTCTCAAAGAAAAATAGTGCCCCGACTACATAACAAACAACTTGAAGTTAGTAAGGTAAAAACCAATAAAAGACTTCATTTTTTCACAGTTAGAACACCTAGAGTTTGGAACAGGCTTCCAAAAGAACTGATAAATCTTAACAACTTCACAGCCTTTAAGAAAGGCTTAGATAATTGGCTAACTGTTAACTGAATTTGGGAATATTGACACACTGTAGTGGGGGACAATCTCAATGGGCCTCGACCTTCTTTTGTCCTATCCTACCAAGTAACCAAGTAACCAAGTCACAGTAAATAACTCACAAACCTATGTAAATCACTTACTGAGTTTTTTTTATATTGGTTATTGTTCATATTTTTGAAATTAATTGGTGAAAGTATAAAAACAAGAGCAAGAAAGGGACGTAGCATGCAGGCAGAGACAAATGTTTCTAAATTTTGGTCACATCATGGAGAGGAATGTGTGAGAGAGAGAGAGTGTGTGTGTGTGTGTGTGTGTACGTGCATCTGTGTGGCAGTCTGTTAACCCTTTCCTGGCACATTAAACCTTTCCTAGTCAGTTTGCAAATGATTGTAATGCTATACTGTAGTACTCTGTACTGTTTAGGACATGAAGCAGTGCATGTGTGTTACTGTGTCAGAATGCTTATTCTAAATACAATAAAAGTTAGGGTTAGATGTATACGTAAATAAATGACATATAAGGCAGTGTATGTAATATTTCTCATATAGCAGTTAAATAAGCACAGACGGTCCCTCACCTTTCACCAGCACACAGTATACAACTGTGATGGATGTCATGTTGCCCCTCTTGGTTCACACAGTGCTTCTAAGCATCACCCTTCTGTGCAGGCAGTCCCTCACCTTTCACCAGCATGCAGTATTCCACCATGAAGGGTGCCATATTGCCCCATTGTGTTAATGCAGAGCTTCAAAGCATCACTCTACAGTGCAGACAGTCCCTTTCCCTTGCCTTTCACCACCACACAGTACACAACTGTGAGGGGTGCCATGTCGCCCCTCTGGGTTCACGCAGTGCTTCTGAGCATCCATGTCCTGTGCAGGCAGTCCCTCACCTTTCACCAGCACACAGTACTCCACCGTGATGGGTGCCATGTCACCCCACTGTTTTCATGCAGTGCTTCTGAGCATCGCTCCCCTGCGCAGGCAGTCCCTCACTTTTCACCAGCATGCAGTTCTTCACCATGATGGGTACCATGTTGCCCTACTGTGTTCATGCAGTGCTTCTGAGCATTGCTCCTCAGTGCAGGCAGTCCCTGGCCTTTCACCAGCATACAGTACACAACTGTGATGGGTGCCATGTTGCACCACTATGTCCATGCAGTGCTTCTGAGCATCACTGCACAGTGCAGGCAGTCCCTCACATTTAACCAGCATGCAGTACACCACTGTGATGGGTGCTATGTTACTGCACTGTGTTCATGCAGTGCTTCTGAGCATCACTGCACAGTGCAGGCAGTCCCTCACCTTTAACCAGCATGTAGTACACCACCGTGATGGGTGCAATGCCACCCCACCGTGTCCATGCAGTGCTTATGAGCATCACTCCCCTGTGCAGGCAGTCCCTCACCTTTCACCAGCACACAGTACACCACCATGATGGGTGCAATGTTACCCCACTGTGTTCATGCAGTGCTCCTGAGCATTACTCCACAGTGCAGGCAGTCCCAGACATTTCCCCAACACACAGTACACCACCGTAATGGGTGCCGTGTTGAGCCACAAAGTTCATGCAGTGCTTCTGAGAATTGCTTCTCCATGCAGGCAATCCCTCACCTTTCACCAGCACACAGTACACAACCGTGATGGGTGCCATGCCACCCCACCGTGTCCATGCAGTGCTTATGAGCATCACTCCCCTGTGCAGGCAGTCCCTCACCTTTCACCAGCACACAGTACACCACCGTGATGGGTGCCATGTCACCCCACTGTGTTCCTGCAGTGCTTCTTAGCATCACTCTAGAATTGCAGGCAGTTAACTCCCAGGTGCATAACCTTGCACTTTTTTGTGTTGAATCCTAGCTGCCATGCGTCTGACCATCTCTCTAGTGTAGCCAGGTCCTCTTGGAGAATCTTGCCATCCATCTCACTATCTACTTCTGCATAGATCTTCGTGTCATCAGCAAAGCAGCTGATCTTACTTTTTATCCCAGCCAATATGTCTGCAATGAAGATGTTAAACAGTATCAGTCCTAATGCCAAGCCCTGTGGGATCCCACTGGTTATGGCTCTGGGTTCTGAAAGTTCTCCTCCAACTATAACCCTTTGTTGTCTATCCCATAACCATGACTCAACCCACCTCATCGGCTTCTCCCCTGCTCTTATGTCCCTCAACTTACTGATCAGCCTTCCATAAGGTACTGAGTCAAAGGTCTTGCTGAAATCCAGGTTGCAGACATCTACCACATTGCCCATACCAGTGACCTTGTTACCTTGTAGGAGAAGTCGACTAGATTTGTTTGGCAGGATCTTCCCTGTACAAATCCATGCTTCCTGCTGTCCTGGAGTATGTTGTCCTCGAGAAATTTCACAATCCTCTCTTTAAGGATAGAGTCCACGATCTTACACACAATCGCAGTGAGGCTTACTGGCCTGTAGTTACCTGGGTCATCCTTAGGACCACTATTTTTGAGGGGCACCACATGTGCCATCCTCCAGTCCCTTGGCATGCACCCAGAGACCAGTGAGGTATTGAACAAGTCCATCAGTGGACACAGCAGGACTCCTGCCAACTCCCTCAGTTTCCTAGGATGCACCCTGTCTGGCCCTGGTGCCTTATTCACCTCGAGGAACTTGAGGCCTTCAAACACCCTGCCTGCTGGGATTTCTCTATCTATAGCTCCCTCCTCCCATGCCCCCGACCCTTTGGGCATGGGCCCATCTTTTTCCCTGGTAAACATTGAACATAAGTATTCAATAAGTACTTCTGCCTGTTTTACACCCTTTTCAGCCCATCCTCCCCATTTCCTAAGCCTTACAATCTGATTCTTTCTGTTCCTCTTCTCTCTTATATACCTGAAGAAATCCTTTTCCCCCTTCCTGATTCCATGTGCTAGCCTTTATTCTCTTGAGGCCTTGGCAGCCCTTACTAGCCTACCTACTTCCTGGATTTCCTCATGTATTTCTCCCTATCTTCCTCATAGTTGGAACTTTTGAATCTTATAAAAGCCTTTCTCTTCTTTATTTTATTTATTGAATTCTCAGAATTACAAACCTTTGAGTCAGAGACTCTTTTACAAAGGCTCCACGTTAGACAAGAAATTGTTAAAGACAGGCTGAAATACAACAAATTAGATTTCAGTACATAATAACATAAATTGAGTAAAAACACAGTTTGTAAATTACAGGCATGTTCACCAGGTACTATAGTAGGCAAAGAGAAATCATTCAGTAGTGAAGGAGTTTAGAGAGTGGGTTAGAGACAGTCACAGCATCCTGAGGCCAGGAGAAGCTGACGGAGACCAGGTTTAAATTGCCCCAATTTGGCTAAGGCAGAGATCTCTCCAGGCAGGGTATTCAACCATTGGAGGGCCCTGTACATGAATGCTCCCTGGCCAAGAGAGGTTCTACAACAGGGTACTTGCAAGGGAGACTTAGCGGCACTTCTGGTGCCCCTAATTTGGGGCGCCTGTGAGATGAGATGATTGAGAGAAGGGGGAAAGAGACCCAAGGCAATCTTCTTGGCAAAGAGGCATGTCTGATATTTGAGCTGTCCTTCGAAGTTCAGCCAAGTTGTCAGCAAGTAGAAACCACAAGTGTGCAAGCCAACCACACCCAGCCACAAGCCGACAGGCCTTATTTAGTGCAATCTTTATCCTGTTTAGAGTAGTGTTAGCTGCACACCCATAGATAATAGTGCCATAATCAACTAAAGAAAGGACCAAAGATGTTACAGCTAGGCGGAAGGCTTCACCTCTTTGTTCAGCCAGCTCAACTTGCTGATTTGGGCTTTTTATAGTCTGGCTCCTTGTGCAGGAGTTAGTCACCTGTACCATCCCCTGTTTAATGGTTGCCTATTTTTGCTCTGCGTCTATGATGGGACAAATATTGGCAAGATCCCCTTCCAGAATACTTGCCATTTTACCAAAATCTGCCTTTCTGAAGTCTAGAACTTTTGTTTTTGTTTTAGTGACCTCCTTACCCGGACTGAAAGAGAACTGCACTCTGCGATGGTCACTTCCTGCCAGGGGATCCTCCACCTCACATCCTGTTCTTGCTCTCTGTTTGTCAACACCAGGTCCAGGATGTTTCCATCCCTGGTTGGTTCCATTACCTTCTGTAACAGGAAGCTGTCCTGGATGGCCTTTAGGAGAATCTGCTCTCTGGCACATGAGGTGGTAGGGACATTCCAGTCCACCCCAGATAGATTGAAATCACCAACCATCACTGTGAACCCCCTGCCACGAAGCCTTCTTATTTGTTCCCCCAGCATCCTATCTATCTCCTCTTTTTGTGAGGGGGGCATATACACAACTGCCAATCAAATATTCTTGCCCTTGGAGCCCTAGAGTTGTACCCATAAGGCTTTGGACTTGCAATCCTCCCCTTCCTACCTATTATACCTTATATCGTTTCTAATGTAGATGGCTACCCCACCCCTACTTCCCTTGTTCTCTGTCCTTTCGATATAACCTAAACCCCGGGATGGCTAGGTCCCAGTCCTGGTACTGGGTGGCTCAGGTCTCAGTAATGGTGGCAATGTTCACATGACCTTCTGCCGTCATAGCCTGCAAGTCCTCCAACTTGTTTCCCAGGCTCCTAGCATTTAATGAGACCACCTTCCAGTGTGAGCCCAACTCCTCCCTTTCCATCTCATCTCCCCCAATCCCTGCCCTGTCTAAGTTCAGTTCTTTAACTGGGGGAAGGCCTATGGCCTCCCACTCCTTGTGTCTGAGACTGTTGTTCAAGTCTGAGCCCCCTTCTTAGTTTAAGTGATATATGGATGTAACAAAGTTCTGTTTCAGGACTGCTGATCCCTCCCTGCTCAGGTGAAGACTGTCTGGGGTGTACAGATCCCTGTTCTTCCATGTTGACTCCTAGTCACCTACCAGTGTGAACCCCACAATCCCATGCCATTCCACCAAACAGTCATTCAACTGTCTGATCCTATGCTTCCTGGCTGTACTTGCCCTTGGTACAGGCAGAACCTTGGAGAAAGCAACTGTTTTCCTCTCGTTGCTGCATATTCTGCCCAGGTCTCTGAACCTTGCCTGTAGTTCCTGTACACTGTTCCCCTCCAAATCACTTGCTCCGAGGTGCACTACTAAATGAGACTTCTCCATCTGTCCTTTTATACACATATGAATTAGCTTTACTTTATGTGCTGTCATGCCTGGCATGCAATCCACCCAGATTGAACTCCTCCTGGCACCCTTACAGCCCATCTGATGCCCTTTAGTATGGAGTCCCCCAGTATGATGACTCCACCACCCACTCTGTGTTGTCCCCCATTGATGACTGCATCCTTCTGAGCCTCGTCCTGCATCCCCTGCCCACTTCTCTTTACCTTGTCACCCTTAGCACCTGGTTCCTCACTCCCTGTGATCCCCTCTGAGGTTTCAGCATCTGATTTCCTAGCGCTGATATCCTGCCCATTTCCCTGCCTGCTAGAATCTGTGTTTCCCTTACCTGCCTCTGTCTCCCAAGTGCAACTACCAGTCTGTGTGTTGGTGTCCACCCCATCCTGATTTCCATGTTACCCTGGTGACCTGTATCTCTATAATCTCTCCCTCTGGCGCTGCCTATCTTTTCTATCTGTCCATTTCCCATTTCTAGTCTTGCTGTCCTGGCTTGTGGCCAAAGATTGTACCCAATCCCCTTATCCATCCTCTCCTTATTTATGGCCATCCCCTTCTTTTCTGTTCCTGACCCCATCTGTTCTTGAGGAGCCACTGGATCTCCTTCCTGGAGTGTCCTTACATTGTCCCTAATCCCATCTATGGGTGTCTGCATATGACTCTCTTCCCCCCTCCAGGACTGTGAAGGAGTGGCTTAGTTTGACTGGCTGAGGATATGTCTCTTACCAACCCCCCTCACCCTCCCTGATCCAACCATAGTCCCTCCACTCCTCCTTTTGAGCAACCTCTTAGGTAACGGTTGTAGACATGGTGGTCTCTGGGTATGTGTGAATGTGCCCAGAACTCCTGTCAACTTGGCTGGAGACTAGCAACCTCTGCCCTCAGCCCAGAGAAGTGCCTGCATATGGGGCAGCATTGCAGCACCCAGAATGTTCTCCTGAAAACTGCTGCTCTGCACCCACTGCACCACTCCCTGCATGCTGCCCCCTTGCTGTGATTTGTTACCACCTAATTCATCTGCATCTAATGCTCATTCCTTCTAATCCTACTTTAACAGACTATCGCTGCCCCTACTAGCCCTTTTGCCCTCTGCTATCCTTCCTGTTTCTTTTGCTACCCATCTTATACCTCATTGATACCTAAAGCTAGGTTAACTGGACTGATTTCCCCCTGTAATGCTGACAACGTTAACAACATTAATTTTTTTATCTCTCTCTCTCTCTCTCTTTCTCTCTTTCTTTTGCTCTCTCTTTCTATGTATTAGCTGAGTATATCAATTGCAGTCAGGTGCACACCTGCATAAAGTAGTTGGTTATAAGGTACAATGAGCACAGCCTAGGGTGGGCAGGATGGGTGAGAGTAGGAGGGTCTCACTATGTGGCACATACAGTCCATAGAGACAGGCAGCCCAGGTAATGAGAATGTGCAGTAACTACTGGCATGCCACACTACGGAGGCTGTTTACCCAGCCCATAGATTAATTTGGCACTCAAAAACCTTGAAATCCAAATAATAAAATTACTAAAATCAACCAGGCACAAGAACTATGTATATGGCGCTGTTTGCATCTTAAAAACAAAATGAAAGAGAATCTATTTTACACAACCCCTGAACTCCCAACACCTTTGAAACAGAAGACTCTGTTAAACAAACCCTTGTAAAAAGAGATAGCTGTACCTATACCACTGCAAAAAGAACATTAAAACCACAATTCCTAAGCTCCCAAACCATGTAAATGAATGGTTTAAACAACAATTTACTTCAATATAGTCCTAATTTGCACCTATATGTCCCTTAACATGTAGGATGTAACTAGAGCACAGTCAGAGGAGTATAAATGCAGATGTATCCCTGGGCATGTGTATTCGAAAACAATCAGCTATGATCTTGTGGTGCACTTTAGGTTCCACACAGAGGGAACAATAATTGCACTCTCGGTAACAGCTCAAATCCCAAACAGCACTGATTAAATAATGCGTTCCACGTCACCCCACTGTGTTCATGCAGTGCTTCTGACATTATTCCCTTGTGCAGACATTCCCTCATCTTTCACCAGCAAGCAGTACACCACTGTGATGTGTGCTTCGTCACACCAGAGTGTTCATACGGTGCTTTTGAGCATCATTACACAGTGAAGGCAATCTCTCACTATTCACCAGCACATAGAATGCAACCATAATTGGTGCCATGTCACTGCATTGTGTTCATGCAGTGCTTCTGAGCATCATTACACAGTGTGGGCAGCCCCTCGCCTTTCACCAGCATGCAATACACCACTTTGATGGGTGCCATGTCACCCCACTGTGTTCATGCAGTGCTTCTGAGCATCATTACACAGTGTGGGCAGCCCCTCACCTTTCACAAGCATGCAATACACCACTTTGATTGGTGCCGTGTCACCCTACTGTGGTCATGCTGTGCTTCTGAGCATCATCACACAGTGCGTGCAGTCCCTCACCTTTCACCAGCATGCAGTACACCACTTTGATGGGTGCCATGTCACCCCACTGTGATCATGCAGTGCTTCTGACATTACTCCCTTGTGCTGATATTCCCTCATCATTCACCAGCAAGAAATACACCACCATGCAAGGGCGTAGCTACTGATACTCCAAGTAAGCCATGGCGTATCAAGTTTAGTAGCAGAGGGTAGCAAACAAGCTGGTCAGCATTGCTCTGCCCTTTCTAGTCCATCATGTTTAAATTCCTTTGTTTGGCTTTGCAGGCTTTTTCTTTTCTCTTTCAGCTTTGTTTTGGGGGGGGGTGGCAGGGTGAACCATGGACGTTCAAGCTGAAGGTCTCAATTAGGTCTGCATGGTCTGCCTGCATAGTGATTGACTGCGGCATCGGGTAGGGGGAGTGGCAAGTCTGAGGCAGCGAGTTTAAATGCCCCAGCAAAGTTAGAATACAAACTATTAGTTCAATTGTACTAGGAGCCAGAGAAGCAGTAGAAAACTGAGGAGAAGCAGACGGAAGAACAGACTCAGAGCCAGCTAAAAGAAAAAGACTTCATGTGGAGTGGCAAGTGAAGCAAATCTGCCTACCTGCGGTGGAGAGAGAAGAAATTTCTGCCATGGTCTTGGACTAGTGGTGCCTACAAGTGGGCAGCAAGCACCACACTAGCAGCGCAGACAGACAGCAGGTCTAGTGTGGGAATCATCTGATTGGAGCCAGGAGCCTTGGACACGAGTCATGGGGGGGGGAGATGGGCAGGCATGAACAACAGTAGGGGAGGGGGTAGCAGCGTGGTACGTTGGTGTACAAATTTGAAATGCCTGGCTACACCCCTGCCACCATGATGTGTGCCTTGTCATACAGAGTGTTCATACAGTGTCTCTGAGCATCGCTCCCCAGTGCCTGCAGTCCCTTACCTTTCACCAGCATGCATGCAGCACATCACTATGATTGGTGCCAAGTCACCTAACTGTGTTCATGCAGTGCTTCTGAGCATCACTCCCCAGTGCATGCAGTCCCTCACCTTTCACCAGCATGCAGAACACCACCGCAATTGGTGCCATGTTGCCTCACTGTATTCAAGCTGTGCTTCTGAGCATCCCTCCCCTGTGCAGGTAGTCCCTCATCTTTCACCAGCACATAGTACACCACTGTGATGGGTGTCATGTCACCCCACTGTGTTCTTGCCGTGCTTCTGAGCATCACTCCACAGTGCAGGCAGTCCCTCACCTTTCACCAGCATGCAGTATGCAGCTCTTATGGGTGCAATGTTGCCCCTCTGTGTTCATGCATTGCTTCTGAGCATTGCTCCTCAGTGCAGGCAATCCCTACCCATTCACCAGTCTGCATTACGCCACCACGATGGGAGCTATGTCACTCCACAGTGTTCATGCAGTGTTTCTGAGCATAACTCTACAGAGCAGGCACTCCCTCACCTTTCACCTGCATATAGTGCACTGCCATGATTGGTGCCATGTTGCCCCACTGTGTTCAATTTGTGCTTCTGAGCATCACTCCACATTGCAGGCAGTCCCTCACCTTTCACGAGCACGCAGTACACAACCTTGTTGGGTGCCATGTCACCCCCCCCCGTGTTCATGCAGTACTTTTGACATTACTCCCTTGTGCAGGCATTCCCTCACCTTTCACCAAGCAGTATACCACCATGATGTGTGCCTTGTCACACCAGAGTATTCATAAAGTGCTTCTGAACATTGTTGCACAGTGCAGGCATTCTCTCACCATTCACCAGCACACAAAATGCAACCATAATTGGTGCAATGTCACCCGACTGTGTTCATGTAGTGCTTCTGAGCATCGCTCCTCAGTGCAGGCAATCACTACCCATTCACCAGTCTGCATTATACCACCATGATGGGTGCCATGTCACCGCGCTGTGTTCATGCAATGCTTCTTAGCATCAATCTTCCATGCAAGCAGCTTCTTACTGTGTTCACACGGTGCTTCTGAGCATTACTCCTCAGTTCGGGCAGTACCTCACATTTCACCAGCACACAGTACACCACCTTGATGGGTACCATGTCGCCCCACTGTGTTCATGCATTGCTTCTCAGCATCACTCCTCCATGCAAGCAGCTCCTTACTGTGTTCACACGGTGCTTCTGAGCATTACTCCTCAGTTCGGGCAGTACCTCACATTTCACCAGCACACAGTACACCACCTTGTTGGGTACCATGTCACCCCACTGTGTTCATATATTGCTTTTCAGCATGCTCCTCCATGTAGGCAGTCCCTTACCATTCACCAGCACGCAGTACACAACCGTGATGAGTGGCATGTTACCCCACACTGTCCATGGGACAGAGCTGTTTATCACCTTCAGCACCCTGACTTGCTCCTATCTGGGCCAGTCTTCTCAGCCTCATCACCCACCTTCTCTGTGACTTACCTTTTCTGGTGGTCCTGTCACAGGACCTTGGATCAGAGCTGCCTAGTGATTGGTGTGGGGCATGCTAAAGGGCAGGCCACCACTGTTCTACAGTCGGAGGGCTTTCCCTCCTATTTTCTCCCCTACTGGGTCCAGACATGTGTGTACTCAACTTCCATGGAGACACCTCAGGCATCCAGGTGTGGTGTCCCTTCCCATGCTGTCCCATGATACTGCCACCTAGATTCCTCTCCCCGTCCTAGAGATGTGCATTCTCCCTCCCAGGCCATTCCCCAAGCAACCCAGGTCCATTCCTGAACCTGGGATGCTGGCACGGCAGTCAGTGGCTAAAAGCAATTCAGTCAGTGGTAAAAGCTTGAAACACAAATAGGTAGACAAACCTAGAACTGGAAACCAGAACTAGACAGAGTAATGGCCCCATATTAAAAGGTATTAGGCTGCCCCTTACAAAGTTCCTTTCCTTAGTGCAAATTAGAACAGTTCATTAAATTTTTTATACTCAAACATGTTTGGAGCAAAGTGTGAGTGCCCCGAGCATGTTTGAATATAGCCCCCCAAAATAAAAATGAGGCACTAAAATGTGCACTCAGCACAATTCACATCCCCCTGCTGGCCAATTAGTGCAAACTAGCACAGTTCACAAAATTTGCTATACTCAAACATGTTTGGAGCAAAGTGTGAGTGCCCCAAGCATGTTTGAATATAGCCCCTAAAAGCAAAAATAAGCGCTGAAACGTGCATTCTGCAGAATTCATGTCCCCCTGCTGGCCAAAGAGAGATACAGTATTTGGCCACTGAAAACATACAGGCTGTGACGGAGACAACTCATTTAGGACATTCCAGACCTGTTAGTGTTACAGTAGGTACAGTCAGGATCTCACTAAAAATGAGATACTGCACATTAAAACTGACCTATCCTGGGTAACTACATTGTAAAAAATGTATGAAAGCAAGACTCCAGTAAGAATTAGATTCTGCATTTTATCTGTGCTAACTCTGCTAAATATACTGGAAAAATGTATAAAAGCAGGACTCCACTGAAAATGAAATATTGTAGCTGCTCTATCCTACTAATGACACTCACACTCCGTGTGTGTGCACAACTGTTATAACAGCTGTGTGTGTGTGTGTGTGTGTGTGTGTGTGTGGGTATACATTTTCAGAGGGGTGTGTATGTCCAGAACCAAAAACACTCATTACCTTGAGGTTTATGGTATTGTCTTTTTTCTGCTATTGTGGTGTAAATGTGGGACTTTTACATTATTTATTTATGTATGTGTATGTAGTTATTTATTTATTTCAAAAGTTTCACCAGGAAATACATTTTCATTTCCAGATGCATCCTGGGGGGAAGGGGGAAGAGAGTTGTAAGAATAACATAGATCAATAACTTAGACAATAAAACATCATACAGAGATATAAGATAAACAGTACAAAATGGACATGAACAAGATTCATCAAATGGGTAAAATTATAGAAACATTTTACAAGGCCATGGCAGGAATATATCCCATGGGTGCAAGCAATAGTACATTTCAACGGTGAGGGCACCAGGGGAGAAGGTGCTGAAGGAAGGAGTGCAGATGTGGGGGGAAGAAGGGAAAGTGCAGACAAGTGAAGGAGGAAGAAGAGAGGGAGAAGGGTTGGTGAGATGGGTGGAGGGGCAAGGAGGCGGAGAAAGAGGGGAAGATAGGAAACTGAGGAGCGTGGAAGGGCTATGACTCAAGGGCAGCCACAGAAGGAAGTGGTGTGGTCATCAAGAAAGAGGGAAGAGGGTAAACTGAGGAGTGGGGAAGGGCTATGACTCAAGGACAGGCACAGGAGGTAGCGGTGTGGTTGTTAAGCAGAGAGGAGAGGTGGAATCAGTGGTTATGGGAAGAGAGTTCTAAAGTTTAGGAAAGCGGAAAGAGAAGGCAGCCTGACCAGTGAAAGATTTTACATCACAGTGATACAGCTAAGTCACACTTTAATACTATATCTCTTCTCTCGCATCAGTCATTGCCCTACTTTTTATTTTGATAAGTTGATAACTATTTTTGTTTTTTGTTAAGTTCCACAACTTATTGCTTGGTAACTTATTTTTGTCAATTTATTCTTAGACATAATTGTCATCTTTATCTGTGTTACATTTATTCCATTTCTATAAACTTTCTATTCTGTATTTTTGTATCAGTTATTTTTTCCCCTTTCCCCTTCCCCCAGGAAACATCTGAAAATGAGTTATTACTAGCTCAGTATGTCTTTCTTCGTAAAACCTTTGAAATAAGTAAGTCTCTTATCACATTAATGCTTTAGCAGCCATTGTGGCTCTGACCAGAATTTGTTTCTTCAGAGAGTACCAATCAATTCACAAATAGCACATAATGAAGTTCAGAAGTAGACATGATATTCAATGTGTGGTACATAGCTCAGTGTTTGTGTATACTTATGAGCTGAATGGTATACGCTTGATGTTTACAACTTGAGCTTTGGCGTTTCTCTATATCCCACCCTCTGTGGTATACTGTGTAGGTGTAAGATTTAAGACCCAGTGCAGAGGGTGAGACAAGAGTGCTGGAGAAGGAGGAGGAGGAGGCAAGGGAGGATGGAGGGTGTTTTCAAAACGCTCGAAGCTGAGCAAGCGGAAGCCTGAGGTTTAAGAAAGGGATATGGGAGCAGATATTCCCCCCCATTGAACCTCATGCTAAAAGTCTTCCAATTCAATGTGTGCTGCATAGTTCAGTGCTTGTGTATACTTATGAACTGAATGGTAATGATTGATGTTTATAACTTGAGCTTTGGCATTTCTCTATATCCCACCCTCTGTGGGATACTGGGTAGATGTAAGATTTAAGGCCCAAAAAGAGAATTAGTGTAGTAATTACCTACTCCAACTCTGGAGAGTGTGACCAGTAGCATGCAGGAGAGGAAAACCCCTCTTTGGGGGAAACCTCCAAGGACCCATGGCTACTGACCTGCCCGTCCTCTGGGTGTACGAAAAGGAGAATAATCCTAAAGTGGGCTGAGGTTTTGGTTGTGATCATGTTCAAGAATGAAGTCTGAACTTGCTGATCAAAGAGTCCTGTTTCCGAGATCGATGGTGAGCAGGAAGGTCAACACTGAAGATGAAGGTTCCAGCAGATGAAAAGAGATCCAACTTGGAATGCTGTCCGCATGAGAGACGATGGTTAATCCATGTCCAAGGTAGCTGTAAGTGAAGCAAATGTAAAGCGTACATAGACAGTCTGCTTGGCTGGTGGAATGTATGCCAAAGATGCAGATTTGGAGGGACATAGAGATCATAGATGATGAAATGGCTGGGAGTGTTGCATGGCTAGGAACGATGATAAGGTAGGAGTGTTGCCCAGCTGGGAATGATGATCAGGTAGGAGTCTATGCAATTTGGGAGGCTTGGATGGAGCTGTTGTAAATCCATTAAAACATTAGGGTATGATCGAGTACCTTGTCATAAAGGAGAAATTGTCCTAAGATGTCCAAGGAATTGAAGTATACTTCACCGAGATGTCCAGCGTAGAAACTTGGGCTGGAACTAGAACAGAAAGAAAGGTGGATTGCAGTAGAAGAAGTGAATGAATTGATGAAGTAATGTAGGCCCGGACGTGGGCTAGCTGGAGCATGGGAACCCATGTAGGTCTGCTGTATGCAGTGTTCGAATGCTCGAGCGATCGAGTAGATCTCAGGTGGTCAGACGAAGGAAGGCGAGACTCCCACGTGGGTCTGCCTTAGTGAAGATGGAATTACGTTTGAGTAATGAGAAATGTCCCCTTGAAGGGCACAATAGATTCAGGATGGCGAGACCCCCACGTGGGTTTGCCATTGCCACAGTATAGTATGATCGGAGGGAGGTAAGGAGGCAAAACCTCCGCCTGAGGCTGCCTGTAGATGACAGAGCACCACAGCTGAGCATTAAGCAATGCCCCATTGCAGGCTTGATTGTGTTCAGATGGCGGGACCCTCCTGCAGGTCTATCATTGCTGTAGTATGAAATGATCCAAGATAAGAAGGGAGAGACCCATTGTTGGGATGGCTGGTCCCCACATGGTCCACCATTGCCGTAGTATGAATAGTCCAAGGTAAGGAGGATGAGACTGGCATGTGAGTCCGCCTATAGTGATTTGGAAATAGGTTTGATCTATGAGCAGGGCCCCCTCGAGGGGCTTGTATGTTTGGGATGGTGGGACCCTACGTGGTCCGCCATCGCCATAGTATTGCACTGTCTGAGTTAAGGATGGAGGGACCCTCCCCCATGGGTCTTCTATTGCAGTAGTAGCGTATAGTCCAATGTAAGGAGGACAAGACCTCAAGTGAGTCCACCTGTAGTAAATGGAAATGAGTTTTGAGCAATGAGTAGATGCCCCCTAGTGGGCATGGTTGATTGGGATGGTGGGACCCCACATGGTCTGCCATCGCTATTTCATTGAGTAGACCAAGATAAGGAGGGCGAGATCCCATGGGAGTCTGCTTGTAATTATATGGAACTACGTTGAGCAATGAATAAGGCGCTTCATGGGACATGCGTGAATGGGATGGCAGGACCCCACATGGTCTGCCATCGCCATGTCATTGAGTAGCCTGTGGTCTGCCATCGCCATAGTATGGAATAGTCCAAGGTAAGGAGGGCAGGACCCCCATGTGATTCTGCTTTGATGAAGTGGAATACATATGAGCAATGAGCAAAGCCTCCTCATGGAGCGAGTATATTCAGGGTGGTGGAACCCCACATGGTCCACCATCACCATATGAAGTAATAGTCCAAGGCAAGGAGGGTAAGACTCCATGTGAGGCTGCCTGTAATAATATGAAATACTTTGGAGCAGTGAGCAGGGTTCCCACATGGGGCATGCACGATTGGGATGGCGGGACCTCACGTGGTCCGCCATCACCGTAGTATTGAATAGTCCGAGGAAAGGAGAGCGAGACCCCCACACAGGTCTGCCTGAGGAAGTAGTAGAATTGGCATATTGAGCTAGGCCCCCAAGTAGGCTAGCGTGACCAGCAGGAGGCTAGTTGCTGTGTAGGTTATCCATGCAGGTTGAAGGACTCATCGGCACATGCAAGGGTCAATTATTTGACTGTCATGGATACGTATGTTGAAGTCCAGCTCATGAAACCGCTGTATGGTTCTTCATCTTCACAGTGTCCTACTTTGAAAATTATACCTCACGTGAGGAAACGAGAAGTGTATGCCATATTTCTGGGTAGGGATTACCTAAGGAAGTGCGGAAGGTGGTTATCGATATGTAACCATGGATGGAAGGCTGTGCATCATACCTCCATGAAATCCTTCAGAAATTTAAGAAACAAAGTTAAAGATATGCTGTAGCAGCCACTGAGGCATTGGAAACAAACATTGCAGTAGGAATGCAAATAGTGCACTCAAATGGGAATAAAGCCCATGCTGTGGGCTAGAGGGGTGCAAAGGCTTAGAACATGGGTGGCCCCATTGGTAGAAACAGCAAGAAAGGCTTGATGGGTCAAAGTACTTACGGGAATGCCAACAAATGCTGCCTCAGCATTTTCATGCATATGTGCACTGGTTCAAGGATGCTGCAACTAGTATTGCCCGTTTTATTTAGACTCAGTATTTGAAGTGACAGGCACAATAATTCATATTAATGCAGATACCAGCAACTGAGTTGGAAACAAACAGTTGCCAAGTGTAAAGTGATGGTGAAATGACCAGGACGATGTTCAGTGTCGGGAAGTCACCAATCTGAGTCTGCATTAGACACCTGAGGAGAAACAGTTTGGTGAGACAGATCGCAACTGACAGCCCGATCCTGGAGCAGACACACAGGCAGCAAAATGCAGGATGCTAGGGAGGCTACCAGCATGCAGGAGCAGAGCCGGATGCCGAGGAGGCGTCCCCCAGAAATGCAGGCTGAGCTGCGGTGTAGCAGAGGCAGGCAAGAGGCTTGGGTAACGGTGGGGTCACATGATTTGTCTGAACGGGTAGGACGCGTTCTTCTCAGCTCCACTCCTCAGCTCAAGTTAACAGCTTATTTTACCTAAATTTAGAATTATAATAGAACAGTGTAGTAGCTGAGTAGTGTCGGCAAAGTTTTCTGCTTCTTACCTGGTCCATCTGGATTGCAGTTGCTGTGAGGGAGCAAACTAGGAGATTGAGTCTGAAATGCAGCCTGTGGGCTTGACTCATACCCCGCCACCTATGCCAGAAAAGGCCAAGGCAGCTAAGAAATCAAAAATGCAGCTTATGGCCGTCACCAAGCCCAGTACAGCTCATACATCTCTATCTGAAGAAAAATTTCTTTAAGAGCTCTCCCCTAGAAAAGAAACCCTTCTCAGCATCACAGGCCAGCTAGCCACCCTCCAAAAAGCTTCAGAAACATTATCTCACAGAGTCGGAGACATAGAGGTGAGAACCAGCTCATTGGAGGACTGGAGGGCCCATCAGGAAGCCAAAACGGTGGCCACTCGTAGGAGAATCTCTAAGCTAGAAGATAAGATAGAGGACTTAGAGGGCTGCAGCAGACGAAACAATCTACTTTTAATCGGCCTGCCTGAAGGATCGGAAGGTTAAAATCCAATTATGTTTATGCAAACATTTTGTGAAAAAGTGGCTGGCCCATCACCTAATGACCCAGGCTATATCATCAAGCGGGCCCACAGGGCACTGAGACCTGCCCCTCTGTCGAATTCACCACCTCGGCCTCTGATTTTCAAATTGCTGAACTTCCAGGGCAAGGTTCATATTTTGGCCCAACTAAAAGATACAAAAGAATTACTTTGGGAGGGCAATAAGCTTAGGATGACCCAGGATCTACCCCACTCAGTGAGGCCGAAAAGAGCAGAGTTCAGCCTAGCAATTTTGAAACTGATGGCTGCGGAGATCTGCCTTAAAATGCTGTACCCGGCTCGATTGCAAGTCAACCACCGTGGGAAGCTGAAAACCTTTGATTCAGAAGCCCAGGCAAAGCTGGAATTGCCTAATATGTTCCCAGATCTCTTTCAAGCACCATCATGACTGTCCCTTGATATGTGCAGAGGTTTCGATTTGCTTGGGTACTACTAGAAGTTTATGGTCTTGTGCAAGTTTATAACTTTTAAAAGGACAACATTTTGGTAGTTTTATTTTAAGCTGAGACGCGGGGACTGGCTTTATCAAGACACTTAGTTTGAGTACGTGCTGGACTCTGAGGGCTATACACAGTAAAACTGGGCAATCGGTCTGTCAACCCATGAAGCATGAGGGTTGGGTTGCTGGAGCAATGCAAGGGAGTGAGCAGCTTGGTGCGGGGAGTTTGGCAGGGGAGCCGGGATGCTTTGCCTTTAGGGGTTGCTATCTCCGAGGTGAAAAGGTTAAGGTAGGTCTGTGTTCTTGTCTACTGTTGGGGTGGGGGCAGCTGCAGGGATATGTGTTAAGACTTCCCCCAGGTATCCTTCTGGTGGTACTCTGGGCATTTCTGTCAGCTGCATGGGAGCATAACTTTCCAAGGGCCTAGAGCATTTTCCCCAGATTCCTCTGGGAGTGACACTGGGTGCGGACGGCCTGATTCTTGGTAGGTTCCTAAGTAGACTGTGGTGGCGGAAGGGGAACATGCTATGAAACTTTAATGGAGGTTCTGGTGTCAAAATTGGCAATATAGGGTGTGCTGGGGTGGGAGGTTGGTCTCTCCCTCCTCCCCCCTGCAAAGGAAAACAAAAAACGATGTATACACTAACTTATGAAACAGATAGATATTACACAGGGCTAAGGGGCACTTTGCCATTTTGTGCTCAGGAAATAAACTTTTTCAGTAATGGCAGCCCCAAGTCCTAAAGTATATCTCCTTCCTGTGACAGGGCCTGAGGTGTAACCCTTTCCAACCCACCCAGTGTTCTGGTTCGCTTCCTGCAGCCATGTTCTATTTCTACGAGTGGTTGTCCATGAGTCCCATGGGGATGGTGGGGAAGAGGTAGCCAGCTGTGCCTGCTGCTTGCTCTGGCCTCACTGAGATGAGAACTGCAGTTTCTGCTCTTTTCCTGATGCGTCAAGGGGCAGGGCAATGCTGGGGCAAATTATCCACTGCCTTGGCTTCCATGCACCGAGCGCACACGCTATTACAGTCGACCTGGGCCCAGCATGACATATTGTTTAATTAGAATAAGTTCTTTCTTTCCTGATCCTGCTTACCTTTGGGGGGGGTGGATCTGTTTATATGCACTTTACTATTCTATGGTGTTTCTAAGACTGTTAATATTAAAACTACTCTGTTAATCATGGGGTTGGATCGAGCTGGGGGCGGGGGTGGGGCCACTTGGTGGGGGATATTTATCATGGCAGAGAGATGGAGCATCGGTTTGCAGGGCTGGGGAAAATAATGTCTTGATATGGGTATAGAAAATGTAACTATGTTGCTGTCAATTTGTTCCATGGCCTGGGGAAGGGAGGTAGTGGTGGGGTGGATGGGTAAGGGGAGTGCGTTTTTTCAAGGGAGGGTTCCGACTATGGGGGGCCTTGAGGGGGAGCTTTGGGGAGGGGTTGGGGGGATGGTGCAGTCTCCACTTTTGCAAACAGGCGGGCGGAGATTCAGGCAACACAAACTGTAAAGGGTAAACATGAGGTCCATATATAAATTTATCTCTTGGAATGTAAAGGGTGCGAATGATAAGTGGAAAAAATATATGATTTTACGTCATCTTAAGAAATACCAACCAGATGTGGTGTTTCTACAAGAAACTCACCTCATACAAGAAGATAAACAATACTTTTGCAGGGAGTGGGTCGGTTGGGCATTTGAGTAAGAACCAGTAATAAAAGGGGTGGGGTAGGTATCCTAATCTGAAGAGGGCCCCCCCTTCCAGGCCCTCAGTGAATGCAACAACCCCAAGGGCCACTACCTCCTGCTTCATGGGTAGTTGGGCCTCACAGAACTACTGTTAGGAAGGATTTATGGTCCAAATACAGACTCTCCAGAGTTTTTCTCTATTCTTTTGACCCAACTACTGGCTTTCTCCCATATTCCTCTCAACCTTTGCGGAAACTGGAACCTAGTATGTCATCTGGAGTTGGATAGATCAGGTCTATGCTGCAAAGGTCTTTCTCCGGCTCAACAGGGGTTGAGAGAGCTTATGGACTCGCAGGGCTTGGTAGGCCCATTGCGAATGTAACCCCCCTGCAAATGCGGGGTTCCTAAAAGTCACCTAGTAACTTGTCTCATGACCCCAGACTGGATGGTGTTCGGCCATTAAGCCATTTATAAGTGAGTGCTTTTAAAGCCTCTAGTACTGTCTCTTTAAGAGTTGTCAGCTCGCAGACCTAATTAGTTTGCATGGGGGACCGTGTGTTCTCCTGCTCGAGTCCCACTCGAGCCGCTGACAAGGTGCTTAGTTTTTGCCGTCACTAAGCGGGCAAAGCGAGTACTTCCCAGGGCTATAATTGTTGGCTCGAAATATGTTAGAGTGGTAATGGAAATGTACTTTGTCTAACCTGCTTTTCTTGCAGCTGGGACTTTGTGTGCTTTGCCCCTCCATTTTGGATCGGAACTGCCGCTTGGATCCAATCAGGAGGGAGGGGCGCTTAAAATGGAGTATTGAGCAACCAACCAGGATTAGGACTCTCTCGGGAGCTGGCTGCCAATGGGGAATATGGCCAATGATTCTGGGAAGTGAAGTTCTGGAGTGGCGCCGCATCTGCATTAGGGAAGGCGTGCACTGGCATCTGAAGCCTCCAATTGGGTCGGTGGTGCCTGAGTGTGATTCCCTGCCCAACGGCCAAGAAGGCAGAGGAGTTGTGGCCGTGAGTGAGGAAGGAGCTCCGGGCTTCAGCGCTGCTGAGTTTCGTGCGGGAAGCGCGTGTGAAGGCCAAAAGTCGGGCGGCTCATTCGCCGTGGTGATTCGGACTGAATCCGCTGTGTACAAGGAACAGAAGAGGCTGTGCAGCTAGCAGCCAGCAACCAGGCTCACCCTGTAGAGGACTGGAGAATCTGCTTCATCGCGCTCGGTCTGTCAGGAGAAGTGAAGCTGCACTGTGACTTCCCGGGTTGGCAGTAAGTGCGGTTGGGATATAAAAGCAGCTGCCTGGTATGGTAACCTTCTTTTACATATAGATGTGTGGGGAGTGTTCTGATCACAGGCCTGTGTCTCCTTGCAGTGTGAAAGGTGTTCTACCACAAGAGTCATGAGTAAAAATCAGGGTAGCTCCCTGCAAGCTGATCCATTGAGTTGCAAGTGTTTCATCTGTTTCCCTCTCTTGCTACACTAACTGAGCCTACCGCTCCGATTACAAATTGAGTATTGTGCAAGTGTTTTCATCCTCAGGGCCTCAACTCAGCTGCACTGATCTTGGCTCAGCCCCTCTTCCTGGGTACCCAGCGACAGTGACTTGTAGGACTTTAGCCCTGTGCACAGTGCTCTGAATATTAGTGTGATTGAATCAATTAACTTGATTTCCTGTCCTTGTTACTCTCCCCTAATAAATCAGATTTGGTTGTGTTGCAAAGTTACACTGCCTGAACTGTGTGTCTGTGTTGAAATGCTGTACAGTGGCTATTGTATTACTGCATCTTACTTACAGGGGTCCCCAGAGTCAAGCTGATCGAACCAATCCTGGGGTAAGTATATCATAAAGTGCAGGCCTGTTATTAACTTGTGTGGGCCACTAGTGGGAAGAAAGGGGGGTTGCAGTGTCCCAGAGGGCTGTGACCAAGTCATACCAGACTGTCTTAACCCCCGACCTCTGGGTGGAGGCACCCGCCATTGGACCTAGTCCCCTTAACCTGTTAGCAGTTACGCAGGCAGGGGTAGTAGCCCTTGGGATAGCGCCACCTGGGGGTTACACAAATATTAAACCCCAGTGATAAACAATACACCTTCTTTTCTCCCCCTCATAAATCATACTCACGTATTGATTATTTCCTGATTTCTACCTCGAGTGTTCCAGGACTCCTGTCCTGCAATATCCTGCCTACAGTAATTTCTGACCATGCGCCGATCTCAATGGAGCATTCATTAGGGGGGATAGAAGACAGGGACAGGGACAAGGCCTGGCACTTTAACTCTAATCACCGGAATGACCCCCAATTAGTTAAAACCATTACTGATTTCATCCAAAATTTCTTTTGGGGAAACAAGGGAACAGTGACTTCTCTGGATATGCTCTGGGGTTTGGTGAAATGTGCAGTGAGAGGAGAATGCATAAGGCTTTCCACCAAGCTGAAACGGCAAAGAGCTGAGCAGACATGGCATGCTAGCCCGGATCCATGATTTAGAACACCGTCTTTCAGCTTTGGCCGACCATAACATGTGGACTCGACTAAATGCCCTCAGGGCCCAATATTTTGGACTTTTAGCTGAACAGGCTGATCTCGCATTGCAAAGATTCAAATTCCGGTACCTGGAATTGGGTGAGACAGCAGGCAGACTCTTAGCCTTAAGGCTTAAACAAATTGAAAGCCAAAGCATGATCCAGAATCTTCAACCAGTCCCAGGTGGTGAAGTCTTGTCTTGCCCTCATGACATAGCTGAGGCGTTTCACCAATTTTATAAATCCCTGTACATCCCAGATGGGGAAAACCCTGATGAGGATCTAATAAATAGATTTCTGGATTCAGTGGCACTGCCCTCTCTTTCAAAGCCCCAACAAGAGATCTTGCAAGCCCCTGTTTCCCTGCTTGAAATGAGGTGGGTGATTGGACAGCTTCCTAAGGAAAAGGCCCCAGGCCTGGATGGATTTAATAATACCTTTTATGCCACCTTCAAAGGAGACTTGGCACTGTTCCTGACGAGGCTGTTCAATTACCTATGCCAATCTGGTTTATCAGACTGCTCACTCACCCAGGCGTGGATAACTGTTTTACCTAAACCTGGCAAATCACAGTTGGTTCCGGGAAACTATCACCCCATCTCTCTTTTAAATACTGATCTAAAAATCCTTGACAAAGTTTTGGCCAATCACCTGCTTAAAATCTGGCAAGGTCTTCTTAGTTCAACCCAAGTGGGATTTGTGGCAGGGCAGTTGTCTTCAGACCACTTGAGCATGGTCTTACATCTAATATCGGTCGCAGGAGAGAGAAAAATTCCCTCGGTTCTGGTCTCACTTGATGTAGAGAAGGCCTTTGACCGTGTCTCTTCACCCTTCATGTGTGCCACTTTGCAGAGGTTTGGCTTTCCTGCTCATTTTTGTGATTGGTTCAAGGTCATTTACCATTGTCCTATGGCCAGAGTCCACTGTAACAGAGTGTTTTCTACCCCCTTCCCTGTGGCTCGGGGCACCAGGCAAGGGTGCCCTCTCTCACCCTTCCTCTTCAATCTGTATCTGGATCCTCTCATCCGTTCCCTCCAGAATAGCCCTGAGGTCATGGGTATCCAAGTGGGCAATGACAGGTACAAGCTATCGGCCTATGCAGATGATCTCTTGCTGTACCTGAAGAACCCTCATACCTCTATACCAGCTGCTGTGGGCATCATCAATAAATTCTCCCAGATGGCGGGTTACAAGCTCAATCTGGATAAACCCAAAGTCATGCCCCTTAACATCCATGAAAGAAAATAAGGGATCGAGAATCTGGGCCTTGCTTGGGAACTCAAAGTTCTCACCTATCTGGGAATTAAGGTCTCTTGCTCTCTGTCCAACCTGGTTAAACTTAATCTCGCCCCCATTTGTCACATTATTCAGGCGGACTTACAAAGATGGAAATCTTTACCACTCTTATTATGGGGGTGGGTGAATGTGATAAAGATTAATATTTTACCTAGAATACTTCACCCATTGAACATGGTGACTCCATTTCTCCCAAAGTGCTGGTTCCTTCGATTCTATCCTCAGATGGTTTCAATCTTACCTCACGGGTAGGACTCAGAGAGTGGTGTCTGGGGTTTGTACCTCAGCTCCATTCTCCCTGCCCTGTGGGGTTCCACAGGGATCCATTTTAGCGCCTATGTTGTTTGCAGTGTATATGCTGCCATTAGGAGCGATTATTAGACGGTATGGCTTGAGTTTTCACTGCTATGCAGATGAAACTCAGCTATACATTTCTTTTGTCCCTGAACAAGA
Source organism: Neoceratodus forsteri (assembly GCA_016271365.2). NCBI lineage: Eukaryota > Metazoa > Chordata > Ceratodontiformes > Ceratodontidae > Neoceratodus > Neoceratodus forsteri. The sequence goes on from CM028131.1 coordinate 234,101,006, forward strand.
CAATGCTGTCTCAGTGCTCAACGGCTGTCTGACTGAAATCCAGGGCTGGATGAATATGAGCTGGCTGAGGTTGAACCCTGAAAAAACTGAGGTGTTGGTTGTGAACCCAGGTCGTCATGAGGAGGGTGTGCTGGCAGGTTCACCTTCGGGCTTGTGGCTTGGAGGTGTCCAGCTAGCCACCTCAGATCGGGTACGGAACCTGGGCATTATGTTTGATGACTGTCTGACCTTGAAATTACAGGTGTCAGCAGATGTTAAAACCTCTTTTTACCATCTGAGAAATATCATCCGTGTGAAACATCTGGTTTCTCCCGATGATCTTCCAACGTTGATTCACGCTTTCATTACCTCCCGCCTTGACTACTGCAATGCCCTTTATCTAGGGCTGTCGGGGGTTGATATCCACTGCTTGCATCTGGTGCAGAACGCGGCTGCCAGGCTATTGACTGGTGTTTCAAGAGCCAGTCATATAACGCCTGTGCTCCGCGTTCTGCACTGGCTGCCGATTAAGTGGTGGATCACCTTTAAGGTTGCTTTGCTAACCTATAAGGTCCTACATGACCAGGGACCGAGTTACCTGAAAGATCTACTTTGTCCCTACTGTCCCTCCCGTCCTCTCCGATCCACCGATGAGGGATTGCTAGAGATTCCCAGGGTACGTTTGCAGACATCGGGAGCAAGAGCATTTAGCTTTGTTGCTCCGTCCCTGTGGAACTCTCTAGCTCATCGGGTATGAGATTGCCTAACCATTCAGAGTTTTAAAACTGCCTTAAAAACTTATCTTTTTAACCAGGTTTTTGTTGATTGATGTGGTTATTTCTTATGTGGTTTTTATATTGTTCTTTGTTGGAATTTATATGTTGTTTATAATAATTTATTCTATTTTATGTATTTTATTGTACAGGCACCTTGGTTTTAGAAAGGCGCCTTTTTATAAATAAAACTGATGATGATGATTACAAGCTACTCTTTCAGAGTTTTTATGGAATGGGAGGGCAGTATGGAGGGTGTATTCTAAGTTGAACTATCGAAAAGATCTGGGAGAATTGAGGCTTCCTAACTTTTTTCTCTACTACTGTGTGATATACTGCTGTAAAATCTTTAGGTGGCGTGCCAATCTGGAAGGCTCACCAGAAGATTACACCCTTCAATGGATCCCCCTGGAAAGGCATTTGTGCCGCTCTTGGGGCCTCGATCTAAATTGTCTAATATGCACCAAAATCTCTGAACTCCCTACCTCTTTAGAGAGTTCCCCAGTCTGGTGGTCTCTCAAAGCTCTAAGCCAGATTTCCCCCATTTTGAATTTATCATTGTACAAGGATCTGTCTCAGCCTCTCTTTGGTAACCCACATGTCACAATTGCCAACCGACCCATTCCCTTGAATTTCTGTCCAGCTCTTAGTAGAGCACCTACATCATCCCTGATCTTGGAGGGTAGAGTCTGCTCACCAAACTTACTTCAGGAAAGGTCCTGTATTTCCGCCTATCATTTCTTCAAACATTTACAACTGTGGGGTTCAGTTTCCTCCTTTCTGGGCCCCTCTCCTTGGCAAGACTCTCCCAAACCCCTCCTGCAGGAACTCATAGATGCAGCTATTTAACCTCACTCAATCTCCAGGTTTTATATCTTACAACACCATGATCCCAATAGGCAAAGGGGAGTTTGTTTTTAACGGAGGCAGGAATTAGACCTCAAAATGGATGACAAGGAATGGCGAAAAGTCTGGAAAAATATGTATAAATATGTTAAACTAGACCGACTGCAATTTTTACAATGTTGCATTCTACACAACTTGTACTTTTCTCCCTCTAGGCTATTGCTTCTTGGCAGAATCAACTAGGGGCCTTCAAAAAAGAGATGGAGCCCTCTTATAGTCCTTTTACCCATCACCCATCATACGCAGTACTCACGACTCTTAACACTTAAGGGGATTGGGGATCCCCCTTGTTCAAAGCATCTCCCATCTGTAATATGACATGAATGGTTGCTCTAATCTTCACCGGCCTGGCAAATACAATGCTAATTCGAGTACGCTTCTAATATGAGGTATATATGGCAGAGGCTCCGTGGGGGGGGGCAGAATGGGTTGGGGGAGGGGGGAGATTTCACCTTAAGATGTGGATGTGATGTCCCGATGAGGCCAGAACTGTAGTGGTCCTGGACTCAACAATCACCTGGTCTTACCAATTTATGGTCTTGGCTGTCATGGGTTGCTTAATCTAGTTTGTCTTCTGTATACAGGGGGAGACGTTGTTGAAGCTGTTGACTTGAGTCATGTACTGATATGCTGTGGTGTATTATGTTCTAAAAATTTCAATAAAGTATATTAAATTGAAAAAAAAGAGAGGCTAGGGTAACGACTGCAGGGGATGCAACTGGAAAGGAGCAGGACACAGAAGACAGGCAGCAGCAAGGAGAGAACTGCGGAAGGGACAGCCCAAAAGAAGGAAACAAACAGCAAAGCCAGGTATGAACAAGGGATGAGTCGGAGGGGGGAAGACACCCAACGGCTCCAAAAGCAAATGAAGGAGAATGGCAGAGCAGCAAGGAGAGGAGGGAACAAAGAACGAAGCAGTGAGAAAGCAAGCACAAGAACACAAGGTAAGGGAGGGTAAACAGATGGGTGGGGATGCAGAGTCACCACCAGGATGGAGGAGGAAGGGAGAGAAAAACCAAAAGAAGGGGCAAATGAGGAAGGGGACAGAAAAGCAAGCAAAGCACGACCACATCCCTACAGTGCGCAGTTTCGAAACGCTCAAAGCTGAGCGAGCGGAAGCCTGAGGTTTAAGAAGGGGATGTGGGAGGAGCTATCCTCCCCCCCCATTGAACCTCAGGCTAAAAGCCTTCCAATTGTTAATGAAAGTGGCAGTATGGTTTCACCACTAAACACAAAAATAGCTATTGGTCAAATAATCAATTAATTAATTGGCTATCAATAATCTAATACAGTATAAAAAGGAACCATGGGACATGCAACAGCACTTACCCCTCAAGGAGAGGCTGGTCAAAGTACTGTTTTTCCTTTGTTCCAGGTTTTCAGCAGCTATACAATGTATGGTGGTGCCAATATGAAAAAAATAATAAATATTGGATAACAGCATCACCTGGCCTGTGAGTGCAATCTTTTTCAAGGAATTTTGGCAGATGCTGGTGCTTGTGTTTGTGGAGATTGTGAATTCTTCTTTAAGTGAGGGTGTTTCCCAAGATCTCTTTAAAGGTGCCATTGTGAAACCTCTCCTGAAGAAGACAAGTTTAGATCCTAACGATCTTGCAAACTACAGGCCTGTCTCTAACCTGCCCTTTGTGGGAAAAGTTATAGAGAAAGTTGTAGAACACCTGCAGAAATTCAAACTCTACAAGCCTCTCCAATCCGGTTTCTGATCTTGCCACAGCACCGAGACTGCCTTAGTCTGGGTCATGAATGATCTGCTTCTAGGGAAGAACTGGGGAGCAGTATCTATCTTGGTTCCCTTCTATCTGACATCAGCATTTGATGCTGTGGATCATGAGGAGTTAGTTGAGCATCTGAGGAATTTCTGTGTTTTTTCTGGTACACTTTAAAACTGGTTGAGGTCTTTCCTGGAAAATCACCACCAGACCATGGTGTTGGAAAACTTTCAGTTTGCTCCCTCCCCAATCATATCTGACATCCCTTGGGATTCTATACTCTCTCTTCTGTTATTTACAGTAAATATTCTTTCTCTAGGAGACGTGATCTGAAAGTATGGCTTGAGTTTTCACAGCTGTGCAGATGATACTCAACCTTATTTTTTCGTTTACACCTGGTCATGGTAATCCAATGCATGTGATTGAGAAGGCTATCATGAAGGCTATCACAGAGATCAGGAACTAGATGAGTTCGATTTGGCTGAGATTCAATGCCAGAAAAACCAAGTTTCTTCTGCTGGACTCGAATCACTTGGCCTCTTTGGCAAAAGAAAGTCTAGGCCACACTGCAGATTAGGGAGGTAGTTTGCAATCTGGGTGTAATCTTTGACAGCTACTGTAATTGGCTTTAACATGCCAAATTTCTGCTGTCATTGGAAGTGTTTTTAACACTTAATGAATATGCTGTAGCCAGACTGTGTCCCTTTCTTGACCAAAGCGATTTGCGCACACTAGTGCAAGCATTCGTTACCTCATACATTGATTATTATAACATGCTCTACTATGGCTTGCCAGCTACTCAGATTTGCTGTCTTCAACTACTCAAGAACTTGGCAGCCAGATTATTAACTGGTACATCTAGACTTTTGAGTTGTACCGACTATCAATAATGTGGCGCACTGAATTAAAAATCCTTCTACTACCAGCCCGGTGGTGTGGAGGGCTGAGGCATTAGGTGCCTCACTTGCTGCCATGCCTGTGACCTGGATTTGAGAATGGGCCAGGGTCTCTGGGGGCCAGCTAAGGGAAGGAGGATTGAGTATCCCATGGACTGCTCTCCTCCTTTGGGGAGAGGGGGATAGCATGGCATGCTACACCAGTACTACCCAGTGGAGGCTAGGTGGAATGACATGCAAGAGCCATTTTTGGGGTACCTACACAGACACCTGTAATGTGTGCATGTGTCAGCATGTGCACAAGTGTGTGCGGCTCAGCCCGATGGGGAAACAGAGAAAAAAACCAAGAAAAAGGTATGTGCACTGACTGTCGTAAATGACAGCATCAGTGCCCTTGGATCCTACCTCATGATGATCCCTGCTGGCATGATGGTGGGGGGAGGGGAGGGGAGGATCGGACTGGGGGTACTGACAGGATACGTGAAGCAGGGAGTAAGGTGGTGGCTGAAAAGGTCAAACAGCTCTATAAGAAAAGAAAATCCTGCTGGCCTGTAAGGCCCTAAATGGATTGGGTCCCCTCTATATTCCTGAGCAGCTGGCAACCCATTAGGAGGATTATCAATGGCACCAAAGTTCTCTGTTCAGATACCCTGGGACCTTTCTTAATTCCACCGGCAAGAGTGAAGTCTGCTGGGGATTGAGCATTTTCTGTAGCTGCCCTGAGACCCTGGAATATTGTCCAAAAATCCATCCATTCTACCGCTTTAGTTGAAAGTTTCAAATCTAAATTGAAGAACTGGCTGTTTAGACAGGCCTTTCCAGGGGATTAATAGCTCTGACAGATTTATGGCTATTTTCTGAGCTAGGTTTTATTGTTCACTTATATGACTTTTTGCTATTGTGTAAGCAATTTACAATTGTGGTTACTTTTGTTTTTTTTTATTCTGTTTTTAAGGCACTTTGAGCCCTGGAAAGGAACTATAGAAATAAAAACCTATCCTAAAAGGGAAACAGTCTGAAGACATAGTAAAAAAACCTGTGCAACTATTTGGGGAGAACTATTGCATCGACTGACTCAGTTTGGGATAGGCACCAGGGGGAGGGCGGGCAGCAGCACAGCATCCCGGATCAGCCAGATGCATTGCTCCATAGTGTACAGAACTGCTGTTTAAACAGTAGAGGAAATTGTAAGAGATGCAAAGTGTTACAACCTGTTAATCTGTGAAAATAACAACCCTGTCAGCAGGGAGCAGATTGTCTATCAGGGCAGTTACATATGTGTGAAGGCAGACAGAGGCAGGCCTTTTTAAAAGCTGATTGCGATTTCACACTAGTGCTTGTTATTTCTGCAGGTCCTAAGCAGACTTTTAAAATAAATGCCCAAGTGGGGTAAAGGGAGATCTCACAGGAGAAAGGCATGAAAAAGAGCACAGCCAACACCCTTACGTGAACTCAGCAGTGACAGTGAGTGAGAGATGGCATCCGTAGGGGAGTACAAAGAGGGTTCCATGGCCAGGAGGATACAGGAGTCGGTAGCTGTCAAAGAGGTCCAGATAGCCTGGATGTCCCCTTGGGAGTTAGCAGTCAAGGACATATACCATGCCAGACCAGGTTGGATCACCCCCCCAGTGTGACTTCTGTGACTGCGGAGGGGAGGATGTATTTGCACTGCTAATATGTGAAGCCTGTTGCAAAGGGGAGTGTGGGCCCAACCCCAAGGTTACCACCGCTGATGTAGGCACCGGTACTGAGTTATAGGAATCGGGGAGGGAGGATTTAGCTTAATGGCTACTGAAGCCCTAGTCCCCTGTCACTGCATCCTCCCCAATGCCCCTTTCCCCCCTTGGGGGAATGTTGCTAGAGAGAAGGATCTCAAGGAAGTGGCTACTGAAGTCCTTAATCTGAAAAGTCTTTTAGATTGGTTGTTGCCCCTAAGCCAGCGGGGGAGGGGGGGAGGTGCATGACATGTGGGTATACCTCTAAGTCATCTAAAGGATCAGAATGAGAGAGACAGTGCCATCATGCTGGGGTTGTGAGAAGTTCTACCCCAGCATAACCATCTGCCACAGGGCTCTGAGAAATACATGAATGACTCCATATTACTTCGAAGGCCCACAGTTCGGGACACTGCCATGATGCCCGATACATCTGCAACTGTTAAAGAGCCCCCAAAAGGGGTGGGGCCCAAATGACCTACATCCAAACCACTGGTACCAGAATCCCCTGTGGCTGTAGAGACTACTGGGGTGGTTCTGCCTCCTTCAGGCCACCCACACAGTTACAGGAGGGGGAAGATTTTCTGATAACCAGACCTCATGAAGAAAAACATGAAATCGCAGTGGGGGTGCCACAACTGCAAGCACTCCCTGACTCAGGCCCACTGGGGAAAGAGCCCCCAGATGAAGATCCAGAAACCCGAAGCCAAGCACTAGCAAACCCTGCAGCTGCCCCTGACTCAAGAAGAGATCTTTGCTTCAATAGCTGCTCACAGGAGAGGTGGGTGACCCAACTCCGGGCCTTTCAAACCAACTCAACCAACCCTGGACAAGCCCCACACAATATCAAGAAGATACCCCCCAGTCTTAGGCACTAGAGAATGATATTTAGGCAGATCAGAAGGAGTACCCAGACTATGCATACTCTCATACTCCTGAGTGGCTCTGGGACATAAATGAGCACAAAAGAAATGAATGACTCCATGAGTCAGGCCTTGAAAAGATTAATTTCAAACATGGGTTGAATGAAAAAAGTGACCTCTTCCACTTGGAAGAAGCCAGAGCACAGGCCCAGTCCCTAGTACCTACCTTGCACGAGGGTTTGGCCATCAGGAAAAGTGACTTCCTGCATGTGAATCTAGAAAGAAGGACACCACTGTATTTTGTGGACACTCACAACTCGGTGGGGAATTTCTACACAAAGCCAGACCCTAATTATTATTATTATTGAACCAGATGGCAAAGAGGTAAACCTCAGGTACTGCCTAAAGACTGCAGATGTTCCAACTCTTTTTTTTTTACATTTCTAACGGAAAAAGAAGACTTCCTGAAGCTGAGTGAGCATCTTGATGCCCATAACATATTCAGCGGCAGGAGAAGGACTTTGCTCCATCAGCACCAGAGGTCGGGTCGAAGAGGAGGTTTCAAAGCACTGGAACAGAGTATCTTGTCCACCCCACACCACAGACTTCTGAGGGCGATTTTCTATCTTCCTCTTGGAGGGTGGTGCCTGGAGCACTTAGACTATGTTGCATATGAACTTTTCAATATAGCCAAAGCCAGTTCTACTGTATACTGAGACTTTGAACCTTCCCCTAGATGGATCGTTAGGGTCCCTTCCCCCTGTTACTGGGAAAATACAAAAATATTAAAAGAGTCAAAATATAAAAAATTGGCTTAGCCACCAAAAATAGTTAGCAAAGTTGTGGGTTTTACATTTTATTCAACTGTTTTTCTAATTCCATAACGCATTTCAAACTATTGTTTTTTTACGGTTTCATAGAAAAACATTTTTATAGTCTAATAATAATTATCTGTTGCAACAGTTTGAAACTAGGCACTACCTTTAAGGCATCTAAATTTTAAAGGTCACCCCTACAGGGAATAGAGCTATTAGAAATTCATTTTAGGGAAATCTAAAATATAAGAACTGTTATTGGATGTGATCTTAAGGTACAGAATTGATGAAAAGGGTACAAAACAAAATGTTTTACATGATAACCTGTCAAGATAACAAGTCTGGGGACTTTCTGAGATGTCACGGTAGTGATGGGAACTTCGTTCTGAAGCTCCGCTCATCCACCAAGTTAATCCTTGCCAATCCTCATCTCTTAAATCACATTCCTGTCAAAGAAACATACAGTTAAAGAGTTTCTAATGTGGCAACAAGACAGCAACTAAAAGAAATCCCAGATAAACTGTAGGCTGGAGCAGAAATCGACAGAGGTTACAGATGCAGCAGTTACTCCTCCCAGGTCACCATACTCTCATTGCCAGACAGGGACCATGAGGAGAGAGGGAAGAGATATATAGCATCATGTCCAAAAGACTTTGTTCTGAGCTAAAAAGTATCTGTGCTGCCTTGCTGAAACTGGAATCGATGGCAGCAGAGGGCCATAGAGACCTGTGAATTGTAGAAAAATGAACCACTGCACTAGAGGCCTGTATAACTGAGTACTCTTCCATAACAGACCTTCACATTGAAGCACTGCTAAGCCTCTGCAGTAGAGAACTCTATCTTGAACATAAACTAGAGGATCTCAAAAATCAGAACAGTCAAAATAACATCTGAATCCATGGCATACCTGAGAAAGCAGTAGGGTGACATGATCAAGTACACAGAAAGGCTTCTTAAGGAATTACAAACATACGAAGAAGCCAGCAGAATAAGGCTATTTGATCTACCTAGTCTGCTAGTATTGCAGGGTCCACAGCTGAAGCTATTGATCCTTCCCCCCCTTCCCAGTCCTTCAATCCTTTATATCTGCCCTCCCCTGACCCTTTCTTTCCCTTTAAGTCTATCCCAGCTTCTCTTGAAGCTGTCCACTGTCGTCATCAAGACCACTTCTTCCATCAGCACATTCCAACTGGCCACCACCCTCTCGGTGAAGAAATGCTTCCTAGCCTCCCTACTATACCTCCCCCCACCTTAAGATTGCGTTCCATGTATTTCAGTTGCCACTTAACTTAAAGAGACCCATGTTATCCACCCTCTTTATCCCCTTCAAGTACCAGAAGGTCTCAATTATGTCTCCTCTCTCTCCTTTCTGTCAGGGAGTACATGTTCAGGGCTCTCAACCTCTCCGCATAAGCTCTACCCTGCTGGCCCCTGATCATCTTAGTTGCCTTCCTCTGGACAGTCTTCAGCAGGCTAATGTAATTTTTAAGGTGTGAGTACCAGTACTGCACTCCATACTCCACATGTGGCCTCACCAGTGACCCATGCTCAGTGGCAGTATAATGTCCTGTCGCCGACTGCTGATCCCCCTGGCTATGCAACACAACATTTTATTTTCCCTAACTGCTGCTTTCCTGCACTACGTGGAGTGCTTCAGATTGCTAGTGATTATCAATTCCAGATCCTTCTCCTTCTCTGTTGCAGATACCTAGATCCTTCCCGGGTAGTACTCTGTCCTGGGATTCTTGGCTCCAATGTGTATAGCATTTGCATTTCTTTGCATTGAAGCCAAGCTGCCAAATCCCAGACCACCTCTTATACCTTCTCAGGTAGTTCTGTAGGTCCTGTATCCCTTCAGCTATGTCCACCCTCCCACAGAGGTTGTCATCATCCACGAATAGGCACATTTTGCCCTTATTATCATCCCCAATATCATTGATGAAGACAACTGAATAACACTGGTCCCAGCATCAAACCCTGCAGGACCCACTGGCAACCTCCGTAGAGCTAGATAACTCTCCCCCGACCACCACCCTCTGGGTCCTGTTCCTTAGCCAGTTTTCTACCCACCTGGTCATCTTCTCCCCAATCCTGAGATCTGCCAACTTCCTGATCAACCTTTTGTGGGGTACAGAGTCAAAGGCCTTGCTGAAGTCTAGGTAAAGGATATCCACCACTTGGCACCTGTCCACTGCCTTTGTTACTCTGTCAAAGAAGTCAGTTAAATTCATTTGACATGATCTTCCTCCCATAAACCCATGCTGCCTTGCATCCTGGAGACCATACTCCTCTAGATAGCCTACAAACTATTCTTTAAGAATGGTCTCCATGAGCTTTCTCAAGATTGAGATCAGACTGACCAGTCTGTAATTCCCTGGATCATCCATGGGACTGCTCTAATGGAGGGGCATCACATGTGCCATACTTCAGTCCTGCAGTAACACACTTGACTCTAGTGAACTACTGAACAGGGTTCTATATGATAATGGCCGTGAAACCCCCCTGCTTAATGATTACTAACTCCAGGCGGGTGCATGTCGGGGACTCATAGAAACATAGAAGTTGACGGCAGATAAGGACTGCAAGGCCCATCCAGTCTGCCCATTTCTTTTTCTACCTTATAAATGTGCCATTGGCCTTTGCTCTGTCAATGGCCTATCTATTCATACTCATCTGTATTGCTCCCTTATGCCTATCCCATGCCTGTTTGAAGCCCTGCACTGTATTCATATCCCACCACTTCCTGAGGTAGGCCGTTCAGCATCCACCACCCTTTCTGTGAAAAGAGCTTCCTCACATTACCCCTTAATCGGCCTCCTCTAATTTCATGCTGTGTCCTCTTGTCCTGCTATTTCTCTTATATTGAAACATGTTAGACTCTTTCACTTTGTTAATGCCCTTAAGGTGTTTGAATGTTTCAATCATATCACCTTTCTCCCTCCTTTGCTCTAGGTATACATATTGAGCTCTGTTAATCTGTCCTCATTATATGTTTTCTGAAGCAGTCCCTGCACCATTTTAGTTTGCCCTTCTCTGGACTGCCTCAGTTTGGTTAGTATCCTTGTGAAGATGTGGCCTGCAATTACTGCGCATTGCACCAGATGGGGCCTAACCAGTGTCTTGTAAAGAGGGATTATTACCTCCCTCTTCCAACTTGTGATACCCCTACTAATACACCCTAACATCCCCGTAGTCTTACCTACTGCTTTAGTTGTCTGCTTGAATGATTTCAGGTCATCAGTGATGATGATGCCCAAGTCTCTTTCTTCCCTTGTGACTGCCAGCAACTCCCCTCCCAGCCTATAGGTGGCTACAGGGTTTCTCTTCCCTATGTGCATGATTTTGCACTTCTTTGCATTAAACCCCAGTTGCCACTCTTCTGACCATTTTGCTAGTTTATCCAGATCTCTTCTCATTCTGCCCACCCCATCTGGATCATCTACTCTGCTGCAGATCTTGGTGTCATCTGCAAACAGACAAACCTTACCCTCCAGTCCATCTGCAATGTCACTGATGAAGATATTAAAGAGGACTGGCCCCAGGACTGATCCCTGAGGTACCCCACTTGTGACTTGCATCTCTTCTGACTGTATACCATTTACCACCACTCTCTGTTTTCTGCCCGTCCACCAGTTTGGCACCCAGTTGACCGACGTCTGACACACCCCGAGCCTACTGAGCTTATTAATCAATCTTCTATGTGGAACAGTATCGAAAGCTTTGCTGAAGTCAAGATAGGCAACATCAACTGCTCCCCCTTGGTCCACCACTCTGGTTACCCAGTCAAAGAAATCTATGAGATTAGTTTGACAGAACCTTCCTTTTGTAAACCCATGCTGTCTTGGATCCTGTGCTCCTATGGATTCCAGGTGTTGCACTATCCTTTCCTTAAGGAGTGCCTCCATAATCTTGCCCACTACTGAGGTAAGACTGACTGGTCTGTAGTTCCCTGTCTCCTCCCTGCTATCACTCTTGTGGAGCGGGATCACATGAGCTCTTCTCCAGTCTTCTGGGACCTCTCCTGTGCTCAGAGACTCACTAAACAGTTCTGATAATGGCTCTGCTAGCTCCACCCTTAGCTCCTTTAGTACCCTGGGATGTATGACATCAGGTCCATTCCCTTGTCCAACCTGAGCTTATCGAGCTCTTGTTGGACCCTTTCTTTTGTGAAGGGACTAGTGCTCACCTCCCTCCCCCCTCCGTGTCCATGGAGCTGAGCTGTGGGTCCTGCCCTGCCTTCTCTTCAGTAAATACTGAGCAGAAGTATCTATTTAGGATAGATGCTTTTACATGGTCCTCCTCCTCACACGCCCCCTTATCTCCTTTGATCTTAGCAAAACCCCCTCTGGACTTTTTCCTTTCACTAATGTGTCTATAGAAAGTCTTGTCACCTTTTTTCACTGTCTGTGCTAGTGTTTCCTTGGTTTGGGCCTTTGCCTGCCTTACTGCCTTCCCTGCATTCCTTAGGGAGGTTTGGGTATGCCTCTCTATCTTCATCCCGCTGCGTTCACTCCAGATTACGACACTCGCTATGGGGGTGACACTCCAGATTGCACAAAAAAAAACATGAGAGTGTCAGCCAGCGGCAACATCTTTCTCCCCAGTCCCAGCCCCGAATCCAGTACCTGCTGCGCGGAGCTAGCCACCCTCACCACCACACTGCATGGCTGGCTCGGCTGCAGCAGGCACACTACCCCCTGAGAAACTCTCTTCCCTATCTCTCTCCATTCCCTCACTATTCTCCCCATCCAGTCACCCTCCCCTGTGGTCGCCTTTGCATAGGATTCCTACCCTTGCAGGGTAACCCATGAGGATAGCGCTGTTTGACGGTCGCCTCATATTCAGTCGCTATCCTCACTGGATACCATCAAACAGGTCCACTATAGGCTCTGCAAGCTCCTTTGGCAGTTCCCTCAGCACCCTTCAGTGTATGCCGTATGGGTCTAGTGCTTTGTCTGCCCTCAATGCTAGCAATGCTGAGTGGGAAGAAACTTTGCTCTCAATATCATTAAGGCACATGTGGCATTGGTGGCTCCGCCGAAGGATTCAAAAGCCCACCCTAGATCATTTATCCTTGTCTTCTTAGATTACGAGACGAAAATGGAAACAGAAACATTGAAACATGGAATCTGATAATAGGTAAGTACCGTTGGCCCACCCAGTCTGCTCATTTTCCCTACCTATAGTGTCACCGAAGAAGCTACTTGATCTCCAGCTCTTCCTCCCCATCACACTTCCTTTCCACTAAGGCACCCTTATGCCTATCCCATCTATTCTTGAACCCCACCACTGTTTTTGCCCCCACCACCTCTGTATGAAGACTGTTCCAGGCATCCACCACTCCTTCTATGAGGGAGTGTTTCCTCACATCCCTCCTGAATTTGCCTCCCTCCATTTCATTACATGTCCCCTTGTTCTTGAGCATCTTTTTTTCTGAAAAATGCTTCCCCTTGTACCTTATTTACCCTATGAGGTATTTATAAGTCCCTATCATATCCCCCACTTCTCTTTTTTGGGGTGTATATGTTGAAGTCCTCTAGTCTCTCCTCTTAGGGCTTCTGTTGCAGACCCTACACCATTTTTGTTATCCACCTCTGGACAGCCTCTACTCTATGTCCTTCTGGAGATGTGACCTCCAGAACTGGACACAGTACTCTCAATGGGATCTCCCCATTTGTTCTATATAGATGCAAAACCACCTCCCTTCGTCTGCTGGTGATACCCCTCCCTATGCACACTAGCATCCCACTGGCTCTCCCAATTGCCTTGTCGTGCTGCCTGGCCACCATTAGGTCATTAGGTAAGATTTCCTCAGATCCCTTTCCTGTTTGGTGGTCATCATTACCATCTCTCTCATTTTGTATTCAGCCTCTAGATTTCTGTGCTCTAAGTGCATGAGTTTACACTTTTTTGCATTGAAACCCAGCTGTCATACCATTGACCACTCTGTGAGCTTTCTCAGGTTTCTGTGCATTCTTTCCACCCCAGCTGGAATATCCAACCCATTGCAGATTTTGGTGTCATCCACAAAGAAGCAGACTTTCCCTTCCAGCTCCTCTGCAATGTTACTCACAAATACATTAAAGAGGACCAGCCCCAGTACTGATCCCTGAGGCACCCCACTGGTTACCTTCCCTCTCTGGAGTGAACTCCATTTACAACCCCTGTTGCCTATCCCTTAATTAATTTCATGTCAGGTTTATCATCTTTTGGACCTACTCCTAAGCTGCCCAGCTTCCTTGTGAGTCTCCTGTGTGGAATGGTGTTAAATGCCTCACTGGGCCGGCCCAGTGGCATGAAGGGTTGAGGCGCTGGAGCCTTACCTCAAACCACGCTGGCAACCTGGGTTCAGGAATGGACTTGGGACGCCAGGAGCTGGCAGGGGAAGGAGAGGATTAAGCATTTGTAGGACTGCTTTCCTCTCCTGGGGTGGGTTGTGGGTCGACGTCGTGCTGCAGTGGCCTCTGGTGGAGACCAAGAGCTCTGCAGACACACTTAGAAGGGAACAGTAGAAAAGCAGAAAATCTGCTTTGGGACTGACCGGATGGCGGCTGCCGGTCGACCACTGCCACCAATGCCCTGAAGAAAAGCCTTCACCTCTGCAGCACTCTGGGCCCAAGTATGTGTGCTGGGTGCCCCCCCAGTGCCTTCCCCCTCGGAGGAGGGGGACTTGCCTGGCAAAGGGTTACATCCGGGTTACCCCAGGGATGGTTGTGATTTGAGGTTGGATGGCTCAGGAAGGGACAGGCGGAGTGGATGGGACCTAGGCAGCCTGAAGGAGTGGTGGGTCACGAGGCATGAGGGGAGAAAAGAGATAATACATAAAAAAAAAAAAAGCCTCACTGAAATTTAGGAAGGCCATATCCACTGCTCCACCCTGATCTAATTCCCTGGTCACCCAGTCAAATAAATCTATTAGATTTGTTTGACATGACCTCCCCCCCATGAAACCATGCTACATCCGATCTTATAACCCATTGGATTCAATATATTCCACAGACCTATCCTTCAGCAGTGACTATTAACTTTCCCACCACCAATGTCAGGCTGACTGGCGTATAGTTGCCAGCAACCTCTCTGCTACCACTTTGGTAACGTGGGACTACATCTACCCTCCTCCAGTCACCTGGAACCATGGCTGTTTCCTGTGATCTGTTAAATAGGACTGTTAGAGGTGCAGCCAGTACCTCACTGAGCTCCCTCAATACCCTAGATGCACCCCGTCTGGCCCCTTTACCTTGTCCGCTTTCAGATTTGCAAGTCTCTTCAGGACACTCTCCTCTGAAAAAGGACAAGTGTCCACCTCCCTCCCTCCCTCCAGTGCTCCTGTTACTTTTTCATGGCCCCGCCCCTTCTCTTTCCTCTGTGAATACTGAACAAAAGCATTTTTCAGGATATCTGCCTTATCCGGTCCCCATCTGCATAGTCCCCTTCTTCTCTTCTTAACCTTAGAAGCCCTCCCTGGTCTTCCTCTTTTCACTCACATGCCTAAAAATCATCTTGTCTCCTTTCAAGACCCCCAGGCTATTCTCTCCTCAGTTTGTGTCTTTGTGCGCCTTACTGCTTGCCCTGCCTCCTTCTGTTTCTCCTGATACACCTCCCTATTGTCCTCCCTGTGCATCTCCTTATACCTTCTGAAAGCTACTCTTTTAGCCTTTTTCCATTCAGCCACTTCTTCTGAGAATCATACCAGTCTCTTTTCTCTTGCTTTTGCTTGCTTGCTTGGCACAGAGGTTTGTTGCTTTCACTATGCCCTCCTTTAGCTTCGCACCCTGTTCCTCCATCCCACCCATGTAATTCCCCCCCCCCCCCCGCCAACCAGGTCATCCCTGAGGCATTCTCCCATCTTTTTAAAATCTTCCCTCCTGAACTCCAGGGCCCTCACCCTTGTGTGGTTCAATTCTGCTACCTGCTTTAGTTTGAACCATACTGCATGGTGATCACCAGTCCCCAGGTGGCCTCCCACCTTGACATCTACAGTACTGTCCCTGTTAGTGAACACTAGGTCCAGTATTGACAGAGAGTCCAGGATGTCCCTGCTTCTAACTGAAGCTGTAGTGGGGAGGCTCCAATCTACATCTGACAGATTGAAGTCCCCCACCAGCAGTACCTCCCTCTTTTATGCTATCTTGCCAATGGCTTCTACCAGTACCTTATCTAAAGGCAGAGTTCCTGTCCAAGGAGATTGCTGCAGCAACAGACAGACCAGCTCAGCTCTTCCACCCTGTTGATAGGCTATGTATTCCTGCCTGTCTTCGGTTTGGAGAAGCCTTATTACAGACAAGGTGTGGTGTTTGCTCTATTTTTTGCTGATTAGATTGCCTCCCTCAGGTCAGAGATGCGGTCAGCACACTCTAGTAGGATTTCCAGTGGTGGGCCTGATGTCACAGGCATTCAGCCTGTTTGACTTGACTTTGAACAGTTGGCTGTTGTGAAGGTCATCCAGGAGTTGAGGCCAACCAACTGTGGTTTGGATCCAGGCCCAATGTGCTTTTTAAAAGGGTGTGTTGATGTCATTGGCCTGGTCCTGGTCAGGATAGTCTGGTGTTCACTAGTGACGGGGGTCTTTCCTCTACCCCTGAAGGAGGTGGTGGTAAGACCGCTCCAGAAGAAACCTTCACAGGACCTGGACTGCCTTGCCAACTACAGACCTGTCTCTAACATTCTCTTTGTGTGGAAGGTTATTGAGAAAGTGGTGGCCCTTCGACTGGAGACCCATTTAACAGCTCATGACATCTACGAAACTCTCCAGTCAGGCTTCAGAAAGAGGCACAGTACTGAGACTGCCCTTGTCCTAGTGCTGAATGATCTCCTTATGGTGAGAGATCGAGGAAGTCATTCCATCTTGATTTTCCTCGATCTCTCTGCAGTGTTTCACAACCTGGGCCATGGGGTACTGATGAGGCGTCTGCGAGTTTGTTGCAGACTGGCAAGTACAGTCCTCTGTTTTGGCCCCCATGTTGTTCACGGTTTACATGCTGCCACTAGTGGACACTATTAGATGGTATGGGCTGAGTTTTCACTGCTATGCAGATGAGTAGCAGATGAGTATACTCGGCTATACCTATGTTTTGCTCTCGGGCAGCATGAGGTGATCTCGGTGTTCAATCAGTGTCTCACTAAAATCCAGGACTGGATGAGTGCCAACTGGTTGAGGTTGGATCTGGACAAGACTGAAGTACTGGTGGTGGACCTGGATCACCTGGGGGGAGTGGACAACCTGGACAGGTCACCGGGATTAGGCTTGGTGGCTCACAGTTGCTCACTTCAGTCAGAGAGAGAAATCTTGGCATTGTACTGGACTGCAGCCAGACACTTAGAGCTCAGGTGTTGGCCATGGTCCAGAAGGCCTTTTATCGTCTGAGAAACAGCACCAGGATTAAACACCCGATACCCCTGGGTGATCTGCCATCACTGGTCCATGTCTTTGTGACATCACGGCTTGACTACTGCAACGCCCTTTACCTGGGGCTATCAGGGGTTGATCCTCGCCACCTGCAGCTAGTGCAGAATGCTGCAGCCAGGTTATTAGGCGGGTTGTCAAGATCTTGTCATATTACACCTGTGCCTTGCTCTCTGCACTGGCTGATGATTAGGTGGTGGATCACCTTCAGGGTTAGTGTGCTGAGCTATAAAGCCCTGCGTGGTCAGGGGCCTGGTTGCCTACAAGATGTCCTGCGACCCTACTGCCCTACCCATTCCCTCCATTCGGTGGGCAAGGGATATTTGGATGTTCCCAGGGTACATTTAAAAACATCTGGTGCTTTCTCTTTTGCAGCACCAACCCTGTGGAACTCCCTTCCTCTCCCCCTGAGAGGCAGTTCCACGGTAGAGATCATTAAAAGTGAGCTGAAAACATTTTTGTTTAATCAAGCATTTCCTTCAAGGTAGATTTAGTTGTTAATAATTATTTTTTTTTTTATAGTATGCTATGCATTATGTAATCTATTTTAGCTATTTTTAAATGTTTTTGCATGCTTTAAAGTGCTCTGGGTCAAAATGAATGGAGCGCTATACCAAATAAAGTTGATTGATTGATAAATCCTCCCCCTTGCTGGAGGTCTGTAGATTACACCAGTGCAAATAGTGGCTCTGTTTCCCATCTCCAGGGTGACTCACAGTACCTCTGCCCCCCCCCCGATTCCCTGTATCTTCATCACTTTTATGTCTTCCCTCACATATAGCACCACACCCCCTCCTTTTCCTCCCACCCTGTCCTTTCTGAACTGAGTATAACCTGGTATGTTCAGTTGAGTTCAAGTTTATTTGTTCGACTTTAAAAGTCACTACAAATTTTTATATAAAATATCCCATAAAAAGCCAATACAACAATTTTGACATATTATAAATATTAAAACTACAAGAAATAAATTCCTATCCATAGCCATTAATAGAAGTGACATTTCATTATTCTTTCCTATTATCCTTGTTTAAAGGTTCTAAGCAATGCAAACTCTTCAGAATGGTTCTGAGCAGTACAACCACCCAAATAAAAAAAAAAAAATACCTCTGGCCACCGACACCATCCTCACGGGCATGGATAAAGGAGAGATAACTTCGGCTATCTTCGTCGACCTGGCTAAGACTTTTGACACGGTCTCTCATGCTCTGTTATTGTCCAAACTCGCCCAAGCTGGACTGACTGAGCCTGCCACCAATTGGTTCCAGTCGTACTTGGCAGGCAGGTCCCAGTCAGTCTGTATTGGCTCGGTAATCTCCACCTCACTCCCTGTTACCATCGGGGTTCCCCAAGGATCTGTCCTAGTCCCTTTGTTGTTTTCTATTTTCCTCAATGATCTGCCTGCAGCCTGCCCTCATACATCTATCCACATATATGCAGATGACATGGTGCTGTTTGCCTCTGGGCCATCCCCCACTACCACGACAGCCTGCCTGCAGGAGGATTTTGACTCCGTCCAATGCTGGTTCTGTTCAAATCAGTTATTTCTAAACCCCCCAAAAATTGTCTCCCTGACTTTCGGCACTCGGGCCAAACTGTCCCGTCTTCCAGCCTCCCCAACTTTCCATACATTAGAAGGCTACCCCCTGGAGGTTTGCACTTCCTACAGATACCTTGCAGTCTGGTTAGACCAGCATCTTGACTTCACTGCGCATATTGATGCTATACATAAGAAGCTACACCCCATGTTAGGTGAGTTATACATAATAAAAGTTGCAACCCACTACTCACTCAACTGGCTATCGTTCAAAAGATGATCCTCCCAATAATGGACTACGGGGATGTAGTCTACTGTGCAGCCCCATAGTCCTCCCTGACCAGACTAGACCCTCTCTTCAACTCCTTCTGCCGGTTCTCCCTGGACTGCCCTCCCAGTACACATCACTGAGACCTCTACCATTCCTTAGATCTCTCTTCTCTCCACAATCGGAGATTGGTACACTGTGCTAGAACCGCTGCAAAATTCTGGTCTCAGTCCCTCCCCTCCTACCTGGTGACCACCCTAAATGTTCTTCCCCCTCCAGCCTACTCACTCAGGAACATTGATTTTCGGCTACTTCACATCCCCCACAGGTCCACCAGGTCCGGACAGGCTGCTTTCAGCTTCAGGATGCCCAAATTATGGAACTCCCTGTCGGCCGATATTAGACACGACACCAGCACTCCACACCGTAATGCTCTACTTAAGACTCAATTCTGTACTACTTGCTCTTGCATCCTGCCCCACTGAAGTCCTTACAGCCTTGATGTCAGTTGTTTATTTGTCTTTGTTATTTTTTCCCTGTTGTTGACAACCCTGCTTATTGTTGTGATGTTGGTTGCTGGGTAAATATGTAATTCTGTGCGTGTTGCTACCTTGCCTATACTACCCTGTCTGTATATTGCTAGTTATATATAAGGATTTTGACTACTCTATTATGATTGTATTGAACATGAACATGTGTAACTTCTACTATTACTGTATCCTGCCTATCCCATATTCCCCCAGGGTGCATCTGCAATCGAGTGGTACACTGCTCAGTATGCCTTCCTGGTAAAACTCTTAAATAAATAAATACTACTAGTGACTTTGTGCTCTAATAGCTACTTCAGTCTGCCTAAATAGAGAAGTTATCATGTACAACAGAAATTACACTAAAAAAGTGCCCAATATACAGTAGAGGAGACCCAATAAACACACATCCATTACTATACCACCATTAGCTATCTGTTACTTTTCTGAGGCTTACCATGTTTAAAAGCACTTAGTGTGATACCTTATTTCCCTTTACATGGGAGCTCAGTGTATACTTAAAGGGTTAATTCTCTGGTGTATTGAAGTCCCCAGTTGAGGCATACCAGTTAGGCCCCCCTAATTAATCTGTCCTGGGCTGGCTTCCCAGAGAGGCTTCAATTGTGTCTTTTTGGTCCTGAGCCACCAACTTTTAGGAAATCAGATGCCCAAACAACATATGAGAAAGGATTTAGGTCTATTAGAGGAGTGGTCAGGTGTCTGGCAGTTGAGTTTCAATACTAAAAAGTACAAGATCATGCACCTGGGTCACAGAAATCCAAGGGAGGAGTACGGGATGGGTGGGGAAATTCTGGTCACCAAAAGTCAGGAGAGAGACCTGGGGGTTATTATATCTGATGACCCGAAGGTGACCAAATAGTGTGAAAAAGTGGTGGGGAGAGCAAACAGAATGCTGGGGTGCATAAAAAGCAAGAGGAAAGAGGTGGTGATGCCACTGTACGGGTCACTGGTGAGGTCTCAGCTGGAGTACTGTGTCCAGTTCTGGAGACCACATCTCTGGAAGGACATTGGCAAAAGAGAGGCAGTCTAGAGAAGGGCAACGAAGATGGTACATGGATTGCACCAGAAGCCTTACAAGGAAAGACTTGAGGATCTTAATATCTATTCACTGGAGGAAAGAAGGGTGAGGGAAGATATGATAGAGACTTTCAAGTACCTTAGGGGAATAAACAGGGAACAGGTGGAAAGCTTATTTCAGAGAAAACTGCATAAGAACAAGGCAGCATGATATGAGGCTGAAGGGTGGAAGGCTCAGGGGTAATGTTAGGAAGTACTTTTTCACTGAAAGGGTGGTGGAGCCATGGAACAGCCTTCCAGCAGAAGTGGTGGGTGTGAAAACAATACAGAGATTCAAGAGTGCATGGAATAGACATAAGGGTACCCTGGAGATTGTGCAGCACAGGAGAGCCGCAGATCAAATAGGATCTGGGGATGCAGCAGTGAGTAGGGAAATGGGCAGACTAGGTGGGCTATATGGTCCTTATCTGCCAACAGATTCTATGTCAATTCTAAGATATCTTGGGGGGGCATGTGCCTTGGCAAACCTAAGAAAAGGAGACTGAACGCTGAACAATGCTCAGAGTAAAGGTTCTTCACCTGTGTAATCCTCCGGCATCGACCTCTTACCATCTCATACCAAGATATTCATCCTGACAAAACGCCCAATGGAAGTTTGTCAAAATGGTTCAGTTAATTTCCAAATAACTAGGCGCATTTTGCATAATCCGTCTTGCTTCTCCTCCATATCAAATCTCAGGTCGACAGGTTCCAAGTATGTCAGCTGTCCCAGGACAATGTACCCTAGAGAGAAAGAGACAAAAGAGAAATACTCCTCTGGGCATAGTAACCTCAGGTATCTTTGTTAAGAGCCCACTATGTCCCCTTAGACAAGGATGTTGTACTTAAGTTAGGTTAATTATGTAGCATTTCATCACTCTCAGTGCATCAATTCTCTCTGGAGGTCTGTAGATTGCACCAGTGCAAATAGTGGCTCTGTTTCCCATCTCCAGGGTGACCCACAGTACCTCTGCCCCCCTCCCCAGATTCCCTGTATCTTCATCACTTTTATGTCTTCCCTCACATACAGCACCACACACCTTCCTTTTCTTCCCACCATGTCCTTCCTGAACAGAGTATAACCTGGTATGGCCATGTCCCAGTCATAGTTTTCAGTGCACCATGACTTGGTAATGGCCACATTATCTAGGTCAGCTTCTACCACGAAGGCCCTAGGTCCCGAATTTTATTATGTAGACTTCTAGTATTCACACACATGACCTTTCAGATTTTGTTACCACTATGTTTGTTATCCCCTTTTTTCCCAGATGACCTCCCTCTTCTCCCCTCATTTTTAATACTGTCATTCCCATCCCCCTTCATTTCTACCACCTGGCTTCTTGTATTTAGTTGCACCCTGGAGGATTCATCTCCCCTTGGGTCCTCCCTCACTTTGTACTTCAGTCTGTTTGGGGGCAATTTATGCCTCCCTGATTCCTTCACCCCCCACAGCTAGTTTAAATGTTCATTCAAGTAACACTTAAACCATCCACTGAGGACTACGTTTCCCCTCCCAGATGGATGCAGGCTATCACCCCTGTATAGGCTCATATCCCTCCAGGTTGGTTCCTAGTCCCCAGTGTAGCCAAACCCCTCCTCTCTACATTATGCCTTCAACCATGAGTTGACTATGGGGAAATAGAGGCAGGTTCTGACTACACAAAAAGAGGTGTGCAGTAAAGGCAAAAAAACACGCTTAGAAAATCCCACTTGACTACAGGTCTTCACTGAAAATTGCTCCAAAATATAGGAAACTTAAACTGATGTGGCACCCTTCCTGGCTAAACACAGGATCAAGGTTGAAAAAATGATCCATCACATCAGGCTTTAAAAGATCGAGTGGCAAAAATGGCAGCAGAAGAAGGATTTCCCCAGAGAAGTTTTGCTTGCTTCAAAAACCACTTGGGCCCACCTGAAAGCATGCTATAAGGAGACTGCCCCAGTTGGTTCCATGACTACAGATGATCCAGCTGCAGCTGCATCCACTTCAGGGCCAGGCACAAACATTTTAAAGAGACCTCTTATCAAGTCTAATTTAATTCTATGTGAGACACTCACCTATTTTTGGAGGGGGATATTATATGTGAAATCTTCATATTTCCAGTTGAGTGTGCTGGGGTTTGGGGAAGGAGTTTCGGGAGATGCACCGTTCATGTTGAACAGCGTTTCTGAGGGCTCTCTTACCTTTAACTGTATGGCTGTTATTATATGGTTGGAAGTTGTATTAGTGGTCCTTGTGTGATTCTTTGGTCTCTGTGGGCATGCTCCTCCCAAGAATGGGCCTCCTTTAGTAGGAGATTCTAACAGGACAATCAATCCATTGTCTCCCCCCCCCCTTTCTCTTTTTATCTTTATTCCCCATTGTTTTTTTCCTTTTGTATAACTATAGTAATCTACTCTCATAAAGGTTGCAGCCACAGGGGCAGTACTTGGCAAGTGATGGGGGTGGGCATAGTTTCAAAACTGAGATCTCTCAAGGCTGCCGGTCTGAGTCCTAATTTTATGCTTAGTAGGCTGGGCCACCTCTGCCTGCCACATGGAACATAGTTCAGTAACTGTTCGAACATGGGGGGGTGGTACTAGCTCTCTCCCTTGCTTCTAGGTTCTGCTGCATGGTGCAAATGAGTGTCTATCTGTTTTTGGGTGGGAATGAAGCAGTTTCCTAATGCTGTTGGCTCAGTTGGATTCTTAAGGAGAGGTCTCCTCCTAGGAGCTGCCAGGGTGGGCTGTACGGCTTATCACTTGCAGGAAAGAGGTGACTTCCAAAGCTATTTATATATGGTACTTCACAACTCAGATATGCCACAGCTACACTGAACACTCTGCAGGCAGCTGAGGGGGTAGGAGGAACCGTCCGCCATGTCCTAGCCATAAAGTGGTTGCATCAGAGATATTGTGCCATATCTGCCTGCTGCTTTTTTAAGGAGAGATAATTACTTCATAAGATGGTGGAGTTCTGAGGGGGTGGTTCATCTGGGGGGGTGCTCTGCAGACAGAGAAGCTGGTGGAGGGCACCTGTTGCCTGTCTCATGTTAAAGGGGATGGCAGTGTCTCTGGGATTTTATCTCCCATTTCTTCATTATGTTATAGCAGCAGGTGAGAGGGGAGAGAGATGTTCATGGACTGATACATTCTGCCTCATTGTCTGCTATGTTGAGGGGCAGCAAACCCTCTCATTGTGGTAAAGACCACAGTTACTTTGCGCAACCTATTTGGTGATGACTCAGTAGCAGGGTGTACTCCTGGTATGACCCCAGCCTGTCTGAGCTTGCACCTTAACGGACATGGCACAGAATACAAACTCTGAAGTTATGCAGCCATTTGGTTGAGAATTCAGTTCGCAGTTTTGGGTTTTGTTACTTATGTATGGAAATACTGCCCTTGCAGTTTGCAGGACTGATTTGCTGTTTATATTGTTCTTCTAGCAGCTATAGAAATATGGTGGTGGGGGGTAATTCCTTCCTGGGGAACTTGTTGCAATAGGAGCTTATGGCATTATCTCCTTTCAAATTTTTTAAGGAGGATTTCAAGGTATACACCTATAATGCGAGATTCCTGCAAGGCTTGAATAGGGACAGAGTGTAGATCACCTTTCTACAGGAGTCTCATTTAACACAGTCAGAACACCAAAAGTTGTGCAGATCATGGGTAAGGGAGGTATACAGTACACCTGCATGTGTGAGGCACATGCCCACAAAAGGGGGGTTATCATTCTCATTTATAAGAACACCCCCATTCAGGTACAGAAGGCTATCCAAGATGTAGATGAACATTGTGTGAAGCTTGATTGACTTTATAGGGACATGGCATGTACTTTACTTTATATGCCACCAACACCACTTCAGAGATATTGTCCTTTCTTAAGAGGGTTCTCATGGATCCTGTCACTAATCCAGATAACTTGTTTATTGGAAGGGAGTTTAATTCATCTATGCCAGGGACACTGGACCATAAGGAAAGGGTGGGCAGGGGAGAATATCAGTCAGGCAGATTGCTCACAAGACTGGCAAAGGATTTGGTGCTTATGGAGGTGTGGTGTTTTATGCATCCACAGGAACGGGGACTATACCTGCTGTTCCCAATGCCACAACTCCTACTCTAGAACTGATCATTTTGTCATCTCCTCTGCATGGGTGCTCACAATGACAGCATGCATGATTAAGAATTTTAACATATCGGATCACCCCCCCCCCCAGGTACTGGAGTTGGAAATAGTTCCTCTGCTTCATAACTCAACCTGGTGCCTTAATATTAGCTTGCTTAATGACCAAGAGTATAAGGACCACATGTGGGAGGTTATGTGTGGGTGGCAGTATAGTCTAGAGGTTAGAGTAATGAGTTGTAAATGAGCTTGGTACATCCAGAAGACCTGGGTTGATTTCCATAACCTCCATTTGCATACCGTGTGACTCTGAGCAAGTCATTAAACACTCCAGTGGATCTGGATCACCCCTGAAAACAGGCACTTGTGCCTAGTGGGCCTTTACCTGGTTAGAAACAAATAAAACAATCTCTGCTTATCTGAGGGAGAATCAGGACCAAGACACCTCAAAATCAATGGATTGGGACTGATAACATGTGGTAGTCAGAGGGGAGGTAATTAAATATGCCTCTAGACTTAAGAAGGCTAGAATTCCAAAGCAACTAGACTTGGAAAGAGAAATTTATGATGTAGAAGCTAAACATCAGATTACACTGGTGGAGAAGGTTAAAAGGCAACTAGAAATGAAGAAAAAAACAGGCCTTAAATAAGTTGTTGGATGGTACTATGGAGAAACATTTGCACTTCACTAGGCAGTGGTACTATGAACGTGGGAATGGGGGGGTCGGGGCAGCTATTAGCACTGCAACTCAGGAAGCAGATGGCCATAAGGGCAGTTCTGAGGATTAGGCATGCAGGGAACCTGGGAGGGGTCTGGGGGGGGGTACCAAGATCATACTAGAAGAATCTGCACAGTTCTACCAAATCCTCTACCCAGGAGATGGGGATGTTGACCCAGCACACTTCTTTCATGGTTTAAGATTACCAACTTTATTCCAGGATGCCAGTTCTGTATTGGACACTCCAATATCGGGGAGGAAATACAGGACCAGATAAAGGATTAGAAAAATATTACTCTCCCAGTACAGAGGTTCTGCCCCTGGAATGGTACCAGTTTTACTCTCCCACCTTAATACCCCATATGACACAGATTTCTAACAAAATTTTAGATGGGGGAGACTGTCACCCTCCTGACACCAGGCTTAAATTGCCATCTTATATAAAGCAAACAGGAACCCTATACTATAGAGTGGGGGGGTCATACCATTCGATATTGTTGTTGTGCACAGATATGAAGATATTCATGGGCATTTTAGCTAACACAATTCAGAATCACATCTCTGCTACTGTACACCTGTATCAGACTGGGTTCATTATGGGATGTTTTATACAGGATGACATCAGGCATTTTCTAAAATTATTTTCAAAAACAGTGTAGTACTGCACAACTTGCAGTATCAGTGGACACAGAAAAGGCTTTTGACAGGGTTAATTGGCAGTTTCTAAGTTACTGTATTATCTGCATTCTTTTCAGTTTGGCCCCAAATATCCCCACACGGTAGAAGCCCTCTACACTAACCCTGAAATGACAGTAATCATCAATATCTGCATTTCTGACAGATTCACTTTATGGAGGGGGACATATTTGGAGTGTCCTCTCTCCCCACTTCTATTTTCAATCAGCCTGGAACCATTAGCCATAGCAGTCTGCAAGAACCCCAATTAGAAGGTATTTGAATAAGACATAAACGTACAATTCATGAAGAGATTCTAGCAGCACCAAGGAAAAGAGGAATTCTAACAATGCATGACCTGAAACTATTTTATTTGGCAGCTCAGGTAGCCTGCTTGATGACCAGGGAAAAACAGAGGCATACCTCTCAATGGTACAATATGGAAAACCTCTCAAATACACATATGCCACTTTTTGTTCTAATCGCATCTCAGCACCTATAGCACAAGCATTACAGAATCAAACCACAAACCCATGGTAGCATACTCCTTGAAGATATGATTGAGCCTACAACAGCACATGGCTATGCCCAATGAGACAGGGCTACTGACGTTAATCAGACATACTGAACGCTTTCTACCTCCCAGGTAGGACCATGTTTATGGCAGTTGGGAATGAGAGGGCCTTTCCAGATTCTTACAGTGTATTTATTTGTTTATTTATTTGCTTTTGGTAACTGGATAAGTGCACTAGACAGGACTACCCATTTTCAGACATGACCAGGAGATTACAGTTCAAGCAAGTTACAAACAGTAGTAGAGGAGTGAGCTGATACAATGCAGTACATAAAGCGATCAACAACCTTACATGACAGCAGAATTACTTAGCACAAACATGATGGCATGCATAACATACACATTACTGTACAAAAGAGATAAAAACAGCTTGCAGAGATCAGTAACATTAGTGCATAACAGCAGTGCTGGTGGCATAGGAAGAGGGTATGGGACAGGGAAGGGGATAGTAGTGCAACTGCAAGTAAAGAGGTATGTTCCATGAATTAGACCAAGTAAAGAGGTGTAATACATGAACTAAAGACATTTACATGCATCTAGGGAGGTGAGGTAATTAAAGAATGCATGCTTGAAGGCAGGATGAGAACTGGAGCTTCTAAGGGAAAAGGGAAGGGAGTTCCAACATTTGGGAGCATTGACGGAGAAGGCAAGTGCACCCATTTTGGTGGAGCAATTAAGGACAGTGACCAGAGTTAAAGTTGAGGACCAGAGGAATTGGGGGCAGTCAACTGGGGTGAACATGGCTGCAAGGGTGGAGGGAAGAGAAGAACAAATTATATTGCCGGTCAGGCAGCCTATGGAATATAAATGGCGGGAGGAGGGGGATAACCAGTGGAGGTCAGAATAAAGTGTGCAGCAGTGTTTAAGCTGATGGGCAGACAAGGCAAATCTGCAAACATTGTTATAGGCAACATCCCATGCTTGAAGGACGTTTGCCTGCACTTGAGCAAAGAACGGCAGTGCATAGCAAAGACCAGGGAGCAGAAGTCCTTGGGCAACTGAGATCCTAGCGGCAGGGGTCAGGGTGTGGTGGACATGATAATCCAACCCGATTTTGGCATTGACAGACTTGCAAACCACATTGACATGGAGAAACAAACTGAGACACGGATCCAGAGTGACCCCTAGGTATCTGAAGGAGTCGGTAACTTGTACCAGGGAGTCATCGAGACAAGAGACCAGAAATGAGGGGTTTAGTGCACTGAGCTTCCTGTGGGCCTGGGTCTTGGCAACATTTAATATGAGGTGGTGAGATGTGAGCCATGTTTGGATTCATTGCAGGTCAGAAGAGAGGTGGGAATTAATGTCGGAGATGGAGCTAGAGGAGGTATAAAGGATCACATCGTCAGCGTAGAGCAAGGTGTGACAGTGGTCAGGAATAGTAGGTAAATTGTTTATAAATATAGAAAAGAGCAGGGGCCCAAGAATGGAACCTTGTGGAACACCAGTGGATAGAGGGGCAGGGGAGGAGAGGACTCTATGGTAGGAGACAGACTGGATGCGATTCTGCAGGTAGCTGGAGAACCAGGCAATAGTGTACTGGGAGGCACCCAGTGAACCTAGCTGATGCAAGAGCAGTGAATGGTTGACCGAGTTAAAAGCCTTCATTAAGTCAATAAAAACACCCTCCATAAGTTGGCCTCTATCCATGGTGGTTGAGGTGTCGTTAGTGAACTGTGCTAGGGCAGTCGAGATGCTGTGGCCTGGTCTGAAGCTGTGCTGAGCAGGAGATAACAGGTCATAGTTGGCTACAGAGTCTGACACCTGATAATGAATAAGTTTCTCCAGAAGTTTACTAAGGGTAGACAGGAGTGCTATAGGGTTTTTAAGGTCAATCTTTTTAAAGACAGGTATAACCCTGGCTTGTTTCCAGGAGCAGGGCATGGTGCCAGAGCAAATGGAGAGATTGAAGAGGCACAAGATAGGCGGCAAGAATGGAGGCACCAGGTATGAGAATTCTAGGTTTCAGACTGTCAGGACCAGCGCTGCCATGAGGAGACATAGTGCTGAGGCTCCAAAGGACATCAGTTCTAGAGACAGGACTGAGAATAAGGGGGGGTTGAGACAGAGGGAGGCCTGCAGAGGGAGGGGAAGGAGGGATGGAAGGAATGGCTTTGTTTGAGGTTGAGGAAGGAGGGGAGGTAAAGAGTGAGTTAAAGGCGTTGGCTATGGTGTTGGGGTTGTTACAAGAGACATTGTCAATTAACATGTCATGAGGGGCTTGAGAAACATTGAGACCCAGAATGTGGTTGATACATGCCCAGTGCCTTTTCAGGTAATGTGCAGAGGAATGGAGAAGACCTCTATAGTAATTGCTTTTGGTAGTGCGGATTGCTTTCTTGCATGAGTTCCTAAGGAAGCGCTAGACAACAAAGCTGGAAAGAAAGGAGAAGGCTTTCCACCTGGCCCAGAACTTGTCATGAGATTTAAGCAAGCGGAGAAGGGGGCTGGTCAACCATTTGGTGGAAAGTCCCCTAACCCTGCGTTTAATGTAAGAAATGTGCTTCCACTACAGTGAGCGTAATGTGTTGGTGAAATATTCCACCACCAGGTCAGTGTTGTCTGTGGTGAAAAGGGGAGACCAGTCAACCTGCTGTAGATTGAATAGAAAAGCCAAGGGATCAAAGACAGAGAAGTCGGCCACAGAGATAATTTTAGGTGGGTATGAAGGGGGGCAGGCATCCCAGACACAGGTCACAGGAAAATGGTCAGTAATGGAGTCAGGCAACACAGTAACTGAGGAGATCCTGTCAGGCCTATTGGTGAGGACCTAGTCGAGCATGGTGTGACTCGTGCCACTGCTGGAGTGCCTGGTAGGTTCAGTGACAAGCTGAGTTAGATTGCCTTTGGCCATGTTAGTGTTGAGAAAAGTGGAGCTTGGGCCAAGCCAATCATGATTGAAGTCACCTAGGCAAAGTACTTTATTGTTTTTGGTGGCATGGGGTAGAAATTCCAGAAATTCCTCAAGTCCCTGTTTACTGGATGCAGGAGGAATGTAGGCACATGCAAGGGGACAGAGAAAGGGTTTTCAGGAGATTGCTCAGCAATTTCATTTACTTGCTTCTGAATTCTTCCACTTGCTGCAAATTAGACATTTTATCCAGTCAGGAGACAACTTG
The DNA here is from genome assembly GCA_016271365.2 of Neoceratodus forsteri. Taxonomy (NCBI): domain Eukaryota; kingdom Metazoa; phylum Chordata; order Ceratodontiformes; family Ceratodontidae; genus Neoceratodus; species Neoceratodus forsteri. The sequence continues at coordinate 234,130,681 of CM028131.1, forward strand.
CAAAAGCTCTCTAGTGAACAGGCATCACTGGAGACTTTTTTTTTTTTTGGGGGGGGGTAACCCTGAGTACTGGATTTTGGTATGTAACCCCTAGATGGCGCTATCCCAGGGGCTACTACCCCTGCCTGATTTGCCACTAACAGGTTGAGGGGCCTGGATCCAATGGCGGGTGCCTCCACCCAGAGGTCAGGGTTTGCAATAGTTAAACTAACTTGGTCACAGCCCCTGGGACACTGCAACCCTTCTTCCCACTAGTGGCCCACATAATATATCAGAATTACCTTCACAGTATACACTTACCCCCAGGTCTGGTTCCGCACTGGGACCTCCTGTGAAATGAGATACAGTGCAACAATCACAGTACAGTACTTTAACATAGACAAATACTTGTATAGTATAACTTTGCTGAAACAAGCAGCTCTGATTTATTTAGGGGGATATAACAAGGACAGGGGGAAATCAGGTTAATTAGCTTATCACTCTAATAATCTACCTATGGCTCTGTGCACAGGCCTATCCCTATCAGTTACTGTCCCTGGGTACCCAAGCCCTAGTGGCTAGTCCAAACTGTGGCAGCTGGTAGGGGCCCTTTCACACAGAGAAAAGGAGAATTAAACAGTCAGCAGTACAGTAATTCCATTTGGATTTAATGTGGCAATTCAACAGGGAGCGACCCTGAATTAGTACTCACGACCTCCAAATAAGATAGGGTCCTTCAATGTCAGCAGGGCTCACTTGAGGTACACAAACCTCTTCACACATCCATATAAAAGAAAGCACTATACCAGGCAGGCTGCATCTGTATCCCGATCGCAATTACTGCACAATACCCGAGAACACACAGCAGATTCAGTTCCTGACAGACCGAGTGCAATTTTCAGCAATTCCTCCAGTCTTCTACAGGGTGAGCCTGGTTTCTACTCTTCAGAGATCCTTGATTCTTTTCACAGGACGGATTCAGTCCTAACAAGCTGTTACACAAGCTGCAGACCGAACTCTGGGCCTTACACACGTTTTTGACTAAAACTGCACACTGAAAAGCACAGGGCTCCTTCCTTCACTGCCAAAGCTCAACTGAAACTCCAACCGACAAACCGGCACTTCCTTTGAGTTCCTCCCAGTTCTTGACTGATTGGCTGTCACCACAATAGACTGCTGCTGTTGGTCCAAAAAGGCACTGAAGTCTAAACTACATCTCCCAGAGTCACTGCCCATACAATCCTCTTGTGGCTGGCTCAGATTATGAGTCCAAGTTCTGATTCGTCCAAGGCACCATTTTAGAGCTAGCTTACCCCACACTGATTGGTCCAGTTCAGCAGTTCAAAACTAGAATGGGGAACTAGCAGACACAGTTCTGACTGCAAAGAAAGCAGGTTAGACAAACTGTAATTTCATTATTACTCTAAATAATTTCTGGCAAACAGTTACATCTTTCAGATAGGTTCCTTTGCACTCTAGTGACTGCAAAAATGAAGTGAATTGGCAGCAGCTCGAGTGGTACTCAGAGAAGCACACAGTCCCCCATACAAACTAATTATGTCTGCAAGCAGACAGCTCTTAAAGAGACAGTACCAGAGGCTCTAAAAACACTCACTGATAAATGGCTTAAATGCCAAACACCATTCAGGCTTGGAGCATTCAAGCAAGCTCCTGGAAGTCTTTTGGGAACCCCCATTTGCAGGGGGGTTACAGGTATATCTTAGAAATATATGTTACAAAGAACAGGGATGCAATCTTTAGAAATCTTGAGACTTAAATGGGAGCAGGAAAGTGGGGTAATGCTCCCTCAGAGGTCCTGGGACAGATTCCTGTAAATGGGTTGGAAGGTCACATCTTCTCTCATGTGGTGGGAGTTCAGATGGAAGGTCACAGTGCATTACTTCAACACTCCAATAATCACTAAACAATTTAGCAATACTAAAATGAACCTTTGCTGGAGACAACGTGGGGACAGGGGCATACGTTTCCATATCTTCTGTGATTGCCCTAGAATGCAAACATTTTGTGCTGGGTGCAGAAAATTATACTAAGAGTGTTAGGGAAAACCATTCTGTGTGATTTCCTTGTATAATCTTTGGGATATTACCAATCCTGATTAAGAGTAAAGAGATATAGTGATTATTTAGACTGTTAGCAGCAGCACATAAATGTATTACTTTACTATGGCTCTCAGATCTCACTTTGCAGGTCTCTTTCTGGGCCAAAACGGTGGGTGAACGTCAGAACATGGACAGAGTAACTGTGGATCTACATCTACCAAGGGAGGCATTCATTTCCAGTTGGCACAGTTTGAGATTCGTGTCTTGTAGCATGTACCCCAGACTGAATACACCAATGGGGGGAGGGGTATGCTTTGGATGCTCTGAAGAACATATGTAAGTTCATAACGTAAGGGCATTCTTGCTACATCATTTCTGGTAAAGGTATCGGTTAAATCAACTTCACTGAGAGTTACCTGGACCTGTTTTTTGTGTTCTCTCACATCCATGAGGTCCACAAATCATGAAACACAGAAACTAATTCATTTCCTTCCTTTATTCAGTTTTATTACTAATCATTTAGAGCTGATGTATTGTTTTATTTGCAGTTAATGAGACTATGTTGGGCCAGAGGTTCAGTGAATCTTTAGCCCCATTTACACTGACCAAGCTGTTACACAGTGGTGTGAATCACGCAGGTGTCAGTCTGCACTTGCTCATTTATGAAACCAGTGGTGTTCACCACTTAAGGACATCGACTTCCACACCGGTGTCTTGGGAACTGCTCTGTGGGACCCATCCTGCAAGGAATTCTCTGTGTGTGTGTGTGTGTGTGTGCTGTAATTCTAAATTACTCTGAGGCAGTGAGGTGAAAAGTGTCCACCATTTACATAGCACTTGAGACCACCTACAACAGTTCATCTCTGTCTGGGAGAGGAGCAAAAGACCCACACGGATTTGATGCCTGGGCAGTTTACAGATGCAAATGTACACCAGTGAGGCTCTCCTCAATCTATACCCATGTAAATAGGGTTTTTGTTGAAGCTATGATGACAAATTTATCAGCTATAATATGACTGTTACCTGTGCAAGCCTGTTATAATGGACGCATCTATGCACATAACATTTGTCCATTATATCCAGAAAAGGCGGCGCCTACATGTTAGGTGTGTCTCTGTGTAAGCTGAGGCTCAGAGTGAATGAGAACCTATTATAAAATTCATAGATTACTCAGAATCCTTTCTAGCATATGTTTCTGTATTTTGTGTGTTTAAAGTTATTTTTAACTGTCAGGGCACATCAGTTTTTAAAGGAAGTTTATTGAAGAAGGTAAGAAGAAGATAACTAGTGCTGGATGTTGGGGTTGTAGGACAGTATGAATAAAGGCAATTGTACTGTAAGGGTTTTATTGCAACATAAAACAATTTCCTTTTAGTGTAATTGATTAGCTAATAACAGTTTATGCAGCTTGTGGAGAATTATTTTGTAATAAATGTAATTTCTGTAGCTCCTCCATCTTAATTCCACATTTACCAAACCTCCTCACCAACTCTTCACCCACCCCACAAAGAAAAGCACTACATATGCCCATAAAAACTTTATGGTGTCTGTTATAAGCAATGTTCTGTCCATTATAACCAGAGAAAAATGCATTGGATTTGATATATTTGGTCTGGGAAATCAGATTTTGTCTGCTATAACCATCCATTATAGCAATGTCCGTTATAAGTGGAGGGCACTGTATATACTAAATAGAAACACAGAAACATGATTGCAAGAAAGGATCGCCTGGCCCACCAAGTCTTCCCAAGGTGCCTAGCAGAGAGCTAGGACTTCCTCCTAAATGCTGAATAAAGTTGAGTAATAAAAAAATGTAACAACTGTAGGAGCCCCAAGTGTGTGTGGATCATAGGATTATGGTTGTTTTGTCATATGTCAGCTCTGATGTGCTACCCCAGGTCACTCAAGCACTGTGACCCAAGTGATCAGGGAGGGTGGACTATCAGGAACCACATGGCGCAGGACCCCCAGGGCTTAGAGATCCCAATTGCTTCTCTGTTATGATCTCTTTTAGCACTACTCCCACAGTGCTTTGTAATTATAGCCACATTTCTACCTGAGGCTGAGTGGACTGGGAAGGTACCATCCCTTTACCCTGGGCCTTGGGTTAAAGGGTTGCCCCTTGAGGTCAGACGATCCTGACATAGGCATAAAAACATCAAAGGGGTGTATGTAGCCTCTGGATTCTCAGTAGTCTAGAGGACTTAGAGTTGACATCTGTAGCCCTTGGGAACATTGGTTCAGCTGTTCTGCCTCAGGGTTCCAAACAGGAGGGTACAGCTGCTGATAGCCAGAGAGCTGATGGCAGTTGTGGAGTTGGAGGGAAGCTGCCAGATAAGCAGGAAGTACCTGCTTCTCGCTGGGATTCTCTGTTTCCAGATGTGTTAACTAAAGTAAATCCTTGTGAATCATGGTGGCAGCTATTGTCTGAAGTTCTAAGGGCCGGGGCACTTGCAGAGTTTAGAAAGACTCTCATTGGAGAGAGTGCCAGTGTGAGAGAATTAGAGAGACTGATCTTCTGAAATCCTGTGGTAAAATGTACGTAATATGTGCTTTTGAGACTGTTTTGGGTATCACCCAGTGCTCTTCCTCCCTATAGCCAGGCAGGAGGGTGAAAAAGATAGGAAAGTTATTGCCTACTTTATCCTGGGTACCTCTGCTCTGTGGGGCTAGCATGGATGAGGGTGTGGTGGCAGGACCTGTGATGCTGTGGTCCCCTGGTTGGTGTTTGCCTCCCTTAACCCAAATTAAAGTTAATTAACCCAATTTACAAGTTAATCCTGGAGTTTGTATTGTATTTATTTATTTTACTGGGAAAAGACTGCATTGAACAAGTGCATTTACAAGAAGATCTTGGTTAGGACAGCATAAAATGTCAAACAGCAATGATATACTGTACAACAGGATACAGTAAGGTTCAAAGGTATGACACAACTACATACAGGGATACAGTCAGAGAACAATATAATACATAGGCAGAAAAAGCTCTAGAGAGCAATATAACCATACATTATTCTCAATAGGCCCTATGCACTAATGGGCAGGTTGTACACGCCTAAGGTGCATACCCCACCAACGTACCTACGTGGCCTCAGACAGGCACAGGGTATTTGGCATGCATGACCGCATGCACTCACGGGGCACCTGTCTGCATCCATGCATCCATGCCCCCCTCAGCACACAGGGTCACACGGGTGGTCAGGGGCAGAGCCGCTGACTCAAGTGGGCATCCAATCAGATGCCCATACCAGGTCCATCAGTGGATCTGTGCACCCATAAGGTGGGTGCACAGAATTGGAGCCAGCCATGTAAAGCGGCACCAGATGGGCTACCACCAGGCATTCACCCGGGACACTGCCTCAGCCCTCCCATGCAGCCTAGTGGGCTGGGCAGCACAGAGGTTAGTAGCGTTGGTCCACTGCACCTGGCAGCCATAGAACACGGGCCTCATACTGGGTTATGCCTGGCCCCAGAGGGCATACCCGGTGCCCCCTGTGCCTGGCACTACATGATGAATGAATGCCACATAATGCAGGCACACCCCGACATGCCTCTAGCATGGAGTTGCCCCTGGGGCTAGGGTGGCATGTGTGTAGGTGTCCTCTGCACTTGTAGTGAATGCCACTGGGGGTCCATGGGACCCCCACTGTGCAGCATTCACACTTATGGTTGCCCACGCCTCAGATATGCGGCTTGTAGGCAACCTTTCCATTAGTGCATAAGGCCCAGTATGAGCAATGTCACTTATATAAAAAACGTTTTAGAGGATTGTAACATGATGTCAAAGTTTAACCAAAATGTAAACACATTTATTTAGCCACACAAGCAGATCTCAGAACGAAGAACTTGATGTGAATTTTGAAAACACCTCAGAACAAAATGAACTTTGATGCGAATTTTAAAAACACTTCAGCTGACTAGGGAGCTCATTTTTTTTGTCTGTTTGCATAATTTCTTTATTAGGTTTTCCAATGGAATACACTACTATACAATAAATAACCACAGACAAAAACAAACCACAAAGAACAAGGAAAAAATTTATTCCACAATGTGTCCCTCATACTATTGTTCACAAAATCTTGTAATTGTGCAGCCTCAATCAATACACATATAATATGATGATCTGATCACTGCTCAAACTCTCCACCCCTGTCCCAACAAAACTGTGAGAGAATTTATATTATACCTTCCCTCAAAGTCATGGCTTCAGCCAGAGACAGCGAGTCCAGAAGCTTTCCCCAAGTAGCAGCAAAACCTTCCTCTGTATCTTTCAACATGTATGTCAACCATTCCAGCACCAGGGATTTGATGGCAAACACCTTCCATTGTGCCAGAGTAGGTGTATTGCATGACGCCCAGGTATTCTGATGGCACTGTCTCACTAGAGAGAGCAGGACTCATACTCACCTTGGGTACGGCACCCAACCCTCTTGGAGCTCAGCTTTAATGAGTTCTGCAGAGAGTTCCAGGCTGTGGGAATAACACAGCTAATTGCAGATTTACCAAACAGTGTGGCATATTATGGGATGTCCAGGAGTATGAGCTGATTGTTTCTTAGGGTTTGGTTACAATGGGACTTGTAAAAGAGTTCAGTGATGTAGCATGGCAGTTTGTTCAGCAGGACTTTGCATGCCCACAAACAGAGATTTTTTTTAGCCTCCTAGTGGCTAAAGAAGACAACCAATGGATGCAAACAATGTGCAATAATGAGTCCTGGGGAGTGTAGTCATGATGAATCTGAGAGCCCTACGTTAAAGTACATCAAGTTTGGCTAGGCAAGTACTGGTGCAATGGCTGTGTATTAGGTCTGCATAATCTAGCAACAGAAGGAAAGTTACCTGAACCAGATGCTTTCAGGCATCAATGGGAAACAGAACTTGTTTCTATAACAGCATCCAAGCCTGGCTCACAACTTTTTACCTGCATCTCAGTGTGCATGGAGAAGGACAGTCTATTATCAAGCCAGACTTCAAGGTATTTATAACTATCAACCACTTTAAGGGTGTCTCCTACAAATGTAGTGACGGAGGGGGCTGCAACACAGGATGAGGTTGCAATATTTGAGAAGCACATCGCCTTAGTTTTACTGGCATTTAGAAGCAACTTGGAGTGGAATAGATTGATCTGAAGCTGATTTATTTATTTATTAAACACTTTAACCAGGAAATACATACCGAGCTTCTAACAGCTCTTTTCCAGATGTGTCCTGGGGGAGAGGAGATAAATAATCAATATAATAATAAAGTACAGAAGTCAAATACAATGATGCAGACTGACATTCGAAATCACAAATATTGGAGGCAATTTAGGACTGAATGGAATTAAAAAATATAACAATATCTTATATGAGAAAAAGGGAAAAGTTGTGAAGCAGCATAAAACAGAGAAGTAGAGAGGGAGAAGGAGGACAAACAGTAACAAGTAGGGAGGAAGTATAAAGGAAAAGGGTCCGGTACAATTGCAGGAAGGATAACAATTGACATAAGGAAGACACCTTAGAGAGGAAGCAGAAGAGGCAGAGCAAATAGAAAGGGGAAGAGAAGATCAAAATTTAGGAAAGTGGTAGGAAAAAGCAGACTGACCAAAAGTAGATTTTCTAGAGGGAAGAGAGAGAGAGAGAGAGAGAAGTTGTGTTGCGGAGAGGGTAGGAGGAGGAAGAAGGAGGAGATAGGAGGGATCTGAGGTAGGAGGGAAGAGAGACAAACCAGAATTTGGATAAAAAAGAGACACAGTGGGAAAGGTGCTTGGCTTCAAGAGAGGGGAGAGAAAGGGTTGAGTAATGAAAGGTTGGAATGCAAGTAGTTTAATTTGGCTGCCCTTACGGTCTTTTTGCATTAATTCCTGAGTCTCCTCTGAGTGAGAAGGTCAGAAGGGGAGTGTGCCAATTTGATATGAAACAGACCCAGGTATTATCATGAGACCTATAAAGATCTTTGAGGACCGCTGTGATCCAAGGGTGGTGGGAGCCTTTTACATGGGACTTTCTTAAAGGGGCGTGATTGTCCCACTCTTGTGGAAATTTTTTTTTTTTTTTTTTTTTTATTAAATATTCATTGTTTTCCAAACAACATCATCCCACATATGAAAAGCTGAAACACACCAATAAGGGCTGGAAAGGAGAAAAAAGGAAAAAAAAAAGGCATAATAAGACTTATAATCAACTCGCCCATATGCATGAGAAAAGGTACTTAAACCCCTATCCCACCCTCCTGCTACACATATATACATGATCCAACGGATCATCCCAGAAGTATTCTAGGCACCAGCGTCCATGCCATGAGAAGTGTTTTAAAGAACACCACATTGACATATACTTATTCCATGCACCTTGCATGTCACGAACATGCTTTTCTAACTGTAAAGCCAAGATGCACTCACGAAACCATTCCATGAAAGTAGGGGGATGATCATCCACCCAGTGTCTGAGAATTATCAACTTCGCCACAGCTGTAACAAGTGACAGATGGGCCATGGTAGCCTTAGACGTACCAACCGGGAACAGATTTAGGATACATACATCAGGGGAGAACACATCTGAAGGGCCAAGGATAGGGTCTAAAAAGTTTTTGATAGCTCGCCAAAAGCTCTGTATTTGAGGACATGACCAAATCATGTGGTATAAAGTACCCTCCTCCATTCTGCACTTCCCACATGTGGGAACGTTATTTGCCTTATGTCTAAACAGTCGAGATGGGGACAAGTATAGGTGATGCATTATATTAAACTGTACCATCCTCAACTGATCTTGTTTAATGTACTTTATACACATTAAGCCATAACTCTTCCAATAACTAGGCACCTCAGGCAAACCCAACTCCTCGACCAGTAATAACAAACTCCTGAAGGGAGCTTGGAATCCCATTCCTGCAGTACTTTATATAACTTGGAAACCGGCCTCAATTGGGAGGCAGTAACAAATAGTGTATCAATGTCCCTGCCCCCATGATCCACTAACGCTTTTTGGGCAAATGCGACAGATATGGCCTTACTAACCTGCAACCATTTAAATAAATACTGACTTGCAACTCCTAAGGATCTCACTAAGTGATCAAGGGGTATCGGCCTACCGTTCACCTAGAATTCCGAAACCCTAAGGCCGCTTATCTGGGGCCAAAAGTCCGTAGGCAGAGCTGCACCCCCAACTTTAATACGAGGATTTTCAAAAATGGGCTGGTTAGGTGATAAGTACCAGTTGACTGCGAGGTGATTCTGTAACTGCCAGAAGGCCTTCAATGACCATCCCATAGGATTATTTTTCAAGTATTTGGGAACAATTGTAAGAGGGGCATACAACAAGGCCCGGAGGGAGCAATTCACCCTCTTCGCCAGTCCTCGTTCAATGTCAACCCACAAGGGTATATAGGCTCTTTGCTCAGATACATCCCACCAATGACCCAATTTACTGATGTGCTGCGCAATATAATACAAGAAAAGCGAGGAGCAGCTAGACCCCCTTTGACTTTGGGGCTGTAAGTTTCGATTATATGACCTCACAATTCTTTTCCCATTCCATAAAAATAAATTGAATATTTTCTGTAGATTAGAGAACCATGTTTTCAGGAGATATACTCCCAACATACCTAAGGATATAACAGTCTGGTAAGATATTCATTTTGTAATGCTCAATCTACCCCAGAGCGACATGGGAAGAGACCTCACCTCTCCATGTCACCGCTATAATTTAACTTAACAACTCAGATTACTTCTAATCATCGAGTTTAATCTATGTTGACATTAATTCTAAATACATAAGCGACTTAGACTCCCAACAGAGACCTAATGGCGCTAAGTCCGCTTTCGTGACCTCCTTATTTAAGGAGAATCTTTGATTTCAACGATTTAATTTATAATAGGATATTTTGGAGAAGGAATCGATTTCAACTAAAATTGCGGGATCGAAGTTGCCGGTTTTCAATATGTAATAGTATATCATCTGCATATACTGAATATGTTATCTGAGATCCCTATCTGTATGCCTTGATCATTGGGTTACTTCAACCTATTCAGGAAGGGCTCTAAATATAAATTGAACAGCAGGGGGACAGGGGGCACTCCTGCCTCTGTACTCATGCTGTAATTTGACCAGTGGCTACAGTATCCCATTACATCACATGGGCCGAGGGAAGGAATACAATAGTTGGACCCATCTCAGGAACGCATCCGCAGGCCAAAGGCAGACAGGGTAGCAAATAGATAATCCCATGAAACCCTATCAAATGCCTTTTCGCATCTAATGAAACCAGTACAGCTGGGGTCTTAGCTTCTTTAGCAACAGTGATAATGTGCAATAAGTCTGCGCAGATATGGTCCTGAAGTATCGCTCGACCATGAATCCACTTGTTCCCTACTAACCAACCTGTTCATAACTTTGACAACCGATAGCTAAAACTTTAGCTAAAACTTTGATGTCCATGTTTAAAAGGAAATCGGACGATAACTGTCCAGACTGAAAGGGTCCTTCCTCAGCTTATAGATTAGGGAGATCGTCGCTCCAAGAAGGAGGTGTCTGACAACCCATTATCAAACCAACTCTGAAAGACCTCCTCTAAAATAGGGGATAAAAGCAAGTAGCAAGCCTTATAAAAATTACTAGGAAACCCATCTGGGCCCGGGGATCTATTTGAGGGCATTTGCTGGATCGCTTGCTGGATTTCTGCCAACGAAATTGGGGCACCCAGAGAAATCATATCTCCTTCGGCAATTTTTGGTAACGTTACTAATTCAAGATATGAGTTAATGTCATCCTTAGATGGTTTGGACGCTAAATCCTCTGTATATAGCACCTGGAAGTACGACCCAAAGGCATTCGCCATTTCCCCTGGGTCAGTACACACCTGCGCCCCCTGCCCTGTTCGAATCCCTGCTATAAACTGAGATGAGTTTAGCTGACGAACACGCATAGCGAGTAGCTTCCCTGCTCGCTCTCCAAGGTCTAGGTATTGAAGCTTAGTTCTTAAAAGGGCTAGCTCCGCTTTCTGTGCTATAATACTCAAATATTGGGCCTGCAATTGTTGCAACCGTGCCCAATCTACATCCGTCGACCTCCTAGAAAGATTACGTTCTAATCTTCTAATCGAAGCAAGCAGGGAATCCAGTTGTGCCATCTGTGTACGTTTCTTGTTAGAAGCCATTTTAATCAACTCACCCTAGGGAACACTTTAGGGCCGCCCAAACTAAATCCTTGCGCGTCACAGAACCTTGATTATTTTCTAGGAAATTCTTAATACATTCTACAATACGATTCATGGAGGATTCATCCCTTAGTATCTGGCAATTTAACCACCATTGCGGAGACCGCCTACACCCAGCAGCTAGCAAATAATCCAGACTGACGGGTGCATGGTCTGATATCACCCTGGAAGATATATCGACCTGCCTGACGCCGGGCATAGCAAATAGGTTAACTAAGATATAGTCTATACGTGAATATGTCCTGTGTGCAGCGGAAAAAAAGGTATATTGTCGTAATTTGGGGTTAAGTGCATGCCAGACATCAACAAGAGCAACCTTACTTATTAAATCCTTCAATGCTCTTTGTGCTGGCGACAGGCCTACCCTCTCATGAAATTATCTGTCCAGATCATTCTGGAGAACTAAGTTCCAATCCCCCCCTAACACCGTGAGCTTCTCGGGATTAGTCACTACTCTATTTAGTAAATCTGTGAAAAAGGCTGGGGAATCATTATTGGGACCGTATATCAAGCCCAGTAATATCAGATACGATTCCAATAGGCCATGTATGATAATGTATCTACCACTAGGGTCCCAAATCTCTTCCACCAAACTGAACGGAGTGTTCCTCGCTATGAGGATTGTGACCCCTCCCCTATTGGTAGATGACCCAGCACCAAAAACTTGCCCTACCCAGGCCCTTCTGAGATAATGGATGTCACTTCTCTTTAGATATGTCTCTTGAAGAAAGACAATCTGTGCTCCCAACTGACGCAGGTGCCTTAAAATAATTTGCACATTGACCCTATCTTTGCTCCTTTGACATTCCAACTGATTAACTTGTATGAATTACTCATAATGACCCAACTTTAAACTCAGATAGCAGTAAAATAGCTCCATGCCCAAGGAGCCATCAATAAGATCCAATAGTGTGTAGCCTTGAGACCCCCCCAAACTCTAGAATTCAATTGCCACATTCCACCCCAAATCCCTCTACCCTCCAGTAACAAGGAGAGAGAAAGAAAAGAAAAAAGAACTATCCCAAATAGAACCCCCCACCCTCCACCACACCACTACCCCAGTTCCAATCGAACTGCCCTCCTAAACCTTGAACGCCATGTGATTCCCTACAAGGCAACCCTAACAAACCAACTCTATCCCCTGGAGCCCCGCCCCACACACAACCCCTGATCATAACTATGTGAACAGTCACTTAAACACCCAGCACCCAAAAAGTAAGATCTGGAGAGCTGCGGCATTTGAAGAAAAAAAAAAAAAGGGAACTAGTGTAAATTCAGTCTAATTTCCAGAAAGCAGTTAAACAAAATCTGAAGCAAAAGAGATGCAGGGGCAAGGGAGCAGAAAAGGAGTTCATCAACGTCCATCTAGAAGAGGATCCTCTACATTCGTTCCACCAGGATTGTGAAGGCTCAAACACGAGGACAAAGTTCGAGCAGTCCAGTTTTATGTGAAGCATTGTGAGAGAATACCAAAGCCACATTGTCACCAGACTATCCAGGTTTTCTGAGTTGCTGGAGTCAAAGCGCCCCTTATTACAGCTATTTAAGCCAGTCCATGAGACGAGGAGGTCCTTCTAAACCATCATATCAAACAGCAGTATCACCATTGACTAATCTCCTGGACTATAAGGCCCACAGCGCCTAATCATTTGAATAAATCTGGGAACAACATCTTCAACTCCTGCGCAGCTTGTGTGGGAGATTCAAACGTAACCCATTTATCCTCGTGTTTCACCATTAATAGGGCGGGGTATTTAACTCTGAAGGGCTTGGAAGCAGCCACTAATTTAGAAACCAATGGGTGCAATTCCTGCCTACGAATCCGCACCGAGTGGGGCAAATCTTGCACTATTCAAATCTGTTTGTCCTCCCAGGTCAGCTCCTTCATTTCCTTGACTTTAAGGAGAATGTGTTGCTTGTCTAAATAACTCAATAATTTTAACACTATTGGTCTAGGTGGTTGGCCAGGAGCGGGGGGGGGGGCGCAATGCCCGATGAGCTCAGCTCAATAATGTATTCTCCCCCGGAGGGCACCATTATTTTGGTACAAAATTTCTGCAGAAAGGTAAGGATGGCACCACCTTCTTCCTTCTCTGGGAGGCCGATGATGACTAGGTTATTTCGTCTGCTGCGGCCCTCCAAATCCTCTAACTTGCCTTCCAGCTTCTTAATTCTGTTCCTTAAGGTCGATAACTCCGTCTCATTCCTCTCCTGCTTTTTCTCGATAGAGATAATTTTGACTTCCGAATCTCCAACTCTCCGAGTCAGGACATCAACCGCTCCCTTAATCTCCTGCAGGTCCTCTGATATAGAAGAAATGGCTGATTGCAGCAGCTGCATAATTTCAAGGAACCTGGCTTCTGACAGAGCTGCATCTGATGCGGTTGGTTTAATAATACAAGCCGCCTGCTGTTTGGCCCGTTTTGCAGCCTTCTCCTTTTCCGGTGATCGTGGAGGCGAGTGCCTCGGGGGGGCTTTTTTCATAAAAGCCTCCATTTATTCGGCGCTTACAACAATTGAGGAATACTCTGCAGTAACGGCACCCGGTTTAGCGAGATTTGACTGTTTACAAGACAGGAAAATAAACCAAAATCGGGTGTATGCGAACGGAGCCCCGCGAGAAAGCTGCCTCTGCCTAAGCTGCCATCACGTGACACTCTTGTGGAAATTTGGCGTGGAAGAAAGAGAGGACCACATCAGTGCCAGCAGCTATGAGGATAGGGGACCAATCAATCAAAAACTTTATTTGTTCGACTCTTGATGAGTCATTACAATAGCAACTTACACACCATTTTTAAAATATAATACATAGATTACATTCATTTAAAAAGAAGAAAATATGACACGCATGTTTTAGGTTACGCATAGAAAATACACTGTTTTTGTTCCAAACTGTGCAGTTAAGAATACAATGTGTTCAATCTTTTGTTTTTCATCAGTTCACACTATCATATGATTTACTATTTCAACAGTACAATAGTTTGCAAACAAAATAAAGTGCTTTTAATGGTAAATGTCAAGTCAAAGATGAAAGAAGAAATTGTTTTCATAACAACTACCTGTATAACCAATATGCATTCATTATTTTTTATGAATTTATATATTCCATTGGATAAGGCTTTAGAAGATGCTATACTCTAACCTAGGGAAGTATAGCATGTAAACAAGACGTCTCTACCTGGGAATAACTTAGGTGTGAAGTAGCCTGTAGTCTCCAAAAATACCCTATAACTGAATATCAAAGAAAGTTTCTCAAATTAGGAAACTATAAAAAGCTATTACTCCAAATGAAAATGTCAACTCAAGTTTTGTTCATGACTATCTTGAAACTAAACTTGATGATGATTGCACGATATTTCTGAATAAATCCATTTTAAATATTTTAACATGTCTTTTTTGACATAGTCTAAAGGTGGATTCATTAGAATCCTAAGAGTCTCTTCTTTTGTGAGTACCTTATTTATTTATTTAAAAGTTTAACCAGGAAATACATACTGAGCTTCTAACAGCTCGTTCTCAGATGTGTCCTGGGGGAGAGGGGAGATAAATAATCAATATAATAATAAAGTACAGAAGTCAAATACAATGATACAGATAGACATTCAAAATCACAAATATTGGAGGCAATTTAGGACTGAATGTAATTAAAAAATATAACAATATCTTACATGAGAAAAAGGGAAAAGTGAAGCAGCATGAAACAGAGGAGAACTAGAGAAGGAGAGCAGGAGGACAAACAGTAAAAAGCAGGCAGGAAGTATAAAGGAAAAGGGTCAGGTACAATTGCAGGAAAGATAACAATGGACCTAAAGAAGAGACCTTAGAAAGGAAGCAGAGGAGACAGAGTGAATATAATGGGGAAGCGAGGACCAAAGTTTACTAAAGCGGTAGGAAAAAGCAGACTGACCAACAGTAGATTTTCTAGAACGGAGAGAGAGAGAGAGAGAGAGAGAGAGAAAGAAGTGGTGTTGCTGAGAGGGTAGGAGGAAGAAGGAGGAGGAGATAGGAGAGATCTGAAGTAGAAGGGAAGGAAGTCAAACCAGAATTTGGATAAAAAAAGAGACACAATGAGAAAGGTGCCTGGCTTCAAGAGAGGGGAGAGAAAGGACTGAGTAAAGAGAGCAGTGGTGAGTACAAGGTGAGCAGTCTAAAGAAAAATGACAGAAAGAATGAAAAAGGGGCTCCAATCTGGCAAGGGAGGATTTAGAGACACTACTCTAGACTAAGTCACCGTAGTCAAAGTTTGGAAGGATCATTTTAAGTACAATTTCTTGGTGGAAAGGGAGCAGGATATACACTTTATCCCTGTACAAAGCAATTAGCTTCGGGTGAATTTTACGATGAATTGTGCCAATATGCACTGCAAAATCGAGATGCCAGTCAAGGCAGACCCTGATGTACTTAAAGGAGAAAGTATGTTCAATCTTAGCACCATCAAGGGTATAAAATAGAAGGACAGAGGTAAGTTTGGCAAGCCTCTGATGAGTGCCAAAAGTAACTGAGACTGTTTTTTGGCATTAAGGGACAAAAGATTAGACTTGAACCAGCGCTGCATGTTGTCAAAATCTAACTGTAGGCGGGAGGAGAGGTCAAGGGGAGAGGAGCCAGATGCAAAAAGAACTGTGTCATCAGAATACATATGAATGGATGCGGAAGAACAGACAGAAGGTAGGTCATTTAGAAAGATAGATAGATAGATAGATAGATAGATAGATAGATAGATAGACAGATAGAAAGATAGACAGACAGACAGATACTTTATATTTATAGCGTCCCATTCTGGAGACTCGGAGTGCTTCACATTAACAATTAAAAACACAATATAAAACACACACAATAATAATCAAAAACCACAAATTCAGGTGGAGCTAGCAGCAATAAACTTAAAATCTATCTATCATTATACTTTAAAATGAATCACTAAAATATATTTATAAATTAAAAGCCTGGTTGAATAAGGTGGTCTTTAAACCCTTTTTAAAGGGTTCCACCGAGAGTGCCTCCTGAAGATGGTTAGGCAGTGAGTTCCACAGGGTAGGCACAGCAACAGAAAATATACAGTCACCCGAATGCTGCAGCTTAACCCTGGGAACCCTAGGGAGGCAACCCTCAGTGGAACGGAGAGCCCAGATAGATGATGGGGCACAAGGAGATCTTGCAGGTAGACTGGTCCCCTTCCATGTAGCACCTTATAGGTCAGTGATCTGACCTTGAAGACAATCCTCCACCTAACTGGCAGTCAGTGCAGTTCGTATGCCTGTCAATAATCTCTCTGCCACATTCTGCACCAGCTACAGCTGGTGGAGATTGCCTCCAGATAGTCCTATGTACAGGGCATTGCAGTAATCCAGCCTGGATGTGATGAAAACATGTACTAGTGTGGTCAGGTCCTCAGATGGTATAAGGTCTCGGATCCGGGTGATATTCCTCAGATGGTAGAATCCGCTGTTAACGATGGCCAACAACTGAGCATCCAATGTCAAGCAATAGTTGAGGATCATGCCCAGATCCTTCACCCATGTGGAGGGGGTCAGTGGGACCCCCCAGTACAAGATCAGGGGGATCTCCCAACTTCCCCTTCCCACCATGATGACCTGGATCCACCACCAGCATCTCAGTCTTGTCAGGGTTGAGTCATAGCCAGTTGTGAGTCATCCAAGTCTGGATCTCCTCCAGGCAGCTGTTAAATACAGAGGTCACCATCTGGTTACCTGGTGCACAGGACAAGTATTGCTGGGTATCATCAACATAGCAATGAAAACCCAGCCTATGCCACCTGATAATGTCTCCAAACGGCAGCATATACACCATGAGCAACAAGGGCGACCAGTCTGATCCCTGCGGAACTTCACAAAGCAGAGGCTTTGGGTTAGATGAGGCTAACCCCATCATCACCATCTGCACTCTTCCTGTCAAGTATGACCTAAACCATCTGATGACATTTCCAGACAGGCCACACCAGTACCACAGTTGGTCAAGCAGCACCTCTTGGTTCACAGTGTCAAACTCTACTGAGAGATCTAGGAGGACCAAGATGGTGCACTCTCTCTCTCATCTCTCGCCATCAGGAGATCATTAAGCACCTTCACCAAGGCAGTCTCCATACTGTGCCCAGCTCTAAACCTAGACTGGAAAGACTCATAAGCAGGGCCCCGTGTTTACTGCGTCAAAGTGGACCTACTGTACATTCTGAGGCAGGACCTCATACTTTCTGGGGCAGAACAACTGTTGATTCTATGGCCATTCTGCAGCAGATAAATTGTGGCTAAACAGCCTACCTTCAAAGGGATTAAGTCTTAGTTAACCCTTTGACTGCCTTCATGCAACCACTCTGCTACACTGAAAGTGGAACTGCAGGCCATTTAACAGTATGTAGTCTTCTTATCATAAATACTAAACTGCAATAACCCATGCCTGGCACAGCAAAGGGCATTAATGTTCTCTTTTAATTAATTTTTCCTCCCACCCTGAATTTGAAGGCTCATCTGTTCTTCTGGAAACTGGTGGCCTTTGCTGTTCTCCTAGGTTATAATCAGAGAAGGACATGCACACTTAGCTAAAACTACACAGAAGGCAAAACCTGCTTGGATTTCTTCTGGTTTATATTTACATTTAGCAGATACAAAGAGAGACTCCAACTTGAAAGCCATTTTTTTATGATTTTGATCAATGTTCTTTTAGATTATTATTTTTTTAAACTTGGAATACCCCAACTACCTTGCAACAAACATGTTGAGAGCAGTGTACAAATCTGTGTGTTGGGGGTGGGTGGGAATTGTCTTCCTAGAACAGTGAAAGAGGGTGCAACTTGCACTGTCTGTAGGATTTGTTGACTCCTGATTTTTCTTTTGGGGGATACTAAAAAAATGCAAGCAAGTCATTCTTATTAAGCTGTAGTAACCTCGGTTAGCATGTTCTCTTCTCGCAACTCAGGGGATTGTGGTGTTCTTCAGGCAGTGATCCTCAAAGACAGTACTGGATGGGCAACTATGCACAACCAGTGTGTCCTGCCACAGAGGTGTTCTGATTCTCTCTGACCTCAAGAGTGAAGCTTGAGAGGTCCATGGGAATCAGAACCCCGAGGTGGCAAAACCCACTGGTTGTGCATAGAATTGCTCATCCTGTATTTTTTATAGTGTATAGTACTGTGTGAAATATGTGTTTGTGAGTTCTTTTTCTTTCAAAATTAAACTGACTCTTGCAGTCTCTAGATGTTCAAGAATGCTGTTCTACCACAGTAAAGTAGAATCACATTCCATAACCTTTGAACTGTGGTACAACAGTATTTTGAAAGGGATGGAATTCTATACAGAAAAATACTCCATTATACAATATATTTCACTTATGTATAGCAGCAATCAAACTTTTCATTCCAATGTTTTCCATACCTGCTTGCTCCAGTTCTAGTATAGCCTGGTCCCCAAACTCTGCTGCAGCTGGGCAACTTCACCCTCCTTAAGAATTGAGCTTGATGCCACCACTTAGGCTGCAGGTTCAAATCTGCCAAGAAATTACTCTCACACTTGCAGGTACAGAACTGTGGCCCACAAATCAATTGTGATTGATGTCCACCAGTGGGGACTGAGTCCTTTGCTCAGTCTGCTGCCAGCCCCACATTTCTGCAGTCAGCTCCTCCTCTGATACCCGTCACCACACAGAGAACAATTTCACCTCCATGGGCACCACTGAATCTTCTCACTTCTTGACTACAGCTCGCCTTCCACTAGTTCTTTCTTCCAAATTAATTTTCCAAGGATTCAGCATGC
The DNA here is from genome assembly GCA_016271365.2 of Neoceratodus forsteri. Taxonomy (NCBI): domain Eukaryota; kingdom Metazoa; phylum Chordata; order Ceratodontiformes; family Ceratodontidae; genus Neoceratodus; species Neoceratodus forsteri. The sequence goes on from CM028131.1 coordinate 234,149,677, forward strand.
ACAATGAGCACCCTCACAATGAAAAATTAACATGGCTGAGCTACCCACACAGCAGCAAATCACAACTGCCGTGGACCTAATCAAGTTCTGCTACTCTTACATCAGCTCCCCCTCCCAACAATACTAGCTGGATGGAGTTATGTAACAAGAGCCAGCACGAGTCAAGATGCCATGCAGCCACTAGCTTTTTGGCTTTGTAGTGGATGGCATCAGTTTGCTGCCCCTTTTAATGAGCATGTATGCCATGGCATACTTAATATATCAATAGCTATGCCCGTGCCTTGTGTGATCGCATAGCATAACTAGCATTTCTGCGGCTGTGTGGCTGGTTTTCCCGATTTCTGCAGCAAGCATTGATTTCTGTGGTCAGCCCCAATTTCTGCGGCCACTGCTGCAACTGCAGAATCGCAGAAAACACAGGGCCCTGCTCATAAATGGAGGAGATAAGACACTCCTCGAGCTGGATGGCCACCACTTTTTCTATAACCTACCCTAAAAATGGGAGGTTAGAGTCCTGTCTGTAGTTGCTGAGACAATCCAGGTTCAAAGATGGTTTCTTCAATAGGGGTCTAACCAGGGCCTCTTTTAAGGCTGATGGGAAGACCCCACTCCTCAAGGAACTCTGGATGATTTCAGCCACCACATATCCAATCAGGTCCAAACATCTGGCCAAAAGTCGGGTTGGTCCTGGGTCTAGATCACAATGTGTTGGTCACAGCCTCAAGACCATCTCCACCACCTACTCCACTCCAACTGGATCAAACTCAGCCCACACAGGCGGAGTGCTTCAGCTAGCCTCAGGATGAACCTGGCAATCCCTATGAGTGATGCAGGAGGAGATCACTGCTCTGATAGAGGACACTTTGTCGGCAAAGAACAGAGCAAACTCTTCGCACCTTGTGCTTGAACCTGCTCCTCCCACATGGAGACAGGCAGGATATAATAGCCCATCTACTGTCCAAAAGAGCTGAGCTAGTCTGTTCTTGCTGCAGCAATTTCCCTGGACAAAAACATCTGCCTTCTTTTGGGAGATTGCTTCCTGATAGTCATTATAATGAGACCTCAGGGCCAATTTGTCCTCCATCAGACCAGATCTCCTCCAACATCTCTTTAACCTCTGACCCTTAATCTTTAACTCCCAAAGTTCCCCATCCAACCAGAGAGATCTCTGGTGAGTAGATAAGCATCAGACATGAACGGGTGCCACTGAATCAAAGGAGGCAGTGATGGCCCAATTATAGGCCACCACTTCCTCCTCCATTCCAATCACACACGCAGCTTCCACACTCAATAGGTCCAGCACTACCTGTAGTCCTGTTGGGGACAATCCCTGTAAAGGGTGGTACCAGGCCATCTCCACAGAGTATTGACCTTCAGGGGGGCCACGAATCTGAACTCCCGGTGTTATGATCCGACCAAACTATCGGATCTACACTAAAGTCTGTTACCTCAAGGCCTAAAAAAAACACCAGGTTCAGTGTGTGGCTACCCGAGTGGGTCACTGAGGTGACCTTTTGCATCAGGCCCAGTACCTCCATACTCCTTAGGAGATCACACCCAAATGATGTGAGTTTGTTGTCGACCCAGGCATTGAAGTCCCCCAGAATTAACCGTCTGGAAGACTCCAACTCCAGGCTGGTAACGAAATCTCCGATCTCTCTGAAAAAATTCCCTCTCCCCACCTGGAGGGCAATAGAGCAGGAGGATCCTGAAGCATGCGCCAGGACCCCCACATGGCAACATACTCAAAGGACCCAGTAGGACCCATAGGTAGCATTGTGAGGCCCAGGCTGGATTTAAAACAAATGGTCACCCCCCACCTCTGCTATCCTTCCTCAGGGTGTGTATCAAGGAGTACCCAGCTAGCATTGCCACCTCCAAAATGGGAGCAACATTCCCATTCAGCCAGGTCTCTGTGATGCAAGCCAGGTCTACCGAGGCTATCAAGTCCGCCATTATGGCAGTCTTGTTCCTCATCGACCTGGCATTACACAACACAGACTGAGTAGGATGAGGAGAGACTGCTGGATCAGCTATCTGCCCACTCCCCTCAGTGGAGCCCTTGAGTATGGGAATCAGACAGGAAGGACCCCTCTATAATACCCATTTCACACCATGACATCTCCTCGGCCTCACCACCTGAATCCGTGACTTCCCGGCAGCCACTCAAGCAGACCCCCCCCCCAGACCTCCCCTCCGAGCAATCCCTAGCACCCTACACCTTCTATAGGTTTCTGCAGAAAGTGATGGGAGCACAAAGGGGTGAAGGTCCTGGAGGTAGGCTGCCAAGTAGCTGCACCTTATCCATCTCTGTCCTAGGCACATACTCCACTTCTTTAATTAAATCAAACCAGTATTATAAACCTACACAATCACACAATTACATCCAGTCAATCATACAGCCATTCAACCTTGCGCTACAAATAATCCCACAAACCCTCCCTATCCCAAATAAACTTCAATAGGAAAACCCTCCACCCCTAACCCACCCACATTAAAAACCCAGAGTTAGTTGATGTTATTTACTTTTGGGGGAGAAAGTCCAAAAACTAAATCTGTGAGGCAGTCTCTATAAATCTGTTCAGTTTTTTTACATCACAGCACAGGCAGCTCCTTTCCTCTCTCACAGGAGGAAACGTCCTACTATTCTGCTGTTTTGGGCCAGTTTAGAATGAAATGGACAGGCAATCCACTACAGTCCACATCAAAGCAGAACCAACCAATCTCATGCAGTCCAGGCTCGCACCACTGTCTGCTCCTGGATCCTTTGATGTAAATTTAAGTCATGCAATGTCTAGCCACAAGATTTCAATTCCGGAGTTCAACTGAAAACAGTAGCTTACCCTTAAAGCCATAGTGAGCTAAAGGTCTTTATAAAAGAAAAGCACTTACACGGCAGTTCACTCAATGCAGCATTCTCCCCCCATCCCAAACTCACAATTTCTGGAGGGGGATACACTGCCGCATTAACCACTGTAGATTCAACCAAGAAGTCCGTCTACCAACTACTCCCATGACAAACTATGGGAGGCTCTTACCACTCCTGATAGCAGCAGGAAAGTTGAAACAGTTTCTAGCTGGCCGGGAAATAGTGGAACAGGCTCCACTGCCTGACCCACTTCCAGGTCTTCAGATTTCTTCCTTTCTCTGATCAGGGTACCAGATGTAACACCAGACATCTGATGGCAGTTTACCATACACGGACAATAAATTGTCACCAGGGAACCAGCTTGCGTCTCCTACTCTCTTGGCAAACACCCCGTCGGTCACAACACTCCATGCCATGACCGTCTTAAAGATGAAAATGTGGCCGTGGAATTACATACTCCAGAGCTCGGGAAACCAGGGCTAGTGGGACCATCAGCTTCTCACAGAAGCCAAGCTCCTCCATGCCAACCCCTTCCAGGTATGAGTTCACCCAACAGATTTATCTTAACTAAAAAATAACAAAACTAAGTTCCTGACACTACCTCACTAATAATCCGAAACTATTTCTCCCAATCCTAAACTATATGACTACCATTAAAATAATCCATTAAAAATTTCTGATAAAAGCTCCCCCCCCCTTACTCCAGGCAGCCCAGCATGGCCGCCATATAGAAAAGAGAATAGGACCCAGGACAGACCTTTGAGGGACTCCCTAGCTAATGGGGAGTGGGGATGAGATGGATTTACCTATCCAGACAGGTTGGGATCTGCCTTTAATGTAAATGTAATCCCTCACCCCTGCCTTTTTGCCAAAATGACAGGTGGCATGCTGTTGAAGCTGACAGCAGTACCTGGTGGGGACTGGGTTCGGGGAGGATGAGGTTACTCGGCACAAGGGGACCTAGGTTTGGCTACTCTGCACAGGGGCACCCAAGTAAATCCGAACACAGGAAGCAATAACTGTGATGTCCAGAACCAGGAATGGGATTCTTCAGTGTGGCTTTTATTCACATCCAAGCTGAACAAACAAAGCATAGACGGACTCCCAGGGCCAGCATTTCCTGGTAATGCAGATTAGAGAAAACTAGACACTTTATCACCATTTCCAGCCCTCAGGCTCTAAACCCACCAGGCACACAGCCCGACTTGCACGCAGCTTTGGGTACACAGCCCCGACTTAGCCACTACTTGGTTTTCCCCACTGGCCCGGCTTCCCCGCCGGCCACTTGATCCACAGTCCATTTGAGGAATGAACCAATTATCTTGTTGTGGCTCCCCAAACCACACTAGAGTTTTCGACTCCTAGAGAGAATTTTCCTTACAATCCCACGTCTGGGTATTTCCCTCATCACTGGCCAAGCCTGAGGTAAAGTAGAAATCCACAGAAGAAATCCGTAGAGGTGGACCTGGTCACTAAAGATGGGGGGCCACCCACCTCCAGCTCCCACAGCCCATACCCAGCCATTTCTCTGGAAACTGAACAATTACTTTACGGAACTTTCAAATGTAGATCCTGGGTAGATGTCTGTCACATCTCCTCTACATATTATTTGCATCCCAACAAACTCTGGACTTGAACCTACTTTTAACTTGCTTAACCCATTACTCTAGGCTTCCCAATATTGTAGTAGTTCAATCCCCCACATTGTCACACAAGTCCCAGGGTGAAAAACATAGACCCTTTTAGCAAGAGCAGACACTCACCCTCACGTTGCAGGTGCCCCACGGGCGACTCACAAATCTTCTTGTTCTCCCAAATAAACACTGGAACACAGAGGCAGCTTTTCCTTCACAAGCAGAACTAGGGAGTTGCCCCAGGAATCTGCAGGGAAACCTTTCCTGCCCCCCCCCCCGAAGGGAGAGGGCCATGAGACCCGAAAACAGCGGTCTCCACCACTTCAGTTATCTTTTGTGTCTCTCTTTAAGGTGAAGATACACACCCTTCTACTTAAAAGTAGCCCTCTGTCAGGGCTGAGGCTCCCAGCGCCCTTCACTAATCTGCTTTCTCAGCAAGCTCCCAACTTCACACACACTCACTGAAGACTGAACTGAAGACACTGACTTCAGAACCTCCCAGTGTTCTAACTAACTCCCTTTGCTGCAGATTCCAATGTGGCTCATGCAGCTGCAATAGTTCTATTGGTGATGTCATCCCTCAGTCTCAACTGAGACTGAGAACAGAGTGAGACAGTGTGAAACCCATTTAACTGGAGTTTCACAAGCTGCCTTCCCTGCCTACCACTAGGTCTTACTGGGATTCTAGTAACCCCGGGTAACAAGGGGGTTACATAAACATAGAAACATAGAATTTGATGGCAGATAAGGACCGCTTTGCCCACCTAGTCTGCCCATTTCCTTACATAAACTGCAGATCCTAGTTAACCAACAGCCTACTTCCTCCTACCCCCACTAGAATAGCCTTATGTCTGTGCCATGCATTCTTGAATTCCCCCACTGTTTTTGACTCTATGACCTCCTCAGGAAGGCTGTTCCATGCATCTACAACCCTCTCTGTGAAGAAATACTTCCTCACATTTCCTCTGAGCCGCCCCCCCTCTATCTTCAAATTGTGCCCCCTTGTTCTTGCACATCTCTTTTTCTGAAGGATGCTACCGTCTTGGACTTTGTTGGTTCCCTTGAGCTATTTGAACATTTCTATCATGTTCCCCCTCTCCCTCCTTTCCTCGAGGCTATACATCTTAAGCCCCTTTAGTTTTTTTTCATATGTCTTCTGGTGCAGACCCTGCACCATTTTGGTTGCCCTCCTCTGGACAGCCTCCACCCTGTCTATGTCTTTGCGGTGATGGGGTCTCCAGAACTGTACACAGTACTCCAGATGTGGTCTTACCAACTGTTTGTACAGAGGGCCAACAACTTCCTGTTTTCTGCTGGTGATGCCTCTCCCTATGCATCCCAGTATCCCCCCAGCCCTCCTTACTGCCTTCTCACGTTGCTGGCCCACCTTTATGTCATCTGATATGACTACCCCCAGGTCCCTTTCCAATTTTGTTTTTGTCAGTATCTCACCCCCCGTTGTGTACTCTTCCCCTTGGTTTTTGTTTCCCAGGTGCATTACTTTGCACTTCTTTGCGTTGAATCTAAGCTGCCATACATTTGACCATTCCTCCAACCATGCCAAGTTCCTTTTCATCCTTTCCACCCCACCTTGTGTATCAAGCCTGTTGCAGATCTTTGTGTCATCTGCCAAGAGACATACTTTCCCTTCCAGTCCCTCTGCAATGTCACTTATAAAGACATTAAAAAGGACTGGCCCCAGTACTGAACCCTGTGGTACCCCACTTGTAACCCCTCTTTCTTCACTATGGACTCCATTTACTATTACCCGCTGTGTCCTGTTGTCCAGCCAGTGTTTTACCCAGTCTACCACCCTGGGACTCACTCCCAGGCTGGCTTATTTGTTTATTAATCTTTTGAGCGGGACTGTGTCAAATGCCTTGCTAAAGTCTAGGTAGGCCATTTCCACAGCCCCTTCCTGGTCTACTACTTTGGTCAGCCAGTCAAAGAAATCAATTAGATTTGTCTGACATGACCTTCCTGCTGTGAATCCATGCTGCCTTGGGTCCAGTGCTCCACTGGCCTCTAGGTACTCATCAATTCTTTCCTTCAGAAGTGATTCCATCATTTTCCCTACCACTGAGGTCAAACTGACAGGTCTGTAGTTTCCTGCCTCTATCTTGCTCCCACTTTTGTGAAGGAGAATCACATCCGCCCTCCTCCAGTCCTCAGGTACCACACCATCCTCCCATGATTTATTAAAAAGGGTAGTCAGTGGTGTTACTAGTTCTTCCCTTAGTTCTTTTAGAATTTTGGGGTGAATCCCATCAGGCCCCATTGCTTTATCCACCTTCAGTTTTAAGAGTTCTTTCAGAACCCTTTCTTCTGTGAAAGGACTAATATCAACCCCCATCCACAGTGCTTTTATTGACTAGATTAAGTATCTCCCCCCCTGCTTTTCCATTGTGAGTACTGAGCAGACGTATTTGTTCAGTATCTCTGCTTTTTCACTGTCGCTCTCTGCCCAACAACCTTCCTCTTTATTCAGCCTCAGTATCCCTGCCTTAGTCTTTCTTTGCTCCCTAATGTACCTGTAAAAGGTTTTATCCCCCTTCTTAACCGAGTTGGCTATCTTTTCCTTGGTTTGGGCCTTTGCTATTCTGACTGCCTTTCCCGCTTCCTTCTGCTTTAACTGGTACAGTTCTCTGTCCTACTTCTTCTGTATTTCCTTATACTTCCTGAATGCTATCTTTTTCTCCCTTACCTTCCCCGCCACTTCTTTTGAGAACCATAGTGTGTTTTTCTTTCATTTTGATTTGTTTATTTGCTTCACACAAAGGCTTGTTGTATCTGTGATGGCGGTTTTGATGTTTCCCCATAGTTGCTCCACCCCACCTTCTTGCCTGTTTGCTAGTGCTTTTCTGAGGCACTCTCCCATTTTGACAAAACCAGCCCTCCTGAAGTCCAGTACCTTCACTTTTGTGTGGCTTGACTCTACAGCTATGTTTATTGTGAATCACACTGTTTGGTGGTCGCTTGTTCCCAGATGGCTACCCTCTTCAAGATCGGAGATCCTCTCTCCATCCCCATTTGAGAGAACCAGGTCTAAGTTTCCTCCATCCTGAGTGGGTTCCAAAACTAGTTGTCTGAGGCATGCCCCCTGTAGGGCATCGAGAATGGCCCTGCTCTTGGATGTGGCTGCAGCAAAGGTGCTCCAGTCAACATCTGGCATATTCAGGCCCCCCATCAGCAATATCTCCCCTTTCTCTGCCATACCAAGGATGCCTTCAGTCATTTCCTTGTCCATTTTCTCCCCCTGAGACAGGGGTCTGTATACAACCCCTGTGCGGATTGTGGTGCCATTTCCAGTCTCCAGGGTGACCCACAGTGCCTCCTCTCCTCCCTGTTTACCCTTTAGTTCTGTTGCTTTGATCTCTTCCCTTACATAGAGAGCTACTCCTCCTCCTCCTCTTCCCTCCCTGTTCCTCCTGTAGTTTGTGTACCCTGGTATGTTGACATCCCAGTCATGGTTCTCTGTGTACCATGTTTCTGTGACTGCCACGATATCCAGGCATCCCTCTTCCATCAAGGCCACCATTTCTGGGAGCTTTTTACCTAGACTACAGGCATTAGTGCTCATTACCCTCCATTTTTTATGGCGTTATTTATTTTTGCCTCATCCCTGTCCTTACTACCTTTATCTTTTTTTCTCCATTTATCCCTGCCCTTCTCCCTATCGACTGCTCTATCTTGGCATTTACCTCACTAACTACCCTGATTTTTTTGGGGGGGGCTAGGATTTCCCTTCTCCTTTTCAGTGCCTGACCGCTTGGCTAGTTTAAATGCTTGCCAATGAAGCATTTAAACCTATCACCTAGGATCCAAACCATCCTACAGAAGACTCAGAGAGGCCCACAGCTTTGAGTTTGTCCAGAAGGAGGGAATGTGTCACAGTGTCAAAAGCTTTTGCAAGATCAAGAAAGATGGCAGAAGTAATCAGACCTTGATCCATACCTGTGAGTATGGAGTCAGTGAGCTGAAGGAGGGAGGTGGAAGTGGAGTGGGATTTCCTAAAACCAGACTGGAAGGGAGTGAAGAAGGAGGAGTTATCAAGAAAAGAAGTGAACTGAGATAGAACAATGTGTTCCTGTAACTTAGCCAAGGAAGGAAAGAGATAGATATTGACTGGAAGTTGAACAGGTATAACAACAGCCTGTTTCCAAACATCAGGAACAGTAGCAGAGGAAAAAGAGAGATTTAAAAGTAAGGAAACAGGAACAGCAATGGCAGGTGCCAAGAGGAGAAGTTTAGGGTCAAAACCATCAGGACTACCTCCCTTCAATGGATTGAGGGCAAGTAGAGCCTTTAGAGAAACAGATGGAGTAGAAGGAGAGAAAGAAAAGTAATGAGGAGAGGAAGGAAGAGAGAGAGAGAGAAGGAAGGGGGGATGTGGAGGAAGGATGAGTGATAGGGCACAGGTAGTAAAGTAGGAGTTAAAAGATTGAGCAACAGCAGACGGGTTAGAGATAAGTGAATTGTCAACCCTGAGAGTGGGACTGGGTCTGAGAAGTGAAAAGTGAATGAACAACATTCTAGAATTTAGAAGGGTTATTAATGTTGTTTTGGAAAGCGGAACCAAAATACTCAGACTTCTCAAGTCTAATAGCTTTGGTACAGGTGTTGCAAAGCCATCTACAGTTGGCCAAGGAGGATTGTGAGTCAGTGACTTTAAAAGTGCACCAGTTTAAACACCATTTGGAGGTCAGAGCATGCAGTGACCATGTTAGGCCCCTCAGTATAGAGTGCAGTATCATCTGCATAGAAATGAACACCAGGATCATTGATATTCAAGCCCAGGTTATTTATATACATCGGGGGTAATGGATCAAGTACCAAGTCTTCCGGTACACCTCTGAGAAGGTGAGTGCAAGCAGAAAGGAGATCTTCTGCCTTTACCTGTTGCAACCTTCCATTTAAATAGTTTAAAAACCAACATAGGGATCCTGTAGCAAACCCTATGGTAATTTAATTTATGTAGCAGGATATGGTGGTTGACAGCAATGAAGGCCTTGCTTAGTTCAAGGAAAATGGCCCCTGTGACTTATTTATGATCCATGGTGCCTAACCAATCATTAGTGACCTTGGTCAGTGCTGTTGTAGTACTATACTTGGGTCTAAAGTCTGACTGCATGGGTGTTTTGGCATATGTGTGGTCTAGATAGTCCTGCAAATTGAGAATTAACTAGTTTTTCTAGCAGTCTGAGCAAAATAGAAAGGACTGATATATGTCTGTAACATGAAGATTGCTGATAGCACCAGCTTTAGAAAGGGGAATAATGTGCGCAGTTTTCCAGAGGACAGGGAGATTGCTGCTGATATGTGATAGATTAAACAGGTGGGTAAGAGGTGCCATGAGCTGTCCTGTAACCAGATCTTAGAAAAAAAGGGGTCCAGACCGTCTGCACCAGCACATTTTTGGTGTCCAAGCCAAGCAGAAGCTGTTTCACTTGCTTAAAGGTGATAGGTTGGAATGTAAATTTATTAGGCATATGGTCATGGGAATTTATGAATTCCTAGGAAGGGATAGGGTATGGTACAACTAGAGAATTGTCAAAGGTTATGCCCACTGATGCGAAATAGTCATTTATTTCCTCCAAGATGACTTGCTTTTCTGAGATCAGCTTACCATCACCTGAGATTTGTAGGGCCATGAAGAGGGTAGATGTGGCACCCTCAATTGATTTCACTATTTTCCATAATTTTGCTCCATCCTTTTTGGCATTGTTACTCCCTTCCTCTATCAGCAAACTTATTGTTCTCTTGAAAACTGTAAAATACAGCTCTCGGTTACACGTTCAATGCAATGTATAGCTGATCTTGATTCTGCAATATTGTATAACTAAAAGAACTGTAACCTTTGGCTGCCATTCTATGTCTATATGTATTAAGTGTTTATGTTTGTTTTTCTAATGTGGAGCCTTTCTAAATGAGTCCCTGACTCAAATGTTGTAATCCTAAAGTTTGTTAAATAAATAAATAAATAAATAAATTTAGGTAGTACTTGGACTTGGTGGCCTTAATCAGTTTGGTACACTGCTTTCTCTTCTGCCCGAGAGAAGCCCAGTCCATTTCAGTTTCCGTGTTCCTGGTAGGGGCCCAGAGCATGTCTCTTTCCCTGAGGGTTAGTTTTAGATCTCTATTGAACCAAGGGCAGAAAACCTGCTTTACTCTCTGTTTAACCAGGGGTGCATATTTGTTGATGACCCTCAACGGTAGATCATTGAACTATGACTATGAGTGGAAAAACCCATTGTGCTGTACAAATGATCAAATACAAATAATAGGCTCATGAGACTGTGATTAAATGGATCCAGTAGTGATGACCCCTTGCCCTGCAGCCCTGCACAGACCCTGAGAGCATCTGGTACTCTGGGAGGTCACCTTGAGTCCCAGAAGGCCATGCAATTGATTTTGTGGTTTGTACGCTCCCCTTCCCCAGAGTACTATCAGTATACCCCTGGATCTTGGGAGGGGGCTACATAGGTCACTGGTTTGTCCTCCCCTGGAGTACCGTATGTAGTTTTGGCATCCGCATCTAAAGAAGGATAGTGACAGTCTGGAGGCAGTGCAGAGGAGGATAACCTAGACTATCCATGGACAGCATTGAAGAACATGCGAAGAGAGGTTGGCAGATCTGAACATATGCTGTACATGCTTCAGGTGAGAACTGACATGGGGACATGACTAAAACTTGCAAATACCTCTAAGGGGTAAAGTGAATAGTGGGAAATTGTTCACACTGAGTGGGAACACAAACACCATGGACAACTCCACGAAGCTGGTGGGGGGGGGGAATTGAAGAGAAATACCTAAAAATACTTTTTTCACACAGAGGGTGGTGGAAGGGTGGCACAAGCTGCCAAAGGAGGTGTTCTGTGTGAAATCAGTGGAGATTCAAACAATTTTTTTTAATTTTTTTTTTATTTACAATTTTTAACCAGGGACGGCACACTGTGTTGTAATAGCTTGTTTCCAGGTGCATCCTGGGAAGTGGGTTACATATACCTGTTTTATTGATTGGGGAATATTGGCCAAAACAGCGGAGAACTTCCCTACTCTTTATTAACAAGTGCCATAGCATCTTTTACTTCTACCTGGACAATGACCAGAGATGAGCAAAAAGGACCTCAGTTTAACATCTCATCCAAAGGATGGCACCTCAGCAGTGCAGTCCCCCCATACTGCACTACAGTGTCAGTCATGGGTAGTACCCCAAGTACCTGATGTGGGGTGGGAACCCACAACCATTTGATCTTCTGTCCCCAGAGGTGAGCATGCTACCTACTAAGCCACTGACACTGCTGAAAAAAGGGTGGGAATGATACAAGGGCTTGGTAGAGACCACACCAGAAAAGGTGGGAGGAAGGGACAGTGTCAATGAAGAGCCACTAGGATGCTCTAATTCAACATTAGTAAGGTAGAAAACATAGAAACATAGAAACATAGACTTTGACGGCAGATAAGGACCGCTTGGCCCATCTAGTCTGCCCATTTCCCTACCTACAGGATAGGCCACAGATCCTAGTTAACCAACAGCTTATTTCTTCCTACCCCCCACAAGAATTGCCTTATGTCTGTCCCATGCATTATTGAATTCTCCCACAGTTTTAGACCCCACAACCTCCTCAGGAAGGCTGTTCCATGCATCCACTACCCTCTCTGTGAAATAATACTTCCTCACATTGTCCCTGAACCGCCCCCTCTATCTTTAAATTGTGTCCCCTTGTTCTTGCATGTCTCTTTTTCTGAAAGATGCTACCCTTTTGGACTTTGTTGATTCCACTGAGGTACTTAAAAGTTTCTATCATGTCCCCCCTCTCCCTTCTTTCCTCAAGCGTATACATATTAAGCTCCTTAGTTCTCTCCTCGTACAGTTTCTCTTGCAGACCCTGCACCATTTTAGTTGCCCTCCTCTGGACTGCCTCTATCCTGTCTATGTCCTTGCGGAGATGGGGTCTCCAGAACTGGACACAGTACTCCAGATGGGGTCTCACCAACTGTCTGTACAGAGGGATAACAACTTCCTGTTTTCTGCTGGTGATGCCTCTCCCTATGCATCCCAGTATACGCCCAGCCCTTCCTACTGCCTTCTCACATTGCTTGCTAACCTTAAGCTCATCTGATATGATTACCCCCAGGTCCCTTTCCTTTTTTTGTTGTTGTTACTACCTCCCCCCCCATTGTGTATTCTTCCTCTGGGTTCTTGTTTCCCAGGTGCGTTATTTTGCACTTCTTTGCATTGAATCCTAGCTGCCATACTTCTGACTCTTCCTCCAACCTTGCCAAGTCCCTTCTCATCCTTTCCACGCCTTCTTGTGTATCAACCCTGTTGCAGATCTTTGTGTCATCTGCAAAGAGGCTTACTTTTCCTTCCAGTCCCTCTGCAATGTCACTTATGAATACATTAAAAAGGACTGGACCCAATACTGAACCCTGTGGTACCCTACTAGTAACCCCTCTTTCTTCAGAGTGTGCTCCATTTACAATGACCTTCTGTGTCCTGTTGTCCAGCCAATGTTTTACCAAGGCTACCACCCTGGGACCCACTCCCAGGCTGGTTAATTTGATTATTAATCTTTTGTGTGGGACTGTGTCAAATGCCTTGCTAAAGTCTAGGTAGGCCATGTCTACAGCCCCTCCCTGGTCTACTACTTTTGTCACCCAGTCAAAGAAATCTATTAGATCTCGCCTGACATGACCTTCCCGCGTGAACCCATGCTGCCTTGGGTCCTATGCCCCACTGGCCTCTAGGTACTCAACTATTCTTTCCTTCAGAAGTGACTCCATCACTTTCCCTACCACAGAGGTCAGACTGACAGGTCTGTAATTTCCTGCTTCTGTCTTGGTCCCACTTTTGTGAAGGGGAATCACATCCGCCTTCCTCCAGTCCTCAGGTACCACACCATCCTCCCATGATTTATTAAAAAGAGTAGCCCGTGGTTTCACTAGTTCTTCCCTTAGTTCTTTTAGAATTCTGGGGTGAATTCCATCAGGCCCCATTGCTTTGTCCACCTTCAGTTTTAGGAGTTCTTGCAGAACCCTTTCTTCTGTGAAAGGACTGGGATCGACCCCACTATCAAGAGTGCTTCTGTTAACTGGATTAGGCACTTTCCCCTCCTCTTTTGTGAATACTGAGCAGAAATATTCATTCAGTATCCCCGCTTTTTCACTGTCCCCCTCTGCCCACCCACCGTTCATTCTATTCAGCCTCACTATCCCTCCCTTTGTCTTTCTACGCTCGCTGACATGATGGCCAGTGGGCCTGTTTCTGCTTCTGATCCTATGTTTTTGTTTACAATTAATGTAAAAATTATATGTAGTAAAATAGTGAAATACCCTCAACCCAACCACCAATGTCATGATGACTAAGGCAACCTCAAACATAGAGATGTTGCAAAGTTTTACTTTGGCATTAAAGTTCCGGTGAGTTAAGAAATTCACCTTTCATGAAAAACTTTGCACGTTTTCCACTTTGCCATTTCACAAGGAGTTTTCCTGGGGAAATGGCACTTTTTTAGATGACGTCAGGTAAAGTTATGGTGAAGTTTCAACTTTGCTGGTGAATTTGCATGACATTGCTTGATTAAGTGCTACTTTGTCTGCCGAAAACTTTACAAAGTTGACACTTCACATTTCACAAGTTTGCATTTGCAAAGCAAAGTCTGCCATCATTATACATCTCTACTCCAATACCACAACGATGGTGGTGGTGAAAGGGCTTCTTAGGTAAACACCCCTTCTCTCATACTGCATAACTCCTTCCCCATCTTATTTTTAGGGGTGGATCTTCTGGGGATCAAACCTGGGGAGTAAGGAAAAGCTATCTGCATACAAAGTCAATTGTTATACTGTAGCACTGAGCTAAAGAAGAATCTCTCATAGCTACAGCTACAATTAGGCCTTTTGAATTGTTATAATTTACAAGTTCCAGAACATTGGGAATGGAATCTGTTCCACTCCTGTTACATATCTAGCTGGTAAACCCCCCTCTGTAGAACTGCTCTGTACCAAAGAAGAAAACGTTTTGCGTTTGTGCCTCCCACCCCATTATGTTTTTTTTTTGTTTCCTTACTGATACTGCTGTAAAAGCTGGAACTACTCCTTTGTGTACAGTATAGTTTTTATTCCTTTATGTGCAGAATAATTTTAACTCCTACTCCGACCTCCCAACAACCATACACACTCCCTGTTTTCTTTGTACCTGTGGGCCTCTTGGAACACAGGAGCCACCCACTCTGACTAGCTTTACTGTTAATGAACCAGGTTACAAAGATGTGAGCATGAGTTTTACTTTGGAATTGCTCACGTTCATATCTCTGCAACCTATATGAGCTGCCAACTCATAGTAAATCTTGTCAGGGTGTAGGTACAAGGAAATTAGGGAAGGTGTTTGGCAGTTGTGTGGTTGGAGTGGGTGGTAAAATTAGATATCATCATACACATAATAAAATAATATTTCTAGTATACAGTTACAGCAATTTAACCATTGACATCAACATAGGAGGAGGCAGTGACATCTATAATCTGGCAGAAACATGCAACTATCACCCATGAATACCCTTGCCATGCTTGGCTGATCCCTTCTCCTCCTCTGCCCCACCCACTCCCTACCTCATCCCCTCCACCCTACCTCTCCCCTTTTTTCATTCCCTACCACCTCCCTATGCTTCGATGATCTGTATGTTAACTATATACCATTGGACCTCAATTTTTGTAAGGTCCAAGTATTGCCACAGGTTTCCTTACTGTTAGACTATGAATATTGCAGTTCCTCTATATTGCTAGACAAAAATCTGTTACATTATCAGGTAATGACATTTGTACAGCTCCTGCTTATTGTTCATCCTTGTTTATTACATTACTTATGT
Source organism: Neoceratodus forsteri (assembly GCA_016271365.2). Classification (NCBI taxonomy): domain Eukaryota; kingdom Metazoa; phylum Chordata; order Ceratodontiformes; family Ceratodontidae; genus Neoceratodus; species Neoceratodus forsteri. The sequence continues at coordinate 234,165,048 of CM028131.1, forward strand.
GTTGCGTTTCTTGTGCTTGTTAAGCTACTGTTTTGTATTGTTTTGAGCCTCATAGGACCTCCCTGAAAATGAGCTTGCTCAGTAGAGTTTTCCTGGAAATAAACTTGAACTTGAACTATAATCAACTAGGGTCAATGATGATGGAATAGGCAGAGACAAAGGGAAGAGTGGATGGGCCTGAAGGTCCTTTTCTGCCAACAAAATCTATGTTTCTATGTATGTTTCTAAGCCGCTATCTCAAACAAGTCAAATGACTTGCATTATCTAAGTGACTTTGTCAATATTGTATGCATATAAGTACAACATTGTCAAAGTTACTTAGCTAACACAAATCCCTGGACTTGTGGGTGACAGCGGCTGGTAAGGATGGTGAACAGAGGGTAAATACCAATCACCATCTCTGGATGGGGTAGTGGAGAGGTGATAACCATTACAAGAAGGGAAACATAAAAAAAAGAGAGAAAGAGGTGAAAGGGGTGTAGAGGTAGAAGCAGGGAGACCTCAGTATCAAGGGGTGGCACCATTTTTTTTAAATGGATCACATGCATGTACATGTCTAAGGGCAATAGTTTTTAAGATTTTTGTCCATTGTTAGCACTATTGTCCATTGTTAGGGACTTTTCTGGTCATGTGACAATGTTTTGGACAATCACAGGCCAGGATTTCTATCCAGGATTAATAAAAACCAAAAGAATATAAATCTCTATATAGAAAATGTGATAGGTAAGTATCAGATATAAGGAAACACCACCACTGAGAGCTCAAACGAGCCGTAAAGCTACAAGTCTGGCTTAGTTTTGTGTTCTGGTTTGGCTTTTTTGAAAAAAAAATGTGCATTGGTTTTGCTTTAAAGAAATACATTCTGGTTTGGGCTGCATAGTTTTGGCCCATTCAAGTTTCCACAGTGTACTTCCTATAAAAGGAGATGTGGTTCCAGGGTTTCTCCCGTTAGTGTTTTCAAGGACTGCAGCATGGAAGGGAGAAGCTGTACATTGTTTGGTAAGTGATTTGGGACATTCTTCTACACATTTTAACTTTGATTTCCATGAGAGGCTGTTAGTTTGGCAAGTGATATGGAGGCAACAGCAAAGTGCTTGTAGTGATGGGGGGCTGAGTTTGTATCTCAGGGGCACTTTTTTACACATTTTCACTTTGATTTCCATGTGTGGCAGTTAGTTTAGCAAGTGATATTGAGGCATCAGCAAAAGTGGTTGGTAGTGATTGTGCGGGGCTGCTTCTGTTTTTGCAGGGGCTGTAGTTGGAGAGACTTTTAGGGCTGCAGTGTAGGTGGGTAGTAGGTTGTTGTTACATGTGTTATTCGGGTGGTTGTTGCACATTAGTAGTGTTGTAATAATGTGTATATACTGTGTCCACACTTGTAATAGTTAACGAATATGTTGTTCATTATTTTGTAATAAGTTGTGTAATTTCATATGCAGTGTTAATTACCATTAGATGTGGAGAAATATCAGATGGTTGTTATAATGGGAAAAAGTCCCAACCATATAGATAGATAATTAGAGATATAGATATAGCTATGTATAGATATACAGTGGATGCCACATTGGGCGGGCATGTATAACTTGGACATTCACTTTCCGCAGACGTGTTCCCATTGCCAAAAGCCTACTCCTATAGACACAGTGCAAACCAATGTTGTTAATGTGGACTGTAAATGCTGCTTACCATGGATGCTAAAGGACTGTGGTGGCAAAATTTGAAATAGGCTGCACACCTAATTAACACCTCCGTTTTACCTCCTCTTGTCCCCGATTATCTTAATTAGGTGCAAACTGCCCTCAGTACAAAGATGCCACAGTTACTTACTGGCCAGCACACCTCTTAATCTGTCCATGTCCATGTCTGCTGCCTGTTCTGGACAGAACTCCCATGGCTTCCTCATGTTGTCCTGGGATCCCCCTGTCAAGGAAAGCTGAATTGTTATGCCAGATTGACACACTGCCAAAGCTTAGCATTCGGGAGATGGCTCAGAGGCTTGGCATCCCAAAGTCAACTGCATCAGACTTGATTCATCAGTGGGACAGCATCCTAGAACAGTGGCCACTAACCAAAACCTGGACTGCAAATGTAAGTGGGATGGTAAGGACCAGGAAATTGAGGAGGCACTGTTGATCTAGTTCACTGATGTCCGTCAACAAGATGCCATGGTTAGTGGCCCTCTCCTGCTGCAAAAGACCAAGCAGCTAGCCATTGCTCTCAGAAAGGATGTGTTTAATCCAACTGCAGGCTGGCTCCATTGCTAGAAAACCCACAACAACATCTGCTTCTGCCTAGCACACAGCGAGAAGCAAAACATGGATAAGGATGGAGCCAGCTCTTAGGTGTGGGATGTTTTGCCAGATTTGTTGGCCAGTTAAGGTCCATCCAAAATCTACAATGTGGATGAGACCAGCCTTTTTTGTCAGGTGTGTGGGGCAAGGTACTATGAGCTTCAAAGACTCAGCTCCTTTGGGACAGAAAAGGCTAAGGAGAGAGTCTCCATTATTGCACACTGCAATATGTCTGGCACCGACAAGTGCCAACTTTTGGTTGTTGGAAAATCAGTATAATCGCATTATTTTTGCGGTGTAGCACACTTGCCAGTACTCTACAGACATAATCAAATGACCTGGATGACAGGAGAAATATTTACAGACTGGGTTTGGGGAGTGGGACCATCGGCTGAGAGGTCGGAAGATCGCTTTGGTGTTGGACAATTTTACAGGACATCCAGATGTCTGGGGCCTCATAAACATAAAGCTAGTCTTTTTATCCCTGAACACCACATCAATAATCCAGCCGTTAGACTAAGAAATCATTTATGCCATGAAGAGGCTCTATGTGTGGGAGATTCGGTCAATAATTCTGTTCTGAGATGGAAAATGGGGCAGAACTCACCACAGTGGAATGCAAGAAATGCATTACACTGCTGGACACAGTGATGTTGTTGCAGACTGCCTGGGATGTTGCATAATACAAAACTGTTTTGCTAAGGGGTGGCTTTAAGAGTGCGACTACAAACATATGAAATTTGCTAGCAGATAAAGGCCTAGAGGTCTATTAAGTCTGCTCGAATGTGCAGCTAGCACCCCTTATTATGCAGCTGCCCCTCCCTTCCACCCTTCCCCTTCATTAACCCTCCCCCTTGTCCTATCCCATCCCCTTTTGAAGCAGTCCACTGTTCTACTGGATACCACTTCTGCAGGTAATGCATTCCACCCAGCCACCACCCTCTCTGTAAAAAAGTATCTCCTCATCTCCCTCCTGAACCTTCCTCCCTCCAGTCTCATATCATGGCCCCTGGTGTCCCTCCCCTCCCTTACTTTGAACAGCCCCTCTGTACCTGTCTTGTTTATTCCTTTCATGTATTTAAAGGTTTCAATCATGTCCCCTGTCCCTCCTGTCCTCCAGTGAGTACATGTTCAGCTCCTCAACCTCCTCTCGTATGATAAGTCCCCCAGCCCCTTGATCATCTTTTTGTCGCCCTGCGCTGCACCCCCTCCAGTAACTTAATGTTGCTCTTCTGATATGGGCAGCAGTACTGCACGCAGTACTCCAGGTGCGGTCTAACTAATGACCTATACAGTGGCAGAATCACCACCTCCCTCCTCGAGGATATACCCCTTGCAATACAACCCAGCATTTTGTTGGCCTTTGCAGCTGCCTTCCTACATTGTGCCGAGTTGTTCATTGACTCTGTAATGAGCACACCCAGATCCTTCTCCTCCTCTGTCAGGGCTAGCTGCACTTCCCCCAGCTTGTAACTCCTCATTGGGGTCTTCATCCCAAAATGCAGCACCTTGCACTTTTTGGCATTAAACCCCAGTTGTCAGGTGTCTGACCAGGTTTCAAGCTTTGCCAGATCATCCTGCAACCCCTGCCACCCCCCTAGGTCATCCACCACCGCTCCTACCTTGGTATCATCAGCAAACAGACTGATCTTGCTCTTGATGTCCCATGATATGTCTGTAATGAATATCCCAAACAACACTGGTCCCAACACCGAGCCCTGTGGAACACCGCGTCACTCCCTTGGGTGAGAGCTCCCACCCACCACCACCTCTGTTGCCTTCCCTGAAGCCAGTTTCACCCATCTCACCAGCTTTGCACCCGCCCCTGTGCCTACTAACTTACTTCCCAGCCTTCCATGCGGCACCAAGTCGAATGCCTTACTGAAGTCCAGATACAGGACATCCACTGCATGGCCCCCGTCCAGTTGCCTAGTTACCCAGTCATAGAACTCCACCAGGTTGGTTTGGCAGGATCTGCCCTATGAAGCCATGCTGTCTGCTGTCCTGTAGTCCTTTGGCCTCTAGGAGGGCCACCAGCCTCTCCTTCAGGATAGTCTCCATTAGCTTACCCACGATGGATGTGAGGCTCACTGGTCTGTAGTTTCCCAGTTCATCCTTGGGGCCACTCTTGTGGGAGGTACACCACGAGCCATTCTCAGTCCTGAGTACACTCCGAATGTAGTGAGGCATTAAATAGGTCTCGCAAAGGTTCTGCAAGGATGTCTGCCAGCTCCTCAGTACCCTGGGTGGATGCCATCTGGCCTGGCGCCTTGCCCACCCTCAGTGCCTTCAAACCCTCCCGAACTCTGCCTCCATGATTTCCCATCTGTCACCCCTTCCCCTGTTTCTGCCATTTCTCCCCTTGAGTGTCACCCCCTTCTCTTTAGTAAATACTGAGCAGAAGTACTCATTTAGTGTTTCTGCCTTATCGCACCCTGCTTCCACCCAACCCCTCCTTCCTAATCCTTACTATGTGGTCCTTACAGCTCCTTTTCTCCCTGATGTACCTAAAGAAGTCCTTCTCCCCCTTCTTAATGCCTTGTGCCAGCCTGAGTTCCGTAGATGCTGTGGCTCCTCTTACTGCCCTTGTCACCTCCTTCGATTCTGTCAAATACTCCTCCCTGTCCTCCCCCCTCCCTGTTTTCTTGTACTTCCTAAAGGCAGCTCTTTTTCTCCTTACCTTTTCCATGACCTCCTTGCTTAACCAGCTCGGTTTCTTAGCCCTAACCTTCTTGATCTGGGCCTTGCAGCAGGTTTTGGTTGCCTCCACTTTCCCCAGCTTTATGAGCTCCCACCTCTGGTTAGTGTTCATACTAGATTGAATTCTGGCCAGGTACCCTTTTACCACTTCCCCCATCCTCCAAAAGTCGGCCATCCTGAAGTCCAGCACTCTTGTGCCCGATTCCACTCCTTCCTTGCCCATATCCAATGTGAGCCATACTGAGTGATGGTCACTCCCTGACAGCGGTTCCTCCACTGCAAGTTCTCTCACAAAGTCCCCATTTGCCAGCACAAGGTCAAGGGTATTTCCTAACCTGGTTGGTTCACTGACCATTTGCAGCAGGAAGCTGTCCTGGAAGGCATCCAGCAGTACCTGCTCCCTTCTGTTCCTGGTTGTTGAGGTACTCCAGTCCACTCCTGGCATGTTGAAGTCCTCCACAATCACCACACTACCCTTCTCGCAGGTCCTCCTGATCTGTTCTGCTAGTTCCCTGTCTAACACCTCCGTCTGAGATGGTGGCCTGTACACCACTCCCATTCTAAGAATCCTATTCTTGGAATCCTGGATTTGCATCCAAAGTGACTCTGTACTACCCTCCTCCCCTTCCTCCCTTACTCACTTCAGTCCTTCCTTCACATATAGTGCCACCCCCCTCCTTTCCCAATCACCCTGTCCCTACGAAATAACCTGTACCCTGGTACAGACAGGTCCCAGTCATTGTATTGGGTGGCCCATGTTTCTGTGATGGCTGCAATGTCCACCTCTCCCTCTGCCATGAGCACCTGTAACTCTGCAGTTTTCCTCCCAAGGCTCCTAGCATTAAGGGTAACCACCTTCCACCCTTTCCCCCTGCTCCCATCCTGCCCTCCTTTCCTAGCATCACCAATAGTACTTGTCATTTGTCCTTTGTCACTGTTATGGGGGGTTAGCTCATATGGTTTCCCAACCTGTGGTCTCTGCATATCTCTTGCCCAATTGCCATCCACCAACTCCTAGTTTAAATTCCCTACTCCTCTATGTACTCCTCCATCCTCTATTTCAACACTTTCTTTCCCTCCTCACTCAAGTGTAGTCTGTCCTTGGCATAGAGACTACTGTCCTCCCAGGTCCCTCCCCATCCCCCAACAGCCCATACCCTTTAGCACAACACCAGGTTCTTAGCCATCTGTTAAATTCCTCTATTCTCAGCTTTCTTGTTGTGACCCCAAAGACCCTTATGACCCTGTGATTAGCACACAGATGCCACCGAGGAAGACAGCATACCTCCTCCTGGAGGGAAGACAGCATACCCCCTCCTGATGGGTTGACAGAGTCTAAATTCAGTGCTTTGTTCAGACTGGGGGGAAATGATCCCGACCCACAACAAGAACAAGATGACATGGCTCAAGTTGTGACAAGCATGCTTCTCACTTCCGAAGAAGATGGAGATGTGCCTGAAGATGGTGACGAGGAGGAGAAACAAATCCCCACAGTATCTGGGAGTAATGTCAAGCAAGCTTTAAATGTTTTGCTCTTGCCATGTCACAGTGATTGGACATCACACCTGATTGGGACCTTTTGAAGCTGACAGAAAAAGAATGGAAGAAGTATGGCTTGGCACCCGCAGTGCAGACAAAGATCACAAGTTTTATTGAAAAACCTGAATGAAGGTTATGTTTTTTAAAACTTAAAGTTTACTTGCAGTTTACTTGCAGTTACTGTAGCAAGCGTTCAAGTAAAGCATGACTGTGACCAAGCCTGTCCAAGCCCTTTCGGCAACGGCAGACACCGGTTTCCGTGGACAAGATCCCTTAGCACAGATTAGTCCGCACAAAGCAGATTACACTATATACAGTCTACATTCATGTCCAAAAAATACGTTAAAACAATTAAGGTTGTTAAAACATCAGAAGTATGGAAATCTGATGTTAGATTTTTAACCCCCCAATGCACCACCCCGTGAACTCCGTGGAATTGAATGCTAAAGCGCAATGCAAATCCTGTTTAAGAAGGCATGGCTGTGCAGGTCCATCTGATAAATCAGTATGGTATGGGTGGTTGGGACTGGCCTGATTCTGCGGTAGGGAGCAGTGTGTGGTGTGCAATCGGGAGCATCACCTGTATGCATTTGGGACTGGCATGTTTTGCTCGATTGGGAGCAGGAAGAGCACTAAGACCTTGGAGTCCACTGCAGCAGCATGATGATGGCATGGTGGCAGCTGAAGGAGGTCGGAGTCAGCAACGTGGTTTCTGAGGAGAGAGCTGCAGCATTGTGAGACATGGCTGTTTAGTGTGGGACATGAGAGAGTAATTAGGGTACGGTGAGGCTGCAGTTACTATTTTGTCATGTGGTTTGGATGGGCTTTGTTTGCTTGTGAGTGTGGGAGTCTTTTCTTTGTCCTGTGGTGAGTGTGTTAATTGGTGTGGGAATTCAGGTAATTGCTTTGGTAGGTTTAACTCAGTGAACTGATAAGTTGATTGCATTGATGTGTAAATTGCTTAATTAGTAATTAATTAGTTTTTTTATGTTAATACTGCTGCTGAGATCACTCTTACAGTTGTATTTCAACTTTTGTTTATTAAAAGCTGCAAATACATCAGGTGCATATCAATACATAGCATTGATATTACAGTTAAAAAGAAGAAAAAAATTACTCAAGTCCTTCAGCTGTCTTACAGAGTCCATACAATTTCATATCAGTCTCAGAGTTCTCATGTGGGCCATATGAGAGCAATAATGTGTCCATCTTCTACAGGAGAAAGGAGGACGCCAAGCACCCTGCAAACAAAACAGAAAAAGCTAGCAACTCAAGGCTCCCCTTTATCCCTTTTACCGCATATGTATTATCTTGCCTGGTCACAGGCAATACCCACCTGTAGTGTTTCAGTCCACCTCCTACTCTCTTATGTCTTTGACCAACAATTTATAGTTTGTGTAGACCATCTGTGAGATTCCCACCAGGTCTTGAGGTTGCCTATTTGACTGCCCTATCTCAAGACTATGGCCAAAAAACAGAAAAATTGATTCTCATTTGCTGTTCGGTCTGTACTCTCCATAAGAAATACCTCTGCCTACAGTATTAGCTCTTATTGCCAAGAGCTAACTGAGCCTTGACTCTTTCTTTATGGCACCTGTATAATTTTAAAACCAAATAATCAGCGTTTTAAAACCATTTGCCCTATTTTCTTTCTAAAGAAAAACAAAAAACAATTTTAACAGTAACTCTGCTGCCACGTGTCCACCATACACCCTCATGCCACCACCTGTTATACTTGCTCTGCTAATTGGTTCAACACTGATATTCCCTCTACCCCTCTGTTATATGGGTGAAGGGGAACCATTGTGACTGAAATTTCTCCTGTCTTAGTTGAAGCTAGTGGTCTCATGCACATTCCTAGGGTATCAGAACCACAAATGGAAGGTGTGTGGTTCTGCTACCCTAATGATATAAGTGAGACCTCTGTTACAACTGTAGTAATGCAGTAGTAATTTATTATTGATCAATAGTGATCAATACTGTATCAAAATTGTAAACAATCTGCTGCAAGCATGCCTGTTTCCAGAGCAGCTGCATGTGAAACACTCTTCACGGAAGAGGAGTGTCTCACGCACTGAGGAAAGGAGTGCTCTGATTGTCCAGGAGTGCTTCCTTTGGTCTATAATGGTCTTTGCACTGTAGTTCTTTTGGTGTGTTTTCTTTTCCTATTTGAATACAGCTTTTACTGTAGAGTTATACAACTTTAACTGTAAAGGTATACAGCTTCAATTGGTTTAATTGCAGGACTATACAGTTTTAATTGGTGAGATACAGCAGGAAATTACTAATAAAGGGAAAGGGAAATTGTTTAACCAGGAAAGGCACACTAAGCCAAAGCTTGTTTCCAGGTGCGACCTGGGAGTACAAGGAAGTAAAGGGACTAATAATGGATCCCATGGGACAAAAGTTCCTTCCACGTGTTCTATCTACCTACCTATCATGTCTATAATGCAAACCCTACAATTAAGTATCTGTTAGGGTTGAAGTACAAAGCATAAAAAGTAGGGCAGTAAAACATTAGGGTTGAAAGTCACTGGAACTGCTGGCCCGGTGGTGCTGAGGGTTGAGGCATTGGATGCCACATCTTGTGCCATGCTGGTAACCCGGGTTCCAGAGCAGACTCAAGGCACCAGGGGGTCAGGAGGGGAAGGAGAGGATTGAGCATCCAGAGGACTGCTCTCCTGTCTTGGGGTGGGTTCCTGGGATTCCCCCACCCGATGGCAGCTCCTGGCAGAGGCTGGGAGGCACTATACCTCATGTAGGGACTAGCTAAGGGGGACTGGTGTCAGAGGGCATCTGCGAGAGGGGGCAGGAACACTCTATCCATGTGCCGATGCCATTGCACATCTGTGCTGGGGGGTTGAACAAAGGAAAACTGCCCAGGCTCCCAGTGGGTGAAGGTGGGTTTGGAGAATGGCCCCCATGCCCAACGCTGGGTCCCTCCAGTCAGCCTCTGGATCTCCTCCATACCTGGTCTATCAGATTCTAGATAGAGTGCCAGGGAGTTGGTGGTCCCAACTCAGGGGAGTCAGAGCCAGGGGGTCGAGTGATCAGGTTGTGGTGGAGATTGGGTGACTGGAGCTGATCTGGGGGACTTCAGGTGGGTGGGAACAGGCCACGCTGACTAACCCACTGGACAGAGTCTGGGAAACAGAGAGAAGGAGCATAAATAGACTTCACAAAAAAAAAGTCCCTGGAACTTTGGGGAATCTGTGGTGTGGTGTTCCTCGAGGCATGAACAATTATGTAATGCAGCGTTGGTGTTACTGTAATACTGACATCATCAATGCAAGCATCATTGTGTCAGTATATTACTTTGCCTGACAAGACAGTGCTAATGTTAGGGTAATACCAATAATGCATCACATGATCATTCAAACCCTGAAGAACACCACACTGCAGATTCACCAAGGTTCTGGAGACTTTTTACTTCATTTTTCATTTCGCTACTTAATATGCTTTGTGCTTTAACCATCAAACATGCATTAGCATATTTTTTTTTGTAATTTATTTCCTTACTTTCTGAACAGCAAATATAACACCTGACACCTTTAGCTTTTGCCTGTCATATACCCCATAATGAACACTGTATGTGATGCTCACTGCACCAGCCCAATAGCTTGCTTTATAAGGGGCCCTGCAAGCTACTGACAAAGCAGCTGCATAGTAATGGTCTCTATGGCAGATCTCTTGCTTTGTGACATCACTAGGGAAGCAACTGCATAGCGATGGTCACTTTGGCAGATCTCTTGCTTTGTGAGCACTCAGGAAGCAACTGCATAGTGATGGTCACTGTGGCTGATCTCTTCCTTTGTGAGGAGTCAGGAAGCAAGTGTATAGTGATGGTCACAGTGGCAGCTCTCTTAGTGTGTGGCCACTCAGGAAGCAACTGCATTGATGGTCATGTTGGCAGCTCTCTTGCTTTATGACCACTCAGGAAGCAACTGCATAGTGATGGTCACTGTGGCCGATGTCTTGCTTTGTGAGTACTCAGGAAGCAACTGCAGAGTGATGGTCATTGTGACAGATCTCTTGCTTTGTGAACACTCAGGAAGCAACTGCATAGCGATGGTCACTGTGTCCGATGTCTTGCTTTGTGACCACTCAGGAAGCAACTGTATAGTGATGGTCACTGGGGCTGATGTCTTGCTTTGTGATCGCTCAGGAAGGAACTACATAGTGATGGTCACTGTGACAGATCTCTTGTTTTGTGAACACTCAGGAAGCAACTGCATAGCGATGGTCACTGTGTCTGATGTCTTGCTTTGTGACCACTCAGGAAGCAACTGTATAATGATGGTCACTGTGGCAGCTCTCTTGCTTTGTGGCCACTCAGGAAGCAACTGTATAGTGATGGTCACTGTAGCCAATGTCTTGCTTTGTGACCACTCAGGAAGCAACTGCATAGTGATGGTCACTGTGACCGATGTCTTGTTTTGTGAACACTCAGGAAGCAACTGCATAGTGATGGTCACTGTGGCCGATGTCTTGCTTTGTGAGTACTCAGGAAACAACTGCATAGTGATGGTCACTGTGACAGATCTCTTGCTTTGTGAACACTCAGAAAGCAACTGCATAGCGATGGTCACTGTGTCTGATGTCTTGCTTTGTGACCACTCAGGAAGCAACTGTATAATGATGGTCACTGTGGCAGCTCTCTTGCTTTGTGGCTACTCAGGAAGCAACTGTATAGTGATGGTCACTGTGGCCAATGTCTTGCTTTGTGACCACTCAGGAAGGAACTACATAGTGATGGTCACTGTAGCCAATGTCTTGCTTTGTGACCACTGAGGAAGCAACTGCATAGTGATGGTCACTGTGACCGATCTCTTGCTTTGTGAACACTCAGAAAGCAACTGCATAGCGAAGGTTACTGTGTCTGATGTCTTGCTTTGTGACCACTCAGGAAGCAACTACATAGTGATGGTCACTGTGGCAGCTCTCTTGCTTTGTGGCCACTCAGGAAGCAACTGTATAGTGATGGTCACTGTGGCCGATGTCTTGCTTTGTGACCACTCAGGAAGCAACTACATAGTGATGATCACTGTGGCAGATCTCTTGTTTTGTGACCCACTCAGAAAGCAACTGTATTGATGGTCACTTCGGCAGATCTCTTGTTTTGTGATCACTCAGGAAGCAACTGCATAGTGCTGGTCACGGTGGCAGATCTCTTGCTTTGTGGGCACTAAGGAAGCAACTGTATAGTGATGGTCTCTGTGACAGATCTCTTGTTTTGTGATCACTAAGGTAGCAACTACATAGCGATGGTCACTGTGTCCGATGTCTTGCTTTGTGACCACTCAGAAAGCAACTGTATAGTGATGGTCACTGTGGATGATGTCTTGCTTTGTGACCACTCAGGAAGCAACTGTATAATGATGGTCATTGTGGCCGATGTCTTGCTTTGTGATCACTCAGGAAGGAACTACATAGTGATAGTCACTGTGGCCGATATCTTGCTTTGTGAGCACTCAGGAAGGAACTACATAGTGATAGTCACTGTGGCCGATGTTTTGCTTTGTGACCACTCAGGAAGCAACTACATAGTGATAGTCACTGTGGCCGATGTCTTGTTTTGTGACCACTCAGGAAGTAACTACATAGTGATAGTCACTGTGGTTGATGTCTTGCTTTGTGAGTACTCAGGAAGCAACTGCATAGTGATGGTCACTGTGGCTGATGTCTTGCTTTGTGACCACTCAGGAAGCAACTGCATAGTGATGGTCACTGTGACAGATCTCTTGCTTTGCGGCCATTCAGGAGGCAACTGTATAGTGATAGTCACTGTGGCCGATGTCTTGCTTTGTGACCACTCAGGAAGGAACTACATAGTGATGGTCACTGTAGCCGATGTCTTGCTTTGTGACCACTCAGGAAGCAACTGCATAGTGATGGTCACTGTGGTAGATCTCTTGCTTTGTGAGAAGTCAGGAAGCAACTACATAGTGATGGTCACTGTGGCAGATCTCTTGTTTTGTGAAGTCACTAGGGAAGCAATTGTATTGTGATGGTCACCATGGCAGATCTCTTGCTTTGTGAGTACTCAGGAAGCAACTGCATAGTGATGGTCACTTTGGAAGATCTCTTTCTTTGTGGCCACTTAGGAAGCAACTGTATAATGATGGTCACTGTAGCAGATCTCTTTCTTTGTGATCACTCAGGAATCATGGTGCTCACTGTGGTGTATCCATAGCTTGCTTCACAAATGGCTTTAGTGGACACTCACAAAGCAGCTGCATATTTAGCAGACGTTAGCTGCATGTTTGCAGACATGGGCCTACAAAGCCATCTAGATTTTTATTGTTTTGAGACTTTTGTCGCAGACCGGCAGCATCTCAATGAAAGCCACTGAGCTTGCTACCTTTCTAAGACCCTTCCCCTGCTCCTTAACTCCCCCTGCTCTATCCCAGCCCCATTCCTAGCCAGGTCATTAGTCACTTGGTGGACAACGACTTCCAGCTCCCCCCCCCCATCCTGCTGCCCTAGCAATCCTCAGGATCTGCTTCTCATCCCTTTGGGTCATGGCACTGCATAGGCATCAACCTCCCTCCCTACCCCCTTCTTCTTCTTCTCAAATCTATCCCCCTCACAACCAGGTCCCCCAACAGAAGTTGCTTCCTTCTCCTCTGGGGTCCTCTACCACCCACCTTGGGATCTCCATTATGGAGGACCCCCACATCCTCCCTGATCAGTACCATGGGTGCCTCCTCCCAGCAGTTCTGCCCCACCAGAGTGGCATTGGAATTAGATAGTGGTACCAGTTGAGGAATGTGCCTCTGATCCATAGCCCCCACTCTTCCATAGCCCACTATAGTTCATCCATTTCTCCTTTCTGGCATCCTCTGAGGCAACAGTGGCAGACTTGGTGGCCCTAAAGAGGTTCTCCAAATCCTAGCCAACTCGGGCTGAAATCTAGTGACCTCGACCTCCTTTAACCCAGAGAGATGTGTGCAGATGAGGCAGCACCACAGTCTCCAGAAGGTCTCTCTGAAAACTACTGCCCCACAGCCACAGCACTGTACCACTCCCAGCATTCCCAATTCCAGCTCTCTCTGTGTTATCCGGAAAAACTTTTGTACCCTTATCTCTGATAGTTGTGTTTCTAGTTTCCCCGTTTTTTTTATTTGTTATGCCCCTTTATAGCTTTACCCTAGATAAGGGTTTTTCTTTCTTACCCTCTCAACAAATAGTTACCTCTTGCTTGAAGAGTTTTCTTCCTTCTTTTACCCCTCCCTCACCTTTCTCTGCTTTTCACAGTTACATGGGTACAGCCCTGCATGTGTTTTGCTATCACTGTAGGAGAGAGAGAAGGACCGTGACTGGATTCTGTCCAGTCTTCTCCTACAGTGAATCAGTCACTTGTCCAGAGTGCACATCTTGTTGGCACTGTGTGATGTTTCCCTTGCCCCTCCCCTCCATAGCCACAGTTTCTCTCCACAGTGCAGTAGCCCCCCCCCCAGGTGCACAGGTGCACTGCTGTAAAGCAGTACTTCTGCATTTCGTGTTGCGCATGTGCACAGAGCTCATGGTGGAATTTGTCACCATGCCCAAGATGGCAGCTGTGTCTCAGTGCGCATGCGGGAACTCCAGCGGCTATCTTGGACAGGGCACATTTTTCTGCTGTGAGCTCCATCTTGACGGAGCACTTTCCCCCCCCTGAGCTCCATGATCTCCGCACTTGGCATGAGTGGCTATATGCAGCAATGTTGGCTCTGACCACAGTTTATTCCTATTGTGGTAGCAGCACATTCACCTTCCCATAACCCTTCACTACCTGACCCTAGACGGGCTGCCATTAGTGTTCCCTCATACCCTGCTTAAATCCCTTTATACTCCTACCCTAAATAGGGTGTTGCTCCTATTCTCAGTTGTGGCCTATATTTGATCTTCCACCCTTCCCAGCAGTGAATGTTACACAGCAGTGAACAGGTACCTTATCTTAGTTGACCAGTAGAGTCCCCTGCTTCCTACTTCCTTCTGCAAATGCCTCCTGATGCATAAGAAGCCAGTTTTACACCTGTTCCAATCCTGTGTGGTTTCACTCATATGCTGAGACACAAACACATGTGGGGACATGTTAGGAGTATCCACTTTTATACACTAGGTGGAACCTACCCCAGATGGGACTTGCTGACTCAGCTAGCACCTCCAATTGGTGGGCCAATTTCCTGAGCTACTTTTCTCCCACACTATCTGTTACAATTTAAAGGCAAGTTTCAAAGTGCCCTAAACTCTGCCTACAAATCTCTTTTTTCTCCTCACTTACCTTGCTGCTTTCAGTATGAAGAGAAATATAAACACATATAAATATACCTTTAAGATAAAGCTAGGTACTTGCACTCCTCTTTGTCAGCAATTTTGTACTTCTAGTCTACCTTGTAGTACTTCTAGCATACTGGCACCCATGCTGCATAACATGGATAATGTACATGAAATAGGCGGTGGACACATCCAAGTGCTGTTGGGTACACCTTCCACTGCAGTTACATGTAGAATACATGCTACATCCTCCTGGGTTGTACCTGAAAATAAGCATTTACTTGTCTAGCATACCCTACCCAGTAAACAAAAACTAAATAATATATATATATAATATATAAAATGAATAAATACATGACCTAGTCATCCACCCTGACACTGCAGCTATGTCTCTGTGGTAGCACACAACCTTACTGCCATAGCAAGTGCAAGCCTCAGGGATCCACAGTGGGTCCTGTAATTTACAAGGCATTGGTGGACATCCATTGGGACAGTGTTCCCACACAGCAGCATTGGTAGGATCAGGCTATAGAGTTGAGAGGGTCCCATAGATGGAGGGGACACAACAGGACACAGCGGTCTAGTGCATATTGCATCATGCACAAAAAACACAAGAGGCGTATTATCCTGGAAGCAGTACTGCACACAGGTCAAAACCAAAAACAGATAGAGCTCTCTGTACTCACCTGGCCTGGGCAATGTGCTACTCTCCACCACTGCCCTCAGCTACTGCAGGTGGCAATGTTCTCTCTAGGATAGGTCATTGTACCTGTGCTGGCACTAGTCACCTATGTGGGTGAGACTGATCCTGTGGGCAAACCTCCTACCCACAGCAAGTGGTCCTCCCTGGCAACTAACAGTTCCACCAGGTTGGTCAGTTTAGCTGTTGACCACCTGGAGTCCTTTTGTAGGACAGGCCTTCTCCAATCTGCCATTGTCACTGGGGCTCAGATTTGGCAGCAGCACCACAGCACTCACAACAGTGACCTGGCTATATGGGTGGACCTTCCAGTTTGTGCAACAAATTTCACAGTTAGTGCTGCACTAATGTTGTTTTGCACAGAGCAAAGTGTGCTCCTGGTGGGGGTTTGGGCCTTCAGCACATGGCAGGCATGGAATGGCGTGTGCATAGAGTGTGCATTAGCAGTTTGTGCATGCGCAGCCCTGAACAGCTCTGTGAAATACCTTTGCACAGCAGCACAGTGTACACGCCTGCTCTGTATGATGACATCATCCACGACATGTGATGTCATGTCACCAACACATATGGACAATGCTCTAGCACAATCGCAGTGCTAGCACTAGCACAGTTATGATAGCACTTCAAACAAATCTGCAGTAGGGAATCAGAATATGTAAATGAGTTAATTGTGCATTCCAAGGGCAGACTCCATATTAGCATGTCATTGCGTCTGGAGCATATAAAAGGAGCAAAGTGCACCATCAAGATTCCACAGCTGAACTGTAGGTGGCTTCAGGTAAGTGCATTGTGGAACTGCTTACAAAGGGACAAGTGTGTTCATAGCACTGTGTTTATGCTGTATCTGGACTAGACTATGACTGCATCTGTACCTGTCCAAGGCCTGTGTCAGGCAGGCTGCTCACTATGTGTTGGGTCAGGCAATGCTGGAATACTTACATGTCTTTGCCAGGAGTATGTGAGGCATTCACATCAACGCACCTTTGTTCTGTGCTCTGCTGTGTGTATGCAATGCTCAAATATGTTCTTTCCATTTCCAACAGATACTATGGAGGACTGGGATAGCCACCAGGCCTACAGGCTCTCGGAGGAAGAGGTACAAGTGCTGGCCATGGCCTATGTTGCCTGGGAGAACCTAGTAGCCTGGAAAATGCGGACCAAGCTGAGATAAAGCAGGCCTGGGTAGATATCACTGAGGCAGTGAATGCTGTTGTTGGCCAAAACTACTCCATAGAGGGGGTGAAGAAATGACTGGATGACATCAAATGCGGTACAAAACAAGTCCTGGCAAAGGCACACCAGGAAATGCAGGCCACATGTGGTGGACCCCAGGCTGCAGCAGCAACAACTGTAGCCCCTGCAAAAGGAGGAAATAGCCTCAATTCTCTGGGCCATGGAGGTGACGGGTGTGCCAGGAGATGGCTACGAGAACCAAGTGGGACCAACCCAGCCCTGTGAGTGACTGACTTTGAACAATCACATAGGGCATGTGTGTGTACCAGTGGTGATGTTGTGTGCAGGGGGGAAGGTTCTGTTTGTCCTGAACAGATAGGCACAGGGAGGATGCACAGAATGTAATGCACAAAGCTGTGGTATGTGTACCAATCCAACTGTAGGCATAGTTGTGCATCCTGTACAGTACACAGGACATAACACACATGGGTCACTACTGCTGCATACCCTGTCTGTCATGGTGTACCTGTTTGCAGGGCTATATAGGCCCACCAGGATGCCCTGGTCATTCCATAGTATAGTTTTGGGGAACACACAGAACTACTGTATCATAGTTACAGGTAATATTCACAGGGGTGTATCTCTTTGTCCTCACCTTCTGATTTTAAGAACACATTAGTTCACTTATATGGTGTTTACCTATGCACATCTACAGTACACACATATTAATATCTAATATTTTGTATTTGTAGTAGTTAGGTACTGAAATGTCAACACTTATGTATTATATATGATTATATTTTTGGAAAATGAGTGTCTGTACTGTTAAGTTACTAGCTTAAATTAATAGAGTATACACCTGTTGAGACACTTCCTGAGGACGCTTCGGCGAAACTGGTAGAAGTTAGCTGGGGCCCTGTTTGCAGTCTCCCGGTTTGTGCATATGCATGACTAAGGTTAGCATTTTTGTCTTATTGAACTGCTTTGACACTATTATTGTTTGTTTGTGGTCTTTTGTGTGGTGGGTAGTGCTGGATTTTATGTCTCGACTGTTGCCTTTTCCCATAGCACACCTAGCCATGGGGCAGCTTTTTGAGCTATCTGCATTGTAGATTAAGCTCGCCCATGGCAACCACACACTGACCCTCACACTGTGAGTTAGCAATTTGGGCAATTTTGGGTGCTGACATTAGTTTCTGTAGATTACTTTGCAGTTGCAAAGTGGAAACTTAAATGTCTGGGTTGCTTTTCAGTATTCAACTGAGTGACGCTGGCGGGGCCCTTGTAACTGCTCTCTTTTCCGACACTGGAGTTGGAGATTAAGTTCATGCAGAAAGCACACATCAGGCCCAAAATGTAGAAGAGTTGGTGCAGGAAGAAACACCAAATAGTGAACTGGACATTGTGCTGGCATTTTGGCAGTTTGAAGCCGCTGTTTTAAAGGCACAGAATGTGCTTTGGCACCACACAACATTGGAAGCATACGTTAAGTTGACAGAGTGCCCAGAAGACTACAAGTAATCAAATGGCTTGGATATGACCAGGAGAGGGAGATCCTAATGTCCAACTGGACAGCACAGATGCAAGCAGCATCCATGCTATTCATACACTGTTTGATACGGTGATATAAAACACAGCAATCAGAAATAGAGGAATTAGTCAAAACCTGCGAATCGAAAGTGGCAGAGTTTAAAGAGCACCCTGATCTCCAGGACTTTCAGCAAGAATTATGAACAGCGATTCTTGCACAGGAGGAGAGACTTAAAAAACAAAAACAGATCAAGTTTGAGAGAGACAGACAATATTACGTTTTTGACCGATTGTTTACCTTGAAGAAGAAATCAACATCCAACACAAAGGCCTTTAAACATCGAGGCAGAAATGGGAAGAACAAGAAAAGTAATGACCATATGGGGAATACTGGAAAACAACAAGGGCAGACTGACACAACTGCTACACCAAAATCCATTCTCAAAAACTCAAAGCAGACTGTTTGACCATTTTACATCCACATCAGAAACAGATTCATGTGATTTTTTAGAAGAGGGTCTGGAGGGCGTGGAACAGCAGAGTTAAACAGTGATATCTAGGCCTTGATGCAGTCCATGCTGTGTCCAGATCAGGCTTGTGATGGCAGAACAAGAGAAACAAGATGTGGTGGACCCAGGGACCATTGGGGCCACTGCCGTTGCCTTAGTGGTTGCCAAGAAAAAGGAGTAGCTGGACTACAGTGGGCTCAGGGAGAGTGAGGGTGGTGGAACAGAGGTGCACCCCTCCAGTTGTACCTCCCATAATTCATATGCCTTTCTGGCAGTGCATTTTTCCTCTATGGAGACACCTGCAGTGGAGACCAAGGAGGATGCTGGAAACCTCCACAAAGGAGACCCGCAGAAGGGTGGCACAGGGTACCACAGGGGAAGGAAACAACTCCTGGTGGGGGGACTCAATTGTTAGGGGTTAGAACTGGGGGAGGGAGGGCAGAGGAAGGTAAGGTGCCTACCTGGCACCATGGCATGGAGAAACAGGAAGTGAATCCTCAGGATCGCTGCAGCAGCTGCAGAGGAGAGGGAGCTTGATGTCATTGTCTACCTAGGGAAAAATGACCTAGCTGGGAATGGGATCAGAACTGTGCAGGAGGAGTTTATGGAGTTGGGGCAGGGCCTTAAACAAGTAGCATGCACGGTAACCTTCTCGGAGGTGCTGCCTGTCTATGGCATGGGTGAGGCTAGGATACTCCGCAAACTGGGATTCAATGAATGGTTGAAAAACTGGTGCGGAGCACAGGATTTTGGCTTCACTGGGGACTGGGGGTCCACCTGGAGGGATACAGCCTATACTGGCATGATGGTCTGCATCTGTCCGGGAGGGGAACCAGGATCCTAGGTGATAAGTTTAAATGCTTCATTGGCAATCTTTTAAACTAGCCAAAGGGGGAGGCACTGAAAAGGAACAAGGAATTCACAGCCTCCCCCCACAAAACAGGGTAGTTAATGAGGTTGACACCAAGGTAGGGAGGTTAATAAGGGGAAGGGCAGGGGTAAACGAAGAAAAAGGCAAAGGCAGTAAGTACAGGGATGGGCTAAAAGGGGTAAGGCCATCAAAAAATGGAGGCAATGAGTACCAATGCCTGTTGTCTGGGTAACAAGCTTCCCAAACTAGTGGCCTTGATGGAAGAGGGATGCCTGGATATTGTGGCATTCACAGAAACCTGGTACACAAAAAAACATGACTGGGATGTCAACATACTGAGGTGCACAATCTACAATAGGGACAGAGAGAATAAAAGAGGAGGAAGAGGAGGAAGAGTAGCTCTCTACACAAGGGAAGGGATAAAAGCAACAGAACTAAAGGGTAAACAGGGAGGAGAGGAGGCACTGTGTGTCCCCTTGGAGGCAGGAAATGACACCACAATCTGCATGGGCTCTGTATACAGACCCCTATCTGGGGGGGGAGACAAGGAAATGGTAGGAGGCATCCTTAGAATGGCAGAAAAATGGGAGATACTGTTGATGGGGGACCTGAATATGCCAGATGTTAACTGGAGCACATTTGCTGCAGCAACATCCAAGAGCAGAGTCATTCTTGATGCCCTACAGGAGGCATGTCTCAGGCAGCTAGTGTTGGAACCCACTCGGGAAGGAGCAGTCTTGGACCTGGTACTCTCAAATGGGGACAGTAAGAGGATCTCAGATTTAGAAGTGGGTAGCCATCTGGGAACAAGCAAACACCAGACAGTGCGGTTTACAATAAACATAGCCATAGAGTCAAGCCATGCAAAAGCAAAGGTACTGGACTTTTGGAGGGCTGACTTTGGCAGAATGGTAGAGTGCCTAAGGAATGCACTAGCAAAAGGGCGGGAAGGAGGGGTGGAGGAACAATGCAGGAAAATCAAAACTGCCATCACAGAGGCAACAAGCGTTTTGTGAAGCAAATAAATAAAACAAAATGAAGGAAAAAGCCACTATGTTTCTCAGAAGATGTGGCAGGAAAGTAAGGGAGAAAAAGATAGCATTCAGAAAGCATAAGGAATCACAGAAGGAGCAGGACAGAGAACTCTGTCAGTTAAAGCAGAAGGGAGCGGGGAAAGCAGTCAGAATAACAAAGGCCCGAACCGAGGAAGATAGCCAACTCAGTTAAGAAGGGGGATACCTTTTATAGGTGCATTAGTGCACGAAGAAAGACCAAGGTAGGGATAGTAAGACTTAATAAAGGGGAGGTGGTGGGCAGAGGGTGCCAGTGAAAAGGCAGAGATGCTGAACAAATACTTTTGTTCAGTATTCTCAAAAGAAGAGGAGGGGGACTTACCTAAACCAAACAATAGAAGCACTCTGGATGAGGGGGGTCAACATCAATCCATTCACAGAAGAAAGGGTCCTGAAAGAACTCCTAAAATTCAAGGTGGACAAGGCATTGGGGCCTGATGGGATTCACCCTAGAATTCTTAAAGGACTAAGGGGAGAACTAGTGACGCCACTTACTACCCTTTTTAACAAATCATGGCAGGATGGTGTGGTACCTGAGGACTAGAGGAAGGCAGATGTGATTTCACTTCACAAAAGTCGGAGCAAGGCAGAGGCAGGAAACTACAGACCTATTAATCTGACTTCAGTGGTAGGGAAGATAATGGAATCACTTTTGAAAGAAAGAACTGTTGAGTACCTAGAAGCCAGCAGGGCACAGGACAAAAGGCAGCATGGATTCACAGTGGGAAGGTCATGTCAGACGAATCTAATAGATTTCTTTGATTGGGTGACCAAAGTAGTAGACAAGGGAGGGGCTATGGACATGGCCTACCTAGACTTTAGCAAGGCATTTGACACAGTCCCACAGAAAAGATTAATAAACAAGTTAGCCAGCCTGGGAGTGGGACCTAGGGTTGTAGCCTGGGTAAAAAATTGGCTGGACAACAGGATGTAGAGGGTAACAGTAAATGGAGTCCACTCCAAAGAAAGGGGGTTACTAGTTGGGTACCGCAGGGTTCAGTACTGGGGCTGTTACTCTTTAATGTCTTTATAAGTGACATTGCAGAGAGGCTGGAAGGAAAAGTATGCCTCTTTGCAGATGCCACAAAGATCTGCAACAGGGTTGATACACATGGGGGGGTGAAAAGGACGATAAGAGACTTGGCAAGGTTGGAGGAATGGTCAAAAGTATGGCAGCTTAGATTCAATGCAAAGAAGTGCACAGTAATGCACCTGGGAAACAATAACCCAGGGGAAGAGTACACAATTGGGGGGAGGTACTAACAACAACAAAAATGGAAGGGGACCTGGGGGTAGTCATATTAGACAACCTAAAGGTAGGCAGACAATGTGAGAAGGCAGTAAGAAGGGCTGTGGGGATACTGAGATGCACAGGGAGAGGCATCACCAGTAGAAAATAGGAAGTTGTCATCCCTCTGCACAGACAGTTGGTGAGACCCCATCTGGAGTACTGCATGCAGTTCTAGAGGCCCCATCTCCACAAGGACATAGACAGGATAGAGGCAGTCCAAAGGAGGGCACCTAAAATGGTGCAGGGTCTGCACCAGAAACTATACAAAGAGAGACTAAAGAAGCATAATATGTATACCCTCAAGGAAAGGAGGGAGAGGGGGGATATGATAGAAACTCTCAAGTACCTCAAGGGAATCAACAAAGTCCAAGAGGGTAGCATCTTTCAGAAAAAGAGATGTGCAAGAACAAGGGGGCACAGTTTGAAGATAGAGGGGGGACTGCTCAGGAGCAACGTGTGGAAGTATTTTTTCACAGACAGGGTGGTGGATGCATGGAGTGGTCTTCCTGAGGAGGTAATGGGGTCAAGAACAGTGGGGGAATTCAAGAGCGCATGGGACAGACATAAGGCAATTATAGTGGGGAGTAGGTGGAAGTAGGCTGCTGGTTAACTAGGATCTGCAGCTCATCCAATAGGTATGGAAATGGGCAGACTACGTGGGTCAAGTGGTTCTTATCTGCCATCAAAGTCTATGTTTCTATGGTCAGAGACACCGGGACAGATGGAGTAGAGGGATCCAGCAGAACAACACAGAAAAAGACCAGTTTCAAAGTATGCAATACTGCGACGAACGACACAAAGAAGACGTATTGTCCAAGGAAGAAGTAAATGTGGTGAATTTATCATCCCTACAACTTATGGCCACACACCTTCAGGCACTTAACAAAGGTCTCAACTTTATTCCTACATGTGTTGGCCACCCATTTGAACTGTTCTTTGATCTTAAGAAGTTTACACGGAAACTTAATTTAAAAGTATTTTTCTCTAAATTCATTGAACGCTCTGCCGCACATACCAATACAACAAAGTTTTTTTTTCCTCAGCTAAGTAAATATCCAGTAATGATGATGTTGTTTTGTATTGTACAGATACTCCTTTCAAAAAACCTTCCAAATTTACCCCTAGCTTTTCACCAGCAGTTATAACATTTGAAAAAGCATTCCTGTCTGAATTTGAACAGATTAGAAATAATTGATTTATGTTATGCCAGCTTCACACGGAATGAACGTATTGCACTACAGGAATTACAGGACAACCCACATATTGTAGTCAAACCAGCTGATAAAGGGGGCTCAGTAGTCATCATGGACACAGACCAATATAAATGTGAAGTATTCAGACAACTAGCAAATATGGACTTTTATGCTAGACTGAAAAGAGATCCTAATTTGGATTTTAAATGTGAAATGGACATGTATCTCCTTTCAGCTTTTGAACATGGTGTGATGTCAAGGAATGCTTTTGATTTTTAAACAGTAGAGCACCTGGTTAGACAGACGATTTATGTCTTGCCTAAAATCCCCAAGTCTCTTGTGGATCCCCCAGGATACCCTATTGTATCTGGGATTGACTCTCTGACCAAACCATTATCTAAATTTGTGGATGGTCATATTAATTGTTTAGTGGCTTCTTTACATTCCTATATCAGCAATAAAACTCTGATCTTGTGTGTTCTGGGGGATCTAGAATTGGAAACCTCCTGGTTACTAGTCACATTGGATATAGAGACCCTGTTTTCCAAAGTCCCCCACGATGGAGATCTGCATGCACTTAGGTATTGGCTGGAACCGAAAGCTACTTATGAACTGGCCTTTATATATCTGTTATACCTTCATAACATATGCTGTTGGTGGCAACTAAGGCCAACAAGATGCTGGGGTGTATTGTGAGAGGAATCTCATTCCGAAATAGGAATTTAATCCTGCCACTGTACAGGTCACTAGTCAGGCCCCATTTGGAGTCCTGCGTGCAGTTCTGGCATTCTTTTCTGAAGAAGGATATCAGACTGCTGGAGTGGGTGCAGCATAGGGCAAGTAAGATGATCCAGGGACTGGAGGGCAAAATCTATGAGGACAGGTTGACTGAGTTGAATATGTACACCCTGGAGGAGAGTAGGGATTGGGGGGGGGGGATATGACTGGGACCTTCAAATATTTGAAGGGGATTAACAAAATGGCTACAGATATTTAAGCTGAGGAGAGGAAGGGACACCAGAGGGCATGGTCTCAGGTTGGAGGGTGGAAGATTTCGGAGAGAGATAAGAAGTCATTTCTTCACAGAGAAGGTGGTGGAGAAATGGAACACTCTACCTGAGGACGTGGTATCCTGTAGCATAGTAGGCAGTTTTAAAAGGGCATGGGACAGGGTGCGAGGATGAGGTAAAGATGAGGGGGAGAGGAGGGGGTGGCAGCTGCAATATTAGAGTGCTAGCTGCACATTCAAGCAGACTAACTTGATAGACTGTAAGACCTGTTTCCGCTGGCAGATTTGTATGTTCATATGTTATGTGATCTATCAGAATTTGTGCTAAAAAAGAATAGCTTTGTGTTCCAAGGCCAACATTTCTTGCAAGGATATGGCAATGGGGCAACTTTTGGCCCCACATATGCCAATTTATATCTGGGCCTTTGGGAACAGCATGCCATATATGACACCATGTGTAACGCCTTCTATGACCATATAGACCTCTAGTGCAGATATATAGATGATGTGCTGATGGTGTGGCAGAGTGACGTGGCCCAGCTACATGAATCTGTAGACTATTTGGAGAGGTCAAATCCAAATTTGAAATTCACAATCCACTACTTGCATAGCAGGGTGCACTTCTTGGATTTGGACGTCATAATTAATGGTACTGTCACTACAGACCTCTATCATAAACTCACAGATAAAAACAGTTTATTGATGTCCAATAGCTGTCATCCCAAACACACCATCAGCAACATTCCAAAATCACAGTTCTTACTGAGGAACTGTTATGACCCTGAGATCCGTAGTATTAGAAACAAAGAACTGTACCAGAGGTTTGCTTACACAGGATATGGTCATAGACTCCTTGAGGAAGTACAGACACAGGTTGACAATGTTCCCAGACAGGACCTTTTAAAATATAGGACCTGAGATAAGACTTCCCCTGGTAAGGTTCTGTTCATTACAAAATATGGGGCAGACAGTGGGTGAATTAGGGAGACCCTCTCAAAGTTTTGGCACACCGTTTCCACTGAACCTGCCTTGTCAAAGCTGGCAAAGGGACATCCCAGGATGGTATACAAATGAGGAAAAAACTTGAGGGACACCCTTGTACACAGCTTTTTGCCTATGCAACCACAATTGGGTGGCTTCCAGAGCCCCTAAGGGATATTTCCGGTGCACCGAGTATGCAGCTGTTACAAGTTAGAGACAGGCAGACTCACAATATTTCTTTTTGTGGGATAGATCATGTCTTTGTGAGCCCAAGGGGCAAATATGTTGGAACAATCTTGTCTAAAAGGGAATCCTTTTGGATTTACATTTTAGGTGCCCTAAAAGAACTAGGTCTGAATGATGGTATTGATCAACTGCTTTGGTCAACTGTTTTGACACTATTATTGTTTGTTTGAGTTCTTCTGCGTAGTGGAGTAGTGCTGGATTTTGTGTCTCGTTTGTTGCCTTTTCGTGTAGCACACCCAGCCATGGGGTGGGTTCTTTGAGCTATCTCCCCTACTGATATCCCATGTTGTCTACTGCATCGGCTTACCTGTCGGACCAGGGGTACTCGTGAAATCCCTGACTATTGGATGTGACATATTGGTTGTAAGCTGTGAACTGGCATTCATGAATCTTGGTGTGCTGGCTATCTATGGGATAATCCCTACTGTGTCACATGTGTCATCGCCTGTGTGATCACTTGTGATGGGGTGTGGGCTGTGTACAGTCTCGAGGGCGTATAGGAACTGCACTGCAAAAGCAGCAAGGGTGTTAAGACACAGTATGCCTCAGTCCTATCCCTTGTCGACTATGGGCTCTTGGTCTATGGGGCCGCTGATAACACTGCCCTTAACCAAGACAAAATGTCCATTAATAAAGCATGCCATCTGCTCTCAGGTGCTAACAGACTCACCCACACCTGCTCACTCTATTCTTTGGCAAATATGCTCAATTTTGAAGAGAGGCTACTGTATCAGACCTGTCTCTTCACCAGGAAAATTGTAGCTGGTCTTGCCCCCCCCCCCGGTCTTGTCCACATTTGTCCACCCACAGCTCCTCTAAACCCTCTCTCCATGTACCCACAGTCAGGACCTCTCTGGCCCAAAGGTCCTTCCTCTACAGAGCCCTATCCTGGTTTAACTCCCTCCCTGATGCCATCACCACTGAAAATATATTTTGGCTGTTTAAAACGACCCTCCACCACCACTTCTTCTCCTCCCGTATCTGTACCTGCCCATAGTGGCTAACCTCCCATGTCATCTCTTGTACCATCTGCTTACCAACTTGGCTGCTGCCCCCCGCCCCCCGATAAGGGACTCCTGTCCTGCTCATATGAGCCCTGCATGGTTCTCCTCCCTGCCAAGGCCTGCATTTAACAAAGCTTTACCTGTTGAGTTTGATTGCTTTGTTCTATTGAGCTGTCTCTACTACCTTAGCTACTCTCATGTATAGGAGATTTTAACTTCTCAGCTGTATATTGTCACTTGTTATTTACTCTGACATGGGGCCTTTGTAAATGAGTCTCTGACTCAAAGACTGGTAATTCTGATACCATTATTAAATAAATAAAAAAATAAATAAATACTGCCATCCTCAGCACAAAGGTATGTACATTACATTGGTATATACATCTCTCTTTTCCTCTCTCAACAGCTCAGTCCATCATAGTGGACACTGTCCCAGAAGTCCCTGGTCCATCACAGCAGTGGCTGTCCCTGCTTGCCACCCATGCTGTGGAAGACACTGGCTCCAGTGAGGAGGAGGGAGTGAAGGATGATGAAGAGGAGACTTGAGTGGGGATGAGGGTCAACCCTGGATCAGGAGAGGTTGTACACCCATGCTGGCCCTCTACCAATAGAGAGCCCATTCACCACCCCTTCCTGGCACTGCTATTGCAGTGGTGCACCCACCTACTGCCCTTGGTAAAGCTACCCCTGTGCCACCCCATGACCCCACCATCAGCATGATCATTGCCCTGCCACCCCAGTCCAATCACAACAGCTTGGCTACTGCAGTGCCACCCAGTCACAACAACACACAGCTCTGACTATGGTGCAAATCCGGGCCACACAATGGCTAAGGGTGCAACCTGATCCTATCCCAATGGACAGTCTGCGGTAACAGCAGGAGGCAGCAGCTAACTGGTAGCAGCTGCAGTTAGCTCTTGGGGCACAGGAGAGCATGTCGGAGGAACTTGCACACATATTCCCCATGCTACACAACAACAAGCATCATGGCAAGCAGTGTGCAGAGGCACACCATGCAGGGCAAGTGGTGACCATTTGTGAAATGCAACAGGACATGTCTGCCATCGTGGATTGACTGTGTGCCACTGTGTGGGAGGCTGCTGCCATGGTGGTAGATACTGTAGGGGATGGCTAGAGCCCCAGCTGTTCCAGTTGGAGGAGTGTCACCCAATGGCAGTCACCATGGCATGCCAGCACACCACACAATGCTGGCACCCGGACACCCTGGACACTCAACTCATTCAGAATGCTCAGGACAACATGCATCCCTGGCCATGGCTTGCTCTTCAGCGGGGTCAGTACCCAGCAAGGCCGTGGCTTTATGCAGTTAACTCCATCCCTACACTCATCCTCTGTCGCATGGATGAGGACCCTCCTACCCTCCTAGGTACTGCACACGCATACCATCCGTACCTGCAGCGGTGGTAGGGGATGCACCTAAGGCGCATATTGCCCCCCACCCTACCTCACATGCGCCACCTCAGGCCCCCCTCAATTTACCCATGTTTCTTCACCCCCTGCCCAACTGGCCTAAAGCTTCTGTTCTTCCCGCTTTTCCAGGATGGCATATTATTTTTTTCGGCCCCGTTTGAACCTTTCCACTGATATGGCATGCTATTCCTTTTCAGCCCCTTTTGAACCACCCCAGTAGGATGGCATGTTATTTCTTTTCAGCCACCTTTAAACCCTCACTTACCAGGATGACATGTTATTTCTTTTCAGCCCCCTTTGACCCGCCCCCCAGGATAGCATGTTATTTCTATTCAGCCCCATTGAACCCCCATTGGGATAGCATGTTATTTCAATTTCAACCCCTCTGAATCCCCACCTGCCAGGATGGCATTTTATTTCTTCTTAGACCCTTTAACCCCACCCTCAACAGGATGGCATGGTATTGCTTTTCATCCCCCTTTCATCCCCCAGCCTGTATGGCCTTATTTTTGTGTTTCATGAACCTTATTATTTATAGAATACATTTTCAAAACACATTAGAGTCTCCTGTGTGTTCTGTACTCACCTTCTGGGTCCAGAGAGGTTTTTGATGAGGTGGGTTTTGTACTCCTGTGAACTCCTGGCCATTCTGGGGTCCTGCTTGTCGAGCTGCTCCTGCATCCCCTGGTCCTATGGCTTGGCATCCACTGCATGGTGCTCCTCTGGGTCTGGCAGGCATATTTCATGGTTGAGTGCCATCTTGTATAGTATGCAACAGGCAAGGAATATGCTACAGGCTTTATGAGGGATGTAGTGTAGGGCACCACCAGAATGATCAATGCACCTGAACTGCATCATGAGTATTCCAAAGACATGCTTAGTGATGTTGCATGTGGTGCTGTGTGCCGAACTGTACCTGTCCTCTACAATGGATGTGGGTTGTAGGACAGGTGTGAGGATCCAGGGATGGAGAGGCTATGCACTGTCCCCTGTGTAGGTGAATGGGCTAGTGTCATCATCTGCAACATGGGGGGGCTTTGGGATATACTCACTGAGGAGGTGCCCACTAAGAATGTCCCCACCTTCAAATCTCTGGCACAGGATGGAGTTTTGCCAAATGAAGGCACTGTGGGTGTCACAAATGCATTTTGCAGGCCAGGCCCTCTGCTCCCACAGTGCCAACCTCGAAGTGAGATAGTGTGAACAGGGGACCAGTACCATAGGAAGGGTGGGGCGGGTGGTGCTGCTGCCCCGGGTGCAAACCTCTGAGGGGCACATTTTTCTTCTGAAGCTCATGTTCTAATTCACTTGCACTGCCACTTTAAATCTTTTTTTTTTAATTTTGGTTCTGTAATCACAAATGACTGTCAGCAGGGGTGCATATGTGGACCAAGGACCAACAAGTGGTGGGGGGGTCACATGGTTGCACAGTCTACTGCAGAGAATAATAATCATGTTGTGCTGAGAAAGAGGAACTGTGAGTGGGCCAGCGTGCCACCCATTAGTATAAAAGGTACGGGCGGAGCATTTGGCACTGTGTGAGAGGTGGTTTGTGTTGGAGGCAGGGAGAGTGTGGAGCAAGTTGTTGAGCGTACTAGCATAGAGT
Organism: Neoceratodus forsteri; assembly: GCA_016271365.2. Taxonomy (NCBI): domain Eukaryota; kingdom Metazoa; phylum Chordata; order Ceratodontiformes; family Ceratodontidae; genus Neoceratodus; species Neoceratodus forsteri. Next base: position 234,194,454 of record CM028131.1, read on the forward strand.
AGTAGACAGTCACAGAGACTAAAAAAAGTGAGAGAGTCAGAGAGGAGAGATGAGTCACGAGAGACAGAGGAGACAGAGAAGACAGAAGAGATCCTTGTTTTATATTTTTTTTCATCACTTGTGTAACGTAAGCATAAGCAGAATGCATACCACACTAAGTACTCTTTCTGTTGTCTATGTAGACAAGACAGGTAATTGTCACTTGTCAGTGACAGAGTGTCTGTAGTAAAAAGTGATGGCACTGCAGACAAGCAGAAGAGTAGACCTGGCAAAGCGATGAATAATTCCAAATTAATTTCTGAATCCAAATTGAGAGATGATAAACTAGGATCTATGTGGTGAGAGTGGAGTGGGGTGGGGGTGGAGGGATTGATAGTCTCACTCAGTAAGTCGGGAGACAAAGATCTGCTTTCCTTGCCGTTGAATTATTGGGCCTGGGCGGGCCTGTCTTGGAGTCAGCTCTGCTAGCGGGTGGGCAGGTGGGCAGCGACTATGTAGTTCACTTGAACTTCATGCACTGGACTGGGGACTGGGATGGGAGTGAAGATTTTGAAGTAGTTGACTCAGCCTTGGCCTTATTGCCATGGCGAGGGCCACGGCACACCATCCCTTCTGTCCACCACGTTGTTATATTTTCTTTTCTTTCCTCTTGACCCGCGTCCCTCCTGCACTCCAACTCCATTGCCTTTTTTTTTCCTTCTGTGTCCTCTCCTTCTGATTCTCCCTAGCAGAGTCCTGGTTCCATTCTTACCCCGCCACCCACACCTGTCTTGCTTAGAAAATGAGGCCTTGCCTGCTAGTGCCTCACCTAGTTGTCTTGGATGCCATGTGAGGAGATCTGTACAGTTTAGATCATAACATATTAACAGTTACATGTATCTGGATTGGCTGGGGCTGTGGAGAGGAACTGATGGGAATCAGGGGAATGAGAGGATTTGGAGTGGAGCTCCTTCTGGCTGCAGGGATGCTGACTGGAGCCATTGGGCTGGCTCAGCTGTACTGGGGGGGTGCTTTGCAGGGGTTATTTACTGGGCAGAGGAGAGGGGCTGCACTGCTAAGGCATACTGAAAACTGGTATAGACTAGGCAGAATGTTTTTTCCCTAATGACACTTCTCATTGCACCATGGGGCCACTACACTGTCTCTCACCAGGGCTACCTAAATAGGCCCTTGAGGGTCCCCAAGCTCAAGCAACCTATCGTGCCCTGTCGGGCCTTTTTTTTTTTTTTACAGGGCCCTGCCTAGACACTACAACTTGGGGACACTAATACATAATGTATCCCATCCCCATCCCACAGCAGGACCTCGTGCCAGACAAGCTACCCCCTGCAACTATCCCCACCCCCCAACAGCTCAGGAGAGGGCCAGGAAGCAGAAGATCCACAGCAGAGGACTGCTGCTACAGTGCTGTCCAGGGTCCCACAGTAAAACTTCTGGCAGAAAAGGAAAGCTCCCCGACTCACTAGGTCTGCTTGGCTTGCATCCATGAACATGACAGTTTTTTTAATAATTTATAACACTGCGTAGACTGAGCGTGTCACCTAAATCATGGATGTCAGTTGACTGCTTCTGGATCTTGACATCTGACAGTTTCTGCAGCGCTTATATATTACATATAAAAATAACTGCCATGTTCGTGGTTGCCAACAGAGTATATGAGTCTGAGCCAGGGAAAGAGAGAGGGAGGGAGTGGACCAGAGGAGCAGCGCATTTTTTTGTATGCCAGAAGTTATACTGTGGGACCCTGGACAGCACCATAGCAGCAGTACTATGATGTGAATCTTACACACCTTGGCCCTCTCCCAACTGGGGGGGGGTAGAGGCAGATGCAGGGGGTGCTTTTCTATGGGGGGGTTCCTGCAGTGGGGGTATTGGATACAGTCAGAATATTGTTTGGTGGGGAGGGGGATGCCACTGCAGAAAGAGTGGTCCCCTGGAGGGATGCTAGACTTGGGGCTGCATACCTCTCAACCTCTTGCTTCATGAATCAGGGACAAGATTTAAAATACTCAGGGACAAAGACCCAAAATCTTGGACACATGTTATAAATTTACATTATTCACTCAGAAAGCTGATAGAAAAGGGGGATTTGTGTTCATCTGCATTTTCTGAAGAAGAATAAGTCTGTAACTTTAATGTTTTACATTATTTCATGATTTTAACCCCCACCCACTGTTCTCTACCATAAAAACAAGCTTTATGATGGACAAATGCAAATTTTGTTGCAAAATCAAGGACAGTTTAGAGGTTATGTGCGGTTGGTCTAGTTGCAGGGATTGTTTGGGTGCATGGGCGCTTGTCTCGGTGTAGGGTAGTGGTTCAGCTATAGGGAAGGTAGGCAGCTAAGGTGAGTATGGTGTTGTTGAGGTGTTCAAGCCACTGTAGGATGGTTGGGGGGGTGGAGTCTGGTTATGGTCTGGAAGGGTGGCCAAGCAGCATTGTGTGCTGGAGATAGTCTAGCTGAAGGAAGGATGGTCAGGGGTGGAGGCTTTTCCTTCTGTTAGGTGGTGATGATTCCACTACAGGGGAAGTAGACCCTGCCATCAGGGCTGAGTGAGTGGGCTCATGGGGATACATCCCCCTATGTGAGGATGGGTGGTTGCAGGTGGGGCATTTCAGAGGTACATGTGTCCAGCACTCGAGGACTGCATCTATGCCACTGAGGTGCCTGTATATACCCCCATGAGCCACTTTCAATGGAACTGTTGGTCAGACAGTTGTCCACAACAATTGCAGCTGCACTGCACACTCTGATGACAGCCAGCCAGCATATTCGACTCCCACACCTCAGATTCTATGGGAGCAATGTTTTCACTGAAATCAGGGGTAGGGAACGTATAACAAAAGTGTGTTTTTTTTTTTCACGAAAAGCCCCAAAACTCACTACAAAACATCTAAACAACCTAGATCTTCTGGGGGCCTTGTGGCCCCCAGACCACTGGCTGTTTTCTGGGGGGAAGGGGGCGCAAATTTAATCTCTTGCCCAGGGCACCAAAATGCCTTCCTACGGCTCTGCAGGGGACAGACAGGGTAACCCTCCTGTTTCTTTTGGGTCCAAATCACCTACTAGCCTTGAGTCCTGGGGGTCAAAATGTGAACCTTATGCTAGCATATCCAGTTAACAGGCTCAGATATAGACCCTCTTTAGGAATGCAGTACTATACTTTGCCCAGTTGCACCCTGCCAGGTTTCCAAAATGTACCCTTACAACTCAATATGAGACCTAGGTATATTCTTACATTTTTCAAGATTAGTAGCACTTTAAAGCCCTTAACGGCTGTCAAACTTTATTTAGATTTTGATGACTGGGTAACTTAAACAATGATTCAGCATTTACATACAAAAGAAACTGTGAAAAAGCATAGGCAGTATTTCAAAGAAAATATTGTTTACTAAATATTGTAAAACAGGTAAAATCCAGCACAACAATTATATCACTAACTTACAGTCACAAATAAAAAAAGGAAGTTACAGAATATAAATATGCCTACCACAAATACTTAAGTTCTTGCCTAACTAGATGTTACCAGTAAGTGCCTTCTTAGTCCAGAGAACTAAGTCTCTCTCTGAGTCCAGAATAATCTCTGTTTCCCTCTGATGCCTGTTCTTTTCAAAATCCATCTCCCCACCCCTTTTGCTGAGGTCACAGTTAGATCCTCCTAGCTTTAAAGGATACCTAAACAACATTTTGACAACAAACTATTCAAAACTGACTCCGTAGGTGACTAAAGGAAAGGCTGCTGTATTCATTAAGGCTAAAACTACCTATATATAATTTACCTAAATGTGGTTTCAGAGCAGTTGAATATTGTAAAATCAGCCTTATAATTTCAAAAAACTGTATTACCTGCTTCCTAAAATGCTGCCAAATGTGTTATGTGATGACATAATTTGAGCCAAAGTCAGAAAGATACATGGATCTCTATAGTGCTAACTAGTTATTTTTTTCCCTTTGTATAGAATTGTTTCATCCAAAAGGTCAAAATAATGTGCATTATTTTGTATAATACACATGTTAGGCTATGGTTCTGTTTATTTTGTTTATTTTAACATGCTGAAATTGTGCTTTAATCCATCCAACTTTCTCTGTGGCAAACCACAGTGCAGTATAAATCTTGAATAACCTGATGGTCTAGTGGTTATGGTGGATCCAAGATGCTGCAGTGGGGGGTGCTGGGGTGGTGTGCATGCTTAATATGCACTTTTTAACATTTTTATTAAACCTTTATATTTTCTGCTATTCTTTTCTAGTATGTTTTTGACATAACCTACAAATGTAATCCATAGTTTGAATGTAAACATTTGTACAATCAATAAATCAGACTTCTTCAACAAAGTGAAATGCAGCAGCAGTATGCAAGAACATTATTATGTGTGTGGTGGGGGGGGGGTGTAGCCACACCCTTCACCACCCCCTAGAGTCACCACTTTTTTTGTAGCAAAGTTCTTGTTTAGTCCAATGTTAGAGTTCATACTTTCTCAAAACTCAAATATATGCTTGTCTTGTATTCTTTTTCCATGGGAAATAATAATAATAATAATCAGCATTTATATAGAGGTTTTCATACACATTGTATCCCAAAGTGCTTTACAAGCAATACTAGACTGGTAGTTAAGTGACTGAACATGTAGTGGCAGCCATTCCATACATTAATATCCACACACAGCTTTGGACAATTGCATGAATTGGTTTTATGGGAAGGGGAATGTTGGCCAGGACACCAGGGTCAGGCAGTGATCAAGGTGCTGGCAGCCCACATCTTATTTCTCACAGTAATCTGCTCATATTTCTCTTCTGTCTTCCCCCTTCCCTGAATATAGCAGTACCTTGCAAGAGTGGCCTTCTCAGTCCCCCTCTGGTATTCATTCATCACTATTCCTCCTCACACTGAACACTGGTGAGCTCATCACCCTTCTGCATCATGAATGCAAGTAGTAGATTCCCCGTTTTATTTTGACATATTAACTATAAACATATCTTTCCAGTAAGTCAGGCTGATAGCAACAGGGAACATGGTGAATGATGGGCTTTCCTATCCTTAAAAGATCTAGGCTACCTTTGATTAGGCACTGCTAAATGATGGGTGTGCACATCATTATGCACATCATTTAATAGTGCCTAATCATAGGTGGCTTAGATCTTACATGGGTAGGAAAGCCTATTTTTACACTTATGCAATGCAGCTATCAGCCTGGCTTACCAGAAGATCATGTTTATTATTAATATGTAAAAATAACATGGGAGACTGTACTAACCACATTCATGAGGCAGAAGGGTAGTGTACTCACCAGTTTTTGGTGTGGGGTGCAGGCATAGGCAAAGATTGTGGGGGGGCAGAGGGGCAAGCTGCCCCCCTTGAGAAATTAGACCAGGACTTTTTTAGGAGCCCAGCCACCGCTCTCTGGTTATCATTTTTTTTTTTTTTTTAATATTGAATGGGCTCAGGGCTATGCCCGGACTGCCTGCACCTCTCTGGGGAGGGAGGAGGGTGGCAGTGCGGTGCCGTGTCTCATAAACAAAAACTATCCCCTTTTCCGATTGGCTGCAAGCCTGCAACCATAGTAGCCTGCATGTTACAGCCTATCAGAGAGTGCTGCAAGCTGGCGCCATCGTGTGAGCAGTACTCCATTAGTGGCGCCATTTAGTTGTCTGTGTGCCTTCCATGAAGGAGCAGCAGCAATTTCCATATAGCATAGGGCTGAGGAGAGATAGCTATTTGAGGATGTTGAGCAGCAGTCGTTGGTTGTCTGTCAGGTGTCACCAGTGTCTCAGTCAGTCTAGTGTTCCCACCCTCCTCCTGTCTTGAACAGCCCAGTTTAAATATACTTCACCCGAGTCCTCTGACTACCTACTCTCTGTTTCTCAGTGCAGCCAGCTGTGCTCTGGGCTCTCCCGCTGCCACCTGAGCCTCCCATCCCTGAGATCCTAGGAGGCCTGCAGCCACAAGGCCTCTACCACCGGACAGACCAGGTGGAGGAGCGAGTAGTACAATTACAGTGAGTCTGAGGCACGGCCAGGCTTGCATGCACGCCCAGCTCCTGTGTTCAGCAGGCCAGAAAAAGATTTACCATGTTGTCGGTGAGTCCCACACCACGCCCGTTGCCCACCAGTTCCACAGTCCACCGAGAGGGATTATTCAGGTCAGTGAACAGCCAGGCCCAGAACAGTGAAGAAGCCGGTGGTCATGCAGGCTATAGCAGACCCATAATGTGACACGTTCATCTCGTGTTGAAAAAATGAGTTACTGTCTCATCGGGGGATTAATCGGAGGAGGAACGGGACTGTTGGGAGAGACTCAGCTACCTGACCTGCCTTCTTGGCCTTGCTGTGCCCTGCTGCATGCTGCCCTGTCTGTGCCCTTACTGAGTTGGTGAGTAACTGTGCTGCAAGCTGGTTGTTGGAAGTGAATACCATTCACATCCAGAAATGTGTCTTTTGGGGGTTGTCTTGGCCATGGCCATGTGTCTGGGGGTGGGTGGAAAGTTTGCTGTCAGCTTGTGTTTCTTTGGGTGGGAGGATTTGCCGGGTTTTGAGGCTGTCCATGTTGGTGGGGTGGGTGGGGGTCTATTTGTTTGGTATGGTGTGGACACTGGTCATGTTGGTGGGGTGGGGACACTCAGTTACTGTGCTACTGGTGTGGTGGGGTTGTTGGGAAACTCACTGGATGGTCTGTGTTTGGTGGGGCTGGGGATGGTCTGTTTTGTGGGGTTGGGGTCAGGGGAGACAGTCTGTGTGTTTTGGGGCTGACTCACTGAGAGGATGGTCAGTGTTTGGTGCTGGGGGAAGGCCTGTGTTTGGTGGGGCTGGGGGGGACGATCAGTGTTTGGGGCTGGGGTGGTTAGTGTTGGGGACTGGGAGGGCGGTCATTATTTGGTAGGGCTGGGGGGACAGTCTGTTTTCTATTTTGGGGTCTGGTGGGGTGGAGACACAAGCCATGGTGATGTGGGGACACTGGCTGTTATGGTGGGGTGGTGACACTAGCCATTGTTTGGTGGAATTGGCTGGCCATTTGTCTGGGGGGACTGTCCATGATGGTGGAAAAGGGGGACTGTCCATGTTTGCCTGCCGGGTGTCTTGTGGGAAGGGGGACTATTTGCTGGTCGGGTGTCTGGGGGAGGATCTTTCCATGTTGGCTTATGGGGGGGATGTCGGTGATTGCTGATCAAGTGTCTAGGATGGACTATCAATGTTGTTGGGGAGGAGGAACTCTCCGTGTTTGCTAGCCAGGTGTTTGGGGGATTGTTCATGTTGGTGGGGCAGGGGAAATTCTGTGTTTGCTAGCTGTGTGTTGGGGGTGGGAACTGTCCTTGGTGGGATATGGGGACTGTCCATGTTTGCTGGCTGCCTGGGTGTCTGGTGGGACTGTCCTTGTCGGTTGGGAGGGGGGACATTCTATGCTCGCTAGCCCGGTGTCTGGTGGGGAGGGGGAACTGTTTGGGTGTCTGGGGAGACTGTCCTTGTAGGTGGGGTGAAGAGGGGGACTGTCCATGTTTGCTGACTGGGTTTCTGGTGAACAGTCCGTGTTGGTTAGGAGGGGGGACATTCTGTGCTTGCTGACTGGGTGTTAGCATATAAACATAAGTAAATGTTAAAACGTAATTTCCATCTCATCCGTTACCTGTCAAGGGATGTATCTCACTGACCTGTGCCCACAGCTAGCATATGAACATTAGTAAGCGTTGAAACATTATTTCCCCCTCATCCTTTACCTGGCTGTAAAAGTAATCGTTCACTTTTTTGATTTCTCTGATTGTCCACTGTGGAGGGGTGAAACAGACAGATTCCTTGGCCTTGCTGTCTCTGTCTTCATTGCCTGGCAAACACAACCAAAGGGGTAGCTTTTTGTGTTCTCCCCCGTACAGTGTTACAAGACTAGCAAAAAAAATCTTGCACTAAAACATGCACCCTAAAGAAATGATTATACTACTACCTGGCTATTGTTATAGCGACTACTGACTGCCCATGATTTTTTTGGGGGGGGTTGGAACACTGGTCGTGTGTGTGGGTGGGATTGTGGACACTGCTGGTTGTGTGTGTGTGTGTGTGTGTGTGGTTGGGGACACTGCTGATTGTGTGTGTGGGCTTGGGGACACTGCTGGTCGTGTGTGTGTTGGGGTTGGGGACACTGCTGGTCATGTGTGTGTGTGTGGTGTTGCGGACACTGGTCATTTGTGTGGGTGGGGTTGGGGATACAGGCATTGTGTGGGTGTGATTGGGGCACTGTTGTGTGGGTGGGTGGAGGCACTGGCATTGTGTCGGTGGGGTGGGGTTGTAATTGTGTACCAGGTAAACTGTGCTGATCGGTAGCTCAACATCTATCTTTCCAGACAAAGAAAGAAACATAAACAAAATGCAGTATAAAATGTGGTTTTATTTATTTTTGTGTGCCTGTGATGGGGAGGCACAGACCTGGATGCCTGGAGAGGATACCAGATAAATGGAGCTGGAAATGGTGTTGGTTGGGTGGGGTGGGGAGGGTGGCTGTGCTGGTGCGGTGGGGAGAGTGGCTGTGCTGGTAGGGTGGACACAGAGTGTGGAGAGTGGCTGTGCAAGTCCATCAGGGTGCAGAGAGGAGCTGAGCTGGCCAGTCTGGGTGGAGATAGTGGCCTTGCAGGTCTGGGGTGGGGAGAGTGGGCTGTAGCTTTTTACATGGACATTTAATTCACTGTTGCTTGCTGTGCCTTCTGCTGCCCTGCTAGCTTTGTGCTGCTGTGCTGACCAGGGCGGACTGGTACACATGCTGAAAAAAATGTTTCTGGCCACTGGTGATGGAGGAGGGAGGGGTGGACGGGCATACTGGTACAGAAATATTTTTTCAACATGTATGCCAGTCAGCTGGGTCCATGCCATGCTTACCTCCCTCGTACAAAGGGCTTCTGAGCACTAAAGATAAGTTTCTGTGTCAAAATTAGGAACTGTTGGAAAGTATGAAATCCTACAGTATAAAAATTGTGTATGTTTATGTAGTTTCACCTTACTGTGTGGTTCGACAAGATGTTCTGTGGTCTCTCCTCCTCATTTAGTACCCTGACCTGTGACCTAGCCATTCCCCCCCCAGGGCAGGGGGAAGGTCTGTTGTTTTGTGGTCTTTTGGTGGTTTGTCGGGCATTGTAAAATGCATTGTTTCATTTACTGTGTTGTACTGCCTGGACCTGCTTTACCCTGTCTCTACCCTGAATGTAAACATGGTATAAAAAAAGTTCATTTTTTGGTGGTGTGTGTGTCTGTCTGTGTCTGTGTGTAGAAGAACAGAGTCACACGCTCAGACAAAAAAAAATGTATTAAACCACATCAAACTGAAGCAACCATGTTTCATTTGTGCCCTTCAAAACTGTCAGATGAGATGATTTTGAAGTAGTCTGTGGGGGGGGGGGGGAACATCCACGGCAACCTGGGCTACCACAACAGGACCACCACACACTGTCATAGGTGATGCTAATAAAAAAAAACACCAACCAAGTACTTACCTTTCAGGGTGGGTCTTGGGAGGCTGTGCACAGGTATCTGGAGTCATTGTTCCAGCAAACTTCCTGTGGCATCTGTTCTCTTAGGTTATGTGATGCGACCACTTTTGTGCCAGGGCAGTCCGTGTTTGCTTGGATGGGGTTGTGTAACCCTGGGCAAGGACAGAGATGCATATTCCTTAGGAGCCCATGGGGAGGAGAGTGGTAGGGGTTGTGGTGTGACCACACCATGCCCATGATCATCTTGAACAATTAAGGGATTTACATTGTTCTGTTGCACTGTCCCAGGTACATCAGCATGCTTGTTAAGAGCACCGCCTGAGGGATATCAGCAAGTCCCATGCTTATGTATGCAATGCTTGCTTGCTTGAGGAGAGCATTATCCTCTTCACTTACCTTACCTAACCAGATTCAGGCATGTGACATTGAATAATACGGGATGGGATGGGATGGGATGGGAGACTAATGAATTAACTTGGTTATAGCAAAGAAAAGTGTTAACACTGGGTGCAAGTAAGCAATAATGCCCGACAGGGCGTGTGTCATGCTGGGATAACGTCACGCCTCAGGTGGTTGGGCACAAGTGCATCCAATACATAAGGTATGACGTTATCCTACCATGACACACACCCTGGAGGGCATTATTGCTATTATACAATGGTGTGTTGTTATACAGAATTAAAAAAAATAAATTTAAAGATGTTTTATTTGGTGTGGAAAAATATTTTTAAGAGAAGATACAAAAAAAACACACTAATGCTAACAATCATCAAGAGGTTCATGGAGAGGCTGAGACTAGACCTGTGATGAATCGGATGTACTGGGATAACATCATGGGGCTAGCCCAAGACTGACCAATCAGAGGGCAGCATTCATTCTTGTCATTGTATAATTGCATTTTTTTATGTAATCTTTGTAAATAAGGGCTCATGCTGTGAGAATGCACATGCTGGGATGTTTCCCATACCATCCATGTTTATAGGTATACTGAGGTGGCACAGCCATTTGCTGCACTTCCTTGAAACATGCTTTTGCACTCCTCAAGGTGGGAGGGCTAGCTCAAGCAGATATTTCAAGAAGTTCAGGATCCACTATAAGGGCTGGACTTGGAAGGGTTATGTAAGCAGCAAAGGGGGGTGAGAAACTAGTGAGCTATCCACCTGGAGGTTCAGGTGGGGGCAAAATTAGGTCAAGAATGATTTGAATTGAAGCTGAGGGGAGGCCCTGTCCTCTTGAGAAGGAAGTTAAGTCCCTTACATATTTGCAACTTTACAAGTAAGTCCTCACTCCCAAGGCAGAAGAACGAAGAACTGAATATAAAACAGATCTCGGTCAGTTTTTCGACTCTGGTCTCAGGAGGAGTTGGGCCAAGAGCAGGCTGCAGTAAAACTGGTGGGGTGGGGAAGTGCTCTGACTTGGCCTGGACTGGTTCCTCCCAGGAGTTATTCAGCTGTAGTCTTAAATATTTTTTGGGCATTATTTGATGCTGGTTGATTTGTTTGCATTACGCAAGTCACCCGCCCTCTTCACTGTCATGATACGCGAAAATCAGGACTTTTTTGTTACTTTGCCCCCCCTGTAAAAATAACAAACTACGCCCCTGGGTGCAGGTGAGAAGAATGAATGCCAGAGAGGGACTGAAGAGGCCATTCCAGCAGGGTATAGTTATAGTCAGGTTAGTTGAAGACATGAAGGAGGACATTGAGCAGATTGCTATGAGATCTGAAATGTGGGGCTGCCAACATCGTGATCACTACCTGACTGTGGATGAGAGTAGCCAGCAATGACAAATACTCAGAGTGGCAGGGCTGCACCTAAACTGTTACTTGAATTCAGTGTAGGGAGATTACCCTCAGGTGGGGGGGGGGTGTTGATGTTTGTTAGGACAGTATTGAGGGAGCTGTGTATAGCTCATTCAAGATTTGGAAGGGTGGCAGCCAGCCAATTCGAATTGTGGAGTACAGCACAGAAATGTACTGGAGAAAAAATGCTGGGAACTGTCCTGCGGGGTTCTGCAGATCACAGGTAAAGGAGTAGACTGACAATGGAAGTCGGGTGGATTTGCTCAAGGTATTAGTATGCCTCTCCTGCAAATAATATCATTACGCATTGTAAGTGCAGCCCTTATGATGGCATGAACAGCAGTTTTTCTGATGGGTCATAATGCTTATTGCTTGGCCCTCCAGGAAGACCTAGTTGTTGGTTAATGAGGTTGGAAAAAACACAACAGGGGAACTGTACATACTACTGTCACTGTGCAGAAGGGTGGTGATCCACTCAATGTTTACTGTGGGAGCAGAAGTCAAACACTGAGAACGTAGGAGAGTGATTTGGGAGGCATTTTTTAACAGTGCCAGCTGATGATGCATATTGGTATAGGTGTGCACAACTCTCTGAGGTACAAGATTACAATCTGAGGTATGATAATTCTCTTCATGAGACCGTAAACACATATGCGGCACCAGGCAGTACTAAGGACAGGGTATGGATGGTGGGGTGTTCAACAGAAGGCAGGCTAGATGCAGGAGGTTCACATGGAAAAAGAAAGCCTTATTTGTGGATTAACAAGACAGCATGGGCTTTGGAACTGAACCAGACCAGTACTTTGCTCTGTGACCCTGAGCAAGTCATTACACTTCCTTGTGTTCCCAGGCCACACCTGTAAACAAGCTTTCAGCTTAGTGTGTCTCTTGTGGCTAACAAAAAACAAAATTCAGTGCGTCACATAACTACTAGATCATCAGGTAATTGAAGTGTTGTACTGTAATGCAGTTTGCCAAGGAAAAAATCATCTGGATTGCAAAACATTCTCCCCAAGTTAAAGTAAACTAAATGAACAAAATCATAGCCTAACATGTGTACTGATCAAAATAATCCACAAGTTAATACATGGTGTTGATCATTCTGGTACAACTATTCAAAACAAAGAGGGAAAGAATAACTAGTAAGCACTATAGAAATATATGTGGGTCTTTGTCTTTGGCTCAGATGATGTCATCATGATTCATCACTTAACAGACTTGGCAGTCATCTTAGGGAGAAAACCAAGGCTGTTTTTTGAAAGTGAAAGGCTGATGTTTACATTTTTCAAAAGCTATGAAACTGCATTGATATTATTTACATAAATGCAGTTTTAGCATAAATGTAAACAGCAGCTTCTACTTTACCTTGTTATGAAGCCAGATTTTGGAGCTTGGAGTTTTAAAAAACTGCTTGTTTAGGTACCCTTTAACTTCTTAACATAATTATCCACAAGGATGTATGTTAATTCTGTGAAAATCAGCAACTAGCCATTTCCCAAATATTACAGTCTTTGATCAGAACATCCCCTTTTGTTTCACAATCCCACAACCATGTCACTAGTTCTCGGCTAGGTGAGAAAACCATAAAGGATCAGCCAGATGGCTTCCCTTCCTGCTATGGTCATAAATATATATTTAGTTTCAACTTCAAAAGCAGGAACAGGTTATAAGGGGCAATATTTATTTATTTAAGAGATTTACCAGATGATCATACTGAGCAGGGACCGCTCATTCCCAGATGCGACCTGGGGGGTTACATAGACCCAACAGGTTCAGAATATAAAACAATACAGTGGTTTAACAACAGGTTCAGAATACAACACAATACAGTGAACTGTCCCTCTGGAAGGAAGGCTTTTAATTAGGAGGTTCCCTGGACAGTTTAACACATCCTGCAGCTTCAGCCACACTGACACCTTGGAGGTTAAAGGTCACTTATCACTGTGAGGCTGTTTTTTTGCCTAAGCAGATCTTCACATACCATATATTTATTTTACAAATATTATACAATAATAATATTAGAGGGTTTATCATGTTACAGAGGGCAGTGTTGGGAACCATGCCATGACACTGATGATGCACCCTCTTGCATCACACACCACCTGGCAATTGAAGGAGTGGTACCCCTTCCTATTTACATAGAACTCCACTCCATCACCAAATATTATACAATAATAATATTAGAGGGTTTATCATGTTACACTCCTCCCTCCTTAGACTGAATTTGGGGGATCTATTACTGCAAGAGATGAGTTCCCCAAATTCAGTTTACATCTCAAAGCAACGGGATAAATCATCAGCATTTTCGTTCCCTGCCCCAGCCCTGTGTGAGACAGTCATGTCATACCCTTGCAAGGCAAGACTCCATCTTAGTAGTCTACCATTCGTTTTACCCATTTATGCCAGTCAAACCAGGGGGTTGTGGTCAGTTTGTACCTCAAAATGCTGCCCATGTAGGTATGGCTGTAATGTCTGTAGGGCCCACACCATAGCAAGACACTCTTTTTCCACAGTAGAGTAAGCCTTCTCCCTGGGAAGCAACTTTTTACTGAGGTACACTATGGGGTGATCTTTCCCTTGGTTGGATGTCTGACTCAGCACTGCCCCAATGCCCGCATCTGAGATGTCAGTCTGGACTACAAAGGGTCTGCTATAATCTGCACTTGTCAATGCAGGAGCACTGCACAGTGCCTCCTTCAGTCTTGTAAAGGCTTGTTCACAGGCTGGTTCCCAGATAATTTTCTTAGGCATCCTTTTCTTTAACAGGCCAGATAAAGGAGTGGCCAGGGCGCTGTAATTTGGTACGAATTTCCTATAGTACCCTGCTGTGCCTAGAAAACTCCTGATCTGTTTCTGTGTTTCTGGTCTGGGCCATGCCTTGATTGAATCTATTTTAACTTGGTTAGGACGGAGCTGTCCCTGGCCTACAACATGCCCGAGGTATGCCACTTCAGCCATGGCCACCTGGCACTTCTCAGCTTTTACAGTGAATCCGGCCCTCTGTATCCTGCCCAGAACTTCCCTAAGGTGGGACAGGTGTTCCTCCCAGCTAGCACTAAAGATGTCAGTGTCATCCAGGTATGCCACAGCATACTCCTCAGCGCCATTTAACACCTGGTTCACCAACCTTTGGAAAGTGGCCGGGGTGTTCCTCATTCCGGAAGGCATTACTTTAAATTCAAATAACCCTATTGGAGTGATGAAGGACGACCTCTCCCTAGCACTGGCAATTAACTCTACCTGCCAATACCCCTTTGTCAGGTCAATAGTTGTAAGGTATGTTGCCCCTCCCAACTTGTCTAGGAGTTCATCTGTCCGTGGCATTGGGTGGGCATCTGACATTGTGACTGCTTTGAGTCCATGATAGTCCACACAAAAATGAGTAGAGCCATCTGGCTTCGGAACAAGGACTATGGGTGAGGCCCAGGGGCTGTGGGATTTCTGGATTACCCCTAAATCCATCATTTCCTCCACCTCCCTCCCTCCTAATGTCCTTTTGGACAGCCTCTGACACCCAATATGCTGTCCGCCGTATGGGCATCTGCATCCCTGTCTCCACATCATGCATCACTCAGGGGATTAGTCCAGGCTTGGTGCTAAACAGTGGGGCAAAGTCTGCTAAAACCTCCCTTACTTCCTGGATCAGGTCCGGGTTCAACTGGGATGACATTTTAATTGCTTCCACAGAGGAATCCTGCTTGTTTTCTTCCAGCAAGTCCAGAAGGGAGTCTCCTTTGTCTGTCCCCTCCCAGGTCTACACACTGCAAACACCATGTCAGCCTTGTTAGCAGATGGTTTCATCATGTTGACATGGTACATTCTTTGTGTATGTCGTCTGTCAGGTAACTCTATAAAGTAGTTTACATCATTTACCCATCTGACTACTTTGTATGGTCCTGCCCACTCAGCCTGCAGCTTGTCTTTCCGGACCGGGATTAGGATCATGACCTCCTGACCCACAGTGTATGAGCGAGCTCTGGCTCTGCGGTCATACCACACCTTTTGTTTTTGTTGAGCAGCTTCCAGATTGCTCTGTGCTGTCCCCATAAGCTCCTTTAGCCTTTCCCTAAACCTAAGGACATAATCCACTATGGGAGTTCCCTGGGTGGCATGCTTGCCTTCCAGTCCTTCTGGATCAAATCTAGGTGTCCATGTACCCGGTGTCCATATAAGAGCTTGAAGGAGGAAAACCCTGTCGACTCTTGGGACACCTCCCTGTATGCAAACAACAGGTGGGGAAGGTATTTCTCCCAGTCCCTCCCATGCTGTATAGCAAATCCTTGGAGCATTGACTTAAGGTTACCATTAAATCTTTCCACAAACCCATTGACTTGAGGGTGATAAGGTGTTGTGCATCTCTGCACCACCCCACACTTCTCCCACAAACATTTCATCAGGTCTGACATGAAGGAACCCCTTCAATCAGTGATAACCTCCTGCAGAAACCCAACATGGGAGAAAATCCCTAGCAAGGCATTTGCCACTTTGTCTGTCCTCAGTGAGGATAGGGCCGCTGCCTCTGGGTACCGGGTAGCATAATCCACCGCAGTCAGGATGAACTTCTTCCTGGAAGAGCTGTGGGTATTTAAAGGCCCCACAATATCCATTCCCACCCTATGGAATGGCTCCTTCACCATGGGTAAAGGAATTAGGGTGGCTTGGGTTTTCTTCTTTTTTTTTCAATTCAATATACTTTATTATGTTTCAAACACAAAACAGGCAGCACATGATAAGGTACATACAGGGAATGGAGGCTGCATTACAATATTGACAAACAACACTTATACTATAATTCTACTCCACAAACCCCCCCAACCCACCAAGCTGAGCATATCTAATACTAAGATAGGATAGTGTCGTGAAGAGTCCATCCTAACCTACACTTTCCATAGAGAAAGTAGGGCTAGTAAGGGTTCCAAGACTTTCTGATATATGTGGAGTCTATGGCCAGGGCCCCTAGTGCTCTGCAGCAGAATTTTCTGATTTCTGTGGCAGGGCTCCTTGGTTTCTGTGGCAGCATTTTCTGATTTCTGCTGTATGATTTATTCATTTCTCTGACAGAACGCAGTCCTGCCATTGGTTAAATATGACGTGATGTCATCAATGACATCATATGCTGAGCATAAAGGAGGGGCTTCAGAATACACAAGATGGGAAAGAAAGCCTGACACTATTGAAAAACACTATATTTGAATGAAAAATCATCAAAAACAGTGAATTCTGCAGCACTATATACATTCTGCGGCATGATGCAAATTCTGCGGAAAATTCCGCAACCACAGAATCGCAGAATTCCAGGGGTCTTGTCTATGGCGCATGGATGCAATATGTTTCTCCAACTGTATGGCAAATAAAATTTCCTGATATCATTCCATAGTTGAAGGAAGAAATTCCTCCATCCAATGTCTAAACATAACCAATTTGGCTACCGAGACCACTAGGGTTAAATGGACTTTCCTTATCTGAGGAGTCCCGGGAAGGTAAATTGCCAGCAAGCAACATTCTGGGGTGAACAATGGGTCCAGACCAAGGAGGGGGATCAAGGACCTGCCTGATAGAATTCCAAAAAACTTGGGTATGAGGACAATCCTACAGCAGATGATGTAAAGAGCCAAATGCTCATTTGCAGGGGATACATTCAGGGGTGAAAGCCAAACCCATTTTATATCTTTTAAGTGGCGTATAATATAAGTTATGCATAATGTTGAATTGGGATAACCATAACATGTCTTGTTTAATGTACTTATAAATCGATCTCCACACTGTCTGCCAGAACTCTGATTCCACGGAAAGGGAGAGTGCATGAACCCAATAATAACAGACCCTGGATGGAAGACTGGGATCTACCGCAAGGAGCTGTTTGTATACTTTAGATATTGCATGCGGTTGGACCGCTGCCTGAAAAATCAGTGTCCACTTCTCTAGGGACTCTGAAGTCGGAGTTTGAGGCATTATAGAGGTGTCTACTCACTCTAGAGTATATCAGACCACACCCTGGTCAGCTTTATATATCTACTGGGCCCAGGTATTAGGCAGGACTCTCTGTGGTGCTTGAATACTCAATTGCTCTAGATTCCCGACACCCTGACCCATATCCAGAATTATATATCCACATTTTTAGAGATAAACGGGGGATCGGTAGACAGAGTGGACACGATATGGGCTGCACTTAAATGTGTCCTTTGTGGCGAATTCATTTGCATCTCATCTACCGGAGCTCAGAAGAACAAGTGTCTTCTGAATACTCTTCTGGATGAGATTTGCCACTGAGAATCTTCTATACAGAGTTGTTCCCCCGAGGCAGAATGGGTGGAACTCCACCGGCTACAGGCACAGTTCTCAGACTTGATGTCACAGAAGACGGAGTTGGCCATACACTGCACTAAACGGCGATACCTGGAGTCAGGAGAGAAATCAGGGAAGCTCCTCGCCCTTAGACTGAGACAGGTTGACTCAGTAAAACTTATCTTGAGTCTCTGAGCATCGCCCAGTGACCCCATTGTTTCCCACTCTAGGGACATCATCACTATTTTTAGGGACTATTACAAACAGCTTTACTCATTGGAGGACTCCCCTTCTGTGTCATCTCAAGATATCAGGGATTACCTCAAGTCAGTTGCTCTCCCCAAATTGCCCCAACATCTTACAGAATAGCTTGGTATCCCAATTTCCCTTGCAGAGGTTCAACACGCCATCAAGCAGTTGCCGTTAGGTAAAGCTCTCAGGCCAGACAGTTTATCAAATAAGTGGCTTGGGAAACAGAAAAATTTATGACATTTTTATTTTTTAAAAGTATTGATTTTAACATGCTATGCCCCAACAGTAACATATATTTTTTTAAACATTCTCCTTTCATCTGGCCAGGGTAAACAGTACACAAGCATGATACTATACTACCCCTGTTTCTATATAGGATGATCTATGCACCCCAAGGATGCTTATTTGAACCTTTCAAATTGTGTGTTGTATTAAGGTATTTGTACCATGCATGCTCCAAAGCTTTGTTTTTAGGATGAAAGGACATGCTGAGTAGGATAAGGGTGGGACTGTATGGATGGTGTTTATTGGCATGGTACATTTAGAAGAGCTGGCAACCCCTACACTTGCCAGTAATGGTAGCTGTGGGTTTATGAATAGTTATTTCAGAGTATGGTCTGCAGAGGTGTCCAGGGAAAGTACAGAGTTGAGCAATTTGGAGGTGAGAGGGAGTAGCCATACCTCTCAATTGTCCCTGATTTTCAGGGACGTCCCTGATTTTGCCTCAAAATTTTCCTCTGTCCCTCATAAAATTTGTGTTTTTGTGACAAAACAGTGGTGATTAAAAGCACAAAATAATGTCAAGCATTGAAGTGACACACTTGTTCTTCTTCAGAAAATGCATCTTAACACAAATCCCTTTATTCTGTCAGTTTTCTGAGTGAATAGCACCAGTTTTAAAGATGTGTCCCTGATTTGGGGTCTCTGTCCCTGATTTTTTAAAGCCTTGTCCCTGATTCATGAGGCAAGAGGTTGAGAGGTATGGGAGTAGCTATGGCGATGCTGGGATAAAACCCACCACCTGCAGAGCAGACCCTGTGTGACTCTTAGTACGTTTCACTGAAATGTCAGATAAAGACACTCTCAATGTAGGGAAATGAGGGGTACTGGTCTTAATAATGTGGGACAAATTGTCAGATAGAGACAGACAGAAAACTAGAAGCTAGTGACTTAACAGCTTCTGCCCTTGATTACAGCCTGGACACTAGCTGAAAGTTCTAACAGTGGAGTAATACTGACTCACATTGAGCCTTTTGTGGGATCCCCCTTCTTGAACTACCAGCTAACTGCAGCTCTTAATGAGGTGATAATCACACTTGGCAATCTGCAACACTGAGAGAGATTAGCACAAGGACTAGAGCCTGCTAAAGTAGGGACATTTTAAAATTCATTACAGCCATGGAAAACCTGCACTAGTCAAGATGGACAAGTAGAGTGTTAGCTGCACTAGCCCTGGCAATTTGCACTAGGTTTTGGGCTAGTAAAACAGTGTTAAAATCAAACCCTGCTGGGGGAGCATTGGCTCTCTTCTCATCCTGCATGACCAGCTGCATCAGGTATACAATGTGAGCCATTTTGTTTTCAGCTGTGTGTGTGTGTGTGTGTGTGTGTGTGTGTATGTGTGTTCGTGTTCTGCTATGCCTCTCCCCAACTCTGGGATTTGCCACATGCTAAGACCTCTTTTTATGGGTGGTATTTTCTCAGCACTATTGTACTATGCTATTCCATTTGTGCTGTGGTATATCTTTGAATATCGTGCTGCACACAATATGCAGGTCACTGCACACCAGTTTTGGTGCTGCATACATTATCTTTGTGCTAGAGTGCTAGTGCAAGTAAAGTGCAGCACTATCCTCTCACTATGTGAAACGAGCAAATACATGCACAGTGAAAACGCAAACACTGCATTAAATGTAGACCTCTGAATATCTGGCCTATAGCCTCTTTAAATAAACAAAAAACAACCATACGAAACATTTTTTAAAAAACAGACTAAAACAATGTAAAAGTGCTATACAGAAAGAGAAATAACAACAGGTTGACCAACAGCGATAAGGCATGATGTGAAGGAATGTTATCAAGATACCAACTCTAAAAAGGGTCAGACAGAAATATAGGCCCCCTTGCAGTTGACGGAAACAAATTCAATAGAATAATGAAGTTGCAGAACAACTGAATTATTATTTTTGCTCAATGTTCAATATACACAATGGGCTGGATATTCAAACTGCGCCATTCTGTGGTGCAAGCCCTTGCGCTGCACAAAATAGATGCCCGGGGGTGTGGCAGGGGAGATATTCAACAGAGTTGCACTATTGAGCAACTCCTTTGAATATCACCCCTGACCACAGCCACTGTGCATGGTGCAGTGGAACTTGTGCCACCGCAAGTGGTCAGAGTGGAGCATTCAAGATGCGGTGGTGCAAGTTCCATTGCGCCATGCGCAAATTTCCGATATTCAAAAGGTGACATGCAAATGGAGCCATAATTCATACAAGGCACGGGGGCCATTTGCACTATTTATTGCCCATTTGCATGCCATTAGCATGCAGGTGAGCCGATCCTGAGGACTTCTCGGCTGGCCCTGCCGGTAGCAGCGTCAGGGACTCGATGCCCTGCAGCCCGATCGCGGGCGAAACTGTTGAAATCCCCCACCTGACTGGCCCAATCATGGGCATGTGCCAAACCCTCCCTCCCACTATCGGTCGCGGGCAGAACAATTTCAACCCCCAAGAACATATCCCTGGTGGTCCAGTGGACTGTGAAGCCCTATTGCGGGCATTGGAGTCCACCCCTGAGTCCCTTTCCTGGTGATCTAGTGCTTCCCCACCCACCCACGGAACTCACCACCCGCTCCTCAGCGGCGGGCGGCAGCATCCCACCGCCTGAGGCCCGCCGCTCGTTCGACTGCTCAGTAGGGCTATTGGTTAGAGCAGAGCTACTGGGCGCAGTTCGATAGGTTGCTGCAGTTCAGATATGTGAATGAATGAATTCATTCACATATCTGGACTGCCTTGGTGTACAGTATGGGCTGCACGCCCATTGGCTCTTGCTCTGAACCAATGGGTGTCAGCCCACCGGCAGTCAGTCGGTGGGTGGCGGGGTTGCAGGCGGGTGGGATGCTGCCGCCCACCGGCTGACGGAGAAGAGTGGGTCTCCGTGGGTGGGGTTGGGGGCCACTAGATCACCAGGGTAGGTGGATCGGCAGGGGTGGTGGACTCTAATGCCCGCGATCAGGTTTCGCAGTCCACTGACCACCAGGATATGTTCTGGGGGTGGTTGAATTGTTCTGCCCGCGATCGGGCTAGTGGGGGTGGTTTTTTGATACTTATGCCCGTGATCGGCCAGTCGGGGAGGGTTTTTGACACTTATGCCCGTGATCGGGCCAGTTGGGGGAGGGGTTTTACACTTATGCCCACGATCGGGCTGGTCGGGGAGGGGTTACTATATGCCCGATTGGGCTGCAGGAACAGAGGATGTTGAGGCCACCCACAGGTGGCAGCTGCTGTGTTGCGCCCTGCAATGCGTCAACTCACCTGTGGGTGGCCCTCGACTTACTCCTTTTTTTTTTTTTTTAACAAGTTGTTGCAGGCACAGGTTGGGTGTTGCGCCTGCACAACTCTGCACAGCCCGATGAATATCGGGCTGTGCAGTTTATGCATGGTTCCTCCCCCTCCGGTTGAGCATGCCTTCATTAGCATTGCGCTGTTGCTCAGCTTGACTTGGGGGGCGCAACTGCCTCCTGCTGAATATGGCAGAATGGCGTAATTTCAGACTTGCGCAGGTGCAACCCTATTGAATATCCAGCCCAACATCCATACACATGAAAATAGCTAGCAGAAAAAGGCCTTGTGATCTATCTAGTCTGCTCAAGTTTGCAGACCTTCCATTATCTACTGAGGGATCCCCACCCCGTTATCCACTTCTCCCTTCCCAGCAACATCCTCCCCTTTCCCACACTCCATCAATTTTTCCTTTTACTCTGTCCCAGCCTCTCTTGAAGCTGTCTATAGTCTTCAAGGAGATAACTTCCCCCAGAGACTCATTATGCTTTGCCACAGGTATTTGGTGAAGAAGTGTCTCCTCATTTCCCTCTCGAAGCACCCCCCCACACCAGTTTGAGGCAGTGCCTCCTAGTGGTCCTATTGCCAATAAGGTTGAAGAGACCCTCAGAGTTCACCCTGTTGAAACCCTTAAGATACTTAAAGGTTTTGATCATGTTACCTCTCTCCCGTCAATCCGCCAGGGAGTGCATGTTGAGATCTCTGAGTCTCTCCTCATAAATCCTGCCTTGTTGCTCCTGGATCATCTTCGTCACCCTTGTCTGTACCATCTCCAGTAAGCTGATGTTTTTCTGTAGGCAAAAGCTCCAATACTGCACATTGTACTCCAGATGTGGCCCAACCAGTGATCTGAACAGTGGCAGGATGCCTTCTGCCTTCCTAATGGTTGTACCCCTGGCTATACATCCCAGCATCCAATTTGCTTTTGCCAGTGCTCTCCTGCAGTGTGCTGAGTACTTCAGTTCTCTTCTAATGATCACACCCAAGTATTTCTCTTCCTCTGATTTGGTAACCTGCGCACCCCCCCAAGCCAGAATGTGGTCTCTGAGTTCTTCATCCTTAAGTGCATTAACTTACACTTTTGGGCCTTGAATCCCAGCTGCCAAATACCCAACCATCTCTCTAGTTTAGCCAGGTCCTCTCTAATGTCCTGTCATCCTTCTTCTGTGTCTACTCTCCCACAGCACTTTGTATCATCCACAAAGAGGCATATGTGTCACTTTAACTGTAGCCGTATGGGTGATCATGCTAGTGAAGCCATCACTGATGTGCTATTTGAGTGTCAATATTTAACTGTAATACAACCTTAATAAAATTCTGCCTCAGGAACAAAATGCCATCGGGTGTTAGCAGATTATGGGGGAAGCACCTTTATATCCAGCACCTTAGCAATATTTGCACAGCATGTGAGTATGAACGGAAAACGAATTATAATTTCACTTTACTTGCTTTTTGAGTCTCTTGTTTTTACACGTGCCAAGCAGTGGTTTTGAATTGTGAAGATTTTTCTGGTTTTGCACATTGACTGTTGTAAGCCCTACTCATCTCTTTAATGTGAGTAACCCCTTCTTTGGTGCCTTATTCCTGGGATTTATCTTTCCTAGAGGGGAGACTGGAGAGTGTTCACTAAAGTATTGCTACTATGAATAGCCTCAATCTTTGCCCACTTTTGGTTTTGGGATATCATGTGCATGTAACTATTTATTAACTGTTCTATTCACACCACATTTGTGTATAAGGGTACCGGCACAATATTTCTTCTAGTCATAATTTAACTCCCCCCACCACCAGTGGTGGTATTGCAGTAGGTAGGGTAAATGGGCATACTAGGTGGGCCAAGTGGTCCTTTTCTGCTGTCAGTTTCTATGTTTCAGTGACGTCCACATAGTACTGTATCATACTTTGGGTCTAACCTCAAAGTTTCATCTGGCAGAGAAACACATAGAGCAGCAATAATTTCCCCAGGAATTGACTCTGTGACTGGGATAGCTGAAAATTGATGTGATACTGGAACCAAAGTTCTCCAAGTCACAGAAGTGAGCTCTTAATAAGCTTTCTAAGCACTGTTCCTTTGAACAGTTTGCATCCCACATTCAAATCACACAAGGCCTTGATCAGGAGTCAGTGTTTGGGTCCGTGGTTTCAGCAGAGCACTCCAAATGTAGGGTTGCCACCTGTCAGGTTTTTTACCTGGTGATCAGGTTTTCAGGGTCCCTATCAGGTAATCCGGTTTTGCTCTGTGCTGGTCAGGTTTTTGAGTCATTTTGAGTGCTCACATACTTTTGAAACAGATTTTGTTGTATCATGCATTGTTTCAGCTGCATGTCCAGGTTACAAACAAGTTCTGTTGGGCAGTATAGCCCTTGTTTGTGAAAGTAGTCAAACTGGGAGGTGTAAGTATGGCCATTAACACTATTAGTGCTTATTTAACCTAATCATTTCCACTGCATCTTAAAGTGGCATAGCACCAAAGCTGCCCCCACCTTTGTAACAGTAACAGAGCCAGTTGTCTTCCACTTTCATTTGCTGGTAAACATTTTCATATCTGTAAATGAGCTTTCTTTATCTCTGTATGTTTATCTGGTAAACCAATGTCAATAAATAAATAACTACATAAGTAAATAAATAACTAGGAAGAATCTAGTAAAGTAATTTTAACAGGTACAGTACAGTATCTTAACATTTGTGTTGAACTGTTGCTTTAAGAATTGTCTTTTATTGGTATAACAAATGGCTTTCTAGGAGGAACAATGCATGATGAGTCATGAAAAGGGGTGGGGCTAGAGGCGGAGCTTAGGGTCCGGTTTTTGCTTCATTCAAAGGTGGCAACCCTATCCAAATGTGATGAGGTGATCACAGTTAAGACATGTCAGAAAGGCACTGGAAAAACCAATGGGAAGACTACTACAGAAAATGAAAACATTCTGGCTTCTAATGCAGCCATCATGCAAGATATCCAAACAGTCAGGGAGAAAGATGCAATTAATAACTTGAAGGATCATGCAATACTGGACCCTAGATCTCAGCCATCCAGCCATCAAATGGTTTGAAAACTACCTGAGTGACCGAAGCCAGCTAGTGTCCATACAATTAAAGCATTAATTCAGACTTTGCTGTCTTAAATTGTGGGGTTTCTCAAGGCTCAGTCCTTGGCCCGCTGCTTTTCTTCTTTTTCATTAATGAACTCCCAAAGCACAGAGAGAGGTGTGATCTACATATATATGCAGATGGCACCATTCTTCACTACAGTGCAACGACAATGACTGAGGTTAATTCAGTACTCCAATCTGATTTCAATACAATCTCCTCCTGGTTTGTCAACAACCACCTAATCCTTAATGCAACCAAAGCTATGTCTATGCTGTTTGGATCCCAGAATTTGCTGACTCATTCAGCTGATTCACTTGCTATCATAACATCAAATGGTAACACTGTTGAGCAAGTCACCGTATTCCAATATCTAGGAATTTGGTTTGATGTATCACTTACATACAGTAGGCACACTGAGGAAGCAGGTAGGCTCCCATTTCCTGGTCCCTTCCATTGACTATGGAGATAAATATATTGCTGTGCAAACAAAACAGGTCTGCTGCCCCTGGATTATTTGTATATGTTGTGCAGGATTCGTCCTCTCCTTTGCATGCTCTACCCATTGTCATCTGCTGTTTGACCAGCTTAACTGGACAAGTCCCTCAAGCAGGCGTGACTACCACTAGCTTTCTTTGTTTTACAACCGCACAAGGAAAAGTGCCTGATTACCTCCAAGTCCACCTCACACAGGCAAGCAATGCCTACTTACTTCATTCAGCAGAAGCACTTAACTTTTCAAGTCCTAAGATGAAGCATGGATTTGACAGAAAAGACTTTGTACTTGCAGCACCGGACACCTGGAACAAACTCTCTCTCTCTCTCTCTCTCTGCAGCTGAGGAATGCTTCTGGTTTGCAATTGTTCAAGTCCCGTCTTTCCAGCCACCGTAGAACCCCTAGTATTTGTTTTGGTCCAGACTCATCCCCATCTATCTGACCATGATCATGTTGCATAACAGTGCACGTGCTGCTTGCCTGCAGTGACCCAACTTTGTTAGCTTGTTTTGATTACTGTCTGGATGTACCTAACTTCAGAGCTTGTTTGTTTTTTCCTGTGTATACTTTAGCCTGTCTGTAACTATTCCTGCTGGACTATGTTAACCTGTTGACTGTTACTGTCCTCCCTGGGACCCCCATGAAAACAAAATTTTGCATCTCTTGAAGGTATCCCAGCTGGGGTAATCTCAAATACAAGAATAAATAAATAAATACATACATACAAATAAACAAATAAATAATTGTTAGTATGACGGATATATTTCCTTCTGTGAATAACAAGCTGATGGCAGTTATGAACCATTTGGACTGGAGCAAGTTGAATCGGGTACTCTACAGGAAGCGCAATTTCCAAAGCTCATGTGATGAACAATGCTCAAAGGAACATCAAAACTGAACATCTTAAAAATATTGCTAGGGAGCATAATTGTTTCCAGAGACAAAATTCAGAGGGGGCAGTGGTGCTTTAAACTTTATCAGTCTGTTGTAGATCAGCTTTTATAAATTACCACCCACTTTGGGTTTGGAAAAAACCTTTTTGTGACCCAAATCCAGAGCAAAAATTTAAAGTTGTCTGCTGTTTGACCAGACAAACAGCAACCGGTATGTACAGAAGACTGCTTCATCACTGCTAACTGGTTTGTGGTGTGATTCAGAAAACCGGCAGGTGAGGGGACTTGGGGCATGAGTCAGTGGCCGATGAATACTCCTAGGAGGTGGGGCTACTAACTACCAAGCCCCGTGCCACTCGCACAAGTGGCAGACAGCAAGTGGTATTTACAGAAGACTGCAGCAGCCAGGAGAACAAGGTTTCAGTGACTGGCAAGGGAATTTATTTTGCTGCCTTTAAACATCAGTTGCTGCTGTCACACTAGCATCCATTCTGCTGCCTAATATTGCTGCTGCTACACATGCTTCATCACTTCTGACTGGTTTGTGGTGTGATTCAGAGATCCAGCAGGTGAGGGGACTTAGGGGTGAGCCAGTGGCCGATGAACACACCTGGGAGGTGGGGCTATTAACTACAACACCCCACACCACTCACACAAGTGGCAGATGGCAACTGGTATCTATAGAAGATTGCGGCATCTGGGAGAACAAGGTTTCAGTGACTGGTGCTTGAGGAGGAGGAGGAGGAGGAGGAGAGTTCATAGGCACTTTGGCTTGTATGCTGCTTCCAGAGGATGACTTGTGCTATTGGTGCTTGAGGAGGAGGAGAGTTCATAGTTTTAGTAGCCAAGAGGGATGGCTGTGAGGACAGTACTCAGGCATGATGCCTGTGATGGGATGACCATTCCATGAGGTGAGACCAAGAGGAGGAGGAGGATAGTTCTTCAGAGATGATACCTGTGAGGGAAACACAATGAAAGAAACTGCATTTTACAACAGGGCACAGAAACATCAAGACATTTCCCCTTCCCCCAGTAGTTCTGACAGGCTGGCCTAGCACCACATCAGAAAAGCCACGTGGAAACCAAACGGAACCACAACAGTATGGGTTGTCTTAATGTGTGCATGTGACCGGGAGCTCCTGCCACTCTTGAGGACCAACCTTTTCTAAAATCTGTTGCAACAGTTGTTCTATTTCTAAGCCTAATTTATCCTTTACTATTTCTAGTCCATAAGGTTGCCACCTGTGGGCACCCCCTTCTCCCTCCCTTGACTATGCTACAGTGTCCTCTTTAATTTTCATTTTTCCCTCTTAGGTCCTCGTACAGGGAGGGTATTGTGGTGACCTCCAGATATATGTAAAACAGGTTGTGTTAATCGTTGTTGGATTTAGTATGTAATAGCACTATGTCATAATATACCTTATGTTTATGAAACCTGTAATGTTGAAAATAGCATGGCACTAGGTGTTTTTGATAATGGTAAAAAGTACTAGGTGGCTATTATAGAAACTAAGCTAGTTGTGTTATTTAAAATGCATGTATATTGTTGTAAACTTAAGTAAGAAATGTAATGATGATTTGCATATATCCCATGATGCATTGCATTATGGAAGTATGTATGATGTTGTATTTCTTTGAAACTTGATTTGTTGCCAATGCCCTTTGAGGTAGACCTTCTTTCAGTGATTCTGCATTGAGATTCGTTGTCTATAGTGTGTTTTTTTTCTTTTTGGGGCCCCACTACCCAAGCAAATGGGGCCTGCCTATGGATGGTGGCTACATCTCAACTAGTAAATTGGATCAGAGATCAGTGTCAGTAGGTGCTGGCTAAGTGCAGAGAAAGGACATTCATAGTCTGTTGCTGCAAACTGATGTACTGAAGAAAGAATATGGCATTGCAGAAGCTTATTTCTTGTATTTTGAATAAACATCACACAGCGATTGTGTGTTGAACCTGAAGTTCGGTGTCTGGTCCATCTGTTATCCCACAACCCCTCCACAGACTTGGTGTCAGAAGTGGGATAACTTGCTGGAAGTGTCTAGACTGGCTGAAGAGGGGTGCTTTCTGGTGATATCGCTCAGATATCCCAGGTGGACCAATGCACCAGCAGTTGCTAGAGGAGAACCTGGAGAAGAAAGTCCGTGGAGTTCTGACCAGAACCATGGCTGACAGACGGAGAGAAACTGCTGCCTGGACTGGACCTGAGAGCTCGGAGGAAGGCCAAGCCTGAAGAAGTAGAGATGCAGGTCGAGGCAGACTGGAGGTATGAGAGACAACACCCTGGAGGTAGAGACCCTGATGAGGATGGTCCACTGGATGAGTGGGCAATGGCTGGAGACAGACCGACTGTGCAGAAAGGTGGAACACTGATGCCAGGTGCTTGAGAGGTTCCTGCTGGAGAGCTTAGACAAAGAGTCGGAGGAGGATTTGTCGTGGGCTCAGTTTGAGGAGGACCCCCTGACTGAGCAGAATATTTCTTTGTTTCCTGTGTTCCTAGGATGTTACCTGTTGGAGGTCGGCGATGCAAGTATGGAACTTGAATGTGAGACCACAGGTAAGACTGTGCCTAGTGATATTGTGCTGGGGTTGAAGACTCCAAGCAAGCAAGAAGAAGCTTATGAGGCTGAAGGGACTTTTTCTTGTATTGATGCAGCTAATTAACAATATTGACTGGGGTATTCTGCATGCTAAAAATACTAATATTGTCAAACTGTTACAGTATGTTAAAGTTAGGAGGGTAGAGGTCATTTAAAAAATGTCACCCTTGGAAAAAGGGAAACTCTCACATAGGTTACAAGGTATTAGATGGTAACAGATGGCTGAAAATAGCACAGTGATTAAAAGAATGTTTACTAAGACACCCGAGAGTTATAAGGTTTAGGAACCTGCTGTTTAACATTGCAGGATATTCAGCATGAGAGGTTCCCTGGCTTCCTGTAGGTTTTTGTAGAGACCTGCCTGGGGATAAGATGACCAAGGAATTGAGGTCATAGGTTATAAAAGGTTGAAATAGGAGAGTAGAAACTACGATTGCTCCTTCCATATTCCCGCAGACGCTTTGTGTAAGAAAGAGGGATCAAGTTAGTTGCAGGCAAGGCCAGAGGTGGCTCTGCAGTGGTCCCTTTCTGTAGGCAAAAGTGTAGCATGTTTGGTTGGGGGCAGGCCTGATGTCAAAGAAAGAGGTACCCAAGGGCAGACAAGTAGTCTGAGGTGGTACGTGTGTTTTATTCTTTTCTGAGTGAAAACCTACAAAGGAGGAGGTGGGTGGAAAAGGGACTGGAACCTGTGTTGGGGTAACACCAAAAGAGTGTCTACCCTCAGGAGTCTATATCTGTAACAAGTGAAATGAATCAAGAGTCATAGTGGGTTTATGTAGAGGGGTTGAACCTAGGAATGGGCCCCCTGCTTAAAACTGACTTGTCTGATGGGGTTGGAGCAAGTAGTTACTCACCCCAGAGAAAGTCTCTCTATGGTACTGGACATTACAGATGTCCAGATTTTTGGTTAAGAAATATGACGTACTTTCCCTAAAAGGAGATAGTTCAGGAAAGGTACCGTTAGTCTCTGTTGAGAAATGTGTTAATGCCTCGGGGTAAAGAATGATAATGTCCACTATGTTTATGATGAAATATTAATCATTAATAGGGACCCTGAGATGCAGCTTCTGAAGATGGATGGGTAGAAGCTCCATCCCTTCCTGGGTCAGGAAGGTGGTAAGCAGTCTGCAATAACTGCTTCCCTCTTAAGGTGAGGGATATGTGACAGGGAGCTCCTGCCAGTCTTGAGGACTGACCTTTTCTAAAATCTGTTGCAACAGTTCTTCTATTTCTAAGCCTAATCTATCCTTTACTATTTCTAGTCCATAAGGTTGCCACCTGTGGGCACCCCCTTCTCCCTCCCTTGACTATGCTACAGTGTCCTCTTTAATTTTCATTTTTCCCTCTTAGGTCCTCATACAGGGAGGGTATTGTGGTGACCTCCAGATGTATGTAAAACAGGTTGTGTTAATCGTTGTTGGATTTAGTATGTAATAGCACTATGTCATAATATACCTTATGTTTATGAAACCTGTAATGTTGAAAATAGCATGGCACTAAATGTTTTTGATAATGGTAAAAAGTACTAGGTGGCTATTATAGAAACTAAGCTAGTTGTGTTATTTAAAATGCATGTATATTGTTGTAAACTTAAGTAAGAAATGTCATGATGATTTGCATATTTCCCATGATGCATTGCATTATGGAAGTATGTATGATGATGTATTTCTTTGAAACTTGATTTGTTGCCAATGCCCTTTGAGGTAGACCTTCTTTCAGTGATTCTGCATTGAGATTCTTTGTCTATAGCTTGTTTTTTTTTTCTTTTTGGGGTCCCACTACCCAAGCACATGGGGCCTGCATATGGATGGTGGCTACATCTCAACTAGTAAATTGGATCAGAGATCAGTGTCAGCAGGTTCTGGCTAAGTGCAGAGAAAGGACATTTATAGTCTGTTGCTGCAAACTGATGTACTGAAGAAGGAATATGGCATTGCAGAAGCTTATTTCTTGTATTTTGAATAAATATTACACAGAGATTGTGTGTTGAACCTGAAGTTCAGTGTCTGGTCCATCTGTTATCCCACAACCCCTCCACAGAGCAGAATTATGGGGTTGTTACCTTAGTAGCCAAGAGGGATGGCTGTGAGGAAGGCACTCAGGTGTGAGGCCCATGATAGGATGACTACTCTGTGAGGTGAGACCCAGAGCAGGAGCAGGACAGTTCTTCAGAGATGCTACCTGTGAGGGTGACACAATGAAAGAAACTGTGTTTTACAACAGGGTACAGAAAAATCAAGACATTTCCCCTTCCCCTAGTACTAGAGAAGCCTTTCAAGAATAACATATACAATAACCTTGATTAGTTGTGACAATTAATATTACATATGGTGGCATATGTACATATTACATGGAGTGGAAGGGGATCCCACTAAAGTCAGTTTACAAGGAGAAAGATCTGGGAGTAAATGTCAACAACATTCTATCTCACTCTGACCATTGTGCGCAGGTGTCTAAGAAGGCCAACTATTTGACCAGGGCAATGAAACAGTCTTTTGTCACCAGAGACCCACAGTGTATATTGCAAGTCTATAAAACATTTGTTATACCACACTACAATTATGGTTTCCCCTTTTGGTGCCCATACTTGAAAAAGGATGTCAACTTACTGGAGGGTCCACAGAGAAGGCAGACTAAGGGTTTACATGGTATGGCCAACATGGAATATGATGACAGACTTGTAAAATTAGGTCTGTTTAGCCTTAAAGAAAGGAGATTTAGGGGAGACCTCCAGTTTCATTACAAACTCTTACAGAATGAAGTCTTAATGGAGAACTTGGGAATACAGTATAATAACAGAGCATTACATTTAAGATCACACAATAGGCAACTATTAGTGCAAAGAACTAAAACTATGAAAAGGTTACGTTTTTTCACCATTAGGGCAGCCAGTAATTGAAACTCACTGCCAGTCTCTGTGGCAATACAAAGGACAATAGACAGTTACAAGAGAGAACTGGACAAATACATCCTCTATTTAAGGACAGTACAATAACCCACCTGATGGTGGGAGACAATCTAGATAGGCCAATGGACTTTTTTTACCAAAATACTAAGATTAAGAAAAGCAATTAATAAAACCTAATTAAGCCCATAGGAGAACACTGTAACTTAAACAGGCCATAACTCTGTCAATATTCGGAGTTACAGTAAGTGACAGTCTATAGATGGTCAGAAAGGTCTCAACGGGTACTACAAGAATAACATATGCCACAACCTTAACTAGTTGTAGCCATTAAGAAAAGCAAATAATAAAACCTAATTAAGCCCTTAGGAGAACACTATAATTTCAGCAGGCCACAACTCTTATCAATATTTGGAGTTAAGTG
Source organism: Neoceratodus forsteri (assembly GCA_016271365.2). Classification (NCBI taxonomy): domain Eukaryota; kingdom Metazoa; phylum Chordata; order Ceratodontiformes; family Ceratodontidae; genus Neoceratodus; species Neoceratodus forsteri. The sequence continues at coordinate 234,226,224 of CM028131.1, forward strand.
ACAATCTATATATGGTCAGAAAGGTCTCAGCGGGTACTACAAGAATAACATATGTCACAACCTTAACTAGTTGTGGCCATTAAGAAAAGCAACTTATAAAACCTAATTAAGCCTATAGGAGAACACTGTGAATTCAACAGGCCATAACTCTGTCAATACTTGGAGTTAAGTGACAATCTATGTATATGGTCAGAAAGGTCTCAACGTGTACTACAAGAATAATATATGTCATACCTTAACTAGTTGGCCATTAAGAAAGGCAGCTAATAAAATATAATTAGTTGCCGTGCCCACTGGCTGGGGATGGTGGGCGTCGCGGCACCATGACCAGTTCATCGATCCAGAGTGGCAGCGGTTTTATGTAAGGATGAGCATCCATGACTGCTCTCCTGAGGTGGGCGTTAGGTGCTGGTGCACGGGACCTCCAGCAGAGGTTGAGGTACCTCAAGGCTTTCAACCCCTGGTGGATGGGGGGAGGCTGATGTTGGCTGTCATTGCATGTCCCCGGCCCCAGGGAAAAAACAACATAAAAATCTCTCGGCTCCCCACTAATGAGCCAGCTCCAGTACGCGTACCCCTCTGGCCACCTAACTCCGTAACAGTGGCCCCATTTGGGAGGGGTCAGTCCCGAGCATGTGGGGATTGGTGGCTGGGGCAGTGCGAACTCTGCTTGCGGGGTTAGGGGAAGCCAGGGCCAAAAAAGAGAAAAACAAAATATATATATATCTATACAGTATATATATATATATATATATATATATATATATATATAATTAAGCTTGGTTAACTTAATATGTGCAGAATTATGGGGTTATATTACCTTAGTATCCAAGAGGGACGGCTGTGAGGATGGCACACAGGCGTGATGCCTGTGATGGGATGACCACTCCATGAGGTGAGACCCAGAGAAGGAGGACAGTTTTTTTCAGAGATGCTACCTGTGAGGGAGACACAAGGAAAAAAGGGCATAACAATTATTAACATATTTATGCACAAACATATGAAATCGAATGATAGATGTTCAGGTGTTCCATGAATGTCTTACCGTTGCGGCATGGGATTCAACCAGTTGCACCAGCTCTGCCACCAGCACCATATAGAGAGAGAAATAGTTATGTCCAGGAAAGGCCCAAGCAGGGAAGGGCAACCCTGTTCATTCTTCAATGTTCATGATGACGTGAGAATTTCAAACCTCCACAAAACACTGTAAATAGCCAGAACAGCTTGAGCTGTGCCTGCACAATGTGCTAACCCTCACTAACTGCGACGACTGCCAGAGCAAACAGGAAGTGAAGACAACAACTTCCTGCCTAACTGCACACATTTAAAGAAACAGATCCATTGGATCCATCGTCAGATACTTGGATCAGAGATGGAGCCATTGAACAGATCCATGAATCTGACAAACGGATCCATCGGATCCAATTCATTGGTCGGATCCACCAGATGGATCCAAGATGGTCAGATCCATGGTTAGATAGCACTACTATCCAACTGGATCAACTATCCGGTAAAAAGGCTGGCATCCGATGGTATCATAATTAACAGGATACTATTCGAGCAACACTACTGGCAAGTAAAGTTACAAGTGGCAGACAGCAAGCGGTATTTACAGAAGACTGCAGCAGCCAGGAGAACAAGGTTTCAGTGACTGGCAAGGGAATTTATTTTGCTGCCTTTAAACATCAGTTGTTGCTGTCACACTAACATCCATTCTGCTGCCTAATATTGCTGCTGCTACATCTGCTTCATCACTGCTGACTGGTTTGTGGTGTGATTCAGAGAGCCAGCAGGTGAGGGGACTCAGGGGCGAGTCAGTGGCCGGTGAACACACCTGGAAGGTGGGGCTAGTAACTAGAAAGCTCCACACTGCTCACACAAGCATGAGCACGTGGTGTGGCATGAGCGTGAGTAGTGTGAGTGCCACTTGGAGAAGAAAATTTATGGGGTATATTGTATGTTTTGATAAAACTGTTTTTAGAATCTAACACTACTGTTAAACCAGGGGTAAAACAAGTTTGAGGATTACTTTTAATGAAAACAATAGGCTTACAACACTTTAAAAAAGAAGTTAGAGTTTGAATTTGATATACTATCTAAAGTTATAATAAGGGTCATATGAAGGATTTGGGCAAAATCATTGTAAAAAGTTTAACAATGAATCAGTTTACATATCTGTTGTGTCTATGGGGATTGCTCTCTTCATTACACTACCTAACAGCAGTAGATGGAACAAATGAAACTGCATGTAACAACTTGCAGGTGATGAGTAAACCAATGAAATGCACCATGATTTGGCAGATGTCTTTAAAGGGTACTATGTACACCCCAAACCATATGTGGTATATTTCCAATAATTTTAAATGTAAAAATAGGGAGACACATTATTTAAAGAACCAAAATAAATGGTAGGGATTTTTTTTATTATTTGCTACAAAGATTTTCCGACTGCTGGGTAGGGTGATGTGGAGAGGAATCCTGGGCCGTTAGAAAATGAAGTTAGCACAACAACGGAAATGCCTAGTATAAAGGGCTGAAATTGGCTCATTTATGTGTTAGAAGTATTTTAGCACACATGGACAAAGTGAGATTATGGGGTAGAGTGAACAGTTTGATGTGTCGGTGATAAGTGAGACATGGCGAAAGAGATCAACTCTGAATGAACATATTTATCTTGAGGGTTATACATTCCATCGAAATGACAGGGGAAAGGGAGGAGGGGAGGAGTTCTTATTTACATAAAGGATAGTTTGATAACAGAACAATTAATGGTTGGGAACTTGGGCATTATGTAGTGGATTATTTGACAGTCAAAATGATGTGAGGTGGGACTCAGTGTACTGAGATTCATTTTACATGCATGTATATACCCCCTAAATCGGAAAAGGCTAACATTGCTATTCTAGAAGAAATATTAAATAAGAACAATAAAGAACATGTTGTAATGAAGGATTTTAACATAGGTTGGGGAACACTTGGTAATAATGACAAGATAAAAAAACAGTGTGGCTATAACAGGATATCACTAAGTTATAAATGAAAAAACAAGGAAAAATTATAAAACTGAGGGGGGTACTATTTTGGGTTGGGTACTGAAAAACAGACTTCATTTTGTAGCTGATTCAGGTATTCTAAAGGACTCTTTTTCGGATCATTGTCCTGTTTATACAATCAGGAAAAAAACCAAAATTGATTGTGAAAGGAGTCGACATAAGGGAGAGTAGATCTTTTAAAAATTTAACTGACACCATTTTTAAAAGGGAAGTAAATAATATTGATTGGTCTCCACTGTATTTTAAAACAAGCATTTGTCAATGCCAAATGTTTGCTTGCTGGCATTGGCATTGGTAGTGTAGAAGTTACAGAGCTGCATAATAGAAATGGCAGTGAAGTATTGAACTGAAGCTAACCCCACCACCACCCTGCAGAGAGTGACAGGCATTGGGGTGTGCCTTTATGTTGTCAGGCATAACGGCCATACCATTTCACCACACCCTACCCTGCAGACACTGACAAGTGTCACGGTGTGCCTTGGGGTCTTTGGCCCTTATGCGCACCCCATTACATCAGGAAATACAGTGAGATGGGTGCGGAATAGGAGAATGGGGTGAAGTTTGGGCCCGAAGAGTCCAGGGCATACCTCGATGCCTCTCACTGGCTGCAGGATGTGGAATGGTATGAGCATTACAGGCAAGAATCCCAAGTCACACCCCTGATGCCTGTCATTCTCTATACGGTGGGGCGTTATGGTTGGAAACCCTAACACCTCAGGCATTCATTGGTATTTTCACTCCAAATTTTCAACATGTTTTTTTTGTGACCCCCTCCTCATGAACAGTGGCAATATCAGTTTGTTAGCCGAAAGCTGCTTATGCACAGCGACTACGGCATTTAGCACCACAGGTGCAAAAACACATTCCGAACAGGATCTGAAATATGACAGCTGTACTGTTCATGGGAGGTGTAAAAAATGGCAATGTTGCAAATCTGCAGTAAAAATATTAAAAAAGCTGGTGAAGCCACGGGCGTGCATAGAAACTGTGCAACGCACACCCATAATGTAATTAGGTTGGGGATTTTTTACAGCAGATTGTCAACACAAGCATTTTGGGACCTCTGATCATGAACAGTGTCACTGTGATTTTCTTCATCTGTCCCGAACAATGATTTCCCACAGCGACCACGCATCTCTGCGCTGAAAGTGTGAAAACACATTTTGGCCATGTTGTGAAAAATGACAGCTGTACTGTTCATAAGGAAGTGTGGAAAAATGCCACTGGTGAAAATCTGGACTGAAAATATTACAAAGTCATGAACTTACGAGGGTGTGTGGAAACTGCGCAATGCTCACTCGTAACACAGTCATTTTATGGACTTTTGTCACCAAATTTTAAACATAGCCATTTTAAGACCTCTGTTCATGAACAGTATAACTTTGATTTTCTTAATCTGTCCCAAACATTGCTTTTGCACACCGACTGCACCATTGTGCGCTACCTGTGCGGAAACACATTTGGGGCGACATGTGAAAAATGGCAGCTGCACTGTTCATAAGGAAGTGTAATAAAATGGCAATGTGGAAAATCTGGAGTGAAAATATTGAAAATTCGCAAACTTATGAGCGTGCGTAGGAACTGCGCAACGCAAGCTCGTAAAACAGTCATTTTTAGGAATGTTTGCAAATTTTCAACATAGCCATTTTAAGACCCTCTGTCATTAACAGTGTCATTGTGATTTTCTTAATGTGTCCCATACATTGATTTACGACACTGACTGCGCCATTGTGCGCTACATACGGAAACACATTTTGGGCAAAATGTGAAAATGACAGCTGTACTGCTCATAAGGAGGTGTGGTAAAATGGCAATGTTGAAAATCTGGATGAAAATATTGAAAATTTGTGAACTTCGAGCGCATAGGAACTGCTCAACGACGCCAGAAAACAGTCATTTTAGGATGTTCTACCAATTTTCAACATAGGCTTTTGAGAGCCCACCTATGAACAGTGGCAGTGTCATTTCATTACTCAGTCCTGAAAGGTGATTTTGCACAGTGACTGCGAAATCACCCTTGACCCGATTAGCATCATGACAGTGAGAGCATTCATGAGAAGGGTCCCAAAACCCCATGTTGAAAATTTGGTGCAAAATTACAAAATGGCTGAGATATGCAGCAAAGTTGGAAAACCCTATCTATCCCATTATACAGCTTACCGGCATTTCCTCAGTTCGCGGTCGGCTTTGAAGAGTGCAGGCGTGTTCCCGGTCCACGAAGATCGTCGCGGAGTCTGGAGGTAAGTATGGGGTGAGGCTGTGAGGTCGAGTGCGCAGTGGGTGGGCGTGGTGGGTGGGCAGAGACAGCGAGGATTGTTTTCGAGTTTTTTTTTTTTTAAATGACGATGCAGGATGTTTGCCACACTGGGGTGGGCTCCCAGCGTGGCACAAGGATGGCTGGTAGGGGGTGTGGAGCCGATGGGGATTGGGCACCCCATCGGGCAATCGCATCTGTTACCGCGCTGGGGTGGGCTCAGCGGGCACCCTGTACTCGGGGGACCAGTGGAGCCAGCGAGTTGGGCACCCCGTGTCGCTAATGTGCAGCCATGCGGGGTGGGCACCCAGCGTGGCATATGGAACTCTACTTTGGGCTGGCACGGCGGCCGAAGTTGGGCACCCGTCAGTTACAGTGTGCGTGGGAGGGCGACACGCGAGGTATGCGTGCGTGTGTGTGTGTGTGTGTGTAGGGGGCGCGCGGGCAGGCGATATCTTATCGCTGCTCACTGGAAGCGTAGCTCCCCTTTCAACTGTACTCCACTGCATTTTGGACTGCTGTCATAGGGAGCTCCAGCAGGCATTGGAGAACTGCAGCTGCACCTGCAAACACACTGACTGAATTGGAAGAGGGCTGCCACACCTCCGAAAACTCGGATGATGACACTATGTTTCTTGCACATGCGTGCAAGCAAACATAAAAAGGGATATGGAAGAGGCAGTGAATTTTTGTGATGGGCAAATAATGAATATTGTAAATCATTATTCACCTATAACATACTAAGAATCCAGCAGATTAGGCCCTATGCTCTATCAAGTCTGCTCAATAATCAGTGCCTTCCCAGGGCACCATTGTTAGCCCCTCCCCCTCCCTCCTACAAGGTCCCCCAACCCCCAGCAGGGCTCTGAGATACACCCTCCCCTATACCTATCCCAGCCTTTCTTGAGCCCCTCCACAGTTGCAGCAGCCACCAACTCCCCAGGCAGTGCAATCCAGGGCTCCACCACCCTCTCAGTGAAGTAGCTTCCCCTTATTTCCCCCCTCAAGTCTCTTCCGTCCAACTGCACTGAATGGCCCCTGGTGGCCCCCACCTCCCTCAGCTGAAGCACCCCCTCAAGGCTTACCCTGTTAATTCTTTTGAGATATCTGAAGACCTCTATCATATCTCCCCTGTTCCTTCTCTCCTCCAGCGAATACAGGTTGAGCTCCTCCAGTCTCTCCTGCAAGAACAAGAGGGCAGAATTTGAAGATAGAGGGGGGGCGGCTCAGAGGTAATTTAAGGAAGTATTTTTTCACAGAGAGGGTTGTGGATGCATGGAATGGCCTTCCGGAGGAGGTTGTGGAGTCAAAATCAGTGGTGGAATTCAAGCATGCATGGGATAGTCATAAGGCAATTCTGGGGGGTGGGGGTAGAAAGAAGTAGGCTGCTGGTTAACTAGGATCTGCAGCTTATCCAGTAGGTAGGGAAATGGGCAGACTGGGTGGGCCAAGTGGTCCTTATCTGCCGTCAAATTCTATGTTTCTATGTTTCTATAGGGCCTTTCCCCTAGTCCCAGTATCATCCTGGACACCCTCCTCTGGACCCTCTCCAGAGATAAGAAAACAGAGTGTGAGAATGAGAGGCTCACCTTGAGTTAATGCTACACTATAGGAATTATTTAGGATAAGGCACTCAATGTGGAACAACACAAAAGGACAGGAATGCAGAGTGATTTAAATAAATATCAGAAAATCAAAAACAAATGTAAAGCAGAAATTAAAAGAGTTAAACAACTGTACTACAAAGGAGAACAAATAAATAATTTAACTAACCCCCCAAACTTTGGGGGCTCATTTAAAGAATTTTGTCAACCTGGGTAGTAATATGATAAACAGACTCAGAATTGGAGACACACAAATAAATAGTATAACATGCAGATAGAACAAAATTGTATCAGTGAGAATGAAGATGGTGTGAACAAGAAACATTTATGGGAGGACACAGAAATGGTACCTGAAAACAAAATTGGTTCCTGTACATTTGGCTTCCATAGGGTGATGGAAATCTCCTGAGGAAGCTAAATGGGAGTAAGGGCTTAGGAATAGTTGAACAGTCTCCGAGACTGATAAAACTAGTTGCAGATGAATTGACAAAGCTGATAATTTATTTTTTAAATTTATTTTTGTGTACTGAAACAATTGAAAATGGCAGTAAAAACACCAATATTTAAGTCAGGTGACAAAAAATTGGTTACAAACTACAGACCAATTTCAGTACTTCCTGTACTGGGTAAATTACTAGAAAGAAATAGTATTTGGCCAACTAACAACATATCTAGAAAAACATTATTGACAGAGGACCAATAAGGTTTTAGAGGGGGCTACAGCACAGCGATGGCCTTGGTCAGGTTGATAGGTGACATCTATGATGGGATGGATCAAGGGCTGCTTACAGGCAGAGTTTTTGTTGACTTGACCAAGGCCTTCGACTTGGTTGTTCTCCCAATTTTGATTTACAAACTACAAAAATTAGGAATAGCTGATTACACATTAAATTGGTTTAAATATTACCTAACAGGCAGAGACCAATTGGTGAAAATTGGTTCTGCTAGGTCTACAGTGAGACAAATTTATACTGGGGGTACAGCAGGGCTCAGTTCTACGTCTGCTCCCATTTTCCATATTTTTAAGTAATTTGCCAAGCATCTGTAAAAGCGTATCAACTATAATGTATACAGATGACACAGTATTGTACTGCACAGGCAAGACAGGGGCAGACCTAGAACTGAAAATGCAGCTGGCCTATAGGAACCTGCAAGAGTGGTTCATGGAAAATGAAATATTAAACGAAAAGAAAATGAAGACTGTGATCTTTGGAGCAAAACAAAGGTTGCAAAACAACACCATGAAAAGAGCAGGGAAAAATGATATACAGTTGGAAGAAACAGAGACCTTTGAGTACTTAGGTGTAACATTAGGAAATACATTATCCTTTAATGAACATATCATTAAGATAATGAGCAAAGTTAATAGAAAATTAGGTTATTTGTATAGAAATAAAAGTAGTTTAACTGAAAAGGTGAAAAAAACAATAGCACATTAAGTGCTTATGTCAACCTTAGAGTATAGCTCATTATTGTTAATAAATGTATCGAGCTCAGTGCTGCAAATGTAATTAGTCATCTTTAATAACATCTTGAAATTTGCAACAGGTAGTAGCAGAAATGAACACCATTGCAGTTTGTGCAGAAAGCCTGGAATTTTGCCACCTCAACAGAGGATACAGTATTCAGCATTAATGTTTTTGTATAAGACTCTAAAACAGGAAACACCAAGGGTGGGATATTCAAAGGGGTTGCGCCATGCGCAACCCACCGGTGCACCCTGGTGCAATATTCAAAGGGGCTGGCTGCACAACCCCTGATGCACCGAAGTGCACCAGTAATATATGCGGTGTATGTGTGGGGGAGCGTGCCCATGCATATGCGGCACATCCCGATATTCAGCCCAGGATGTGCGGCGCATATGCAGGCACAAACCCCCCTTGCTCAGCACAGGGGGGCACAGTGTTGAGCCCCTCAAATCCAGGAACAAGGCAGGGATGCCCACAGGTGGGCTGCCACATTGCTGGGTGCAACACGGCAGCTGCCTGCTGTGGGTGGCCACTCAACCACCCAGGATAGTCCAGGAGCCCCTTGCCCAGGGGGTGTCATGCCCCCCTCTCCCAATCGCGGGCATGATGTAAATAAATCCCTGGCGGTCCAGTGGACCCTACCCCATTGCCAATCATGGGCATGTAATAAATAACTCCCTGGTGGTCCAGTAGACCCTACTCCATAGCCCGATCATGGGCATGATGTAAATAAATCCCTGGTGATCCAGTGGACCGATCTACATCGCCCGCTCATGGGCGGTAGTCAATCACTCTGTGGTCCAATGGTACCCTCCTCCCGACCGCCCATTAGACCCCACCACCTCAGCCCCCGGTCAGCGGGTGGCAGCTCCCCACCCACAAAGGTCGCTGCCGACGCCGGCGACTGACAGCATACAGTACGGCTGTCACGCCTATTGGTCCACTGCAAGCGGCTAATGGGTGAGCAGACCATACTGTACTACTCAGTCTCAAAATGTGAATGAACCATTCACATTTCAGGACTGTGTAGTACAGTATGGTCTGCACACCCATTGGCCCATGCTGTGGACCAGTAGGCCTGAAGCTGTACTGTATGCTGTCAGTTGGGAGGTGGCTGGACGGCTTGCGGGCATGGAGCTGCTGCCTGTCGCTGACCGGGGAGGGTGCAGGGTGGCAGGGGTCTCTGTGGGCAGGTGGAGAGGGGGGTACCATTGGACCACAGGGTGATTGACTACCGCCCGCGAACGGGTGATGGAGATCAGTCCTCTGGACCACCAGGGATTTATTTATTACATGCTCATGATTGGGCGATGGGGTAGGATCCACTGGACCACCAGAGTTATTTTAAACATATGCCCATGATCAGGCAGGAGATATTGGTCCACTGGACCACCAGGGAGTGTATACATTTATGCCCGCGATTGTGCGATGGGGTGCGGTGCCTGTTGAGGGGCAGGGGGGTGTCGGTCCCCGATGGCTGCAGCCTGGCAGGGCGCCAGACGCAAGTTGCCAGGGATCAGTGCACCGCATGCAAATGGGGCCATAATGATATGCAAATGGCCCCATTTGCACCTTGCATGCAAAGTGGCCTCATTTGCATGCCCAGCACTGAATATCGTGGTTGATGCACCTAGCGCACCCGCACTTGTGCTGGTGCATCCCCCTGTTCTACACCTGCCACTTGCAGTGCCACTGCACCGTGTGCAGTGTGGGCACCCTCAGTGCCATATTCAATGGTACTGAGCCATGGCACAGCACCATTGAATATCACCTGGACTATGCCCTGGTTCAACCCAGTTGTGCTGCGCCCAGGCTTGCACCCCTGCCTGGCACAGTCTGAATATCTACCCCCAATGGTATTGCACAATAAGTTTAAAAGGGTAAATAAAATTAAAACACCCAGAACAACCTTACTGAAATTTTTTCAAGAAAATAAAACAAAAGTTAAGGTGGCTGAATGATCAATATCAAATTATGGCCCAAAACTTTTAAATAATCTGATAAAAAGTGGGATCGACATCAATGAAAAGAAATACATTTTTAAAAATGGAGCTGGAGGTTATTTAGAAGCCCAATCAATATGTTGTTGCAATGACGACACTTGAAGTCTGTATAAATGAATGTAATTATACATTGTAAATAATGTGTCTGAGTGTGAGAGATTGGATTTGTATGACTCTAATTTACTGTGATTTTATTAAGTGTTGTATTGTATTAAGAAACTTTGTATGTAACCATATTGTTATTACCCCTTCCTCAGGCATGGCTGAAAACGGGCTTCGGTCCAGTTCACTTTTCTGGTAAATCAAATAAATAAAAACAAAATTTAAAAAAGTTATTTTGTATCTGGACTTTTGGTTGCCCTGTTTAAAACAACACTAATTATTACATTTACCACTTTGGCAGACAGGAACTGTATTTAGTTTTTGACCATAAGGGCAAAGAACTGTCCTTTTGAAAGTAAAAAAAAATACATGTATTTGCTGATTTGGCCAAGGAGACAGAGGGGAGAGAAAAAGGCTTACAGTATATCTCTTAAATCTGGATGCAGTGAAATTGGTGCTAGTGTTCAATTGCTAATGCCTGCAGGACTGAAGGTGGTTCTTGCAGATGCCCTGTACACTTTTGTTGACTATGATGCTGCTAGGAATTTTCTGACTTCAAAGATTCTCTTGGATATTTCTATTAACTGAGACTCAGAAACTGACTCTGTTTCAGGGGACAGAGACAATGCAAGAGATCTGTCCCTGGACCCTGTGAGCACAGTTTATGCTCTGTTTACACCAAAGCACTAGCAATAGTTCTAGTGGCTGAAATAAGATCATTATTGTTGAACCTTTTCTTAATTGACTCTTTTTATGTTTGCTTGCGCGCAAGTGCAAGAAACATATTGTGGCAGCTTGCTTCAGTAGTGAGTTATGGAGGCACGGCAGTGTTGTTGCCAATGCCAGCAGCCCATTTTGAGGCTGGTCTGTGTGGCACCAATAGAAAATCACGCTGTCCATGACAGCAGTACTGTAGCATGCTGCAACTGTGAAAGGAACTGGCCACTGCAATCAGGGAGAGCCCCATCATTAAACAATCAGCTTTGTTTGCAGGGCAGTCCCTGACTGCAGCAACCAATTACAGCTGCATTGCCTGGGGTTTCATTTCAGAGAAACATGGCGGCAGCTTCTCCGTCGGCATCTCCCAGTCCCCATGAAGCCGCCAGACATCCGCCACTTCTTCCAGTCCATGTTAAAGCCAACAGGGGTGCCCAGTCCCCCTGTCGGCATGTCCCCCCAGTTTATTTGCCAATGGGGTAGCCCAATCCCTGTTGGTATGATGCACCCCCCCCCATTTGTTGTGTGCTGAGGGGGTGCCCAATCTCCCTTGGCTCATGCACACTCCCCCCAGCACACTGTATGGCTGACGGAGGTGCCCAATACCTATCAGCTCCACTCTCCCCCAACAAACATCCAGGTGGCACGCTGGGAGCCCACACCAGTGAGCCAAAAGCATCCTGCAATGTCTTTTTTTTTTATTCCTGTTAAAAAAGAAAACGGTCCCTTGTTGAGTCCCTTGCCCCCTCCCTGAACCCACATGCACCCTCTGTGCATCCCAACCCCCCACACCCCCCACACCCCATACTTACCTCTGGAGCCTGGCACAACGATCTTTGGTGGACTGGGAACATGTCTGCACTCTTCAAAGCCGACCGCAAACTGAAGAAATGCTGGTAAGCTGTATAATGGCATAATGTTTTTTTTTCAGCTTATGTGGCTATCTCAGCCATTTTTTTGACTTTTGGCACCAAATTTTCAACATGGAGTTTTTGGGGTCCCTCCTCATGAATTCTGTCACTGTCATGGCATTATTCCGTCCCAAAAGGTGATTTCGCGGTCACTGCTCGGAATCACCTTTTGGGACTGACTAATGAAACAACTGTGTCACTGTTCATGAGGTGGGCTCTCAAAAAGCCTATGTTGCAAATTTGGTGAAAAAATTCCAACAAATGACTGAGCTACGAGCGTGCATTGCGCAGTTTCCATGCACACTTGTAACTTCATGAATTTGTAATATTTTCACTCCAGATTTTCAACATTGGCATTTTTTCACACCTCCTTATGAACAGTAAAGATGTCATTTTTCACATCCTGGCCAAAATGTGTTTTCGCACTTCCGGTTCAGAACAGCGCAGTAGCTGTGGGAAATCAGTGTTTGTGAGAGATTAAGAAAATCACAGTGGCACTGTTCATGAGCAGAGGTCCTAAAATGCCTATGTTGAAAATTTGGTGACAAATGTCCATAAAATGACTACTGTATATTATGAGTGTGCATAGCGCAGTTTCCTCGCACACTCGTAACTTTACAAATTTGTAATAGTCCCACTCAAAATTTTCAACATTGCCCATTTTGCACAACTCCTTATGAACAGTACAGCTGTCATTTTTTGCATCCTGCTCAAAAAGTGTTTTTGCACCTGTGGAGCAGAATGGTGCAATCACTGTGCAAATTCAAGCTTTGGAACAGATTAATGAAATCTCAGTGCCACTGTTCATGAGGGGAGGTCCCAAAAAGCCTATGTTGAACATTTTGAATGAAAATACCAACAAACGCCTGGGGCGTTAAGGTTTCCAAATGTTAATGCCCCATGCTGTATAGACTGACAGGCATCGAGGATGTACTTTGGGGTCTTTTGCCCTAATGTTCACCCCATTCTCCTATACTGTGCCCATCTCACCTTATTTCCTTATGGAATGGGGTGAGCATAAGAGCTGAAGACTCCAAGGCACACCGTGACACTTGTCAGTGTCTGCAGAGTGGGGTGAGGTGGAATGGCGTGAGCATTATGGTTGACCTAAAGGCACACCCTAATGCCTGTCAGTCTCTGCAGGGTAGGGGTGGGGGTTGGTGTTACTTCACTACTTCACTGCCATTCCTACTATACATCTCTCTAACTCCTGCACTACCAATGCCAATACCAGCAAGCAAACATTCAGCATTGACAAATGCTTGTTTTATTTTATTTTTAAAAATTATATTTCTATTCTTTTTCCTTTTTGAATACCCTGTGTAATTAAAAGAGCAAGATCAGTCTGTTTGGTGATGATACCAAGGTAGGAGCGGTGGTGGATGACCTAGGGGGATGACAGGGGTTGCAGAATGATCTGGCAAAGCTTGAAACCTGGTCAGACACCTGGCAACTGGGGTTTAATGCCAAAAAGTGCAATGTGCTGCATTTTGGGATAAAGAACCCAAGGAGGAGTTACCAGCTGGGGGGAGTGCAGCTAGTCCAGACAGAGGAGGAGAAGGATCTGGGGGTGCTTATTACAGGGTCAATGAACAACTCGGCACAATGTAGGAAGGCAGCTGCAAAGGCCAACAAAATGCTGGTTTGTATTGGTAAGGGTATATCCTCTAGGAGGGAGGAGGTGATTCTGCCACTGTATAGGTCATTAGTTAGACCACACCTGAGTACTGCATGCAGTACTGGCGCTCGTGATCTCGAAGAGGGACATTAAGTTACTGGAGGGGTGAGCAGGGCAACAAAGATGATCAAGGGGCTGGGGGACTTATCATATGAGAGGAGGCTGAGGGGTTGAACATGTACTTACTGGAGGAGAGGAGGGATGGGGGGACATGATTGAAACCTTTAAGTATATGAAAGGAATAAACAAGACAGGTACAGAGAGGCTGTTCAAAGTAAGGGAAGGGAGGGACACCAGTGGCCATGATATGAGACTGGAGGGAGGAAGGTTCAGGAGGGAGATGAGGAGACACTTTTTTTACAGAGAGGGTGGTGGCTTGGTGGAATGCGTTACCTGCAGAAGTGGTATCCAGCAGAACAGTGGACTGCTTCAAAAGGGGATGGGACAGGACAAGGGGGAGGGTTAATGAAGGGGAAGGGTGGAAGGGAGGGGCAGCTGCAGAATAAGGAGTGCTAGCTGCACATTCAAGCAGACTTGATAGACCTCTAGGCCTTTATCTGCTGGCAAATTTCATACGTTCGTATACAGGGTTTCTTTCTTTATTACTGGACAAAATTCAGTATGGAGGTTATGGATGGCAGATATTAATGTTGAAATTAATTTAGTTCTTTTAATGCTCCAATAATGTAAAATTTGTTTTAATTTGTTAAATGTTGATACTCCTCGTAATGCAGGGCACAATTCATAATTCAATCATTGATATTTGGTAATGTTATTTAAATGATAATATTCCGGTAGCCAGAGTATACGAAGGAATAAACCAACTGATGTGGGTGATTAAATGCTGAGGCCGAATCAACCACAAAAGCTGGTTATTCCGAGTATACTCTGGCTAACTGAATGTTATTACTATTATATGACTAGGAATTCTGAACCCAGGATTTTGAAAGTTCTGTGGTAGTTGAAGTGGAAATGTGTCTTTTTTACCTTTTTTCTGTGGACTCAATGGATAAATTACTGTGGGCATTTCTAAAATGTGGATAAGTTACTGTGGGCAGGTGTAAAATGTGAATAACCTATGATGGGTGTGTCTAAAATGGGATTGTAGTAGTTTGTGGGGTATTAAATGACAGTTTTCCTGTATTTTGATTGGTTTACAACAAAAATCTGTCATGCAATTAAAACTAATTGTCTTTATGATTATGTTTGATTAGTGGCTTTTGTAGCTTAATCACATCACGTTATTATTTTATTTGAATGTGTATATAACTGGGTGGTTCTGACACCTGTAATCTGCTAGAGGTATTTAAGTTAACTATTCATGTATTTATTTTATTTATTTATTTGTATTTCGGATGACACCTTTGAGCCGAGGGTTCTTTTACAAAGGTTCCACGTCAAGGCAATAAGGACAATAAGGTACATAACATAACATGATCATTACAATGGAACTTACAAAAAAAATGTTGATGCTGTAAGTCACCTGCTCACCCTGTGAATAATGCCTACACCCCAGACTGGATAGTTTTTATCTTACAAGCTGATAGGGATAATTTCAGGTAAACTATTCTTTCTAATGTTGTAGGTCTCCTGCTCACCCTGCAATTACTGCTCTCATCCTAACTAGGTGGTCCCAAACCTTCAAATTACTAGGTATCTTTCGGTAAGATATTTTGCCCAGGCAAGGTTGGTCACCTGCTCACCCTGTGAATACTGCCTATCCAATCCCCCTAGGGAAACTATATAGACAGTCCAATGCAAAAGGAGGTCGCCCACCAGCTGAAGTTGCATCAGGCTAAAACATGAATCAATGGCAAACTTGGGAAGCCTCGCAACTCTACCTTAAATGTGGTAAAATAGAGTGCAAATCACAAAAAAGTGTGCATAAAAGTAACAAATTTTAGTTTTTATATAAACACACTAGTAAGGTAAAGTACATTGCAAAGCTCCACCAAAGTATTCCCACACTGGAGCTTTATCAAGGTTCCGAGTGTGGGGTGAAACACCATCAGGCTTTTTTGCAGGGGTGGCACTACTTTTAGCTTTACTAGTGTGTTTATATAAAAAACTAAATAAATTTGTATACTTTTATATGTACTTTTATTGTGATTTGCACTTAGTTTTGCTATATTTAAGGTAGAGCTTCAGGCTTCCCAAGTGTGCCAAACCATAGAGACATCCTGCTGAGTTGTCCCATTTATAAAGCATTTAAATCTCACCAGTGTTAGACCCTGTAGCCAGGCTAGGCGTGGGCTCCCCGTGAACTGTACTGACAATGGGTCTTATGCCTTCTTTAACTGGCCTATCCCCTCTGAAACCAGCAGCACTACCACTGCAAATTTTTCTGGCCCATCTACTTATTTTGATTAACTATGTGACCTCACAGGCTGAGGTAGGAGTAACAGCCCCCCCTTGGTACAGGTTGATCCTGCAGCCCCTTGACCCTCCTGAGTGGTCCTTCAATGCCTAAGTCCTTCAGCACCGCATGTCACTCAAAGTGAAACTCCACCTGGTGTCCCTCGGGGAATGCTACTGGTCTTCCTGGAATCTGAGTGTTCCTAGGGACATGCATAAGACCTACCACATCAGGTTAAAACCATGGGGACTGAGGCACTATCTCAGAGCCTCAAGAGGCCTAACGCTAACACTACTCCTCTTATCTGGTAATGCCCACCCTAACCCTGGCTCAGTGACCCACCCCGACCCTGGTAGCCAAAGAAAACTAAAGATAGTCTCACTAAACATGGGTCGCCTCCTACTTAAACTTTCCTAACTTGAAGCCTGGGCTACAGCAATACAACCTGACATCATATCCCCTCACTGAAACCTGGCTCAATCCCCAAATACCCAAATTGGTCATCTCCATACCAGAATTCAACATCTTTAGAGAGGACAGAGTAGGGAAGCGAAGTGGGGACTGTCTTATCTACCTTAGGGGTGACATACAAAGCCCCAAACTAGAAGTCAAATATCTGGATAGGGACTGCAAATGCCTGGCAGTTAAACTACTGCTAGGGCAAGGACACACGTCCCTTCTTCTCCTGTCAGTCTACATCCACCTGGTAAACACCAACCTGGCCTTGAGTGCTTTTTTAAATACTTCACACAAATTAACCAAAACTGGGAGTGCATAGTCACCATAGATTTCAATATGAACTGGGTTGCTAAATCCAGCTCTAGCCATACGTGGTAACATAATAGTTGATGGCAGATAAGGACCGCTAGGCCCACCTAGTCTGTCCGTATTCCCTGCCTGCATTAGCAGCCACTGACCCTACTTTGTCATTGGCTATTGGCTCTCTTCCCCCCATCTAGGGTTCCCTTATGTCTTACCCATGCTTGTTTGAATCCCCCCACTGTGTTAGCACCCACTACTTCTTGGGGTAGGCTATTTCAAGCATCCACCACCCTCTCCATGAAGAAAAACCTTCCTTACATTTCCCCTTATCCTGCCCCCCTCCAATCTCATATCATGTCCCCATATCCTTGTACAACTTGTGTACTGAAAGATGTCACCCACCCGCATGATCTTCATGCCTTTAAGATACTTGAAGGTCTCTATCATATCCTCCCATTCCCTCCTCTCCTTAAGTGTACACATATTGAAGTCTTTTAATCTCTCCTCATATGCTTTCTGATGCAAGCCCTTTACTATCTTGGTCACCTTCTCTGGACCGCCTTCATTCTGTGTATGTCTTTGCAAAGATGCGGCCTCCAGAACTGAACACTGTATTCCAGATGAGGCCTCACCAGCGTTTTGTACAATGGCATCACCACCTCCCTTCTTCTGCTAGTATTACCCCTTCCTATGCACCACAACATCCCACTGGCCTGCCCCACAGCCTTGTTACACTGTATGGCCACCTTTAGGTCACCTGAGATGATGATTATTTTTTAATCCCTCTCTTCCCTGGTGTCTGTCAGCAATCCCCCCCCCCCAGTCCTGTAGCTCTCTACAGGGTTTCTTCACGCCAAGTGCATGATCCTGCACTTCTTTGCATTAAACTTTAATTGCCACACCTCTGACCACTCGTGCAGCCTACTCAGATCCCTACTCACTCTTGCCACCCCCTCTGGTGTGTCTACTTTGTTGCAGATCTTGGTATCATTCGCAAATAGGCAAACATTCCCCTCCAGCCCTTCAGTAATGTCCCTGATGAAGACATTAAAAAGGACTGGCCCCAATACCAATTCCTGAGGTACCCCACTGGTCACACTCCTTTCCTTAGAATTGATCCCATTTACTACTACCCTCTGCTTTCTGTCCCTCAACCAGTTGCTAATCAAGTTTTCCACTTTGTGGCCCACCTCCAGGCTACCTAGCTTGTTCACCAGTCTTCTGTGGGGTACGGTGTCAAAGGCCCTGCTGAAATAGAGGTAGACGAAGTCCACCACTCCTCCATGATCCACCTCCTTCATCACCCAGTCAAAAAAGTCAGGGACAAGATTGCCAACCTGTTCCTATCCCACATGATAACAGAAACTGCCATACCAACTATAGAATTTATTTATGTATTTATTGCATTTTGGTAACCAGGTAGGCCCTCAGAGACAAGACACTCCCTTTTTCAGGGGTGACCCAGTAAGTGCATTACATTGATAGTGCAGACATTAGTACAGGGAAAATTGACAAGGAGAGGTTATACAACAGAAGAGTACAACATTTCCATTCAGCAATGCAAAAGCAAGCAATATAAAGAACAGTTACAAAACCTGAGCATACAGACATCATTTGCAGGTTTTTTTTCAGTCAGAGATTGGAAGGTAAATAGAGTAGAAAGTTTTGATTAGTAGAGGCACGTTAGGAGTGGACAGGAAAACAGGGGTCGGGAGTCAGTGGAAGCAGAAACATTGTGGATCAGTTAGGTGTGATAACAGTGAGCTTTCAGATTGTGAGAGGGAGGTGCAGGCCAGCATAGAAGGAGGAAAGGAATTCCAGCAGGATACAGCTGAGGAAGCAAACGATTGCCGTACCATGGAGAGTTGTAAGTTTCGGCACTGATAGGAGGGGAAAGGAGGTGGATCAGAGGGCACACTGGGGGAGAGGACATTGAACAATACTAGCAAGGCATGGAGGAGTGAAGTAATGGACAAGCTTGTGAATGAAGCTTAGGGTGACAGTGTAATTTTGAGTCATAGGGTAGCCAGCCCAAGGCTGATAGGACATCACAGAGATGATGCTGAGCATTGGTTCCTAGAGCAAACCTGCCAATTCTATGGTACGCTTGAGATAGGTGAGAAATTATGGATGTGGTAATAGAGAGGAGTAACAATGCTCCATACATAAGGAGGGTCAGGAGCGTGGCATCTGCGATCTTGTGGCAGGAGGTCAATGCAAGGAACGGACGGATACGGTAGAGGACACCTATTTTCTGGTTAATAGTTTTGGTGAGGGCAGTAACATGCAGATCCAGGGTAAGTGAGGGATCTAAGGTGACTCCTAAGTATTTAAAGGACCTGAAAGTTTCGAGTGCATCCCCAGTGCATGAGAGTATAGCCAGAGGGGGGAGAGTTTGCGTGGATGAGTTGCAGAACAACATGGTGTTAGTTTTTTTAATATTCCAGACAAGCTGCCTCTGAAGGCACCAGTCCTCAAGGGTGTGGAAGTTGGAGGGTAGCATAGAATTAAGCCCCCCCCATGTCGGGAGAAGAACGGTAGATGAAGGCATCATCTGCATATAGGTGAACAGAGGACCCCCACAATTATTGGGGAGGTCATTTGTGAACAAAGAAAAAGTAATCAGCCCAATATGGAGCCCTGGGGGACACCACAGGTAATGGTCCATGGGACAGATAGGGAACCAGCCCATTGTACTTTTTAGGAGCAGCCATAAAGGTAGCTTTTGATACAGGCCAGGGCATTGGCATCAAGGCCAAGGGCTTCCAGCTGTTGAAATAGAAGGCCATGTTTGACCAATTAAAAGCCTTAGTCAGGTCTACGAAAATTGCTCCAGTGACGTGGTCATGGCCCATTTCATGGAAAATATCAGAGGTGACTTTAATCAGAGCTGTTAGGATACTGTGGTTTTTCCTAAACCTGTGCTGGGAGATTGAAAGCAGATGGTGAAGGTCAAGATAGTCCTGCAGGTGGTTATAAATTATCCTCTCTTGTATTTTAGCTAGGGGGCAAAGTATAGAGATTGGCTGGAAGTTTTTCACTGTCTAGTAGGGACCTTCCTTGTGGCCGGGTGCCACTACCGCAACTTTCCATATTTCAGGGACGGTGCCAATGAGGAAGGGTCGATTAAATAAATCACGAACAGGGCGGGCAAGGGCATCGGCCCCCATCTTAAGGAATTTAGGTTCAAGAGTGTCCAGGTGAGCTGTCAGCTTTCAGATTCTTGAGGAGATGGCAAACCTTCTCAAGGGTTACTAGCTTTAGGTGGAAGGCAGGGTAGTCCATAGTGTCATATGATGGCCTTGGGTCAGGTTGGGGGGGTGGTTGAGCTAGAAAATAGTGATGTGTACCTGTTCAGATTGGTGAAGAACTCATTAAAGCCAGAGGTGATAGTGGAGGGTCAGTTAGAGTGATCCCCTGGGTGTCAAGGGAACTGGGAATCTCAGAGGTGTTACCTTTTAAAAGGGAGTTAACCTGCCTCCAGAATTCTTTTGGATTACTGAGATACTCAATCTAGAGTCTCTTGAAGTGGTATTGTTTTGCTATTTGGATAGAGTTCTTGCAGTTGTTCCTTAGCTGCCTATAAGTCTGCCAGTCAGTAGGTGACCCACTATCCTTATAAGTCTTCCATGACTTATCACTAGAGGACATGAGCTGCCTTAATTCCTTGGTAAGCCGCAGAGCTTTTACACCTTTTGCCTGGCGCTTCTTTAATGTAATGGGGCATGTTGGTCAACAACATTGGTGAATTTCACCATGAAATAGTCCAGTGCTGAGTTTACATCTGATAGGGTGTTTATTGAATCCCAATCAGTTTCCCTGATGGTATCCACAAAGTTGTTGATGTCAGATCTGGTCATATCCCATACAGTGATGATTTTGGGTGGGGGATAGGGAAATTATTATGCCACTCACAAAGAGTTGGCAAGTGGTCACTTATGCTGTCAGAGAGTACCCTTACTGATTTTATCTTTGGGGCACAATTTGTGACCACCCAGTCCAATAAAGTGTGGTTACCTGTCTTTGTGTTAGAGCGAGTAGGATCACCTATCAATTGAACCAGATTTGAATCAGCCAGGACAGCAGACAGTTTGGAAGAGTTAGAATACAACCAATCAACATTAAAATCACCTCAAAGTATGAGGTCATGCCATGGAAGGTTAACAAGGGAGGGTATAAAGAATGGATGCCAGAAACTACCACCTTAGGGGGCAAGTACACACAACCATGAGTTTTTTTACATTGCCAAGGGTGAGGGAAAGGAAGACTGATTCGGCAGTTGAAGATCCAGATTCAGGCACAGGGATTTCAACCATTTCTAGGTGATCTCTGGCATATATTAGAACACCACCACCCCTTTTCCCCATACGGTCCTTCCTGAAACATTTGCAGCCAAGGAGAGCAACCTCATGTTGTTTGATGCAAGGTTTCAGCCAAGTCTCAGAGATGCCCAGGATATCTGGTGTGCATTGATGAATCCAGGTTCTAGTTCAGGTATCTTAGGTCTGAGACTACATATGTTTAAGTAAGCAGTTTTTAGTCCTTTCAGCAACAGATGAGAGGACACCGGGGGGTTGGGGGCAGATGAGGGCATGGTGGGTCCAGGATTTGGCTCAACATCACCTGCAAGGGTTACTATCAGGAGAAGTAGTAGGAATGGCCTGATCGATGAAGTAAGTAGCTGCTTCATATTTTTAGAAATAAGTGAGGACATACGCAGCCTTCTGGTTAACCAACTACCAAGGTGTACCACTCCATGACACTAACCGATTGGCTTCAGGTAACTCACCCTGGCAGGGTTAAATCAGTTAAGGATCTGCCTGACATCTTAAGCAACCACTCACTAGTGCAATGTGCATGTGCAACTAAATAGCTCAAGCCCCCTGATGCATCATAAGCTGGGTCCTAAAAAGTAAGCTGCCTGACTTCAAATCCCATCTGGTCCTGATTTACTGGGCTACCTTGATGCAATTCCCAATATCGATTCTGCTCTTGAATTCTTTATCACTGAATTCACTAAAGTACGTGACAAATGTGTGCTGCTCAAAAAAACGTAAGATTAGGGAAACACCAGCTGCCTGAATCACCATGAGCTCCTTACTTCCATGAAAGAGAGGGATAGATTGTGGCCAGTGGCCCCAGAGACTGGATCCTAGGCACACATCCAAAACAAATGTTTTGATACCTTTTATTGGACCAACAAGGATGTTACAAAAAGAACAACGAGCTTTAGCTTTCAGACCAACAAGTCTTTCATCAGAAGCGCAATGAGAGTTATTTAAAAAATCTCATATTATTAACACTTAGACCATGCAGAAAAAAAACAGAAATCATTTTCATTAGTTTAAAACAGGCCTTCAGAAATAATTAAAGTGGCACTGGAGCGCATGAATGTCTAGAGTGATTTCAGCTGAACCAAACTTAAAGGTCAAAGGTTGTTTAAAGATAACAGCAGGCAGAGAGTGACCATGTATCAGTCTAATGGATAAAAAAAAACTTAAGATCCTCTGCTCAATAAATTACATGTCAAGTGAAGGAAACCTCCCTAAGACACATATTTCACAAGAGAGGCCACAGCACATCACTCTGCTCAGAACAGAACCTTAGATAATGAGAGGATCCTCGAGAAAACAACTGCATGCTAAAATGTAACATATAACCAAGTAAAAAAATAATAAAAAAGATGAGCCCCAAAATTACAACACAGAAATTATCTTTACATGGCATATAGAATAATGAAAATGGTGTTTACCCAAAGTGAGTAAGTATGTCACACTGATGAAAGTACAACTGGCTGGAGGTATATTCCCAACATACTCTCAACAAACTGTTATGTTAAGACCTTGTTGTAACAAGATTTTATACATGATAATATCAATTGTCTGTGTAAGTGCCAGATAAAAAGAGTGCTAGTCAGGGACCCCCAAGAAATTGAGACTATGCAGCCTGATATGTACAGATTTCAAGAAATTGTCAGTGTATAATCAAAATAATACATATATAAAAACAGTCCAAGGAATCTAAACAAAAATTCTTAGGAACTACTCCCCCCCCCCGGGGGAAGTAGCTACTTAAAATGAAATATATGTACATGAATCCTAATAACCATCAATTGCAGCCATCACTACAATAGTTACCCCCAAAAAAATGACACCTGTCATGAACCCCCAAGTAAATGAGATGTGTCCTAGTAAGTACAGAGTGTAAAAGCATTACAATATATACTCAAATTACAGAACTAGCAGAAGGAAGTAAATATCCACCATAATACAAGTCCAGAGTCCTAACCACAATGACAATATAATGTCATCGCGTACCTAAATATCCCCACAATATTCACATCCACTATACCCACATAACCACCCATCTCAAATACCCATATTACAAATTCAATGTGCCACACTTCTTCTACCCTCACAACACACACATAAACATATTCACAAACCCACACACATAGACATACCCACACACTCATGCACACATTCACACGATACTAATGTGAAAGGCCAACTAGTAGATAACTTGTTAAGAGGGACTGTATAAGAGTCAAAGTCCAAGGCTCGCTGAAAACCTAAAATATGTATGTCCATCCTTTGAAGTAAAGGTCCATGTAAGTTTACATGTAATGTGTCATATATCCAACATCAATGTTCAAGCCATCTTGCACTGTATTAAGAAGTAACATAAGTCTGATCTCACAAGCACGTCTGTGTTGTGTACTGTTGAAATGTCCTTTCAAGACCATTACAGACTTGACTGAGATTGAGTGATCATCCTGAGAGAAGTGTTGTGCCACTGGTTTGTCAGTCGTCTTCCTATTAATATCATACCTGTGTGAATTCATCCTTTTGCATAGCTACCGTTTCGTCTCCCCCTCATACCCTCTGCGAGGAAATTTCCTGCATTGAATAAGACAAATAATATTGCTTGATGTGCATGTATAATTACCCAATATCTTGAATTGTCTGTTTATGAGGTAATCACACAGTCTGAGGTGGAAATGTGCTCACAAGATTTACATCTGCGTTTATTAGAGGGTTGTGTGCCATATGATGTCATGGCACTCTGTTCAGGTTCAAGTTTACTCCTAATAATCTGGTTGGCTAAACTGGGTGGTTGTTTAAAAGATAGCAGTGGCAGTTCTTGAAAAATACAACTAAGGGTTTCATCATCACTGATTATGGGGTGTAGGTCTTTAATAATCTGATGTAGAAGTTCAAGGTCAGGATGATTACTTAATACAGGCACACATCCAGAAATTTAAAGAAGCCAGAAAAAAATGCACCAGAGAGATAAGACTGGCTGAATCAGAGTACTGCAAGGCCCAACAATCATGTCATTGGGGAAATGGGAAAAGATTTTGGAAAAATGTTTCAGAACTCCTGAGCAAATGTGAAAATATGCCCCCAAGAATGCTCACAGTTGTCAGAAAAGAGGTCCTTGACCCTTGTGAGATTACCAGTAAATTTTTTATATTTGTACTTTTTTCCTGGTAGGACCTCTTGTCGAGTTCAGCCCTGGTCACGGCCCCCGTGATTCCCACCTACTACCAATTGCCGTTGCTTCTCCCGGTTATTCCAGCGCCACGGAACCAGTAGCTGGTTGGCAGAGCTTCTGGCAGCAGAGGCTAATTGAAGCCCCGGGGAGGGCTTCATGAAGACAGAGGTCCCGCCTTATTTTTCCCCCTGTAGACTGGGGCAGAGATGTGCAATGACGTCCAGCATCTGTCCCTCCCAGAGAGCATCGATTTTGCATCGCTACAGGACAGCAACCCGGCCTCCGCCAGGTGTCGCTCCTGTGCGATCACAGGCCCCCCTTCCTCCCTCCCTCACAGGCCCCCCTTCCCCCCGAAGGAGAGCAGTCCTAGGGATGCTCAATCCTTCTACCCCCGGCTGGTCCTATGATGACCCGGACCAGTAAATTTAATGAAGCTTCACAAACTTCAGTGCTGTCATCCCAGATGTGCCGGACCAGTGCTCTTTGGGGATCCTGATCATAAGGCTAGACTTTTGAAAGGCCCCAGCCTAAGGCACCCTAAATTTTACTTTAAGCCCGTATCAGTTGAAGACACCATCAAGTATATTAGAAAGGTTCTTGGCAAACCAGAGCTGGGGGGACACACTTGACATGCAGCTACTCACCTTGGCTCTGTAGGAACTTTCCCTCCCCATCTCCAGAATCTTCAACTTCATGCTGAGGTACACCCAGTTCCCAGAGAAGTGGAAATCTGTGATGGTCACACGAGTATTCAGAAATGGTGACCATTCAAATATAGCCAATTAAAAACCCATCTCAGTTCTCTCCAAACTGTCTAAGGCTCTGGAGAGAATTGTGTCAGACCAGCTAGTCACATACCTAGAAAAGTGTAAATTGCAATCAAATCAAATCAAATCATACTTTATTTTTAAAAAGCATCTTTCCAAAACCAAGGCGCTTGCACAATAAATAATTCAAATACATAAAATAAAACAATATAATAAAATCAATCAATATAACATTCTTAAAAATCAGGGTAGGCTAGGCTAAATAAATAAGTTTTCAAGGCTGCTTTAAAACTTTGGACAGTCAGGCAGTCTCGCACCTGATGAGGTAGAGAATTCCACAAGGTTGGGGCTATAAAACTAAATGACCTGGCCCCTGATGTCTTCAAACAGACCCTGGTAATCTCTAGCAATCCCTCATCAGTGGATCGGAGAGGGCGGGGGGGGGCAGTAGGGACAAGGAAGATCTTGCAGGTAGCTAGGTCCCTGGTCATGTAGGGCCTTCTAGGTCAGCAAACCGACCTTGAAGGTGATCCACCACTGTTCTAGCAGCCAGTGCTGTCCACGGAGGACAGGCATTATATGACTGGTCCTAGAAGTACCAGTCAAAAGCCTGGCCACCGCATTCTGCACTAGCTGCAAGTGGCAGATATCAACCCCCGGTAACCCTAGGTAAAGGGCATTGCAGTAGTCAAGGCGGGAGGTAACCAAGGTGTGGACCAACATTGGAAGATCATCAGAAGGAACCAGGTGCTTCACCCGGGTGATATTCCTCAGATGGTAAAAAGAGGTTTTGACAACAACCGACACCTGAGATTTTAAGGGTCAGGCAGTCATCAAATATAACGCCCAGGTTCCGTACCCAGTCTGAGGTAGCTAACTGGGCACCCCCATGCCAAAGACCCGAAGGTGATCCTGTCAGCAAACCCACCTCCTGACGACCTGGGTCCACAACCAACACCTTAGTTTTTTCAGGGTTTAACCGCAACTAACTTACAGTCATCCAATCCTGGATCTCGGTGAGACAGTTGTTAAAGACCGAGACAGCATCACCCTGGCCAGACATAAAGGACATGTACAGTTGAGTATCATCTGCATAGCAGTGAAAACTCAAGCCATACCACCTAATAATCGCTCCCAATGGCAGCATATATATCACAAACAACATGGGTGCCAAAATGGAGCCCTGCGGCACCCCAGACGATAGGGGGAGTGATGCCGAGGAAAAAATCCCAGACACCACCCTCTGAGTCCTACCCTTGAGGAATGATCGAAACCAACTGAGGACCGAACCAGGCAGTCCACAGATAAACCATAGGCACTCCAGCAGCACTCCATGGTCAATGGTATCAAATGTCGCAGAGAGATCTAGAAGGACCAAGATGGAACGGGTCTTTTCGATCTCTCGCTATTAGGAGGTCATTTAGTACCCGACCAAGGGCCGTCTCAGTACTATGTCTCTTCCTAAATCCAGACTGGAAAGAATCATAGACATTGTGGCTGGTCAAATGATCATCCCGCTGCGATGCAACCACCTTCTCAATAACCTTACCCACAAAGGGTAGGTTAGAGACAGGCATGTAGTTAGTCAGACAGTCCGGGTCCAAGCAAGGCTTCTTATGAAGGGGCCGAACCGCGGCTTCCTTCAGGGGATCAGGAAAGATCCCCCTCTCCAAAGACAACCAGACTATCTTGACAAGGACTGGGACGATTTTATCCTCACATCCTACTAAAAGGCGTGTGGGGCCTGGGTCCAAACTACAGTTGGACGGTCGCAGCGACTGGACGACCATCACAATGTCATTGATTGTAGGTAGGTTGAAGTCAGACCACACAAACTGGGTGTCCAACATCTCCTGCCAACCACCACAACTCTTATTTGAGAGAGTTAAGAGGAGATCGGATCTGATTGTGGCAACCTTATCTGTGAAGAATCGAGTAAACTCCTCACACCGTTCCTGTGAAAACACACTTCCGGGCTGAAGACGGATTAGATTGCACAATCTGTCCATAGTCCGGAAGAGCTGGGCTGGTTGATTCTGCACAGCAGCAATTTCCCTGGACAGGAACTCTGCCTTCTTATGGGTAATTGCTGATTGATAGGGCGATACTGGTCCATCAAACAAAGCCTATCACACTCCAGACCCGACTTCCGCCAACACCTCTCAAGCCTTCATCCCACTCTCCTCAACTCCCTCAAGGTCTCATCAAACCAAGGAGACCTGGGGCGAAAAGTGAGGGGACGAACATGAACAGGAGCAATGGAACCCAGGGCCCCTACTACTGCCTTATTATAGGCAGATACCAGGTCCCCAGGATCCATGCATTCACTCAGTAGACTCAACATGTCCAGCACCGTCATCAGGCCCTCTGGGGTAACACCCCTCAAAGGGCAGTACTGAACCATCTCCGTAGGGTCCGGCCTACTAAGGGGGGCCAGGAAACTGAACCCAGAGGTGTGATGGTCAGACCACCCGAATGGTTCCACCACCAAGTCAGATATCTCCATCCCCAGGAGGAACACCAAGTCCAATGAATGACCATCTATATGGGTCAAGGAGGTAATAACCTGTGTGAAGCCCAGAGAATTCATCAATTGGAGGAAGTCCTGACCAAACTGCGAGAGTTTGTCATCGACCCAGGCATTGAAATCCCCCAGGATCAGCCATCTGGAGAATCCCAATGTCATGTCGACAAAGAAGTCCGCAACTTCCTGCAGGAAAACATTCCCATTACCTGGTGGATGGTAAACGAGAAGAATCCTGCACCCCACACCCTCACCCATGATACATTCAAAAGAATTGGTGATTCCCACTGGTACCTCCACTAGGTTCAGTTCCGATCTAAAACAGATGGTCACTCCTCTGCCCCTATGATCCAACCTCGGACGGTGTATCACCGAATATCCGGCTGGTATAGCTGAAGCCAAAACAGGGCCAGCATTGTCATCTAGCCAGGTCTTGGTGATACACACCAGGTCCGAAGACCCAACCAGATCAGCTATTATAGCAGTCTTGTTTTTAATGGACCTGGCATTACATAACACCATCCGAGTAGGATGAGTCACTGGTGATGACCGAGCCACCTGCCTGCTGCAAGCAGAACCCTTGGGTATGGGAATCAGGCAGGGTGGACCCCTTGCCTGAACCCATTTCACCTCAGGGCGTCTTCTTGTCCCCACTGTCTCAATTCACCCACTCCTTTCCATTCCCCCACCAGGCCCTGCTGCCGCCTTCCTCCTCCTCACAATCCCCAGAGCCCAACACCATCAATACACCTCCAGAGATAGTGGGGGACACCTAAAAGGGTGGAGGTCTTTAAGCCTGGAGGGAGAATAATGCCTGACCATCCCAGCACCTCCCCAGCACATCATCACACACTCAGAGCACCTAAAATAGCTTCCACACCAACAGCACTAATCCACATCACACTATGCACCCAACCACTCAACTTTCCAATCATACACCACGCACCTTTCAAACAGTAAATTAACATAAAATATCAAATAAACAGAGCAGATTAAAAATGATGACTTAGTTAGAAAAAGAGATTGCCACAGTTCTCTCCAACAAGTAATTTACAACCTCTGGGAGCTCTCACCTCACCAGAGAAATAAAGAAAAATGTCTCCCCAAACCAATCCCTCACTTTGGTTGGGGGTACAATATATCAATTTTTTAAACAGTTTGCAACAGAGCATGACACTCTCACTGTCCACCAGGCAAGAGAACAAAAGAGATAGTTTGACCGTGTGTCCAGGAGCAGTTCTTCTGGGCTGTAGACCTCAAGCTGTTCTACGCAAGTCACTCCTTAAGGTCAATTCAGGCCTAGGGATTCAATAGGCCTCCACAGGGAACTCTGCTTCTCTCTGCTTCTCTCCAATCCACCAAACCATCCCCCGAGAAGAACACTGCCTGGAGATCTGTTGACTTATCCACCTTAAGACTCCTATATCAGGAACTTCAGAGGGAGCTATCATGGCGGCCACGCTGGGCCAGCTGTCCACTGCAGTTTAGCCTTGAACTTAATTTTAAGTTATTATTGCCTTCTTATTTGTTTAAGTTAATTCACTGTTGGATATCATCTGCGGGACACTTTTTACGTTACCGTCAGTGTTTTTTGTCCTGGTGGAGCTTTCTGCACGATGTTGGAGTAGCGCTCATTCTATCAGGCTCTTACCTGGATTTATTTTTACGGTTCCTCGGATTTGTTATCAGCCCTGTCTGTATACGCTGGTGTGTCCTGAGGTAGAAATTGTGGCCTTTT
Source organism: Neoceratodus forsteri (assembly GCA_016271365.2). Taxonomy (NCBI): domain Eukaryota; kingdom Metazoa; phylum Chordata; order Ceratodontiformes; family Ceratodontidae; genus Neoceratodus; species Neoceratodus forsteri. The sequence continues at coordinate 234,255,659 of CM028131.1, forward strand.
TGCTGGACATTACTGGAAGAGGTTGAGGAATTTCCTGGAGGAGATTTCGCTGTTGAAAGGTCCCGCCTCTGGAGGAATTGACTGGCGAGGCGTTGCTTGATCGAACGGGCTGCTGAGCAGGGGGTTTATGCTCAGGAAGGATTTGCTGTACCTGTTGAAGGAGGAAGGTGGGCCTGACCTGTTTGCCTCAGGGTGGGTGCTTGGCCCCGGTTGTTGCCCTAAGGGGATCAGATGGTGCTGTCTGGAAGGTAGGTGCTTTCTGGTTTGCCTTGGGGTCGCCTTCGAGCATTTGGTTAATTTTGAGTGCTCGGAGACGGCTCTAATTTGGGGGATGCTTGGGCTGGGTGCCTGCTCTGGGGTTGGGTAGGCTTTGGGCAAGTGGATCAGCAAGTGCTGGATTGCCACAGGATTCGTTTCTCCTGGAGTTTGTGACTGCTCTTTGGCCGAATGTCACACCAGGATTTTTACCTGAATGTGGCAGGGGTCTTTGACATCTCTTACAGTGGTTTTTGACTTTGTGGGAAACTCAAACTTTTCATCCCCTTGGATATTTTATTCATGACTCTACAATCTGGGGCTGGGACTGTTCTGAGGATACATATGGTTCAGCTTTGAAAGGCTGTGAGAGGGCCTTATTTTGTTGCTACTTGGCCTGGGGATTTGAACTTTATTTATTATTTTACTGATTTTGTTTATATTATTTGGCACACCTCAGTGAGAGAGGGGTGTACTTAAGTTTTATTCTAGTTATTTTGCACAAAAATACAGACTGTGAGAATATTAAAATTCCATTCTATTTAAAGCTCTGTTCTGACAATAAGTGAGAGATATTGTTTGAGGAGTTTTATGTTAGAGTTAAACTGTTGGTTCAAATTGTTCTGCCTTTGTTTTTAGGGGTTGGGGTTGTGTTAGTTGTATGGTTATATATTTGTTTGGTTTTGGTTTTAGAAAATGTGTTGGACAGGGTTGACGGTTAGGCATTACTCCTCCTCCAGGCTGAGGGATCTTTGCCCTTTCTTTTGCCCCCCCTTTGCCCCCAGAGGTGTATAGACGCTGTAGGGGTCTGAGAATAGCAAGGAGGGCTTGGACTCGGGCTCAGGTGTGGACTCGGCCTGACGGGGGAGTGGAGAGGAGTGGACGGATTGGGATAGTGGGGACAAGAAGACACCCTGGGGTGAAATGGGTCCAGGAAAGGGGCTTTCCCTGTCTGGTTCCCATACCCAGAGGCTCTGCATATTGCAGACAGGTAACTCGATCTCCCCGGCTGCTCATCGAACCTGGGCGGTGTTATGCAATGCCAGGTCGATTAGGAACAAGATCGCCATAACTGGGGATCTTGTTAATTCGGTTAACCTGGCTTGCATCACCGAGACCTGGTCTGATGGAAATGCTGGCCCTGTTTTGGCTTCAGCGATTCCTCCCGGGTACTCGGTGATACACCACCTGAGGATTGATCATAGGGGCGGGGGTGTGGCCCTTTGTTTTAAATCAGAACTGAACCTGATGGAAATCTCAGTGGGAACCACCAACTCCTTTGAATGTATCGTGGGAGAGGGTGTGGGGTGCAGGATTCTTCTCGTCTACCGTCCACCAGGTGACGGGAATGTTTTCCTGCAGGAAGTTGCGGACTTCATCGCCGACCTAACATTGGGACCCCATAAATGGCTGATCCTTGGAGATTTCAATGCTTGGGTCGACGATGAACTCTCGCAGTTTGGACAAGACTTCCTCCAGTTAATGAATTTACTGGGCCTCACACAGGTTGTTTCCTCCTCAACCCATATTGGTGGTCATTCATTGGATTTGGTGTTCCTCCTGGGGATGGAGATATCCAACTTGGTGGTGGAACCAGTCGGGTTGTCGGATCATCATTCCATCAGTTTCAGTTTTGAGGTCCCCCTAAGAGGTCTGCCCCTATGGAGATGGTCAAACACCGCATTTTGAGGGGTGTATCCCTGGATGGCCTGATGGCGGAGCTTGACCTATCGAGCATGCCGAGAGAATAGAAACATAGAAACATAGAATTTGATGGCAGATAAGGACCGCTTGGCCCACCTGGTTTGCCCATTTCCCTACCTAATGGATAAGCTGCAGATCCTAGTTAACCAGCAGCCCACTTCTTTCTACCCCCACCCCCTAGAATTGCCTTATGGCTGTCCCATGCATGCTTGAATTCAACCACTGTTTTTGACTCACGACCTCCTGGAAGGCTGTCTCCATGCATACACAACCCTCTCTGTGAAAAATACTTCTCACATTACCTCTGAGCCGCCACTCCCTCTATCTTCAAATTGTGCCCCCTTGTTCTTGCACACCTCTTTTTTTGAAAGATGCTACCCTCTTGGACTTTGTTGATTCCCTTGAGGTACTTGAAAGTTTCTATCATGTCCCCCCACCTCCTTTCCTCGAGGCTATACATATTAAGCTCCTTTAGTCTCTCTTCATATGTCTTCCAGTGCAGACCCTGCACCATTTTAGTTGCCCTCCTCTGGACAGCTTCCATCTTGTCTATGTCCTTGCGGAGATTGGGTCTCCAGAACTGCACACAGTACTCCAGATGGGGTCTCACCACCTGTCTATACAGAGGGATAACAACTTCCTGTTTTCTACTGGTGATGCCTCTCCCTATGCATCCCAGTATCCTCCCAGCCCTCCTTACTGCCCTCTCACATTGCTTGCCCACATTTAAGTCATCTGATATGACTACCCCCAGGTCCCTTTCCATTATTGTTGTTGTTAGTATCTCACCCCCCATTGTGTACTCTTCCCCTGGGTTTTTGTTTCCCAGGTGCATTACCTTGCACTTCTTAGCATTAAATCTAAGCTGCCATACATTTAACCATTCCTCTAACCTTGCCAAGTCCCTTCTCATCCTTTCCACCCCAACTTATGCATCAACTCTGTTGCAGATCTTTGTGTCATCTGCAAATAGACATACTTTTCCTTCCAGTCCCTCTGCAATGTCGCTTACAAAGACATTGAAGAGGACCGGTCCTAATACTGAACCCCTGCGGCACCCCACTAGTAACCCCCCTTTCTTCAGAGTGGACTCCATTTACTATTACTCTCTGTGTCCTATTCTCCAGCCAATTCTTTATGCAGGCTATCATCTTGGGACCCACTCCCAGGCTGGCTAACTTGTATATTAATCTTTTGTGTGGGACTGAGTCAAATGCCTTGCTAAAGTCTAGGTAGGCCATGTCCACAGCCCCTCCCTGATCTACTACTTTGGTCACCCAGTCAAAGAAATCTATTAGAATGCGTGGATCCAGAGGATCTTGTGCTTGCTTATAATAAGGCAGTGACAGAGGCCCTGGATTCCATTGCTCCAGTTTGTGTTCGTCCACTCTCTCTTTGCCCTAGGTCTCCATGGTTTGATGAGGACCTGAGGGAGTTGAGGAGAATTTGGACAAAGGCTAGAGAGGTGATGGCAGAGATCGGGCCTGGAGTGTGACAGGCTCAGTTTGATGGACCATTATTTGGTCTATCAATCAACAATTTCCCATAAGAAGGCAGAATTCCTGTCCAGGGAAATTGCTGCCGTGCAGAATTGACCAGCTCAGCTTTTCTGGACCGTGGACAGATTGTGCAATCCACTCTGTCTTCAACCCAGAAATGCTTTTTCACAAGAGCAGTCTGAGGAGATTGCTCGATTCTTCATGGATAAGGTTGCCATGATCAGGTCCGAGGCCTGCACGACCCTTTCTCTAGGGAGAGTAGCAGTGGTCAGCAGGAGATGTCGGACCCTCAGTTTGAGTGGTGTGACTTTGATCAGCCTACAATCAGTGATATTGTGATGGTTATCCAGACTTTACATCCTACCAACTGTGGTTTGGATCCGGGCCCTACACGTTTGCTTGTTGGCTGCATTGATGTTATCGGCCCAGTCCTCGCGGAGATTGTCAGATTATCCTTGGAGAGTGGAATTTTTCCAGCTTCTCTTAAGGAGGTCGTGGTTTGGCCTCTTCTTAAGAAGCCCTCCTTGGATCCTAACTGTCTTAGAAACTACAGGTCTGTCTCTAACCTTCCAATTTTTGGGTAAGATTATTGAGAAGGTGGTGGCTTTACAATTGGATGACCATTTGACCAGCCACAATATTTATGATTCTCTCCAGTCTGGTTTCAGGAAGAGACATAGTACCAAGATGGCTCTTGTTCGGGTACTAAATGATCTCCTGATAGCGAGAGATCGAAAGACTCATTCCATCTTGGTCCTTCTTGATCTCTCTGCAGCATTTGATACTGTGGACCATGGTGTGCTGCTGGATCACCTGCAGTTTATCTGTGGACTATCAGGGGCTGTCCTCAGATGGTTTCAAGCCTACCTCATGGGTAGGACTCAGAGAGTGGTGTCTGAGGTTTGTACCTCAGCCCCATTCTCCCTGCCCTGTGAGGTTCCGCAGGGATCCATTTTAGCGCCCATGTTGTTTGCTGTGTATATGCTGCCGTTAGGAGTGATTATTAGATAGTATGGCTTGAGTTTTCACTGCTATGCAGATGATACTTAGCTAAACATGTATTTTGTCCCTGAACAGAATGATGCTATTTCGGTGCTCAACAGCTGTCTGGCTGAAATCCAGGCCTGGATGAATATGAGCTGGCTAAGGCTGAACCCTGAAAAAACTGAGGTGTTGGTTGTGAACCCAAGTTGTCGAGAGGTGGGTGTGTTAGCAGGTTCACCTTCAGGCTTGTGGCTCGGTGGTGTCCAGCTAGCTACCTCAGACCGGGTACGGAACCTGGGCGTTATGTTTGATAACTGTCTGACTTTGAAATCACAGGTGTCAGCAGCTGTTAAAACCTCTTTCTACCATCTGAGAAATATAGCCCGGGTGAAATATCTGGTTTCTCCCGATGATCTTCCAACGCTGGTTCACGCCTTTGTTACCTCCCACCTTGACTACTGCAATGCCCTTTACCTAGGGCTGTCAGCGGTTGATATCCGCCGCTTGCAGCTGGTGCAGAATGCGGCTGCCAGGCTGTTGACTGGTGCTTCAAGAGCCAGTCATATTACGCCTGTGCTCTGCGGTCTGCACTGGCTCCCAATTAAGTGGTGGATCACCTTTCAGGTTGCTTTGTTAACCTATAAGGCCCTACACGACCAGGGACCGAGCTACCTGAAAGCTCTCCTTTACTCGTACTGTCCCTTCCGTCCTCTCTGATCCACCGATGAGGGATTGCTAGAGGTTCCCAGGGTACATTTGCAGACATCGGGAGCAAGGGCATTCAGCTTTGCTGCTCTGTCCCTGTGGAACTCTCTACCTCATCAGGTACGAGATTGCCTGACCGTCCAGAGTTTTAAAACTACATTAAAAACTTATCTTTTTGATCTGGCTTTTGGTAACTGAAGTGTTTTTGTCTGGTTTCATATTTATTGGAATTTATATAATGTATGTAATTTTACTTTATTTGTTTTATTTTATTGTACAGGCACCTGGGTTTTGGAAAGGTGCCTTTTTTTATAAATAAAAATTGATTGATTGATTGATTGAGATCTAAGCGCAACAGATCTCGGTGAGGAACAGGCTCATCAGCCCCCCCAAGACCAACAAGGACCGCGCACCACCTGCTCATCCTCCGATGATCACAGGCCCAGTCCTCCGCATTACCAATCACCCAGTGGCACTCCCCAGGTTCAGGTTGGGGCAATATGGGCAGCAGTAAATCCCCTCCAACACTGTCGCAGAGGCAGATGAAAAATGCTCCAGTCAGTAAAACAAACAGCCCCAACAGCCTAACCAAAAATCTGCAGGAAGCCAAACAGCCCAATCCCAACAGCAGCACCTCCACTCCGCTGGCAGTCCACAACTCCGCTCAGATCCAGCAGTTGCAAGCGGCATGAAGCAACCACAACTCTTCCTCTCTGCTCCAGGAAAAAGCACCACAACTCGGACCACGCAGACAACTCCCCCACGATCTCCTCGTCCTCGAACCTGGCCAAAATGGGATCACCAAGTAAGATGAACCAGAAATAAATATTTAATGGCACAATAGGAAAAATGGCACAAGGGAAAGAGGACTAGCCAACCGACTGTGCAGTCCTCACAATATATGGCAGACGTTATTTACCGTTTTTACTTTATCTACCATTTAAACGATACCCGAAAAAGACGTGCCTATCACTACAACACTTCACTATTTCACCCCTAACTAACTGTTCTATAAAAACAAACAAAAAATAAAGTAAATATGCTCTCTAAATAAAATGTGCTCTCTAAGTAAGATGTGCTGACAGCTTAGCCCAACGTGGCCACCATATTTTTTAAATATTAATATCGGCAATGTGCCCAGCAGCATGGTTTCAGGAAACTCCACAGCACCAATACAGCACTGGCAGAATACATCAACTACATGCACAAGGCCCTTGATACTGGTAATATGGTGGGAGCCATTTACATTGACCTTTGATTTAATCAACCATAAGCTCCTACTCAGTAAGCTCCTTGGCCTTGGTCTGTCTAGAGACTCAGCGGCCTGGTTTCAAAGTTACTTATCTGAGCACACACAGAGGATGAAAATTAATGGTTTCATGTCTGACAAATGGAGAGTGTCCACAGGAGTGCCACAGGGCTCTATTCCATGCCCTGTCTTCTTTGGTCTTCTTACCAACCAATTGCCAGATGTCTGTTGGTCAGCTCATGTTCTCCTGTATGCAGATGATGCTGTCTGTTATCTATGGTAAGAACACCAAGCTTAGCAACCTCACTCCTAATCTACAGGGAAACGTTGAGGCCTTAGAAAAATGGTTCTCTAGCAATAAACTAGTCCTCAACTACAAAAAAACCAAAAACATACTTTTCACCAGTACTCAGATGAAGAGAAAGGTTTCTCACCTTGTCATCCTCAGTAACAAAGGTCAAATGCTTCAGGATGACATTTTATCCTTCACCCCTAACAAGGGCAATCTGGTGTCCTTGATAAATAGAAGGATGCATGTCCTATTCAGAAATCAGAACAGCCTTACTGCAGAGGCCAGGTGACTGATTGTGTCCATCTGCATACTGTCCCTAGTGGACAACAAATGACCTATCTGTGCAGCTGCCTGTGACTCAGTATTAAACAGAGTCAAGGTGTTATGCAATAAAGCTTGTCCCTTTGTGTTAGGGTCTTACAAGTGCACCTACAGCTGTACCCTTTACTCACTAACCAGCTGGCTACCCCTACCTAGTAGAATAAAGTTTCAAAGTTGTCTACTAGCCTAGAAAACATTGATGGGCATAACACCCTCTGTGCTAAAACACTGTCTCTACCCAGTGTCTATCCAATACAGAACAAGGAGCATGGCCAGGCATGCACTTGAACCACCTTTCTGCAAAACTCAGCTGGGTAAATGTTCCTTCACTACTGAGGCTGCAGACTGGTTAAATGAACTGCCAGAATCCATGCTGAAGCTCCCCAGGTTTGTCCACTTCAAAAAATCCCTGTGGGCTGCCATAGCAGTTCAGTAGAATTACAGTGTGTCATTAACCTAGTCGTAGTCTTCATTTTTATAGCTGTATAATGAGAGCTATGCTGACGTCTTGCTGATGTATACAGAGAAGGGGGCTCTGGGGGCATGGCCGTGGCCAGATACCGAACACATCACAGCTGGCTCCTTACACCAAGTGGAGTTAAAGTACATCATTCTGTGAATCCCTGTGCATCCTCTCCATTCATTAAAGTGCACTTCCTTCCTCTCACCAGCTGCACTATTTCCTTGCTGAGAGAGGGAGACTACAAGTAATGGAGGTCGCTGCTGAGATGAGCTCAGGTAAAGGTGTGCAGGGAAGAAGGAAGAGCTGTCCTCTTGGGCAGTGATCCAGTCCAGTGCTGCCTCCCAAAAGTTGCTGTAGCAGGCAGAGCTCCATGGGATACCATTGTGTGGGAACCCTCTTTTCACATCCTCTTCCTGGCTTTGCAGACTCATCTCCCCACATTGATCACACAGTAATAGGAGGTGATGTGACCCTCATCTGGTACCCATCTTGCCACTGCCCACACAGTGAAGACACAGCACCACCACCAACCAGGGTGATGGAGCAGCAACAAGGGATGGCTAGGACAGCAACTGGGGTCAAGTTGGTGGCCAAGGACTGACCATGAATCAAAGCCTGTGACAATCAGTGACCTCCTCACTCAATTCCCAAGTGTCCCCACCAAAACCTGTGTTCCTGTGTATCTGACAGCATGTCCCCATAAACTAACCCCACCATCATGACTGTGCTCTCTGCTCATAACTTATAAATGATAAAGTATATAAAGAATCATTTAATAGAGATCAGAAGTAATACATGTATCCACCAATCTAAGCTGCTGCAAGGAGTGACTGGGGCACCCAGCAAGTGCGGCAGGAGCCGACAACGATCCAGGCACTGTAAACTGAAGGATGACTCTTCAAGTTGACACCAAAGCCCGAGGGGGAGATTCTTGCTGATTTCTAGGGGACTGCTCACTGCTAGCTCCATAGAAGGGAACAGAGAAAAAACACACAAGCACCAACCAGCCTGTATTGTTGCCTTCTCTCCTCCCTTCATCCTCCTTTGTTTCCAGTGTCTTTGCCTTTTGTTATTTTCTGTTGCATTGTTTGTCTTTGCAGCTTCCTGATGACCAGCAAAGGTGTAAGCCCCTTCTCTTTTGAGAGGGGCTTATGCTCCCTTTAGGGACCCCCTCCTTCTTAGTTGCACCCAGAATTTAGGGATGTTTAGTGCTCTGGGGGCACAATTTCTGCTTACAGAGAGCAGGGTTCTTAGGGTATAAATATGCAGGTTTAGAGATATCCTGGGAGGAGTTTAGTGCCATGTAGGAAAGGAATATTGGCAGGCACTGCAGGGCAGTGTGGGGTGGTGGGGTCCCCCCCCCCCCATTTTAGGCAGGCAGACTTTACTGCGGCAATGAGTCGGATCTCCTGGGTAACATCCATGGGAGTGCTCAAAGAGAGGCAGCTGCTACTGTTGGATTTGGGGTTCTGGGCTCTGGGGGTTGGAGGGAGGATTCTCACCATCAAGAAGGAGGTGCAGGATAAGTAGGCCCCAGGGTTCTGAGTTTAGGTCCCAGTATCAAGTTGTTTGTGTTTCTGGGTCAACAAGGCTGCAGCAGGTTGTGGCAGGGCATCTGTAGCTTGACAAGGCAAGGTGGCCCAGGAACACTGGCGAGGGGGCCGGGGGAACCTCTAGCCGTGTAAGGGCCTGTTTGGAGGGCCAGACCTTGGGGCTGCTGGACTTTTGCCAAGTGGGCCCTGGAGTGCCTTAGAGGTCTCCCCTTGTGCTGGTTGCTCAGCTTGGGCATCAGTTGGAGTTTGAAGGTACAGTGTCATTTTAGCTGCTGAATCTGGGTCCTGTTCACAGAAAGTTTTAGATGCTGGTGGAAGGCAGTAACATTTTGGGGAACCAGGCAGAACAGGAGAGCAGCCTGGAGTATTGTTTCCTGATGCTGTGATGCCTTGTATATGGCGTTCATTTTAAACTATTTAAATAAAAGCTGTTTGGAGTAGCAGATTGTGCAGTGTGGTTATTTGCTGATTTTTTATCTCGATTTTTGTTTCCTGCTTGCACTTAACCATCGGAGCGTTTTTTTTTTCTGTGGTTTTTACACTGGTGAGGGAGCCAAGGGGAACCTCTACTGTGTAAAGGCCTCTTTGGAGGGACAGGCCTCAGGGCTGCTGGATGTTTGCCAAGTGTGCCGCGGAGTGCCTTGGAGGTCCCCCCTTGTGCTGATTGCTCAGCTCAGTAGCAGTTGGAGTTTGAAGGTACAGTGTCATTTTAGCTGCTGAATCTGGGTCCTGCTTACAGTAAGTTTTAGATGCTGGTGGAAGACAATAACATTTTGGGGACCCAGGCAGAACAGGACAGTGGCATGGGGTGAAAGAATAATGAGGAATGGTGTCAGTGGGTTATTGTTGGTGCCTCACCATCCATGTCCCTTGGTGCTGGAAGTGAGAGCCGGGGAATGGATTTAGGGAGAAGCTGTATGCTTCCCAAGAGAGAAAGAGAGGAAAACATGTGAGTCCCCATTGTTTAAGTAGGAAGCTCAGAAGGTACTTACCAGTGCCAGTTGGAAACCATGTTTGGAGCTTCACAGTCCAGGTTAAAGGAAAGGCTATGGTTGATCCTGGGAAAAATCTGTGCTGTGGTTTTATAAGCTGTTTAAAGTCCTTGCTCTGCCTTTATCTACTGCTAATTCTTTCTGTACAAAAGTTGAGCCCCATGGAGCAGAAAGTTCATATTTTATATACTAACGGACCGCTGTAGCCCTTTTAATCATTCGGGCTCAGGAGAAATAAAAGTGATTATTTTTAGCAAAAGAAATTAGGAGTCCCAATTCAGTTTGTGCATAAGGATATTAATGAAATAACAATCCTTGGGTTTTAACATAGTAATGAATTTATTTTCCAAGGGTTTTAAATAAAAGATATTTCCTGAACCTCTGCATATCCAGGGCTCTGGGGACCTTGCAAGCTCAAGAATAGGTGACCAGAGCTGGGGGGCTCCTCCGTAGATTTTTGTGGGAAGCAGCCAGTTCCTGCAGCAGTGAGAGCAACCAAGAAAATTGACAATATGTCTGGTAAAAGCTATACTGAAAGATTGGAGGCACACAACCTATATTCGCAAGAATATAGATTAATTAGAGGTGATCTAATTCTTTAATGTTTTCAAAAGTGAGATTATGCTGGATACTATATGCCTTGAAAGACAACAATTACAAGATTTCACAATTTTCAGTTAAAAACTACTATTTGCAGATCAGCAAAAAGACAGAGGTTTTTTAAAGAAAGGTTACCACCGATTTGGAATTCACTATCCAGTAGTGTGGTTAATAGTAGTACTACAGTATAGTTTAAAAAAAGTTTAGACCAGTATATGGGAGAAAAAAAATACTTCTTCCATTTCTAATTTATAGATGGCGAGTTCACTATGGGCTTTCGCCTACTGAACTTGTACACTGCTATGAAACTATGAAACCTGGGTCCAGCCATTTGTATGAAGACATGTCCCTGTAAGCCAAAATGCTATTTCTATTCCTGGAGCTGTAGTTTTAGTTCTGGTGAAGTTTCTTGCTGTGGGCCCCCTCCTCCTGGAACAACGCGTTAACCCCTAGACATGGGGGGTGGGGTGCTACAAATAGATTTCACCTTGTCCTTGAGAGCAACACAAAAGATCACGCAGTATAGACCAGAAATCACCAGCAATCCATCTCCATTTCCCAGCATTGTGACAGATGGTTCACTCTATTCACCTCTCAGAAGTGACCATGCAGTACATAAGGTAAGTGCTGGAAAGAAGCATTTTAACCTTTGCAATACAATCATTTGCATGTGCACTGCAAGCTAATGAGCAGCAGAGTGAACCCTCCCTCATGATACTAACTGAACCCCACACAGTTCGCAACTGCAGCACCCAGGGTGTGAATCGTTTCTGTTATTTATATGAACGTGTGATGAGAGCAGTTTGTGAAAAGGGACCCTAGTCAGAATTGAATGCAACTTCATTAAATGGGTTATATCAGGGTCAGGGGGAACAAAGGTAAAATATGCAATTGGAGTCACTTTTCATGCTGGCACTGAGTCTATATGCATTCCTAGATGCAAAGGGGAACATTAATCCGAATGTTTTAGATGCAGATCCTGTCAAAAAGTTTAGCGACAGTTCTTCCTGCTTTTGAAGATGATTTCGCCTGAATACCTTCTCTTTTTTATCCAAGGAGCTGACAACTGGGATTGTGCATAGCTTGTTGGTAAAAAGGTGTTTGCAACCATTATTCATCATCCTTATAAATCCAATGATTGTGTCTGTTGCTTTAATAACTGTTTGTGGATCTGTATGTACTTTGTGCACAAGTATGATAACAAATGACAGGAGGCTGTGCTGCTGTTGTTAGGAAATGTTTTAACTTGCTTGGATGCAGTTCACTGAGCATTGATCCACCAGTAGTGGAGCCTAGTTTTCAGATGGGGCCCTTGTCTGATTAATGCATTAGCAGCCATTTTGGCTCTGACCAGAGCTTATTGTGCTTTGCTGTCTCTCTAGCAGCCTGCTAATGGAACATGCTCTGGTTCAGTCAGCATTGCACTTATAAAATCTTTAAATTCATGTTTATTGAACAACATAGGTACAAGGTACATTTCATTGTAAAACAGTACTGTTATTTATACATGTGTTTCATTGCACATTGTTCATTACAACAGTGGTTTGCAGGTTATTTCTAACTTCCTTATAGTCTGTAGCAGTTTAGTCCTGTCCCTATTACACTGGAAATTATCCATGGTGTAGTGTTAGACATTGTTTCTCCTGTGGTGACTAGGGTTGCATTGTGATTATTTTTTAACCAGGTGGTCCCCCTTACTTCCTGAGAAATTATAACAGTGTGGAGGAGCTGACATACTGGGTCAAGCAGAAAGCATCACACGTAGATAGGCATGGTAGACACTACACCAGAAGGGCTGGATCCTGGCCAGCCCCCCCGTGCACGGGAGCCCAAGGACAAACCCAGGAAGACTCATCACATTAGACTAGAGAATACATGCTAAATGCCAAACAAAGTGGGGGGAGGGATACAGCACTTATACAACCTTAATATATCTTGATTATTTAGACAAGCTTTCCCTCTGGAATGTGCTCATTCACCCTATCTCTGTCTTAATTGTAACATTTACTGTAATTCTATTGTAACATTTGCTGTAAAACTCATAATTCTGATGTGGGACCTTTGTAAAAAGGCACTTGTGCTCAAAGGTATTATCTGAATCTTCTAAGAAATGAATAAGTGAAATTCTAAGGACCGAAATGCAGTACTTTATTATTTATGGACTTCTGACATCATCATTAAAAATTTTAACTGCAGTGCAGCACTTTGTCAGTAGAAAAAGGGAGGTGGTTTTCCAGATGTCCAGATCATACTGTATGTTAAATCTCTCTTCAACTACTGCGTTCAATTGTGGTGCCCATATGTTAAAAGGGAAACTAAATTAATTGAGGGGGTACAGAGAATGACCACTAAGCTAGTGAGAGAGTTACAGAACAAATATTATGAGGACAGATGGGACTCCTTGGGACTGTACAGTCTGGAGCCAAGGTTTACATGGGCATTTGTTATTGATGTATAACAGCTCTAATAACACAGAATAATGTATGGGGTGTTGTACATTATGAGTGTTTTTTTTACACATCCGAGGTGTGTTATACTACATAAACCACAAGTATGAAGCCCATGTGGTTTGTGATGGTATCACACTGAGGGTATGTGAAAAAATGAATGATGTCAACACCCCACAGTTTATTATTTTTTTAATAATTGCTGTTTTTTATTAGAAACAAAAAAGTAGCTGTAAAAGCACTGTGAAAGTCTGAAGAATGTATTAACTTTGCCATTAGCTGTCATTAATGATTAACACATTTCATAAACACAAATGTCTACACATTGTGAAAAAGTCTCATCAACAAAAAAAAACATACATTTGTAAATTTGATTTTGGGTGGGGGGAACTTATTCTGAAAATGCAACTGAAAATGTGGGGAGTAATCTGAAACACACACTGAAAATAAAAGTAAGTCCACTAAGAGATATTTTTATTTTCAAGTTTGGAACTTCACAAACTTTGTGACAATTGTTTGTTTAAAGGCTTTTCGTACTCAGAACAGATACTTTGTAGTGTGCAACTATAAGACATGGCGGTTTGTTTATAGCATGAAAGTGCATGAGGGAAAAGTGTTTTTTTTTTTTACTTGAATGGGCTTGATTGACAGCTATGCCATAATAACTGGCCCAGTTATTATAGCAAAAAACAGTTATTATGACATCTGAAAGTCCTGCCAACCCACCTATTAAATAAACTAACTGATAATTATAAATAGAATAAAGTATGGGTCGGGGTGCTTAGTGAGAATTTTATACACACCCGAAGGATTTAGGCACACACACCGATCCATATTTTATTTTATATAATTGTTAGGTTTCATTTTTTTCTCCACTGCGATTATATAAAATAGAAGAGGTCTGGTGCAGCCGCGGTCTGACTGAGTTTTGGCAGTGTCAGCAGTCGGATGTGGCTGTTGGAAGGAAGGGTTTTCGTTTTTATTTTTCCCCCTCTTTTGGTAGGAGGCAGTCAAATTTTCGTGTGCAGCCATTTCTTTTTTTTTTTTTAATGTACTTACCGCCGAGCTAGAGCAGCAGTCTCTAGTCGCTGGGGTTAGGTTGGCTGGGGAAACGTGGAAGAGCGGCAGCTGGCATCAGAATGGTGCATGCGTAGCAGGAACAAAACCCGACACGTGTTTGTTGTAATAAGCACTCCTTTATTATGGCAAATTATGCTACGGGTTTTGTATAGTGAAAAAACAAAACCCATTAGTTATTTAGATTTAATGAATAATTTGGGCATGCAGTGCTAGGATAACATTAATATAACTAGGAGTCTCAGTTCAAAATTTGTTAAGCTCCATTTCAATTCCAATAAAAGAGACTCACTCTTCTCTCAACAGGTGATCAGATCACGGAATGCTTTACCAGCAGAGACTGTAAACTGTACTAGTTTTACATCTTTTATCACTAAGCCTGACATTCAAGTTAAGGAGGGGAAACTATCCACAACTGTGAGTTGAAACAATCAGATGAATTCACATGTGCATATTGCCATTTTATGTCTGAGGCTTTAGTGGTAATATAAACCTTTAGTAGTGTGACATGGGTGGGGGGGGGGCTGTGCCACAGAGCCAACTTGGGTTAAGTTACTGGAAAAGGGGTGCAAAAGAGTCACCCTGGGAGTGCCCTACACACCCAGTACAGCTCAGTAGAATGTATTGTTCAGCTGGTTGTAGAAATAATGAAAGCAGCCAAATTGGATGCAGTGGTGATCTTGGGGGAATTCAATCTCTGGGGCATAGATTGATGTCTTAAGAGTGCTAATGGGTTGTCTGAGTTCCAGTCCATCTTCAAGGACTGCTTTCTAGAGTAGCATATCCAAAAGAGGAATAGGTTGGAGACCACACTTGACTTTGTTCTAAGCAGTAGAGATGGAGTCATCTGTCAGTCAGGGAAGAAAACCAAGGAAAACCCCCAGTACCATCGATATAATGGCCGTTGCCATGCTCAGGCCTGCTCTACGATGACCCCTGTCAGAGGGATGGCATACATAGCACAGGATGGGGCTGAGACATCACCAGGAGAATTCCTAGACCCAAAGTCCAGGTGCACTAATACTAAGGGCAATAAAGCTACAGTATGTAAAAATAAAAATATATGATGAAGCACTTGCGACAGTTGGGACAAAAAGAAATGCACTAAATAATAAAGAGAAAGAGCAACATTTACTAACAGAGTTAAAAACAAATAAAAAGGTAGGAGAAGAAAGGTCCCTCCAGGAAAGCAGGAAGGAGAATACAAACAAGATACAATGTAGAAACGGAACACAATATACAGTAATACAATATTATACATTAATAAAATAATAATAGTTGGAAACAAAAGAAGGGCATCCACATCACATCCATTGCATGTTTGCCCTTCTAATATTCAAATCTCTCCGTGCTCAGGCACTCGATTACCCTGCTGACTTGATTTCACCTGATGTGCCCTAATGCCCCTCCACTCTGGCAACAGTAAAGTCCTCTTCATTCCTGCCACTAACCTGTCAACAGTCAGTGACAGTGTTTTCTCTTGCTCTGTACCGACTATATGGAATAGTCTCTTTCCTGAAATTCAATCTACTGACTTCTATACCCTATTCAAATTATTACAGTATTTAATCTTATCTAGTTTCTATTGCCTACAGTACAGCTACTGAAATTAGTGTTATATTTTGCTGTACTAACTTAGAAGTCTGTACCGACCCTTCTCTGAACAAATATATTGACTGCATTCTGTCACTGTAATGGATTCAAATCATGTTATATTTTCTGTTGTTTACCTGTTGCACATATAACCCCCCTGCAAAATGGGGGCTTACCTGCCACTATGCAGCTGTGTCCTTCTGCTCTCATCCCGGGCTTCTCCCAATCCTGCCTGCATTTTTGTTTTGGTCCCTCAGGTCTTGTCTTGCCCCTGGTGCCCCATCCATGCAGCCCAAAGCCCTAATCCATCCCTGCAGTGCTCAAAAAAATGAACCATGATCACCTGCTATGTTGTCTGCCCTTGAAGCAACTGGAATCGCTCTGGCGCGACCGGCGCCTTTGATCAGTGACCACTTCATTTTGCGGTCAAACCAGGAGTGTTCCATTGGTCCCGGGATCCCCATCGGCTAAGTGGGACCTGGTGACCACAGACAGGTCACTGAGAGGCCGCTCTCCCTACAGTGAAAGGAGATCAATGAAGAGTCTCAATTGGGGCTCATAAATATTCAGGAGAAAGAACCCTGATCACATTTAGATATTCTTGAGGGCCTGTCTGCCCTTGAGGCAGCTGTTCTTGGCTATGGCTGAGAAAAAGGAAAAATAAAATGTTTTAAAATAACATATTGTAACTGCAGCCTGTTTGGGGAATTTACTGTGCGGGGGGGAGGGGGAGTGTTTACATTAAATAAATGCTTTGCCCTGGCTGCACCAGACAAATGATGGGACTCAAAATTGGCAGCCTGTCTGCTGCTGCAAATCAGGGCTCACTACATATTGTCAGCAGTGACAGGATAACAGACTGAGCAAATTCCTCAATCTGTGCAGCAACAGCAAGTACTCAACCAGGGTAAAGGACTGTGGGGCATTGGGGCAAATATTTGTTTATTTCTGGCTGCACTAGGACATTATTCAGGACTGTATCTAATCTGCTAAAAGGACAGTGGGTTAAGCAGCCATTGCAAGCAGCCACAGCCAATTGGAAAGCCAGGAAAACAAAGCCAGGACTTGTGGGACATTCACCAAAGCACATGGGTAAATGTCAAGTGCTCATGGGGACTTACAGGGACCTAATTCTAGGTGCCAAAACAGCAGACCAACAGTGCATCAAGTGAGGTTCCTGCATTATTCATTTCTGTGATTGACAGGTCCTCCAGCCAATTGGAGAATCGGAAGCCATTCAGCCAAAAACTGCAACCAATCAGAAGCCTTGGGAAAGCCCTATAAGAGACAGTGTTTTCCAGCATTTTGCCAGATTCCAGCCAAGCGATTCGAGCAGGACCCCCCCCTTGGGGGGGGGGGGCCTCAGGCTCCAGTCATACTGCCAAGCCTAATGTTCCAATTGATCCTCTCCAGCCTGGAGAGGGTTTACCTCTTTATTTAGCTAAAGTAATTTCAGTTAAGTTGTTAAACTGCTAGTCTGGAGGTTGACAGATTGTCCTCCAGGTGCTAGCCCTCCCCTCCACATCGAGGAAAGATGTGGACCGAAAGTCAGATGACATCAAGCAGTGGTGAGAGCACTGACCAAGAACCTCGGTCATGAGAGAACTGAAGACACCAGGAGCCTTCTATAATGGAGACCAACCGTGGAGGACCTGTGTGAGTACCCTTGTACCCCCTGGTGCAAAGGAGAGATACTGTAAGCTAAACTTATGGGCCTTATTGCCCTTGTAATTGTTCTATGCCAAGAAAGAAAAATAAGTAACCCTGGGCTGACATGCCCTTTATCTACTTAACTGAGAGAAAGTCAAAGTAATTATCCTAGGCTGCTTTGCCCAAAGTGACTGTTTAAATCTAGTAGTTCTTCAGTTCACGCCTTGCTTGCTGTCCGACTGGCCCAGCACAGGTGGACCTTGAAACTGTGATATGCAGATTGCAGCTGTTGCTGGGGGTACCCAAGAGAGCCCAGACAGTGTGCAATCAGGAAAAATCATATAAATGTGCTGATATTCACTGTACCCCTTAGCTGGTCAAGATTGTCTTGTAGAGCCACCAGCTATAGCCACCTTGCCACTTCAAGGGACATGAGACCCAAGGGTCACTTGAGATTATGCTTTGAACCTGGAAATGACAGTTTTCCACCTTATTTGAAATATGCCTGAGAATACAGATGTGTTAGAGAAGTACTGGTATATGAATGTACTGGATGTGACTACAATATATATATGTGCTGAATATTTAGGATTGCGAATCCAAGATCTAGCCAAGGTAACCCAGATAATTGCCTTTTCTGAATTTTTCAGTCTGCATTATGCAGTGCTACTGCTGCTCTTCTGTGACAAGCAGGGCAATCCCAGCCATACTGCCAAAAGAGGGTAACCCCTGCACTTCTGACAAGGATCGACAATTATTGTTGTTAAATTGTCTTCCAAGTTAGCTCCTTCCTCTTAAATCAAAGCTGGCCAACTCAACTAGCTGCAGCATCCACCAGGCCTGCAACAATCCAGGACTTTGGTATCTGGGTACCCAGGGTATTGTGTGAGACTGCAGGGTTTCATCTGTATCTGGGAGCTGGTACCAGTGGTGGGGTATGGTATGTGTAACATCTGATTTAGTCAGCAGCCTAGATAGACAGGGCTCTGGTTATCATTGTCTGGTTGGTAAACTGTGATTGCCTTTTCTGTTTCATTTAATAGCCACCCAGCTGGAGGGTTCACCAGCACAAACCAAAACCTGTATACAATTTGTAAATATAAATTCACATAACTTCTGTTCCTCCTGTTCCCCAATCCTAACTCCTATGTCCCCTAAATAAATCTTGTTATTACTGATTTTACAAATCATGGTATGTGAGCATATTATTAGAGAGAATCTTTAATTACTAAAATGATGAAATGTGAGGAAATGCAAATGGGTCATGTTTGGGAGGTGGCAAATGGTATTTGTGGGTGGTATAACATCTCAGGGGGTTATACCTGGTAACAGCTAGCCCAGGTAAAGGTATACTCTGAGTGGAGGCACTGCACAATTGTTTAAACTTGAAATAAGTTCATGAACCCAAACCCCTCAGCCTAGTTTGTAGGTAGTAGGCAGGGGTGTAACACTAGGAGTGGCGCCACCTAGGGGTTACACACATACATATAAACATAGATGCTGACAGCAGATAAGGGCCTACGGCTCACCTAGTCTGCCCATTTGCACATGTAACTGTGCTTCTTCAAGCTTCCCTAGAACTTGGTGTCCCCTTCCCCAGACTACTAGGATCCCCTTATGCCTATCTCATGCATTATTAAATCCTGTAATCGTTCCTACCCCCACCGCCTCCTCTGGCAGGGCATTCCTTTTGTCCACCATCCTCTCTGTGAAGCATTTTGTAATATGAAGTATGAAAGATGCTGGGCTCATGGTTATCTGCCTCTGTTCTTCTGTTTCGGTCCATGGGCCTCTTGGCTTTCAAGACTGGATTGTCACTCGTTCACACCTTATGTATAGTTTTTAACCTTTTTGCTCTTACCATTTATTGGTATGTAAAATATTGTACTAGTGCAACACAGACATGTGTCCACCTTTCACAAATATGCCTGAATTTAGTTATTTTCTTGGTATCATTGCATCTTGTAACATGTTTGTTATCACTTGGGTACCCACTTGTTCCCCCAAAACCTGGGTCGCAACTAGACATGAGCTTTGGCTCAGTGTGCTTTTTACTGTTACCAATTTTCAACTAACTAACTAAATCAATGAATGAATGAATGAATAAATAAATGAATGAATGATTGAATGAATGAATGAATGAATACATGAATGAATGAATCAATCAAAAAATGAATGAATGAATGAATAAATCAATAAATGAATAAATGACTGAATAAATGAATGAATGAATAAATGAATTAATGAATGAATGAATAAATGAATGAATGAATAAATGAATGAAAGAATGAATGAATAAATGAATGAATGACTGAATGAACGAATGAATGAATAAATAAATGAATGAATGAATGAATAAATGAATGAATGAATGAATGAATGAATTAATAAATAAGCAAATCAATAAATATAAAATAAAAATGAACTTAAAGCCGGCCCAGTGGTGTGGAGGGCTGAGGCATCATGCCTTACCTCCTGCCACGCTGGCGACCCATGTTCATGGTGCGAGCGGGTGGCTGCTGGTTGGCTGGGTTTGAGAGGATCGAGTTTCTGGAGGACAGCTGTCCTCTTCCTGGGAGGGAAGGACACAGGGGCCCATGCATCTCTGACACCTACCAGTGGCTGGGTGTCAGAGTGCTCACGTCCCATACATGAGGGAAGGGGGCAGAGCAGTCAGCTGGCATGCTGTGGGCAGAAGCACGCACAGCTTGGCCATTGCCGGTGCTACATTGCTTCACCTCTGGGAGGGGGGGCTGGGAGAAAACTGGAGGAGAAAAGCCTGGGCGGTTGGATGACCTCCGACCCCCGCAAGTGCCACCCCTGCACTGGCAGCCACCTCCAGAACCGGAGCCATGTTGGAGGGTTGAGGAATCCCCGCTGACCCACCATGGGGGGCAAGCTATAGAGGAAGACAGGAGGGTGCGCTGCAAGTGGGTGGATGGTGCTGGGGGGTGGGTGAGAATGTGGGCCGCCCAGAGGGGGAGAAATTAAGTAAAAAAAAAAAAACTAAAAATGAGAGCTTTTAAGGGTTGAAAAAACACAATATTTGACTTTTTGATGAAAATAACAATGCAGCAGGAAGATTTGTAATCAATCTACAGATATACAGGTGGGCCAAAAATGCTGGATTTGCGATGTAGTGCAGATCTGAAACCTGAGGAGGAAAATCTTAGAAGAGTCTAAAAGATTAAAGCTGCTACAG
Organism: Neoceratodus forsteri; assembly: GCA_016271365.2. Lineage (NCBI taxonomy): Eukaryota > Metazoa > Chordata > Ceratodontiformes > Ceratodontidae > Neoceratodus > Neoceratodus forsteri. Next base: position 234,276,245 of record CM028131.1, read on the forward strand.
ATTTATTCTGGTCCAACAATTTTAAAACGTGAAGATGGAGAAGAGGGAGAACAATCAAACAGAGATGAGAACAGAAGGAAAATAGTCAAATAATAAATAGAGAATAATGCCTGTGCAGGTGTGTGTTATGACGCTTTTTCGCACACCTGAAGTGTGTGACAATCCATAAAGCCTGAGAGTGAAGCTCAAGGAGTTTAGGAGATTATCTCACACCAGTTTTGTGTGGAAAAATCCTCATAACACACTCCTTGCAGAGGCATTATTTTTTATAATAACCGGTGCAGGTGTTTAACACAATGAAAAAGCTGATATGACAGAACAAATTTATTTCTTGCAGCTTTTCTAAAGAATGGAACAAATGAGCACCAGTGCAGTGAGTGAATATCCACACCTAATAATTAATGGATTCTAAACTGTTTTAAATATTTGATTAAATCCATTATGAGTTTAAACAGTATTCTGTTACCGGATTTCACAATGTTGTAGTCCAGGGGGTACGTTTCCAGACAAATATTGAAACATCTCAGAGGAGTTAAACTTACAACATAACTTGCACAAAGTTCACTAATTTGTCTTAACAAAGCTTTTTTTAAGTCAGCTTTCTTTGCCAGCATAAATAAAGATAAGTGTGGTAGTAGGGCTTTGCTCCAGGGACACCGAGTGAAAAACTGGTCTTGAACCACTGTGCTTTTTTTCACTGTTCACTGAAATGGCAGCATGAAGAGGCACATGCCATAATAACCTGCTATTTAATTATTATGGAATTCAGTGGGTTACTATGGCATTTTTTTTCCCTCCCCTTTCCCCCTCCAGATTCGCCTCTTCGGGAGAGCCAGTTAAGCCTGTCCTTACCCCATCCTACCTGACTGATCGGGGTCCTCCATCTTGCTGCGGTTTGCCCCCTGCTCGGAGTCGGGGTGGGGTGGGGCCCACCCCCTGAGCCTACGATCTCGTCAGGCCCACCCCCTGAGCCTACGATCTCGTCAGGTCCCCGACTTAGCTGGACAGGCAGCAGTAGATTAGGACCCAGCTTGGCACTCTGTCTACCTGACTCCGGAGGGGCTTTTTCTGTTTTCTTAGGATGTACTGATTGCATGCCCTGGCGTCAAGGCGTAGGCACCAATGCTTGCAAAGTTCCCCCACCCCCCCAAGAACCCATCACTGAAGCTGGTTGGTCCAAGGCCTACGCCCCCGACCAATCGTGCCCCAGTGACTCCAGCAGCTGTCGTTCCCCCAGCCTCCACCAGGGGTCACCGCTTGCCAGTGTAGAGGACTTACCCTCCCCCCGGAGAAGGTGAGCTGTCATCAGACGCTCAAGCCTTCTCCCCCCTCCGCCCAACCCCCGGTGGCCCAAGCTCGTTCCCGAACTCGGGTCTCCAGCATGGTGCGAGGTGTGGTGTCCAGCGCCTCAACCCTCAGCACCAGCGGGCTGGCCAAGTTACTATGGCATTTTATCAGGAGTGCATATGTAGCCATTATAGGTTGTCACCAGTTATTATTACACATTATGAACTGGATGGCAAAAAAGAAAGAAACTGATTGGCTGGGAGGTATCTGAAGCTGTGATTAAATCTCACAACATAATTATGGCTTCAAAAAATCCTCCAGCCACCAGACCCCTAACTCACAACAAAGCCATCTGATAGTAAAGTTCCCCACATCCTTCATTCCGCTTGACACAAGCCCACCAAAACGCCTGCTGCGGGGCGGAGTGAGTCAGACCTCAAGACGGTGGCTGTTGAAAACAAAAATAAACCACATGAAATCCTCACAAGTATGCCCTGCTTACATCAATGAAACTGCTACTGACTGCATCATACACAAAAGCACCCCGCTCTCCACACAAAAGTGCCGTAACATAGCCACCCCGATCAAGATAGAGCAATGGCCGCTCACGAGCAAACATCCTCCACTACCAGAACAGCCCCTTGCAGCCAAAACATCTGCCTGCTACTGCAAAGAAACCACAAGGTCATCATTCCTGCTACTCTTCCTCAGACGTCATCCGTTTTCTGGGGCTGCCGCCAGTGGTGAAGCAGATTGTTCACATTGACAGAAGGTGGAATTCACTACAGGAGTACACAGCTCAGGTGCCTTTTAAAAATCCATCCCACCCACTCCAACCACCAACTGCAACTTCCAGCCACCTCTACCACACACCACAAACAGCACCCCTACTGACCATGACCAAAAATAAAGGAACTTTTTTTAAATGTACATCTACACTAAAAAAAATTATAATAATTATCACAACCTTTTGCTTTTAAACATCTTTTTTATTAGCAAATAAATGGCAGAGCCGCACAAGGGTACCAGATGCTCAGTGATAGTAATACACTGCAGAAAAACAATCATGCACTCACCACATGCTGCATAAAGGACCAAATCACAGTCTTAGATTTGTACTATAAAACAACTCAATGCATAAGTACATCCCTTCTGGGTACAGGATCCAGAGTGCCCTTTATTGAGGTGGACTATACACTGTTATGTATTGTTATAAACACTGCTATGAATGTATTATAAGCACTAGCACTTTAAATTGAGGAGACATGTGATGACAGCACTTTTTATGTTACCTGCTATATAAGGAAGTCCACACAAGAGGGCATTCTTTGACAAAGCCCACAATTGGGAGAAATGTGGGAAGGTTTTTCTGCACTCTATATCCTGTACCCGGAAGGGATGTACTTATGCACCGAGTAAAGTTGCTTTATAGTACAAAGCTAAGACTGTGATTTGGTCCTTTTTGCAGCATGTGGTGAGTGCTGTTATTGTTTTTCTGCAATCTTTTTTTATTACTGCACATGTGGATCCAATTCATAATAGCAATAATACACTCCAGAGTGTAGTGTATCACAAGATATCATCACTTCTTGGGTGCATGAGACACTCGGCCTGCAGCCTCATGCCTCACAACACACCCGTGGTGTGACGATATCTCATGATATACCACACCCTGTTGTGCATTATTGCTTAAATATACAATACAGACACAGATTATCATAAGAAATGGTCATCATTATCGACATCGTAACAAATGGAAATGTTGATGAACACTTACAGAAAAATAACTTCTGCTCAGTGGCCCAGTATGAATTCTGTAAGGGCAAATCATGCTAGATCAATTTTATTGCATTTTTAATATATCTCCATGGAGCCTGATAAGAGGAAACATGTAGCTATAGTTTACCTGGAATTCAGTAATGCTTTTAACAATGTGCCCCACAGGAGACTAGTTTGTTAAATGGTGAACCTAGGTGTAACCCATCGTGTAATGCAATGGATGAGAAACTGGTTGCAGGACAGGAAACAAAGAGTTATAAGAAACTGAGTCTACTCACATGGAAACAAGTGGCCGGTGGTATCCTGCAAGGTTCTGTGTTGGAGCCAGCATTGTTCAATATATTTTTCAGTAATCTGGAGGTTGGCACTGGTAGCTTGGTTGTCAGGTTCACTAATGACACCAAAAGGCTTTCATCTAAGGGCCACTATTATTCTCTTTGTCAGCTCTCTCCCAAGTATCTGTTAATCAGCTAAAATGTTGCTGTATGTATATAATGCAGTCGTATACTTCCATTATAGATTGGTGGAGGAGATTGATCAGCAGCTTGAGGCGAAGTTTAATAAAATCATGGACAGGGTGGTTAAGAATGAACTAATACTGAACAGAAATAAAACAAAAGGCATGCCAATTTTTACTTCCTCTAGGGTAAGAGGCATTGAAGGTACCTTAAGGGACCCATTAGTGAAGGGTCAATAATGGAAAAGGTGACACTTTCAAATTTCTATATATACACCTAGACCTTCATGGAACTATTCTTCTGATCTTAATTTACTTGCAACTAAAATGCATCAGAAACTGGGAATCTTGTATAGGCTTAGGAATTTTCTGACAAGTGATTCCCGGTTAGCAATTGCACAAATGAATCTTCTTCCTGTTCTGAATTATGGTGGTATGACAGTTAATCAGGAACCCAAATCTGAACTAAAAATGAAGTGAATGTTATATAAAAAGACTTGACACGTTCCTGATAATGGTTGGTAGGTTCAGCCATCATTACACTGTCTTCTCCAACATTTCTGTTTAGACAGGCTTTTATGGATGATATATACGGGAGAGAAGGAGCTGCAAGGACTGGATAGTGAGAATCAGGAAGGACAGGAGGTGGGTAGAGAAAGGGTGGATCAGGTCAAAGCACTGAATAGTACTTCTGTTCTGTATTCTGAGGGAGAAAGGAGGGCAGCTTCTGCAGGGGTGGGCAGGGTGAAGTGAGAGTGAGGGGTGGGGATGGGGTGATCACTGAGGTAGGACATTAGAGGGATTAAGGGCTCTGAGGGTGGATAAGGCACCAGGACCAGATGGCATACACCCCAGGGTATTGAAGGAAATGGCCAAGATCCTGGCTAGACCAATGGTGGAACTATTCAATACCTCCCTGGACACAGTGTGCATACTGCATGACTTGAGGATGGCTCATGTGGTAGCCATCCATAAAAGTTGACCAAAGGATGAGCTGGACAGTTACAGGCTGGTAAGCTTAACTTCCATCGTGGGGACGCTGATGGAGACTTAAGGAAAGGCTGTTGAACTTTATGTAAGACCACATGCTCCAGGACAGTCACCAGCATGGGTTTGTGGCCAGAAAATCCTGCCAGATGAACCTAGTTGAGTATTATGACTGGGTCATGAAAGAATTGGACAAGGGTTATGTGACAGATGTCATATACTTGGACTTCAGTAAGGCCTTTGATTTGGTGCCACATGGGAGGTTGGGCGGAAAGTTCAGATACATCGGGGTAGGGACTAAGATGGTTAAATGGATTGAGAATTGGCTGCAGGGGAGATAGCAGAGGGTAGTGGTGGTGGTGGGGGAACTCTCATCTCCAAGGGTTGTGATGAGTGGGGTGCCACAGGGATCGGTACTGGGGACAGTGTTGTTTGGAATATTCATATCTCGTATGGCATTAGGAATAAGATCAGTCTATTCGCTGATGATACCAAATTGGGTGGTGGTGGTGGTGGTGGATGATATAGCAGATTGTCAGGGGCTCCAGGATGACCAGACCAAATTGGTGGAGTGGTCAGCAGCGTGGCAGTTTGGGTTCAATGTGAAAAAGTGCAAAGTCTTACACTTTGGAGCAAAGAACCCAGGGAGGGGTTACCGGCTGGGAGGGTGCAGCTAGGTTCCACTGAGGAGGAGAAGGATCTAGGGGTGGTTGTAACTGGGAAGATGAACAATACAGATCAGTGTAGGAGGGTAGCAGTGAAAGCCAACATGATGCTGGGCTGTATCACGAGAGGGAGGTGATCCTTCCTCTCTACAGGGCACTGGTCAGGCCACACCTGGAGTACTGTGTGCAATTCTGGCACCCATATCTGAAGAAGGATGTGAAATTACTGGAAGGGATACAATGCAGGGCAACAAGGATGATCCAAGGATTGGAGGACAGACCATACCAGGAAAAGTTGAGAGAGCTGAACATGTACTACTTGGTGGAGAGAAGGGACCAGGGGGGATATGATTGAGACCTTTAAGTACATAAAGGGGATAAACAAGGCAGGCATTGAAGGGATATTCAGGCTGAGGAGGGGGAGAGACATGAGAGGGCATGGCCTTAGATTGGAGGGGGGAAGATTTAGGATGGGAATGAGGAGACATTTTTTTCATGGAGAGGGTCACGGCAGAATGGAATGTTCTACCAGAGGAAGTGGTAGCTTGTAAGACAGTGGGTAGTTTCAAAAAGGGATGGGACAAGTTGGGGGGGGTAATTGGGAAGGGGAGTGGGTGGAGCAGCTGCAAGGTGAAGGTGCTAGCTGCATACTCAAGCAGACTTGACAGATTCCTGGGTTTTAAATAATTGATTAGCAGTTTTTTTTCTTGGGACAATGCTAACTGTACAGAAAGTATTTATATAAGTTTTCTAGAAGTGTTATGTTTGTTAAACACAGTGAGGCAAGTGCTATGCATTTTCACAGTGTTTTAGCACTTTTATGAGAAAAATGCTAATCAATTTTGGAGTTAAATAAAACCCTGTAGATCAGGTGGCCTATTTCTGCTGGCAAATTCATATGTTTGTATGATGATCAGATTTAGTCAACCTTAATACCGCATTAATTAAGATTGTCTTTATATGTTATTTTGTGCAAATATCTTTAGGTGCAAAGGAAAACCAAGCACTCACATTTCATCAATTGGTAGCAAATATACAGCAAAGTCCATAAAGTCCATGAAAATGCCCCATGTAAAAACAAACCAAGCAGGCAACGGCTGGTGAAAGGCTTCTTGTTGCAGCAAAAGGTGGGGACACACCCACTGATGTCACCTGATGCGTTTTGCTAATTGCTTTCTCAAAGGTTGCCGTGTACAAGCTAATGCTCTCTTAAATAGTCAGTCCTTAAAGAGACACTACTGTCATATGTAATGAGTGTATAAGTACTCAAGGATTTTAAAACATTCAAAGCATCCCTTCCTGTTGCTGGGGTCCCGAATGATGTACCATAGGGGCAAAATATTAAGGATGTATTGGTACACTCAGTACAACCCCTACCAGATAGATCACAAAACTAGCTCACTGATCATGGTGGGGGATGTAATAAATGTGGACATTGAAAGTATTGCCCCAATGTTAAAATCACTAAATGTTTTAAAAATCCAGCTACAGGGAGGGATGCTTTGGTCAGGAGCTCCATCACCTGCATTACATCTGGGGTCATATACTTGGCAGAATGTAAATGTGGATGATTTTATGTGGGAAAACCAAAAAGAATATTCAAAAGAAGAACGGGTGAACATGCCAGAGCAGTTGTGAATGATGATAAAACAAATGCACCGGCTGTACATGTAATGAAGTCCAGTAATAGGTCTGAGCACACCTTTCTGATTACTGCCATAGAAAAGCCCATCCTAACAAAAAGAGGAGGTGATTATAACAACCTGCTCCTCAGGAGGGCACAATATTGGATTTTTTCTACAAAAGCTATGTACCATCCAGGATTAAATGAAAAAATAGAGAATAAGCCCTTTCCTAAAAAGTGATGAACTGCTTTTAATTTATTAGTGGGTGTGGTATTATAGGTTGTAAATATTTATACATATTATGTTGTTTATGTTGCTGGTGTTAACTGTATCCTAATTCTTTAAACAAGCATTTGTCAATGCCGAATGTTGTCGCGCTGGCATTGGCAGTGGCGGAGGTGGAGAGGCATAGCGCTGTGAGTTTGTTAATGTGTCCCAAAAGGTGATTTTGCACAGCGAGTACGCCACTGTGCAGCAGAGCTGCAGAAACGCGTTTTGGGCAGGCTGTGGAAAATGGCAGCTGGACTGTTGATAATGAGGTGTGCACAAATGCCGGTGGTGGAAATGTGGCATGAAAATTTTGCAGATTGACGAAATTACAAGGGTGTGTGGAGACTGTGCAATGCACGCTTGCAACACAGTCATTGTCTGGACTTTCGCCACCAAATTTTCAACATAGGCATTTTAGGACCTCTGCTGATGAATAGTGTCACCGTCATTTCCTGAAAGTGTCCCAAAAAGTGATTTCACACAGTGACCGTACAGTTCTGCACTGGACATGCAAAAACACATTTCAGCCAGCTGTACTGTTCATAAGGAGGTATGGAAAAATGGCAGTGATGAACAACTGGAGTGAAAGTATTACAAATTCACAAAGTCACGAGCATGTGTGCAAACTGCTCAATGTGCGCTCCTAAAACACTCATTTTATTGACTTTCATCTCTAAATTTTCAACATAGGCATTTTAGGATATCTGCTAATGAACAGTGTCACTGCCATTTTTCATAATGTGTCTCGAACACGGGCTTTCCTCAGCGACCGCACAATTGTGCGCCAGAACTGTGAAAACAGATTTTGGTCAGGATGTGAAAAATGACAGCTGTACTGTTCATTAGGAGGTGTAGAACAATGACACTGTTGAAAATGTGGAGTGAAAATATAAGTTTGCGAGGTTACGAGCGCGCATGCAAACTGCGCAATGCATGCTCGTAACACAGTCATTTTATGGAATATTGTCACCAAATTTTCAACACAGGCATTTTAGGACCTCTGCTCATGAGTAGTATCACTGTCATTTTTGTAATGTGTCCCAAACAGTGATTTTGCACAGCAACCGTGCTATTCTGCGCCAGAAGTGTGAAAACACATTTTCAGCAGGATGTGAAAAATGACAGCTGTACAATTCACAAGAAGGTGTGGTAAAATGCCAATGTTGAGAATGTAGCATGAAAATATTGCAAATGTGCTAACTTACGGCCATGTGTTGTGCAGTTGCTACGCACGCTCGTAAAACAGTCATTTTATGGAGTATTGTCACAAAATTTTTGACACAGACATTTTAGGACCTCTGCTCATGAACAGTTTCACTGTCATTTTTGTAATGTGTCCCAAACACTGAATTCGCACAGTGACTCTGCTATTCTGCGCCAGAAGTGCGAAAACACATTTCGGGGCAGGATGTGAAAAATGACAGCTGTATGGTTTACAAGAAGGTGTGGTAAAATGCCAATGCTGAGAATCTGGCATGAAAATATTGCAAATTCGCTAACTTATGAGCATGCATTGCGCAGTTGCTACGCATGCTTGTAACAGTGGCTCTGTCATTTCTTTACTCGGTCCCAAAAGGTGATTCCATGCAGTGACTGCGAAATCACCTTTCAGGCCCGAATAATGTCATGACAGTGCAAGAATTCATGAGAAGGAGTCCAAAAAACCCCATGTTGAAAATTTGAGGCCAAAATTCGCAAAAATGCCCGATATATGCATTAAAGTTGAAAAAACCCTATTCATTCGATTACACAGCTTACTGGCATTTCTTCAGTTCACGGTCGGCTTTGAAGAGTGCAGACGTGTTCCCAGTCCACAGAAGATCATCATGCCGGACTCCGCAGGTAAGTATGGGGTGAGGAGGCAGGGTGTGCAGTGGGTGGGTGCGGGTGGGAGGAGGGGGCATTGAGACTACGAGGGACCGTTTTCATTTTACAGGAAAAAAATGAAAAAAACACATTGCAGGACAGTTTTTTTTTGTAGGTGATTTGGCATGCTGGGGTGGGCTCCCAACGTGCCACCTAACTGTTTGGAGGGGGGGTATCTGTAGCCGACAGTGGATTGGGCACCCTCATTGGCACACAACACTGGGGGGAGGAGGAAGCAATGCCGACAGGGATTGGGCACCCCCGTCGGCACACAAAGAAAGCTGGGGGTCAGAGCCGAGGGGATTGGGCACCCCCCTGGGCATTCAACAACAATTGGGGATTATGCAGAGGAGGAGTGAGCCCTGTTGGCACACAAAGAAAGTGGGGGTTAACTGACAGGGGGATTGGGTACCCCCGAAGTCAGCAGTAGTTAGGTGGCCACCCATTCACTGACCATGCACATAATGGCAGTGAGCATGGCAAGAAAAGGACCATTGTATTTGACGAGCTTTGCTCAGATTGCAGCAGACCTTTCCTTAGATGTGCTCGCCACATTATGTATGCATGGTGTGGTGCTGGGCTGCAGGCTGATTGTGGAATGTGGGACGCACCTACTGGTGCATGCCCTGCATTCGCCCAACAGTGACCCCGCCTCCAAAGCTGCACTGTCCCACGATGTTGGCTGCGCAAGTGCGTCAACATAAAAATGATAGGAATGTTTTAGTTCACATGGATTTCTATCTTTTTTTACCCTCTGTATTTAGGTATTTGGGGTGTTTTTACTGTTTTCTACTGTTTAATATAGCTGCTGTTAATGGTCACTTGTACTTGTTTATGTTTTTATACAAAAATTGCATGTTTTGAAATTGTTGAGTACTTATACACTCATTACGTATAACAGTACTGTCTCTTTAAGGACTATGAGAGACATTAGCTTGTGCATGGCAACCTTTGAGAAAGCAATTAGCAAAATGCATCAGGTGACGTCAGTGGGCGTGTCCCCACCTTTTGCTGCAACAAGAAGACTTTCACCAGCCGTTGCTTGCTCGGCTTGTTTGTTTTTACATGGACATTTTCATGGACTTTATGGACTTTGCTTTATAGTTGCTAACAATTGATGAAATGTGAATGCTTGGTTTTCCTTTGCACCTAAAGATATTTGCACCAGATAAATACTTTGGCAGTTTTTGGAGCTACAGCAGTCCTGGTACTGTATAGATAGATAAATAGATAGATTATTTGTACAGCACCCATCTCCAAAGACTCTGGGTGCTGTACAATATGACCCATATAACATATACCTTTCAATAATACAAATCTAAAACTAAACTACAACAATATACAAAATATAACTAAAAGCTACAGCTCAACTAAACATCTCAAAATATACTATTTTTGTAAAACCCCTTCAGATAAAAGCTTGATTAAATAACTATGATTTGAGGCCCTTCTTAAAGGCTTCCACCATGGAAGCCTCCCTAAGATAAACAGGCAAGGAATTCCACAGGGTTGGTGCAGCGGCTGAAAACGCCCGATCACCAGAATGCCGAAGCCTAACCCTGGGAACTCCAAGGAGGCCACCCCCCAGCAGAACAGAAAGCCCGGGCCGGGTGATATGGCACAAGGAGCTCATGCAGATAGACTGGGCCCCTCTTGTGCAGGAATTTATAGGTTAACAGCCTTGGAGCTGCACATTAATGTCCCTTTAAGTAAGTGCCGGTCTCTGCCTTCTCCTGCTTTGAACTTTATTTGACCAGGCACTACTTATTCCTGGCTGCAGTCATAACCTCCCCTGCATCTTTATATGTTATGCATTTAATTGTGTTTTAATTTTGCCCACTGTACAGCACACTGAATCACAATGAAAAGAACGCTATATTAAATAAAATTGATTGATTGATTGATTGATTAAAATGCCTCTCATTTGATGTATGCTGTTTGGATATTCTGGCTTGTTTTACCCACAGGCTTATTCTATCTGGCACTCCTGAATCTCTGGCCAACCAAATGCAATTTTACAACACAGTAATTATTGCTCAGGTCATCTAATGACTTGCACCTGCATATCCCTCAGTTTCATACCAACATTGCTCACGTCCATGCGTGTCTGTTGAGGTGCGTGTCTTCCTCCCCTTGCTGTCTACTTCTCAAACAGTGAGACTACTGACATATTCCTGTTAATGGTTAATAGCTTCACCCACCATTGCACTGTCTTCTGCAGCTTATAATGTCTCTTCTTTGATCTATGCTGTTTGAATACTCGGGCTTATTTTAGCCATAAGCTTATTCTGTCTGGCACTGCTGTATCTCTGGCCAATGAAATGTAGTTTTACAACAGTAATTATTGCAACAGGTCTTCTAATGAGTTGTACCTGTAAATCCCCCAATTTCATACAACATTGCTCATGTTCATGTATGCATGTTGAGGTGCACATCTACCTCCCCTTGAGGTATGCTTCTCAAACAGCAAGTCTAAAATGAATGTTTAGAGGGATTTTTAAAGTTTCATGGAGATACTGTACTACACATAATAGACATTACTCATTACTGTGGTAATGCTGCTATGAACTTACACCGTATGTGACTTCAAGGGTCGAGTGAAGTATCAGCTTTCTTGCTCAAGGCACTTTGGAGATTTTGCAAGGACACATGGCCAACAATAAAAAGGTGTTTTGTAAGCAGGTAAGCAGTCTTGGGGCAGGACTTTCAAAGGCCAGGGAAAGACGCAGGGTGCTTGTGAAAAAAAAAAAAACAGACACAAGGAGCAGGATGCGTCACAACTTGGATCAATTCTGATTTTCAAATGGTGCTTGTGTCAAAAACAGGTCTGCATGTGCCAGACTGGCTTGTGTTATGCTTGCACCAAAAAAAAGCATGTACCATGTCAGAAAGGAGGCCTGCATCACCAAAATGGTGCACCATCCCCTTATTTGGGATTTTCAAGGAATGCAAGTCCTGTCCTTGTTTGACTTGCCATAGATGGTCTAACGGGCACTAGAGCATATAAAGAGGCCTGCAGCAGTCAGGCAGACCTGACCATGCTACTATTAAGGGTCAATGTTCCCCTGCAGGACTAGTTTAGAACATTTTGGGGGCTTAGTCTTGGCCTTTAATCTGATGTATTTTTTGACTTAGCTCACATCTTTCTCATCCTTTGCATCATTTTTGACTCAACTTGCACCATTTTTGACTCTCACTGCATCATTTTTGTTCCTGAGTTATTTTTTGACTCAGCTTGCACCATTTTGTTTGGTGCAGCTTGCCTCATTCTCATCCCTTGTGTCATTTTGTTGACACAGTGGCCCTCTTGCATCAGTCTGGGGGACTTTGTCACAGAGAACGCTTTTCTTTCAAAATATGGTGCACAGTATTTGGCACACCTAGGTCTGACACAAGGTCATTATTTGATGCAGCTTGCATTGATCTTAGGGTCCTTTGAGAATCTGGCCCCTGGTTATTTGGAGCTGCTGTTAGATTATGAGGTTCACTTGTTCGGTGTACCAGTACTATGGTGCATTCCACCAACCAGAATAGAAAATTGTGTATCCCCCAGTACTGTGCACTCAGGTGTGGGGAAGCTTTGGCTTTATTAAAGTTTGGAGCACTACACATCTTTGCATCTATGCATTACTCAGTGCCCTTTAGCTTTAATACTCCTACTGTGAGGAATGCACTTTCTTGGGCTGGTGGGGGGGGGGGGTGGCTTAAGCATGCAAAGGGGCACTCTTTTCATCCAGGGATGGGCCATCATCCCTGCTGCTATACTGCCAAGTGGGTGACCACAGGTAGAGGTGCAGCCTGGGGGTGCCATAAATAGGGTTAAGATGCCAGCTGGGCTCTGGAACAGTTTGGACATAACTCTGCATGCCCACGCTCCCTTGAGCTTCTTGCAAGCCAACCTCTGGGGAAAGATGTATGAAAAACAGCCCCACAGCCAGGCCTAATGAAGAGCCCCTGGCGCCGTAGCACAGACCCGTTCCAGGACCCACAGACCCCAACGCAACATGGCTAGTGTAGGAAATGAGTGGAACCCCTCCTTCCCTACCGGGGGGTAAACCGAGGCACTATGGAGATATGGGGCTGCCAGTACCTGGAGGTTGGGCAGAGCCATAGGATACCTTAGGAGAGCTTGGAAGGAAAGGCTGGCTGTGGTGATGACAGGGGCTTTAAACAAAAAGTTAAAAAAAAGAGGAATGCACTTTCTTACTGCCTGAAATTCTTGAATAATTTATTGCACTTTAAAGAGCACCAACTGTGCTCATTTCGCAGATCTTCCAGAAGCCCCACACCAGTAGCTTACCTGCTCCCGTGTTGTAAAAGTCATTTTTCTGAATTTTGCTTTTTTTGCTGTCTGATGAGTCCTGTTAGTTGATCAGTGGCTGTGATAGGACACCTGTGGCCCTATAAAATATAAAAAGAATTTAAACTGTGCTCCTATTCATAGCAATGGCGCATGCCACCACGCTGTATGAGCTAATACCTCACAAAACATTGGAATGTCGGGGTTGCACGGGGTGAAGCGTTTCTTAGTCAGGACCAGGAAAGAAAAGAGATTGGTCTGCAAGCAAGGATTTATGATCCCTTCCCCTCCAAAATATGCAAACAGCAAAGTCTGGAAAATGGCTTTTCCAGCTTCGGTGCAAGTAAGCTACTGGTGGGGGGACTTCTGGAAAGCACCGAAAATGTTGCTCTTTAAAGTCATTAGTGAATATCAGGAGAGGCATATGAAGTTTTAGCTTTATGGGGTGGTGAGAGAGTAAGGTAGTGTGTCTGTTTGGGGTATATAATGTTTGAGATACATAGGACTGAAAATCAGAGTTGCATTGAGTCCTTACCATAAACGCTACTATGGCTTCTGTAATATCAATTATCTACTCATTAGCACAGATCTTTCCAGGTGCCATCATTCTCTCTTTCTCTCTGATTAATTATTTAAAATCCATGACTACACCAGTGAGATGTGTTAGCAGGCTTCATGGGTAAGTAATATAGCTGCTATGAGCTGTTAAAGGTCTGAAAGGGAGTTGGAACCACGCCACTAAAATGACAAACATATCTCTCTCTTTAGTAGTGTGACTTGAAGAAACAGATTAAAACACATGTGGAGCCCTGTCTGATTGCAGAGATTTCTCAGAATAAGAATTCAACACCTGTGCTGTTGAGTGTCTAGCCTTTTAGGACAGTTTCTTCTTCATATCAGACAGAATCGGGGCATTGGCGCAGCGAGGGTGGGGCAGTTGCACGAGATGCCCTGAGAGCAATCAGAAACATTCTCTATTCTTCAAAGACTCTCACAGCATTCCAGTTTCTGGAGTGCAGTGGAAGTCTACTAAATATATCACTTTTTTTCTCAGGGCAATAAATAGAATCTAGCATGTGGTCCAGAATTTGGAGACAGTGTGCTCTAGTGGTTAGAGCACCTAATTGGGAACTAAGAGATCCTGGATCTAAACCCCAACAGAGCCAAATACTCACTGTGTGACCTTGGGAAAGTCACTTAACCTCCCAGTGCTCCTGTCTACCCAGCTACAGAAATGGGTGGAATCAGAACCCCACAAGAAACAAGATGTTGAACCTTAGCTGGTCTATCCTAGGTAAATAAACTGCTAAACAAGTCAGGCCCCATAGCTCTGAATAGTGGGGAAGCTCTGTCATGCTGTGAACCTTGGTTTGTGTCACACACCTAGGATGTCAGGGAGCAGAGTTCAGCAGGTAGGCTCAGAGTATCTAGAGAACACTGTTCTCAAGGGGGTGGTCAGCTGCACACTGCTCTTCAGTGGCAAGTGATGGTGGCCCTGTGGTGGTGCCCTTAATGTTGTTGGGGACGACACTGCGTTAGGCATCCCCCTGCCTGGTCACCATGCACGGGCCCACTAACTACAAGGAAAAGGTGTCAGGGTACATGATGGCAAAATCCCTTATTGGCAGTGTGATGACAGCAGTTTCTCTGCCCATGACCACTGGGCACGCTGAGCACACTGACAGGTCTGCTCTCCCAGGGCTATTGGTGCAGCAATCTCTTGAAGCACAGGAGTACACTGTTGAGTAAGGGTCTCCAGCTGAAAAGTGGTCATCTACCTAGTGGGGATAAGCTGGGGGCAAGGCACCATTGCTAGGTGATGGAGCAGAATCAGGTAAACAGAGTTCTGGGACAGGAACTGGAAGTCAGTGTACTGATTGTAAGGTAGAATAAGGAAAGGAAGAAATGATTTATTTATTTATTACAAGTCAGATTTACAACTTTTGAGTCAGACACTCATTTACAAAGGTACCTCGTCGCAGGGAGGGCAGACAACATGACAGTAAAAAAAAAACAGTGCAGGTTACAACAGTGGATAACATTACAGGTGCAGTGAGGAACATTTAACATTGAATACACTTAAGTTACATAAATTGTAGTTTGCATGTTACTTAGGTTACACAATGTTTCAAGCTGAAGTTACAGAACAGAATATAGAGGGTCCGCAGAGAGGACAAAGGGTTATATCCCTGTTTGGACCTAGTGAGGAAGGAGTGGGTTTGGGCAAAAGGGGTAGGCAGTCAAGTGGACATTGTCGTGCCAGGGGCAAGGTGGGCAGGTACCTCAGGTCACAACAGGGGTTAGTTGCACCTGCAACAGCGAGCATTAAAGATGTGATTCCAAAGTAATGTTTTGAAGGGGCCGATTTTGGTCAGGTTGGAGATGCAGCTAGGGAGTGAGTTGAACCAGATGGGGGCTCAGTGGAGGAACGATCTCTGGGCAAGAGAGGTTTTGGTTCTGTGCACCTGGAAGGTGGCCTTAACAGAGCTACGGGTGGTGACGGACGAGGACGACCACTGTAGGGAGGTGGAGACCCCTGGGGGGAGAGTCCGAGCAAGGATTTCTTGGCAATTAGGCAGGTCTGGTAGAGCAGTCGCTCCTCAAAGTTGAATGGATTGCTGGTAGAATAGAGTAGGCAGGTGTGAGTGAGGCACCGGCCAGGAGCCTGCAGGCCTTATTGATGGAGACATTAATTTTTTTATTAAATTAAAAACAGTAAATAAAAATGTGATATAGAATTCATTCTATAAGTGAGCAGATCTAAGTGAATCACAAATGGCAAAGCCAAAAGTGAGTTATGAAAGGTGATGCTCACTAATAAGTTATTACTAATAAGTTATTACTAAAGGCAATGCCAAGAACTACTTTGAAATCATGAGTGAGTTATGAAAGACGACTGGAGTAAATTATTAGAAAAGGGTACAGCAAAAGTAAGTTAATATGAAAGATTATGTTCACAAGTGAGTTATTATGAAAGGATATGTTGCAAGTAAGATATTACGAAAGGCCATTCTAAGAGTGAGTTATGAAAGGCCATGCCAAGTGTTAGTGAGTTAATAGAAATGATTAGGTTCTTGAGTGAGTTATTATGAATGGCTATGTTCACAAGTGAATTTTTTTTTCATTTCTGTTTCTACTCTTTAGAAAAGTTGCAAAAAAATGAACAGAATTTGCTCTGTAATATTGGCTTTTTTTAATGTCTGAAACACTTACCCAGTTATTATAACAAATAATGCTTGTGCAAAGTTTGTTTTATGAGGATTTTACACACACCTTTGGTGTGTGATAATCTCTTAAACCCCTTGAGCTTCGCTCTTGGGGTTTATGGATTATCACACACCTTGTGTGTGTGAAAAATCCTCATAACACATACCTGCACAGCCATTATTCTTTATGTTAAGAAAGACTATGTTCACGAGTGGGTTATATTAGCAATAAGCTATGATGGGGTGTGTGTTGCTGTCTGATAAATGCTTGACCTGGAGTGTGTTGTGAGGCACAAGACACTTATGCTGAGTGCCTTCAGCTCCTGGCTGTGGAGTGCATTTATCAGACACACAACCCACTCCCTGAAGTGGCTTACTGTGCTTATAAAATGGGTTCTACAGTAATATATTTTTATAATTAAACAAATTTTGAAAAAAAATCAAAAGATTTAAAAAAAAGTGTTGTTTCTTGTGTTTTGATTTAAAGTAGTCCTTACTGTTGCAGTGCTGTGGTATGTTTCTGCCAGAAGAGGATGCTTGGTGCTATGCAAAGGGCTGCTTCATTTCTCTTTACAGGCTCCCTCCAACCTCTTGGCTAAATGTTGTTTGCCGCCTACCAAAAGTGCTGTGCTTTTTTTCTCTTTCCCTTTCCAGGATCCCCTGCCTCTAATCTAAAATGTGTTTGCCACCTGCCAGGGCAATGAATGTGCTGAGGAGTGGCAAGGAGTGACACAAAAAGCTGGGGACTTGATCCACAAGTCAGTGGTTCCCACAGCCAACTCTGTAGCCTACAGTTTGTTTGTTTGTATGTAATATATGTATATAATACTACTCGAAGTTGGTGCATTCAGTGGCTTCGGGAGACTGACTTCTGGGTTCACCGATCGGAGCATTGGCGTCTGGTGGAAGATCTCACGTCTGACAGACTATAAAGAAATTCAGAAGGTGTTTTTTTATATAAATATCAACATGAATTTAGTACTGGGACTGTGGAATTTAAGGATGCAGTGGGCAGGTGGGCAGGTGGCTGTAATAGACCTGATCCCTACTGGCAGCCTGTGACACTGCAGGAACTTGGGGCTTGGAATGGAAGCAGCGACAGTGCAGCAACTTGAGGACCATATATAAGAGGCCTGCAATGAAAAAAATGTCAAACTAAATGGTAAAACAGCTTACTTATTCTAAAAAAAAGTGTTTTAAATGTTAATGCATTTGAGAGGTGTAAGGTGGGGATGGGTATTTTTAAAGGTGGCTGGAAATGTTATTTTTGGGTTAGAGCATGTTATGGGTATTGTTTTTTTTTACAGCACTTACATGGCTACCAGACTTTTTTTTTAAAGTTTCTGACAGGCATGGATATTTGGGATGTGCTGTGTCCTGGTTGCCAGAAAAGTGCCAGCTGCAGGGTTGTTGCTCTATAAATGCATGACTGGGGATGGTTCCTGACCAACCAGGATGCAGTGATTTCCATATCCATTTTATAATATGACATGGCATGCCACAAGGCCACGTTGTGAGGGAATTACTATAAAAGGCCATCCCACAAATAAGTTATTATGAAAGGCCATGCCACGATTGAGTTATTATGAAAGACTACATTCACGAGTGAGTTACTCGGAATGCCATGCCATAAGTGAGTGCCATGCTTAAACAGGTAATGACACTGTACCCTGTTTATCCTTTCAGATACTTAAAAGTTTCTATCAGAGTAGCCAGCTCGCCCACCATGAGGAGGACACTATCAGACCAGCATGGGGTTGGGAGCCATCTTGTTGTTTTAGACTCCTCCTGCCTCCCCGATTCTCTAGCCAACCCTCAGCATTGTTCACCAGGAGCTACTTTAGAGAACTTTGCTTCTGCAATTGATTGCTTAACACCTGTCTGGAGGAGGGACAACTCAGTAGATAGCTCGTCCACTATGAGGAAGATGCCATCAGACCAGCCCAGGGGTCATGAGCTATACTGTTGTTTTAGGCTCCCCCTGCTTTCCCAATTTGCCAGCCGACTATCAACATTAAACACCAGGAGCTGCTTTACAGACTTTTGTTGTTGCATCCAATTACAGCGCTTAGCACTTGTCTAGAGGAAGGATTTAATAGGAGCAACTGTGAAGCCAGCTCAGTAGCTAGCTTACCCACCATAAGAAGGAAGGAAGCCATTGTTCATTCTATTTAACTGGTGACTGTCTCTAGGGTGTGCTGTCTAAGCAACTGTGGCTTTTATATTGTGTACTGCCTGACATCTGTATTGGGTCTTGCCTAGGTGGGGTTAGGAGTGGTTTATTATTTTCATTTAGTTCTGCCTTTTAGTAGTGATCCACCTCATAATTACAGAAGCCTAGCTATATTATGAGCAGCTTCCAATTCTGTTTTGTGTAGTGTATGTCTACCCAAGAGAGTTTTATTAATTGTAACTTGTACTATCTATCAATAGTCCTAATGGCTACCTACTATTTTCTATCCCCTTACCCTTTATTTGCTCTGCTTTCTCTTACTGTTAGCTCTGCCTCCACTGCGTATCCACCGTGTGTCTGGTGCTTTTGCTCCTCTTACCTTTCCTCTTCTCCCTTCACCAGCACTCTAACTTTAGTAACCCCCGAACTACCTACTCTAACCTTGAAGCTTTGTGGTGCTCTCTCCTTTCCTCTCTTCCTATTTGCTGTCACTCTGTTGCTTTCCCCATCCCTGCTCCAGCTTCTCACGTAAGGTTTTATCATTACTGTCCTGCTTGTCCTTTCAGGTAACGTTGAATGTAACCCTGGTCCCCCTTCTGCCTCACCTACACCATCCTGCCTAAGGGTCTTAGCATTTTTCATCCCAATCGAGAAGCTTCCTCCCCAAGCTTGAACAGTTTAGGCTTTTGATCCAGCAAACTAATCTGGATGTCCTAGTCATTGCTGAATCCTGGCTGTCTGCCAAGGTCAGTGATAATTGCATCTCTGTCTTTGGCTATGTACTTACCTGGCTGGATCTGGGAGAAGGGGATGTGGGGTACTAATGTATGTGAAAGAAGGTGGGCCCTTGCTAGAGAGTGGCATCAAACTGGCTGATGAGGGGGTCCCTGAGATAAGGCAGCCAATATTTACAAGCAGTAGGGTCAAGAAAAGGCTGGTGACCCTAAAGATAGATGAGGGCCTGGGACCAGATGGGTCCATCTGAGGATACTCAGGGAACTGAACAAGAGGGGAACTACAGACCTGTCAGTCTGACCTCCATTGTAGGGAAACTGATGGAGTCACTGATCAAAGAAGACCCCGTGGATTACCTGGAGAGCAATAGTCTCCAGGATAGTAAACAGCATGGATTTGTGGTAGGGAGTGAAGTGTTACCTGTGTACAGCCAGGGAGAGGAAAGGGCACTCTGTACCAGGGCTTTTAACAATTGGTTGAAGGCATGGTGCATGGAGGAAACTTCTGCTACACTGGGGACTGAAGCCCAACCTGGGAGTATATGGGCTTCTATAGGGGAGAGAAACTGCATCCTTTCAGAAATGGGACCACTGTCCTTAGTGGGAGGTTTAAATGCTACTTGGAGAAGCATTTAAATTAGCTGGGGGCGACTGTAAAATCAAGGGAGGCAACCACTATCCCCCAGATGATGAAGCAGCAAGGAGGTAGGGAGGGACAGTGGGGAAGAAGTTCCCCAAGAGCAGAGGTGCAAAAATACAGGGGTAAGGACAAGGTAGAAGATAAGAGAGTATAAACCATGACGTGGGTCGGGGGAGCTTCAGGGAACAGCACAAGCAGGAGGGAGGGAAAAGCAGGGAAGCAGGCAGGGAGGGAGTAAGGTATGGAGAGCCATGTACACCAATGTAAGGAGTCTGGGAAATACAATTCTAGACCTGGAGAACATCATGGCAGAGGTTAGCATGGATTTGGTGACCATACTAGAGTTGTGGTGCACAGCCAGCCATGACTGGTAGATATTGTAGCCATACCAGGCTACTCTCTGTTCAGGAGAGACAAGGAAGGGAGGCAGGAGGAGGAGTTATACTATATGTGTGGAAGGGACACAAAGCTACAGAAGAACAGGTGCACTTGGAAGAAAAAGAATGGCTAGAGCCGCTGTGGGTCATCCTGGAGACAGGTGTTGGGGCCACAATCCATACAGGGGTGGTATACAGACCTTAAACACGGGGAAAGGAGTTGGATAAGGCCCTTGGGGAAGTCATCATCAGGATGGCAAATAAGGGGGAGGTGCTACTAGCTGGTGACTTTGGCCAAATGGTTATCTCAAGTGGCATCTCTACTAATGCCCTCTTTCAAACATGTGCAATTCCCAATAGTTACATTTTTGATATCCTTATTACAGTAAGAGAGCTAATGGAAGAGGAAGGTTCAGGTACTGTTAAAGGGTTTCTGCTGGCTCTTGGCAAGGAGAAGACCTTTGACAAGGTTACCCCTTAGTATTCATTTGAGGTTCTTGGGGCTTACGGTATGCCAGATACATTTGTGCTTTGGATCTCAGTACTGTATAGTCAAGTTGTTACCAATCTATCAGTGGCTGCTTGGTGGATAGGATCAGTGTATGCAGAGTGGTGCAGCAGGAGTGTCTGCTAAGCCCCTTACTTGACATCTGTCACTACTGAACTCAGTTCTTTGAATGATTCAAGTTTGTAACAATATTGGTGGGGTGCCTTTACATCCCGACTTATCCCAACTGAAAAAGCTGGCATATGCAGACAACTTCTGCATAGTGACCAATGAAATGGCTTAAGGCCTAGCTGTTCAAAACATCCTGTAGAAAATACTTCAAAATAGCTGGGGCTAAAATTAACTACACTGAAAGCAAAGCCATATACATTGGCAGTCTCCCCCCTCCCTCAAAATTTCAGGTAAATAAATTTGCAGGAATACAAATTATAGATATTGGCCTGAGGACACTAGAGGTTCAGTTTGGTCAAAGGGAATATAGGCATGCAGAATTGGGAGAGTACACTCAATGTGGTTTTGGTTAAGTTATCAGTATGGAAGAATCGATTCTTATCAAAAAATTAAATTTTTTTTTAATGAACCCTTCTTGCTTCCATGTTTCTTTGCATCTTAGGTTCCCCTCTCCACTGGCAGGTTTAGAGACTAGTCTATATTGTCTCTTCTATCTGGCATTATGGGGAAGTCACCTCAACCCTGTTAAATGGGAAATCAGTTGCAAGAATGTATACCAGAGGGAGGTCTGCATATGATGAACCCCATAGCTTTTTTCAGTGTGTGTTTATCTTACCCACAGTAACATTGCCCCAACAGTCCAACAGTATTACAGAAAGATAAAAGCTGGGTAGGTCTGATTGGAAAATGTATTTATAATGGCTGGTTGGTAGAGGGGAACCCTGATGCTCCTTAATTTTAGTAGAGGACTTTATATACCAGAGTACATTAGACATGCAGTGATTAAGCTTAGACAGCGACATGTCACCCTCACGTAGGTGATGTTCCTACCTAGCAAAAGCCTATATAAATCTGTTGTGGACTCATATTTCTCAGTTCTGATAATCTTTCTGGGATGCCCACTCTGGAGTGAGTCGGAGGTGTTGTAGCAGTTGTCAGATGGGCGAATACCACCATGTATGTGAGATATCATGTGGCTTTGCACCCATGGCAAATTATGTGTGATGGGTTCCGTTAAGCTTAACAGTTTAGAGGAATGCAACTGTCCAAGACCTTCATGCCCATAGGTTCTCAAAACACAGAAATATTTTTCCATTTGACTGCCCTTTCACGAGAGACTTTTTGTCTGCCTTAGCCAGAGCAGGTAATGAACCTGTGTTCTCTACAGTAACGTACTTTAGTGTTGTGCTTGGAGTGCAGTATGTCATCCAATATGGAACAAGTTCAAAAGCAGTGCCTTAAGCCTAATATTTGCCACAGGCAAATACTATCTGTTGCAGGCACGGTCTGCTTCCACGCTTCAGAAAAAGCAACTTACACAACTTGAAGCGATATGCAATGTTACTAAATTCCTAAAAAGAAAATGTAATTTGGAATTTACCCATTTACAATGTAAATATTTTGGAACTTATGGGCAAACTGTATGTGGCTAGCCATGCAAAAAAGGTACTCTAGCACTTGATGTAGTTTTGTGTGTTTGCCCACTAGTTGTTGTACTGACAGAATTACTTTTGCTTTACTGATTTTTACTTCTTGCTCCTTTTTGGTTTTCATGTACAATATTAGTGTGGTAGTGGCCTTATGATTTCACTGTACATATTTACACTGTTTTGCATGATTTTCTTCATTTCAGTAAAATTCCACTACTCTTGTTGAGGGGATGCTGTTGTACCATTTGGCACGATGGTGGACCCTGGAGTGGACCAGGGGGAAGCAGAGGAGGAGAAGCCAGGGCATTGGAGTCTACCTGCCTGTCTGTCCCAAGTCAATGTATTTGGAAGAGAAACACAATGTTGAGATGGAGACTGAGCTAGAAAGAAAAGGTATAGAAAATAAACTTTTGGTGGCGGGGACACTTTAGGCAACACAACTTCAGGATAAGAAAACATTTCTGATGTCTCTTATGGAAGAAAAAAAGGCTATGGTAATACAAGAAAAAGTGCAGCGAGAGCAGGAGAAAAGAAAGTATTTGATGTTTAAACAGCCTATAGATGCCCTCCTCACAGATTTTCAATTATGCTCTGATTTTGTGGACCTACTGGAGATTTCAATACCAAAGGGAAAAAAGGACTGCAACAAATGCTGGTCCAGCTTCTTGGTGGCAGAGGGAATCCAGATGACCAGTGGGTTGAAAGCAAACACAGAACGTGGGCAGTTACTGGACTCCCAGAGAAAGCTCTAATGGTGGCGGGATGAGTAAGAGTGCTGAATAACATAGACTGCATACCTACTGTCCCAGATGGTCATGGCAGGAGTTGCTGTCAGTGCCCAGAAAATGGCAGGCAGATCAGCTGTATGGGAAAGATCAAAGGAAATGGCCAGCCCAACATCCAGCTCAGTAACAGCTGATCACACTGTTTCAATGGTGGAAAGTGAAGTTGTGGAAGAAAGCGACCCAGACAGAATGGCACAAACAATGCAGGTATACTGTATACAGTATCTCAGCCAGTTGAAACCCAGCTATTCACTGAAAGAGCTATACAGAACAAGGGTGCTGAATCACCATTTTGACTGCAGAACTTGCTGATTTGGCTGCATTGAGAAGAGCTAATTTTTCAAAGATTGTCGGGTTGTGTCCAAGAAATTTAGAGACTTAGGATTTTAATTACAGGATAGCAGAGGCTATGAGTTTCCAGGTGCACCAGAAATCCAGAAAGCACTACAGCTGTGGAGTAGCACACTGGCAAATATATTTTGGCTTATATATATATATAGGCTATATCTGGTATGCCTTTCTGACTAGCCAGTAATTACTCTGGGTATTTGTTTTTTATTGTGGTGGTGAGCTCTGCACTTGGAGTTTCTTCTCCTTTTTTGTTCCGTATTTCATGTACATGTATTATGGAGTGAAATGGAGTGAGGCGAGTTCATGTCAGGCTGAAAAACAGCTGATACATGGACTTTCGGGAACAGAGAGAGCTGGAGCCAGAGTTGGGCAAGTGGAAAGGTCAGAAGGATATCTACACATGGGACATGTCAATAACCAAGAACGAGGACTCAAATTTATGAACATAATAATTACGAAACATATATCTATGGCTATTTAGCTAATGGTTCAATTGTTTGAATATCAAAGAAGCTGGTGATGTGAAGCTGGCAGTTCAGTGTATTATCACTGGTTTCAAAATATGGTGCCAAAACAAACTAAAGTAATTAAAAGGAAAGAAAGAATTGAAAAGAGTTAAATTATAGAAAAGGGACAGAACTTTAATTGGGAAATCAAGCTGATGTTACAGACTTAAATGCTAATATATGGGCTGCTTGTTTTTATTTATTTTTTTTTATTTTCAATAAAAAAGTTTTAGATTACTTTTTACTTAAGATTAATGAGTGCTGAGTTTAAATGCAAATTGTGTGTCCTTATCCAATTAGAAACGTGGAATTTCAGAGCCATTTGATGATGTAGTATAAAGGACATCATGGCTGTAGTGTGCCTTAGAATGCCAACAGCATACATGGAGGAAAGCCATCTCTCAGCATTAGGAAGCAAAGCCTGCCTCTTTTTTTTCCACCACCTGACAAACCTTTACTTGGCAGCTACATTTGCGAGTAAACAGCTCATACTACTTTATAAATTTAATCTTTAGCACTTTTCTCCTGACAGCAACTGAACATCATGGGTAATAGCAAATGGAATTGGTCCCCTGTTCTCTCTGGCATTTCGGAAGAAAGCCAGAGTCACACTTTTTTGCCATCAGGAATTAAAGTAAGTTTTTAATTAATTATTAGTTGTTCTTGCTTTTGTTTGTTACTAAACATAGTCTTGTATATATTTGTATATGTATTTTAAAGTAATCCTTTTGGTTGTGTTTATAACTTGGTTTTCTGACAGCATGATTATAGTGTTTGACCTCTCTGTGGGTATACTGTTATAGTCCATTTTGTTTCATTAACAGGCCATATTGGTTGAGTGTACTAGTCTGACTGATCTCATCTGGTAGCTAAAATGTTCCCCGTATTCAAGAGCATTTAGGCAAGCAAGAGCCATTTCAAGTTCTTTCAACCTGGTGGAGTGTTTTACAGAACTATTTTATAAAATGTTAGAACTCTGTGAACCTAAACAAGGTGAAGTTAATAAATTTACTGAGGAACTGATTCTACATGGACCTGTTTGAAGAACCTTACCTCTTTATGAACAGTCAATTTGGCTACAGCATCGACAGGTAGCATCACCACTTATCTCTAAAAATTTTGACATAGCCTTGTTTAAATCAATTGCTTTGCATCTGCACTGTATATTGTTATAGCTTGACTTCTGAATTTTATTTTATCCTTCTTTTTGAAATGCTATCTTAGGAGTTTTTCTGATATAATGGCAGGAAAGAAAAAAGCAACTTTAGCTCATATGGGAGGTAAAATTACTGATAAAGTTAATCTGTGACAGGGTTGAATAAGACCAAGTCCAGTTTGTTACATATAAAGAGTTAAACTCAAGGATCTCTTATGTCCTCTCCTTTTTCTGTCTCTTGTCTCTGGCTGGCCAACCAAATGTTCTCATGAGACCTAGGAACTGATCACTCCCACAGTCTCATGATTCTCTGCCTCTTACTATCGCTTTGCCTTCACTTGCTGTTTTTGTCTTTTCTTTCCCCTTGCGTATTTACATTTATAAAAATATATGTGAATTTTTGTGTGAAACTGTAAGTGATACTGGGATCCCTAAGTTTGAAACTGTATATAGTTATACTGTTGAAACAATTGCAAAAAGCTATTTGGAAATTAGGGGGTTCATACTGAGGTCATTTAGGAAAAACTGGAGGCAGAGATGCTCATAATGTTTTCCATCCAATGTCTCTTATCAATGAGAAGAACTCCTATTGGGCAGAAACTTATTGAGTCTATTTTTAAAAATCATCTTGTTTTTGCTAATGATTATCTCCAGTGGAAGGGCATTCCAGGCTCCTACCACCCTTTGTGAAAAGAAGTATTTCCAGTTGTTGGTGTTATACTTACACCTATGTAATTGGAGCAGGTGCCCCTGGTTTCTATCTTATCCTGTTTATAAGAAAAACCCATCCCCATAATCAGATAGGGGTCATTTATGACATCCCATAAAAGCAACATGTCCCCCCTGTATCACCTTTGCTCCAGTGACATTAATTGTAGTGTCTCGAGATGATTCTGATATGCCATGCCCCTAAGTCCATGAATTTGTTTGGTAAACCATCTTTGCATTGCTTTTAGGTGTACTATATCTGTTTTTTTATACGGTGTCCAGAATTATGAGCATAGATACATAGATACATAGACATTGTCGGCAGATAAGGGCCTATGGCTCACCCAGTCTGCCCATTTGAGCTTGTAAGTTCAGTTTATGTTTTCCTAGAAGTCTGTTGCCCCTTAACCCTGACCTCCAGAATTCCTTTATGTCTATCCCATGCATTCTTAAATCCCATGATTGTTTCAGCCCCCACCACTTCCTCTAGCAGGGTGTTCCACTTGTCCACCACCCGTTCTGTGAAGAAATTCTTCCTCACGTTTCCTCTGAATCATCCTCCCTCCAACTTCATCCCATGCCCTCTAATCCTGGAACATCTTTTTCGCTTAAAAATAGTGTATTCATGCACCCTGTTCCTCCCTGTAAGATACTTGGTATGTCTCTATCATATCCCCTCTCTCCCTCCTCTTCTCCAGGGAGTACATGTTCAGTTCCTTCAACCTGTCTTCATAGGACTTGTGATGCAATCCATGCACCATCTTTGTTGCCCTCCTCTGAACCTTCTCTACCCTGTCTATGTCCTTACATAGGTAAGGTCTCCAAAACTGTACATTGTACTCCTGGTGGGGCTTCACTAGTGTCTTGTATAGTGGAATTATGACCTCCCTTTTCCTGCTGGTGCATCCCAGCATCCTATTTGCTTTACCTGCTGCCTTGTCACACTGTTTCCCTACCTTGAGGTCATTAGAGATGAAAACCCCAAGATCCCTTTCCTGCTTGGTGCATGCTATATCCTCACCCTCCAACTGATATATTGTGCCAGGGTTTTTGTGCCCCATATGCATTATCTTGCACTTCTTTGCATTGAATTTCAACTGCCAAACCCCTGACCATTCTTCAGGTTTCTGCAGGTCCCTTTTCATTCTGTAAATACCCTCTGGTGTATCTACTCTGTTACAGAGCTTTGTGTCATCAGCGAACAGTGAAATTCTGCCTTCTAGGTCCTGCGCAATGTCACTGATGAAAATGTTGAATAGGACCGGTCCCAGCACTGATCCCTGTGGTACTCCACTGGTCACTCTTCCCTCTGTGGAGTGACAGCCATTAACCACCACCCTCTGTGTCCTGCTGCCCAGCCAGTTACCTACCCACCACACTACTATCCTGCCCACACCCATATTCCCCAGTTTGTGTAATAGTCTTCTATGTGGCACAGTGTCAAAGGCCTTGCTGAAGTCCAGATAGGCCATGTCCACTGCCCTCCCCTGATCCACCTCCCTAGTCACCCAGTCAAAAAGTCAACGAGGCTGGTCTGACATGACCTACCCCTTGTGAAACCATGCTGCCTTGGGTCCTGTAGTCCATCGACAACCAGGTGTTCCACCAATCTCTCTTTCAGTAGTGCTTCCATGATCTTCCCCACTACCGAGGTGAGGCTGACTGGTCTGTAGTTCCCCGCTTCCTCTTTGTTCCCACTTTTGTATAAGGGGACTACATCTGCTATCCTCCAGTCTTTGGGTACCTCCCCTGTTTCCAGTGATCGGCTAAACAGGATAGCCAGAGGTTCAGCCACCACCTCTCTTAGTTCTTTAAGGACCCTGGGGTGCCCCCATCTGGCCCCATTGCTTTATCAACTCTTATTACTTCCAGTTCCTGCAGGACCCTTTCTCGTGTAAAGGGACTTGTGTCCATTTCTGCACCATTCTCATCCCTTGTACTCCCTTCAGACCCATTACCCTCCTCTTCCTCAATAAAGACTGAGCAGAAATACCTGCTCAATATGTCAGATTTACTGTTGTCATCCTCCATGTGGCCCCCATCCTCCCCCTTCAGTCTTACTATCCCTCCCTTTGCCTTTCTTTTTTCACTTATGTACCTGTAAAAGGTTTTGTCCCCTCTACCCACTGATTTTGGAATGTGTTCTTCTGTCTGAGCTTTGGCTTCCCTTACTGACCTCCCTGCCTCCCTCTGCTTCTCCTGGTACTTCTCCCTATCCCCTTCTGCCTGTGTCTTCTTGTATTGCCTGAATGCAATCTTTTAGGCTTTCACTTTCTTTGCTACCTCTTTGGAAAACCATAATGGTCTCCTCTTCCTTTTCCTCTTGCTAACCTGCTTAATGCATAATTCTGTTGCTCTTGTAATCCCCATTTTAAATACTGCCCACTGTTCCTCAACCCCTGATTCCTGCCCATTCCCTTAATGCCTCTTTCAAGTATCTCCCATTTTCCCAAAGTCTGCCCCTAAAATCCAGGATCGTGTTTTTGTGTGGTTTGGTTCTGCTCTTTCTGTGATTTCAAACCACAATGACTGGTGGTCACTGTTCCCCAGGTGCTCCCCACTGTTACCCCCATCACACTGTCCCTGTTTGTGAGCACAAGGTCCAGTATTGCCTTCTGCCAAGTTGATTCCATGACCAGTTGCTTGAGAAGGCACCCTGAAGGGAGTCCAGGATAAATCTGCTCCTAGTTGATGCTGCTGCTGGGATGCTCCAGTCCACGTCTGGAATATTGAAGTCTCCAACCAGTACTACCTCACCCTTGTCTGCCATCCTTTGAATGGCTAGCATCAGCTCTCTATCTGTTTCTTCCTCCTGGGCTGGTGGTCTATAGACCACATCTGTGTGGATGGCTGGCCCCATTT
The DNA here is from genome assembly GCA_016271365.2 of Neoceratodus forsteri. Classification (NCBI taxonomy): domain Eukaryota; kingdom Metazoa; phylum Chordata; order Ceratodontiformes; family Ceratodontidae; genus Neoceratodus; species Neoceratodus forsteri. The sequence goes on from CM028131.1 coordinate 234,305,088, forward strand.
TCCTTTCCCGCTTAACCCACAGTATCTCTCCCCCATTTTGTTCCTTCTGGATCTCTGTGGCTCTTATGTCATTCTTCACATACAGTGCCACTCCTCCTCCCTTCCTGCTTGCCCTGTCTCTTCTGAATATGTTGTAGCAGGTATGGCCATCTCCCAGTCATGGTTATCATTACACCAGGTTTCAGTGATGGCCACAATGTCCAGGTCTGACTGCACCATGACAGCCTCCAGATCTTCCATCTTGTTGCTAAGGCTCCTGGCATTTGCACACATGGCTTTCCATGATTTGACCTCCCTAGACTGTTTTGTTGTTCTACTCCAATCCCTTCCTTGGTTGTCCTTTATCCCTGGTTCTCCTTGCTGTCTGCCCCTCTGCTGAATTATCTATATGTGGCCTGACATATGCCCTGTAAAGTACCTTTGTATCCCTTGAGGCTATGTTTCTTTTTATATTCCATATAATTCTGTTAGCTGTTCCTATAACCTCATTTGTTTGTTTAGAGAAGCTTAGGTCATTAGTAATAACGACTCCCAGGTCTTTTTCTATTTTTGTGATAGTTAACAGTATATTCACTAGGGTATATTGATACTTGTTATTTATTTGACCTATGTGCATGATTTTAATATTTTCAGTGTTTAATTTCATGCCCCAGGTTTTGATCCAGTTATTGATATTATCCAGATCTTTTTGAAGTGAGTTAATGCTTTCAGGTGTATCACATTTACCCCCCAGTTTGAGGTCATCTGTAAATTTTATGTTATCATTATTTATGTTAACAATTAGATCTGCCACAAAAACCTGAAAACTGTAGGGACCCAGCACTGACCCCTGAGGGATCCCACTTGTCACTGCAGATGTTTCTGAGTGTAGGCCATTTATTATAACTCTCTGTGTTATTTCCTCTAGTCAGTTTTGAATCCAGTTGGTATAGAGTGTTTCAACCTTCCTTCTTTTAAGTTTAACTATGTGGTCATGTGGTACTTTGTCAAAAGCTTTGCTGAAATCAATAAAAAATAATATCATGGGGTGTTTTACAGTCCAATTGTTTACTAACTTGTTCATAAAAACAAAGAAGATTGGTTACATAAAATCTGTTTTTCACAAAGCCATGCTGGGAATCATCAACATTTCCAAGCTGCGTTCAGTTTTGTCTTTTGGAATACCCTCCAGCACTTTACCAATTAGATATGTAAGGCTGATAGGCCTATAGTTCTCAGCTTTTGATTTATCATCTTTTTTGAAGATAGGTGTGATGTTTGCAGTTTTCCAGTCCTTGGGTACAACTCCAGTGTTTAGTCCTTCCTCAAAAAGTGTTTTTTAAAGGGTATAGTAAATGTTTTGATATTAATTTGATCATTTTGCCCATGATGTTATCAGGGCCTGGGGAACGATCTTCCTTAATTTATTGATCTTTTCACTTATTTCTTTTTCACTAACCTCAACAAAGTTCCCTTGCGATCTTTCCTTAGTAATGTGTTTTTTGGTTTTGTTGAAAACACACTGCAAAAATAAGCATTTAAGATGTTTGCCATTTTTTCAGGTTCATGTACTACCATATCATTATATTGTAATGGGCCGACTTAACAGGTTTGTGCTTTTAGTGAATTTATGTAACCATAAAAACTTTTGGAGTTATTTTTATTGGCTCTTGTGGCCAGATTTGTTTCAGTTAGCCTTTTAGATTTCCGTATTGCTGTTTTACATTTTATTTCCAATATTTTATATTTATCCCAAAAGAAATGAATATCTGTTTTTTTATGCTTGTTGTAGGCTCTCTGTTTTTGCCTGAGTAGTTTCCTGATTTTATGAGTTAGCCACTTTGGTCTCTGTTTTTGTTAGTGTTTTTGCTATATTTGGGTATACAAGTATATTTGTCAGTTATTGTAAATATATGATTTTTTAATTTGTCCCACATATTTTCAGCATCACAACATCCAACATTTTATCCAAGTTTGTATTCAGAAGTGTGTTCTTCATTTTATTGAATCTGCCTTATCATAATCAAAGAAGACCCTGTTGTTAGGTTGTATATTAAGAGAGAGGTTTAAGTTCAGAGTAACTGTATTGTGATCACTAGTGCAAGAGGTGGTCCCACCTACAATTTTTGATGTGTAATCCCATCATTCCTAATACCACAGCCAGGAGATTTTCACCTCTCATCAGTTTTAACACATATTGTTTTAACAGAAGTTGTTCAGTGGCTTCCAGAAAATATTTGCTTTGTATTGTTTTCATGTCTATATTGGGCCAGTTTATATCCCCCATATTCATGTCTCCCAGAAAAACTGTCTCAGCCTCCTCACATGTGAGGCCTACTTCCTTAATGATGTTTTGTGTATTTTCTAAGGTGGTGTCTGGTGGTCTTTACCCAAGGTCAATGATGAAACTGTTGTTTTTATTGGGTAGTACTTTGACCCACAAAGTTTCAGTCGTATTATTTGTTTTGATTTTTGAAGTAATATCCAGGGGTTGAAGTAAATTATTTATCAACACCACCATTCCTTCTACCTTCTTATTCTTTCTGATTCTGTAAAAAGTGTCATACCCAGTATACAGGTGTTCCAGGTATTTTTTTGTTCCACCAACTTTCAGTAGAGATTTATGTGAAAACGGCAAAGCCTAAAGGTGATCAGCGTTATCGTGAAGCCAGAGCAAAATGGTGCCAGGGACTTGTTTTTTAAACATTTTATGTGGGGAGTTGCACCTCTGCAACCCCCTACTTAAGGATTCTCAACTCCAGAGGAGTGCATGTCAGGGTGTGCGTGTGCAAAAACGTGTAAAAAAATAATTCGGGCCAGCACAACAAAAACTCACCAGCGCCTGGACCCGAACCCAGAACCCTGCCCACTGAAACTGACAACCAACCCTCCACACTGTGGGGGCCAGTTCTGCAACCCACCATGGCATCACCCATCACAGTCCCTCCCACCCTTCTCTGTGCATGCTTGCTCCCCCCCGTGCATGTACGTATAGCAACATCCCATTGCTATATTCCCCAACCCCCCCCATCCGGTCACCTTACCCCATCGATAGCCCTGATGACATGTGCTGGAGATTGAGTCACCATTATTGCAGGCCCCCAATTGCTGATGCCCATGACACAGGCTACCTTCAGTAGTAACAATGATGTCTGGTGCATAGAGGGGCATTAAACCCTGAAGTTCATCAAACTTGTTATTTAAACTTCTTGTGTTTGCTAAAAACATTGTGATTTTTTTATTTTCTAGTTTACTTGCATGTTTTAAAGTATCTGCATATGATGTATTATAGGTGGTACTACTTGACTTGTTTTTCCCCTGGGTATTCTGTTTAAAGTTAACTGGTTCAGCACTCTATTAAAGCTTTGTCCCAATAATAATGACCCTCATTTATTCAGGTGGAGACCATCTTTAGAGTACAGACTATATTTGACTTTATATATGTCCCAGTTGTCAAGAAACATTATGCCCTCTTTTTTACACCTGCTGGAAAGTCTGCTATTTTTTATTTAAATTGTGTTGTTTTACTGTATATGTGCTCTTGGAATTGGGAGGATGCAGGAAATCACCACATTACACCCTCTTTTATTTATCTCTATACCTATGTTCATTATGTCCTGACAAATATCCTTCTCATGCGCTTTGCCTACATCATTCATGCCAATATGCACTATGACAGCATCCTGTTTTTCAATGTTAAGTTCGTCTGTTGAATCACATAGATCATTAACTCTGACTCCTAGTAGGCAGGTGACTGTACTGTTTTCTTCTTCAGTTCTACAGACTACTGCATCTGTATATTTAATGACTGAATCTCCCACAATAAGTTTATGCTGTAATAATCCCTTTTGAATATTTGTGGAACAGTCTGTTGAAAGTTGATTAACTTATTCTTTGGTCTGTCCAACAAGCGGTGAATATTTGTTATGGAGTGCCATATCACTAAGGCCAAAATAACGTCTCCCCTTTTTAGTATTAGTATTTTTTTACCTGAGTCCATTCTAAATTATCATCTGCCACTCCCGCTTGTTCATTCAGCTGGTTTAACTCGCAATCTAGGGTGTGTTTCAGGGGTGGGCAGTTTTTGTTAATTTTATAATTTCCCTTATGTGTAAGGTTAAACAACTGATTTCTGAGTGCTATAACTTCTTCAGCTTGTAGTTTAAAGTTTAAGCATTTTGTGCAAGTAAATTCAGTTGGACTATGATTTTCATGATACTCATGTTCCAACAGACAGTACATTTTACAGATTAAGTACTTGAGGATGGACACATCCTGGCTAAACAGTTCCAGAATATTTCTGGAGAAAATGTCCTCTGCTGCCAGAGTTTATTTATAGTTTATTTATACTTGGGGAAAATAATAGGGTCACAAATACAGATGGATTTTATTTACCACAAAGCTCAGCCTGTGAACAAACACTCACTTTGTACATTATCTGGAAATTTCCATACAGCAGCCAGTACCCCTGGAAAGCTCCAGAAGATTGTTTTAGCTCACACCCTTTGGAGACATATGGGCTGATTTGCAGTTTCAGGAAAACTTAACATGCAGCACAAACTCTTTTGCAGTGCTGTCAACAAGAGGTCAGTGCTGGGATATCATGCTCTATTTTGTTGCACCTGCAAAGAAAGACACATACAAAGTTCTGGTCTCTTAATGAGCTCAGGAGGCACAAATAAGAGCCACAATGCTTTTACTAGAGTGAGAGCGAGAGACTGAGAAACTGGAACTTGGAATTAGAGATATCCTCAGAAGAAGGACTTTGTTTTCTCTGTTCATACTGCCTTAATAAATAGTTATATTGAATACTTTTTATTTGCTGTTGTTGATAATAAGAAAATATTACTTGGGAATTTTACAACTGCTCCTGGTTTTCCTATGCTTCCTGACTGATGCCTCGATGACATACACCATTAGCAAATAAAAAAAGAAGTATTAAATAAGAAACAAAATGGTGTAAAACAATTTCAAACTATTTTGTAACACCAGGATCCCAACATGATCTTGGTGGAAAAAATAGAATTGTTAGGATTCAAGGGGCAATGTTACCTAAATGTGCTTTCTCCCCTATACGTGAGGGACATTCTTTGCCTAATATCCAAGAACGTCTGCTATTAGTCAAAATAAGAGTTCTAGAGGAATCTTTTTGTCAAGATAGTGGTGGAAAAACAAACAATAAAAAAGTGTTATAGATAATAACATTGAATCTAGATGAGGGAGGTAAAGAAGCACATAACATGTAAAGGGGAGTCCCAGACACCACAAATTAGTAATAGCTTGCATAAATACCAAAGTATAGAGAGGAAAGGTTATTATTGATCCAGAGACACTGCCAGGTATGAAAAATGGAAACAGCAGAAAGCAAATGAGATATTTTTTAGTGAATTTTGAAAACATTATATCACTATTGTACAAAGAATGAGCTTGAAACCCCCCTTGGCCTGTCCCCTTGATATACTACATCTTTGGAATAAAACAGGGGTTCAGCAACCTAACAAAGAAACTATATCCTCACAGCTTGGAGTGGTTGTTGAGAAAAATAGTATACGCGATAATCATAACATAGAATATAATTTGCTACAGAAGTGTTTGCATGAAATCAAAATGGAAGTTGAAAAAGTCATGATCTACTTAACTAGATGGTTATGCAACTGTCTCTTTATTTTGAAGATCAGACTAAACAGTGATTAATGGAAAAGATGAACAATTTCTATCCAGACAAAATGGAGAAACCAGATTTATGCAGATTAAACAATCAATGAAAGAAACTAGGGATAAAATTGTGAATACAGACTGGGAATGAATGACTGAAACAGAGCTGGATGTTAGGATTTTGAAGCAGGTAAAAAAGAAATAAAATAAAAGGAATGCCATCATAGTAAATCATAAGCAGATGGCAAAGGTAGCAATTAATGCTGATGAAGAGATGAAGGCTGTGTGAGTTAAAGGGGCACTGCCAGTGTTTTATTGTCTGTTCTCGGCACCCTCTCCACATCTACATTTAGTCAAATGTTCATATCTTTATGCATCTTACTTTGCATTTCTGTCCCCGTTTTTTTATTTCTCTCAGCGATTTTCTCACTTTAAACCTTTTTCTGCTTTTCACATGGTTAGTCAATTTGTCTTTGAATCAGCTGCCGAACCTAACATTCTATCATCAGTCAGTCATGCTCTAACTGTGCACCTGCATGCATATACCTGATAACTGTGCTTGTGCTTGTGCATTGCCACCACACTTAAGCTGCTGACACTGAACCAGGCACCACGCACCTACAGTTCCCTGTGACAGTGTTTGAGATGAGTTTCTGCATACTTGGTCATGGGCAACTCTGTTGAAGCAAGTTGTGTTGTGTAAGGCAAAATTGCTTTGACTGTGGGTTGTGCAAAAGAGCAAGGAGTTCTTTAAAAATAGCAAACATAAATTGTGCCTGTGCTGTTCCATTTTACTAGCATTGACCACAGTGGATGTTCTGCATACTCAGTCTTCAGCAACTCTGTATCTGATCTATTAAAAACTTTCTTTAAACTGAGGGCTGTACAAAAAGGAAGGAGTATTGCTTCATGTGAAACAATTAATTGTGGTCTATGCTGTTCTGTAGTTCTATTATTATTTTATAAGTTTAAATTCTCAGTAACAACTAATATGAAACAACCTCCCTCCCCACACCAGAAGCTCCTCCTCACACCCTGCCTGCAAGCAACACATTTGTCTTCTTCCACCACCCTGTCTTTGTCACATTTGAACCTGCTCCTGCTCCACTCCTCTCTATCACTAAAAGATGCCCCCACTAAGAACTTAACTCATAACATCTTTGTTGCTGCAACCTGCTATCTCTTGTAATTGACCCTCATATTTATGTATTTTGTATTCTGCTCTTTAATAACTGCTATGTAACTGCAGTTGCACAGCCTAAATGTTTACCTGTTGTGTCTTGTGAAACCACACTGTAACAAGGCTTTTGTACTTGGATATGATGTACTACTCCACTCCCCTGCCCCTGGGTTGCACCTGGAATCGACCCTTAGCTCAGTGTATGTCTTTTCCAGTTAACAAATGTTTAAATAAATAAATAAATAGGTTAAAGAACAAATGGAATTTGAGAAACATGTCTAGTAGTGAGAAGAATGCTTTGATATTACATAGAAAGACAGCCTTACAACAAGAAGATTCAATACAGAGGGACAGAGAATAGAACAAGGTCTAATATTACCAGCAGTCCATGTAAAAGGGGTTTCTCTGCCTAAAATGAATATAATGACTCTTTGAAAGTAATGATGTATAATTTATGTAAAGGAATTTGGGGGAATAAAATTAGGTGGAATGATACTGTAACAGCTTATGGGTATAGATCAGAAATGGTGAAATGGAAAATTTGTATCATGTTGAGAAAGTCTACAATAAGGAAATCAATATTATCAGCCAGAACAGAATTTATAAAATTAGAAATAAAAGTAAATTAAGACCTCAAAAATCTGGATGGGGCATTTGAGACTAAGAATAAAAGCGAAGTAATGAAGGAAAAGGATTGTATGGTTAGGTAAAGCAACAAAAAGGAAATAAGGTGGTGGAACCAAAATTAATGTGAAAAAAAAGATTAGAGGATATATAAAGCCAGTGGAATTTGAGTATAGTCTACAAGGAGACAGTGAATATGCATAATGGAAAGAAAGAAGGGAAATCCGGTTCTATGTGATAACAGTGATTGCAGAATAGCAATCACTGTTTGGACAAGTGTACATCGCTGAAAAATTAATTATAGCAATTTACACTCACGGCAAACTAAAAGGCAATAATGGATTCTACATTCATGTGGGGAGCTGTGTCCCCCTCGCCCACCTACTTAAAGATTCTCAACTCCGGGGGGGGTGCATGTTGGAAGGGGTGAAAATCTTAAAAAAAAAAGCCTCCTACCAGCACAAAAAAGGAACGCCTCATTTAACCTGAACCCTGCACCCTGCACACCCCAACTGACCACCCTCCCCACCACGCTAGTAGACCAGCTAGACAGCTGCCTGCCACATCCCTCCCACATACCTTTCCTCCCTTTCCTTTTCCCCATGTATGTGTGTTCACCTACATGCATGAATGCTTCCTGTCACCCTAGCTCACCCACCCAGGTATCTGGTCGCTACCCAGCCAGTTAGCCCTGAACACAGGTGCCATGATTGAGTCACCCTTTCTGAAAGTTCCCAGTCACGATCACTGTGTTCACTGGATACTAGGAAATCCTGGGTAGGAAATAAAAAAGGACCTCATGTTAACAACAGTTTAATTTTGGCATCTGATTCAGATGCTGATAGTGAATACAGTACAAGTAATTCAGAAAATGAGAACGGAAGATGATTCAGTGGTTAGTGAGAGTGTGGTAAATGTTGGTTCCCATCAACAAGCTGCATCCTTTAAGCCAGAATTGAAATAAGTCAATTGCAATATGATGGAAATTGCTGCAAAAACTGTCAAGATGCAGAATGGATAAGTAGGATCAAAGCTTATGATATTGTAATACTTCAGAAAATCTAGTTATATAATAAAATGTTTGTCCTGGATGATTATACATGCTGGGATATTCCAGCAGTGCACTATCATAACTATGACAGAGCAAAAGGGGACATACTCACATTAGTTTCAAATGTCAAATTTAATAACAGTTCTAAATTAAGTTAAGGATATCCCTATTTTTGTGTGTGTTTTTTTGTTAGCTCTAAAGGGAAGATGGAATTGATCATTGTAAATAACAACATCTCTCCAGATCTCTCAGGCACTGCTCAGGAAGACCCTATGTCCCTGCTTGAAATTATCATTGAGCGTATGCAATTGGAATTTCCAAGAATGACACTGATTATGTCTGGGGACTTCATCTTGAGAATAGGGACATGGCAGGAATTGTACTCCAATGATCGTAATATAGAGGACTCCTATTGGATTCCACTGAGGCAATCTATGGATTTAACAGTAAACAACACAAGCAAAAACTTTTAGAAGTTGCTAGTTAATGCTTTTTAAGAACACCGAATGCAGAGCCTGTAGGGACTGGACCATCACATTCCCCACTATAAACAGTGGAAGTATCTTGGATTTATGGTTAGGAGATATTTTTCTTTAGAGCTGGTTTTGAAGCTCTGTAGCTTAGATGAATGGGACAGCAACCATTTCCACTTTTCTCTTATTCTGAGGGTAAACCTTGAACTACATAATTTTTGCTATGAAGCAGAGGCTGAAGCAGATTAAAGGATCATTAGAAACAACAAAAGGATTGTGTGGGTTCCATCACTGCAGAGAAAGATAATCAGTAACTGGATGTGTTTATGCAGAATATGCAGGACATGGGATCAACAGTTACACAAAATAGTAGTAGTAGTAGTAGCAGTAGACAAAATGTATTTGTTCAATCAAAGGACCATTTACAGTAAAATAGAAAATAATATATCATTATGACATCGTACATATATTAAATAACAATAAATACAGATATTATAAAACAGCACATTGTTTTGAACTTTCATCCATAATAAAAAATACATTAATATAATGCATACTTAAAAAAAGTTCTTGTTTGCATCAACATTTCACATATAAAAACAACTTCTCATTACACTAGTTTAAAAGTTAACTAGATTTCACATACTTCATTCTCATTTTTGTGATTGCTTTCAAGTACTTTGCCATGTTATATATTGTATGCCCATCACTTGTAGTAAAAAAGACATTTAATAGGAGAGTTTGATTCGAGGTTGCAATGCCATGCAGCAGAGGTTTCAGCCAATTCTCTCTAGCCACAATGTACCATGGGCACACAAAAATAACATGGAAAATATCTTCCACTGTTGTGTCAGTACAGCCACAAAAGTCAAAACCATGTTCTGTATCCTTATTATATCTAGCAGTCAGTACCATACTAGGGAACTGTTCCATTCTAAACTTAGTAAATAACTGTCTCTGTTTTATATTAATTAATACATCTAGATAGTCCCTGTAACAAAAATTAACATCATACTGTCTTAACCTAGGAGCAATCTTAAGATTTGAAATAATTTCTGAATCTAACTTCTTAGCGTGAATCATAATTTTTTGTGTTACATAGGTTTTATATTTAAGACTTATTGTAATTTTATTCTCCACATATCCTCTTAAAAAGGTCAGTCCAGATTCCTCCAAGGTTGAGTACAGACCAGTGAACCATTTTGATGTTTTACATCCCATTTCAGTCCATGTTCCTTTTTCTTTTAATGCCAGGACTTTCAGCCTGTTTGGATCTGATGCCAACAGCTTTAGCCAATAATTTATAATTCCTCTCTGGGCAAAAGCTAATGGTTTGACTAATCCTACCTCCACCCTAACTAATGCTGCAGGGAATAGAGTTATTCGAACCTAAGGAATGCCTCATAAGTTTGTTAAGAGGAATTTCTGTCTAAAATTAGCAAATCCCCAAATCTCAGATTGATATAGTGCCTGTGCACAATATTTAGCTTTTAGTGTTGTAACCAAAGGTTTGATAATATTATCACCATACTTATGATTAAATGACTTGAGAGAATTAGCTGTTTGTTTTAGCTTAAGGATAAGAGAATCCATATGCTTGGTCCATTTACCATCATGCGAATAAAGCAGACCTAAGTAGAGATAGGATTTTACCATAATAACTCTTTTATTACCTATTTGCCATGTTTTATTAATTTTATTGGAACCTAGTATCATAATTTGACTTTTATTCATATTAATACTTATATTACGTCTACCTGCATAATCCTCTAAAATGTCCAATCTACTCTGTAACCCCTTCTGTACGAGGGATAGTAAAACAAGGTCATCAGCATATGCTAGTACTGGGCATGTTTTATGCAAAATTTTAGGGGAATCTGTCAGGAAATCATCTAGCTGTTTTAATAAATCATTAATATAAATACAAAACAAAACAACATCCTTGCCTAACCTCACAGTTAGTAGGAAAAGTTGCAGAGAGTCCAGTTGTACCTATTTTAACCTGAGCCCAAGTATTGTGATAAAGTTCACCTATAATTGCAATTATTTCTTTAGAAATACCCCACTCCCTCATTGTTTTCCATAATATACTACGCGACACAAAATCAAAAGCAGAACTAAAATCAATAAATGCTAGATACACTTTCTGCTTGTGCAGACTAACATATTTTTCATAAAAATATGATAGAACAAGACGACTATCTATTGTACTAGAGTTAGCTTGAAAACCGACTTGGAATTCTGACAATCCCCCCAGTGCATTAATTTCCTCCATTAATTTGGCTAAAACTATTATAGAAAAAATCTTACAACAGCTATCTAATAATGGAATTGGACAATACATTTTAGGGTCAAATCTATTACTTTTTTTGTGTATAGAAATTATGATGGCTCTCTTCCAAGAAACAGGAAATTTCAATTTCCTAACTAGACAATTGAAAAATAACATTAATATAGCAGCCCAAAAACAAGGGGAGTCCAAAAAAACTTCTAATGGACTCTGATCTGGTCCAGGGGCTTTATGCTTCTTCATAGAGACAATTGCTACATATACATCCTGCTGATTACAAAATGTTGCATGTGATGCAACAGTTCCAATTTCTGGAAAATCATCGGCCTGATTTGAATCAAAGAAAATATCTGAATAATACTTTTGCAAAATGTCCAGGGGAATATATGTATCTATACCAACTTTGTAGTTATTTGTTCCTTGGGCCACCAATTGCCAATATGCATGTTGGTCATTGCGGTCTATAACATTTAGCATCTTATTCCATTGGGCATGTTGGACTTTCTTTTGCTTTTCTTTTAGTAATTTTTTATATAGTGTTCTTATTTGATTTAAAGATCTAAACTGTTTATTATTTCGTGATATCCTAGCCCTTCTAATTTGTTGATTTAAATGTTTTTTAGCCAAACAACATTCCCTGTCAAACCAACTATGTCCCCCCCAGCCGTTGTTTAACAGCAGTCAAAAACAATTCCCTTATTTCCGTAAAACATTGCATCAACTTTTCAGACCATTTAGATAAATTCCAATTAACATATTCTTTATCAGCAAAAAACTCTGTAACAGGGGGCTTAACTCATATGAACTTTGTTGTTTCCATCTAATTTTAACACTGTTTCTAATTTCTATGTTATTATAGCTGGACAACACAAGTTCTTGGGCTGATTGCCTGAGACATAGTACTAACGGGAAATGATCACTATCTGACCTGGTAGGGATACAGCATGATTCCCATATATCCATACTATCATTTCAAAAAAAAAATAGTCAATCACAGAAGGACCCTGCTTGTTATAATGTATAAAGTTGCCTAAGATAACCCCTTTAAGCCTCCCATTAAGAGGTATTAAATTATAAAGTGCTATAATCTCCAGAAGTTTAAGCCCTCTAGCATTAGTCCTTCAATCTAAAGTGCTTCTAGGATATTTATGGGCATTCCAAAAATGCCAATTTTGTATTTTGTCATTTGCAAAACCATCATGGGTGCCTATCCTGGCATTAAAATCCCCACAGAGCAAGATTTTCTCACATGCTGTTATTGCCCAGGCTCTGTGAATAACATCATTTAACTCCTCCCATATGCTGTCTCTAAAAAACTTGGAATTACTGGGTGGTATGGCATGACTGGGACATAAACATACCAGGATACACTATCTACAGGAGGGACAGGGAGGGTAAAAGAGGAGGAGGAGTAGCTCTTTACATAAGGGAAGGAATCAAGGCAACAGAACAAAAGGGAAAACAGGGAGGAGAAGAAGCACTGTGGGTAAATTTGGAGACCGGCAATGGCACCACAATCTGCACAGGGGTTGTATACAGACCCCCTTCTCAGGGGGAGGAAATGGACAAGGAAATGATAGAAAGAATACTTAGAATGGCAGAAAAAGGGGAGATATTGCTGATGGGTGATCTGAATATGCCAGATGTTAACTGGAATGCAGTTGCAGCAGCCACTTCAAAGAGTGGGGTTATTCTAGATGCCCTACAAGGGGCATGTCTTAGACAACTAGTATTGGAGCCCACTCGAGAGGGAGCAATCTTAGACCTGGTTCTCTCAAATGGAGATGAAGAGAGGATCACAGATGTAGAAGTGGGTAGCCATCTGGGAACTAGTGACCATCGAACAGTATGGTTCACAATAAACACAGCAATAGAGTCAAGCCATACAAAGGCAAAAGTACTGGACTTTAGGAGGGCTGACTTTGCCAAAATAGGTGAGTGCCTAAGGAATGCACTAGCAAATGGGCAGGAAGGAGGGTGGAAGAACAATGGGAATAATAAAACTGCCATCACAGAGGTAACAAGCCTGTGTGAAGCAAATTAACAAAATGAAATGATGTAAGAAACCACTATGGTTCTCAAAGAAAGTGGCAGTGAAGGTTCAAGAGAAAAAGAAAGCATTCAGGAAGTACAAGGAATCACAGAAGGAGCAGGACAGGGAACTCTATCAGTTAAAGCAAAAAGGAAGCTGGGAAGGCAGTCAGAACAGCAAAGGCCCAAACCGAGGAAAAGATAGCCAACTTTGTTAAGAAGGGGGATAAAACCTTTTATAGGTACATCAGGGAGCGAAGGAAGACCAAGGGAGGGCTAGTGAGGCTTAATAAAGAGGAGGAAGGGTGGGCTGAGGGTGACTGTGAAAAGGCAGAGATACTAAACAAATGTTTTTGCTCAGTATTTACAAAGGAAGTGGGGGAGGTACCTAAAACAAACAGTAGAAACACTCTGGATACAGAAGTTGATACCAGCCCATTTACAGAAGAAAGGGTTCTGAAAGAACTCTTAAAACTGAAGGTGGACAAAGCAATGGGCCTGATGGAATTCATCCCAGAATTCTAAAAGAACTAAGGGTAGAACTAGTGACACCACTGACTACCCTCTTTAACAAATCATGGGAGGATGGGGTGGTACCCAAGGACTGGAGAAGGGCAGATGTGATTCCCCTTCACAAAAGTGGGAGCAAGGCAGATGCAGAAAACTACAGACCTGTTAGTTTAACCTCAGTGGTAGGGAAAATGATGGAATAATTTCTGAAGGAAAGAATTGTTGAGTATCTAGAGGCCAGAGGGGCTCAGGACCCAAGGCAGCATGGATTCACAGCAGGAAGGTCATGCCAGACAAATCTGATAGATTTCTTTGACTGGGTGACCAAAGTAGTAGATCAGGGAGGGGCTGTGGACATGGCCTACCTAGACTTTAGCAAGGCATTTGACACAGTCCCACACAAAAGATTAATATACAAGTTAGCCAGCCTGGGAGTGGGTCCCAAGATGACAGCCTGGGGAAGAATTGGCTGGAGAATAGGACACAGAGAGTAATAGTAAATGAAGTCCACTCTGAAGAAAGGGGGGTTACTAGTGGGGTACCACAGGGTTCAGTATTAGGACCAGTCCTCTTCTATGTCTTTATAAGTGATATTGCAGAGGGACTGGAAGGAAAAGTATGTCTCTTTGCAGATGACACAAAGATCTGCAACAGAGTTGATGCACAAGATGGGGTGAAAAGGATGAGAAGGGACTTGGCAAGGTTAGAGGAATGGTCAAATGTATGGCAGCTTAGATTCAATGTTAAGAAGTGCAAGGTAATGCACCTGGGAAACAAAAACCCAGGGGAAGAGTACACAATGGGGGGTGAGATACTAACAACAACAAAAATGGAAAGGGACCTGGGGGTAGACATATCAGATGACCTAAAGGTGGGCAAGCAATGTGAGAGGGCAGCAAGGAGGGCTGGGGGGATACTGGGATGCATAGGGATAGGCATCACCAGCAGAAAACAGGAAGTTATTATCCCTCTGTACAGACAGTTGGTGAGACCCCATTTGGAGTACTGCATGCAGTTCTGGAGACCCAATCTCTGCAAGGACATAGACAGGATGGAGGCTGTCCAGAGGAGGGCAACTAAAATGGTGCAGGGTCTGCAGGAAGACATATGAAGAGAGACTTAAGGAGCTGAATATGTATAGCCTCGAGGAAAGAGAGAGAGGGGGACATGATAGAAACTTTTAAGTATCTCAAGGAATCAACAAAGTCCAAGAGGGTAGCATCTTTCAAATAAGAGGTGTGCAAGAACAAGGGGCACAATTTGAAGAGATAGAAGGAGAGCTCAGAGGTAATCTAAGGAAGTATTTTTCACAGAGAGGGTTGTGGATGCATGGAATGGCCTTCCGGAGGAGGTTGTGGAGTCAAAAACAGTGGTGGAATTCAAGCATGCATGGGACAGTCATAAGGCAATTCTAGGGGGTGGGGGTAGGAAGAAGTAGGCTGTTGGTTAACTAGGATCTGCAGCTTATCCAATAGGTAGGGAAATGGGCAGACTGGGTGGGCCAAGCGGTCCTTATCTGCCATCAAAATCTATGTTTCTATGTTTCTATGGTATGTAAACATTAATTAGTGAGAAAGTATTGGTAGATATAAGTTCTGCCGTTATAAGATCCATAATTCTAAACCAGGTAACTAGACCACCAGAAGGTCGACCAGATCTAAAATGCTTAAGGCCAGGGGCATGATAGGTTGAATAACCATTCAATACAACATCATTTGTTGACTGATGCCATGTTTCTTGCAAACATATTATATGAGTTTGTTTTAAGAAATTAACACATTCACTGTACACAAATTTTGTTAAAAGACCAGCAATGTTCCAGGATGTTAATGTTAAATTCTTAATTCACTCAGTTTCTTCATTCTTACTAGCAGGGGAAATATTTTATAGTCAATCATTTGAAACTCCCAGTAGATCAAATCAGTTTGAGACTGTTACATTAAAAATCATCCTTTCATCAACCATATCCTGAGGGCTCTTAGTATGCCCTGTTACGATAGTATGTTCAAGATTCTGTTCCAATTCAGACTTACTATAAAGGGTAGTACTCACCAGGGTGGTGGAACAGTGGTGTATTTGATTGTTTCTAACAGTCACCAGTGGTTGTGGCCTACCCACCTGCCCTTCCACTCACCCCGCCCACCCCGGGCGTGGCATTTCCTTTACAGTCAAGGTTCTGACATCACTTTCTCAACAGGTCTTGGGGCAGAACTGTCATATTCTTAATAACCCAGCACAGTGCATAAAGGGTAAGTACACACCTAAAAAAAAAAATACATATTTTATATATTACTCATTGTATATTATAAGGAAGAGGGACATGTGGGGAGTGGTGCAATGCACTGGCTGTGGGGCAGTAGTTTTCCGGGAGACATTCTGGAACCTGCGTTGCTGCCCTATTTGCAGGCAACTGTCAGCTCTGATGGAGGAGGTTGCCCACCTCCAGGCTGAACTGGCAAGGACTAAGGAGGCCTCCCCCACCCAAAGAGCACCAGTTCCACAACCACTGCTTCAGAGGTTGCCATGTGTGAAAACAGATGGACCACAGTAGGTTCTGGGAGGGTAAGGGTGGTGGAACAGAGGCGTAGCCCCTGAGTTGTACCTCTGCACAATTCATATGTCAGTCTGGCAAATCAAGGTTCCTCTATGATGACACCCTCAGTGGAGACCAAGAAGAATGCTGGGGACATCCACAAGGGAGACCCACAAAAGAGTGGCAAGGGACACCACAGGGGAAAGAAACAGCTTCTGATAGGGGACTCAGTTGTGAGGGGTGTAGACCTGGGGAAGGGAGAGGAGAGGGAAGTAAGGTGCCTGCCTGGTGCCATGGCTTGGAGGGACAGGAAGCAAATCCTCAGGATTGCAGAAGCAGCATCACAGGACAGGGAACTAGATATAATTGTCCACCTCGGGACAAATGACCTAGCTAGTCATGAGATCAGTGCAGTGCAGGATGAATTTGTGGAGTTGGGGAGGGGCCTCAGACAGGTAGCAAGCACGGTAACCTTCTCAGAGGTGCTGCCAGTCTATGGCATGGGTGAGGCTAGAGTACTGCACACCATGCAGTTTAATGAATGGTTGCAAAACTGGTGCAGAGCACAGGGCTTTGGCTTCATTGGGGACTGGGGGGTCCACCTGGAGAGATGAAGGTCTATACTGGCATGATGGTCTGCATCTGTCCAGGAAGGGAAACAAGCTCATAGGTGACAGGTTTAAAGGCTTCCTTGGCAAGCTTTTAAACTAGCCAAGGGGGGAGGTGCTGATAGGAAACAGGAAATTTCAAGCCTGCCCCACAAATCATGGCAGGTAGTAGGGTAAACACTGATGTACAGAGCTTGACAGAGGGCAGGACAGGGGTAATTGGAAAAATAGACAAGGGCAATAAGAGCAGGGATGGGGTAAAAAAAAGGATAAAGCCAACATTAAATGGAGGGCAATGAGTACCAATGCCCATAGTCTGGGAAACAAGCTTCCAGGCTTGTAGCACTGATGGAAGAGGAACACTTGGATATTGTGGCAATCACAGAAACATGGTACAAGAAGAACCATGACCGGGATGTCAACATACCAGGGTACACAATCTGCAGAAGGGACAGGGAGGGTAAAAGGGGAGGTGGAGTAGCTCTCTACATAAGGGAAAGGATCAAAGCTACAGAACTAAAAAGTAAAGGGGGAGGACAAGAGGCACTCTGGGTCACCTTGGAGACAGGGAATGGCATCACAATCTGCACAGGGGTTGTATACAGACCCCTGTCTCAAGGGGAGGAAATGGACAAGAAAATGATAGAGGGCATTCTCAAAATGGTTGAAAAAGGGGAGATACTGTTGATGGGGGACCTGAATATGCCAGATGTTAACTGGACGACATGGACTGCAGCCACATCCAAGAGCAGGGTCATTCTCGATGCCCTATAGGGGGCATGCCTTAGACAGCTAGTGGTGAAACCCAGTCGGGAGGGAGCAATATTAGACCTGGTACTCTCAAATGGAGAGAGGCTCACAAATTTAGAAGTCAGTAGACATCTGGGAACAAGCGACCACTGCACAGTGTGCATCACAATATACACAACCACGGAGACAAGCCATACAAAGACAAGGATACTGGACTTTAGAAGGGCTGACTTTGGCATAATGGGTGAATACCTGAGGAATGCATTAGCAAATGGCCAGAAAGGAGTGGTGGAAGGACAATGGAGAAAAATCAAAACAGCCATCATGGAGGCAACAAGCCTTTGTGTGAAACAAATAAAGAAAACAAAGTGGAATAAAAAAACACTATGGTTCTCAAAAGAGGTGTCAGGGAAGGTTAGGAGAAAAAGGCTGCATTCAAAAAGTATAAGGAATCACAGAAGTAGCACAACAGGGAACTGTATCAATTAAAGCAAAAAGAAGTGGGGAAGGCAGTCAGTAAAGCAAAGGCCCAAACCAAGTTAAAAATAGCCAACTCAGTTAAGAAGGGGGATAAAACCTTTTATAGGTACATTAGGGAGCATAGAAAAGTTAAGGGAGGGATAGTGAAGATTAATAAAGGAGAGGGGAGGTGGGCAGAGGGAGACAGTGAAAAGCCAGAGATACTGAATGAATACTTTTGCTCAGTATTCACAAAAGAAAAGGAGGAGTTATCTAAACCAAACAATAGAAGCACTCTGGGTAGTGGGGTTGATGCCAGTCCATTTACAGAAGAAAGAGTCCTGAAAGAACTCCTAAAACTCAAGGTGGACAAAGCAATGGGGCCTGATGGGATTCACCCTAGAATCCTAAAAGAGCTAAGGGAGGACCTAATGACACCACTAACCACACTTTTTAACAAATCACGGGAAGATGGGGTGGTACCAGAGGACTGGAGTAGGGCAGATGTGATTCCCCTTCACAAAAGTGGGAGCAAGGCAGAAGCAAGAAACTACAGACCTGTTAGTTTGACCTCAGTGGTAGGGAAAAAGATGGAATCACTTCTGAAAGAAGGAATTGTTCTGTACCTAGAGGCCAGCGAGGCATAGGACCCAAAGCAGCATGGATTCACAGCAGGAAGGTCATGTCAGATGAATCTAATCGACTTCTTTGATTGGGTGACCAAAGTAATAGACCAGGGAGGGGCTGTGGATATGGCCTACCTAGAATTTAGCAAGGCATTTGACACAGTCCCGCACAAAATATTAATAATCAAGTTAGCCAGCCTGGGAGTGGGTCCCAGGGTGGTAGCCTGGGTAGCAAACTGGCAGCACAACAGGACACAGAAGGTAATAGTGAATGGAACACATTCTGAAGAAAGGGGGGTTACTAGTGGAATACCTCAGGGCTCAGTACTGGGTCCAGTCCTCTTTAACGTCTTTATAGGTGACATTGCAGAGGGTCTGGAAGGAAAGGTATGCCTCTTTGCAGATGACACAAAGATCTGTAACAGACTTGCTGCACAAGGGGGGGGTAGAAAGGATGAGAAGGGACTTGGCAAGGTTGGAGGAATGGTCAGACATATGGCAACTTAGATTCAATGCAAAGAAGTGCAAAGTAATGCACTTGGGAAAAAAAAATCCAGGAGAAGAGTACACAATAGCAGGGGAGGTACTAACAACAACAATAATGGAAAGAGATATGGGTGTAGTCATATCAGATGACCTAAAGGTGGGTAAGCAATGTGAGAAGTCAGTAAGGAGAGCCAGAGGGATACTGGGATGCATAGGGAGGGGCATCACAAGTAGAACAAGCATTTGTCAATGCCGAACGTTCGCTTGCAGGTATTTGCAGTGGTGTTTGGCACGTATGGTGCTTTACCCTAATGCCCTTTGCGATTGCTGGTATTTGCACAATACATTTTCAGCATGACCTTTTTGTTACCCCCATTGTGCGCTACATAGGTGGAAACACGTTTTGGGCAGGATGTGAAAAATGACAGCTGCTCATGAACAGTGCCTCTGTGATTTTCTTAATGTGTCCCATACATTGATTTTGCACACCGACTGTGCCATTGTGCACTACATGGGCAGAAACATGTTTTGAATAGGATGTGAAAAATGACAGCTGTACTGCTCATAAGGAGGTGTGGTAAGATGGCAGTGTTGAAAATCTGGAGTGAAAATATTGGAAATTCGCAAACTTACGAGCGTGCGTAGGAACTGCACAACCCACGCTCGTAAAACAGTTATTTGTAGGAATTTTTCACCAAATTTTCAACATAGCCATTTTAAGATCTCTGCTCATGAACAGTGACACTGTGACTTTCTTAATGCATCCCATACACTGAGTTCGCACACCAACTGTGCCATTGTGCGTTACATGGGCAGAAACACGTTTTGGGCAAAATGTGAAAAATGACAGCTGCACTGCTCATAAGGAGGTGTGGTAAAATGGCAATGTTGAAAATCTGGAGTGAAAATATTGAAAATTCGCAAACTTACGAGCGTGCATAGGAACTGCACAATGAACACTCATGAAACAGTCATTTTTAGGAATTTTTTCACCAAATTTTCAACACAGCCATTTTAAGACCTCTGCTCATGATCAGTGTCACTGTGATTTTCTTAATGTGTCCCATACATTGATTTCACACACAGAGTGCGCCATTGTGCGCTACATGGGCGGAAACACGTTTTGGGCAAGATGTGAAAAATGACAGCTGTACTACTCATAAGAAGGTGTGGTAAAATGGCAATGTTGAAAATCTGGAATGGAAATATTGAAAATTCGCAAACCTACGACGTGCATAGGAACTGCACATACGCACGTAGAAACAGTCATTTTTAGGAATTTTTACCAAATTTTCAACACAGCCATTTTAAAACCTCTGCTAATGAACAGTGTCACTGTGATTTTCTTACTGTGTCCCATACATTGATTTTGCACACCGACTGTGCCATTGTGCACTACATGGGCGGAAACATGTTTTGAGTAGGATGTGAAAAATGACAGCTGTACTGCTCATAAGGAGGTGTGGTAAAATGGCAGTGTTGAAAATCTGGAGTGAAAATATTGGAAATTCGCAAACTTACGAGTGTGCGTAGGAACTGCACAACACACGCTCGTAAAACAGTTAATTGTAGGAATTTTTTCACAAAATTTTCAACATAGCCATTTTAAGATCTCTGCTCATGAACAGTGGCACTGTGATTTTCTTAATGTGTCCCATACACTGAGTTCGCACACCGACTTTGCCATTGTGCGCTACATGGGCAGAAACACGATTTGGGCAAGATGTGAAAAATGACAGCTGCACTGCTCATAAGGAGGTGTGGTAAAATGGCAATGTTGAAAATCTGGAGTGAAAATATTGAAAATTCGCAAACTTACGAGCGTGCATAGGAACTGCACAATGAACACTCATTAAAACAGTCATTTTTAGGAATTTTTTCACCAAATTTTCAACACAGCCATTTTAAGACCTCTGCTCATGAACAGTGTCACTGTGATTTTCTTAATGTGTCCCATACATTTTGTTCGCACACCGACTGAGCCATTGTAAGCTACATGGGCGGAAACATGTTTTGGGCAGGATGTGAAAAATGACAGCTGTACTGCTCATGAGGAGGTGTGGTAAAATGGCAATGTTGAAAATCTGGAGTGAAAATATTGAAAATTCGCAAACTTACGAGCGTGCGTAGGAACTGCGTAACGCAGACTCGTAAACAGTCATTTTTAGGAATTTTTTCACCAAATTTTCAACACAGCCGTTTAAGACCTCTGCTCATGGTCAGTGTCACTGTGATTTTCTTAATGTGTCCCATACATTGAGTTCGCACACCGACTGTGCCATTGTGCGCTACATGGGTGGAAACACGATTTGGGCAGGATGTGAAAAATGACAGCTGTACTGCTCATGAGGAGGTGTGGTAAAATGGCAATGTTGAAAATCTGGAGTGCAAATATTGAAAATTCGCAAACGTACGAGCGTTCATAGGAACTGCACAACGCACGCTCGTAAAACAGTCATTTTAGGAATTTTCCACCCAATTTTCAACATAGCCATTTTAAGACCTCTGCTCATGAACAGTGTCACTGTGATTTTCTTAATCTGTCCCATACATTGATTTCCACACAGACTGCGCCATTGTGCGCTACATGGGCGGAAACACGTTTTGGGCAAGATGTGAAAAATGACAGCTGTACTACTCATAAGGAGGTGTGGTAAAATGGCAATGTTGAAAATCTGGAGTGGAAATATTGAAAATTCGCAAACCTACGAGTGTGCATAGGAACTGCACAACGCATGCTCGTAAAACAGTCATTTTTAAGAATTTTTTCACCAAATTTTCAACATAGCCATTTTAAGACCTCTGCTAATGAACAGTGTCACCGTGATTTTCTTAATGCATCCCATACATTGATTTCGCACACCGACTGCGCCATTGTGCACTACATGGGCGGAAACACGTTTTGGGCAGGATGTGAAAAATGACAGCTGTACTGCTCATAAGGAGGTGTGGTAAAATGGCAATGTTGAAAATCTGGAGTGAAAATATTGAAAATTCGCAAACTTACGAGCCTGCATAGGAACTGCGCAACGCACGCTCATAAAACAGTCATTTTTTGGAATTTTTGCACCAGATTTTCAACATGGGGTCTTTGGGACCCCTTCTCATGAATGATGTCACTGTCATGGCGTTATTCAGGCCTGAAGGGTGATTTAATGCAGTGACTGTGCAGTGACTGCAAAATCACCCTTCGGGCCTGAATAACGCCATGACAGTGACATCATTCATGAGAAGGGGTCCCAAAAACCTTATGTTGAAAATTTGGTGCAAAAATTCCAAAAAGTGCCTGAGATATGCAATAAAGTTGAAAACCCCTATCTAACCCATTATACAGCTTACCGGCATTTCCTCAGTTCGCAGTTGGCTTTGAAGAGTGCAGACGTGTTCCCGGTCCACCGAAGATCGTCACGCCAAGCTCCAGAGGTAATGTAAGGTGAGGGGTGTGGGGAGGCTGGGTGCGCAGTGGGTGGGTGCGGGTTGTGGGAGGGGGGACTGGGAGAAGCGCCATGGGACCGTTTTTGATTTACAGGTTTAAAAAAAAGACTATGTGGGACGTTTGCCACACTGGGGTGGGCTCCCAGCGTGGCAGAAGGATGGCTGGGGCGAGGAGCCAGCGAGTTGAGGCACCCCGTCGGCAAACAACTGCGGTATGTTTGCCACGCTAGGTGGGCTCCCAGCGTGGCAGAAGGATGGCAGGGGCAAGTGGAGCCGACGGGGATTGGGCACCCGTCAGCAAACAATGCGGGACATTTGCCATGCTGGAGTGGGCTCCCAGCGTGGCACCTAAGCTTTCGGGGGGCGGCATGACGTGGGGGGGTGGCGTGACGCGGTGCTCTGTATGACAGCAGTTGTTTTCTTTGAAGCGAAGACCACCACTGTCATACACAGCTCCCGCACCCATTGGTGCAGGGTTGCCACGCCTGCTCAATGGAGCAGTGGATTGCAAGGGAGAGGCACACCTCCAAAGTGTGCTACTCTCCCAAAACGTTCCTTGCACATGCACGCTAGCGAGCGTAAAAAGGGAAGTGCACATCTCTGCGGGACTGTGTCAAATGCCTTTTTCTGAAAGATGCTACCCTCTTGGACTTTGTTGATTCCACTGATTTACTTAAACGTTTCTATTATATCCCCCCTTCCTCCTTTCCTCAAGGGTATACATATTAAGCTCCTTTAGCCTCTCCTCACATGGCTTCTCTTTCAGGCCCTGCACCATTTTAGTTGCCCCCCTCTGAACTGCCTCCATCCTGTCTATGTCCTTGCGGAGATGGGGTCTCCAGAACTGGATGCAGTACTCTAGATGGGGACTCACCAACTGTCTGTACAGGGGGATAACAACTTCCTGTTTTCTGCTGGTGATGCCTCTCCCTATACATCCCAGTATCCTCCCAGCCCTCCCTACCACCTTCTCACATTGCTTGCCAACCTTAAGGTCATCTGATATGATTACCCCCAGGTCCCTTTCCATTTTTGTTGTTGTTACTACCTCCCCCCCCACTGTGTAATCTTCCCCTGGGTTTTTGTTTCCCAGGTGCATTACTTTGCACTTCTTTGCATTGAATCCAAGCCACCATACTCCTGACTATTCCTCCAACCTTGTCAAGTCCCTTCTCATCCTTTCCATGCCTCCTTCTGTGTCAACCCTGTTGCAGATCTTTGTGTCATCTGCAAAGAGGCATACTTTTCCTTCCAGACCCTCTTCAATGTCACTTATAAAGACATTAAAAAGGACTAGACCCAGTACTGAACCCTTCGGTACCCCACTAGTAACCCCTCTTTCTTCAGAGTGGACTCCATTTACAATTACCTTCTGTGTACTGTTGTTCAGCCAATGTTTTAGCCAGGCTACCACCCTGGGACCCACTCCAAGGCTGGTTAATTTGACTACTAATCTTTTTTTGTGGGACTGTGTCAAATGCCTTGCTAAAGTCTAGGTAGGCCATGTCCACAGCCCCTCCCTGGTCCACTACTTTGGTCACCCAGTCAAAGAAATCAATTAGATTCATTTGACATGACCTTCCCGCTGTGAACCCATGCTGCCTTGGGTCCTGTGCCCCACTGGCCTCTAGGTACTCAACAATTCTTTCCTTCAGAAGTGATTCCATCACTTTTCCTACCACAGAGCTCAAACTGACAGGTCTGTAGTTTCCTGCCTCTGTCTTGCTCCCACTTTTGTGAAGGGGGGAATCACATCAGCCTTCTTCCAGTCCTCAGGTACCACACCATCCTCCCATGATTTGTTATAAAGGGTAGTCAGTGGTGTCACGAGTTCTCTGCTTAATTCTTTTAGAATTCTGGGGTGAATTCCATCTGGCCCCATTGCTTTGTCCACCTTCAGTTTTAGGAGTTCTTTCAGACCCCTTTCTTCTGTGAAAGGACTGGGATCGACCCCGCTCTCCAGATTGCTTATGTTAATTGGATTAGGCACCTCCCCCACTTCCTCTTTTGTGAATACTGATCGGAAGTATTCATTCAGTATCCCTGCTTTTTCACTGTCACTCTCTGCCCACCCAGCATCCATTCTATTCAGCCTCACTATCCCTCCCTTTGTCTTTCTATGCTCCCTGATATACCTATAAAAGGTTTTATCCCCCTTCTTAACCGAGTTGGCTATCTTTTTCCTCAGTCTGTGCCTTTGCTATTCTGACTACCCTCACTGCTTTCTTCTGCCTTAACTGATACAGTTCTCTGTCCTGCTCCTTCTGTGTTTCCTTATACTTCCTAAATGCAATCTTTTTCTCCCTAACCTTCACAGCCACTTCTTTTGAGAACCATAGTGGCTTTTTCTTTCATTTTGATTTGTTTATTTGCTTCACACAAAGGCTTGTTGCCTCTGTGATGGCAGTTTTGATATTTCCCCATTGTTGCTCCACCCCTCCTTCTAGCCTGTTTGCTAGTGCTTTTCTAAGGCACTCTCCCATCTTGCCAAAGTCAGCCCTCCTGAAGTCCAGAACCCTCACTTTTGTATGGCTTGACTCTGTAGCTGAGTTTATCGTGAACCACACTGTTTGGTGATCACTGGTTCCCAAATGGCTACCCACTTCTAGATCTGAGATCCTCTCACTGTCCCCATTTGAGAGAACGAGGACTAAGTTTGCTCCCTCATGAGTAGGTTCCAAAACTAGCTGCCTGAGGCATGCCACCTGAAGGGCATCAAGAATGGCCCTGCTTTTGGATATGGCTGCAGCAAAGGAGCTCCAGTTAACATCTGGCATATTAAGGTCCCCCATCAATAGTATCTCCCCTTTCTCTGCCATCCTAAGTATGCCTTCTATCATATCCTTGTCCATTCCCTCCCCCTGACATGGGGGTCTGTATACAACCCTGTGCGGATTGTGGTGCCATTTCCAGTCTCTAAGGTGACCCACAGTGCCTTCTCTCTCTCTGTTTACTCTTTTGTTCTGTTGCTTTTATCCTTCCCTTACTTGAGAGCTACTCCCCCTCTGCCCTCCCTCTCTCTCCTGTAGGTTGTGTACCCTGGTATGTTAACATCCCAGTTATGGTTCTCTGTGTACCATGTTTCTGTGACTGCTACGATATCCAGGCATCCCTCTTCCATCAAGGCCACCAGTTCATGGAGCTTGTTGCCCAGACTATGGGCGTTGGTACTCATTACCCTCCATTTCTTGATGGCCTTACCCCTTTTTGCCCCATCCCTGTCCTTTTTGCATTTGTCACTTTCTCCATTTACCCCTGCGCTTCTCCCTATTGACATCTCTATGTTGGTGTCTACCTCACTTAGTACCCTGATTTGTTTGGGGGGCTAGGATTTCCCTGCTCCTTTCCAGTGCCTCCCCCCTTGGCTAGTTTAAATGCTTACCAATGAAGTATCTAAATCTATCACCTAGGATCCTGGTTCCCCTCCTGGACAGATGCAGACCATCAGCCAGTATAGGCCTGCATCCATCCAGGTGGACCCCCAGTCCCCAATGAAGCCAAATCCTTGAGCTCTGCACCAGTTTTTCAACCCCTGATTGAATCCCATGGTGTGGAGCACGCTAGCCTCATCCATGCCATAGACAGGCAGCACCTCTGAGAAGGTTATCATGTGTGCTATTTGTCTAAGGCTCCTCCCCATCTCCACAAATGCTTCTTGCACTGCTCTGATCCCTTTCTTAACCAGGTAATTTGTCCCTAGGTGGACAATGACATCCATCTCCCTCCCCTGTGCAGCTGCTCCTGTGATCCTGAGGATTTGCTCCCTGTCCCTCCAAGCCATGGCACCAGGCAGGCACCTTACCTCCCTCTCCCCTTCCTCTCCCAGTCCTACCTTCCTAACAATGGAGTCCCCCACCAGGAGTTATAGTCCCAGTAGAGAAGTTTTAGTTATACCAGTAGCTCCTTCCTCCTGGTGTTCTGTCTGTTCTCTGGCAGAAGCTATCTAGGGCAGTGCTTAAATCTGGTTTTAACCTGGCTCCTTCTAGCTAAGTCACTCCCCCTACTTTGCAAATCTTTCTACACTTAATTAATTTCACAGATAACAATTCCCTTCTGACACCTGTGACAAGCACCTAGATAAGTACACAGATAACACAGAAAACAGATAACAATTTACTTCAACTATCTCTGACAAACACACTAACTCTTTTTTTTTACCCTAAATTGAAGGTCCCAGTACAAGATTTCTAGTTCTTAGTCCCAGTAGAGAAGTTTTAGTTATACCAGTAGCTCCTTCCTCCTGGTGTTCTGTCTGTTCTCTCATTCCAACTATAGCCATACAG
This sequence comes from Neoceratodus forsteri, assembly GCA_016271365.2. Classification (NCBI taxonomy): domain Eukaryota; kingdom Metazoa; phylum Chordata; order Ceratodontiformes; family Ceratodontidae; genus Neoceratodus; species Neoceratodus forsteri. The sequence goes on from CM028131.1 coordinate 234,332,061, forward strand.
ACTCAAAAATGCATACTCATTTTAATCAACCATCTCTTTATCAGGTACGAAGGTTACATTACAGTTTTCCATTATGATCAGCCCTATCTGCATGTTTGCAGATTTGTCTGCTTTATTTAAATCCTCAGGGTGCTCAGATTTTAATATATCATGAAAATTCCCCAAATCTTGTCTCAGATTTATCATTTGCTGGTTTATTGCCTGGAAGGAGCATAATAGCTCCTTTTGATTTAAAATATTTTCAGGTACTTTATAACTTTCTACTCTTTCTATTTCATAAACTTCACCCAAATTAATATCATATGAGTGGGTCTGGGCTATCTGGGCTGTAATGTCATTTTCTATTTCAGCCATCATACTTACAATCCTCATTTCCCTACTGTCCTTCTTAGAAATTTGTTTTTTGTTCTGTTTTTTTGTTTTTCTTAGCTTTCTTTTTCCTCTCTTTACTTTTGTCTGGTAATTTAACAGGAGTGACAGGGATGTGAATAATAGAAAAATCTGGTCTATTCAACTGCTCATTAACTTGTTGAGTGGTTAGTGCCAAGTCAGAAAGTAGAATAGAAGGTGACTTTGTCACAGGAACCAGTCTATCTAATTTACTAAGAACATCATCCAATCTAACACCATTTATTGCAATATTTCCTTTAAGGGTCTCTAACTCATTAGTGACTCCTACTAATTGATCATGTATCATAAGATGAGCAGCATAAGGATCTCACATGGTTCTCTTAAGCTCATTGTCCAGGCTAAAAGGATAGGAAGAAGTCCAACTATTAGTATGTTTTCTAGAGTTACCATTCCTATGTGTGCAATAACAATGAGAGCTGAGGGGGAACAGTTTTTATTAATTTTGGAGTCTAACATCTTTAACCCATCAATTGCCTCTTGCATCCCTGTTGTTATATCCTGTAAATCTGCTATCCAATTAGTACCATTACTCCCTGTACTAAGAGCTGGATCTAAGGTTGGTTCAGGTGAAAATTCTAGAGAATATATTAGATCAGAAGCAGTATCGCAATAAAGAGCAATCAAAGCTTCTCTAGCTGTTTGTGTAGGTGACATACTCCCCATCACATCCTTTGTACCACTTTCTATAACTGTTAAAACAGATGAAAAAGTTGAATCTCTGGTTAAAATACTATTATCCCTACTATATTCATTAGTGTAAATACATCATATTCAGTAAAGACTTTAGGGGTAGAAGAAAGCCTAGAGAGATTTTGCCTATATTCAGAATCACTCTTATTGGCTATATTGTCAACTAAAACATTTAAAGTTGGATCTGCTTGTTTCAGTACCCCTTGTACAATAGTTGGTTCATTGGTACCAATGGCCTTAGTCAGAAAACATGCTAATCTTAGCCTGTTTCGTTTTTGGACTAGATATGTTGGAAATATCCCCTATAGTTTTAGCTTCATTATTTGGTTTTCTTTGTTTTTCTAACTTTACTAATTTTTTTTTCTTTGCAGGATTTCTTTTGTTTCTTGCTATTTTTAGTTAGTGTATTGGTAGCAGATTTATTTCCAGATACTTTATTGCTACTAGATTGCATATGATTGATTTTCTCTCCTAAGGGGTCTTGACCCACAGTACAGACTGTAGGGTCTAAATCAGTCCTATGGGCCCTATGGCCCTTTTTGCCATTAATATCATTTTTGCCTCTATTGTTACTGGAACTAATTAGAATAGGTCCTTCAACTGGGCCTATAACAAAATTCTTAGACTGCTCAATATTTGCCATCACTGCTAATTGTATTCTGGTGAGAACCATCAGTGATTAGAATAACAATTATGACAAAAAAGAAACAGTTTAGCACAGAAACTATATAATTCCTAGTCACAATAAAGCATTGAGCTGGAATTTCAGCAACTGAACATTTAAACCAAGACATGTCTGATAATTGTCCAAATTAATCAGTCCTGCAGCATTTTCTTCAATATATCACCAGCAGATGAACAAAAGGCCAGTCTCCAGCATGTGCCAATATAATACGGTATAGTATAGCCAGGCCAAAAGGTAAAATGGGAGGGAGGTGTATAATCTGATATCTTCGTAGCAGTCAAACAAAAGGCAACTTCTGCTTCCACTCACACAGATGCCAAATAAAAATATTACAGTTTGAACCAGCAAACAACAGGACCCGAATAAAAATAGATTACATAAATAATTAATCTATCCTAAAAAATCACAGCAAAAACTGCTTACTCAAAATTTAACAGGCAAATTAACAGACAAGTTAACAGACACATTTACTTAATGTGGACCATTTTTTTGTGTTTAAATACACATCTGTAACTGTAGCTGGATGAGCTACACTGCCACATATCACCACAGATTGCTCAGTAAATGAAAAAAGTAGAACAGCTCACAGCGCGGTGTAAAAAAAACCCGGATGCAAGATGACAGCAAACTCAGGGGAACTCATCTATAAAACTAATAGAACTTAATAACCCCTGATTAGCATGGACACTTTGTTCAAAAGCAAAGCCAAACACTATTATAGTGTGAAATAAAAAAATAAAAGAAACAGACCAATGTCTTGCTCTGTCAACATGCTGCTCAATCAGCTGCTTGATCTGAGAGAGGCTGTACCAACTACGCTTTTGAACCTCCTCCGCAGAAAGCAGGCAACTTATTGGTTGTGCAACCACATGACCAAGAATTCTGTGAAATCTTAAACTGCTAAAAAGTAAAAATAACAGTGCTACATGTATATTTACAATACACACCGCACTGCAAAAATAAAAAATTAAAAAAAGAGCCAAGCATCCGAACACACACAAATTATCTGAAATCTCATCCCATAGACACAGAATATACAACTCACTTACTAGCAAACAGTGCCATTTCAAGCAATTTCAAGCATTTTCAAGCATTCAAACACTCATAGCAAAATATACATAGAATGAATAAAATGAATAAAAAATGCTCAACACTCCTTTGATATTCCCTTTTGATACTCCTTTAGCAGAAATGGAGGACTAAGCATAACAGCTATGTCCGATCAGGAACTTCCTCAGCTTAGGACTATCACTATCTCTCCATCCATCCTTGACTCAATTTCTTGCTCCATCTGTCTCTCTCTTGCAGCTACCTCTGTAACGGGCACCAAAACTTCTCCTTCAGCTGGTCCGAATGGCGTCTCCTCCACTGTTCCCTCACTCCAGTCACTCTGCTGCCATTTGCAGAGGAGGTGATATCTCTGGAACAAAACCAAGAAGAAAACAGAAAAAAGAAGGGACCCAGCTGGAGTTCACAAAAGGTTGGTCTGGGAAGACTGAAAACTTACTAGCTAAGATGGCATACCTGTAATAAATTTAAAACACGCAATGCAGTCCTGCAGTCAGCGTCTACTCCTCAGGCACTGCCGCGTGTAGTGAGCTCCAACCTCGTAGTGCACAGGGTAGCTAGTCAATCAGTAGATGCTCAACATCATTACACAAAGTTAGGAAGAGGGGTGTTAGATGTAAGAACAGGTATCTTAAAGTTTTATGAGGAAATTATAACTTATTTAGGAAACAATCTATCCAAGAATGATGGAACAGTTTGACCCACTGCAGTAACTAAAAAAAAAACTATTTTAATAAAACTTGTCAAAAGCAACAGAAAACTGTAAATAAATTAGGCACCAGCCAAGGAAAAATCATAATTATAGACTGGCATTTATAAATGTTCATAAAGAATACAGAACATTGTTAGTAGAGAAGAAAAAATATTATCAAAATTCACCATGGAACAAGCTACAAACTGCTATTATAGAGAATGATACTACATCCTTTTGATATCTGGAGGCCTTTGGGACCAACAATAAGAGAAATAACATCCCAGTAGCAATTAGTGCAGATGTAAGGTTCTGTTTTTTTCTTCTTTGTGTGTGTGAAAAATATTGGAGTCATGCAGAAATAGTTAATCTTGTGGTTGATAATCAAGACTCTCCCACTAGTAATGAAAGTGAAGTAATGTGGTACCTTAACATTAAGGAAATCATGAATGCTATGATTGAAAAAAAGAAAACATAATAAAGCAACATGTAAGGATACAATTTTTACAAGCTGTTTCACATAAATCCAGACTGGTGAGCTCAATTTTTGCTGCCTTATTTAGTCATATTAATAATGCACTATGTATACCTGAGGAAGGGGATACAGCTTTAATTATTCCATTATATAGGAAAGGGAATAAAAATAAACTTGAAATGTATTAGTCAAGTTCTTTGTTATGCATTGTCTTAAAAATTTACTGTATGCTTATTTTAAATAGACTGGCAAAATGGGTGAACGATAAAAACATTGTTTCTATCAAATAGGTGGGGTTTCAAAAAGGAAGAGGTACATGTGACCATGTTGCTCCATTATCTGTATTTCAAAAAAAAAATTACAGGGAAACTATAGCTAGTATTTCTTGATTTAAACTCTGCTTTTAATAATGTAAACAGACCTTTGCTTTGGCAAATTTTGGAGCTGTGGGGTATAGAGGACCGACTTCTTAATATTCTTAAGATGCTCCATTTCAGGGAACAAATCAAAAGTTAGAATTTGGACTGATGGCTCCCTGTCTGATAAATTCAAGATTCTAAAGGGAGTAAAACATGGTTGTCTGCTGGCACCTTATATTTTAACCATTATATGGAATTCTAACTAGAGAATTGTTTAAGGTTGATACTTTCCCATTAATGCCTGATACTGTAAATATTAAATTATTCCTTTATATAGAGTAACTTGTCCTCTGTTCTTTAACTTCATTGGTATTAAAAAGGGCATTAGACTGTACAATTCAACATTTGGGTAAACTTTCTTTACATTTAAATAATAAAAAATCTAAAGTAATGGTCACTGGGGATTGTATAGCTTCCTCCAGAACTTGGACATGTAGCACAATTCAGTTAGAACAAGTTTGTGAATAGGGACACGTTAAATTGCAAAAATATGTGGAAGGCCCATGTTATGGAAACTAAGAAAAAGGCCAATCAAGCAGCTAAAGGGCTGATTAGATTCACTCATTTATTATGTGGTAACTCCTTTAAGGCACTAAAAATGGCTTTTAATGCTGAGGTTCAGAACTTGATATTGTATAGAGTAGAGGTTTTGCTGTTTATTAGTGGTTATTAAAGAACTTGAAACTAGTAGTAGTAGTAGTAAATCTTTATTTTTATACAGGACGTTCTTATTGCACATCATTAGGTCATTGACCCATTTTCAAGATGGTCCTGTTACATGCCCTACATTTACACATATAAGTATAAAATACCAATACTATACAAACTTAATTTCCAATAAAATACATAAACTCATACAGATGGCACTTACTTTATATGAGCAACAATTAGTAGAGATAGACAATAAATATATATTTGATCCATACAACATTTCATTTTAGATAGGAAAACTGTAAATGGTTTGTAAAGTGCAAGTTTCCTTTGTGGGATTATCTTTAGTCATAACACTTACAACACAAGTCTAAGTCATGTTTTATACAATTTATGAAATGTTTTGTACTTTGATGTACTAGTTTCCAGCTAAAACATAAAGGTTCCCATATTTGTACAAGTTTTGTAGCGAATGTCATATTCCCAAATTTATTATGTAGCTCTACTTGAGTATATTTGTTATTTGAGTCTCTCAGATTATATTTATGTTCTTTTATTACAAGTTTTTCAAATAAATATGAGTTTTTTTGCCATATAACACTGCATGGATCTGGCCCAACTACTTCACTCTCTTTTTCTGTTCTAGTGGTATCCATTGAAGGGAATTTAGCATTTCACAGTGGTGTTTACAACAGTCACATTTCAATACAAATCTGGCTAGGTTGTTATAAATAACATCTAATTTTTTTAAGTTTGTTTTGCCTGCCATACCGTAACTGTGGCGCCCATAGTCTAAGCATAGAATGATTGATTGATTGATTATGTTGAGCTTCATTTTTTGTTCGGTACAATATCCTGCTCTCCGGAAGGCTCCAAGTTTTTTATTTGTATTTTTTGCCAGTTCATTTATGTGAATATCAAATTTTAAACCTTCATCTAGCCAAATACCCAGATATTTATAACATTTTTCTTGACCCAGGATTTCTTTTTTTAAGGTTTTTATTTGAATATCTGACTGTAAACTTTTTTCATCTATTTTTGAATTGGAAACCATAGTTTTTGTTTTCTTACTGTTTAGTACCAACTTCAAGTTGTATAACCATTGTTCCAAATGTGTGAAATCAAGTTGCAGTCTGTACTCCATTTCTTGAATGGATTTGCCATGTGCCAGGACTGTATTGTCTGCATAAAGTCTCACACTTGTGTGGGCTGCCATGCTCACAACTCATTTACTGTATGCATATAAGAAATAAGGTGGGTCCTATGCTTGAGTTCTGTGGGACTCCTCTCTGAACTAAAGCTGGCTTTGACAAGGTACTACCCACCTGTACTTGTTGGAACCTAAAGCTTAAATATGATTGAAACCAGGGAAGAGTTTCTTCATTCATCCCCATATTTTTTAGTCTACATAGTTGCATTTTGTGGTCCATGGTGTCGAAGGCTTTGGAGAGGTCCATGAACACAGTGCCCACTGACTCACCTGCATTCAACTATGTGGCTATGTTGTCTTCCAGGTCAGTGAGCATGGTGTCTGTGGAGTGGCCTTTATGGAAACCAGACTGGTAACCAGTCAGCAATGAGTACTCCTCCAGAAATTCACTCAGTTGCCTCTGCACCAGCCTCTCCATTATCGTCGGCACCGTGGACAACAAAGTTATTGGTCTATAGTTAGTAGGTTCAGAAGATAAGCCCCCTTTATGTATTGGTATTATTTTAGCTTTTTTCCATAGTTTGGGAAATTATACAGCAGACCTTCTTTGGACAGATTATGAATCTGCTTAGAGACTGTTTAACAGCACTTTTGCACATAGAATTTAACATATCTTTATTAGTTGCAGCACTGATTAGAACAGTTAAATTTTAAGAGAAAATGAATTGTGAAGCGCGGCATCACTTTTGTTTAAATGTTGGAAGAAAGCACAAAACAATAAAGGAAGTATCCCATGGTGTTCACTACTAAATAGTCTATTAAAAGCACTAGGGTTACTAAGTATTTGGGAAGGGCACACATCATTGAATATCAATATGTTTTCCAGTGAAGCCTCGCAGCATTTTTCAGGCAATTTTTTTTAAAGAGGGCCTGGGAGATTATTGGATATTCCTATTGCAAAAAAAGTATAGTGAACTTAAACAAGTTAACACACATGAAAGCTATTTATATTTTTGTTGAGAATGAAAAACATAGGATGGCAATACTGTAAATTCAGAATGGGTGTTTTAAGTAAAAATAGGGACACTGTTAAGTTTATGGAGATTCCAAAATTAAGCTGAAGCCTACAAATGTGATGGTGTGCAGAAACTGTCATTGGAGCATATTATATTTGATTGCCATAATTTGTAAGAGGAACGTAACAGATGGTTATTGCCATTATGGCCTCAAATAAGTTATGTTGATATATCATGTAGGAAAAGAATTATCAGTTGCATGCTGTTTTGTGACTAAGAGGTACATATTTATTCCACGGCAAGTTTTGCACTTAAAGCTATATACAGACTTTAAGGGCTATTGTTGATGCTGCTTTCAAGATGATTTTTCTGGAGGCTGGTTAATGACATGGTTTGTTTGTGTAACCTAAACTTTTATGAGAATGTATGTTAATGATTATATTTTAATATAGTGATTTTTTTATTGTTCAATCTGTGTATGTTATAACTGCTGGTTTTTACATACATTTTAATACTAAACTAATCTGAACTAATCTGAAACAGCACAACAAAATCCTGGAGGGAGTGGAGATGAAAAGCTCACAGAACACATAAATACTATCACAGCACTGTCTCCTTGTATATCAGTGACAGCACAAATGGCAGCAGTATGGTACAGACAACAGCAGCACAAGTAGGTGTTGCATTTTCATGAAAAATACCAGAAAAAAATAATCTTAAGCAAAGAATACAGACAAAACAGAAATGTATGTGTGTGGGGTCGGGGTAGTCACATTTTGGGGAATAACATCATGATAGAAGTGTTAAGGAGCAGGCTGGATCATCACATTCATGCACTGATACATCTGCTACTATGCTGACAACCAACAATAGGAAACAGAAAACTCATGGAATGCTGGCACATAGAGGATAATGTATGGACAGCCGTACGCAACAAGCCTGTGTCTGTATCAAGAGGTTTCTATTGCAACTAGGAACCCCGAGAATGAACCTTAAGAGGTTCCCTGGTTGCCTTAGAAACTTGAAATAAAGACACAGTCTTGTCTGTGTACAGGTGATCATCCCCATACATTATCTTTTGTACTGTTTGGCCATCCATACCCAATTCAGACACTTCACTTCCTTTCGGTGATCTGGCAGCTGGGACTTGAGGGTTGTTGGTGAGCTCAGATTAATGATTCAACATACTTATGACTTCTGCAAATTCAAGTTTCAAAAACAGCTTCAATCTCTATTGACTGCAGTAATGATATCACTATGCAGCACAACAAAATGATGATGTCACTACTGCAGGACAACAACCCTATTCTAGGAATGGATTTCCATGCAGAGCAATGTTCCACCATACACTATACCATAAATAATTCTGATATGCATGGCAACAGAAGAAACTTTGGGATGTTGCATTTTTTTGCTGCACAACCTAAATATACTAGATACAGGAATGCAGTAAGGCTGACATACAGAGCAGGCCTTGAATTACCTCTAGATAGAACTTATGTAGCCAGAACATTATTGAAAGATTTTATGAGTTTTTTTTTTGCCAGTGAGATATATGCCCTGATGTACTCATCAGGAGACACAATATTTGATGTGAGTTTTAAAACAGGTGCCACCCTACAATATCTCTGGGAAAAATAGAACAATGAAATGAAATACTCCCCATTTTGAATACCTCTTCAGACCATTCTTCTCACTAAGCCAGATCTGAGAACTGGTCTGATCCTCTTCAAGAATGAGGGAATTAATGTGTTTAATATCAGGTACAGTATTGGCTTACTCAGCATTGTGAAGTGATGGGCACCTGGAACCAATCATAGATTCTGAACAAATATGGACAGGGAGGAGTGGGAATTCCTGGTGAGACTACTTCAGGCAGATAATGGACTCAGACACCTTCCAAACAATATTTATCTGGAATTGGACAGAGGCTTTTGTTTTTGCACAGACCAGCTGAAAGCCTGTTACAAATGCAGCTCTTCAACACATTTGAGAAGTGCTTGTGCAAGTTGCATGGTACTTTTTGCATGGAGCTTGGGCACATCAGTATGCATTGTGCTAATGACCTAAAGTGTAAACACTGTTATTAACTTGGACACTCCTATAAAGCCTGTCCCTGTGCTACACATAATAGAGGAGACAGGCCATATCAAGATGGCATTTAAGATATGGCACAAAGACCATGAGTGGTCACACACAAACAACAAACTAATCTGGAGAGAATGGAGCTCTCCCAACAGTGAGACAACAAACTGTAACCAAAACTAATGTTTTGAACCAGGAGATAGCACAAGAATCCTTGTCCATGCTGGTGCCCAACAACATCCCAGAGGAAGTTACACAAAGAGTGGAGAAAGAACAAAAACAGGACAAAGCACGCCGGCCTGGTGGAGTGGAGGGCTGGGGCACTGGGTGCCTTAACGCCTGCCATGCCGGTGATTCAGGATCAGACACAGACTCAGGTCATTTGGGGGCTAGCGTGGAGAGGAAGGATCAAGCGTCCCTAGGACAGCTGTCTCTCCTCGGGGGGGGGTCAGCATGGCACTGCTTGCCTGCCATCCAGCAGTGGCTGGGAGGCAGCACATGTAATGCCACTATGTAAGGAAGGGGAACCCACATTCAGGATGCTGGAGGCATCTCTGTGGAAGCTGAGCTCACGCATCACACCCATTGCACATCTGTGGGCCCCAGAGTGAAAAACGAGAAAAAACACCCAGGTGGCAGGATGACACCTGACCCTCTGCAGGCCCTGCACCTGGTGACAGGGCATGACCACAGTTCTGTGCCAGAGGATGTCAATGGAAGTTAAGTCAAAGGGAAGCCGGGTGATAGGGCTGGGTGGTGGGGAGGTCAGTCAGAAGGGTGCTGCCAAGGGAGACCAGGAGATAAATTGCATATGAAGAAAAAAAAAACAGGATGAAGCAGAACATATGGATACCAAAAAAAACACAGAGGAACAACCCTTACAGGAAGAAATAATGCCCCTCAGATCTTTGACAAAAGTGACATGAAAAAGAGGTCAAAAGAAGCAATCTGGTAAGGTACAAATCACCAAAAAAGATAGAACAGATGAGATTTTCTTGAAAAATAAATACAATATTTATTTATTCATTTAATTTAAATTTTGGTAACTGGGTAGGTCCACTGAGACCTTGACGGTTCCTTTTTCAGGGGGTGACCTGGGATTAGTTACATGTACCTAAGGGAGAAGAAACCAAAGCTATGATACATACAGTGAATCAAGGTTTACAAAGTGCAGTAGGAATACACATAGCAGCATGTAGTACATTGTAGACAGACTCCAAGCAGCAGCCTGGGCATTTTGTTAGGACAACAAGGAGAAACAGACACATCAAATGATAGCCAACACAGATAAGTGCCCTAGCATCCTACACCCCCTAGGCATACCCTCCCTCCAGAGACTATTATTCTGTGGTGACCCCCCGTTCAGGAGAGCCTTCGCATAGCCTCAACTGTAGCAGCAGCACAGTGCCCCTATGTCCAGGTGGGATTTTAGCGCTTTCTTGAACCCCCCAGAGGAGGTGCTATCTTGAAGCTCTCTCGGGAGATTGTTCCAAAGTTTGGGTAGGGACAACCTGGCAGACTGAAGGCCAATGGATGTTTTGGCTCTGGGTATTTCAAGTAGTTTCCAATCGGTAGACCGGAGCTCTCTCCTGTTAGTTTTAGGGACAAGCAGATCTCGTAGACTTGGGGAAGGGGGCTCCAGGTTGTTGTAGTTTGAAGGCCAGGCACAGTGAGGGATATGCTAGCCTGGCTTCGAGGGATGGCCAGTCCAGGGCTTGGAGTACCTTGCAGTGGTGCTGCATTCATTGCACCCTGGCTGAAAACCGGCCGACCCTATGGTATAGTGTACCCAGGTGCTGCCTTTTCATGGGCCTCAGTGTCTGGAGCAAGGCCGCTCCATAGAAAAGGGTGGGTAGTATTGTTCTGTTCCCTACCACCTTCCTGGTTTCCTTGCTCAGGAAGGGGCTTAGTCTGTAGAGGAGACCCAGTTTTTGGTTTACTACCTTTGTGAGGTAGTCCATGTGTTTCCTGTAAGTAACCTCCTGGTCTAGGTACATCCCCAGGTACTTGATGTTGTCTACTACCTCAGTCCCCATCCCATTTATGGTGGTGAGGGACAGGAGGTCTAGGCCAAGCTTTTTGGGGCCAAACAGCATGGCTTTGGTCTTCTTGCTGTTTAGGACCAGCATGTTTTTTTGGCACCATGCTTCAAGGGTTGCGAGGTCCTGCTGCAGCTCTAGGTTTAGGGATCCCACATCTTTCCCAGTTCTGTACAACACTGCATCATCAGCATATAAGGTGACCTTCACCCTGCTGCAGTGCAGGGGTAGGTTGTTAACAAACAAGGAGAATAGTAGGGCGCCTAAGACTAGCCCCTGCGGAACTCCATCACATAATGGGCGCTGTTGAGATTTTGCTCCATTCCAGCATACCATTTGTGTCCTGCCTTGAAGGTAATTTGTGAACCACTGTAGGGCATGCGTGTCCAGGCCTAGCCCCTTTAATCTTTCTAGTAGTGGCTGGTGTTCAACAAGATTGAACGCCTTGCTCAGGTCGATGAAAACTGCACCTAGCATTTTATTCTGATCTAAGGCTCCGTACACGTCCGTGGTAAAGCTTATCAGAGCTGTCTCAGTGCCATGTCTTTTTCTAAAGCCATGCTGTTTTTCTGCTTGAAGGTTATGCGTTTCCAAGTAGTCATTAACCTGTTGGTAGACCACCTTCTCCAATAGCTTACTTAAGGTGCAGAGTATTGAGATAGGTCTAAAGTCTTCGATGTCCCCATGTGGTGCACTCTTCAGTATTGGGGTCACTAGCACCACTTTCCAAAGGGCTGGAATTTTCCCTTCTGTCAGGGACCTGTTAAAAAGCTGGGTTACAGGTCCTACTATGACTGGGACTCCTAGTCTTAGCAGCATGGGCTTGAGATTGTCATGCCTAGCACCCCCTTCAGGTTTCAGGCTCCTAACAGTTTTAGGGCTTCTCCAGTTGAGACTAGCTTAAGATGAAATTCAGTGCCCGGGGGGGGGGAAGGAGTGCTCAGTTGTTTTGGCTGCCCAGGCCTTGTCCAGGATTACTGGTTTTGAACCTCTGTAGAGTCAAGAAAAAGTCATTAAATGCATTTGCCATGTCCAATGGGGTGGAAAGAGGTGTCCCATTCACTTTTATGACCCTAGTTCCCTTGCTGTTGTTCCCCTTTAGTAGGGAGCTTATTTGCCCCCAGAACTTCTTCGGGTTTGATAGGTTCCTGGATTGTAGTCCATGCAGATAGCACATTTTTGCTTTTTTGAGTTCTCTTTTGCAGCTATTTCTGGCTTCCCGGTATTTCACCCAGTCCGGTTGAAGGTTCGAGTGTTTGTAATTCCCCTCAGGTTTTGTCTCTCTCCTTCATCTTCCTCTTTAGGTCCGGGTTAAGCCACCTGGCATCCTGACCTTTGACCCTGATCTTTTTTAGGGGTGCATGCTTGTTGGCTACCGACAGAAAGTGTTTGGTAAAACCTTCGAGGGCTTCGTCTATGCTAGGAGTATCAAGGGCCTGGAACCAGTCCACTTCGTCTAGGGACTGAAGGAAGGAGCCTGTGTCTAATGTGGAGTAATTTCTAGTCCAGAGAGTTTGGGGGTTTGTTTGTGAAAGTTGTTCCTCCATACCAGAAAGATAGGGGAACTGTCACTAAGTGCATCTGCACATGTTCCAACCATTTTGGTCCTGTCCAGGTTAGACATCAGTAACCAGTCTAGGGTGGTGTGGTTGCCAGTCTTTTGGTTGAAACGTCTAGACTCACTTATCAGCTGTGTTAATTTTGCACCCTCTAGGTTGGTCTTGACTTCTCTGTGTAGCTTTTTGCCCCAGTTTAGGTTGAAGTCCCCTAGTATAATTCTCTCGTAGTTTGGCAGAGCGAGTGTGGTATCTGTAAGTGTTGTTAGTGCTATCATTGCTTTCCTTGGCGTATTGTAAGTACATCCGACAATGAGTGGCTTGATTGCCCCAGGAGAAGTTTAACAAATAATACTTCGCACCTCCCTTCCTCTAGGTCTGGGGTGGTAACCACTGTGGCATTGATATGGGATCTGACTTATATAAGGACTCCCCCACACTTCTTCCCCTTCCTGTCTTTCCTGAAAGTGTTAAATCCTTGTAGCTCCACTTCATGGGGCAGTATATTTGGCTTAAGTCATGTCTCTGAGATACCAATAATGTCAGGGGAGTACAGGCAGGTTCAAGCTTCGAGTCCATGCATCTTGGGCCTAAGACAATTAATATTCATGTGGACCATCCTCAGCCCCCTGGCTTTGGCCCACTCTGGTGATGTGTGTATTAAGTTTGGGATGCTGGTCCCTGGGGGGCCTGGGTTAGGCTCTATGTCACCCCCATTAGGAGCAGAAGGTGCAGGAGAGTTGTCATAACTTTGGCTGGGACCTTGGGGGTGGGGTTAGTCTTACCACCCCTGATATACTTCGCGATGTGTATGAAAAGGCCCTTTTTTCCCATTAGGTATATTGTTATCGTACTTGTCCTGAAACAGGTATAGTGGCTCCCTGGGATGAAATGGCCATCGACTGATCTATCACCATTTTTATGAGGCCTGCCCTCCCCAATAGCAACCTGATCAGTTATTACAATTATTAAAATATATAAGACACCCATAGCAATCCCGATCCCTCCCATTTTTGTGATTCTACCTGTAACCTCCAGTATTCTGGTATAGGACAGTCTTTCCTGGCTTTTGGTTTCCCTATTAGGCCTTTCCTTAGGAGTCTTAAACCAATTAATACAGGTCACTTAATACTGAAAAGAGAACCACTAATACACCTTATTCAGGGACTGGAACCAACACTAAAGTATGGTGTACTGCAGTGGGGTACTCCCACCATTCAGCTCATTGGTCAGACACATCAGAGAATGTGTTTAGTACGATAATGAGACTGAGAGAGAAAAGTGTTTAGTACAATAATGGGACAGTTTCCCTTTAAATCTGCGAATCTCTGTGTGCGACAGTATCAGTTGTTAGGGAGCTTGGTCTTCCTCCAGCCCTATATAGGTAAAGGAGGTGGCAGGGGGGTAATTCCTCCCAACGCACGACAGTCTTTCCACTGCAGGGAGAGGGAGCCCAATTCAGACTGCAGCTCCCTCTTCCCCCAAGCGCTTCCCGCTGAAGACTGTCCCGCTGGAGTGCCTGGCTGCCCTTCTTGTAGGTAGCCAGCACTTTCAGTTTGAGATTGGTGCCTTTTCCTTTGTTCGGCAAGGGGGAGGTTGCACAGATTGCTGCGCTCGCTCACCCCTGGCCAGCAGCAAACAGTCCAGAAATTATTTAGGTCTCCATGGGCCAGGGGACCGCTCGCTCAGCCCCTGCTGCCGAAATCCAGGCTCACACGAATGAAAGTCTCTCCATTTCTGGGGGAGGGAGCCCGATTCAGGCTGCTGCTCCCTCTACCCCGATCACTTCCTGCTGAAGACTGTCCTGCTGGAGTGCCTGGCTGCCCTTCTTGTAGGGAGCCAGCACTTCCACTTTGAGATTGGCACCTTTTCCTTTGTTCGGCTAGGGGAGGTTGCACAGTTTGCTGTGCTTGCTCGCCCCTGGCCAGCAACAAACAGTCCAGAAATGATTTGGGTCTCCATGTGCCGGAGGGACTGCTCGCTCAGCCCCTGCTGCCAAAATCCCTGCTGACATGAACAAAAGTCTCTCCATTGCGGGGGGAAGGAGCACGATTCAGGCTGAAGCTCCCTCTACCCCCAATCGCTTCCCGCTGAAGATTGTCCCGCTGGAGTGCCTGGCTGCCCTTCTTGTGATATGCCTCTAGGCCTATCAGCTTTCAGGATTTTTCTACCTGTTTTTATAACTGGGCACACACTTAATGGCTGGTGCCTTGTTTGTGCATGTACAATCCCTGCAGTACCAATTCATTCATTCATTGGCATATAAAGTGCTTTGAGAGACTGTGTGTATAAAAGGAGCTATATAAAACTCTATTTAGTTCTAGTCTAGTCTGATCTGCCCACGGTCACTGTAGCAAGCTTTATTCTGCATAAATGGATCAGGATACACAGCACTCCAAAATTTCAGCCTTAAAACAGAAAACAAAAACATTGTTTTGTTTTGGCTTGCATTTCTGTTCAACATCCATATGCCAAAAAGGAGTACGTCACATCCCAACAATCATTGCAGTGTCAATGCTTTGGCTGGGAAACTGCCTCCAGAAAGACAGTTTCATAAAATCATGTACTAGACTGGCATAGGCATAAATAAAGGGCCAATGTTGTGCAGTTGGGTGGTAAAAGGTTAAGTGAAGCTGTACCGTAGCTATATATGAAATCACAAATCCTTTCATTTACCACACATTATGAGTCACGCAGACTGAAACAGTTCAGCCACAAAGCCCAAAGCCAAAGTTACAAACATGGAACTAGTAAGTTGAAGGTTCTAATTCACGTGGATATATTTGATCTCTGGAAATTGGGTATTTTGGACCTTCTGCCATAGGAGAGTGCAAGCTAGGGTTCTTTTACATTGGCTCTAATGGGACCCTAAGCTACAGAGGTGGAGGGGCGTCTTTAAACTTTAAACAGTAATGCAATAAATTAATTGTCCACTCAGATCTTCCAGTCAAGCAGCAGGGGTTTATTTAGTCTCATTGTGAACACCTTGGTTGCTTGAAGGTATGGGGTAGACCAGCAAACCTACAGCAGATATTTTATAGCTACAGGACCCCAGCTGGGGGACCTCAGTTTATGCGCAAACACTTTATTCTATGTTCAAGCATTTTCCATTCTGTGAAGGGTAACTTGCAGATGTTTATTTAAAAATACCCACCTCACTGTATGACTGGCTGAGACTTATGATCTCATCGAAATGTACACTTTATAAAGAGGGATCATTATGTTGCTAGCCAGCACCCCCCCCCCGCCGAAGAAGCTCTGTTGACCAAAGCACTGGGGCAGCAACCTGTGTTCCATCTGGATACTCCAGACAGGCATTTGTCCTGAGGAATTCTGTGCAAGTACCAGCAAATAAAAACAAACACTGAGGCAATCTACTAAGTGCTTTGCTTATCTTTTGGAGTCCCACTCTGGTTCAAGTGCTGTCTACTTTGGTTTGTTCTGACTTCTTTGGGTGCAGCAGACAGACCCAGCACTGAAGGTTTTCTTACCTCTAACGCAGTGGCAGAGTTAGAGGGGGGCTGGGGGGGCGGACGCCCCTCCTGGCTGCCTCAATGTGACTAGTGGCGCCCCACCACCATCTTTATTCACTATTTAGTGCCCATTGTGGAGCCCGTGATTAACATGAATGGCCCCCCCTGACTCCCAAATGCTCCCAAACCTGGCTCCGCCACTGCTCTAATGCAAGCTTTTTTCTTTGTGTTGGACAATTGCACAGTGGGACATTTCTTCCACTTCACTTTTACATTATGTTAGAGGCAGATGGCACACATTGTAGTTCACTGATCCTTACATCCTGCCCCCATTTCCAGCCTCCCGGGATGGCAAACCTTTTTGGAAATCCGTGGACAACAAGAATAGTTGCCATCAGCAGAGTTTGGAGCAGATATGTGATTCCACCTGACATATTCATACACCAGGACATTGGAAGATTTTTCTCCTTGACTCCAGCTGTGTGTTGATGAACTATCCCTATAGGGCATCAACCTTCATCATTCCCTGGATCAGGATTAGTGCTGCAATGGCCTCTCAAGCCTCCTTGGTGTTATTTAATTTAGGAGAATTCTGGGGCATGGTGCTCAGCAATTAATTCTAATTCATTTCCAGTCTTTACTGACTCTTGATTTTACCTTATTTTTCCAGTAGTCTTTCAACACAGGGACTCCAATCAGCAGAGATGGTGAAAAAGGTTGTCTGTAAGTCCACCAGGGGACCATGACTGGACTAGGACCCAGGCACCCTGTGCACTACCCAGTTAACCCCCATTAGGAAGGTGGCAATGCTCTTTCACTATGATTTATTTTCCTGCAAGTCTGTCAGCACTGCTTCTTCAGCTTTGGATTTACTCTGCTCAGTCCTCTGATTTCTTGCTCTGGACGTATCTATCTAGGTAATTCAACTCAGCTCCTGGGAGGCTTCTGCTTCAGACCTCTGCCACTTAACCCCAAAGCTATTGGGGCTGAACTGTTGACCAAGGAAAATAAATAGTCCCTGGAACATGGGGGGGGGGGCTAATCTGCAGACTGAACTAGCCTGCACTGTAGTATCTTTTTCCTGCAGCTCTGAGGATTCTGGGCTCTGGAACCCGCTTCAAATAGCTTCATGTATTTTGCTTACCCGCAAGCAATGTGACTTGGTATTCAGCCAGAGGGGTGGATCAGATTGTTAACCCCTTCCAAGCACATTTGGAAATGGTGCTGTCACAAAGCACCAAACCAAAATGACAAAAAGACAATGACTAGAAAAACCTAGTTGGTACAGGTTATTTAACTGCACATATGTAATTAATCTGAATCACTAAAGGTCAAGTGGGGTTGTTTTCAAAATATAATTAAAATGTGCCTTTATTTCTGAAGCATCCCCAGATCATGATGGGTACATCAGAGACAGACATGCTTCAAGATCATCTAACACTGTTTGATTAACTCTGACACACATCCTGCAGTATGATTGCTATTGGTTGGCCATGCATCTGTCACAAAACTAATTGTGGCAGGGAAGCATGTTTGCTACAAGAACAAGCATTTGTCAATGCCACATGTTCGCCACTGGTACAGAAGCCCTGGGGTACTAGATGACTTGCATGACTGTACAGTTTGAATAGTGGTAAAGGACATGCTGGCAGAGGGTTAAAACAAGGGATCTTGTGTTAAAAAAGATTATTTAAATATCTGTAAAGGAAGCCGTGGACTGTAGTGAGAGGGCAGTGACTGAGTTCTATTGTTCTAGTGTAGCAGAACCTAGCAGTGTTAATGGTAGTAAAGGACGTGCTGCCAGAGGTTTAAAATCAGTCATCTTCTGTTAAAAAGTATATAAACTCCTTTATGTGTTTGCTTGTGCAAATGTGCAAGAAACATTATGTGGCAGCTTAGCAGAGAAGCGGGTTGTGGAGGCGTGGCACTGTGGCAGGCAACGGAGGCATTGCATTTGGGGGTTTGGTACTGGTGGACCAATGGAGGCACAGTGTGCTGATGACACTGGCTTCCAAAAGTGCCACCAAGTTGTAACGTTTTTGCCACAGCAATCAGGGGCCGCCTCGTCATTGCAGCATCAGACATTCTGCTGCAATGAGGGAGTGACCCGTCATTGCAGGGCGGAACGTTGCCTAGTGTAATATTGTTTGTGAACGCAGTGGCAAGCCACTGCCATGTTCACAACAATATTAGACAGCCCCCAATGCCGAGGGGGTGCCCAATCCCCGTCGGCTTCAGTCCCCCCCTTTCCCAGTGTAATTTGCGGATGGGGGAGCCCACTCCCCATTGGCATAATGTCCCCTCCCAAAACGTTGGTTTTGTGCTGAAGGTACACAGTCCCCCCTTGGCTCTTGCCCTGTATGTGCCGTGAGGGTGCCCAGTAACCCGTCTAGCTGGCTAAGCGCTTGGGTGGCATGCTGGGAGCCCATCCCAGCATGCCAAATGTTCAAGTTAAAAAACTCTCCCGTGATGTTTTTCTTTCTTTCCATAAATCAGAAAGCGGTCCCTCATTGAGTCCGATGGACCTGCCCCAACCTCGCCCACCCTCTGCGCACTATGCGTACCCTGCCTCCCCACACCCCCCTCACCCCATACTTGCTTCTGGAGCCCAGTGCTATGATCTTCGGTGGACCGGGAACATGTCTGCACTCTTCAGAGCTGACCACGAACTGAGGAAATGCCGATAAGCTGTATAATGGCATAAATAGAGTTTTTTCAACTTTGGTGCATATCTCAGGCATTCTGGGGAATTTTGGGGCCATATTTTCAACATGGGGTTATTGGGAACCCTCCTCATAAATTCAGCCACTGTCATGGTGTTATTCGGTCCTGAAAGGTAATTTTGTGGTCACTGTGTGGTACCACTTTTCAGGACCGATTAATGAAATGACAGTGCCAGTGTTCATGAGGTGGGCTCTCAAAAAGTCTGTGTTGCAAATTTGGTGGAAAAAAATACCAAGAAATGACTCTTTTATGAGCATGTGTTGCACAGTTGCTATGCACGCTCCTAACTTCACGAATTTGCAATATTTGAACAGTATAGCTGTCATTTTTCACATCCTGGCTGAAATGTGTTTTTGCACTGCAGGCACAGAATAGCATGGTAGCTGTTGGAAATCAGTGTTTAGGACATATTAAGACAATCACAGTGACACCGCTCATGAGCAGAGGTCCTAAAATACCTATGTTGAAAATTTTGTGATGAAGGTTCATAAAATGACTGTGTTACGAGCGTGCATTGTGCACTTTCCATGAATGCTCGTAACTTCACAAATTTGTAATATTTTCACTCCAGATTTTCAACATTGCCATTTTTCCACACCTCCTTATGAACAGTACAGCTGTCATTTTTCACATCCTGGCCAAAATATGTTTTTGCACTTCCGGCGCAGAATAGCCTGGTTGCTGTGGGAAATCAGTGTTCGGGTTGCATTAAGAAAATCACAGTGACACTGTTCATGAGCAGAGGTCCTAGAATGCCTATGTTGAAAATTTGGTGACGAAAGTGCATAACGTGACTGTGTTACACGCATGCATTGCGCAGTTTCCACGTTATGCTCGGAAGTGCGAGCATTTTTAATATTCCCACTACAGATTTTCAACATTGCCATCTCTTCACACCTCCCTATGGATGGTACAGCTGTCATTCTTCACATTCTGCCTGATCTGTGTTTTCGTACATGTGGCGCAGAATGGCATGGTCACTGTTGGAACTCAAAGTTCGGGACTCATTGACAAAATCACACTGCCACTTTTCATAAGAAGAGGTCCCAAATGCTTTCATGAGGTAGGGTCACAAAAAGGCCATGCTTAAAATTTGTAGTGCAAATACCAACAAATGTCCAGGGCGTTAGGGTTTCTATCCATAACGTCCCACCCTGTACAGACTGCCAGGCATTGGGGTGTGCCTTTTGATTGCCGACTGTACTGCTCATGCCATCCCACCCCCATCCCCCCACCCACTGACAGGCATTGAGGTGTACCTTGGACTCTTCGACCCCAGACGTCACCCCATTCTCTTATGCTGCACCCATTTCAGTGTATGTCCTTATGGAATGGGGTGACTGTAAAGCCAAACACCCCAAGGCACACCTCAACATGTGTTAGTGTCTACAGAATAGGGTGAGGTGACATGGCATAACCGTCATGGTCGATGACCCAAACACTTACCCCAACGCCTGTCCATCTCTACAGGATGGAGGTGGGGTTGTCATGAAGTTCAATACTTCACTGCCATTCCTATTCTGCATCTGTCGAACTCCTGCATTTCCAATGCTAATACCAGCAAGCAAACATTCGGCATTGACAAATGCTTGTTTAAGTTAAGATTAGTTGGATATGTAACAAAGTTGCTGACTGTGGACCAGTGCTTCTGTAACCATGGATACACATGCTCACTTGCACACCACCTGGGAACTGCAGTAAAAAATTCCCATAGGATTACATTGTAAATTGTAAGTAAGGAGTAACACATGACAGGGTGTGTGGCAATGCTAAATTACTGTACACCTCAGGTGGGTTGTGAGGCATTCTTTTTGAGAAAGTGTAAAGTTACTCATATGTGGTTGAGGGAACGCAGAGCCCACTGGGCCCTGTGCTCCCATAATGCATACCATGCCCTGACTCCCATCTATACATAACTGTACTGATATTTTAATGATGACACATTTCTGTGTTGGAGTGCAGGGCCATCCAGGCCCTGTGCTCCCACTACTGCAAAATGTAGGGCCCTCTGCTACCATTATTGCATAATGGGATCCAAATGTGGGAGCGCAGGGCAGTACAGAGACATAGTGCATGCCTAGAGCCATTCCAGGTAACCCTTGTGTTGCAAAAGTTGCAATATCTCAGGAACCATAGAAACTTTGAAAAAAAATATTTCTTAGTTGTATTCATGGCCTGCTTATTACACCTGCTGTGCTCAGCAAAAAATTCATATCTCAAACTGTTTTCGAGATATAGCCACCGAAAAGTGCCACGACTGCCACAATGTTATCCTATAGGACAATTTGCAATTTCGGAGTGCTGTAACTATGGAACCAGTGTCTATTTCTTCACCAAACCAGCAAAGGGCACATCCCTGGGCAAGGGCTTGCCAACCTGCAAATTTCAGCCCAAATGTTCCAACCATTTTCTTGTTATGAAGTGGCAAAGAAACTGGTTTTTAGGGCTGTTTACCTACTTTTACTTTTAGATCATATATTTTTTCCCCATAGGCTATAATGGGAAACATTAAAGTTTAATAACTTAAACAAAGAAATGTTAAAAAAACCCACAGATTTTTCTGTTTTTTCAACACTCTGTATCTCCGAAACCACACAACGGATTCAAACGAAGTTTGGCAGACCAAGATACCTACCCCTAGACATTATGCATACCACAGTTCATGCTAATCTGTTAAATGGTTCTAAAGTTATTAACGTTCAACAATCTGAATTTAACATAGGAGTTACCTTATGTTATCCTATGGGAAAATTCACAACTTCGTAGTGCTGCAACTATAAAACTGGTGTCCATTTCTTTGCCAGACAAGCAAAGGGCACATCTGAGGGACAAGGACTAGCCACCCTGCACATTTCTGCCCAAAAGTCTTGTTTTCTTGCTATGAAGTGGCAAGGAAACTATTTTTTCGGGCTGTTTACCTACTTTCACTTTCAGATCATATATTTTTTTCCATCGGCTATAATGAGAAACTTTAAAGTTTAAAAACTTTTGAACGGATTAATATTTTTTCACCAAACCTTCAAAAGGCACATCTGTGAGGCAAAGGCGTTCTACCCTAAATTGTCAGACCACAGCCTAAAGCCATTTCTGAGATACAGGTGGACAAAGAAATGTAAAAAAAAACACAGATTTTTTCTGTTTTTCTTTCAACACTCTATATCTCAGAAACCACATAACAGATTCCCACAAAATTTGGCAGGTCAAATTACCATAAGATTTGTGGTAAAATAACCCCAAACAACCAGTTTCTTTGGTACTTCATAGCTAATGAACAGATAAGGCTTTTGGGCTAAAATTTTCAGGGTAGCAAGCCCTTGCCCTTCTGATGTGCCTTTTGGTGGTTTGGTGAAAAAAATTACACCTCTTTCATAGTTACGACACTCCAAAGTTGTGAAATGTTCCATAATATAACACTGCATCACCCATGGCACCTTTCGGTGCCCGTATCTTAAAAACTATTCGTGATGTGGATTTTTTGCTACTCTAAGCACACATGGAGGTTTCCAAGTCATGATAACAACTGCAGTGGAATTTTTTCCATAGTTGCTACAGTTACTGAGATATTGCCACATTTTTGTTAGAAGGGTTCCTTTTCATGTCTGTAGGCCTGTGATATGTGTCTGTACTTATGTGTAAGTGGGAGCCCAGAGCCCAGAGGGCCTGTGCTCCCATATATACATAATATTATGCAAGAATGCGAGTAGGGGTGCATGCCATTATGCAGTGCTGGGACTGCAGGGCCCTCCAGGCTATGTGCTCCAACAGGGACATTGGGGTTCCTTACAATGTCTCTACACTTATGGATATGTGGTAGTGCAGGGCCCATAGGGCCCTGTGCTCTAAGAAATGGATAACATTATGTATTCATGGCAGCATGAAGGGAGCACAGGGCCCTTAATTACACTTGTACCCCTAGGTGGCGTTATCCCAAGGGCTACTACCCCTGCCTGTTTGACTACGGACAGGTTGAGGGGCCTAGGTTCTATGGTGGGTGCCTCTACCCAGAGGTCAGGGTTTATAATAGTTTGACTAACTTGGTCACAGCCCTCTGGGACACTGAGACCCCCTTTCATTCCTACTAGTGGCCCATGCAATACACCATGAGTATCTTCACTATTTATACTTACCCCCAGTACCGGTTCGGTCAGCTTGACTCTGGGGATCCTCTGTAAAACAAGATGATGTACTGAAATAGCCACTGTACAATACTTTAACATAAACGAATGCCTCAGTCAATGTAAGTTTGCTGAAACAAACAGATCTGATTTATTTAAGGGGCTTTAACAAGGACAGGGGGAAATCAGGTTAATTAGGTTAGATACATTAATAATCACAGTACTGTGCACATATTCAGAGTCCCAAAATGTCACTTTCTCTGGGTACCCAGGATGGTGGGGGGCTAGCCAGGATCAGTGCAGCTGGTAGGGGCCCTGCAATGGAAAACACTTGCACAATACCCAATTGTAATCCAGAGCCGGTTGGCTCAGTTCATGAAGAAAGAAGGACAAGAAATCAGATGAAACACTTGCAATTAAACAGACAGATGGCAGGGAGCTTTCCTGATTTGCACTCACAAACTCGATGCTGAAAACTGGCACCGAGGGGGTCATGGATTGCCAGACGCCCTTGCACAGCAGGGGGATGAAATTCTACAAGCAGGCACACAGCTTCAAGCAGCAACAGATTCAGTCCACCTGCCTGCAATTGCCTTTCCATCTACACACATGGGTCAAGAGGACTCGTTTAGCTGTCCTGCACAAGCACTCCACACATTTATATGTAAAGGAAATTACTATACCAGGTAGCTGCTCTCCGGTCCTGATTGCACTTGCTGCTAACCCAGGAGTTCACACTGCAGCTTCACTTTCCTGACAGACCAAGCATGATTAAGCAGTTTCTCCAGTCCTCTACAGGGTGAGCCTGGTTCCCAATTGTTCAGCCTCTCTTCTCGGTAGCTGTGGATTCAGTCCTAATCACCACAGCAATGCGCCACCCAAGTTTAGGCCTCCACATGTGCTTCCTGCGTGAAACTCTGTAGCGCAGAAGCTTGGAGCTCCTTCCCAGATCACGGTCACAACGGATCTGCTTCTCCAGGCACAAGGCAGGGCATTCCATTTGGGTGCCACCTGGTCCAATTTGTGGACTCAGCTGTCAATCACTCAAAACTCCCCCTGTTGGTGCAAATAGGTGCCACAGTCCAGAACTTCATTTCCCAGAATTACTAGCTATGTTTCTTATGGCAAGCCGGCTCCCAAGAGAGTCCTGATCCTGGTTGGTCCACATAAACTCCATTTTAGAGGCTCCCCCCTGCACTGATTGGATCTATTAAATAGTTCAGATTCAAAATGGAGAGGCAAAACACACAGAGTCCCAGCTGCAAGAAAGGCAGGTTAGACAAATTACATTTCCACTAATACTCTAAGCGATATGTGGCAAACAGTTACATCTTTGAAAAGTGCTCACTCTGCCTACTTAGCGGCGGCAGAAAGGGAGTGATTTGTTAGCAGCTCAAGTGGGACTCAAGCTGGGAAACACACAGTCCCCCCATGTGAACTAATCGTGCCTGCAAGCAGACAGCTCTGAAAGAGACAGTACCAGAGGCTCTAAAATCACTCACAGATACACGGCTTAAACGCTGAACACCATTTAGGCTGGGAGCACTCGCCAGCTCCTGGAAGACTTTTGGGAACCCTCATTTGCAGAGGGGTTACACCCTTCCTGGCCTGAAAAGCATGACGTCCATGTCAAGTAGATACCCTTAAATCACTTTAAGGCGGAACAGTTTGAACTCGCATGCCTTTTAAACAGCAATCAGCATATTAAACCTTTGTCATATACACTTACACGTATTAAACATTCTACTACTGATTATACAACAATATACATACAAACATTTTAACTTAGGTCATCACTTCCTGCACATGAAACCTGGACAGAGGGGGCCCTTCCCTATCAGCTACATTGGGGCTGGAGGGGGCAGGGGCACCATACTCAGAAGGCAAAACAAGTAACCTGAAGTTATCTCCCAGGTTTAGTTTTTTTTTTTTTCACTTTTTCCTTTTATCCCCTCCTATCACCCTATCGTTCCACTCCTTCGGGCTCGCTCATGCTACCCACCCCAACACTGAGTCTGCCCCTAGAGTGCCCATGGGTGACTCCTACCTTTCCTCCCATCTTTTGTGGAGCCCCCCCGGCACAGTGGGGTCTGCCCGTGGTTCCTGGACTGGGCAGCTGAAGCAGCCATCATCTAGGACCGCCGAGGTTGGTTTCCGTTTTCTGTACTTCCTGTTCCCCCTTCCCTGAGGACATCAGCTCGGACAAGTGCATGCTGACGCACACCTGCCAAGAGCCTAACAACATCCTTCCCTCCCCGACTCCATCCCTTCTGAAGCTGCCAGTGCCCCATGAGATCTGGTGCTCCCACCAACCCCCAGGGATGTCGGGTGCATACAGCAGTCCTGGTAACCCACCCCGAAGGAGGAGAGCATCCGTTGGGATGCTCAATCCTCCTTCCCCCTGCCAACCCCCAATGACCTGAGTCCGTATCCGAACCTGGGTCACTAGCATGGTACGAGGTGTGGCATCCAGCGCCTCAACCCTCAGTGCCACCGGGCTGGCCCAGGCTTAGTTTTGGCAGTGAGCTCGGGGTCCCATACACTCCCTTATGGACCACATTAAGGAGCAGGTCCACAGGTCTGCCCAGGGACTCATAACTTAGCCATACTACAGGCCTCACCTCTTGGCCAGTCCTTCTAGGGTGAACGGTCACAGTTTCTGCATGGTTAGACTCACTTTCAGCACTGTCTGTACTTGCCAGGGGGGTCTTCATTGGGGCAGAGGGGCTAGAACTCGGGGCACTTTCAGCTCCAGGGTTTGCAATCTCTGAGTCCACAACACTTGGTTCACCTGGGGAGGTTCCTGACAATGGCAGTGAACTATCAGGACACTCAACACACTGTTCTTCTTCTGGTGTATCACCAGTTTGCCCCAGTCCATCACTCTCTTCCTCTGGAAAAGTTGAGCAGTTCAACCATGCACAATGATTCCACATCATCTGATTTGATGCTTTGCACTTCACTTTCTGAGAGCATTGGCTCCAGGGCCAGAGCTGGGGGCTTAGACAGTCCAGAAGGCCCAGCTTCATCTCCAGGATTGACTAGGGGATTGTCCCAAAACAGTTGACTCAGTTCATAAAAAGGGTAATATTCAAGGCCACACTCACTTTCTTCTGACACAGACTGACAGTCATGTTCAATTGGGACTTGTGGAGGGAAGTATGTTAATTTAACTTCAACAGGTGCTGGCTTTTTTGACTTTCTCTTAGCTGCAGCTCTAGTCACTGGTCCAGAGGGAGCATTTTCTGGGGGTTCAGACTCAATGAAGATTTGGCCAACAGGTAGTAGATGATTTCTATGCATGGTCTTTACATCTTTTGAGTTATTCTCGGGCCTTACCTTGTACACAGGCAGATCATTTAGTTTGTCTACCACAATGTGAGGGAGATGGTGCCACCGATTGGCAATCTTGTGTTTTCTATGCAGTCCCAGATTTCTTAGCAACACCCGATCTCCCTCCTGGAGTTCTAGTGCTTTCACTTTCTTGTCATACCTTTCTTTATTGGCTAGATTTCTTTTGGGAGCCATGGTTTGAGCCAGTTGGTACACATGCTTTAAACTGGGCCTTTAACTTTTGCACATACTGTAAATGAGTAGCTGTTTGAACCCCATCAGGAGAAACTCCAAAGCAAACATCTACTTGTAATTGGGCTTTTCTTCCAAACATTAAGTGATAGGGGGAAAACCCAGTGCCATCACTTTTGGTGCAGTTGTAGGCATGTACCAGTGTGCTAATCTGTTGGCTCCATCTGGGGTTGTCCTTTGGTTGAAGGGTGCCTAGCATATCGAGCAAAGTGCAGTTGAACCGTTCAGGCTGTGGGTCCCCCTTGGGGTGATAAGGGGTGGTTCTTGACTTTCGCACTCCCCACAATGAAAGCATCTCTTTGATCAAGTGACTCTCAAAGTCCCTCCCTTGGTCAGAATAGATTCTTTCTGGGGCCCCATAGTGAACAAAAATGTTTTCTATAAGCACCTTTGCCACAGTGGAGGCCTTTTGGTCCTTGGCGGGGAAAGCTTGAGCGTATCGGGTGAAATGGTCAGTGACCACCAGCACATTACTGATATTTTTTTGATCTGGCTCCAAACTCAGAAAATCAATACAGACCAATTCCATAGGTGCATTGGTGGTGATGTTAACATGGGGGGCAGCCCTCTGAGGCAAAGTTGTCCTCTGTAAGCAGCAACTACAAGTTCTAATGTATTGTTCAACATCAGCCCCCATTTTCGGTCAATAAAATCTAGATCTCACCAAGTCAAGTGTTCTGTCTATGCCAAGGTGTCCCATGTGGTTGTGTAAGGACCTCAGCACCAGATCTCGAAAGGCAGTAGGCAAAACTAACTGTTGCTTGTCCAGTTGGCCCCCTTTATCCACTGTCTGTCTATATAACAGTCCATTGATCAGTCTCAACTTAGGGCCTTCTTTATATAGCAGTGCAGTTCTCAAATCAGTGGAGCATAATTTGGATACATCCTTCCCTGCTTGGAGGACTTCTAGAGCTGTTTTGATCATGGGATCTCAGGACTGAGCTCACTGAATACTGTCATTATTGAATTGAGGCAAAGTACCAGTGTCCAAGGCAGAGAAGTGGCAATAAGCAGCAGGTATGCAGTTCTCAGATGGTCCCAAACAATCCACCATACAGTCCACTGTGTCCGTGGACATTTGTTCCTCCCTGTCAAACTTCTGGCAGAGTGCTCGAATATCAGGTTCTGACAGTCTGACCCAGTTATTCGGGGGGACCGGTCTCCATGAGAGAGCATCAGCATCTATGTGGTTCAGGCCTGCTCTATATTCAACAGCATAGCCGTTAGTAGATAAGGCAGAGAGCCACCTATGGCCAGTGGCATCCAACTTAGCTGAAGTCTGCATATAGGTCAAAGGATTATTGTCATTTTTTACCAGTATCTTAGCCCCATACAGGTACTCGTGAAATTGATCAACAATGGCCCACTTCAAAGCTAGGAACTCTAACTTGTGTACAGGATAGTTCTTTTTGGAAGGGGTCAGGATTCTGCTGGCAAAGGCCACTGGTCTCAGGCCATCCATGTGCTCCTGATACAACACAGCCCCCAACCCTTGCAAGCTAGCATCAGTGTGAAGGACATAAGGTCTTGTGGGATCAGCATAGGCCAACACTGGGGCATGGGTAAGTTGATATATGATCTCATGAAAAGCAGTCTCACAATCAGGAGTCCAGCGGGTCCCAAATACTTCATTTGGATGAAAATACACTCTTTCAGTCTTGAGGGGCACTGACTTTTTGTGTCTTTTGTGGGTTGTAGAATACCCTTGAGTAAGGTTAAGTAAAGGGCGGATCACTCTTGAATAGTCCTTGATAAAGCGCGATAATAACCACAGAAACCCAGGCATCTTTGTAGCTCCTTCAGATTTTTTGGCTGCGGCCAGGTGGTCAAAGCCTCATCTTTACTTGGGTCGGTCTCTATTCCCTCGGTGGATACTATGTGCCCCACATATTTTACTGATGTTTGAAAGAATTGACACTTATCAATGGACAGTTTAAGGCCAAAGTCTTCCAGGTGGTCCAACACCTTGAACAATCTGCTCTCATGTTCCTCCAGTGAGCTGCCAAACACAATGACATCATCTGGGTATACCAGGTACTCTAACAAGTTCATATCCCCCAACGCACACTCCATCGGGCATTGAAAAGTGGTTGGAGCACCTGAAATCCCTTGAGGCATCCTCATAAATTTATAGAAACCAAGTGGACAGATAAAGGCTGTCTTCTCATGGTCTTCTGGAGCCATCAGGATCTGGTAGTACCCATTGCGAAGATCCAGCACTGAGAACCACTTACTACCATTCAAGCAGTCCAATGCATCTTGAATGCGTGGCATTGTGTACTGATTAGGAATAGCCCCTGGTTCAAAGTGAGATAATCCATGCACATCCTAACTGACCCATTCTTTTTCCTCACTACCACGATAGGTGAAGCATATGGGCTTCTGGATTCTTGTATTACACCAGCAGCAAGCATCTCTTGCAGATGCCATCTCACATCATCTATGTCAGCAGGTGCCAGGTGTCAAGACCTCTCACGAAATGGCCTTTCATCATGCAGCCGGATACAGTGCTCAGCATCTTGCACACATCCTACTTCCCATTCCTTTAAAGAAAACACCTGGTCTCTCTGGGCAAGCTTCTCATTGACCCTCACTCTCCATTCAGCTGGCAATGGGGAATCACCGAAATCGAACAAGTCAGGTGTTACTCTGTCACTCTTCCCTGACCTCTTGTTACTGGGCAGTACAGCGGTATCCGCACAGTGCACAGTGGCCAGGGTGCAGCCTTGATTTACTCGGATCTCCCTGTCAGACACATTGTGAACTTGAACCACCACACTTCTAGCAAAGGCATGGGCTCTAGCAGGCAGAATACTTGGTTTGACCAGCAGCCCCTCGGGCAGTTTTCCATTTCCTGGTGCATCCAGCATTAATATTTTGTTCTTGACATCCTTTTTTATGCAGACCTCTCCTTGTAGAACACGTTGAGCATTTGGTGCCAAAAGCAGATGTAACCCTTAGATGGTGCTATCCCAAGGGCTACTACCCCTGCCTGCCTAACTACTAACAGGTTGAGGGACCTAGGTCTAATGGCGAGTGCCTCCACCCAGAGGTCAGAGTTTGCAATAGTTAAACTAACTTGGTCACAGCCCTCTGGGACACTGCGACACCCCTTTCTTCCCACTAGTGGCCCACACAATATATCAGAATTACCTTCACAGTATACACTTACCCCCAGGACTGATTCGGTCAGTGTGACTCTGGGGACTCCCTGTAAAACAAGATGATACAGTGCAAAAACCACAGTACAATACTTTAACATAAACGAATACCTCAGGCAGTGTAACTTTGCTGAAACAAACAGATCTGATTTATTCAGGGGGATATAACAAGGACAGGGGGAAATCAGGTTAATTAGTTTAAACGCATTAATAATCACAGTACTGTGCACATATTTCAGAATCCCAAATGTCCCAAATGTCATTCTTACTGGGTATCCAGGCAATAAGAGGCTAGCCTATTTGGTGCAGCTGGTTGGGTCCTGAAGATGGAAAATGCATGCACAATACCCAAATTGTAATCCGGAGCCGGTTGGCTCAGTTCGTGAAGAAGAAAAAAAACAAACAATTAGATGACACACTTGCAATTCGATAAACCGATGGCAGGGAGCTACCCTGCTTACACTCACAGCCCAATACTGAAAAGTGAATGGGAGGTAGGTTGTCCTGGATTGCCAGGAGGAACAGATCATGTGGGCAAGGTCCTTGTGACTGGACCCCAATGCAGTTTGGAGCAAATGGATGTAGTCTGGATTAAGCTGGGGTTTACTTCCAGCTTCATGCACTCAATTCACTGTACAGGGGATTTGAAACGCGAGTCCCCACAAGCACTACACACATTTATATGGAAAAAGAAAGTACTATACCAGGCAGGCTGCTTCTCTATCCCGATCGCAATTACTGCACAATACCCGGGAGAACACACAGCAGATTCAGTTCCTGACAGACCGAGCGCGATTCAGCAATTTCTCCAGTCTTCTACAGGGTGAGCCTGGTTTCTACTCTTCAGATCTCCTTGATTCTCTTCACAGGTCGGATTCGGTCCAAACAAGCACTTGCACAAGCTGCCGACCGAAACTTGGGGCCTTACATTCATTTCCCGACTAAAACTGTGCACCGAAGGAGCACAGGGCTCATTCCTGTTTCCCTTGCCAGAGCTCAACTGAAACTCCAGTAGACAAAACCGGGCACTTCCTTTGAGTTCCTTCCAGTTCTTGGCTGGTTTGGCTGTCACTCACAATTAACTCCCCCTGTTGGTGGAAAAAGGCGCTGAGGTCAAAACTACATTTCCCAGAGTCACTGCCCATACAGTCCTCTCGTGGCTGGCTCAGCTTAAGAGTCCAAGTTCTGATTTGCCAGCAGCAGGCTCCACTTTAAAAGATCCCTCACGCTGATTAGTCCAGTTCAGCAGTTCAAAATTAGAATGGAGGGCTAGGCAAAACAATTCAGACTACAAAGGAAAGCAAGTTAGTCAAACTGTATTTTCATTATTACTCTAAATGATTTCTGGCAAACAGTTGCATCTTTCAGATAGGTTCCCTTTGCACTTCTTAGCGACTGCAAAAATGGAGCGAATTGGCAGCAGCTCGAGTGGGACTCAAGCAGAGAAACACACAGTCCCCACCATACAAACTTATTATCATACCTCTCAACCTCTTGCCTCATGAATCAGGGACAAAGCTTAAAAAAATCAGGGACAAAGATCCAAAATCAGGGACACATCTTAAAAATTGGTACTATTCACTCAGAAAGCTGATAGAACAAAGGGATGTGTGTTAAGATGCATTTTCTGAAGAAGAACAAGTCTATAACTTAAATGTTTGACATTAATTTGTGATTTTAATCCCCACTGTTCTGTCAAAAAAAAATGCAAATTTCACGAGGGAAAGAGGAAAATTTTGAGACAAAATCAGGGATGTCCCTGAAAATCAGGGACAGTTGAGAGGTATGCTTATTATGTCTGCAAGCAGACAGCTCTTAAAGAGACAGTACCAGAGGCTCTAAAAGCACTCACAGATAAATGGCTTAAATGCCAAACACCATTCAGGCTCGGAGCATTCAAGCAAGCTCCTGGAAGACTTTTTGGGAACCCCATTTGCAGGGGGGTTACACAAAGATTCCGGATCCTTCTTCCAGATGACCAGAACTGATTCCTCTGGTTTCCTTCTATCAGCATTTCTCTGTGCCTCATAGGCCCTTTTAATCAAGGCCAGAATTCTTAGAGCTGTACCAGTCTGGGACCTTTGTTTTTCATAACACAACTGCGCCAGTTGCCCAAACATATGTGCATTAGTTCCAATCAACAACGGGACCCCATCATACAGTCCAGCAGGGGGACACACAAGGGCCAGAGTCTCCACTTGCTCTGCCACTCCAGCCACGGAAGTAGGAAAGGACAACCAAATTCAGATATAGCCAGAGTAGGGGTAGGCCTTCTCACTCAAGCCCCACACATGTAGCCCCTCCATGGGTTGCAGCGGCACATCAGACAAATGCTTCTGATACCAGTCTTGAAACATGATTGTCACTTGGGAGCCACTGTCTAATACAGCTCTGGTGGATACCCCATTCACTTTCACAGTAGTCTCTATAGAGGGACCCACCACTCCGGACCATTCAGGGGGCATTACTTGAGATGTCGCTCGGGCATTGGCCCTGGTGGCAAAACTTTTCTGGGTGGCTCCCCCTGGTGACCGGGCACAGGTTTTGCAATGCCAGGCCACTTAACTGCTGGTAACTTTCCTCAAGTTCTCTGGCAGCTGACACTCAGTCTGAAAGTGTCCATCCTCTCCACAATGGTAACAGAACTTAGTATCTTGGCTGTCTCTGGAGGGAAGGGGATCTCTTATCTGGCGGGGCATCTCCGGGGCTCTACATGGCTCTTCTGGAATGGGGTGTTTACCCCATTAGATCTCTGGTTCTCCAATTCTGTTGGGGGTGAGAGCAGCCTGTTGCAGCTCCCTCACCATCTCTCTCTTAAGTCTCTAATTTCCACTCTCAGGTTGCTCTCAATCCAGGTGTCAGGGGAAACAACATGCACTCCCACTCCACATTTAGGCTCAGGAGGAGCTTGATACAGATCCTGTTGCCGGTAGGTCTCCGTCAATCCCTTGATCAACCCTCTCAGCTGTTGAGTCTCATCTGGCTCACTCTTCTCAGGGGTTTGGCTCGGAGTCACGGCCCCAGCATAGGGTTCCCACCCCTTCATCAGTTTCAATTTCACTAATCTCTCTCATCAATTGACAATATTCAGGAGGGTCAGCCCTCCTGTCTTGCAATTTGAGTTTCAGCAGTATTACACTTGAAAATCTGGCTGACTTCAATATACAGTATGGTCTAATCGGACCTGGCTTAGCGTTTGGGCGGACACTCCCCCTTTCCGGTGGGCCTTTTGCAAAGCCCTCTCCATTTTTGCAACAAAAGTAGACAATTTCTCATTTCTCCACTGTTTAGTTGACTTGAGTTTCCGTAATAGATCCTCTCTGGTTTCAGTGCTGCCAAACACCCCCTTTAAGGTGGAAAGATATTCTGCTGCAGTGGCCTCTGGACTAGTGGTCTGTAGGAATCGAATGGCTTCCAGTGCAGGACCCCTCAAGCTTTCCGTCAACCATTTCCTCTTTTCCCCTTCAGAGCACTGCCACTCTTGCACCAAAGGGGTAGCATAGACCATCCATGTCTCCAAATCATCTTCCCCTGGAGGCACGGGAACAGTACCGGAGAAGAGTCTCAATCTCCGATAGGAATCTAGTTGAATGGGAGGAATAACCTTAGGGAGTGAGGCTAGTATGGAGCTCTTAGAGGACCCGGGGGATGTACCTGGGGATGGCAGGGGAGTGTGGTCGCCTGAGATGTCTAATACCTTTACCAGTTCCTGAGCAGTTCTCCCTTCTACGGCTAACAATTTGAGCAATTTTTCCTTAAAACTATTAGTCTTAGGGGACCCACCCAGGGTGGCCAAACCACTACATATGTGAATAACCCTCCATCCCTTCTGGGCACCTTCGGGTAAAATCACTGGGGGCACTCTCTCAGGGTCTATCGTAATACTGCATGAAAGCAGCACTTGCAGGGTCTGTTCAAGCAAGTCAGCGTATCGCCCTTTTACTTCCACCTTGCCCAGACATTTGACACGCTCTACAGCAGAGACAATGTCAGCGCTTTTAATCCTCAATGGGACATCCAACAATAATACAGCCTTTTGGGAGTCCAACTCCTCAGCTTCGCACCACCCCATCAATTTGTGCACCATCATCTTAAAGGGATCGAGCTTAAACTTGGGCGTGGTATCCCCCTCTATCTTCTCCTTTAAATTAGACATAATGGGGTACTTCCTTCACTCAGCCACTAGAGGACGCTAATCCCAGTGGTGCCTCCAAGATGTAACCCCTAGGTGGCGCTATCTCAAGGGCTACTACCCCTTCCTGTTTGACTATGGACAGGTTGAGGGGCCTAGGTTCTATGGCGGGTGCCTCCACCCAGAGGTCAGGGTTTACAATAGTTCGACTAACTTGGTCACAGCCCTCTGGGACACTGAGACCCTCTTTTATTCCTACTAGTGGCCCACACAGTACACCTGAGTATCTTCACTATTTACACTTACCCCTAGTATTGGTTCAGTCAGCATGACTCTGGGGACCCCCTGTAAAACAAGATGATGTAATGCAATAGCCACTGTACAATACTTTAACATAAATGAATACCTCAGTCAGTGTAACTTTGCTGAAACAAACAGATCTGATTTATTTAAGGGGCTGTAACAATGACAGGGGGAAATCAGGTTAGACACATTAATAATCACAGTACTGTGCACATATTCAGAGTCCCAAAATGTCACTTTCTCTGGGTACCCAGGATGGTGGGAGGCTAGCCAGGATCAGTGCAGCTGGTAGGGGCCCTGTGATGGAAAACACTTGCACAATACTCAATTGTAATCCGTAGCGAGTTGGCTCAGTTCATGAAGAAATAAGGACAAGAAATCAGATGAAACACTTGCAATTAAATAGACAGATGGCAGGGAGCTTCCCTGATTTGCACTCACAAACTCGATGCTGAAAACTGGCACCGAGGGGGTCATGGATTGCCAGACGCCCTCGCACAGCAGGGGGATGAAATTCAACAACAGGCACACAGCTTCAAGCAGCAATGGATTCAGTCCACCTGCCTGCAGTTGCCTTTCCATCTACACACACGGTTCAAGAGGACTTGTTTAGCTGTCCTGCACAAGCACTCCACACATTTATATGTAAAGGAAATTACTATACCAGGCAGCTGCTCTCCGGTCCCGATTTCACTTACTGCTAACCCGGGAGTTCACACTGCAGCTTCACTTTCCTGACAGACCGAGCACGATTAAGCAGTTTCTCCAGTCCTCTACAGGATGAGCCTGGTTCCCAATTGTTCAGCCTGTCTTCTTCTCGGTAGCTGCGGATTCAGGCCAAATCACCACGGCAACACGCCGCCTGAGTTTAGGCCTCCACACGTGCTTCCCACGTGAAACTCTGTAGCGCAGAAGCTTGGAGCTCCTTCCCCGATCACGGTCACAATGGATCTGCTTCTCCATGCACAAGGCAGGGTATTCCATTTGGGCACCACCCGGTCCAATTGGTGGACTCAGTTATCAATCACTCAAAACTCCCCCTGTTGGTGCAAATAGGTGCCAAGTTCCAGAACTTCATTTCCCAGAATAACTAGCTATGTTTCTTATGGCAAGCCGGCTCCCAAGAGAGTCCTGATCCTGGTTGGTCCACATAAACTCCATTTTAGAGGCCCCCCCTGCACAGACTGGATCTATTAAATAGTTCAGATCCAAAATGGAGTGGCAAAACACACAGAGTCCCAGCTGCAAGAAAGGCAGGTTAGACAAATTACATTTCCACTAATACTCTAAATGATATGTGGCAAACAGTTACATCTTTGAAAAGTGCTCACTCTGCCCACTTAGCGGAGGCAGAAACAGAGCGATTTGTCAGCAGCTTGGGCGGGACTCGAGCAGGGAAACACATGTACCCCCATGTGAACTAATCATGCCTGCAAGCAGACAGCTCTTAAAGAGACAGTACCAGAGGCTCAAAAAGCACTCACAGATACACAGCTTAAACGGCGAACACCATTTAGGCTGGGATCACTCGCCAGCTCCTGGAAGACTTTTGGGAACCCTCATTTGCAGGGGGGTTACACACTTTCTCAAAAAGAAGAGAAATTCATTGCAAAAAAACTGTGATGCACTATATCTGGAGGGAACAACTTTTGTGCACAAAGTACCATGCTCTCATTTTTTGTTTTCAAACTATTAGCATTTGTTTGTTGAAAAAGTGAAAACAAACTGCATTTTCTGCTGTTTTTTGCTAATTATGAAAAAAAAACTAAAAGGTATATATATATATATATATACTGTATATACTGTATATATATATATGTATATATCTCGAGGTTGTCAGCCCTAACTCTCACCTAATTCCATTTGTAAGGTAGTTGAGTGGCACAGTATAGGACAATAGGGTGAGAATTAGGCCCAATGACTCCAAGGCACACCCCAATGCCTGTTGGTGTGTGGAGAGTGGGGGTGAGGGAGGGGGGTTAGGTTTGGTAACCCTAACATCAAATTTCCAAACTTTTGTTGCTGTAATGACAACCCTAACTGATGCATTAACAATGTTTTTTTGCAATGAATTTCCCTTCTTTTTGATATATATATATTGCAAAAAAAACATAATTAATGTGTCAGGGTTAAAGCATCAAAAGCAGGGAAATGTGGTGTTAGGGTTTCCAACCCTAACACCCCACCCTGCACAGACAAAGAGGGATCGGGGGGTTGGCATAGGCATCTCCAGCCCTAACACTCCCCACATTCCATCACAAAATAAGCTGGGCAGCCACAGCACAGAAGAATGTGATGAGCGTTAGGGCTGGAGATGCCAATGGCAATCCCCTGATCCCACTTTATCTGTGCAGGGTGGGAATGGCGTACGAACATATGAAATTTGCCAGCAGATAAAGGCCTAGAGGTTTATCAAGTCTGCTTGAATGTGCAGCTAGCACCCCTTGTTCTGAGGGTTGGAAATCCTAATATCACATTTCTCTATTTTTGACGCTTTAACCCTAACTGATTCATTAATAAAGGTTTTTGTAATTTATTTCCTTACTTTTTAAGATAGTAGAATAGTATTTTTATTTTACTGTGGGAAGCTCTCATTCCTCCACAGATGTGCATATGTATCTAGCTGTGGAAATGTACTAGCCTCTGGCCCCTGCGCATACATACATCAAGTTACGAGCAGGCATAGTGAAATTGCAACAAATAGTCATAACTAACATAGAAACATAGAAACATAGACTTTGACGGCAGATAAGGACCGCTAGGCCCATCTAGTCTGCCCATTTCCCTACCTACAGGATAGGCCGCAGATCCTAGTTAACCAACAGCCTATTTCTTCCTACCCCCCACAAGAATTGCCTTATGTCTGTCCCATGCAGTCTTGAATTCTCCCACAGTTTCAGACCCCACAACCTCTTCAGGAAGGCTGTTCCATGCATCCACTACCCTCTCTGGAAATAATACTTCCTCACATTGCTCCTGAATCAGCCTCCTTCTATCTTTAAATTGTGTCCCCTTGTTCTTGCAAGTCTCTTTTTCTGAAAGATGCTACCCTCTTGGACTTTGTTGATTCCACTGAGGTACTTAAACGTTTCTATCATGTCCCCCCTCTCCCTTCTTTCCTCAAGGGTATACATGTTAAGCTCCTTTAGTCTCTCCTTATACGGCTTCTCTTGCAGACCCTGCACCATTTTAGTTGCCCTCCTCTGGACTGCCTCTATCCTGTCTATGTCCTTGTGGAGATGGGGTCTCCAGAACTGGATACAGTACTCCAGATGGGGTCTCACCAACTGTCTGTACAGAGGGATAACAACTTCCTGTTTTCTGCTGCTGATGCCTCTCCCTATACATCCCAGTATACCCCAGCCCTCCTGCTGCCTTCTCAATTGCTTGCTAACCTTAAGGTTGTCTGATATGATTACCCCCAGGTCCCTTTCCTTTTGTTGTTGTTACTACCTCCCCACCCATTGTGTATTCTTCCCTGGGTTCTTGTTTCCCTGGTGCATTATTTTGCACTTCTTGCATTGAATCCTAGCTGCCATACTTCTGACCATTCCTCCAATCTTGCCAAGTCCCTTTTCATCCTTTCCACGCCTCCTTGTGTATCAACCCTGTTGCAGATCTTTGTGTCTTCTGCAAAAGGCATACTTTTCCTTCCAGTCCCTCTGCAATGTCACTGATGAAGACATTAAAAGGACTGGACCCAATACTGAACCCTGCAGTACCCACTAGTAACCCCTTTCTTCAGAGTGGACTCCATTTACAATTACCTTCTGTGTCCTGTTGTCCAGCCAATGTTTTACCAGGCTACACCTTGGGTCCACTCTGAGGCTGGTTAATTTGACTATTAATCTTTGTGTGGGACAGTGTCAAATGCCTTGCTAAAGTCTAGGTAGGCCATGTCCACAGCCCTCCCCTGGTCTACTACTTTGGTCACCCAGTCAAAGAAATCTATTAGATTTGTCTGACATGACCTTCCGCTGTGAACCCATGCTGCCATGGGTCCTGTGCTCCACTGGCCTCTAGGTACTCAACTATTCTTTCCTTCAGAAGTGACTCCATCACTTTCCCTACCACAGAGGTCGGACTGACAGGTCTGTAGTTTCCTGCCTCTGTCTTGCTCCCACTTTTGTGAAGGGGAATCACATCCGCCTTCCTCCAGTCCTTGGGTACCACACCATCCTCCCATGATTTATTAAATGGAGTAGCCAGTGGTTTCACTAGTTCCTCCCTTAATTCTTTTAGAATTCTGGGGTGAATTCCATCAGGACCTATTGCTTTGTCTACCTTCAGTTTTAGGAGTTCTTGCAGAACCCTTTCTTCTGTGAAAGGACTGGGATTGACCCCCCTATCAAGAGTGCTTCTGTTAATTGGATGAGGCACTTCCCCCTCCTCTTTTGTGAATACTGAGCAGAAATATTCATTCAGTATTCCTGCTTTTTCCTGTCCCCCTCTGCCCACCCACCGTTCATTCTATTCAGCCTCACTATCCCTCCCTTTGTCTTTCTCGCTCCCTGATGTACCTATAAAAGGTTTTATCCCCCTTCTTAACTGAGTTGGCTATCTTTTCCTCAGTTTGGGCCTTTGCTATTCTGACTTCCCTCCCTGCTTCCTTCTGCCTTAACTGGTACAGCTCTCTGTCCTGCTCCTTCTGTGTTTCCTTATACTTCCAGAATGCTATCTTTTCTTCCTGACTTTCACAGCCACTTCTTTTGAGAACCATAGTGGCTTTTTTTTCATTTTGATTTGTTCATTTGTTTCACGCAAAGGCTTGTTGCCTCTGTGATGGCAGTTTGATAATTCCCCATTGTTGCTCCACACCTCCTTCTAGCATGTTTGCTAGTGCTTTTCTGAGGCACTCTCCCATCTTGCCAAAGTCAGCCCTCCTAAAGTCCAGTACCCTCACTTTTGTGTGGCTTGACTCTGTAGCTGAGTTTAACGTGACCACACTGTTTGATGGTCACTTGTCCCCAGATGGCAACCACTTCTAGATCTGAGATCCTCTCACTGCCCCCGTTTGAAAGTATGAGGTCTAAGATTGCTCCCTCACGAGTGGGTTCCGAAACTAGCTGTCTAATGCTTGCCACCTGTAGGGCAACAAGAATGGCCCTGCTCTTGGATGTGGCTGCAGTAAATGTGCTCCAGTTAACATCTGGCATATTCAGGTCTCCCATCAACAGTATATCCCCTTTCTCTGCCATTCTAAGAATGCCTTCTATCATATCCTGGTCCATTCCTTCCCCCTGACATGGGGGTCTGTACACAACCCCTGTGCGGATTGTGGTGCCCTTTCCAGTCTCCAAGGTGACCCACAGTGCCTCTTCTCCTCCCTGTTTACTCTTTTGTTCAGTTGACTATGCCATCTTAAATAATTATCACCCCAAATGTTCAACATAACCTTCTTATCACCTCACCACATGTACCCAGTAGCGAAAACTTTCATATTCTAGTTGAAATGTAATTATGTGCAGTTGTAATGCCATTCTTTGCTACAGGTGTGGAAAAATGTTTTTTGCTGGATTTGAAAAATTACAGCTGTACTGTTCATGAGGTGGTGTGAAAAAATGGCAATGCTGAAAATCTGGAGGGAAAATATGAAAAATTTGCGGCTACGAATGTGCATAGAAACTGTGCAATGCACCCTCATAACACGGTCATTTTTTGGATTTTTTTCACCAAGTTTTCAACGTGGGCTTTTTGGAACCTCACACAGCGACCGCACCATTATGCGCCACAGGTCTGAAAACACATTTTGGGCAGGATGTGAAAAATGACAGCTATCCTGTTTATGAGGAGGTGTTAAAAAATGGCAATGTTGAAAATCTGGAGTGAAAATATTAACAATAGGTAAAGTTACAAGTGTGCATAGAAACTGTGAAATGCATGCATGTACCACAGTCATTTTTTGGAATTTGTTCAGCAAATTTGAAACATGGGCTTTTTGGGACTCAACCTGATGAACACTGGCACTGTCATTTTGTTACTCAGTCCTGAAAGGTGATTCCATGCAGCGACCAAGAAATCATGTTTTGGGACCAAGTAAAGAAATGACGTTGGCAGCGTTCATGAGGTGGGGTCCCAAGAACCCCATGTTGAAAATTTGATGAAAAAATCTCAAAAAAT
This sequence comes from Neoceratodus forsteri, assembly GCA_016271365.2. NCBI lineage: Eukaryota > Metazoa > Chordata > Ceratodontiformes > Ceratodontidae > Neoceratodus > Neoceratodus forsteri. The sequence goes on from CM028131.1 coordinate 234,372,610, forward strand.
GGCTGAGATATTGAAAAAAGTTCAAAACGCCATAGACTGCCATTATACGGTGCTTACCTTGATTCCTCAGTTTGCAGTTCGGCTTTGAAGAGTGTAGACATGCCCCGGTCCAGACAATATCACAGCCGCCAACCTCAGGAGGTATTTATGGGGTAAGGGGGTGCAGGGAGGTGGGTGCACAGAGGGAGAGTCAGGATGGGGGAAGGGGGTATGGGGAGATAGAAACATAGAAACATAGAAGTTGACGGCAGATAAGGACCGCAAGGCCCATCCAGTCTGCCCATTTCTTTTTCTACCTTATAAATGTGCCATCGGCCTTTGCTCTGTCAGTGACCTATCTATTCATAGTCATTTGTATTGCTCCCTTATGCCTATCCCATGCCTGTTTGAAGCCCTGCACTGTATTCATAGCCACCACTTCTTGTGGTAAGCTATTCCATGCATCTACCACCCTTTCTGTGAAAAGAATTTCCTCACATTCCCCTTAATCGGCCTCCCTCTAATCTCATGCTGTGTCCTCTTGTCCTGCTATTTTTCTTATATTTAAACATGTTAGACTCTTTCACCTTGTTTATGCCCTTAAGGTCTTTAAATGTCTCGATCATATCACCTCTCTCCCTCCTTTGCTCAAGGGTATACATATTGAGCTCCGTTAATCTGTCCTCATATGTCTTCTGATGCAGTCCCTGCACCATTTTGGTTGCCCTTCTCTGGACTGCCTCAATTTGGTTAATGTCCTTGTGAAGGTGTGGCCTCAATACTGCCGAGTACCCAGATGGGGCCTAACCAATGTCTTGTACAGAGGGATTATTACCCCTCTTACGACTTGTGATACCCTACTAATACACCCTACACCCCTAGCCTTACCTACTGCTTTAGAGGTCTGCTTGATGATTTTAGGTCATCAGTGATGATGATGCCCAAGTCTCTTTCTTCTTTGTGACTGCTAGCAACTCCCTCCCAGCCTATAAGTGGCTTCAGGGTTTCTCTTCCCTATGTGCATGATTTTGCACTTCTTTGCATTAAATCCCAGTTGCCACTCTTCTGACCATTTTGCTAGTTTATCCAGATCTCTTCTCATTCTGCCCACCCCATCTGGATCATCTACTCTGTTGCAGATCTTGGTGTCATCTGCAAACAGACAAGCCTTACCCTCTAGTCCATCTGCGAGGTCACTAATGAAGATGTTGAATAGGACTGCCCCAGGACTGATCCCTGAGGTACCCACTTGTGACTTGCATCTCTTCTGACTGTATACCATTTACCACCACTCTCTGTTTTCTGCCAGTCAACCAGTTTGCCACCCAGTTGACCAACTACTGACCCACCGAGCCTACCTAGCTTATTTATCAATCTTCTATGTGGAACAGTGTCAAAAGCTTTGCTGAAGTCAAGGTAGGCGACATCAACTGCTCCCCCTTGTCCACCACTCTGGTTACCCAGTCAAAGAAATCTATGAGATTAGTTTGACAGGACCTTCCTTTGTAAACCCATGCTGTCTTGGATCCTGTGCCCTATGGTTCCAGGTGTTGCACTATCCTTTCCTTAAGAGTGCCTCCATAATCTTGCCCACTACTGAGGTAAGACTGACTGGTCTGTAGTTCCCGCCTCCTCCCTGCTACCACTCTTGTGGAGCGGGATCACATGAGCCCTTCTCCAGTCTTCTGGGACCTCTCCTGTGCTCAGAGACTCACTAAACAATTCTGCTAATGGCTCTGCTAGTTCCTCCTTTAGCTCCTTAAGTACCCTGGGATGTATGCCATCAGGTCCCATTGCCTTATCCACCCTGAGCTTAGCAAGCTCTTGTAGGACCCTTTTTGTGAAGGGAGTAGTGCTCACCTCCCTCCCCTGTGTCCATGATGCTGAGCCGTGGGCCCTGCCCTACCTTCTCTTCAGTAAATACTGAGCAAAAGTATCTATTTAGGATAGATGCCTTTGGGGTCCTCCTCCTCGCATGCTCCCTTTTCTCATTAAACAGCAATGCCCCTCTGGACTTTCTCCCTTTCACTAATGTATCTATAGAAAGTCTTGTCACCTTCTTTTACTGTTAGTACTAGTGTTTCCTCAGTTTGGGACTTTGCCTGCCTTGCTGCCTTACCTGCTTCCCTTAGGGCAGTTTGGTATGCCTCCTATCTTCATCCCGCTGTGTTCCCTTATATTTTCTGAAGGCCAGCCTTTTGGCTCTGACCTTTTCTGCTACTGTATTTGAGAACCAAAGTGGTTTCCTTCTTTTTTGCACTTCCTTTTCTGTCTAACACAATGGGATGTTGCTTCAAGTATTGTATCCTTAATGCTTGCCCACTTTGCCTGTACCTCCTCACCTGTGTTTCTTTTGCCAGGGCTAGCTTAACTCTGTTGGCCATCTTATCAAAGTCAGCTCCTCTGAAGTCCCATATTTTGCCTTGGAATGGGATGATTTAGATGTAGTAGCCAAATTGAACCATACCATGTGATGGTCACTGGACCCCAGGTGACCTTCTACCTGGAGATCTGTGATCCTTCTTTGTTAGTCAGTACTAGATCTAGGATAGCCCTGTCTCTTGTGGGTTGCTGTACCAGTTGTTTGAGGCCCTCCCCTGCAGGGAATCCACTATGAGTCTAGTTCTGGCAGATGTTCCTGCTGGTATTGACCAATCTATATCTGGCATGTTGAAGTCTCCCATTATCAGAACCTCCCTTTAGCTGTCATGTTTTGTATATCTTCTAACAGTAATGTGTCTATGTCCTCCCTCTGGTCTGGGGGCCTGTAGACAACCCCAGTTCTTATGGCTGTCCCATTTCCTGTTCCAGGGTGACCCACAGTTCTTCTGGCTCTATGTGTATTCCAATTTCTGTAGCTTTGATATTTTCATTAACATACAGGGCCCTCCTCCCCCTTTTTGCACCTCGGTCTCTTCTGAACAATACATAGCCAGGTACTGAAGTCTCCCAAGTGTGGTTACTAGTAAACCCACGTCTCACTAATTGCTACTATGTCCAGTTTAGCCTCTGACATTATTGCCTGCAGGTCTGGGATCTTATTTCCCAGGCTGTGAGCATTTGTGTACATGATTTTCCATTGGCCAGATTTTGGTGTGTTAGTTGTTGGGTGAAGTTTGGCATTACCCTGTGCATATGGGGAGACAAACCTTTTTCTTACCTGGTGATGCAAATGAATGGCAAACACGCTGAATTCCTGTTTGACCACTAGCTGAGGGGAGGGTGTTCTTCCCATTCGACGTATGGGGTGCTGCACCTCTCTCCCATTTGCTAGTTTAAATATTCTGCAAAGACGTCAAACTTCTGCCCCAATGCACTGACTCCCTCTTTAGTCAGATGACAGTCCATCAAATTTAAAGAACTTTCGCTCCCAGAACTGTTGCCAGTTCCTACAAATCTGTGTCCTTTTCCTGGCACCAGTCCTTGAGCCACGTGTTTAGCCCCTATCTCTCCTTCTCTGACCTTCCGTCCATCTGTTTCCTTCTCCCAGACTGGCAGGATCTCAGAGAAGGAGATGCCAGACGAAATAGATGATAGTTTGTCACCCAGCTTAGTCAGGTGTTCCTTGGTCTCCACAACTGACTGGCTGGCGAGATCATTAGTCCCTATGTGTACTAGGACATCAATGTTTTCTCCTGCTTTGTGAACAATTTTAGCAATGCGGTCAGTGTCTCTCCATGCTGATGTACCTGGGAGACATCTGACCATCACCTAGCTGGAGATGGGTATCAACTCCCAGAATCATGGAGTCTCCTATGATCAAGTTTTTGGATTTCCTTTTGTGCTTGTTTAGTTTTGGTTCCTGATTTGGGTGAGTATTGTTGTGCTAGCTCCTGTGCCGCAGTGTCCTGCTCTGCAGTGTCTTCTGCCTCTTTATTTGATTTCAGAGATAGAGGCAGATACCTGTTTGTAGCGTTTATATGGTTTTGGAGGTAATGTGTTGGAGAGCAGAGGTGATGGGGCACCTGATTTGCTCCTCCTAACCACCTGCCAACCTCCTGGACCAACTACCCTCTGCGGTCGAGGTTTTTCTGTTGGATGCTGGGGAAATGGCGGGTGGTTCTTATAATGTATTTCCTCTTCAATATGAAATTTGAGGCGTGCAATCTCTGCCCATGCTGCCCGGAGCTGAGACCGAAGATCTCCAAAGGCCCAGCATGTAGGACAGTGTCCTAAATCCTGTAAGACTGTCCTTCTGAAAATTGTTCCACAGTACCTGCAGTTAATGAAATCCATTCCAAATAAGTTGCTGGGTTTGTAACCTAGTCAGAGTAATTAGAAGGAAAAAAAGAAAAAAAAATGCAAGTAATGGTTTAATTGTGCTTTGTTTAACTTGTTATAACAAGTTAAATTACTAGTGCCTATAAATGAGATCACCTTGTGGAGCCCCACTGATCCGCCTCTCCTGCTCTGCCACAGGAAATGTCACAACTGTGGTACCCTATAAAAGGAGTGTAGCGTGGGGTGGTTGGGGATGGGGTGGGTGGCTGGGCCCTTCCCTGCCTAAAAGAAGAACCACGGACGAAAGAACAAGGAGGTAAGAGCAGAAACAATCAGTCAACAACAAATGGAGTAACCCTGAAAGCTTATCCTAATGTTAGATAAAACTGTAAAACCTGTAAAGCACCACCTGTAATAATTTCAGAGAAGATATACCCTGTAAGAAACACTTTGCTCCAGAGAAAAAATAAAGCAGTAACAGAAGATATACCTTGCAAAAGACAATTTGAATCAGAAGATTACAGCAGTAATCTGTTAGCACACACCTGTAGGCACACCTTGTAATAATGCAGAAGAAGGTATACCAGCAACAACAATTTGAATCAGAGAAAAATAAAGCAATGAAATGTTAGCCACAAACAGTAGCAATCCCTGTGAGTAAAAATCAAAACACCACCACACAGTAAATCTGCTTAGCCAAACTAAGTCTTAATCCTTCTCCCTTGCTCTGGTAAGTTTCTCTACTCTGCCTTTCAAGCAGTCTTAGAAGGAAAGAGCTCAGGTGAAGCTAGGTGCCTTGGCCAGCAAACCAAGTCTTCTACCTACAAGATATCAACTAACCTGACTTTTAACCCTTCTTTCTGTTGAAATTACTGACAGTTTGCCAGCTCCACCCCCACATACACACCTAATCCTTTGGAAGAGCTGTGGGAGGAAAAGCAATTAGCTCCTTCAATGTGAGAAGGAGACTGAAACACCTCTGAGACAACAAACCTTTTCAACAAACAAGAATAAAATAAAACACAGTGTCAAACAGTAATTTTGCTTAGCCCAATGATAAAAAAGTCACAAAAATGTAAGCTCCACCTGTAATACAGTAATTTCAGAGAAGATATACCCTGTAAGAAACACTTTGCTCCAGAGAAAAATAAAGCAGTAACAGAAGATATACCTTGCAAAAGACAATTTGAATCAGAAGATTACAGCAGTAATCTGTTAGCACACCTATGTAGGCACACCTTGTAATAATGCAGAAGAAGGTATACCAGCAACAACAATTTGAATCAGAGAAAAATAAAGCAATGAAATGTTAGCCACAAACAGTAGCAATCCCTGTGAGTAAAAATCAAAACACCACCACACAGTAAATCTGCTTAGCCAAACTAAGTCTTAATCCTTCTCCCTTGCTCTGGTAAGTTTCTCTACTCTGCCTTTCAAGCAGTCTTAGAAGGAAAGAGCTCAGGTGAAGCTAGGTGCCTTGGCCAGCAAACCAAGTCTTCTACCTACAAGATATCAACTAACCTGACTTTTTAACCCTTCTTTCTGTTGGAAATTACTGACAGGGGAGATGACGATGGACCATTTTCTTTTTTACAGATTAAAAAAAAGATGTTGGGGTACTATTTTATTTATTACAGGGACTAATGGACTATACATTGTTTTGTTACACTGGGAGTGGGCTCCTCAGTGTACCACAGTAGTGGGGGTGACAAATAACTGAGGACACTGGGAGTGGGCTCCCCAGTGTCCTAAACTTGCAGTGCTGGGTGGGTGCTAGTCCTGATTTGGGGATTGGGCACCCCATGTCAGCAAATTAAAAAAAAAATTAGGGGACACTGGGAGTGAGCTCCCCAGTGTCCCACAGTGGCAGATAGGGGTTTCTACAGCCAGCATGAGGATTGGGCACTCTGATATCAGCATTGTTTTATGAGAAAAATGAGCAAAGTGACCCTAGGGTGCCAAAAAGGATTCCTTTTTCTCCACTTGTTAACTTCTGGCTGGCGAAAAGGGAAGGCTGGAAGTTAACGAGTGGCGAAAAAGGAATTTAAACTGTTAATTAAACACCCTCAGAGGTTGCATTGCATGCAGCCACTTAGGAATCCATCTAAGGGAGTCAGGATGAACACGATACATGCCTTGGCATATCTTGATAGCTTAATTTATGTGGGTTTTCAAATTAAAAAAATGGAAAACAAGATGGCGGCTCACTTCAAAGGATTTTTTTCTCACAAAGAGGGATTCCAAATCTCGTGAAGAAGGATTGATCTCATGAAACTCAATCCTTCTTTGCAAGATGAAATTGCCCTGGTGAGAAACACCTCTACCTGAGAAATGGAATATTCAGCAAAGTACCATAGGATATATTGGGAACTAAAAAATGTAATACCTTTTTAACTGATCAATGGATCTGAACAAAAGTTTCATTATCTGTTCTTCTACCAAAGTTCTGTATACCCTGCAAACAGCAGGCAGAAATTCCACACCATATGGCTGCAAGATGATGAGAAAAAAAAAAACAGCAAAACCATTTTTTTTTTTTTTTTTACTTTTTTCACTATCTGGATCTCAGAATCCACACATCTGACCAGAACAAAACTTACCACATCAAGAGATCTACCCAAGAGGACAGCAGAATCCAAATTTCATGCAAATCCTTTGAATAGTTGCAAAGTTATTAAAATGCAAAATTTCGGGTTTATCATAGACAGTGCTGCTCAACACTAACTATACAGGCACAGCTTCACCTGTATACTATATATATATATCTTTATACAATAGGGGTGAGTGATAGATGAATGTGATAAAAGTAGCTATTTCCACTAGATTGTGATGAATGCTGATGACATCACTAGAGTGTGATAAATGTTGTTATACGTACTGTGCTGATGTCATCACTCACTCACTAACCACAGCCTGCATTCTAAACTGAACTCTTTCACAAGTCTGTTTCTCACTGTTACTTGCAAGTAGCTATTAACATTGCAAAGGACACTCATCTGTTTCCCATAGTGTTTCAACAACTCACAGCCCATTACAATGTTACTTACAAATTCAAGAAAGACTGCATTCTAAATCACAGTGCTGCAACACACAGTTTCTGTTTCTCACTGCAAACTGACTCTAAATCACAGTGCTGCACCACACAATTTCTGTTTCTCACTGCAAGCTGAAACTAACTCAAATAGCATGGCCAAACACATTCACCTGTTTCCCATAGTGTGTCTCACACTCCTAGCCCACTCAGAAACGCTCACACACACCAAGAACAACCACAAACAGTGCTCTCAGGATAGCCTAGAGGTTAGAGTAATGAGCTTTGAACAACCTTGATGCATCCAAAACACTAGACATGGATTTGACTCTCACAACTTCCACTTCCCCTTCCCCACTGTGTGACTCTGAACAAATCACTTAACTGCCCACTGCCCTAAATCACCACTAAAAACGTACCCAGTTACCAAACACTAAAATAAAAGAGCAAACAAAAAAACATAACTATATTTCTGTAGCTCTTACCCCCATTGTATAAATAGCACAAATGATGGACAGATTGTGTGCTATGGAAAATATACTCAGTCCTGCATCATGAGCTCTGGATGATCTCATTTGTGCCTTCGACACTCGTGAGATATCCAGAGCTCACTCTGCAGGAGTGAGAATATTATCCATATCACACACCTTCCCATCATGTATCCCATAAATACTGTATATATATATATATATATATATGTATCACCTCTGCTATTGAAAACAAAGAGCTTCCTGCTTCAGCTAAGAGACTCATAGCTCAGCAGCCTAAGGCATCCAGGTTTTATCTCCTTCCCAAAATCCACAAAACAGGTAACCTGGACATCCTATTGTGTCTGCCTGCTCCTACCCCACATCCCACATCTCTGCATTTTTGGACAGCCTCACGAGACCACTCATTGAATCCCTGCCCTCCTTCATTAAAGACACTAACCATGCTCTCCAGTTATTTGACAGGTTCAGATTTGGTGGCTCCCATCAGCTCATCTTCACCATGGACATCAAATCTCTATACACAATGATCCCCCACAATGATGGCCTGACAGCTTTGCAGCATTTTCTGAATAAGTATGATGTCCAGCAGCCACCCACACACACACTTAGCAATCTAGCAGAACTTGTTCTTAAACTCAGTGCTTTTTCTTGCAATGACAGTTTTTTTCAGCAGGTCAGTGGAGTTGCCATGGGTACCAAGATGGGTCCCAGCTTTGCCAATCTGTTTGTGGGTTGGGTAGAGGAACAGTTTTTTCTGTCATTCACAGGGACTGTGCCTGAACTCTACAAATGCTACATAGATGACTGTGGGGGTTGGGGCTACCTCCTGCTCCAAAGAGACCCTCCAAATCTTCTTGGACACGTTTACCATGACCCATCCTTCCCTTCACTACACTGTTGAAGTATCCTTCTCTACACTGCCTTTTCTGGATATCAAACTGTCAATGCAAAACACAGATCTGAAGACATCAGTTTATTACAAACCCACTAACTCACACAGTTTCCTATTCCACAGCTCCTTCCATCCTAATCATGTCAAGAATGGCCTGCCATATTCACAGTTTCTTCGGCTTTGCAGGTTATGCAGTGAAGATGATGATTTTGCTGACCAGGCCCAAATAATGCATAGCTTTTTTTTATTAACAGTGGATACCCTAAAAGTACAGTGGACAGAGCACTCTCCTGGGTCAGAAACATGCCCCGTAACCTTGACCCCCATAGGAAGGATACTGTCACGCAAGAACAACGACGAATTCCACTAGAGCTTCCCTTCCATTAGAGTACACCTTCTCTTCACAGGCTCATCACCAGTAACTTTCCTATTTTGCAAACTGACCCCAACATTGGTGCTTCCTTTACAGAACAACCTATTGCTTCTGTCCACTGGCCACTCAACCTGTGGAATCTCTTGGTAAGAAGCAGCGTACCTACTCCTAACAGTTCCTCCCTACCAGGTACCAAACCTTGCAACAGAACTCGCTGCTACACCTGCAAATTTATTTTTAATGTGACTGAAATTCAGGGGTCCACAGGTGTTCTTCACGTTACCAAGGAGTTCTCATGTAGAAGTAGAAGAAGAAGAAGAAGAATCAGCATTTATATAGCGTCTTTCATATACGGTATCCCAAAGCGCTTTACAAGCAATGTTAGACTGGTAGTGAAGTGACTGAATGTGTGGTGGCAGCCATATCACACATCATCACCCACACACAGCCTGGATAATTGCATGAACTGGTTTATGGGAAGGGGAATGTTGGCCAGGACACCGGGAATGCTCCCTACTCTTTGCAAAGCATGCCCTGGGTTCTTTTATTTCCACCTGGACACCCACCAGGACAACACCAGGATGGGCAGAAGGGACCTCGGTTTAACATCTCATCTGAAGGACGGCACACCCCAGCAGTACAGCACCCCCCAATACTGCACTCAGATGCCAGCAATTTTTAGGTGCAAGTCCAATCCCAGTGTGAGACGAGAACCCACGACCTTCTGGTCCAGAGGCGGATGTGCTACCAACTGAGCCACGCTGACACCATGTACCTCCACTAATGTGGTATATTGTATTCTTTGCAGGAAGTTTTGTTTTGTTTTGTTGAATTTTGTTGACCCGGTAAGCCCACTGGGCCTAGAAGTCCCTTTTTCAGGGGTGACCGGGGGGCGGGGGGGATACAGATGGTAAGCAACTGAAATTGAACCAGATTAAGCTGTTGGTGGTATTTTTAGTGAATGAGGGAAATTCACTGACAGGAAGGAAGTGTGCAGCTATTTACATCGAAGAAACTGATAGATGCCTTGCTGACAGTTTAAGGGAACACTACAGGGCAATCGGGAATGGAGACACTGATAAACCCATTGTATCCCACTTTATCTCCAGGGACCACAGTGTCAATGATCTTTTTGTTTGTGTCCTTCAGCAGGGTTTCTGGGATTCTGACCATAGAAAAAACATGGAAACCAAGCTGATCATCTGCCTTGGCTCCCAGCAGTCCTCTGGTTTAAATGATACACGTATTTTCTACTAATATATTTCAGCCACCCCCTCTTTTCTTTATAGTCTGTTTGTATCTGTACACATCTATTTTCTTTTTCCATAGATGTCTCCATCTGTGTCTCCTTCCCCCACATTTGTCACCATTCAGCCTTTTTACTAGGCCCTGCTAATTAGTCCACACCTGGGGGCTTCTCTAGCCCATTCACTGCTATTATGCCTTGTCACTCCCATCATCACCTTTTTGTTTTCCAGATTCTGTCTTTATCTTGCAATTTATCACTTCTTCTCCCAGAGCCTCCCCCTTTTTTCTTTCCATATATATATACTGTATATATATACCTTATTTTATCTCTCCTCTACACTAATTTTGTTTTTGCTCTTTTAGATATTTTCTGAAGAAGACCTATGGTCGAAATGTCAGTTTTTAACTCTATTTTCTATTTTCAGCATGCGCTTAATATAAGCATTTTATTGTGTGTATGTGTATATATATATATATATATATATATATATATATATATATATATATATAAAATATATATGAAACACCATTCATTTTGTGGATATTTTTGTGCTGAACAAATGTTGTGCTCACAGTACCATGCTATCATTTTTTGTTAAAGTTATTTGCATTTGTTTCTTGAAAAAGTGAAAAAAACTTAAGTTTCTGCAGGGATCTATAAATGAGACACCACTCATTTTGTAGATATTTCTGTGAACAACTTTCAAGCTCACAGTACCATGCTATCATTTTTTTGTTTTAAAGTTATTCACATTTACTAGTATGCATTGCAGAGCTGGGAACTGAGAGAGAGAGACACACACACACACACACACACGGACATTTTTTCTGTTACAGCTGGCCTGAGTCCCTGGATGTTTGAAATTCCAGTCTGACCAGACAGATATGTTCTGCTGTGTAGATCAAAGGAAAGAGCTGACCCAGGACTGAGTTGGCTGTTTCTTTCCAAGTTTGTGCTGTCTCCACCCAGCAAGCCAAAACCCCATCATCAGCCTGAATGATGATTGCTGGGGCATTGACTTGCCTCTTAAACACTGCTCTTCATTGGATAGTGTCACATCCCTCAAAAGGCACCATCATAGCAACATGTTCACTGCACTCACATGTGCATGGCGAACATAACAAGCATTTGTCAATGCCGAATGTTTGCTTGCTGGCATTGGCATTGGTAGTGTAGAAGTTACAGAGCTGCATAATAGGAATGGCAGCGAAGTATTGAACTGAAGCCAACCCCACCACCACCCTGCAGAGAGTGACAAGCATTGGGGTGTGCCTTTGGGTCGTCAGGCATAACGACCATGCGATTTCATCACACCCTACCCTGCAGACACTGACAAGTGTCATGGTGTGCCTTGGGGTCTTTGGCCCTTATGCGCACTCCATTCCATCAGGAAATACAGTGAGATGGGTGCGGTATAAGATAATGGGGTGAAGTTTGGGCCCGAAGAGTCCGAGGCACACCTTGATGCCTCTCACTGGCTGCAGGGTGTGGGTGGGGGTGGAATGATATGAGCATGACAGGCAAGAATCCCAAGTCACACCCCTGATGCCTGTCATTCTCTACAGGGTGGGGCATATGGTCGGAAACCCTAACGCCTCAGGCATTCATTGATATTTTCACTCCAAATTTTCAACATGGTTTTTTTTGTGACCCCCACCTCATGAACAGTGGCAATATCAGTTTGTTAGCCAAAAACTGCTTTTGCACAGCGACTATGACATTTGGCACCACAGGTACAAAAACACATTCCGAACAGGATGTGAAAAATGACAGCGGTACTGTTCATGGGGAGGTGTAAAAAATGGCAATGTTAAAAATCTGCTGTGAAAATCTTAAAAAAAATGGTGAAGTCACGAGCATGCGTAGAAACTGTGCAATGCACACCCGTAATGTAACTAGTTTGGGGATTTTTTTACAGCAGATTGTTAACACAGGCATTTTGGGACCTCCGATCATGAACAGAGTCAGTGTGATTTTCTTTATCTGTCAAAATGATTTCCCACAGCGACCACACATTTCTGTGCTGAAAGTGTGAAAACACATTTCGGCCATGTTGTGGAAAATGACAGCTGTACTGTTCATAAGGAGGTGTGGAAAAATGCCAGTGGTGAAAATCTGGACTGAAAATATTACAAATTCATGAACTTACCAGGGTGCGTGGAAACGGCTCAATGCTCACTCGTAACACAGTCATTTTATGGAGTTTTGTCACCAAATTTTCAACATAGCCATTTTAAGACCTCTGCTCATGACCAGTGTCACTATGATTTTCTTAATCTGTCCCAAACATTGTTTTCGCACACTGACTGTACCATTGTGCGCTACATGTGCGGAAACACATTTTGGGCGAGATGTGAAAACTGGTAGCTGTACTGCTCATAAGGAAGTGCGGTAAAATGGCACTGTTGAAAAAATCTGGTGCAATATTACAAATTCGCAAAACTTGCCAGCTTTCATGAGGAACTAGCAATGTGTGCTCCTAAAACAGTCATTTGGGAATTTTTCACCACATTTTCAACATAGACATTTTAACACCTCTGCTCATGACCAGTGTCACTGTAATTTTCTTAATGTGTCCCATACATTGATTTCAAGATGACCGACCGCGCCATTGTGTGCTGCATAGGCAGAAACACGCTGTGAGATGTGAAAATGACAGCTGTACTGCCATAAGGAGGTGTGGTAAATGGCAATGTTGAAAATCTGGAGGAAATATTGAAAATTTGCGTACTTACAGCAAGAGAACTCTGCAATGCACGCTCAGAAAACAGTCACTTTTAGGAATTTTTTCACCAAATTTTCAACGTAGCCATTTTAAGACCTCTGCTCATGAACAGTGTCACTGTAATTTTCTTAATGTGTCCCATACATTGATTTTGCACACCAAATACGCCATTGTGCGCTACATGGGCGGAAACACATTTTGGGTAAGATATGAAAATTGACAGCTATACTGCTCATAAGGAGGTGTGGTAAAATGGCAATGTTGAAAATCTGGAGTGAAAATATTGAAAATTCGTGAATTTACGAGCGTGCGTAAGAACTGCACAATGCACGCTCGAAAAACAGTAATTTTAGGAATTTTTTCACCAAATTTTCAACATAGCCATTTTAAGACCTCTTCTCATAAACAGTGTCACTGTGATTTTCTTAATGTGTCCCATACATTTATTTCGCACACTGACTGTGCCATTGTGCGCTACATGGGCAGAAGCACATTTTGGGTGAGATGTGAAAAATGACAGCTATACTGCTCATAAGGAGGTGTGGTAAAATGGCAATGTTGAAAATCTGGAGTGAAAATATTGAAAATTCGTGAACTTACGAGCGTGCATAGGAACTGCGCAACGCACGCTCATAAAATAGTCATTTTTAGAAATTTTTCCACCAAATTTTCAAAACAGGCTTTTTGAGAGCCCACCTTATGAACACTGGCAGTGTCGTTTTGTTAATCAGTCCCAAAAGGTGATTTCACGCAGTGACTGCGAAATCACCCTTTGGGCCCGATTAACACCATAACAGTGACAGCATTCATGAAAAGGGGTCCCAAAAACCCCATGTTGAAAATTTGGTGCAAAAATTCCAAAAAATGCCTGAGATATGCAGCAAAGTTGAAAAAACCCTATCTATTACATTATACAGCTTACCGGCATTTCCTCAGTTCACGGTCGGCTTTGAAGAGTGCAGACGTGTTCCCAGTCCACGAAGTCGTCGCGCAAACTTGAGGTAAGTGTGGGCGGGGGTGTGAGGAGGCAGGGTGCGCAGTGAGTGGGTGGGGGTGGGGAAGGAGACCGTGAGGGACAGTTTTTAATTTACAGTTTTTTAATTATTAAGACGACGCGGGATGTTTGCCACACTGGGTGGGCTCCCAGTGTGGCAACTGGAAAAACTGTTTGGGGGCTGGAACCAATGAGTTGGGCACCTCCCGTCCGGCCATGGACTTGTGCCATGCTGGGGTGGGCTCCCAGCGTGGCAGCTATAAATCTGTTTGGGGGGCTGGAGCTGACGGGGTGCAGGCACCCTCGTCGGCCATACCGGACATGTGCCACGCTGGGGTGGGCTCCCAGCGTGGCTCAAAACTTTTGGGCGGCATGGAGCCTACAGGGCATTAGGCACCCCGTTGGCTATACAATGTGCGGGTGAGCGCGTGAGCATGCAATATGCATGCATGCGTGTTGAGGGGGGAGTTCTGCTCACTGAAGTGGAGCTCTCCCTTTCAACTGTATGTCACTGCATTTTCAACTGCTATCATAGACAGCTGGTGCAGTGATTGGCGCACTGCGACCGTGCCTGCAAAGACACTAACTGAATTGGAAGAGGCTGACACACCTCTGGAAAACTCAGATGATGGCACTATGTTTCTTGCACATGTGTGCAAGCAAACATAAAAATGGACACACTGTTGTACTATTTAGCTCTGCTAGTTCTAATCAGCAAGACATTGAACAGAGAAGCAGTAGTTACATAGACTGCAAGCAGGTACAGAAGTAAATGCCAATAACAGAGAGAATCTTTTTCACTATAATCTCACAACTGAAGATGATGACACGATTATTTTCTGTTGGTTCTATGAGCTATAAAGCCGGGGATCATGTAAGATCTGTGGTGATGCTATAGGCAGAGAAAAATGGGCACACTAGGTGGGCCTCATCTGCTTGCAAATTCTATGTATGTTTCTTACCCACAAGAAATCTAGAGCTTCCTTTTAGAAAACCTGCAATACACAGACCATTACAGACTGGCCTGTCCCTGGCCTGGTTATACAAGATAAGAGTTCACTAGAGGTTGACCAGTGCTGGAACTAACAAAGGGACAAATTGAGGTAAACTCTCTTTTAGGAAGTGGATGCTATGCAAAATATTCACTATAGTACAGTATTGCAATATTTGAAAAATAAATACCCTTTTTGAAATAAAACTAGTCATTTTCAGAGGCTTGCAACAATTAACATTTCTTAACCTTGAGTAAGTATTCTGAGTAGAGCCAAAATGAACATTCAGATGTTCAGTTCTTTCAAACAGATATAGGAAAGTCTGTAGATGTGAGTTGAACATTTTCATAGTTATTGACTTTAGATAGCAGCTTTAAGGTACCCCCTGTTATCCCCCAATGCCCAGACACAATTTAGAACCCTGGCTGGTTCCTCACCTTGAGAGGTGGGGTCCAATAGTATCTGGTGTATGAGGGATCAGTTGCAATTATAATATGGCAGAACCGAAATATAAATTAAGGGGCATGTAAGACTGTCAACAGAAATAATGAACAAGGTTAGGGTTACATACTGTACTAAAATGAAGAGGAAAAGGATATGGCAGGAAAGGAGAAAGAAAGGTTGGAGAACAAAGGGTCAGATGTCAGGTGCACTGACAGACATGAGAGATGTGGTTATGGAGTTTGGATTTCAGGGCAGAAGGGGAAGAAGAGGAGCAGCTGGAAGAAGGGAGGTGAGACCAAAGTCAGGACCCTATAGGAGAAAACAGTTTGCCCTGCAAGAGTCTTACCATGTGGTAGCAAGAACTCAAACATTTTCAGAGTACAGAACAGTATAGATTAAAAAACTGTTTGGAACACCTTTCATACGTACAGAATACATTTCCCAAAGCACTTTTTAATTTATTTATTTATTCATTTATTTGTAGAGTTATATACTTATTTTATTTTACAGTTTTTGCTAGGAAAGACACACTAAGCCAAGGCTTGTTTCCAGGTACAGCTTGGTAGCACAGGGAAGTTAAGTGACTTACTCATGGTCACACAGTATGCTTTGAGATTCAAACCCAGTTCTCCAGGTTTAGAACTCAGTGCTCTTAGCCACTATGCTATACTGCCTCCATCAGGAAAGATATACTGAGCTGGTGTCAGCTAATTTCCAGATACATCCTGGGGGTGGTGAAGGGAGCAGCAGCACATAACAGTAGATACAACTAACAAAGCAATGAGTTAGATACTGGTAGTGCAAGTGCAGAGACTATATGCAGTAGCCAGCCATTAAGTGAACTAATACCACACATGCACAGCATTGTTTCATTAGCCCCTGAGTAACAGAGAGGGGGGGGGGGAGAGGGTCAGGAGGAGAAAGTGAGAGAGAGAGATAGACAGAATGTTGTCCAGGGCTACTGTAATCTTCAAGAAGGGCTATGAGCTTCATTCATTCATTCATTCATTATTGGAGCAATTAGTCAGTAAAGGTACTAAACAATAGCAATCATTGCAATTTGCTAATGTCACAGGTAGGTTAGGAAGCTGCTAGTGAGGCACCACTGAGTGAGCTCTGTCATGAGATACCAAATGAGAAATCTGATTGCTGATTGTAGTGCTCTTTGTTATGTAGCTTAAGTACAGTATCATTTCTTTTAGTTTAAATTTGTAAGCTTATATAAGCGTATCCCTTTGTCTCCACCATGCTCTTTAACTTGTCTTTTTGCCTTTTGTTGCTTTCACAGTAGTTGACTTATAACAATGTACTTTTTTTTTTGTTATTCTGGAGGTGTTTGGCCCTCTCTCTCTCTCTCTCTCTCTCTCTCTTTATCTTACATATCTGCAACAGTTCCTTACCCTTATCTTGTTAGCACTAGTTTGGTTGTTTGAGGTTTGGTGTGCCAGTTTCAGTTTTCCACTGGCATTGCAGAGATGGGGTATTTGAATTTGAACCACATGGTAGGTGGACTCGCTAGCTGCTCTTGCTAATTACTAGCCCTGCATTGATTTGCAGAGTTCTCTGTCTCATCATTGCCCACAGTTGATCCTGCTCTCCTAGGCTAAGTGTTTGATGGTGTTTAAAAACTTTGTTGGGGGGGTAGAGACATTTTCATTAATAATTGCTTTGGTGGTGGAAACGCACTGGTGAAAAGTAAAGATGAGTGGGAGTGGGGCTTGAAATCTGGCACTGGGACTCAGCATTTTCAAAATGGTGTGATGCTGGCTGGGATAGGTAACTGAGTAATTTGAGTCAGTCATTCAAACAGCAAGTGGATCTCAAAATCATGGAATTACTGAGTAAATGCAATTCTGCAACATTGCTGACTTAACAGGTGGCTGCAATACAATAGTTCTGAACTCATTACACTTGCTGCAGAGATACCACTGATAAATTCTGATAAGAGAATTGTGCTAAACTGTGCGGAGCTGCAATCATGCAAAAGGGAGGATAGAGGAAAAAATCAGAGTCAAAAGCAATGAAGAGAGATAGACCAGATGATCCAATTGAATATTGAGTCTAGGGGGTGAAAGTAGAGCAGCTTCCAAAACTGAAAGACACTGTAAGTACATGCTACTTCCTTTTCATGAGCATGGTGGTGGTGGTGGGGTGGGTATTTGCCTTGGTTTTAGCTTCATTCCAGATATGAGGAATAATATGAAAGAAGAAAACAAGAGTTGGATTGGGCCTATGAGAGAGAGAGAGAGAGAGAGAGAGAGAGAGAGAGAGAGAGAACAAATCAAGTCATCATTCAGTCAGTAATAAACAGAGCCAAGAAATTCAGAGAGAGAACTGAATGCCAAAAAAATGAAGGCCATGCTATTTGGGACTCACAGGCTGGTCACAATTGACACAATCCACTCAGTATGTGTGCTATATCAAGAACACATAATGATATAGTGGCTGCTGTAAAGTATCTGGGAATCCAGCTTGATCAAAGACTTTCCCTTAGGCCTCATGTTGAAATGGTGGTCAAAACCCTAAACCACAAATTGGACGGACTGTATAG
Source organism: Neoceratodus forsteri (assembly GCA_016271365.2). Taxonomy (NCBI): domain Eukaryota; kingdom Metazoa; phylum Chordata; order Ceratodontiformes; family Ceratodontidae; genus Neoceratodus; species Neoceratodus forsteri. Next base: position 234,390,552 of record CM028131.1, read on the forward strand.
ACTGTACTCTTACTTTACTAAGGAGGCTAGGCTTTCAATTGCCAACAGCATCCTTTTACCTGCTATCACCTATGGAGCACCACTTCTGTCTTCTCTAAAGGAGACTGAACTTTCCAAACTGAAGTTCCCCTACCATCGAAAAGCACATTTTGCTGTTGGGGTCTGCAGCAGTGAACATCACTGCAGTGTTCTTTCTACACTGAATTGGCCCTGTCTCTGGAGAGGAGGATTCATCTCTGTGTGCTATCCATGGCATACAGACTCCTCTACTCTCCTGTCCCCAGCAAAATCTGTTTGACATCATGGGCTTCAAACTACTAAGAAGAACTCTTCAATCCACTGGACAGAAACTAGCAACCATGCTGCGGACACTCTCTGCTGCTACTCAGAGATCCTTTGCAGCTACTGCACCAAAGCTATAGAACTATCTCCCCCCTAAGGTTGTGCCAGACCCTTGTATCCTTTAAATGTGTCATGAAAGAGTATTTGTTTGTTAGCAGAACCTGTGCCTGCTTCAGCTAGCTAAATGTGTTAATCTGTTGCACAGAATTTTTCTCTGTACTATGTCCATGTTCTAATAACACTAAGTGTCAAAGAGTATTTGTTTGTATCTTGTATCTAATAACTGCACCTATTGCATGAGTATTTGTAATGAAAATCCACTGTATTTATAATTTACTTATGCACTGTATGTAATTAGTATATATATGTAAACTGCCTATATATTCCATGTAATTAATTCCGGGTTGCTCCTGAAAAAGGGACAGCTTGTGAGTCTACCTGGTTATCAAAATCCAATAAATAAATAAATTATGAAATAAAGAACTGAGAAGCAACTTACAAGATTGATAAAGATAACTCTATACAACTCAATATATGTATTTCAATATTTATTGGAAGGCAGATTGAAAGTACTGTAAACGCTCTTTAACAACTGTGTCCAGAACATAAAAACATTAATGACATTTATGACATAACATACGTTACAAAATTTTATATAAGTTTGAGGAATATTAAAAGATGGAAAAATCACCTATAACAATCACACTGAATGTACAACACTCCATTGATTCTGGTCTTAAAATGAGAGATTGGTAGAAAGACTTTCATTTTTAACCTTTTCTGTATTTCATATTTCTGTTTTTGTGAGTAAAAGAGGGGATCATTTATTTGTTTTCAGCTTCATTCCTAGTCTCAAAAATGGTATTCATAACCCTAAATGGTTCACATTTAATGTACCTGAAAGCACAGTGAAGTGAAAAACTGTATTTTACATTGTTATAATGTATGGGAAAAGATTATGACGGATGGAATTCAATGAAATCCTATCCTTGTTACACTATCGTTGTGATGTCAAGAGGTTGTTATACCCTCTTGAGTATGTTACAACTATAGAATAGCAACATTAGTGACTTTGGCCATGTGCATCTCTAGAACTTACCAACAGACTAATGGCCATGGCTGTGAGAGCTGGCCCTGAAGGAGAGCGGGTCAAAAGAAAAAAATGGAACTGTAAGGACAAATTTTGTTTAACTGATGCCCATACACTATAAAAGACAATGGACGGACACAAGTTAACAACAATGCAGAGTTCCCTTCTCGAGTTTGTCATGCCAATGGTCAACCTTTTGAGCTGTGCTCTCGAGGTTTACTAGGTTGTCATGATAACCTCTTGAAGGAAACACAGCGCTGTTGTTAACTGGTGCCCATCCATTATCCTCTATTTGTTCATATGAGAAGCATTTTGTTACACTTCTCTTCATAGGACCAGTGAGCTGGAGTTTTAACTATGCCCCAGTCTATAAATGAACACTGAGCATGGTTCTTGTAGGCAAACAGCTCATGTTTAGCATTCCATACACAAATTATGACATAGTAAAAACTCCAAATTTTTGGTTCCATGAAGAAAACTGTGCAGAATGTTGTCCATAGCAAGAAAGCAATTGAAAATGCAGTTTTTATCATCAGTTCTTATTCAGGCACATTTCTGTAAATAGGAATATTAGCAAGTACTGCTAATCAGGACCAATTTTCTATCCACTTTAAGGGAGGTATGAATAAGAAAACAGTTTTCCTTGAGCGATGGGAATCTCAGTTACTAACAGATTGTTAAATAATTGGTAATTGATCCATGAACCAAATGAACCGTATGATTATATAAGCATGCAGATCTCTTTAATGGTCATGGTTAATCTCATATTATATGTCTTTTTAATATTATAAATAATTTGTAAGTAATATGACATGTATTTATTAAATTCAATATCAAAATATGAAGCAGCACCAAGTCTTTTTATTATTATAAATAATATCGTAAATAATTTGTACGTAATACTGGCTGGAAGCTGCAACACTGGACTTAAGATTTGCAAGAAAGAGAGTTGTGCTCACAACAGAGGGAGGTGAACCTTACAGTTTACAATTGTCTTTGGTTTGAAGCAGATTCCTTAGGAAAGTTAATATTCTTCAGGTGGAGGATACTTCTACAGTAACTGAAGGGTGAAATAAGGAACTTAGAATTATCAGAAAAGGCAGTCTTTCAATCAACAGAGGGAGGTGGACCTTGCTTTACTTTTGTTACAATTGTTAAGATTTTCAGGGCAGCAAGAGTTTAAACCCACAGGAGCTGAATACTGTTTTCTGTGTCTGTCCTTCTGCACAGCTGACTTGATTGGAGTTAGTGACTGACTGTTTGCATTGCAATAGTTGTAATACTGTGAGTTATTCATTAGACTAAGAATTTGTCATAAGTCTTGAATTGAGAGCAGGTTACAGGCTGTGTATTGGACCCAGACAGTGCCTAGGGGGTAGAAACTGTTTTTTCTTTTGTTTATCTCTGTGTGCCTTAAAAGGCTAGGCCAGACTGTGTCAGGAAGTGCTAACATCACAGCTACTTATCAGCCAATAGCTCTGGAATAATCTTACAGACCTTGATAACAGTACTAATTTTAACAGGCTCATCAGATAACTTAATATTCTTCAGGTGAAGCTACCTCTAGCTGGAAGCTGCAACACTGGACTTAAGATTTGCAAGAAAGTGAGTTGCGCTCACAACAAAGGGAGGTGAACCTTGCAATTTAAAATTGTCTTTGGTTTGAAGCAGATTCCTTAGGAAAGTTAATATTCTTCAGGTGGAGGATACTTCTAACTGAAGGGTGAAATAAGGAACTTAGAATTATCAGAAAAGGCAGTCTTTCAATCAACAGAGGGAGGTGGCCCTTGCTTTACTTTTGTTACAATTGTTAAGATTTTCAGTGCAGGAAGAGTTTAAACCCACAGGGGCTGAATACTGTTTTCTGTGTCTGTCTATCTGCACAGCTGACTTGATTGGAATTAGTGATTGACTGTTTGCATTGCAATATTTGTAATACTGTGAGTTATTCACAGGGCTAAGAATATGTCATAAATCCTGAATTGAGAGCAGGTTACAGGCTGTGTATTGGACCCAGACAGTGCTTAGGGGGTGGAAACTGTTTTTTCTTTTGTTTATCTCTGTGGGCCTTAAAAGGCCAGGCCAGACTGTATCAGGAAGTGCTTACATCACAGCTACTTATCAGCCAATAGCTCTGGAAGAATCTTACAGATCTTGATAACAGTACTAATTTTAGCAGGCTCATTAGATAACTTAATATTCTTCAGGTACAGCTACCTCTGGCTGGAAGCTGCAACACTGGACTTAAGATTTGCAAGAAAGCAAGTTGTGCTCACAACAGAGGGAGGTGAACCTAGCAATTTACAATTGTCTTTGGTTTGAAGCAGATTCCTTAGGAAAGTTAATATTCTTCAGGTGGAGGATACTTCTAACTGAAGGGTGAAATAAGAAACTTAGAATTATCAGAAAAGGCAGTCTTTCAATCAACAGAGGGAGGTGGACCTTGCTTTACTTTTGTTACAATTGTTAAGATTTTCAGTGCAGGAAGAGTTTAAACCCACACGGGCTAAATACTATTTTCTGTGTCTGCCCTTGTGCACAGCTGACGTGTTTTGGGGCTGACTGCTATCAGAGCACAAGTCACCAGGCTGTTTTGGGGCTGGAGAGGTTTACCTGTGTCTGACTTGGATGTTTGGATTTTTCTCTGTTTGATTAGCAGGGTATCTTCTCTGTCAAATTGTCATGTAGAGCATCTTGCTGACAGGAAGGCACTCATCACAGAGGTAGGTCAGAGCTTTTAGCTGATTGTTTCATGAGGGCACAGTTTAGGCCCAAACCCTTCCCACCCCACCCCCACCCCTGGAAATAGTTCCTTTATACCTGAGATTCTGACATCATTTCCTCAAGAGGGCAAGGTGCATATCACTGTCATATCCTCTCTAGTACACTGCACTGGCAATATAAGCATACACATTATATAATACATATATTTCTATATAAAAAAACAATCACACACACACACACACACACACACACACACACACAAAAAACTAATCAAGGTAGACAGACATGTGGGGAGTAGTGCAATGTAATGGCTGTGGGGCAGCAGTCTTCCAGGAGTCTTTCTGGAGACTGAGATGCTACCCTGTTTGCAGACATCTATCTGCCCTGAGGGAGGAAGTTGACCATCTTCAGGCCGCACTGGACAGTAGTAAGGGAACCTCCCCCATCCAGGGAGCACCAGAGCCACCACCACTACCTCAGAGGATGCGAAGAAAGCACAGCAGTTGGACCACAGTGGGCTCAGGGAGGGTAAGGGTGGTGGAACAGAGGCACACCCAGTCAGTTGTTCCACTCCACAATCCAGACACCATTCTGGGGGAGCATAGTTCCCTATAGATCCACCCACAGAGGAGACTAAGGAGGTGCAGACACTGTCACAAGGAGGCCCTCAGGAAGGGAGGCAGAGGGCACCACAGGGAAAGAAGCAGCTTCTGGTGGTGGACTCAATTATTAGGGGGATAGAACTGGGGGGAGCAGGGAAAACTGAAGTAAGGTGCCTGCCTGGTGCCATGGCTTGGAGGGACAGGAAGCGCATCCTTAGGATCACGAGAACAGTTGCACGGGAGTCTGAGCTGAATGTCATTGTCCACCTAGGGACAAATGACTTGGCTCATCATGAGATTACAGCAGTGCAGAAGGACTTTGTAGAGTTGGGGAGGGGCCTAAGACAAGTAGCACACACAGTATCCTTCTCAGAGGTGCTGCCTGTCAGTGGCATGGGTGAGGCGAGGGTACTTTGCACCATGCAGTTTAACGAATGGTTGAAAAAATGGTGTGGAGCACAGGGGTTTGGCTTCATTGGGGACTGGGGTTCCACCTGGAGGGACACCAGCCTATACTGGCAGGATGGTCTGCATCTGTCCAGGAAGGGAACAAGTCTTTTGGGCAATCGGTTTAAATGCTTCATTGGCAAGCTTTTAAACTAGTCAAGGGAGGCACTGAAAAGCAGCAGGAAAATCCCAGCCTCCCTACAAAACAGGGTAGTAAATGAGAAAAAGACCAATGTAGAAAGGTCAGTGGGGATGCTGCTACAGAAGGTAAAGCCATCAAAAAATTGAGAGCAATGAGTACCAATGCCCGTAGTCTGGATAACAAGCTTCCTGAATTAGTGGCCTTGATGGAGGAGGAACATCTGGATATTGTGGCAGTCACAGAAAAATGGTACACACAGAACCATGACTGGGATGTAAACATACCAGGATACACTATCTACAGGAGGGACAGGGAGGGTAAAGGAGGAAGAGGAGTAGCTCTCTGTATAAGGGAAGGAATCAAAGCAACAGAACAAAAGGGTAAACAGGGAGGAGAAGAAGCACTATGGGTCAATTTGGAGGCAGGCAATGGCATCACAATCCTCACAGGGTTGTATACAGACCCCCCTCTCAAGGGGAGGAAATGGACAAGGAAATTATAGAAAGTATACTTAGAATGGCAGATAAAGGGGAGATGTTGCTGATCGGTGATCTGAATATGCCAAATGTTAACTGGAGTGCAGTTGCAGCAGCCACTTCTAGAGTGGGGTTATTCTAGATGCCCTACAGGGGCATGCCTTGAGACAACTAGTGTTGGAACCCACTCAAGAGGAGAAATCTTAGACCTGGTCCTCTCAAATGGAGATGGAGAGGGATCACAGATGTAGAAGTGGGTAGCCATCTGGGAACTAGCGACCATCGAACAGTATGGTTTACAATAAACACAGCAATAGAGTCTAAAGCCATACAAAGGCAAAAGTACTGGACTTCAGGAGGGCTGACTTTACAGAAATGGGCTTGAAATGCCCAAGGAATGCACTAGCAAATGGGCAGGAAAGAGGGATGGAAGAACAATGGGAATAATAAAAACTGCCATCACAGAGGTAACAAGCCTTTAGTGTGAAGCAAATAAACAAAACAAAATGATGTAAAAAACCGCTATGGTTCTCAAAGGAGGTGGCAGTGAAGGTTCAAGAAAAAAAAGCATTCAGAAAGTACAAGGAATCACAGAAGGAGCAGGACAGAGAATTGTATCAGTTAAAGCAAAGGAAGCTGGGAAGGCAGTCAGAACAGGAAAGGCCCAAACCGAGAAAAGATAGCCAACTCAGTTAAGAAAGGATAAACCTTTTTAGGTACATCAGGAAGTGAAGGAAGACTAAGGGAGGATAGTGAGGCTTAATAAAGGGAGGGGTGGGCAGAGGGTGACTGTGAAAAGGTAGAGATACTAAACAAATATTTTTGCTCAGTATTTACAAATGAAGAGGGGGAAGTACTTAAGACAAACAATAGAAACACTCTGGATACAGAAGTTGATACCAGCCCATTTGCAGAAGAAAGGGTTCTGAAAGAACTCTTAAAACTGAAGGTGGACAAAGCAATGGGGCCTGATGGGATTCATCCCAGAATTCTAAAAGAACTAAGGGTAGAACTAGTGACACCACTGACTACCCTCTTTAACAAATCATGGGAGGATGGGGTGGTTATTGAGGACTGAAGGAGGGCAGATGTGATTCCCCTTCACAAAAGTGGGAGCAGGGCAGAAGCAGGAAACTACAGACCCGTTAGTTTAACTTCAGTGATAGGGAAAATGATGGAATCACTTCTGAAGGAAAGAATTGTCAAGTACCTAGAGGCCAGAGGGGCACAGGATCCAAGGCAGCATGGATTCTGGCGGGAAGGTCATGCCAGACAGAATCTAATAGATTTCTTTGACTGGGTGACCAAAGTAGTAGATCAGGGAGGGCTGTGGACATGGCCTACCTAAACTTTAGCAAGGCATTTGACTCAGTCCCACAAAAAGATTAATATACAAGTTAGCCAGCCTGGGAGTGGGTCCCAAGATGATAGCCTGGGTAAGAGTGGCTGGAGAATAGGACACAGAGAATAATAGTAAATGGAGTCCACTCTGAAGAAAGTGGGGGGTTACTAGTGGGGTACCGCAGGGTTCAGTATTAGGACCAGTCCTCTTCAATGTCTTTATAAGTGACATTGCAGAGGGACTGGAAGGAAAAGTATGTTTCTTTGCAGATGACACAAAGATCTGCAACAGAGTTGATGCACAAGGTGGGGTGGAAAGGATGAGAAGGGACTTGGCAAGGTTAGAGGAATAGTCTGTAATGCCCCAAAGTTGGACCATTCCAGAAAAATAAAATAAAATGAATAAACTGAGAGTCCACAGGTGCTCAGGGTACCTGCTGCAGGTGTAGGTAGCAGGGTACAATGCGAAGGGGCCCCTAGAAATAAAGATTCAACCTCCTGGTACAGGGAAACACTGTAATTAATAGAAAAGTGCCCTGTGCACTTACAACTGGTCAAAAGACAGATTTTAAAAAGCAATATGTGTCATAATGGCCTGGATGGAATGTTGTGCTGAGTGGCTCATGCACAGCATTCCACTCCAGCCAATCTAGAACCCAGAGAGGTTCAAGTTTAAAAGATAATTGTTTAGTTGTTCAGTTTCCTGCTAGCTGAAGAGAAGAGAGGACACAGAAAGTTAAGGGGAACCAGGAAGGCTTACCTGGTGGGTTGAAGCCGTTCCCGAGGACTGTTCTGTGTGCCTGCTCTGCCTCCACTGCCTGAAGATCCTCCTGCTGCTGTAGTCCTGTAGTCGGTGGTGCCATCGGGGCACCATGAAGAAACGCAGTTCCTGTCCATGGTTTTAGGGCTTAAAAGCCCTCCGTTTAATTATTTTAGTCCCCAGTGAGTTTTAAAGTTTATTCTCGGTCCCACATCGGCAGCAAGCAAGCTACATCTTCTGCCCAGCTCGGAGGCCCCCCGGAGCCGTCCCTCTTGCTGCCTGCCATTTTCCCTCCCACTGCAGCTCACCTCCCGCCTCCCAGTGCAGCCACGGACTTCCTGAGACCGCAGAGCGGTGAGTCGGCGGCAGCACACATTGTGCTGGCCGCCTGTGTTCAAAGGGGACTGCATTTTGTTTTAAAAGCGCATTAGGTGCTTGCGAAAGGCGGCCGAGTGCCGCAGGGGCATCGGGTCATTAGGACCTGCTATTTTAATATTAAAAAGGGAGGCGGGGCTAGCGACATCCATGGGGAGGGGCCAGTGTATTAAGGCCATTTTAAAGGCTTATGAATATTCATATGGGGCGGAACGGAGGTGGGGTTTTGCTAAATAAATGACAGCAGGCACTGGGAGCCTGCAAATTTAAAGGGGCAACATATTTAAAAGGGCGATTCCGGCCCAGATTTAAAGTAGGGCACCAGGCCCATTGTGAAGTGGGGCACCAGGCCCAATGTAACGAGGGGCACCAGGCCCAGTACAAAGTGGGGCACCAGGCCCAGTACAAAGTGGGGCACCAGGCCCAATGCAACGAGGGGCACCAGGCCCATTGTGAAGTGAGGCACCAGGTCCAATCTAAGGTGGGGCACCAGGCCCAAGCTAACATAGGGCATCAGGCTCGAGGTAAAGGTAGGGCATTAGGCCCGAGGTAAAGCCTGGTCTAAAGGGAGGCCCCAGCCTAGCGGATTAGGGCAAGCCAGCTAGTGGTACTAAAGGGAGGCCCCGGCCTAACGAACTAGGGCAAGCCAGCCTAGTGGTACTAAAGGGAGGCCCCGGCCTAGCGGAATAGGGCAAGCCAGCCTAGTGGTACTAAAGGGAGGCCCCAGCCTAGCGGAATAGGGCAAACCAGCCTAGTGGTACTAAAGGGATTCCCTAGCCACAACATACAGTAAGGGATCCTATTCCAGAATACCCTACCTATAGAAACAGAGGTTTATTTGAGAGTGCTTGATTTGCCTATACTGTGAAACTACTGTGATTACTGTACTGCTTATGCTGAACTATTGCCCTAAGTACCTGAACTATTGTCCTAAGTACCTGAACTATTGCCCTAAGTACCTGAACTATTGTCTGAGGTACCTGAACTATTGTCCGAAGTACCTGAACTATTGCCCTAAGTACCTGAACTACTGCCCGAAGTACCTGAACTATTGTCCTAAGTATCTGAACTATTGTCCTAAGTACCTGAAATACTGGTCCAAGTACCTGAACTATTGCTCTAAGCACCTGGACATTGGCCCTTATCAGTAACGATTACCCCTGAAGTTATAATTTGCCTTCCTCTGGCAAATTATTGTACTATTCCACAGTTCTTTGGGCATTCTTCAGTTATATGTTTACTACTGTATGAAGACAGTCTCAATCTTCTACCACACTGCAGTCTCATAGTGTGGTCTGTAACACCACTTACTCAGAATCAGTCTCTACTCAGAAGAAGACATCCTTCCAGCATTCCTCACTCCTGGGAGATCATCCATCAGCTCATCCTGTCCGTTTGTGTCGTCCGCCGAAGTCGAGTCCGTCGTCAGTCATACCAGTCGTACCCACCATTTTCTTGTTTTTACAGCTTGAAAGTACATCCACCGAAACGCATCACGACAGCCGTGCCAGTGTCATTCCATATGGTTCCTGTTTCAGATGTCCCGAAGTTGGTTGCCCTCTACAGAAGAGAGAGAGCTCATCCTGGAGAACCTGTTCTGCGCGCCCCCACCTGGTCGTTCGCTGAAAGTCGAGTCCGTTGAAGCCCAGTCCGGGACGTGTCCGCCGTTTCTTTGTTTTGTGTTAGTTCCTGATCCTAGGATTGCAGAGTCAACCATCATCTCTTCAGATTCTTATGGTTCCTGGTCCTGTCAGAGTTCCTTCCAAGTCCAGCTGGCCCTTGGAGTGCCGCAGCATCAGTCAGGTCGTGGTAGTCCTCCATTGGATGCATCGCCACGCAGATCTTGATGTTTCTTCATCCTTGGCAACCCTAGAAGTGGATTTTGGCCGAGGAACCTCTTGCTTCAGTGTGTTATTTCAGGAACCAGTTGCTTTGGTTCTACATTCCGGCAGCCTCGGAGAGAGTGGGCTTTTGCCGAAGATATATGGTCTGTTTACCAAACCTCTCACCACCCCAGTGGCCTTATCTAGGTCCTTGCTGGGAATTGAGATTAGGGTTCCATAGTTCTGTTTTATTTCCCTTGTAGCTACCAACAAAAGAATGACGGTGTACACGAAGACAACAGACATTTGGACTTTGTGAGAATTGGATGGTCATTGTAAAACCAAATATTGTATTATGGGTAGTGAAGAACACCTGATTTCCGTCTATGTACTAGTTGCTCTTACAGGATACTGCTAAGGAATTTTAGGAGTATCGTGGCAATAGGCCGTGGTGCACCCATAGAGAATAATAATCTAGAGTTTAGACATTTTAGAGTTTAGTTGTTACTGTTTAGATATCCATAATGCTGTCCATACTCCCTACTGTTTTTGTGGTTGGTATGTTTCTGTATGACCATGTCCTCCATCCCCTCCTGTCTAATAAACGTCTTTGCTTCATCCAGTCTCTGTGTATGACTCCTGCCTCTCCTTGTCGGGTGATTCCACCAGCCCAACCCCATTCGGACCTCAAGCGGCCCCTCGCCATCCCACCTCCTGAGGGTGTTGCTGGCGCTGCTGGTAGTGAGACAGTTCCCTTCACCACTCCGAGTGAAGAACCCCGAGGTCTACCAGTGCAGCATCCATCACAAGTCAAATGTATGGCAGCTTAGATTCAATGCTAAGAAGTGCAAGGTAATGCACCTGGGAAACAAAAACCCAGGGGAAGAGTACACAATGGGGGGTGAGATACTAACAACAACAAAAATGGAAAGGGCCCTGGGGGTAGTCATATCAGATGACTTAAAGGTGGGCAAGCAATGTAAGAGGGCAGTCAGGAGGGCTGGGGGATACTGGGATGCATAGGGAGAGGCATCACCAGTAGAAAACAGGAAGTTGTTATCCCTCTGTACAGACAGCTGATGAGACCCCATCTGGAGTACTGTGTGCAGTTCTGGAGACTCAGTCTCTGCAAGGACATAGACAAGATGGAAGCTTTCCAGAGGAGGGCAACTAAAGTGGTGCAGGGTCTGCACTGGAAGATATATGAAGAGAGACTAAAGGAGCTTAATATGTATAGCCTCGAGGAAAGGAGGGAGAGGGGGACATGGTAGAAACTTTCAAGTACCTCAAGGGAATCAACAAAGTCCAAGAGGGTAGCATCTTTCAAAAAAAGAGGTGTGCAAGAACAAGGGGGCACAATTTGAATATGGGGGGGGTGGCTCAGAGGTAATGTAAGGAAGTATTTTTTCTCAGAGAGGGTTGTAGATGCATGGAACGGCCTTCCAGAGGAGGTTTGGAGTCAAAAACAGTGGTTGAATTCAAGCATGCATGGGACAGTCATAAGGCAATTCTAGGGGGTAGGGGTAGAAAGAAGTAGGCTGCTAGTTAACTAGGATCTGCAGCTTATCCATTAGGTAGGAAAATGGGCAGACTGGGTGGGCCAAGTGGTCCTTATCTGCTGTCAAATTCTATGTTTCTATGTAATATGATATGTTTTTATTAAATTCAATATCAAAATATAAAACACCAAGTCTTTTTAATATTATAAATAATTTGTAAGTAGCATGACATGCATTTATTACATTCAATATCAAAATATAAAACAGCACCTAGAAAACTTACTGTACCAACATTAGCTATAGCATAAGATATCTTGCTGTCTGATAAGCTCAGTAGACAATCTTACTGGACAGCACACAGAATCTAACACACTTTACAAGGTGGGCTATACTAATTCCTGATTTGGCATAAAAATAATCTGCAAGTAAAATGTACTATCATAAACAAAATACACTATTTAAGGAACAACAAAATGATGCAAGAGTACAGAGGGCCCTCTAGGCTCCCTAACACCCTTATGTAATGTGCAAGCCTGCAAGTTAATTTGAAGCTCTTCAGACAGATAAAATAGTATTTTGTAAGTATTTTTCAATATGATGCACAACAGCATGTGCTATAGCAAGACAAGTTAGATAAGAGCTGTGATGTAATAATAATCTGAAATCATCTGTAATAATCATTTATGGGCACTATAAAGTCAAACAAAAACATGAGCATTTGGAGACACCCCCCAACAAAAATATTAATCAAATACTGCCATACACTGACTGTTTCGGATATTGAAGCAGAAGTTGAACTAAGTGTCACTTTTTTGGTTTTAGTAAGCTGTTGGAACAGCAGGGTGAAGTTCAGCTTTCGTTTTTAGTCAGCATCCCAAATAAACTAAACATGGCAGGATCAACCAGATACATTTTGATAATGAAATAATTGTATTTGCACTGAAAAACCTTAGTAAACAGGGCAGGGATGGGCTTACCTGAGTGAGCAGAATGTAATGCAATGCCATAGTACGTAGTTGTGATGTCACAACTATGTATTACGGCATTTGAAGAGCACTGATGTTAAGGTGATATAGGGAATCATCAATAACTATGACAACTTAATTATTAGGAAAAATGACATGGAACGTCAATGCACATTTGCCAATTATTGCCTCTTCATGTTTGCTTTTAACATTTGTTGTGATGTAAATGACTATGCCAGTCAATCAAAAACACACATTACTGCTATTACTATATTGTCATCACAATCTAGCACATCATGAATGATATGTGTCACGCGGAGCTGTCGTCAGTAACATGCCATCACAAATGTGATAAGTGACTGTACACCTCACACATTTTCATCCTCACAAGAAACATAGAAAACATGATGGAACAGAAAGAAATAGGGTCCATCAAGTCTGCCCAAGATCCTTACCTATGCATACTGACCTATAGCCAGATACTGTACTTACGTTGTATTCTAATCACCCTTTTTTCTTCTGCTTGTCCAGCCCTTCCCTTCCGTCTACATCCTGCCCCTTCTTTGTGGACTACCAGCAACTTTGAATTTCTCCTAGCCTTCCTTGGAACCTATCATAGACCCCACATCCTCTATTCCGTTTGGCAGTCTATTCCATTGTTCCACCACACTCTCGGTAAAGAAGTACATTTTGATATCCCTTTTAAATTTCCCAAACCAGTCTCTACCCATGACCACTCATCCCTGTGTTATCATTCCTCGTGAATAGGTCTCCACTGTCTCAGGAATTGGTGATCTTTATCATATTCCCTCTCTCCCTTCTGGTCTCCAGAGTGTACATGTTCAAATCCACTAGCCTTTACTCATAGGATCTGCCCTGCTGCTTCTGAATCATTTTGGTGATCCTTCCATTACACCACCTCAAGCCTGTCCCTGTCCTTCCTCAGATGAGAACTCCAGAACTGAATACAAATCTCTAAGTGGGGCCTAACCAGGGACCTGTCCAGAGCCAAACTCATCTCCTTGCTCTGGCTGTTGAACCCCCTCCCTGTACATCTCAGCATCTTTGTTGCTTTGCTGCATGCTTTGTTGCACTGACTTGAGGTTTTAAGAGTGTTACTGATGATAACCCCCAGGTCCTTCTCCTCTGTTGTTATGACTATTTGGACCCCTCCCATCCAGTGGTCTGTCCCGGGGTTCTTTTAGCCAACATGCATCACCTTATATTTTTTGCTATTGAACCTAACTGCCAGACTTTGGACCACATTTACAGTGTCTCTAGATCCTTCCTCAGATTTCTCACTCCTTCTTCTCACCATCTACCCTTTTGCATAGCTTTGTGGCATCTAGAAAGAGACACATTCTGCTTCATATACCCTCCCTGATGTTGCTAATGAATATATTGAATAAATTGGGACCCAGATCTGACCCATATGGCACTCCACTAGTAACTTCCCTGTCTACTGATTTAGTCCCTGGGGACTTCCCCTGTCTCCTGGGGAGTGCCTGAAGAAATCCATTAGAGGTGTTGCCAATTATGGCCCCAACTCCTTCAGCACTTGTGTGTCCAAACCATCAGGACCTGGTACTTTGTAAACCCTTAGCTGCAGGCTCCTTGCGGATCCTGTCAACTGTGATCTCCACCCATTCCTTTCTTCCTACCTCCCTATTTCGAGACTTCACCTTTCATTCTGGCCAAGGGTGCTGGAAGATTGTAAATGTTTGGGGTGCTAAAGGTTGGAAGGGCACTTGTTACAGTATAAAGGGCACTTTTTCTGTACCAGTTGTTGATACACAGAAATACAATAAATGCACATTTATGATGCCATCAATAATATTAAAGAGTACATTTACAGCATATGCTAATATTTAATATTGACTGTTAAGACCTCAGCTAACCCATTATCTCCAATAGTTCCATATGAAGGCAGAACCATTAAAGTAAAACAAAACTATGAGTATATATGCAATAGGTTTGGTACCTGGAGATCCAGGTTTAAATCCCATAGTAGAGCAACTTAATGGTTACATGAGGCTGAGCAAGTCAACTAACATTCAACATCTCCTTGCTTTACTCTGCTCACCTGCAAAAAATAAGAAATGAAAGACTACTCTGCAAAGTGTCAAGCCTGGCTATTCTGTGTCAATAAATAGCAAAACAACGTGTTTATACACTTGTATTTTTTCAATGTGATGTCATGAGCTCTTTAAAATAAAACTCCACCCTCATATCTTCAAAATGTTATTTGTTTCCATGTCAATAGACAACTCTTTTCATGTAGCTGCTAAGGATGTATGCAAATGTTTTAGTCTGTTTTTACAGTTCATATTAGGCCCTGTAACTGCCCTGGGAGTCTCCATTTCATGGTTGTTGAAATCTCATTGTCCTTGAGAGCTGCATTAGCATATGAGAACATGATGCATAATCACCCAATAAACTCCCCAGTATGCCTGCTTGCTTAATTAGTCTTAAAATAAACTTTGTTGACCGGGTAAGTGCACTAGACAAATCCTGCCTATTTTCAGGCACGACCCAGGGGAAGGGGGTACAGATGAATGCCAACTGACCTTGAACCAGATTAAGCTGTTGGTGTTATTTTTAGTGAATGAGGGAAATTTGGCCAGGACACCGGGGAAATTCCCCTACTCTTTTCGATAAGTGCCATGGGATCTTTAACATCCACCTGAACTACCACCAATCCAGGCAGATGGGACCTCGGTTTAACGTCTCATCCGAAAGACGGCTGCAACAAGCTGCAAAAAGGTGTGGAATACCACATTTACCTTCAGTGAGCTTTGTAAACTGAGTAATAATGCAGATTTTTTTCCCTTTAAACTTTCCTAATTTTATGAGTTTCCAGAGAGTTTTTGCAGGGTATTTGTTCTTTCAGCATAAAGATACATGGTATAAATGGGTGATCTGACATCATGTTCTCATATGCTAATGCAGCTCTCAGGGACAATGCAATTTCAACAATCATAAAATGGAGATGCCCAGGGCAGTCACAGGGCCTATTATGAACTGTAAAAACAGACTAAAACATTTGCATACATCCTTAACAGCTACATGAAAAGAGTTGTCTATTGACATGAAAATAGATAATATTTAGAAGATATGAGGGTGAAATTTTCCTTTAAAAGATGACAGAGGTATACCTGCATGCATTCAAACAGCAGACAGATTTTCTATAGGATTACATTTAGTCAGATTTGTGTCTTCTGTACTGTTTCAGCAACTACACACAATGTCACACATAGCGTGACTGCAATCCAGATTGAGCAGCTAGATTTCTCTGAAGAATTCTGGAAGATAATACAGGACAACAGCCTGTATGAGAAACAGATTATTTAAAGTACCAGGAGAACCACGCATATGGTTTTACACTGTAGCAATGTGGGATCCTTGGAGTAACTCTCTTACACACACACACACACACACACACACACACGCGCGCACACATGCACGCATGCACACACACACACAATCACAAAACACCACACACTCTAACCACTTATTGTTATTTGAACGGTAACTAACAGTAAATCTGCTACAAATACCAGTATTGTATCAATGTGTCATTTAAAACATCAGGCATTAGACTGCTCATTAATTTAAATTCCTGTTATATTTCAGCACAGCAAAGTAATAGCTTTTGATGGTTGAAGAATGTAAATCAATTATGGGAGGATGATGATGATGATGAAAGGTTTATTTTTATCCAGGTACATACATTTAGGGATATCCCTGTTTTCAAAGCATGCCCTGTACATGTTACAAAACATGACTAAAAGCATTAAGAACCTATAACAATGGCATTGTATGGGATTATCCTCCATCCTGTCACCCACCCCATCAGTGTTTAAAACTCGAGTGCATTTCTGACATCCTTGTATTCATCATCAGTGTATTTCTCATTAACTCAGGGACTTTTAAAACAACTTTTACTGCTAGTTGTGAAATTGATTATTCACATCAATAAATATGGCTGCCACCAGCATTTGTTTAAACATCTCTTCCTAGAGGTTACCTTTTTACCATACATGATTGTCATGCTGTAGATGGTGCTTATTGCTTGCATATGCTTCTGACAGTAACACAGGAAATGCTTTCAGCACAGTATTTATATACTTGTGCAAAAAGAATGCAATAAAACCTTTTATTTGCACACATCTGATGAATTATCCATACTTTAGATTACCAATGCCTAACAGCAGTATTGGCAACTGGCAACCTCCTTAAATATTAATTATGTCCCCAAGGAAGTTAGAAGGTAACAACCCAGCTCGGCTGTGCATTTCCTGTCTGATACAACTTTCAACAACTGCTGAAATTTATAAAGCAGCATACCAAAAATATATTAAGAGTGTCTTCCATAATTAAAACTTCATGACAAACTGACACAAGGCTAAACATTGTACTGTTCTATATAGATAGAAATGTTAGCAGTTCTATTGAGAATTGGCATGGGGGCAGGGTTGCATTAAGGGAAACATGAAAAACAGATATACCGTAAGTGTAGCTTGCTTGCACGCTACAACTGTCTGGTCTGCAGTGCATACAAAGCCTATCTATAGAAACCATTCACAAAAATGTACTGTATTTTTTACACCAGC
Organism: Neoceratodus forsteri; assembly: GCA_016271365.2. Classification (NCBI taxonomy): domain Eukaryota; kingdom Metazoa; phylum Chordata; order Ceratodontiformes; family Ceratodontidae; genus Neoceratodus; species Neoceratodus forsteri. The sequence goes on from CM028131.1 coordinate 234,407,751, forward strand.
CTATATGCAAATCAAATAACAGTGTCCAGCCTGCCTAACTGCTCACAAGAAATAACAGCACAATGCACAGTTTCAACTGAAACAGAAAACAGACTTTTAAGTTTGAAACCATACAGCTATGTTGTGCAGTGCTGACTGACTGTAAAAGCAACAATATTGCATTTTCTAATTTTCATCTTGCTTACTTGAATATAATCAGATGGAATTCTTTCTTTGGGTGGACGCAATTGATCAGATGGATGATTTCTATGCTGTTTGTATATAGTAAAGGCATGTTTAGGCACACAGACAGTGCTGCGCTGCACTAGTAAATTAACCACCATCCATGAGGGCACAGCAAGTAATGTGGGCCAGGGACTCCTTGGTCCATTCTTTATTCCCAACTGATTTCTTTGAAATGCAGTCAGCATAAACAAGTCAAGCAAAAAAGCATACTGAAGTGCTCAGAGGTGCCCCAGTAACAGGATATGGCCAGCAAGGGCTGTTGGGATCAGAATGGATGGCGAGGATCTGGAAAGAGAATGTTAATTATTTACAGGGTTTCAGTTAAGAAACATAGAAACATAGAAGCTGACAGCAGATAAGGACCGCAAGACCCATTCAGTTTGCCCATTTCTTTTTCTACCTTATGAATGTGCCATCGGCCTTTGCTCTGTCAATGGCCTATTTATTCATACTCATCTGTATTGCTCCCTTATGCCTATCCCATGCCTGTTTGAAGCCCTGCACTGTATTCATATCCACCCCTTCCTGAGGTAGGCTGTTCCATGCATCCACCACCCTTTCTGTGAAAAAGAACTTCCTCACATTATCCCTTAATCGGCCTCCCTCTATTCTCATGCTGTGTCCTCTTGTCCTGCTATTTTCCTTATATTGAAACATGTTAGACTCTTTCACCTTGTTAATGCCCTTAAGGTGTTTGAACGTTTCGATCATATCACCTCTCTCCCTCCTTTGCTCTAGGGTATACATATTGAGCTCCATTAATCTGTCCTCATATGTTTTCTGATGCAGTCCCTGCACCATTTTGATTGCCCTTCTCAGGACTGCCTCAGTTTGGTTAATGTCCTTGTGAAGGTGTGGCCTCCAGTACTGCACGCAGTACTCCAGATGGGGCCTAACCAGTGTCTTGTAAAGAGAGATTATTACCTCCCACTTATGACTTGTGATACCCCTACTAATACACCCCAACATTCCCTAGACTTACCTACTGCTTTAGTGGTCTGCTTGGATGATTTCAGGTCAGGTCAGGTCAGGTTAACCCCATTTTGGGAGTATTTGACTCTCAAAAGTAAGGCAACAACTTCCAAAATAAAGGGGTAGGAAGTCATTGACTTCCAAATGTAAAAAATAAAACTGAATGACATCCAAAACTGAAGGTACAGAAACTCATAAATTGTTGATTTTTTTTAAAATAAATTGTATTTTACCACTAGTATTTGTATTGACATCCATACATTGATCCTTCCTAGAATACTGGCTTTCAAATTGTGGGATCTGGGAAATATTTGACTTCCAAAAAATAGGAATGACTTCTGGATTTTGACTCATGGAAGTATTTGACTTCCACAAAAGATAAATGCACTGAACCACTGGTTATGTATTACTTCTATCTCACTTTGTGGTCACCGAGTGGTGGTGGTGGTGGGGGGGCTATGGCAAAGATACAGTACGGTTGGGCTTGGGACCATTGTTTTTCTTTCTCTGCAAACTAAGCAAAGGTCTCAAGAAACAAAAATAAGTGTGAATTGCGGCTCAAAGCCTTGTCTAAACTGAAAGCAACTTTAACCCCTTCACGCCTGAGAGACACATATGGGTCTCTTTTTCAATTGACTTCTCTGTGAGAATAAGTTAAAAGAGCAACTGGTGCTGTGTTTTACAAGGGCAGTTTATTATGTCCTAAGAAGGTGGGGGTGTTGCAGCACTCTTCACTCCCTGCTTCTGACGTCTATGATTCTGGCAATGGTCCTACTTCCTTCTACATAAATACTGAGCAAAGAAGTTTTTTTATCACATCAACCTTTTTTCTGTTGTCATTAACCAGCCTCCCCCTTCCTTCAATCTAATTATCCCTTCACCTTCCTCTTTTTCCTAATGTATCTAGAAAATTCCTTGTCCCCTTCGTTGACCTGTACCACCATACAGTAAATAAATGGATTACTCCTGCTTTGTTCCAACTTCTGAAAGAAAGAGATTCAACTTAGAACCTTTATAAAAAGTCCAGTTTAGACTCAAATCTTCATAATTATCATCAGTTTTGTAATTTATTTAAGGCTAGGCTTAGATTAAGCAAATCAGAATTTCATCTGTTGAAATAGCAGGCCAATTTAAATAATCCTAAGAAATTTTAGTCTGTCACTAAGGACTTAATTGACTCTAATGTTTCGTATCACTCAAATTCTTTTACTTTAGAAGGTAGTCTACACCGGATCTGACTGAAATAACTGAAGCTTTTTTGTCTAAATTTACTAATTTAACTTCATTTACAAAGGATTTTTCATCAATACTCAGCTCAAACTCTTTTTGTTCTGATACTACTGTGACTCATTCTCATTCTTTTTATTTTCGATTAATTAAACCTAAGGAAGTTTTGAAATTGTTAAAGCAATTGTCTCCCAAAAAAGTTCAGGTGTTGGGGAACGTGAACCAAGGTTCTTAAAATTTATAGCTGATCATATCTGTGTCCCTTTGATCAATATTTTTAATTTATCCTTAATAACAGGGGAGTTTCCTTTTTAGTGGAAAAATACAGTTATTAAACCTATTTTTAAGTGGGGCTTGGCTACTGAGTTAGATAACTATCAACCCATTTCTTTACTCCCTGCTTTGGGAAAAATGCTTGAAAAAATTGTTAGCCAACAATTAGCTGAGTTTCCTGACTCCACTGGCCTCCGATCCCCTGAGCAGCATGGTTTCCATATACATCATGGAACTGGGATGGCCTTGGCCATGCTCATGGACCACATTGGTAGAACTATGGATGGTGATAAGTTTACCTGTGCAGTGTTTGTGGACCTGTCCAAGGCCTTTGAGCTTACTGATCATCGCCTGTTGCTCAGGGGGTTGGGTTGTTTTGGACTCAGTAACTCTCCATTACAGTGGCTTGATAGTTATCTGACTAATCATCCTCTGAGTGTGAGCTACCAGGGAATGATGTCTGACAGCAGAATGTTGGAGATGGGAGTGCCCCAGGGTTCTATCCTGGGGCCTCTCCTATTCTCCTTATTTGTTGATAAACTGCCTTCTTATCTAACTCGTACTGAAGTATTGATGTACACTGATGACATCCTCCTCTTTAGTAGCTCATCCTCAGAAGATTAAATAAAAGCCAATTTATTACTGCTGATTTTCAGGCTCTTGACTACTGGTTAAAACAACATTATCTTCTATTGAATATAAAAAAACTAAGACCAGGCTCTTTGGTTCAAAACAGAGATTAAATAGAAGTAAGCCACTTGAAATTGTAAATTTTGGAGGTTCTGTAAATGAACAAGTCTTCCAGTTTAGATATTTAGGAATGCTTTTGGATCCCAGCTTATCTTATTCCTTACATGTTAATACAGTATGTAGAACTGTTAATCAAAGGCTGGGTGCTTTATTTAAACTTCAAAATTTACTGACCAAAGATGCTAGATTTGCTGTTGCAATAAAGTATTATTATCAATATTAAACTATAATTAATTTTTATTTGAAAATTTATCTAAGTCATTGTTATTAACTACTACGTTTCATGCAATATGCAGATTTGTTTTGAAAGTACCATATCGGACTCATCACTGCATGCTTTATTCCTTGTTAGCTTTGCTTCCCTCAGGTTTATACTGTCAGTATAGCTTAAACTGCTTGATTCATAATACCCTACCCTTGGGTTCATCTTCTCCCCTATTTTCTTTGCTTGATATTAAAAATTCTGATAGGGAATTACATTCTAGTGTCTCCTTAAAACTGGTTGTCCCTAAGACCAAATTAAAGCTGGGTATGCATGCCTTCTCAAACTGTGCTCTTGTCTGTTGGAATAAGATACCAACTTTATTGCAACAAACTATTAGTCATGATTCTTTTAAAAAATTGTTGAAATAGCACCATTTTGAATCATTGAAATGTGATTGTTTTTAATGTTTGCATGTCATATTTGTTGATTGTATATTGTACTGCACATAACATCCTGACTGTATTTATTTATGGTCCCAGGTCACATTTAAAAAAGGGCCTTGGCTCATATTGCTTACCTGGTTAACAAAAGTTTTAATAAAAATGAATAAATAAATACATTTGTAACTCTGCTTTAGCCTTTCTCACTGATCCATTTATTTCCCTTAGTTTTTTTTCCTGTTACTCTTCCTGCCCTTTCTCCCCCTACTTCTCTGTGTACTACTAGAAGGCCTGTCCTTGGCCCTCACTTTCTCCCCACCTCCTTTTAAAACCAGATTGGTTTCTTATGCTTTCTCCCTTTGGCAACATCCCTCATGTAGGAATCTGTCTCCCGTGCTGTGTCCCCCTTCATTAGTTTCCATTTAGCCTTGGCACTCACCTCCTCTTTCACCCCCACCAGTTTGTCCTTAATACTTGCACTTATCCTCCTGAAGTCTGCCCTTCTACAGCCCAGGATCATGGCTTTTAATGATGATCAGTAGTTTTCTGTGGAAATCTCAAACCATACTGAGCTGTGATCACTGGACCCTAGGGGTTCTGTAGCCTTGACTCACTTTACCATCTCTGCATTGGATAGAACCAGATCTAATATGGCATCCTGTTTAGTTGGCTCCAGGACCAACTGCACTAGGACACAGTCCTGCCGAACATCTATCAGCAACCGACTTCTCCTACTTCTGGTTGTAGGAGCTGTCCAGTTGACATCCAGCATGTTTAAATCCTCTGCTATGACTAACTCACCTCTTGCAGGCTCTTCTGATTTCATCCCCCAAATCTTTATCCCCCTCCTTAGTATGACCTTGTGGCCAATAAACTGTTCCTAATCTGATATTTTTCTCTCCAATCTTTTTAACTGCACCCACATTAATTTCACCTCTCCCTTCTTTAATAGCAGAGTCTTCCATGGCCTCTATTCCTTCTCTTATGTACATGACCACTCCCTCTCTCCTCTACCCTTCCCCTATCCCTCCTGAATAGTGTGTAGTCTGGGACAGTAAAATCCCATTCATCACCTATTGAAGCTTATGTCTGTGTCATAGCTACTATGTTGAGTGAGACTAGCCTTCATACCTAGACTTTGCTTATTTTGTTGCCATAACTCATTCACACCACAAGAGCTCTTTGAGACTGCCACCATTTGTGTCCTGCATACTCTTAGCACTGCATCCTGGGCCTTTCTAAGCAAAATCAAGCCATAATCAGCATGCCACAAACAAATGTGAATACCTCTTGAACGGTAAATGCTGCACACAAAGTACAAGTGTCAAAGTTGTTCAGCACAAAATTACCTTTCCAGTGGTGCTATGCAAGCAATTGTAATCAGTTCAGTTTTTATTTTATACTAGCTGAAATACCAAACTGTATTTTTTTAAGGATTTTTTTCAAGGTGCTTAGGTGAGGCTTGAGAGACAAATGACAACCATGGACACCATACCATAAACAAATGTGAATAACTCCTAAAGTATACATGATAGACATAATGTATCAGTGGCAAAGTTGTTCAACACAAAATTATCTTTCTAACAGTGCTATGCAATCAATTACAAGCAATTTGGTTTTTATTTTATACCAGCTGAAATACTAAACAACTGTGGGATTTTTTTAGATTTATTCAAGGTGCTTAGGTGAAGCTTACAAGATAAATGTCAGCCATGTACACCATACCATAAACAAATGTGAATAACTCCTAAAGTATATGTGATAGAAAGTATCAGGGGCAAAGTTGTTCAGCACAAAATTACCTTTCTAATGGTGCTATGGCTTGCAATCAATTCTAAGTAATTCAGTTTGTTTAATATTTAGGTAAAAACTGCTGACTTCCTCAGACATTTCCAGGCCTGAGTGAAAGTCTGCAGAGTGCGTCTATAGTCGTTATTGGCCTGAGTGGCTATGCTTTCAGATGCCACCTCCAGGTGCATCTAGGCCTGAATGAGTTAACTCATGGCATTCAGGTTTCCAGCACTCTACTTGACCCACCTATTTTTTTATCTACTGCTTCCTTCTGCTTCTTATTTGTGCCCTTTGTACATCCCCATCCCTCTTTCTTGCTGTTAGACCCATCTGCATTCCCCCATCTGTCTCTTGTCTTTTCACTTGTTTGCTTATCCCACAGTCAACTTCCTTGCTTCTCTTTCCCCTGTTTCAGGGAGCTCCAGCCTCCCTTTTCAGTTTAAGTGTCTAGAAATATAGACATGAAACTTCTGGCCTACTGCATTTGACCCAAATTCCACAAGATGAAAGCCATCTTACTTGAAGAGGCTTCTGTCCCAAATGTTCCTCCAGTCTTCCACAAAACTCAGGGTTTTAGTAGTAAGACTTGGAGCAAGAGGATGGATAGTGTAGACAACAGCCCTGTATTCAAGAAAGGACCCAGGTTATGGTAGGATATCCTCAAGCATGGAAAAATGTGTCCTACTGACAGAGCCATCAAAAGATGGGTAGAAACAAAGTAATGGTGCTGCTTTCTATTCATCCCTTCCTAGGTTGGGGAGATTGTGGAAGCTAATAGTGAAAGAATTTTGCTCACCATTGCAAAGAAGGACATTCCTTGAGGGGACCATATGTACTATTTGGCATACAAAGATCAAATAAATGGACATCTGGTGACATCACCATCATGACAAGAAGCTAAACTGCAGCTCCCTCCACTTACCAGTGGTAAAAACCCTCCTTCATTGCTCAAATCACTCTAATTTCAGAATTGAAAAGTAGCAGTAGGGAGGGAGAGTGCTTCTAATACCCCAGGATGATTCGTGCAGTGGAACCCACTTATAATGGGCACACTTATAGTGGACATTCACTTATAACAGACAGATCTGCCTTGTCAAAAGTCAAAAGCTATGCAGTAATGTTAAAAATCACATTTATGCCATACTCTGCAACCCCTCTATAACAGACCCTGTGAGCTCCTCTGTACCCCTGTTACATGCTGGAAATGACCTGCTAATTTTCAACTGATTATGGTTTGTCTTGCACTATAAAGACATCACTCACCTCACTTGATGCCTGCTAGCTGTCACCTTACTCCATGCAATTACTCCTATATCCTCCTGATTCCCCAACAGTACAGGTTCTCTACGGCAAAATCTTACCACTCACTTTTACTGCTCAGCCCCCTGATCCCAATGAGCACAGGTACTGTACAGCAAAATCATTCTAATCTTGTTCACTGCTCAGTTCCCAATCAGCTACAAATAGCAGTTCCCCATACCTCTTGTTGGCAGAGGATGGGGCATGTTCTCATTTTAACTCCTGTGTTTGAGCTGTGGTGGAGGAGGTTCATATTTTAAGATTTTAGGACTTTTTTTTCAGTCTTTGGTAACCAGGTAAGGCCTAATAGGCACAAGTGCCTGTTTTCAGGGGTGACCTGGGAGCACTGTGCAGTTAAGTGACTTGCTCAGAGTTACACAGTATGCAAGTGGAGGTTGAGAATCAAACTCAGGTCTGGTCTGCTAGATATACCAAGCTCATTCATACCTCGTCACTCTAACCTCTAGGTTATACTTAGTGGACTCCCCTTATAATGGCCAAAACATGTTCATTATAAGAGGGTTCCACTGTGCAAACATACAATGATCTGAAGGAGCAGAGCATCAAATTTCAGAATCCATATCCAGCTGTCTTATAATGATGTTACTGCCTGGCCCCTGTAGCTATGACACTCTGTTAGAAGCTACGGTGGACCTCAGACAATTGGGTATAGCCACTGTCCCAACAGAAGCCTCCAGACCTCTGACAACTTCAGCAACATGCAAGAGGGACAGCAGCTGTCAACAAGTATGCAATAGGTGGGAGAAATGCAGATGCCATGTGGATGCAGTCAGGCAGGACATTAAAACTTTATTGAACTCATTCTGCAGTGATCTCTCATGCCCAAATTCCACAAATACAGATGATGCCTGAAGTAGTCTACACTGTACCACTGTACAGGAGACCACTGTCTAACAGTAATAGCAAGTAATGGGACTCAGGATTGGGGGACCACAGCATGTTGCATAGTACAGTCAGTGTGGTGTTTGCTCCATGGGATGTGGTAAGACATGGATGGTTTGTTGACTTTCCCGGGGGGGGGCTCAACCTCGGGTAGGTAAAAATCATTGTGTGGTTTCAAACAACTAGATCTGCAGTAGAGCAACTACAGTTGCTGATATTCCAGTGAAGGGACTTGGCTGGGAGTCCAGAAAAAGAGCTGAATAACCACCTGATATGGATGAGGGATTGGGCTAATTTATCTTCAGTGAGCAGCAAGGGAGGATGGACCCACTCCCCTGGGTCACCACTTGGGAAGGGAAGATACTGGGTCTGCACTTGCTGTGTGATTAAGATTCAGGTACATCCTAAGAGTACACCCATTCCACACAAAGCCCTATTCTTTTCCCCAACCTCAGAGGGCAGCTGGGTCTAGATTTTGTGCAAAAGGCTCAGTCACCGAGAGGTCTAACACTTGGTAAATGAGACTGCACATGTTGGACAACTGGATAAGGTTGCTTGGGCTTGTGGTCCGTTTGGATGCGGCCACACACTCATGAACTCATGAAGGAAGCTATAGTGGTACAAGACTTTTGGGTCAGGCTTCTTTGATGCTGAGTTCCGTTCCTTCTCCTCTCTCATGCCCTATCCTACATACAGCCCAATGTGGACACCAGCTGAGGAATAGGAAACTCAGACATCTGATCTGTGTTAAATGATCTCACTCTCCCAATCCTTCAAGGTGGTTTTGACTTCCCACAAGTGTGCAGACCAACACAGCATTCACCAGATTGCATCTGAGTTGCAATGGGTAAGAAAACACAGCAAGAGACTTTACTCCACCCTGCTGTGTGGCAACAAAGGAAACTGTTTAAAATTGATCTGAATGGATTTTATCAGGGACAAGGGTATTTTCTTAAGCCTTACAAGTTACTAAATATAATGGGGAGGGGAACTTGCTGTAACATGACAATTTGAAAAATACCCCTGACCTTGCATTTGAGGTAAGCTCCTTCCCATCTGGAATACAACAGGGAGGTGAGCCCTGGAAAGGATTAATGCCTAAATGGCCCTGCACAAAAATGAATCATACACTTACAAATCTGTCTCTGGGGTGATACACTTTCTACATGCATGCTGATGGGGCTCCTGAGTCTATGTACTGTACATATTCACTTCTCAGAGACATCTTCCCCTTTTTATTCCACCTATGGAGGACCAACTAAGCTTTGGATTGGATACTGAGGGAGATCCAGCTATGCCTGGTCACAAATATTCCTTCCTGCTCGACCAAACCCCCATTTCAGAGCCGTGCTTTGGGTCAGAGGGCTTGCCCATGTTGGCACACTGCCATCTTGGAGATCACAGGTTCCAGCTGCAGTTTTTCATGTTCTGGTTATGTGGCTCACTGTATAAGTTTTATGTTTTCTTGATTACTGGGATAAGAAGAAGGTTCATATGGGAACATTGTTTAACCAGGAGTAGCATACTAAGCCGAAGCTTGTTTCCAGATGCGACCTGGAAGCACAAGAAAGTTAAGTGAATTGCTCAGGATCACACAGTATGCACCTAGGCAGCTATGGGATTCAAACCCAGGTCTCCAGATCTGCAGCTCAGAGCCTTAACCCACTGTGCTATACTGCCTCATTATATGAGGAGGGGGAGAGCAAGAGAGAAGTAGAACACTCTTGAAGACTACAGGAGTATGATAAATCTTACTATGGTCATGGCTAATACACCGTATACCATTTTATCATGAAATGTCAACGGGTTGCATAATCTGATTAAACACCACAAAGTCATGTTTGTGCCTGATGGAGGGTGGGCAAGTTGTATTTCTCCAACAAACACACCTTTCCCTCAAGGAGAGTATCAAACTGGAGAGGTTTGGTTACACAAAAGGCTACCATTCTGTGAATAGTATAAGTTCATATATCTCATCAAATGTTAAATTTCAGCCAATCAGCGCATGCCATGTCATTTGACAGGTGGGCATGGCCTAAAATGGACCAATCAGAATCGTCCCTTGTTAAACTGGAAGACCCTCCCCAAAAGTATTAGCCCTGCCCACTTTTGCCGGAAGTGACATAAGCTGGAACCTGTGTCCCACCCCTTGCGCAGGAAATGACACATGTGTGAACCCGTGTCCCGCCCACTTGCACAGGAAATGACCCACACTGAAAACATGGAAGTGACATACCACCATTTTGTAAGCATCCTACGCCCCTCCTTCTCATACACTCTTCGAACCCTGCCACCCACCATTTTGTAAGCATCCTACGCCACTCCTTTTCGTACACTCCTCGAACCCTTGCCATGCCATCCTGGCTGGAGCCTGAGTCCCACCATGCTAGCTCGAACTCCTGTCCCCCCCTTTCTCCTGCACCCCCACCATCCTGGCCCAACATGCCCCCATCCACCCTAAAAATAAATTAGGGTTTCTGTAGTGTTATGTGCCTCCTGTTGGCTTGGGGGTATAACTGCAGGGGCATGTGTGTGTTTTTTGATTAGGACATTTTCAGAAAGCAGTATTTAGGAGGCAACCTGATCGTGCAGAGGTTTAACAGATCTGTGTGGAGACCCCCCCAAGGGAAATCCATCTGACTGTGTAAGTACCCCTTTTTCTGTTTTATAACAAGTTATAAAATGTGTAAAACTTGCACCAAAAGGATACCTTAATGTATATGCATGTAACATTTATAAGCTAAAACAGGGGGACCTCTGCGTAAATAAGATGGTTCAACAGTTTCTTTGGATAGCATTGCAAAATGCTGGCTGTGTGTGTGCGTGTTTGTGTGTGTGTCAAGATTTCTGTATTTACAGGGATCTGCAAAATGCAGATACATAAGCTTTTGTTTTAAAAAATAAAACTGTGTGTTTTAAATTGACAGCAAGAAAGGCTAAGAATCTGGTGTGTGTTCCTCATTAGACACGTAGGAAAGCAATGTCATATATGTAGATTTGAAATATAGAGTGGCTTTCTGGCCCCATGGTACAGTTGTCATTGAGTTGGATGTCTTTGTGTATTTTAAGACTAAAACAACATCTGTGTTTCATCTACATAGCAGTGGGTAGAAGGGTTTATTGTTCCTTCCTGTAAAGGGATAAGTCATATGTTTTTTTCACTATATACCCTTCAGAAAAAGCAAAGTATTAAACAACTTTTGTCTTTTGGGTAGTAAGATGTAGACTATGTTACACTGTGTCACTGAGGTAAGAATTCAATTATTTAGAAAAAGACATGAATACTAAAAAACAATATAAGCTATTGTTTATAGCTTATAGCTGTTGACTTAGAAAAAAGGCACAATCTGTGTACCTTTTAGTATATGGTGACCCAGGCTTTGGCAGAATGAATAGTCAATGCAACCCCAGCAATCACTCTGAGTCAAAGAAAAACTTGTAAGCAGATTTGTGAGGGCTTTTATATATTTTGTCCATGGGGATGGGGGGGAGGATGTTGGACTAACAGTGCCACATGTTCAACATTTTTTCAGTAGTGGCCACATACATGGTGGGGTGTGGTGATGGGGGGCCATTGGACTGACAGTGCCACATGTTCAACATTTGTCAGTAGTAGCCACGTACTTGGCGGGTGTGGTGATGGTTCTACCAAGAGGGCAGTTCATTCACAGTTGTATATATACCCCTGCCTGGTTACATAGCTCTTAGTGGAACATAGACAGGCACCCAGAAGTATAGTTTGATTGTTAGAACAGTTTTTTTGAAAAAGCATCACAGGATGGACCACTGGGGAGAAAGTGATAATGAAGATCTGTTGAATGCCATAGCAGATAATAATATGCTTAACGGTCCAGGAGGTACAGTTTTTTATTTCTTACAAAGCATAATAATTAAGACCTTAGCTGAAAAGGTTTAATGTGTAACAGCTACGTGTAGTAACTTGTATGCATTTTTGTATAACTTAAAAGCAGACACCTTTTTTCTGATTGACAGTGTATTATATAAAATAAAAATGTTATGAATGTATTAGCTATTGGACTCACTATATATTGTTGACTGAAATATAGTTGGGGCATGCTTTTTTTGTGGAGGGTGCAGAACATCATTTAGGTTTTGTGTGTGTGTGTGTGTGTGTGTGTGTGTGTGTGTGTGTGTGTGTGTGTGTGTGTGTGTGTTTTGATTGGGAGGGCAGTAGTCCAGATTGTGTTTAGGCTGGTATGTATTTACTGCTAACTTTGTACACCTGATAGTATTTTCACCTAAAATGTAGAAATACCTGTCTCAGACTCACCCGCCAACCACCTGTAATCAAAGCTTCAAAAAACAGCTGAGAATAGCAATGAAAATCTAGAGATAGCCACAGAACAAGGAGTACTCCTAATAATTGCCTCAGCTATAATCAAGGGCTCACAGGCTCAATAAAGAATTAAAATGGGCACCTTACAGCAAAGGAGAAAAGGGGTTCTCTAAAATGTAAAGGGAACAGGTTTGAAATGTTCGCTATAACATGCAATGCTGCCTTTAATTTTGAGTTGGTGATATTTTGTATGAAGAGGTGGGGGGGGCGAATGTGCAGTAAATAGTCACAAGTGGAAAAATCTAATGCCTTAGTCAAATGACTGGGAAGGTGGTAAGAAGGAGACAATAGAGAGTGGCGGTAAACTGGGTCAGATTGGCAGAAATGAAGGTCATGAGTTAGGTACCAATGGGCGGGGTGGAGGGTACCACAGGGGTGAGTCCAGAACCAGTCCTTTTTCAATATGTTCATCAGCAACAGAGTAGAAAAAATAACGTGCATGCCTCAGCTGGAAGCTCTCTATCCCCCCCCAATGCCAGCAAGCAAGAGCCAAAGCCCAATCTCCATGGCCAGGCTTGTCTCTGATGCAAAGGTTTGCAATTCTGATGTTGTGTTAAATAAATAAAATAAACAGGCACTGAGGCTTGTCCATGATGAGTGGAGCTTAGCAACTCTTCCATCAAGTGGGGGTCCCTCTATACTAGACATGAGTCCCTCTCGCTTACCTTGGGGAAAAGCTGTACCTAACCTGTACCAGTGCTAAAAATTATAAAGATACTTCAAACACACCATCAGCCCAGACCCATCAGTAGTGTAAAGGTTCACAAAATGTGCCACCAGCAGCTTAACCTGATTCAGTATGTGACTTTGTATCTGTAGTTTGCCTCTCCCCCACCTCTTACCTCCCCTTCCTGGGATAAAACTGAAAATAGACAGAATTACCTAACTGTCCTAGTCAATAGCAACAAAATAAATAAAAGCTCAGCTAAAGTGTCCTTGTCTAACAAATGACATTAACTATGTGCTTATCTAAGCCGTGTATACTACCATCAAAATGTTGGAGATTTAGCCAAGAACAACTTGGGTTTTGAGAGGGTCAGATCCCATCCTGGCATGGGTTAGATTTGGTAAGTTTTTTGGGGGACGGTATCTACTAATAATTATTAGGTTCTGACTAATAAATATTTCTTGGCTCCCATAATGTCATGCATAGTATTGTGTCAATGTATTTTTGTAAATTTCAAATGCAAAGCTTTAGAAATGTATTATTTGCCTCCGTGAGGACAACTAGGTCTCATTTGCTACACATAAAGCTCAGAAATTATAATTAATCATGTATGAATGCTATTTTGTTCCCTCTTTCATTTGATGGGTTTACCCCCCAAAAAATACAACCAACCAAAGTACATTTTCAAACCAGTCAGTGGTATCTTGAGTTAGTGTTGATGTACTTCAAGTAATAATTACATCATTTTCCTCTAGGTCCTGTCAGCTTGATACACATAGTATATCAAATAGTCAAAAATCAGTCTTTGCTACACATTTCCTGATGGGTCTTTTATTAATGACCTCCTCTACATTATATTAAGACCTCTTCTACAGGCATAGGAGCTGAATGACAAATGATGCCCTCTGCCTGGCTGTCACTAGTTCCATTCAATCCTTAGTGGATTATGGTATAGTAATCTACGGATCTGCATCTGACACTGCTCTTAAAAGAATAATGCTCTCCCTCAATAAAGTGTGTTGCCTCATAACGGGGGCACCAAAGCTGACCCATACCTGCGATATTTACAGTCAAGTGAACTGGCTAAGCTTTAAGGACAGGCTAGACAATCACACCTGCCTGCTCACCAAAAAGCTTACCACCTCACTCTCCCCTTCCTGAATCCAGCAGCTCATCTTCCCAGACCCTACCGACCTTATTCTACTAAGAGCTCTGATTAGGCCCTCTACTGAGTCCCTTTCTGTAAGACATCCCTAGAGGCAGACATTGTTCTTCCACAGGGCTCCTGTCCTGCGCAGTGGCCAGCTTCTTCTGGTTTCCTCTACAATGAAATGGGGGCTCCTTTGAAACTAAACTTTGCCAGCATCTACTATCTGTGAATAGTTATGACTGCTATTAGCCTTTACTGGTCAATCTGGGACTGCTCATGGCTTGTCCCTCAATTTCCCCCTACTTCTCCCACCTTATCTTGGTCTAATTTCTCCCTCCCCACTCTGTTCCCCCCTGCCCTTTACTCATCCTTTCCTTGTACTATTTCCTATTCCTCCTTCTCAGCACCCAAAATCCCTCTTCTCAACTTTTCTACCTACCCCCCACACCAGCTATCTCATAACTCTCCTTGACTGACTTCTTTCTGGCTCCTTTTCTTTTCTTTAATTCCCTATACTTGTTTATGAAATTAGCTAGCATTGCATGCACCATGGTTGCTTCATAATCATGTACTCCACCCTCAGTTATGATGCACTGCATTACTTGTATACTCTTATCCTATGTGTTATGTACTGTATTAATTTCCTGTAATGTTTTGCACCCTGTCTGTTTTAAATCTATTCAGTGTGTTTGCTTGCCATGCACGCTGCCCTTATTTATAATGCTCTTACATATAATGTACTGTATTATTTCCATACTTGTACCCTATGTATAAAGTACGGTATTAATCTCCTGCAATTTGTTTGTAAGCTGTCTGCTTATAAATGCGATGTGGAGCGATTGCAAGAGTTTTTTACTCTAAGGGCTGTAATTATGTCTGGCAGGTACCCTAGGTAGATCATCAACCATTTGAGCACTGTATGCACCCCCCAAAAAAAACACAAAACTATGTTATTCTTAAAATGTACATTTTGTTTTCCTGTGTTTTCATTCCAGCCTCTACCATAGCTCCCTCCTTATTAATTCTTTTCAGATTTAACTCCTTTTGCTGAGGCTCCCAAGCACTCACAAAGGGTACTGCTACCTCAGTACCTAACCCCAATGCACAAGCCCACAAAAACGTGCACCTCTATCCTGCTCCCCTTATAATTATTTTAAAACATGTCCACAAAGTTTCCACTCATGTGACCTATATCCATTCTACCACATACCTCCTGAAATTTATACTTACTACTGCACCCCTCCTGAAATGTGTACTCTACATCTCTCACAAATGTTGCATGTGTCCCTCCTTTTTCTCCTGTGCCCATCGAACCCCTGCCACGCCATCCTGGCTGAAACCCTAGTCCCACAGCCCTAGCTCAAACCCCTGTCCCCTTCACCATGCCCTCTCCCCCATGAACCTCAGTCTTTTTCCCACTTTCACCACCACCTACCTTGCACCCACCCTCACCCCACTCCCAGAAATTGTGCACCCACCCTACCCCAGCAACATTTGTATTCCATCCCCACACAGACAAGACGGGTGCCCATCTGTGCATGTCCAGATTGATACCATATGTTTTATTCCAGCCTTTGTACTCCTGCCCCATGACTCCTGAAACTTGTGCCCCTGCAGAGCTTCGCACAAACCTGCAACCTTTCACAACTTCCCTCACACCTGTACCCCTACACAACTCCCCCAAACCAGTAAACTTTCACAACTCCCCAATACCAAATGCTGTCTTTGCCTTCTCCTCACTCCCTTCACAACAATTGTCCTCCTGCACCTGGAACCTTTTAAAGTTTTACTCATTCCCCACACTCTGAAAACTGTTTACCCGTACCTTTATTCTCCCCAAGATTTTTATTGCTTCTCTTGTACAGCTCCCAAAATTAATTCCATAATCCACACCCTTACCCAAATGTTTACCCCATTCCCTGCACAAATAGCAAAATTTGCAAGACTGCCAAAATTCTACACCCCTTCTCTTGCAACCCTCAGAGAACGTACATGCACATCACTGCACCCTTCCACAAATTAGTATACTTTGCACCACACTACTCCAAACCTCTGCACTGTACCTTCCATGCACTACTGCCAAAGTCTGCACCCCACCCCTTTGTATAGTTTAAGATGTGTGAGATACCAATACTACTATACTGTAGACTATGACAACATTTTAATTTTGCAAAATATGATAAAAGAAAATTCAGAGACATCAGTTACTTCCATTAGTGCAGTGGGATGCATGAAAACTTCATAGGGTAACAGCTTCAATGGTATAGAATGCCAGAAAATGGTAATAACGTTACAATGTACAGAACTGTCTTATCGGTGTAGAGGGCTGAAAATATCATGCAAACATTCAGATATGCTTTTTATTTGGTTAAGTATATTTGCATGGAATTATGATCACATGCTACTTTTTAGTATTACTAGTTTTAAATATGCCAAAATGTATTTGAAAATTTCAGTTACTGTAATTTATGCACTGGAATCAGTACTCCACACAAAAGTACATTTTGTTTTGTAGGATTGTTCTTTGGGGTTAGGATTTCATGACATTATGATGTGATGATACATTAACTGTTACAAACTTGCTGCTGTTGTATAACACAGCATACTAAGATTATTACAATGAGATCAGAGTTCGGTACAAGTCTCCAAATGTTTTTTTTCTTAATTTGTTTGTTTTTGTATTGTGTTTTTTTTTGTTTTTTTTTTACTTTGGGACTCCTTGCCCCATCTATACCCCCCCCCCGTAGTCCCTCAGTGCTCAACTCCTTCGGGCATTACTTATGTCCCTTTGAGGTCCTGCTACCACTTAGTCTGTCCCTAGAGTGCCCGGTTACTCCTTACCTCCTCCTCCTATTTGTGGAGCACCTGTACAGTGGAGATCTGCCCGTGGGTTCTGGACCTGGATGGCTGTTTGGAGAGGCCATCATCTAGGCTCACTGAGGCTTTTTCCACTTTTCTGTGGTTCCCAGACCCCCCTGGGACACTGGCGTGAGGACATACGTCCAGAGAGGCGACGTGCTGGCGCACGTCTTCTCCCAAGCGCCTGACAGCGTCCCCCCTTCCCGACTCTAGTGAACGGAGCTGCCAGAACCCTGGAGAGCCCTTGCTTCCACCGGCTCTCTCAGGATGCGGGTGCACAAGGCACCCCTGGTAACTCTCCCCAGAGGGAGGAGAGCATCCGTTGGGATGCTCAATCCTCCCTCCCCCTGCTGACCCATGCCAACCCGAGTCCGTTCCAAACCCGGGTCACCGGTGAAGCGAGAGGTGTGGTGTCCAGCGCCTGAACCCTCAGCACCACTGGGCTGGCTTTGTATTGTGTTTTTAAAATGTTTGCAAAATAACTATTTGTGACAATGTTATGTCAAACTTTACTCAGTCCTTCTCTTCATCTTCTGTCTACAGCAGCAGAACGTCAATGGCAGACTGCTGTAAGGGGCTGGACAATGTCAACCAGATATCTTAACATTTTATATCTCTATAAAGATTTCATAATATTGTGTTTGCTGTTTAAATGCATTTTGACTAGTGTGACCCACACAGAGTAGAAGCACCTGTTTTTCAGAGTCAGTCCTAACTAATTACATTGAGACATGCCAGAAATACATTGTACATTGAAAGATAACAGGAAGTTATGGAAAGCTGCACACAGTCAACATTCAGTACAGTTGATTGTGGTAGTTATTTACAAAAGATGACATACGTACACTGATAGGTTAATCTGGCCTACATGGTTTCTCTGTGATGGCATAGCAGTCAACAATCTTAAAATGTGAAAGAAAGTATCTCTGAGTGAAGATGAGCCAATCATAATTAGACTGATTTTTGCAATGGCAAGCCTTTTCGTTTGGCAGTCAGTCAACAAACAGGTCTAGAAATGCTAAATATATGTATCGCAAGCTGCTGAAGTTTGAGACATTCTAGTGGTATTTACATACATGGACACATGTCAATGCATCTATGTTGTAGTGGCACAACACATTGATTTCAAACATATTACTCAGAGATTTAACTGCATTGCTTCAGAGAACATTGCTATCATAAATTTAGTATGCATGTATTTATATTTAACAAAGTAATTCTAATTCTTGCACAGTAATAAAACATATGGTGTAATCAGAGATTGTGCATATACAGGTATGTTTCAGTAAAAAAAATGTGTTGAAAGTGGAAGTGTATGCTTTTGGGGAGAGAGTATGGTGGGGGTATTTATTTAGCAAGATGCAAATGATTTGGGACCTTTTATTACACCAACATGGATGTAACAAAAAGAACATCGTTCCTTATCTTTCAGACCAAGAAGTCCTTCCTCAGAAGCTTAATGAAAGTTAGTTATAAAACCCCATACTTTTTACACACACAGATCATGCAGACAAAAACGGAAAAAAAATCCCACTGCTTCAAAATGCTCATTTAAAAAATACAGAAGAAAATGTCAGAGAACTTGAACAGTAGCAGTTCACCTTCAGCTAAAAGGGCCTCAAGGTCAGCTGTGCTTGGTGCTCCTTGAGAAGCAGTTTTTTTGGTTGGCACTTATACTGGCATTTATACTGCCAGTTTGTATTATCATTTATAAACTCCTGTTACTACACTATATGCCTAAGGTTTGTATACCTCTCTGTTTGAGTAACTCTTATCTTATTCTGAAAGTATCTTTAAGTCATTTTAATTTATGTGCAGTGCACTTCTTACATGTTATACTTTTGGATAGCAAAACGTAAGCTATGTTACTGAGTCACTGATTGGCTGTGTCTTAAGACCGAAAAAACATGAGAGAATCAATCAGACAATCAGATGTTTTTTCCGTCTTAAGACACAAAGACACACAGTTTACACTAACAGCTGTTGCATGCCAATCAGTGACTCAGTAACATAGTTTACATTTTGCTATCCAAAAGCATAACATGTAAGGAGTGCACTGCACATACATTAAAATGACTTAAAGATACTTTCAGAATGAGATAAGAGTTACTCCAACAGAGAGGTATACAAACCTTAAGGCATATAGTGTAGTAACAGGAGTTTATAAATGATAATACAAATTGGCAGTATAAATGCCAGTATAAGTGCCAAACAAAAAAACTGCTTCTCAAGGAGCACCAAGCACAGCTGACCTTGAGGCCCTTTTAGCTGAAGGTGAACTGGTACTGTTCAAGTTCTCTGACATTTTCTTGTATTTTTAAATGAGCATTTTGAAGCAGTGGGATTTTTTTCTGTTTTTGTCTGCATGATCTGTGTGTGTAAAAAGTATGGGGTTTTATAACTAACTTTCATTAAGCTTCTGAGGAAGGACTTATTGGTCTGAAAGATAAGGAACAATGTTCTTTTTGTTACATCTATGTTGGTATAATAAAAGGTCCCAAATCATTTGCTTCTGGATAAATAAATACCCCCCCAACCTTACTCTCCCCCCAAAAGCATACATTTCCACTTCCAACGCATTTTTTTTCTGAAACATGCCTGTATATGCACCATCTCTGATTCCACCATATGTTTTATTACTCGCTAAGAATTAGAATTACTTTGCTAAATATAAATACATGCATACTAAATTTATGATAGCAATGTTCTCTGAAGCAATGCAGTTAAATCTCTGAGTAATATGTTTGAAATCAATGTGTTGTGCCACTACAACATAGATGCATTGACATGTGTCCATGTATGTAAATACCACTACAATGTCTCAAACTTCAGCAGCTTGCGATACATATATTTAGCATTTCTAGACCTCTTTGTTGACTGGACTGCCAAACGAAAAGGCTTACCATTACAAAAATCAGTCTAATTATGATTGGCTCATCTTCACTCAGTGATACTTTCTTTCACATTTTAAGATTGTTGACTGCTATGCCATCACAGAGAAAACATGTAGGCCA
This sequence comes from Neoceratodus forsteri, assembly GCA_016271365.2. Classification (NCBI taxonomy): domain Eukaryota; kingdom Metazoa; phylum Chordata; order Ceratodontiformes; family Ceratodontidae; genus Neoceratodus; species Neoceratodus forsteri. Next base: position 234,427,883 of record CM028131.1, read on the forward strand.
GATTAACCTATCAGTGTGTGTATGTAAGTTTTTGTAAATAACTACTGCAATCAACTGTACTGAATGTTGACTGTGTGCAGCTTACCATAACTTCCTGTTATCTTTCAATGTACAATGGCCCAGATTTTCAAACTGCGCCATTCTGAGGCGCAAGCCCCTGCGTTGCTCAAAATAGTTGCGCAGGGGTGTGGCTGGGGTGATATTCAAAGGAGTTGCGCTGTGAGCAACTCCTTTGAATATCACCCCCAGCCACAGCACTGCACATGGCGAGTGGAACTTGCTTCACCGCTAGTTGCCAGAGTTGAGCATTAGTCTTGCGGTACGAAGTACCATTGCGCCATGCTCAAATTTCCGATATTCAAAAGGTGACATGCAAATGGGCCATAATTTATGCAAGGCACAGGGGGCCATTTGCATCTATTTATGGCCCCATTGCATACCGACCATGTAATTCATGAGTCGACCGAGGACTTGCTCCTGGCCCACCCTGCCAGGCAGCAGCCGTCGCGGGGACCAGCGCACAATGCAACCCGATCGCAGCCATCACGGTTACATGACACCCCCACACACACTTATCCCACAGCCCGATCGCGGGCAGTACAGGTATGAAACCCCCCACATATCCCACAACCCGATCGCGGGCAGTACAGGTACATGCAAACCCCCACACACACAATATCTCCCACAGCCCGGCATCGCTGGGCAGAACGCGGTATGAACCCCATAGTGCCCGATCGGCGGGCAGAATGCCCCCCAGCGAATATCTCCCTGGTGGTCAGTGGACCGTAAAGCCCGTCGCGGGCAGAATGTCACATCACAACCCCCAAACATCTCCCTGGTGTCAGGTGTCCCCACCACCGAAGCCTCCACCGCTCCCCGCGGCGGTGGGTGACAGCATCACCCGCCTGCAGCCCGCGCATCCCGCTGGCTGCACGCCCATTGGCTGTGGCTCCTGCACCTAATGGCGGCAGCTCACCGACAGTCAGTCGGCGGGAGTGCGGGTGGCAGGCTGGTGGATGCTGTCGCCCGCCAGCCGCGGGGGGAGCGGGTGGAGGGGCTTCGTGGGTGGGTGGGGGGACACTAAGACACCAGGGAGATGTTTGGGGGTTAGATGGGACATTCTGCCCGGATCGGGCTTTACGGTCCACTGACCACCAGGAGATATTCGGTGGGGGAGGGTTACTTTCGCCCGCGATCGGGCACTGGAGGGGGTTCATAACGCCTGCCCGGATCGGGCTGTGGGAGATGTGTGTGTGTGTGTGTGTGTGTGTGTGTTATGTAACTGTACTGCCCGCGATCGGGCTGTGGGATATGTGTGTGGGGGTTTCATGTAACTGTGATGCCCAATCAGGCTGTGGGAGATGTGTGTGGGGGGTTCATGTTACCATACCTCTCAACCTCTTGTGTCATGAATCAGGGACAAGGCTTAAAAAAATCAGGGACAAAGATGCCAAATCAGGGACACATCTTAACAATTGATAATATTCACTCAGAAATCTGATAGAATAAGGGGATTTGTATAAGATGCATTTCTGAAGAAGAACTAGTCTGTATTTTTAATGTTTGATATTATTTTATGCTTACAGTCCCCACTGTTCTGTCACAGAAACACGAATTTACGAGAGACAGAGGAAAATTCTGTCACAAAATCAGGGACATCCCTGAAAATCAGGGACAGTTGAGAGGTATGTGTTACTCTATGCCCTGATCGGGCTGGTGGGGAGCTAGGGACGAGTTGGGGGCCAGCCAGGGTGGCAGCTGCTGTGTTGCGCCCTGCAATACAGCAGCTCACCTGTGGGTGGCCCTCAACTTGATCCTTTTTTGGCTCAGGTTGTGCAGGCGCGGGTTGGGGGCTGGCATGCACAACTCTGCGCGAACCCGACTGAATATCGGGTTGCGCAGGTTTCATGGTTCCTCTCCTCTTGTTGAGCATGCATTCATTTGCATTGCTCTTTTGCACAACCTGTTGCCAGTGGAGCAACTGCCTCCTGCTGAATATCGCAGAATGGCGCAATGTAGGACTTGCGCATGTGCAACCCTGTTGCGCATGGAGCAACCCTTTTGAATATCTGGGCCAATGTCTTTCTGGCATGTCTCAATGTAATTAGATGGGACTGACTGAAAAACAGGTGCTTCTACTCTGTGTGGGCCACACTGGTCAAAATGCATTTAAACAGCAAACACAATATTATGAAATCTCTATAGAGATATAAAATGTTAAGATATCTGGTTGACATTGTCCAGCCCCTTACAGCAGTTTGCCGTCGACGTTCTGCTGCTGTAGACAAAAGATGAAGAGAAGGACTGAGTAAAGTTTGACATAACATTGTCACAAGTAATTATTTTGCAAACATTTTAAAAACACAATACAAAAACACAAAGAAATTAAGAAAAAAAAACATTTGGAGACTTGTACTGAACTCTGATGTCATTGTAATAATCTTAGTATGCTGTGCTGTACAACAGCAGAAAGATTGTAACAGTTAATGTATCATCACATCATAATGTCATGAAATCCTAACCCCAAAAAACAATCCCACAAAACAAAATGTACTTTTGCGTGGAGTACTGATTCCAGTGCATAAATTATAGTAACTGAAATTTTCAAATACATTTTGCCATATTTAAAAACTAGTAATACTGAAAGTAGCATGTGATCATAATTCCATGCAAATACACTTAACCAAATAAAAAGCATATCTGAATGTTTCCATGATATTTTCAACCCTCTACACCGATAAGACAGTTCTGTACATTGTAACGTTATTACCATTTTCTGGCATTCCATACCATTGAGACTGTCACCCTATGAAGTTTTCATGCATCCCACTGCACTAATGGAAGTAACTGATGTCTCTGAATTTTCTTTTACCATAGTCTGCAAAATTAAAATGTTGTCATAGTCTACAGTATAGTAGTATTGGTATCTCACACATCTTAAACTATACAAAGGGGTGGGGTGCAGACTTTGGCAGTAGTGCATGGAAGGTACAGTACAGAGGTTTGGAGTAGTGTGGCGCAAAGTATACTAATTTGTAGAAGGGTGTAGTGATATGCATGCACATTCTCTGAGGGTTGCAAGAGAAGGGGTGTAGAATTTTGGCAGTCTTGCAAATTTTGCTATTTGTGCAGGGAATGGGGTAAACATTTGGGTAAGGGTGTGGATTATGGAATTAATTTTGGGAGGTGTACAGGAGAAGCAATAAAAATCTTGGGGAGAATAAAGGTAGAGGTAAACAGTTTTCAGAGTGTGGGGAACGAGTAAAACTTTAAAAGGTTCCAGGTGCAGGGGGACAACTGTTGTGAAGGGAGTGAGGAGACGGTAAAGACAATATTTGGTATCGGGGAGTTGTGAAAGGTTACTGGTTTGGGTGAGCTGTGTAGGGGTACAGGTGTGAGGGAAGCTGTGAAAGGTTGCAGGTTTGTGTGGAGCTCTACAGGGGCACAAGTTTCAGGAGTCATGGGGCAGGAGTACAAAGACTGGAGTAAAACATATGGTATCAATCTGGACATGCACAGATGGGCACGCGTCTTGTTTGTGTGGGGATGGAAAACAAATGTTGCTGGGATAGGGTCGGTGCACAATTTCTGGGAGTGGGGTAAGGGTGGATGCAAGGTCGTTGGTGGTGAAAGGGGGAAAAGGACTGAGGTTCATGGGGAACAGGGCATAGTGAAGGGGACAGGGGTTGAGCTAGGGCAGTGGGACTGGGGTTTCAGACAGGATGGCGTGGCAGGGGTTTGATGGGCACAGGAGGAGAAGGAGGGACACGTGCAACATTTGTGAGAGATGCAGATGTACACATTTCAGGAGGGGTGCAGTAGTAAGTATAAATTTCAAGAGGTATGTGGTAGGATGGATATAGGTCACATGAGTGGAAACTTGTGGACATGTTTTGGAATAATTATAAGGGGAGCAGGATAGAGGTGCACGTTTTTGTGGGCTCATGCACTGTGGTTAGGTACTGAGGCAGCAGTACCCTTTGTGAGTGCTTGGGAGCCTCAGCAAAAGGAGTTAAATTTGAAAAGAATTAATAAGCAGGGGGCTGTGGTAGAGGCTGGAATGAAAACACAGGAAAACAAAATTTACATTTTAAGAATAAAATACTGTTGTATTTTTTTTTGGGGGGGGGGGGGCATACAGTGCTCAAATGGTTGATGATCTACCTAGGGTACCTGCCAGACATTTGCCATTTTCTTTTACAAGTAAATGGTCAATATTTATTTGTTTATTTACTGAAGTCTTGGAATTACAGCCCTTAGAGTAAAAACTCTTGCAATCGCTCCACGTCACATTTATAAGCAGACAGCTTACAAACAAATTACAGAAGATTAATACAATACATTATACATAGGGTACGAGTATGGAAATAATACAGTACATTATATATAAGAGCATCATAAATAAGGGCAGCATGCATGGCAAGCAAACACATTGAATAGATTTAAAACAGACAGGGTGCAAAACAATACCGGAGAGTAATACAGTACATAATACATAGGATAAGAGTATACAAATAATGTAGTGCATCATAACTGAGGGTGGTGTACATGATTATGAAGCAAACATGGTGCATGCAATGCTAGCTAATTTCATAAACAAGTAGGGAATTAAAGAAAAGAAAAGGAGTCCAGAAAGAAGTCAGTCAAGGAGAGTTATGAGATAGCTGGTGGGGTGGGGGTAGGTAGAAAAGTTGAGAAGATGGATTTTGGTGCTGAGAAGGAGGAATAGGAAATAGTACAAGTAAAGGATGAGTAAAGGGCGGGGGAACAGAGTGGGGAAGGAGAAATTAGACCAAGATAAGGTGGGAGGAGTAGGGGGAAATTGAGGGACAAGCCATGAGCAGTCCCAGATTGACCAGTAAAGGCTAAGAGCAGTCACAACTATTCACAGATAGCAGATGCTGGCAAAGTTTAGTTTTAAAGGAGAACCCATTTCACTGTAAAGGAAACCAGAAGAAGCTGGTCACTGCACAGGATAGGAGCCCTGTGGAAGAACGATGTCTGCCTCTAGGGATGTCTTACAGAAAGGGACTCGGTAGAGGGCCTAATCAGAGCTCTTAGTAGAATAAGGTCGGTAGGGTCTGGGAAGATGAGCTGCTGGACCCAGGGAGGGGAGAGTGAGGTGGTAAGCTTCTTGGTGAGCAGGCAGGTGTGATTGTCTAGCCTGTCCTTAAAGCTTAGCCAGTTCACTGGACTGTAACTATCACAGGTATGGGTCAGCTTTGGTGCCCCCGTTATGAGGCAACACACTTTATTGAGGGAGAGCATTATTCTTTTAAGAGCAGTGTCAGATGCAGATCCGTAGATTACTATACCATAATCCACTAAGGATTGAATGGAACTAGTGACAGCCAGGCAGAGGGCATCATTTGTCATTCAGCTCCTGTGCCCATAGAAGAGGCCTTAATATAATGTAGAGGAGGTCATTAATAAAAGACCCATCAGGAAATGTGTAGCAAAGACTGATTTTTGACTATTTGATATACTATGTGTATCAAGCTGACAGGACCTAGAGGAGAATGATGTAATTGTTACTTGAATTACATCAACACTAACCCAAGATACCGCTGACTGGTTTGAAAATGTACTTTGGTTGTTTTTTTTTTTTTGGGTAAACCCATCAAATGAAAGAGGGAACAAAATATCATTCCTACATGATTAATTATAATTTCTGAGCTTTATGTGTATCAGATGAGACCTAGTTGTCCTCACGGAGGCAAATAATAAATTTTTAAAGCTTTTCATTTGAAATTTACAAAAATACATTGACACAATACTATGCATGACATTATGGGAGCCAAGAAATATTTATTAGTCAGAACTTAATAATTATTAGTAGATACCGTCCCCCAAAAAACTTACAAATCTAACCCATGCCAGGATGGGATCTGACCCTCTCAAAACCCAAGTTGTTCTTGGCTAAATCTCCTACATTTTGATGGTAGTATACATGGCTTGGATAACCACATAGTTAATGCCATTTGTTAGACAAGGGCACTTTAGCTGAGCTTTTATTTATTTCATTGCTATTGACTAGGACAGTTAGGTAATTCTGTCTATTTTCAATTTTGTTCCAGGAAGGGGAGGTAAGAGGCGGGGGAGAGGGAAAATACAGATACAAAGTCACATACTGAATCAGGTTAAGCTGCTGGTGGCACATTTTGTGAACCTTTACACTACTGAGGGGTCTGGGCTGATGGTGAGTTTGAAGTACCTTTATGATTTTTAGCACTGGTACAGGTTAGGTACAACTTTTCCCCAAGCTAAGCGAGAGGGGCTCATGTCTTGTATAGAGGGACCCCCACTTGATGGAAGAGTTGCTAAGCTCCACTCAACATGGACAAGCCTCAGTGCCTGTTTATTTTATTTATTTAACACAGCATCGGAATTACAAACCTTTGCATCAGAGACAAGCCTGGCCATGGAGATTGGGCTTTGGCTCTTGCTTGCTGGCATTGGGGGGTGGGGTAGAGAGCTTCCAGCTGAGGCATGTACGTTATTTTTTCTACTCTGTTGCTGATGAACATATTGAAAAAGGACTGGTTCTGGACTCACCCTCTGGTACCCCCACCCGCCCATTGGTACCTAACTCATGACCTTCATTTCTGCCAATCTGACCCAGTTTACCACCACTCTTTATTGTCTCCTTCTTACCACCTTCCCAGTCATTTGACTGAGGCATTAGATTTATCCACTTCTGACTATTTACTGCACATTCAGTTCCCCCCCACCTCTTTATACAAAATATCTCCAACTCAAAATTTAAAGCAGCAGTGCATGTTATAATTAAGCAATAATGCATGACAGGGTGTGGTATATCGTGGGATGTCATCATGCCTCAGGTGGTTGGAGCACGGCGACAGGCCAGTCAGATCAACATTCCAGTGGCGATATCCACTATCTACCACACCCTGGAGGCGATATTGCTAATATGAGCAGGAATACAAGTTTTGGCAGTAAAAAAAAAAATGTTTAAATCCTTCTGAAAAGGTATTTTCTGAGGTGGTGGAGGAGTACTTTTTAGTAAAATAGTCTCTGGAGAGCTCTGGACTGCAGGTGGCACTGTTGTAAGTCGAGTTTATTGGAAGAGGGGTGTACTATGTGTCTCTCTTAGCACCAGGAAGTGAACTCTGTTCTTCTTGCCTTTGACTTGGTGCTACTGGGTCACAGGGTCAGTGAAGATGTGTGCATTTTTTTTTTAAACGTTATGTGTGGCAAACAGGAAGCAGCATTGTAAACGGGAAGAACATCTCCTAGTAAGTCACCTGAAATCTGAAAGTACTGCTTGGCTGGACGTTAATAGTGTTTGAAAAATAAGTTGGGGGCCAGTTTGGGATCCTTTACTTTTTTAATTTTAAATACTCGCTCAAAGCGCGTCTCACGCCAGTTTGTGTTGTAGTTAGATATGCTGAGTGGTCTGCGAGTGCTGGCTGTTGGCTAAGATTTGTGTGGGGAACGCAAGGAGAGGATGTGGGTGAGCTCAACCGTCGGTCTTTCAGCAGCTTGTGTGCTGCTGCGTTTGGTCTGAGCACAGCTGAGTTTTTTTTTTAATAGCGGCGAACTGGAGGTCTGGCTCTCACTGTTCAAGATGAGGCACACTGCGTGGTAAGTGAGGAGGCTGGTGACCGGAGGTTTTCTGAAGCCGTGATGATGTAGCCCGATATCATCACGGCTTCGAAGACCTCTCGGCCAATCAGCTTCCTCCATTTACGATCGCCGGTTCATAATGAACATTTCAAACCTGTTCCCTTTACATTTTAGAGAACCCCTTTTCTCCTTTGCTGTAAGGTGCCCATTTTAATCCTTTATTGAGCCTGTGAACCCTTGATTATATCGGAGGCAATTATTAGGAGTACTCCTTGTTCTGTGGCTGTCTCTAGATTTTCACTGCTATTCTCTGCTGTTTTTTGAAACTTTGATTACAGGTGGTTGGCGGGTGAGTCTGAGATAGGTATTTCTACATTTTAGGTGAAAATACTATCAGGTGTACAAAGTTAGCAGTAAATACATACCAGCCTAAACATAATCTGGACTACTGCCCTCCCAATCAAAACACACACACACACACACACACACACACACACACACACACACACACACACAACCTACATGATGTTCTGCACCTCTCACAAAAAAAGCATGTCCCAACTATATTTCAGTCAACAATATATAGTGAGTCCAATAGCTAATACATTCAGAACATTTTTATTTTATATAATACACTGTCAATCAGAAAAAAGGTATCTGCTTTTAAGTTATACAAAAATGCAGACAAGTTACTACACATAGCTGTTACACGTTAAACCTTTTCAGCTAAAGTCTTAATTATTATGCTTTGTAAGAAATAAAAAACTGTACCTCCTCGACCGTTAAGCATATTATTGTCTGCTATGGCATTCAACAGATCTTCATTATCACTTTCTCCCCAGTGGTCCATCCTGTGATGCTTTTTCAAAAAAACTGTTCTAACAATCAAACTATACTTCTGGGTGCCTGTCTATGTTCCACTAAGAGCTATGTAACCAGGCAGGGGTATATATACAACTGTGAATGAACTGCCCTCTTGGTAGAACCATCACCACACCCGCCAAGTACGTGGCTACTACTGACAAATGTTGAACATGTGGCACTGTCAGTCCAATGGCCCCCCATCACCACACCCCACCATGTATGTGGCCACTACTGAAAAAATGTTGAACATGTGGCACTGTTAGTCCAACATCCTCCCCCCCCATCCCCATGGACAAAATATATAAAAGCCCTCACAAATCTGCTTACAAGTTTTTCTATGACTCAGAGTGATTGCTGGGGTTGCATTGACTATTCATTCTGCTAAAGCCTGGGTCACCGTATAATAAAAGGTATGCAGAATGTGCCTTTTTTCTAAGTCAACAGTTATAAGCTATAAGCAATAGCTTATATTGTTTTTTAGTATTCATGTCTTTTTCTAAACAACTGAATCCTTAACTCAGTGACACAGTATAACATAGTCTACATCTTACTACCCAAAAGACAAAAGTTGTTTAATGCTTTGCATTTTCTGAAGGGTATATAGTGAAAAAACATATGACTTATCCCTTTACAGGTAGGAACAATAAACCCTTCTAGCCACTGCTCTGTACATGAAACACAGATGTTGTTTTAGTCTTAAAATACACAAAGACATCCAGCTCAATGACCACAGTACCATGGGACCAGAAAGCCACTCTTGATTTCAAATCTACATATACGACTTTGCTTTCCTACATGTCTAATGAGGAACACACACACCAGATTCTTAGCCTTTCTTGCTGTCAATTTAAAACACACAGTTTTATTTTTTAAAACAAAAGCTTATATCTGCATTTTTACAGATCCCTGTGAATACAGAAATCTTGGACACACACACACACACACACACACACACACACACACACACACATATAGCCAGCATTTTGCAATGCTATCCAGAGAGAAACTGTTGAACCATCTTATTTACACAGAGGTCCCCCTGTTTTAGCTTATAAATGTTACATGCATATACATAAAGGTATCCTTTTGGTGCAAGTTTTACACATTTTATAACTTGTTATAAAACAGAAAAAGGGGGACTCACACAGGCAGATGGATTTCCCTCGGAGGGGTCTCCAAACAGATCTGTGAAACCTCTGCACGATCAGGTTGCCTCCTAAATACTGCTTTCTGAAAAAGTCCTAATAAAAAAGAACACACATGCCCCTGCAGTTATACCTCCAAGCCGACAGGGGGCACATAACACTACATAAACCCTAACTTATTTTTGGGGTGGGTGGGGGCACGGTGGTGAAGAGGTACAGGGGTTCAAGCCAGGACGGTGGGAGTGCAGGAGAAAGGGGGGGACAGGAGTTTGAGCTACCATGGTGGGACTTGGGTTCCAGCCAGGATGGCGTGGCAGTGGCTCGAGGAGTGTATGAGAAGGAGGGGTGTAGCATGCTTACAAAATGGTGGGTGGCAGGGTTCAAAGAGTGTATGAGAAGGAGGGGCATAGAATGCTTTCAAAATGGTGGTGTTATGTCACTTCCAGGTTTTCAGTGTGGGTCATTTCCTGTGCAACTGGGTGGGACACGGGTTCACACGCATGTAATTTCCTGTGTAAGGGGTGGGCCACAGGTTTGAGCTTACGTCACTTCCGGCAAAAGTGGGCGGGGCTAATGCTTTTAGGGAGGGACTTCCGGTTTAACAAGGGACGATTCTGATTGGTCCATTTTAGCCCATCCCCACCTATCAAATGACGTGGCACGTGCCGATTGGCTGAAATTTAACATTTGATGAGATATATGAACTTATACTACTTCTGTGTATGCCTCGGGCAGATGGAGAGGTGTCTCCATACTGTTGTGGCAATCATTTGGGTTTGAGGAGAAGGACGTTTGCATAGATAAGAAGGGCAGGTACTTCTCTCTTAAGGGCAAGATATTAGTGGGAACAGTGATATTGTTGAATGTCTATGCTCCCCCAGGGCAATTAAATTATTTTTTAGAACCTCTTTAACCAAGGGGGAGGGATTGGTACTGTGGGTAGGGGATCTTAATATGATTCTAGAGCCTGCTGCGGACACCATGAGCTCATAAAGGACTAAACTCACAATAGAACAAAATATGTCAAGGGATAACCAGGTAATTTGAGGTATCAAGACATCTGGAAGGGTTTATACTCCGTAGTCTGACAATGTACCTTTTTCTCACATCCCCGTCACACTTACTCAAGAATAGATTTCCACTTTATCACTTTTGAACTTCTCCCTAGAATCTAGTAGATGGAGTTACTACTACTACAAATGGTCCCAGACCATGTGCATGTCCAACTAAAAATAGACTTGGGGCAGACAACAAAGATACCCGCTGGAGGCTTAACCCGACCATATTCTACAAGGAGTTCCAGCACAATGAGATTGAGGCTTATATGAGGGAAATATAGAGCATTATTGAAACAAAGGGTACGTTAGCAGCTACAACCTGAGAAACCCTTAAAGTTACTACTAGGGAGAAGCTAATTAGTCTAGCTGCTAACATGAGATGATTGAATCAGGAAAAGAGACTGCTCTTACAAAACCTGCTAGCAGAAGCCCAGACTGGCCATGCACCGGGGGACAGGTGAGCTTGCAAAACTATTAAAACACTTACTAGACAACTGGCTAAGATGGCCTCCACCCAAGCAGACGTGGCACTATACTTTTGAAACAAAAGTATTATGGAGGGAGGACAGCAAAATTACTGGCATATAGATTGAGGTAATGTAGCAGAAACAGGGGGTTCAAGTATCACAGATTTATGAATGGTATAAAACGTTTCAAGACAACTTGCAACCCACATTACCGAAGGCCTTCAATGAGGAATTTCAATCAGGACGTCTGCCACCTAGCTGGCAGGAGGCCCTAATTTCTGATATTGCCAAAGAGGAGAAGGACAATAAACACGTGAATCTTATTGATCATTCTCCATTCTGAATCTAGATTACAAGATTTATACCACTCTTCCAAAAGACTGGAAGAATTCCTCTCATCACTGATAGCACTGGATCAGCTGAGATTTGTCCCAGGTAGGAAAACCCAGTATAATATCCACAGGATTCTGCGTCTCCCAAAACCGCATTCATACCCAGGGTACATCAGCATTGTTGCCTGGGGTAGATGCAGAGAAACTATTTGACAGGGTGGAGTGGCCCTACCTGTTTAGAGTATTACAGATTATGCGATTCCCAGGAGAACTAATAAGAGCCATACACGGGATATACTCCACTCCAGATGCTCAAGTCAGAGTTAATGAGCATGTGGTTATGAGATTTAAGCAATGGTCCTCTCTGCGACCCCCCCACCCTGGCTTTTTACTCTTTATATTGTGTCATTAACACAGGCCTTAATGGAGTGAGCACAGATTCAGGGGTGGTAGTGGCAGGACAAGAACATAAGATACATCTGTATGCAGTGGATGTCCATTTGAGTTTGACAAATCTAGAAAAATCTCTAACAGAAGTCATAACACTGCTAGAGATGTCTGAACAATTTTCAGGGTATAAGATTACAACACAAAAAAATAAAGTAATGGCCCTGAACTTCTCCTCAACAGAGGAGATAAAAACAAGGTTTCCCTTTAAGAGGGGATCAGCAGACCTTGAAATACCTAGGGGTACACATGCCCAAGCAGCTCCATAATCTTTTTAAAGATAGCTACCTCCCCCTCACCACCTCACCACCTCCCACAAAAAAGATCTACAAAGGTGGGACACCTTACCTATGGAGCTTATACATAGAATCCAAGCTGTATGAATGAACCTCCTTCTCTGGCTATTATATTTGTTCCAGATCCTACTTGTAGCTGTCCCACATGGGGACTCTTGGGAATGGAACAACATAGTCTCGAAATTGAGCTGAAATAATGCATACCCAAGAATAAAATACAAAACACTACAGTTATCAAAATAAGGGGGAGGACTGTGACTCCTTACCCTAGACAGGTATGATTTGGCAGCGTAGATATGCACTATGCTGTACTGGTGCTCTCCAGGGTATGATGCTGCCTAGAAAACTCTAGAGACAGAGACGGGGATTTACTCATCCCTGATATTTTTTTGAATTATATACAGTAATTCCTTTGGGTACCCAACCAGGTAAAGAACCATGGACTAAGGAAACCATATTATTGTGGCAGAAGCTGTGGACTAAATGTCAGTTCACTTCACATGCTAGGTTACTACAGTATTAAGGTTTGCAGGGGATCTTTTCTTCCTCCTTGGGAGATTAGACTAGTGTTTCCAAAGATGGGATAGGATGGGGCTTTCCACCTCCAGGCAATTATTAAATGGACATGTTGTGAAATCCTTTGAGCAACTTAAAACTAAATATGTGTTAAATCAAGCAGACTTTCACAGGTATTTGCAGTTTGGAATGTATATGGGCTCTTTAGCAGATTGGAGGCTAGCACAAAGCAAGCCACTGGCACTGATTTTTATGCTGAGCAATGCAACACAGGGCCCTCCAAGGGAGAGACTTATTTTTTGATTGAAGGCCCTTGAAGCTCTAGAGTCATGGACCACATTTTATATAAACAGAAATAAGAAGGGGCATGGGGACTCCAGCTCTCTGATGATACATAGACAAAATCATGCACCCTCTAGCACCAAAACTACTAGTGTCCTGAGCTGGAAGAAAAATGCCTGGAAACATCTAAATAGATATTTCTGCACCCTGGTAATTCAGGTGAAGTTCATGCCACAAATCTCAAATAGAAGCTGGAGGGACTGTGGGGATGGGCAGACAAATCATACCCATGTCATGTGAGCCTATCCAAAGATTAGGGGGTTTTGGACTCAGTGTTTAATGGAAATTGAGAAAACTGTGGGCTGTCCAGTCTCAGAAGATCCATGCTGTGGCTATTTGGGTCTACCCCCCTCACTTCCTAAAAGGAAAAAAGGAAAGGAAACTGTTGCTGGCTTTATTGGCTACAGTCAAAAGAACACAAACAAGAAACTGGCTGACACCACTGGTCTCTGTCATCGTAGCACAAGTCAGGAAGCACAGGAAAACAAGGAGCAGTTGTAGAATTCACCAAAAATATTTATTTGTGCTAGCAGTAACATAAAAAAATAAACTTGCTCAGTATAGCTATTTAAAAAGGTAAAATAAAATAGAGAAGACCCATCAGAGTTTTTATTCAATCTCTGCATCCATCTTTGCAAGCAATTGCAGCTCAGCTCTCTTATAAGTCCTTCCAACCCCCATTCTTATCACTCATCCTGTTCTTGTATGTTTCAGGAAGGTGTTGGCAGGAACATGGTGTCCCTGAGCTGAGTCCCCTTTTCACAGCTCTTCTGCAAAGGTCTTAAAACTTGCACTCAGGTAACCTCTTGAGTTTCCAACAGCTTTTTGCAATTATCTCAAACCACAATTATATACATTTCAAAAATTAACACTATATAATTTCTGAGCAAAGGGATCCCAATATCAATTACATTTCCACATAATTATTTGCATATATTTTTTATATCAGCAGATATGCAAGGGAGGAAAAAGACAGAAAAGCAAGGGAAGACTGAAAGACAGTGAGAGGCAAAGAACTGCGAGACTGTCAGGTGGTGATCAAGTCCTAGGTCTCACAGGAAAATGTGGTTGTGCAACTAGACAGACAAGAGACAGGAAAGGAATAGAACAGAACAGATCCCTGCATTCAAACTCTTTCCATAACTACTGGGACAGGGTCCTATTCCACCCTGTCACAGTCTCCACATTAGTTAACTGGAAAAAGTTAGTGTTGGAACCATACTAAATTAAAATATTTATAGGAAAACCAAAGAACTACAGTTTTTTGAGGACACTTTGATCCACTGGATCAATTATACCTACAGCACGAGCCTGAATTTGTACTTTAACAAACTCTGGCTGCCTTGGACTTGGTCTTCCCCAGCAGTAGTTGACTCCAGTAGCATGTGACCCCTTCTTAAGGAAGATTACTCCCTGATTCTCTAATTGGGCTGTATATTCACCTTCCTCTGTTCCTCCCTCGATATAATAACTATTGGTCCCAAAAGGGTGTTTTTTCTTCCCAGACTGTACATAGTTGAGCGCTATTGTCTATATCGCTTCTACATGTACAGATTTTCCTGTATTAGTACTGGCAACTCCATGAGCATGAAGAACATCCTGGATCCTGTCATCCTGAGGCTTGATACCCACAAACTACTTTTAAACACCGCAAAAGAGAAAAGGTTTGCAGTGGAGACATAACGACTCTCTTCGGGGGGGGGGGCTAGTACCAAGAATATAGAAGGGAACATTGTTGTTTATCTCCTGAGGTGAGAGTGTCTGAAGTTTGGGAAATGAATAGATCCCTCTAGGGACCCCTGAGGGATCTACTAATTGGTGGGTTTGTTCGGAGACCTGTGGCAGTTGCTGCAGACCAGCGCCAGCTGCCTGTATAGATTTTTCGTGGTCCACTCCTGGCCTAGAGTGATCCAATTACAGGAGAGGTCTCTGCTGGATTTCCTTCCCTGTTTCTTCAGCTATGGTTTAACTTTAAATTCTACTTATTTGATTGGCAGTGAGAGTGCCATATGCTTATTCCCAAACGCAGTCGGAGAGAGTGTCTGAAGTTTGGGAAATTATCAGGGTTCATTTGTGGGTGAAATCTTCAAGAAATTTCCATCAGTCTGTTCAGGAGGTGGGAGCTCTGGAAGTTTTTTTCAGTCTCCATTGGTGGTGAGAGACTCAATGGGGTCTGGAAAACTGAATTTTTTCCCAAATACTCTGATTTCTCCATCATAATGATAAAGACTTACTTGTTGACTTTGATTGATATTGTTTTGTTTAAATCGTTGCTTTGAATTTTATGATTTAAAGTTTTAATTTAATAGTGTTAGTTTAATATTGTTGTTTATCTCCTCAGGCTGCGGGAGGGCCTGGGGAGGTGAGGATTATGTTGATTTATTTTGTAGTATTTGTTTCTTTTTTTTATTTAATTCTGTCTTATGAATGGTTAGGTTTCATTTAATTTATTTTATTATGGGGGTTGAATGTCTGAGGGATATTTCTCTTAGTAAGTGGCTTGTGTAATTTTATTTTATTTTTAGGTATTTTGTATGCTATTTTAGGCAGATAATATACTTAGTTAAGAGAGTGCTGTTAGATATTTAAGTTGCCAGAATGTGTTGGAGCCCTGCCCCCATGGTTGTGTGCTATTCACCCTCTGCCCTCCGTGCCCTCTGTCCCTTCCCCCCTTTGCTGTTTACAACTTACCAGTACTGTAGGGAGCTGGGTATTGCTCATGGGGGAGGAGGAGGTAGTGGGGGGCTGCGAACAGTGGAGGGTAAATGAGCAGGGCCATCGTATCAGGGTTGTAGGATCCAGAAGATGCCCTGGGGCAAAATGGAACCAGGATTGTGGTCCACCATGTTTGGTTTCCATACCCAAGGGCACCACCAATTTTGGTGGGCAGGTGGTTCGGGCAACCTGGGAGGTTCATTCAACTCAGGCAGTATTATACAATGCCAGGTCTGCTAAAAACAAGACTGCAATTATCGCAGATCTTGTCAGAATGGTGCACCTAACTTGCATCACTGAGACCTGGCTGGATGAGAACTCTGGCCCCAATTTGAAGACCTTAACTCCAGCTGGATACTCGGTGATCCACTGCCCGAGATTGGATCATTGAGGGGGGGGGTTGCGGTCTGTTTCAAGACCAAACTTAACCTCATGAATGTACCAGTTGAGAAGGCTGAGTCATTTGAGTGTACCATGGTAGGAGGTGTAGGTTGTAAGATTGCCCTCATCTACCATCTACCCGGCAATGAGAAGAAGTTCCTTCAAGATGTTGCAGACTTTGTCATTGACATGGCATTTGAGTCACCCAGGCTGATGATATTGGGTGACTTCAATGCCTGGGTCAATGATGAACTCTCGCAGTTTGGACAACACTTCCTCCAGTTGATGACATCTCTGGGCCTTACACAGATAGTTACCACTGCTACCCACAAACACGGTCATTCTCTTGACTTAGTCTTCCTCCTGGGGATTGAGGCCTCTGATTTGGGGGTGGAACCAGTCAGACGGTCCGATCATTACACTATGGGGTCTAGTTTTAGTGCCCTCCTCCATTGGCCTGCCCCTGTGGAGATGGTCAGGTACCGCCCTTTACGAGATGTAAGCTCTGAATGCCTGGCTGTGGTACTTGACCTATCGTCCCTCCTAGTGGCAAGCAGTGATCCAGAGACCCTCATGACGGCCTATAACTCAGCTGTTTCGGTGGCCCTGGATGTCATTGCTCCAGTCTGAGTTTGCCCTCTCTCCCTTCGCCCTTGGTCCCTCTGGTTTGATAGGACTCTGAGGGAGATGCAGCGACTAGGATAAAGGTTAGAGCATTGCTGGCGGAAATCCGCCCTTGATGCCAACCACCTTAGATTGTTGGATCATTATCAAGCTTATCAATCTGCAATCACCTATAAGAAGGCAGAGTTCCTGTCCAGGGAGACTGCGGCTGCTCAGAATCGACAAGCTCAGCTTTTTCTAACGGTAGTCAGACTGTGCAACCCAGCCTGTCTACAAGTTCAAAAAGCCTTTTCACAAATAGAGTGCAATGAACTTGCTCAATTCTTTGCATTTAAGGTGGACAACATTAGGGCGGTACTCCAGCCTGCACACTCTATGTGTGGTGCCATGGATTGGCCCAATGCCACTACTCCTCAGCTTTCCTGGAGTACGCTTGACCGACCGGAGTTCATGGATGTCATGCGGATTGTCCAGAGTGCTCACCCTACATGCTGTAGTTTGGATCCAGGACCAACTTCCCTGATTTTGGACTGTATTGATTCTATTGGTCTGGTCCTAGCACAGATAGTCTGATGCTCCTTGGAAACAGGTGAGTTTCCTAGCTCCCTGAAGGAGGCGGTGATAACACAACTCTTAAAGAAAGTTTCTTTGGACCCAGACTGTCATACAAACTACAGACCAATCTCTAACCTTCCCTTTTTAGGGAAGGTGATTGAGAAAGTAGTGACTGTGCAGCTGGAGAACCAGTTGACCATCCATGACATCTATGAACTCCTCCAGTCCAGATTTCGGAAGAGACATAGTACTGAGACAGCACTGGTTTGAGTGCTCAATGATCTCCTGATGGCTAGAGATCAGAAAAACCATTCCATCTTGGTTCTTCTGGATCTCTCATCAGCATTTGCCACTGTGGACCATGGGGTTCTACTTGATCACCTGAAGTTCATATGTGGATTGTCAGGTACAGTCCTCAGGTGGTTTTCATCTTTCCTCACTGAAAGAACTCAGAGAGTGGTGTCCAGGGTTTATTCCTCAGACCTAGTTTCTCTGTCTTGTGGGGTTCCTCAGGGCTTAGTGCTGTCCCTCATTTTGTTCCCAGTGTACATGCTGCCCCTCAGAGACACTGTAAGAAGGTATGGGCTGAGGTTTCACTGCTATGCCAATGTTACCTAGCTCTACCTGTCTTTTGCACCTGACCAAGATGGCGCTTTCCCAGCCTTTAGCAGCTGCCTCGCAGAAATCCAGGAGTGGATGGATTCCAGTTGGCTAAAGTTGAACTCGGATAAGACTGAGGTGTTGGTTGTGGATCCAGTGCACCGGATTGGGGGCCGGGGGTGGGTTCGCCCTCTGGGCTTTTTCTTAAGGGCATATCAGTCCCGTCCTCTGAACGGGTGCGAAACCTGGGGTTAATTCTTGATGAGGAGCTGACTCTGCATTCACAGGTATCAGCCATTGTCAAATCCTCTTTCTACCATCTGAGGAATATCTCCAGGATTAAACACCTTGTTCCATCCGGTGATCTTCCTACGCTGGTTAACGCCTTTGAGTCCTTGCACCTGGATTACTGTAACTCCCTTTACCTAGGGCTACCTGGGGTGGAAATCTGCTGCTTGCAGCTAGTGCAAAACGTTGCAGCCCGGCATTTGATGGGAACTTCTAGATCCTGTCATATTAAGTCAGTGCTGCGTGGACTGTACTGGCTACTGGTACAGTGGCGGATCACCTTTAAAGTCGGTCTTCTGACTTTTAAAGCCCTACATGGACTTGGCCCGGATTACCTGAAAGAGCTTCTGGTCCCCTATTGCCCTGGACGATTGCTCCACTCAGCCAACGAGGGGTTGCTGGAGATTCCGAGGGTGTGTCTGAAATCTTCTGGGGCACATGCATTCATGCACGAGGCCCCAACCTTCTGGAATTCTCTACCTCGCTGGTTACGGGAATACACACCTGTGGAGGGATTCAAACAAGCTTTAAAAACATATTTGTGGGTTCAAGCTTTCCGTAAATGACTAATTTTGTAATGGCTTATCTGTTTTATTATTCTATGACCTGGATAATTGAGGTGTTTTAAAATTTGTTAGGCGCCTTGACATTTTGAAAGGCGACTTAAAAATAAACTTATTATTATTATTATTAACACGTAATCAAAAAAGGAGGCTACTGAATCAATTGTTTTTAATAGAAACTTTAACGTCTACTATCCTAAAATACTGGCATATTGTTGCCTATGATTGTGCAATTGCTGTAAACCTGTATATGGAATATTTGTACATTGTTGTATGCTGTGTATTTGAAACAACTTAATAAACCGATAAAAAAAAGATCAAATAGACAAATCTGTCAAAGCTTACGTTTTCACATGGGACACTGGAAGGAGCAACTATATGCATGAGGTCATCTATACTGACATGGATAAACAACAGACTGGCTCCTTGTCTGGGTAGTCAGACCCGATGGAGAATGAGTTTGGAAGCCTCATCCACACCACTGTGTATGAACAAAATGCTGGACTTTTGTGAAGACAAGCCGCTCTGTGTTTACAAATCAGTCAAACTCAGAGGGGCACCGGCTGCAGGCTGAGGAGCACCAAAGTTTGTAACATTGCAAGTTTAATTGTCGTGCCTTCCTCCTGCAAGAAAAAAGGACAAAGAACTTTGGAACTCCACAATGGAAATAGTGTGTGACCTTTTGTTCCAGGTAGCTGGTGCACCCATAAAAGACAATGCAGAAGAAAGTCACTTTGAACTACCTCTTGTTACTTCATTTAAAGCACTTACTGATCTCTCCAGAGAGATCTACCTAAGCGAGTTCCTGCCCTCAGGGACTGTGTTCAGTAATGGACGTCTTGGTTTACCTAGTTTAAACCCAAAAGTTGTATATTTTGAAAACAATAATAAGAAAATTATTTTGGAGATTATTTTGTGTGTGTTTTTCTTGCAGGTAAGCTGGACCTCATCACTGTGTCCCTGGAAGGAGCAGAAGGAATGGAAAAGAGAGAGAAAAGAAAAGGAAAGAGGCCACAGACACGAAAGTGAACACTGCTGCAGGGTGCCTGGAAACATTCCAGCCCACAGGTACTTAATTGATGGTTTTAAGTGTGCTAGTGCTTTAGACCACGTTAAGTCATGTGGTATTGATAGTGCTTGCTTTTATATTGTCCAGACTCAACTACTGCAATGCTCTATACCTCGGAGTCAGTGGAGAGGTCCTGCGCCGCCTGCAGCAATTGCAGAATGTTATGGCCAGGCTGCTGACGAGCCTTCCAAGGTCCTGTCATGTGACTCCAGTTCTGGGCAGCCTGCATTGGTTGCCAGTTAGGTGGAGGATCTCCTTCAAGGTGGGCACACTTACCTACAACGCCCTACAGGGGTTAGGTCCAAACTATCTGCATGACCTCCTGACTCCTGCCTGCCCCATGCACTCCCTCCATTCTGCTGAGGAGGGCCTTGTAGTGGTTTCCAGGGCCCGGTTAAAAACTTCCAGAGATTATGCCTTTGAGGTGGCAGCACCGGTTCTGAGGAATTCCCTTCCCAGGTCTCTGAGGGAGGCCATCTCAGTGGATGCTTTCAAACAGAGTCTGAAGGCACATCTTTTTAGAGAAGCCTTTGGGGCCTAGAACTCTGTGTTATTCTTGATGTTTTAGAAAGTGTTTTAAATCTGCACTGATTATCTCCTTGCTTGCCTGTATTTTGTACAGCGCCCTGTGACTCAGGGAAAGAGCACTTTAGTAATGAAACATTGCTTGCTTACAATTAGGGAATGTGTAGTATGTGCACTCTCTCTCTTACAGCTAGGACGTATTGTACATAAGCCCACATGGTACATTTGCAAGGCCTCTTGAGTGTTCAGATCTATGCTGGAGGGAGATCTGGTGCACAATCCCCTCATCAGGGTGCCAAAAGGGCAGTACCACTTAGAAAATGAAATGGCACCAGTTTGGGGAGATTCTTTTGGGGATACAAGGATTTCTTGGCAGGGGAGAGTGTAACCAACCTCTCTCTCCTCAGCCATCTCAAGGCAGGTTATCAGTGAGCACTCGGAGGGTTAAGCCAGACCCCAAGAGTTGTTCTCCAGGGGAAAATTGCCCCAAAACAGGATATCTGGAGGTTCATGCTATGAGTGGCTTGACTTAGCTAAGAGCAGGAAATGGGAACATGAATATTCATGGCTCTGCACTTCCCATGAAAGCCTACATAAAGGGAAGGCATCAGGGCAATCTGCGCCTCGCTAGCTTGGGGCTAGGAAAAGAGAGGAGCAGTCCAGACCCTCTGGCTGTGACTGGGCCTTGGAGGCCTGCAGTCACAGGGATCATGGCAGGATCCTTGGGATTGGGTGACACTGGTACCCTTGTGTCTGGTCTCCAGAGAAGAAGACCACTGGGAGCAGCTGGAGAAATGGAGGTCCCAGGGGCTCCCCTTAAGAGGAGTGGAGACATCAGCCTGAAAAGCACAGTTGGGAGAGTGGTGAGCCACCCCACAAGGGAGGTCACCCATACCTTATGGGTTCACACCCAATAGCGGTAGGTGTGTGAGAGAGAGAGAGAGAGAGAGAGAGGGAGAGTGGGTGAGGGAGAGGGAGAGCAGGAGAGAGACAGAGAGAGAGAAATGGGAGAAGTCTGTGTTTGGAGCAAACTGTCAGATAACCTTGCTAAATACTAATGCTTATTTAGTAAAGTCCTAGGTGGTTTGCATAGAAACCTGCTGGCAGGTAGCCAAATGAATGGGCATCAGGTAGGAGGGAGCTCCACAGGCGTTGAGGTCAGTAAACCCCCTTGTGATGGGCCAGACATGGGAGTCTGCATTTGGGATACTAGGGCTATCAATATAGTGTCAAAGAAAGGAACGCATGGCCGGACCAACCTTGCTTTATACACTTAGTAGTGATATCATATGCTGATACACTTTTTTTAAATTCTTTGTTCATCCACCTTGACACCTGGGCTGCCCAGTTCTGACATCTTGCGCCCAGCCCTGTCACCCACCTACCCCAGGTCTTACCTTCCACCTCTTGTACCTCCATGGGTGGGTGAGTGCCTAGGTGAGAGAAACAGAGACTGGAGAGCACACGCCATCATCCTGCCTGCTTCCAGGTTGTTTTTCCCCTGAGGGTGTTTTTTTCTCCCTGGGCCAGCATGCATGCTATGGTGTGCATGTACTGCGTGAAGACGCAGTACACCTTTGCAACCTGTACACTGTCAGCTGGAAAGGTGACAGCTGTGACACCATCCAGCTTCCACTAGGTGGTAATGAAGCAGTATTTCACGCTGTACCCCATCCCCTCCTGTTCTCAAACCCAGGTCACCAGTGTGGTTACATCGAGGCCCTCTGTCTTAGCTCACCACGCTACTTGGCTGGCTCACTGATATCTTTTTCTATTTGTTCTCCTATGGGGCATGATAAGACACATGCCTGCAAGGCCTGGACCCCAACTAAGTGCTTAACCTAGCTGAGGAGTGCTCCACTGCACAAACGGTCTTAAAGTACCAAGGCTCCAGGGACCCTGCAAGGAAGGTTATGGTTTTGCAGGGTTGAAAGAGACACAGTAAGTATGCAATGTATAATTATGCCCCTTTCGCTTAGGGGTGACCTGTAACAAATGTAGTTACTGGGTTGGGCAAATAGGCCCCACAAATAGCTGGGTACCATCCTTCCAGTGTATGGCAGCAGCAATAGAACTGAATGCACACTAGTGGTGGGGGGGATAAGTGAAAAGCTCCGGAATACAGTAAAGTAACATATGTGCAGGGCATGGCTCAGGTAAAGAGTGTAATTCGATGTGTGCAAGTACCATCATAAAAGATAAGATTTATGGCCAGGGAATGCCCGAAGAGCTCTGTACCATCTAGCAGCTACTTAATAAATACCACCATGGTTGATCCCAGCTCTGGTATGGACAATCTAGGTTGTGGGTAGTCTCATCTTAATGGTGTCCCAGGGTATGGTTTTAAGGTGCCCCTGATCCTCCTCATCCCTGACCTGTGATGGTAAGGTGACTGGTGTTTGTGTAGCACTGGTAGTCATGGGTAAGATGGGTGCTCTCCTGGATGAGATGCCATCATATACCCCTAGATACAGGAGCACACATGTGATATCTCCCTCTTTACGCAGGAAACTCCTGTTTTTTTTGACTGAACTCCCTCCCTCCCTCCTTGGAAACAAAATCTCCTGTTTAAGTAAAATTCTGTCTAAAATATCCATGTTTTTTGGGCAGATGAAGACACATAAAAATTAATTCAGTGATGAACAATGCATCTGATAACTTTATATAACTAGTTGTTTATTCTTTTTAGTGCTTATTCTTGACAAAATGAAATACATTGAATTTTTGTAATGACTTTTTTCTTCTTTTTTTGACGCCATTTAAGGACAAACTCACAACGTTACGGCATCTCCCTACTAGCAGGCCAATCTCCCTTCTAATTTGACCCAAATCTCCCTCTTAAGCAAGTTGGCAGGCCAATCTCCCTCCTAATTTGACCCAAATCTCCCTCTTAAGCAAGTTGGACATATCATATGTATGCAGGAGGTGACCCAGCATATACACTTACACCACCCTCATGGAACTGCCTCATCTTCTCCTGTCTACCATCCTCCCTATCCCACACAGACCGCACCTCAGAGAAGGTCGCCAGTGCTGCTGCCTTCTTCAGTCATTGCCCAGCCTGTAGACATTCCGCTTCAACTCCTCCAGCTCCTGGTAAAATGAAGATTGATTAATTGGTTTGTCAGGTCATTTGTTTCCCAAATGGACTGACACATCTGGCACCCCCCCATGCACTTAATAATTCCTTCTATCCTGAGAGCATCTATACTAGCTGTGGCACCTGGTAGATATCTAACTACCCTCCCCTCTTGCTTAACCCAACATATCAGTACTACCTTCTCTGTCCCCTTTATCATATAGTCTCTCACCATTAGCAGCTTCCTAGCCGTACCCCCTGACTTGTGCCCCTCCCTCCTCTCGGCTGTTGCCCTAATGACAGTTTCTGATTTCTGGTTGTTGAGTAGCCTACAGCCCCCCTTTTGGGATGCAACCCCTGTCTGAGAGGCTAGTCAGTTCACTACTTTGCCTTCCTGTCTTCCTCCCTCTTGCCATTCTCCTCTACAACCGTCATCTTTTGCCTGTTATTTTTAATATAAAAATTAAAACAATATATATATAAAACATAAATTAAACAATTACCATCAATGGATGGCAAAGTTTCATGGAGGGCAATTTAATGCACTAAGTTTAATTTGTTTTCACTTGTTTTGTATGTTTCGTGACGAGTAATTTTGTTTGGGAATATTATTATATAATTTGAAAACCTGTGGGACCAAGGATTGTACAATACTTGGCATGGAGGGAAAGCAGGGACTACAGGGGGTATATGCCTTGCGGTAAGCAGTGAATAATTATTACTCTAGCTCAGTGAGCTGCACCACTGAGTGCTGAGTGGGTTGCAGATTCTATAACAACTCCACAAATACAGCAGTTCCCAGGCGTAGCATGCCAACACCACATGCTACAAGGAAGTTAGAGTCATAAATATTCATTACTGACCTCAAGGCTTTTATTAACCCCTTCCATTTATAGTCTGCTTTACTCCATGCCAGTTAGTGCATTGGGAACCAATGTGGTTCTGATGAATTATTGAAGCGTAACCAAATTCATTGGGCCAGACTCAAAGCCAAATGGTAAGTGCCAATGGCCAGGTTTCCTCACTGCTACCCACCAGTGCCAACCTAGCCTAAGAACAAATAGAAACATAGAATTTGACAGCACATAAGGACTGCTTGGCCCACCTAGTCTGCCCATTTCCCTACCTAATGCATAGGCTGCTGATCCTAGTTGACCGACAGCCTAGTTCCTCCTACCCCCCACTAGAATTGCCTTTTGTCTGTCCCATGCATTCTTGAATTCTCCCACTGTTTTTGACTCCACTACCTCCTCAGTAAGACTGTTCCATGCATCCACAACCCTCTCTGTGAAAAAATACTTTCTAACATTACCTCTGAGCCATCCCCCCTTCTATCTCCAAATTGTGCCCCCTTGTTCTTGCTCATCTCTTTTTGTGAAAGATGCTACCATCTTGGACTCTGTTTATTCCCTTGATGTACTTGGAAGTTTCTATCATGCCCCCCAGTGTATACATATTAAGCTTCTTTAATCTCTCTTTGTATGTCTTCTGGTGCAGACCCTGCACCATTTTAGCTGCCTTCCTCTGGACAGCCTCCATCCTGTCTATGTCCTTTCTGAGATTGGGTCTCCAGAACTGGATGCAGAACTCCAGATGGGGTCTCACCAACTGTCTGTACAGAGGGAGAACAACTTCCTGTTTTCTACTGGTGATGCCTCTCCCTATGCATCCCAGTATCCCACCAGCCTTCCTTACTGCCTTCTCACATTGCTGGCCAACCTTAAGGTCATCTGATATGACTACCCCCAGGTCCCTTTCCATTTCTGCTGTTGTTATTATCTCACCCCCATTATATACTCTTCCCCTGGATTTTTGTGTTCCAGGTGCATTACTTTGCACTTTTTTGCATTGAATCTAAGCTGCCATACATTTGACCATTCCTTCAACCTTGCCAAGTCCCTTTGCATCCTCTCCACCCCACTTTCTGTATCAACCCTGTTGCAGATCTTTGTGTTGTCTGCAAATAGACATACTTTTCCTTCCAGTCCCTCTGCAATGTCACTTATAAAGACATTAAAGAGGACTGGTCCCAGTACTGAACCCTGCGGTACCCCACTAGTAACCCCACTTTCTTCAGAGTAAACTCAGTTTACTATTACCCTCTGTATCCTGTTGTCCATCCAATTATTTACCCAGGCTACCACCTTGGGACCCACTCCAAGGCTGGCTAACTTGTATATTAATCTTTTGTGTGGGACTGTGTCAAATGCCTTGCTAAAGTCTAGGTAGGCCATGTCCACAGCCTCTCCCTGGTCTACTACATTGGTCACCTGGTCAAAGAAATCTATTAGATTCATCTGATATGACCTTCCTGCTGTGAACCCATGCTGCCTTGGATCCTGTGCCCCACTGGCCTCTAGGAACTCTATAATTCTTTCCTTTAGAAGTTAGTCCCTGCCCCCCCAACTTTGCTTAGTACTGCTGTACGTACATTTAGTTTTTTTGAGTTTCTTTGGTGAATACCAGCAGACTTTTTGTGGGTGCTTGAGAGTAGGTCTGCTGGAAGAAAGTCAAGGAAGATCACCCAGCAATTTGTGGGCTCCTTTTGAGTGTCATTCAGCTACCATCCACCTACCCAAGGATATCTCCATAGAGTCACATGTAAGTAAGCCATATATGTTAAGTCTAATGGTGGGCTGTTGTAGGTATGGGTAAAGACACTATGAAGAGACACTTCACTTGAAAAGTGTCACTTTGTTCAATCTGGCACTGGAGATGCAGTGAAGGAACACAATGATGGTGGGTGCCCAACTCTACCATTGTTACCCCTTCCTCCCAGCTACCCAATCAGTGAAGAAAACACTGGTAATGGGTGCCCAACCCCACTGTCATTATCCATTTTTTTCTGGCCACCCAATCCATGAAGGACAAGCCAACTGCAGGTGCTCAAACCCACCCACAGTACTCTCTCCCTCTCTGCTGCCTGAGCTATTGATAATACACCAGCAGTGGGTGCCCAACCATGCTGCCAGTATCCCATCCCTTCTGGCTGCACAATTAATTGATAACACACTAGCAGTGGGTGTCCAATCCCATCCCTGGTACCCCTCCCTTCCTGTTGCCTGCGCTATCAATAACACACCTGCAGTGGGTGCCCAACCCTGCCACCCACACCCATTTTCTCTCAGCCATCCAATCCAGGTGTTGGCATGGCTCAGTTGGTAGCACATCCACCTCTTGACCAGAAGGTCATGGGTTCTCATCCCACACCAGTATTGAACTAGCACCTAAAATGCTGGCACCTGAGTGCAGTATTTAGGGGGTGCTGTACTGCTGGGGTGTGCCGTCCTTCAGATGAGACGTTAAACCAAGGTCCCTTCTACCCATCCTGGTGCTGTCTTGGTGGGTGTCCAGGTGGAAGTAAAAGAACCCAGGGCATTATTTGCAAAGAGTAGGGGACATTCCCGGTGCTCTGGCCAACATTCCCCTTCCCATAAAACTGGTTCATGCAATTGTCCAGGCTGTGTGTGTGTGTTGATGTGCGATATGGCCACCACTACACATTCAGTCACTTCACTACCAGTCTAGCATTTCTTGTAAAGCACTTTGGGATACACTGTGTATGAAAAGGGCTATATAAATACTGATTCTTCTTCTTCTTCTATAAAGAACATAACAGGGTCTGGTGCCTATCCTTACTGCTGTTACCACATCCTTCCCTTCCTCCCAATCAATAATACACTGGTGATGAGTGCCCAACCCTACTACTGGTAATTCCTGCTCCTGACTGCCCAATCAATTGATAATACACCGGCGGCATGTGCCTAACGCCACCACTGGTAGATCTCTCCTTCTTGGCCACCCCATCTATTGATAATACACCACTGGAGGGGGTCCAACCCCACCACAGGCACCCCCTCCCTCCCTGTCACCTGAGTTTTCAATATCACATCAATGCCTGTACCCAAGTCCACCAATGGTATCCCCCTCTTCTTCCTGGCCACCCAGTTTATTATAATACACCAACAGCAGTGCTCAACCCCACTGCCAGCACCCCCTCTCATGCACCATGTAGTAAAAAAAACACACCCTCTATCACCCATGCCGCCTTCACCCCCAGCAGTGCCCACCTCTGGTCTCTCATCATCGTGGACCCTCAGCATCCCTTGATGCAATTCCTCAATGTCCCATAACATGCTTCACTACCTACAATAAGGGAAAAATACCTGGTAACCAAGCTATGTCCTGAAATATGCTTGCTCTGCTTTTGAGTGGATGACCCCCCCCCCAAGCACGTGTGGGGTCATAGTTACCAGGTGTCCCTTATATAATCATATGGTGGGGTGGCAGCTTGGCCGCTCTGAAACGTTGGGCCTAAGATGTCCAAAAATGGCCAAGTGATGACCACAGGAAAAGAAAACTGGAAAATAAACAAAGTCCACTTGCATGCACAGCACATGCATTTTGGAACAGGGTTTTTCTGTTGGGTCATAACTTGGCCCTATTTGCTCATTTTGGCCCCAGGTTGTCAGGGTGGCCAGTTTCCCATTCCACCTCGTGACCATATAAGTATGTGGTACCTTGTACGTCCAGCCCAAAATGGGTTTTCCTTGGGTTAGCCCCCCCAAAACAAAAACCATGTTTTGGGTCACATTTATAATGTGCAACTTATGTGGTCATGAGATAGGATGGCAACTTGGGCGCCTTGACAATTTGGGCACAAAATGGCCATGATATGTGGAAAAGAAAAAAATGAAGTCCTGATGCGTATATCGAGTGTACAAAAGGGGTGATCTGTCCAGGCCACTTGTGGTCTAATGCATTGTGTGTAACTATGCAGCTACATTGTTGGTGGCCTACAGGCATAAAAAAAAACAAAAGAAAGCACCCTACCATTCTTCTAGCACCCACCCACCCACCACCTCCCACATTCCATCAAACTTTCAGGGCCCAGTGGCACAGAGGGTTGAAGCGCTGGATGCCACACCTTGCGCCATGCTGGCGACCCAGGTTCAGGGGTGGACTCGGGCCACCTGTGGTCAGCAGGGGGGAGGGAAGAGATTGAGCATCTGGAGGACTGCTCGCCTTTCCTGGGGAGGGATCTAGGGATAGTGCCACTCCTGCACATCTCCTGGCAGTAGCCGAGGGGCACTGCCGGAACATGCAGTGCTCGTGGATGCAGGGGCAGAGCATCAGTGGAGTTCGGCATGTCAGCGCCATGGATGCCATTGCATGTCCATGCTCTGAGGGTATGCAGCTACAAGGAAAAACCCCGGAGGACCGGGGAGGTGACAGGGGCCCCAGGGATCTAGCCCCACATCCCCAATACCAGACCTCTCCTCTGAAGGTCCCAGGCACCATCCACTCAGGATGTACCCCTCTAATATCCAGAAAGAGACGCCAGGTAGGTGGAGCAGGACACAGCAGGGTGGGCCCTCCTCCTCCCCAAGGGGTGATCTGGGGGGCCCTCCCCCAGGGGGTGATCCGGGGGGCTGGGAAGTCCTGATGGGAGGGACTAAGGAGGAGAGTCTCAGTGGGGAGTAGAAGGCAGATCGAGAGGACACCCCTGAGAGATGCCATGATCCAACAGAGACAAAATAGAGTTGACAAAAAAAAAAATCAGTGAGACAGTCCCATCCTTCAGTAAAATAAATCACCCTTCCCCCACCCCAATTGAATTCAAAACACCACTCCCATCAAACCGACCTAGCAAAATGCATGAATACCCTCACCCCACCGCTCTCTTTACTCTCCTCCTTCACACCACTCAGAAGGATATGCACCGTATTGTTGTCAGTGGTCAGCCTTCTCAGGATGGATGACCTCGGTGAGCAATCAGATGTTACTACTAGGACATGTTATCGCCGATTTATTCATTGATGAGTATGCTAAGGAACAGGAAGGCTCAGTTGTCTTCCATGCTGAGGGATGCTTTTCTCTTTTACAGGTCCTGAAAGGCTGAATATTAAACAACTGCAAAGTGCATATCCTTTGGGTGAGAGGGTGGAGGGTGCCAGAAGGTGATGGTGAGGTACTGATGTACAGTATTTCACTGGGATGGGTGAGTGGGAGTTGGGGTGGTATTGGAAATTCAACTAGGATGGGGGGGTGGAGGGGATTTATTTTACAAATGTATGTGACTGATTTTAAAGGCAGCTTTCCTGGGACAGGTGGGGGGCGCTACCAAGGATTGGGGTGAGGGGTACCTATTTAGCCATATGGTGGGAGGGGGCAGTTGGGGAGCTCCAGGGAGTGGGGAATGTTGTGTGTGTTTGTGTGTGACTGGCATGCAAGGCTACAGAAGTGTCTATGTGTGTGTGTGTGGCTGGCATGCAAGGCTGCTAGGCGTGTGTGTGTGTGGATGGGTGGAGTATGTCATGTGTGCATGTATGCGTGGCGTGTGTGTGGGTGGAGTGGGGTATGTTGTGTGTGTGTGTGTGTGTGTGTGTGTGCGCCCTTGCATGTGTGCGTGTGTGTGTGTGTGTGTGTGTATGTGGCATGCAAGACTGCTGCAGTGCTGGAATCTGCCAGAAACAACACTGGCTGCTTCTACATTACCTTAATGTGTAAAGACGAACTATATTACAGCAAACAACATATGCAATACATATTTGCATATTAAGCTATAGCAAACACTTGTTTTTATTGCCTTGTAGAGCTGTCTGTAACACTGTAGAATTCTGGATGAAAGTAATATAAACTAGATCATGCAGCTCTAAAATGGTACTTACTACCTGTGTGTAAATCAGAAACACCTACTGCATACACAAAAGGCCAGTAAAGATAGAACAAAAAACAGAGCCAGTATTTAAAACTCATCTTCTATGGGGAAAAATGTCTCACAAGTTCAACCCAGTTCTACTTCAAGGAACTGATTTGCATATTCACTTGGTATTTGTCTGCGATTGGGTGCTTAGATACTGCAGTTTGGACAGGAGAAGCAGTAGTCCATGATGATAAATGCACACAATGGGTTGCAGCATGTGGTGCTGCCTTAATCCGGTCGTGTTATTTCCCTTGAGTGAAATCATGTTTCCTTTTCATTGCACCCTGTTGAGGCATGATAAGCAAACCTAATGAGAACTGCTGAAGGCACGGACTCTGAGACTTCCACTAGTTTTAGCATGCATTCCGTATTAGTCCCCACCCATTCCTCGGGGTCAGAGCCACCATTAAGCCTTGAGCCACCATAACATTCTGACCATTCTGTTCCATTTCTCAGATGTTGTTCTGTTGCAGATTGCAACAACCAGGGAGGTCCTGCTAATTTCGGATCTGCCACACATACTCACCCCTAATATGTCAGTGACATTATAGCCATCTGAAATAATTGTACTGGATGTGCTGCCTGGCATATGATCTCCCCCTCTCCCGAGGGCAATAATGCAAACACAAAATGTGTGTGTGGTGGTGGTGGTGGTGGGGGGGGTTCAAATACTTTGATATGCAAGTTAACCGAATGCATTCCCTGGCAATGGCAGAGTAAGGATTTCACATTTTTTGTTCTGCTGGGTACAGTATCCGCCTCACCACCGGTGCCTCACTGGTGTGATGGCCCTGCATACCCTCTCTGCAGGCTATGTGTTTTTTTTTTTTCATAGAAAATATTGTTCTCCTGGCTGGCCTGTCCCTTTCGGACCTCTCCCCTGAACCCCAACACATGCTATTCCCAGGACTTACTCCATCTCAACTTCATGGTGTTCCACCTGGCAGGGAAGTAGGCTGTTGGCTAACTAGGATCTGCAGCTTATCGAATAGGTAGGGCAAAGGGCAGACTGGGTGGGCCAAGCAGTTCTTATCTGCCGTCAAAGTCTATGTTTCTATGTTAGGAGCTCTTTTTCACCTCATCCAAGGCCCAGAGCTAGATGAAGACAGGTGCCATGGTCAGTGTTGCAGAGCATGGGGGGGGGGGCGCTTTATCTTTCCATGGTCAAGTTGTTTTTTTTTTCTCCTCCATTTTCTCCCTTTCCCAGGCACCTCTCACCTCCCCAGGCATGGGCACAGCCCAAATCAGCCTCACACATGCGCAGTATGCCTCTCCTAACAGGAGCAATCTCCCTGGTCTAGCTGCAGGGGTCACTGTGGTGACAGAACCCACCATCAGAATTCTCTGACTGAGATGCACTGCTGCATGTCAGCTTGCCTTGACCTGGCCTGTCTTGCCCCCAACACAGTGTTCCAAATCCACTCCAGAACTTGGGTCATCTGTATGACAGCACAATGCACGCCCACTGGGTCATCTAAAGGCTGCTGTAGGCTATATTTTTTTGAAATAATAAATGCGTTATTGATTTTTCTGACATACAAACATAAAGACTATATATACAATATTGTAAGGTTGAAGCAAAAATGGTTACAGACTAGTGACAATCTAAATGGTACACATTAATCATACAGCACATTGCTCATAGAGTACAGCATTATCCTGTCTATGTGGTCCATCCTTATGTGCAAGGGAGGCAGGCCCCTGTTTGAAAAGTAGGAAAGTCTCGAGAGTGCCCCACCTACGGTGGAATTGCTGTGTTCGATTGACCGTGGAGCTGATCATTTTTTAAATTCTGAGGGCTTCTAATATGGCGTTGTGCCATTCCTGGTAAGTTGGCTCCAACTCATCCATCCAGTGCCATAGAATGGTTTGCTTTGCTATGGCAGCTATAAGTGAGATGTGGTGCTTCCTGATGCCAAAAACCTGGTTGATGTTGAGGCCTAACACTGACAAATTTGTGGAGTGAAGGCTGAATCCTATCCCAGAAAGGGATCCATATGATTTTGTACGGATTCTCATAGTGCTGTGGATTTGGGGCAGTCCCAGAGTATGTGTTTAAGTGACCCCTGTTCCTGTTTGCGTCTTGTGCAAGCAGGGGATGGGAGATGCCCCATTTTGTGTAGTTTGAATGGTGTGTAGTATAGGCTATGGGTTATTTTGTATTGCATGAGCTGCAGTCCATCAAATCATAGATATTTCTACATGCTCCTCCACATGGCAGATCTGATGCTATTATTCTCCAGTTCTGGGAAGCTTGCTGCCCAATAAGAGCACCTGTCTTTGTCTTCTGGGGCAGTGTGGGAGAGCAGCCTTCTGTAAAGTTCAGAGGTGGAGTGGTGCTTGGTCGCTAGAGAGGGGAGCTCCTCCCAAGGGGAGAGATTCGATAGGTGCCAGGGTTTGGGCCCAAGAGCATGTATAATTGCATGCCGCAGCTGTAAGAAGGCAAATGGGGACAAGTCAGCATCAGGAAAGGACACAGGGAAGTTGTGGAAGGTTATGAAGGGTTCATTTTGGATAAATTGGTCTAGTCGTGTGCTAAAGGGGAGATTGAGATGGTTTGCCAGAATTGGTTAATTCTGTATTCTGAAGTTGAGTGTTGCCAAGTGCAAGTTGATCTAGGGCAAGGTGGGGCTTTGTTTTTAAGATTCTGTGTAGTTGTTTCAACATTAATTGCGAGGTAACTAACGGGGATTGTCTCAGAGCAGGTGTCAGTTTGGAGTGTGGTATGTGTATCAAGGCCCTGATATTGATCTGTGCCCACTTGCAGAGACTGATTTCAGTTTGGTGCCATTATGGTTCATAGGTGGGAACTGGATAGGGTGGATCCTTATTCTTCCACTACAGGAATTTCCCTGCATGCAGCGCTAAGTAATAAAGATATATGTCCAGAAGCTGGAGGCCTCCTTGTGATTTGTGGGGTGTGAGCTTGGTATAGGCTTTTCGGGGTTTCTTATTGCCCCATAGAAAGGCCATAATCGGGGCTCTTAGTTTACTGTACCACTGCATTGGAATGAAATGATTTATCATTTCGAGAGGGTACCACAATGTAGGCAGGATATTCATTTTGATGGTGTTTATTCTTAACCAGAGTGTTAAGGGTAGGGTCGACCATTTGTTGAGGTCATGTCTGATTTGGGTGAGGAGAGCATCCAGGTTTTGGGAGAATGTTTGTTTCTTGCTGGTCACTAGCAGTACACCAAGGTATCTAAGTGCGCTAGAGGACCATGTACCACCCCATTGTGTGGATACTTGTTTGTTGATTCAGTTGTTAAGTGGCATAATACAGGTCTTGTCTAGGTTGAGCTTATAGCCCAATAGATGCCCGAAGTCTTGTAATATCTTTATAGCTTCTGGGATAGATCTGTGGGGACCTCTAGGTGTAGTGGTATGTCATCCTCATATGTTGATATTTTGTATAGTTTCTTAACTAGCGATATCCCTTTTATTTTGCCCTCTAATAGTAGGTGACTTGTTATTGGTTCCAGAGCTAAATGGCTTAGGAAATAGGAAGCATCCTTGTCGCATCCCTCTGTATAGGTAGAAGGGAGCTGAGTTGACCCCATTGCATCTAATGGAGGTCAAAGGTCGAGAGTATAGAAGTTTAATCCAGTCCATAAATGTTGTGGGGAAGACTAACTGTACCATAGTTGGGAAGAGAAAATTGCCAGGAAACTCTGTTGAAAGCCTTTTTGGCATCGAGTGACATTAAAATGGCTAGGTATGTGGCATCCATGGAGGCTGCTATGAGCTGGTCAGTCTTATGAGCATGGTCGGATGGTAGACGACCCTGCATGAATCCTATCTGCTCTGCACTAATTAAATTATTCCATACTTTGCTTACTCTGGTGGCCAGTGTTTTTGCTAGGATTTTGACATCTATGTTAAGGAGTGATATTGGACAGTAGCTTGACACACTTTCATGTCTCTTACTTGGTTTGGGGAATAGGGTGGTGATCGCTACCTGAAGGGCGGGATCTAGGGTGTGGTTTTTATGGGCCTCATTAAAAACCCTGTTTAACGGTTCTGCAATGTATTGTGCCATCGCTTTCTAAAAAGTTTGTGGGGATCCCATCTGGACCTGGGGTTTTATCCAGCATTAGCTTGGATATGGCTTGGTTTATTTCCAATTTTAATATTTTTGCTTTCAGACTGTTTGCTTGTTTGGGTGAGAGTTTGGGGAGATTCGCTGAATCTAAGACATTTTGGATGGCGTCTCTAGTGCCGGGGGCTTTTCTGCATGAAGATTTTGATAATATTTTTTAAAGGTGGAGGCTATTTCCCTAGAGTTAGTGATTAAGTTAGACTTGGGTGAAGGTCAGATTCCCTGTGGATATTTTTAAACAATTCTTGTTTTAGGTGAAGAGCTAAGAGTTTCCCAGTTTTTTCCCCTGATCAATGTAATGTGTTCTGGTCCTCAGTATCATGAATTCTGTTTGTTTCCTTAGGCTTTCTCTGTATTCTGCCTGTAAAGCCTGCAGTCATAGCCAGTCCTCTTCGGGGGAGGTTTGGGAAAGCATTCTTTCCATTGTTCTGATTTCTTCTTGGAGTAACCTTTTCAATTCCTGCTCTCTTTTTCTCTTCTTAGTTGACACCAAACTAATTAGTTCTCCTGATTGTACATTTGTATGCACCACAGAGATGGGTGTAGTTCTTTACTGACTTTGTGTGTTTTTTTTTTAAATGTTCTCTGTACATAATTTTATTTTATCAAGCATGGAGGAGTCTTTTAGCAAATTGTTATTCACTCACTGTTTTCTGTCTCTGTCGGAGGATATTAACAGGGTGAAGGTGAGGAGGACTGGGGTGTGGTCTGACACCACCCTGGACAGAATGTCACTACATGTTATTCCAGTGAAGATGTTAGGGGATGTTAAAAAGTAGTCTAGTTAGGACCATGAGTTGTGGACCGGCGAGTGGAATGTGCAGCTTTTGTCTCTAGGGTGCAGGGCTCTTCAGGGCTGAACGAGTCCCAGAGAGTCCTGCAGGTCCCCCAGGGCTTGCCTGTTCTGTGACAGAACACATCTATGGAGATTGGACCTGTCCATGATAGGGTCAAGAACCATGTTCAAGTCCCTTGCCAGTATCATAGGGAGGGATTTATGTTTGGCTACCTTGGCTAGGAGTGTGATGAACACCTGTGGCTCTTCTTTATTGGGGCCAAATACTGATACAAGTACCACTTCCATTCTGTCTAGTGTGCCTATTAGTACTATGTAGCATCCAGCCAGATCAATAGTCTGTTCCTGCATGGTGAATGAGGTTTTGCAGTTTATTAAAGATTTCTGTACCTCTTTTTTTGTTGTCAGCTCCCACAGCATATGCTTGACCGACCCAGTCCCTCCGCCATGCATGGGCTTGAGAGGTGATGGTGTGTGTCTCTTGTAAGAAGGCCACACTGGGGTTGGTGTGCTTGAGGTGGCGCAGAGTTTGATACTGCTTCTCCTTTGTTTGTACCCCCCTTTATACTCCATGAGATAAAACTGACCTGTGCATTAGTCATTGTGCGTTTTATGGGTTCCTGGTGTTGCTAAGGTGTGATATTATTTGTGGGGTCTACTTTGTGGTGCATACTCGACCAGTGTGTGGGTGATCTGTGCATATATGTGGTTTAATGGTGGGACATTGGGTCCGGATCTCCAATATTCTTTTCTGAGGCCTGCCTTAGGTAAGTTACCATTTTGATCTGTGATATGGTGTTCAGTAACCATTTGTTATTAACAGTCAAGGTAATAAAACATTCAGAACTATCATCTACTCTACAGTACCATGCAACTAAAAACTGTAAAATAAAATCATTAAACAAAACTAAACAATTCAGACATAGGTGGGGTTCAGTGAAGTCTGCCCCCCCCCCAGCTTCGAACATGCTGGGGTATTGACAGACGGACCTGAGACCCTCCATTTGCTGGTCCGTTCATGACTCCAGCGAGGGTGTTCCTCGGCCAGTGAGCCACATAGCTACTTATGTGACTCAAATAATCATCAAGCTAGCTTGAACTCTCTAGAGCCTGTGATTTGTTTGTTTGTAGAGTTGTAGTCTCTGTATCCAAAGTTCCACCCCCACCTCTGTACAGCCCTGTTTTGGTGTTCAGTTAGGGAAAATGGAAGGGTTACTGTAGTGCCTTGTGGAATGTTACTCTGATAAGGCCCTGTCATGGGGGTTTGGTCAGTCTAGAATTACGAGCCTGCATAGATCTTTTGGTTGGTGACTGCAGTTCTGTATCTTTTTCCCATCCACAACCATCGTTGGTCGAGGAGTTAGAGGCCCTAATTCATGTTCATGTCTGCTGAAGGGTGTTGTGTCTGAGTCATGCCCTTTACCCCCGAGGTGCACCCCCACATCCTACCTGTGTTGTTATGCTATATGGTAATGGGGTTGCTATACCCTATGGCTTCTGGGCATGACATGTGGGGCTGACCAGGGGTGCTCGGGGATGTAACACCTCGACTGTGCACCCCATCATTTGTTTTATGAGGTGGGCAGGTGGATCCCTTGGTTTTGTGTGGCTTGACCAAGCTGTGGGTAAACTGGCGTGTCTTGGGTTCCATTATCTGGAGTTGGTAATTACATTCAATACCCCTTATCAGGGTTAGAGCCCTTTTCTGACCACCATATCTTAGTTCCCAGGACTTCAATGGTGTCTACGTTCTGCAGGAGCTAGGTCCCATTGTCCAGGTAACCACACCCCAGATCTGTTCCGCTCAATATGGGAAGCAAAATAGGCTGCTTCTTGAGGGAAACCCTGCATTGCTACATCATTTAAGGAGATAGAGTCTGGCTGTCTTTCCCTTACTGGAAGGCTTTGCAGTCCCTCTGGGGATGCTGTGCATTGTATCTGCGTGATTTGTTTTCCGTATCAAGTAGGGGTGTTATGTCCCACAAGTGCTATGTATAGTTCATAGCCTGGCCCTTGCCCTTCTCTTTGTGCTTATCAGAAAAAAATCTGTCCCGCTAGAGTCTGTGTTTGGTATCCTACCCCCCCCATCCCTTTTATTGAGCTCTCTGTTTCCGTATTGAGCCCTGTATTCTAGCTGTACCCTGATGGCGGATCTGATGTTTGCAACTGTGCCCCTGTCCTCCCCAGATGTATATCCCCTCCTGGCCCCTGGAACCCAGCAGATTTTTTTTCCCTTTGTATTTTTGTTTCTCAGTACCTGTTCCCCTCTCAAAAACCCGGAAATTCAGCTTGTATGTTTTTAACATTTGTATCCCTTTATCATTGGGAAAGAAAAGGTGTGACAGTAGTGTGTGAATCCCCTATATCTGCAGCTACATGTTTCCATGTGTAGCATGGTTGCAGAGTGGACTGGCAGTCCATGCGCAGTATCTGTTTTGTTGTGCTATCCGGAAATAGCTTCTAAACATCTGCTGTGCCCAGAGCGTGAGTCCCTTGCTGGAAGCTGTATTCTTGTTATCATCAGTTGTGAGCCTCACCTCCCCCAATTTCTTTCCTTCAATCCTGGAAGCCAATCTGCTCTCTTTTCACAATATCCATGCCCCACTCTCTATATATATACACAGTTTACAAGTCTTTGTATTTTCTTACCTTATGTCCATAGGAAAGGAAGGGTATGATCCAGGGGGGTATATTCCCTGTGTATCATACCACCTACTCTCCCCAGCTTTAATTGAAAATATTATGCATATGCATCCCTTCCTCCCCCCATCCCTGTGTCCTGGGGAGTATGAGAGCATTCCCTGTAAAATGTTTATTTTGATCTCGACATTAGCTCTGGATTTAATTGATGTGATGAGTACTGTTCGCAATTGGGAAGAAGATGTGATCCCCAGCAGTTGATCTTGCTCCTCATGGATGTCCTTTCATGGTGTTGTGTGTGGTTTTCAAACCTGCGGATGTTGCTTATCTGAGGAAAGAATTAAGTCCTGTGGTTGTACCCCATGAGAATCCTGTACACCTTGTATGTGTCGGTCCAATGTTCTGGACTGGGGTTATGGTGTTGGGGGCTCTTAGCTTTTCGAGCCCAAGTATGGCTTGAAAATAGTTCCAGTAATGGCTTGGAGTGCACTATCTTGAGTTTTATCAGGTATGCAGTAACGGGTTTGTTTAGTTACAGGGCATATCCCTGTTACCAGGCACATATGTGTGTTCATGGGTCCTGGTGTGTGCCTGATCATATCCTTGTAATCCTAACACATGGTCTGCCATGATCCTGCCGGTTGTGATGTGAGGGAGCTGTGATATTTTATGAGGTTGACACAGTGCCGACCTCTTGATGGTGCATGGCATGTACACAGAGTTGAAGGTGTACCCTTCTATAGGGTAACTCTGACTGGCGCTGATAGATTGTATGTTCTCTGCCACCCGTGAAATGTTTAGTGGCTGGGTGCTCTGTGAGTTGCTTGCCATGTCAACTAGTGTACCTTGTGTGGGTTTATCCCAGTTGGAACCTGGCATACCGACAGACATTTGTTTTGGGATCGGTTGCTCCTTGCAGAGTCTGGGGAGCCACCAGCCGATAGATGTGGTGGCGTGCAGCTGGCCAATGGGATATCTGGTAAACCATGGTCATTTAATAGCTTATACAGTTCTAGGTGCATCAGTATCTTGTTGTGTGCTGCAGCAGGGGATATTGTAAGGGTTGTTGTGGCTGTTTGGAATTTGATTAAGTTCATCTGTTACTTACTGTGCATTGTTATGTTGTGAGGGGTGGCATAACAGAGCGAGGTGTCCATGGTACTTTAAACTTGAATTACAGTTACATCAGTGTGGAAGCAGCTCTGTACCACTGTGCTCTGAATGTTTAGCCATGCAGTGGTCCCCTGGAAAGCCTCCACTGCATGGACGTTGGTATCCTTTAAAGGTGTGACTATCTGCATGGCCACTTTGATTGATTTGTTGGGCGCTGTCCCAGGGAGAACAAAGATGAGTTTGGTGGGATGGGTGGAGGGACTGAGCAAGAAAGGCAATAAACTTGTTATCCGCCATGTTACCAGGATTGTCTCCATAACAGGACTCTGTGTACCTTTTGGTCTCAGTCATTTAAGTCTATTATATGCTGTCCACACATTTGAGTGATGACCCTCTGATCCTGCTTTTCTCTCTTATGTAATATGCTGTTAATTTTTGATTAAAGGGAAAGGAAGCCCTAGGTGGGGGGACTGGACACAGTGTTCATTTTGTAGAGGCATATCCTGAACTGGTCAAAATTAGTATTAGTGGGGTAGTATTCATAGCAATGGCACTCACCCTTATTGCTGTCATTATTTATTCCTTATGCACTGAGCTGGCAGAAAGTGAAGGTAGCTGCAGGAAGATGTATGACATGGTCTGGGTATTTCTCTGTGGGCAGAATCTGCATTGGGGAACTCATGTGTTCCTGTACTAGTTGTAATTACCAGTCTTGCTGGGTGCAGTATATGCTACAGGACATGGGCTTGATAAAGAGCTTTTTTGATGTCCTGGTAAGCCTTTTGCTTGTCCTATACCGTGGGTGTCACATCACTAAAAATGTGGAAGTGTTTTGCCTTCCACGCTAGGGGACTGTTTTTCCTTGCCTGTGCCATTATATATGCTTTATCATGGAAGTAAAGACAATGGATGATAATGGCTCTCAGTTTTTCATCCTGGGATGACTTCTGGTGAAACGAGCGATAGACTCTTTCTATCACATATGTGGCCCCTTGTTCTGGCTCACCATCGTTGTCCTGCAACAGCTGTTGAACAAACCCCAATAAGTTGGTCCCTTCTGCCCTCTCGGGTATTATAACCAGGACCAGATTCATGCTACGGGCTCTTCCTTCATGGTCCTCAAGTCTGTCTTCCCGTTTGGCCATTTTTTTCTGCAGTTTTATGATTTCTTTGCCCTCATGATTTTGGTGATCTTCTGCCAAGCTGATCCTGCTTTCTGCATTAATCATCTTGTTGAGAGTGCTTCCAGGGTGGGTTTCATGGTTCTAAAATCCGATACCAGTTCACCCAGTGTTAGTTTAACAGTAGTGATTTCTGACAGAAAGCGATTTCGTTTTGCAGAGATGGCATCTGATGAATTTGATTCAGTGGGCGACTCCTGCTTTTGTCTTTTGGAGGGCTTCCCTCGTGGTGGGTATACTGTGATGATAGCGACCGCATGTGGGTGACTGTCATAACGGTGACCCATATGACGGCGCTATCATCATGGGTGACTGTAAGGGACAATGAACATTGTGACAATGAGGTTAGGGTGGGTGACAGGACATGGAGGTATGGTGGAACAGGGATGTGACCCTGTGGTGAGCCTGCTTCTGCCAAGCCAACCATGTGGTGTGGTGGGCAGAGTGGTTGGCTCCAACGGAGCAGGTCCTGGGATCAGGACTGGGGGTGGGTGTTCCTTTTGCGCTTCCCACTGTTGCAGGACTTAGATTTTTGTTTGAACTGGGATGTGCCCCCCTCCCTGACATGCACCCCCCTGGAGTTGAGAATCTTTATTTAGGGGGGTGCAGGGGTGCAGCCCCCCCCCCCACATGCACAATTCCTAGTAGCCTTTTTCTGCATATCGCCGAAAATGTTTTTGGCAATAATGTAGGTCACTATAATAGCGATCACCTTTGTGCAGTTGCTATTATCACATAGAACCCTTGGGGTGAATTGGCTGACAAGTTGTATGCCATTTGCTGTTGTTCTGCTTCATCCATTCCATCTGATTTTTTGTATTTCGTT
Source organism: Neoceratodus forsteri (assembly GCA_016271365.2). Classification (NCBI taxonomy): domain Eukaryota; kingdom Metazoa; phylum Chordata; order Ceratodontiformes; family Ceratodontidae; genus Neoceratodus; species Neoceratodus forsteri. Next base: position 234,468,700 of record CM028131.1, read on the forward strand.
TGTAGGCACTATTCTCTAACGAAAATTAAAACTAGAACCCAGTTTTTCGCTAGTTTGAATTGCTAAAAGCCACATTTTAAAGTTGCAGCTCATGGCACTCTGAAGAACACATCCAATCAGCCAGAGTACATCACATGACTCCTGCAGGCTATGTTTTAAAGAAATATTTCTCTTACTCATATCACTGTATCAAAGAGCTAATGTATTTTTTTCACAGTAAACATTAACCTCTTTCATTGTAAGCAGCAAACGTTTATACTCAGAAACATTAGAACACTCACTTACTTTTAGAATGGAAGACCTGCTGACAATTTTTAGAGTATGGATCTCTTAACATGCAGACAGGGTGAGGAGATGCACCTTTGCTTCTTTGTGATATATCAGGAAGAACCATGACTGATTCGATCAATGGGTATGTGATGACTGTAGCTCACAGTAACACAGCCTCCCTGCTAGAAACACTATAGACAGCTGCTCCCTTTAACTGACCTGGAGAACTCTGACTTGGGAGCTGGAAGGTCTTGTCTGTGTGTACATGCTATGCCTCAGTCACTATGGGGCTGTACATGTCGATGTGCATAAAACCCTTGCAACATGTGCCTAAGCTCACTGTGTCACTTCTTATATTAGGAAGGGTAGTGAGTCTTTAGTTTACCAGTAAAGAATTAGCTTAGGAGACAGAAAGTTGGTCATTTAATGTGCTCCATTGTGCTGGCAGAATATGTCTACCTGGCATATTGACAACTCACATTCACTCTCTGATCTTGGCACTACAGGAAGTAGAACCAGCAGGGAAGGCTTAGTTTGTTAGGATGTTCTCCTCTCAAAGTTGGGGCAGTCTGGAGTGTCACTCTATCAGCAACACCATGGAGGGCTTCTGGTGATGCTGCTGGCAGCATTTGTGTCCTAGTGTTGCCTGGTACCACCAGGAGTATTGCAAGTGATATCCAATGATACCATAGAAACAGAACGTGACAGTAGATAAGGACCAGGTGGCCCATCCAGCCTGCACATTTTTCCCTACCTACATTATTACTGCAGACCATACTTGATCTACTGCTCTTCCTCCATCCCACTTGCTTTTCACTATGCTTACCCTATGCCTGTCTCAAGTATTCTTGAACCCCACCACTGTTTTCACCCTCACCACCACCTGTGCCAGATGGTGGGTGGGGAAAAACACATCTAGGGAAAAAGCCCCACTGGTAACATAGATGATGGACAGCTAAATTCAGCCAATGCCTGACAAATCAGTATAGACGATGGGCAGCCAAATGCAGCCAATGCCTGACAACCCCCCAAAATGTTTGTCTTCTTACACAGAGTTTCCATTGTCTTCCTAAAGTATGCTGCAGCACCTGGCTGGACAAAGGGCTGCTGTTGCTTGGAGAGAGGAATATGTGGGTCAGAGCTGGCATTTGGGCATGTCGCACCCCTAGGTAAACTTGAAAATGACATCTCCTTGGCAAAAGACATTTTAAACATTCCCCAGCCAGTTCAGCCCCAACATGGTTCAGTTCAGTCTAGCATGGACACATTTTTCCTTAGTGTTGGGCAAGTTAATGGAACAGATTTTCTATTGAAGAACAAGAGTTTTTTTTGTAACAAAACATACTGAGTGCCTTACAGTTGTATTGCAGCAATGTGCTGGTCACCGTCTACCTTACACTCAAGGTTAGTTTTCAATTCTCTCTCTCTCTCTCTCTCTCTCCCTCTCTCTCCCCTTCCCCTCTCCTGCTGTCTATTCTCTAAAAACTACAGCTACAAAGACAAACAAATCCTTCATTAGGAAATTTGTTTATGCTGCACTTGCCTCATTTTTGGGGGGCTTTATTGTTTTACAGAAAATACCCATGCCCCATGTGTAGCATACATTATACTTCCATCGTGATCATTAACCTAACTTCACCAGCTTGTTTGTTCCCTCATCCCCAAACACCCGAAGAAATTTACCCTAAATGTGCCTCAGGGCAGAGTTCAGATTACTACCTCAGAAAGCACTGCAGAAAGGGGGAATCATTCATTTGCCAAATAAAATAACCCAAATTGCCACTGCTTGTAGTATGTTACTGGTTACCTTAACCTTTTACTGTATTTAAAATCAAATGTGCGATCATGCCACTGATCGCCACTGGTTTGTTTTGGGTTTGGTAAGTTTATATCTGGCTGAGAAAGGGATATACAGTATTACGAAAGACAGAAACTGAAAAGACCGAGTGTCAGGAGCCCGAGACTGACTTGCCGAAACTCGGAATCCCGACACTTGGTAATCGCCCGCTGTGGAGGTTTTCTTCATGTTTGGGTGCTTCACCCCGCACCTCCATTTATGATTACAAACTCTGCCACGGGCAATTAGCAGTGTCAGGATTATGAGTTTCGGAAAGTCAGTCTTGGGCTCCTGACACTTGGTCTTTTCAGTTTCTGTCTTTCTTAATACTCTGTTCCATCCAACCGGAGTCACAGCTTGGTAAGTTTACCCTCGATTATCTCTGAGGAGTTCTCACTCTTCACCCTCCAGAGTCCCTGGAAGATTCTCTCTCTCTCTCTCTCTCTCTCTCTCTGGATAACAAGGATTTTGTGGTGACCACAGCAGGCCACCAAGGAGAAGAGGCTGGCAATCTATTGAACTCAACTGATGATTGGGCACAAATGGTCATGGACTGGTAGGAGATAGGTTGCTCACTTATGGCCCACTGTAAGCATCTGCTAATGATGGCACCGCACATACATGAAATTGATGCCAAAAATATCCGCTAGTTGCGCATGTGGGACGTCTCACTGTGGCAGTGCTAATGGCAACTATGTGTAGGCATCACCTCCTGGCTTGCAGAAAGAATCTGTCCAATGCAATGCAAGGTTTGTTGGGGTAGGGCTGCTGCCACTGCTGCTGCAGCCATAATAACTATAGGTGACCAGCATGGGTGGGTGGAGTGGCAACTTGGCAAATAAGCAGAACAATTTGGTATGGGTAGGCATTCAAGTCAATGCAGTGGGAATAGCACTGCAGCCAATTTCGATTCCTTCCTGCTGCGAGTGCAACACAACTATCTTTAAACTGTCAGTCACTTGTGTTTGTGTTCTTTTTTACTTTACACATGCTGTGTGCATGCAGTGAGTGTGTCTGTCACTGATTCTGAGTGTGCCTCTTGTCTGTCATTCACAAAGGGTGCTGGAATTACTAAGACCTCAATATCCCCCAAATTTCTGCATATTTACAGCACAAGTGTATCACAATACACCCTAAACCCAGCCCCCCAAAATGGAAAAAAACAAAATACCTGCCACTACATCTTATCAGTGCTCCTTTATAATGCGTGCTCTAGACAACTGCCTAGTTCGTCAATCCTTAAGGTTGACCCTGCTGTGGGTGTGTAGAATGTGAATAGTGACTCTGGACTGGATGATGTTTGGAAGCCCAAGTAAATACTGGGTCCTTGGTCAGTTCCTCCTGAAGGCAAGGCACAGTCGGGGTGTAAACAGATAAATGAAAAAACAAAAGAAAACAAATAGCAGGTGACGACCTACACTGCCTGCTATTTACTGAGGCTGTGAAAGCATAGATACAAAAGCTTGCATTGTAGGACAGCATAGAGGCTTTATTAATGGGCATTTGATGCAGTTTAGTGAGCAAAGGTTAACTTGTCTTGTTTAAAATATCATATGCCTGCTAAGTACGTGTACTTACCTTTGTTTGTTGTGGATTGGAGGCTGGATGGCAAAGTGGATCTAGCAGGTTAAGGAGTCCTTCACCTCTAGGACTCTGGTTCAAATACAGCCCAAGTCATTAGTGGCCAAAAGCCATTATCATCTGATGGCTGGTGGTCCATATGTTAGTTCTCATTCCATTCCATTTCCTAGTCGACAGGTGTCCACATCACAAAACCACCAACACAAATGGCACTAATTGTCACCATTGTTGGCAGTCTTACATGAGAAGTCAAGGACTGAATAGGTATGGAGTCAGATCTACTGGGATGGATTTTCAAAGCACATGATGCAAGCTCAGATTCCAGGTTTGGGTGCAGCTTGCATTATGCAAATGCACCAAAGCAATTGTGTGCAACTGCAGCCCCGGCACCGTATCCTAGTGGGTTACCCCCCCTTGCTAACTGTCTCTGATACCCAGCAAGGGGCCTGGGTCCTGGTACGCTTACTATTGGGGGTTCGTTCCCAGAAGAAATTAAAATAGTGCAGTGCCTTCACCCAGAGTAGAGTATCAGTGGGCCAGATATCCACTTGGCAAAGCCCCCTAGGATGCTGTGCCTATCCACCTCCCCTACCAACCACACTGCACACTGTGTCCCCCAGTACCTTGTCCCACTATAAACCATACAATTCAATAATGAGCACAAGCAATGAAGTTCACCACCACAGTAATAATAATAAAACTTTATTTATACTGCACCTTTCTCAGAGTCAAGGCACCTTACAATATTAACAAATATAATAAATAAATATAAAATAACAATAATCTGAGCTCCAAAAACAAACAATAATTAGTTAAAATAGTAGAGTCAAACAACAAATTCACAGCTTTGTTTGGGGGTAAGGAATAAGGAAAGGGATACCATGATACCATGCTCTAGCCGTAGCTGTGAAGGCAAAAGAAAGGGTTAGAATAATATGCAATATGAACATATGGGCCCGCAGATCAACCCTTCCCCACTGGTACCAGTGCCCCCTGAATTGTCTCTGGGGTACCCACTAGTTGCAGGCCTGTTCGGTGCCATGGGGGGCCCTGAAATGATGAAACTTGAATCTTTGAACAGAACAAACACAATTTCCCCCTTGACCCTTCCCAGGAACCAGGTCCTGAGTACTCACAGTTAGTTGAACTGTGCACCAAGGGAATGTGGAGCTCCCGAATCTTAGTGCAGTAACACAGAAACAGGCCTGTCAGGATCCCCCCACCCAGATGGAACTTGCTCAAGCATCTTGCAGCTGGTCACCTTGATTTCTTGAGTTCTGGCTACTTGTCACCTTCAGCTGCTTCTTGCCCGGTGCAGAGCACTCTGGCAGGACAACACCAGCCACAGAAGGCCCAGACCTGGGAGTGGCTCCACAGCCTGACCCTCTGATCAGAGCACCTTAGCACTCGGGTGCAAGACCCGTGACCTCCTGAGACAGTGAGTCCCACTTGAGAGGGATCAGTGAGTTCCCCTCCCTGGCTCTGGATGAGGACTCCCAAACAGTGGAGGTCCTCCTGCAGTCCCCGCACTGAGCTCTCAACAAGTAACATCTATAGGCGTCACTCCACTGAAGTCCAATGCCAATTTGAGTGGGTGCTAGCCTCCGATTCAGTCAGTGTCAGTGCAATTCAACAGAGGGGGATTCAGCAACAACAGGCCCCTGCAACCAGTCTACACTTTCAGCTTAACAGTGTCCAACTCTTTTACTCGGCTGCAGTAAGTCCGCCAGTCTCAGCCACTTTATCCAGTTCACTCAGGACACACACACACTTCCTGGCTAGCACCCCATGACCTGAGATATTCTGCCTCTGTCAAGGAAATGCAGTTGCAGTCCACACAAGCAACTGACCTCTCAGCAACAACTGTAAAAACTCAGATAATCTGCTCAGTCTTTTCAGTTAGCTCAAGTTCCCAGTGCAGGGTAGCTGCCACTTTTAGTTTCTCCCAACACTCATTCAGCAGCTTTTCAGTACCTGGAAAAACAGGGTCTCAGTTCAGTCTCTGTTTCCCCTTCGCAATCCAGTTCTGCTTCCAGCACCTGGGGAGTCCTTCAGCAATCACACACTTTGGATTTGGGCCTGGATAAGCCCTGAAGTCCACAGTCTGCTCTCACACCACAGTCCTGGCTCATACAGAGCCTAACAACAGACAGAAGAAATCCCAGTAAGTCCTCACCGTATCAGCCGAAATCCCAGTGTTCTGATTGGCTGTTGAAGCCTTTCAATAATTGATATCCAAAGTGATCAATATTCCCTGCTCCTTTATTGAGGCATGATCTGGGCACCAGAATTAGTCCCCTCCTTTTCCCAGGAGTCCCTCTGTGTTCAGTTTGGGCACCTAGATCAGTGATTGGCTATAAGAAATGGGTTAAATGTCACCAAACATGTCAGATCCCATACAATCCATGGAGTCCCAATCAGTTTTATGCAGTCTCTCCCCTTCCAACATCTGTTGCAGCCCAATGCATAATACTATTATCTCCAGTTCCCCACCAGAATGTAGCCCTGACTATCCTCTGTTAAATGAGTCCACTTGCAGGGCTGTAGCCCCAACAATTTGGCTAATGCTGCCGCCGAAACACAGTCCCCCCCAGGCGATGGGCAGTGACTCACTAATATGTATGGAGCTGCTCATTAATATGTATGAACCCCCGAGTGGCCTCGTTGTGTAAATTCCCCTTGTGCCACACCCCCGGGCTTCTGCCTGACTCTCTAGGGGTCCCAGGTCCTCAAAGACATTGGGAGGGGCACCCAGACCACTGACAACCTCCCAGCTCCTGGATCACGGAGGCGGTCGCAACTTCAAAGCACCTCATGCGCTTTAGCAAGTGTCGGCCGAAACACCATGCCAGTCGCTCGCAACCAGCAGATTATGCCCCAGAGGGGCAGAAGCAAGCCACTGGCAAGGAGACCAAATGTGGGGGAAGGACCAAAACACCAGCAAAACTGGGGACAATAGTGCAAATCCAGGTAAGCCCCAGAGGGAAGTTACACAATGTTCAAATGTTTTGATGCATTTGTGACACCTTCCTCACTTGACAACGCAAAAATGACATATCATTACATGTGATGCATGCATCATTTTCAGCACACAGATCATCGCACTTGCAATATAGAGTTAGAGTTTTTGCATCTTAACAGATGAACATAAGAAGTAGCCAGCAGAAGAAGACCACCTGGTCTATCATGTCTGCTTGATATATATTGGGGTTTTGTATTTTACCCCTACACCAGTGTCGGTGCCCCCCCCCCCTTCTCTTTGCCTGTGTTCCATGACTTCCTTCTGTGTTTATTCCAGGCTCTTTTGAATGTTCCCACTGACTTGGTTGCCACGACCTCCTCCAGCAGCTCATTCCAGGCCGATACCACCCTTTCTGTGAAAAAATGTTTCTTCACATCCTTCCTATATCTTCCCTCCACTAGCTTCAGGCTGTGTCTTCTGGTGGTAGTATTTTCTCTCTTGTTGAAGAGACCCTCGCACTTTACTTTGTTCATTCCCATCAGGTACTTGAAGGTCTCTATCATATCCTCCTCTGCTTCCTCTCCTCCAATGAGTACATCCTCAGGGGTCCCAGCCTCTCTTCTGTCCTGCTGTTCTCCGATCATTTTAGTCACCCTCCTCTGTACCCCTTCCAGCAATTTAACATCTTTTTTTAGGTATGGGTGCCAATACCTCACTCCATACTCCAAGTGAGACCTCATCAGAGATCTATACAACAGCAGAATAACCTCGCTGTGCCTGCTACTGAACCCCCTTGCGATGCATCCCAGCATCCTGTTGGCCTTTGCCACTGCCTTTTTGCATTGCGCGGACTGCTTCAGGTCACTAGCAATTACTACCCCCAGGTCTTTTTCTTCTTCTGACTTGGCTATCTGTACTTTTCCTATGTACTACTCTGCTCTTGGGTTTCTTGCCCCGATGTGCATCATCTTGCACTTTTTGGCATTAAATCCAACTGCCACATCTCCGACTACTTCTCCAGTCTGGCTAGGTCCTCCCTTAACTCTTTTATCCCCTCCTGGGTGTCCACCCTCCTACAGAGCTTGGTGTCATCAGCAAATAGTCACATCTTGCCCTAAATGCCCTCTCCAACATCATTTATAAATATATTAAACAATACTGGGCCCACAATTGACCCCTGTGGAACCTTGCTGGTGACCTCTTTTATACTAGAGGCTACCCCCCCACCACCCTTTGTGTCCTTCCCCCAGCCAGTTTTTAACCCATCTAACTAATTTCTCTCCCACCCCTAGCTCCCTCAGTTTTATCAGCCTTTTGTGTGGCATGGAATCGAAGGCTTTACTAAAGTCCAGATAAATGATGTCTACTGCCAGACCCTTGTCCACTGTCTTCGTGACATAGTCAAAGAACTCAACTAAATTCATTTGACTGGAGCTGCCAGTCACAGACCCATGCTGCTTACCATTTTGCAGACCATTCTTCTCCATGTACCTCACCAGTCTCTCCTTCAGTATGTCTCCATAAGTTTGCATACTATCGAGGTCAGGCTGATCGGCCTGTAGTTGCCCGAGTCCTCCTTGGGACCACTTTTGTGGAGTGGCACTATTTTTGCTTTTCTCCATTCCTCTGACAATACTCCTGAATTCAGGGAACTGTTAAATAGATTGGTCATCCGACCTGCCAGCTCCTTGGCCAGCTCCCTGAGTATTCTGGGGTGCACTTCATCCGGCCCTGGGGATTTATCCACTTTCAGTGCCCTCAGTCCCTCCCTAACTCTTTCTATCCCAATTATCCCGACTGTGTCTGCCCTGGTTCCCTCCTTTCTTATCCCCGCCTGTGGCTTTGGTCCATCCTTTTCTTTCATAAAGTCAGAGCAGGAGTATTCATTTAATACTTCTGCTTTTGCCCTGTCTTCTACTATCCATTATACAGTAGCAAGAAAGAAAGGCTGACTCTGATTGGTCAGACTGGTACTGGACCTGTGATGTTATCCCAGTACAACATCATGGGTCTAGTCACAGCACACAAGAGACCGCATCAAATTAAAAAAAAAAAATCCTGAATCACTCCACGACAACGATTGACTACTCCACTACCCTCCTCGCTAACACCACGATTAGCTTTACTTCCTGGTCTGCCCCTAAAGAAATCACATTAGAGAACACCGTCACACTGACAACACGGTCTTTCAGTGAAGGCTGACAGAAATGCTACTGCTAAGTTATGTGAAAGAAAAAAGAAACACTGCCTCGCGATCCCTCTCCTTTTCGACCACAGCGAGTGAGCAAGCGCCTATTTTAAACACTCACCGCATGGCCGTTTCATAACGCTCGCTCAGTCCTCAAGCAGGTTTTCTCAGTCCTCAAGCAGGTTTTCTCTCTATTTCTATTGTTTTGCAAAACACAGTGACTCCTCTCACTTCACACTTGACATGTCAGTAAGTGAACGACCCGACCGAGCGACTGAATGACCAGACCGAGCAAGAGCGTCTTTCACTGCACAGCTCTTGTCATACTGCTCATTCGGTCGTCTTCAATTAAATTTCTTGTTCTTTTTTTTTTTTAAACACCACCACAGTGTCAAAACAATGAAACCATCCTTATCGCCTTCCTACCTCCATCCCCATGGCAGAGGGCAATGCACTTGTAAATGGAGTACAGCCTCAATCTCCAATGCCAAATAAACACCGTCAGGAAACACAAAGACAGGCAAAAAAGAAAATAAAAAACATTAGAAAACAGTAGAAGAAGCACTGAAAAACATTCCTAGCATCAACAGAGAAGACCCCCATAAAAAAACCAGCAGCTCCACCTACTGGCTGAAACAATCAGCACTATTTTTTTATAAAGTATTCCTACCTACATAAAAAAATGTCAAAAATAAAACTTTAAATGTACTTCTTCATCTTTATTTTTTTGTTAGTTTTACACATGAGCCATTGTATAATAGCAATAATGCACTCCAGGGTGTGTGTTGTGCTGGGATAACGTCACTTCTGGGGTGATTAGTCGCACTCGGCCTGCGGCCTCGTGCCTAATCACCCCAGGCGTGACTTTATCCCCGCACAACACACACTCTGTCATGCATTATTGCTTAATTCATCCCCTTTCTTAAGTCTGACAATGGCATCTTTCTTGTCCCTTTTTCTTTTATGTAGTTAAAGAAGGCCTTTTCTCCCCTCTTTATCCCTTCCGCTATCTGGAGTTCTTTCTGTGCCCTGGCCTTCAGTACCTCCTTTTTTTGCTAGTTTGGCCAGCCTTTGGAACTCCTCTTCATCCTCTACCCTGGCAGTTCTTCTGCTTTTCCTGTAGGCTGCCCTCTTTTCCCTTATTGTTCTAGTAGCATCCCTACTGAACCAGCTAGGACATCTTGTCCCCTTCTTCTTCCCTCTAGTTTTTATGCAGCTGTCAGTAGTGTTCTGAATGGCTCCCTTTATGGTTTTCCATAGAGTTTCCACCTCCATCCCCTCATTTATACTCCCTAGTTGCTCCCTAATCATTTCCCTCATTTTGTTGAAGTTCGTTGTCCTGAAGTCCTATGCCCTAGTCTGTGTCGGGATATCTTCCTTTCCTATATCTATCTTGACCCACACTGAGCTGTAGTCACTTCCTACCAGGGGTTCTCTGATATCAATTTCCCGAACGTGCTTCCCATTAGTAAGCACTTGATCCAGGGTTGCCTCTCCCCTTGTTGGACCCTTCACCAATTGTGTCATGAAGCCTTCCTGTATTGCATCAAGGATCACTTGACTTCTGGCACAGGTCATGGCGGGAGTGTCCCAGTCTATTTTGGGCAGGTTAAAGCCCCCTGTTACTACTACCACCCCCCCTTCCCGCTATGTCTGTCAGCTGTGAACACAGCACCCTGTCCATCTCTTTGCCCTGGTTAGACGCCCTATATATTGGCACTGGGTCAGAGTAGCACCGACCACAATGCTGTGGGCAACAATAGTGCGGCAATAATGCCGTTAGTTTTATTTTTCTGGGGCCTCGCCCCTCACCGGACTGAAGGATTCTCACTCGGGGAGGCGATCACAGGGAAAGTTAAAATATGTGGGGCCATGGAATACTGTTTCCAAGGCCCCATATCAACGAAACAATGTCCCAAGTGCACAAAAATGTTGGAGACCAGGACTAGAACCCTAGTCTCCACTGCCGCTGCCCGAGCTGCTCTATGCCGTAGCCCTCCATGCCATGGGAGCAGCTTGGCCAGCCTGCTGGCACCATGGACAGTGACCTGGGGAGTGCTTACTGAAAGCACTGTAGATTCCCTCTCGCTGTCCGTGCTAGCGCTACATGAACTAGCGTTCTAGACTGGCACTATTTGTGTAGCGCTATTCTAACTGGGTACCCTATATACCACCCCTAACCTTATCTTCCTATCCCTGTTGCTCTGAAGCTGCAGCCATAGTACTTCACTGTTCTCCTTTTCCATTTCCTCCTCCCTTGCGCACACTATCGCCTCCCTGATGTATGCTGCAACACCCCCCTTTTCCTGTCCCCCTGTCCCATCTGTGAAGCTTATACCGTAGGATTGAGAGGTCCCAATTGTGATGGGCTGTGGCCCAGGTTTTGATAATGGCGGCTATGTCCACCTTACCTTCCATTAAGAGGACGTGTAAGTCTGCCACCTTGTTCCCTGTGCTGCTTGCATTCAGTGATACCACTGTCCACCTTGTCCCTGAATTCAGTACCCATTTTTTTTCTGTTTCTCTGGATTATCTATGTCTGTCCCCGCTATTAGGTTTCTTACCTGTTTCCCCACCCTCCTGCCATTCTTACCATCATGGGAGGCTTTTTACCCTTTCTGTCTCCCATAGCAGTTTAAGCCAGTTCTTACATACTAACACACTAAAGCCAGCAGAATAGGCCCACGTCTCTAGAGTCTGATCGATTTCTGCACCCGACTGAGGGCCGATTTTGGTGTCCTCCCCCCCTTGGATTATATTGTCCCCAGTTCCAGATGTTCCACCTGTATTGGGCATGGTCAGATTTACCCTCCCCCTATACTTGTCCCATCCCCTCTTAAACCCATCCACAGTCTCCACCTCTACCAGCTCTCTGGGCAGTGCATACCATGGTTCCACCACCCGTTCAGTGAAATAACATCTCCTCCTCTCCCCTCTGAGCCTGCCCCCTTCCAGCTTACTCCCATGACCTCTCGTTGCCCCACCCTCCTTCCTATGGAACACCCTGACTGAGCCTCCCTTATTGATCCCTTTCATGTACTTAAAGACCTCTATCATGTCCGTCCTGTCCCTCCTCTTCTCCAGGGTGTACATGTCGAGCTCCTTGAGCCTCTCCTCATAGATCCTCTCCCCCAGGCCCCAGATCATTTTGGTTGCCCACCTTTGGACCCTCTCTAGGAATGTGGTCTCCAAAACTGCACACAATACTCGAGGTGTAGCCTAACCAAGCAGTTGTACAGTGGAAGGATCACTTCCGCCTTTCTGGAGGTAATCCCCCTGGTGATGCATCCCAGCATCCTATGTGCCCTAGCCGCTGCCCTCCTACAGGTCTCTGAATTGTTCATTTTGACATCTACCACTACTCTCAGGTCCCTCTCACCCTCCGTGACTTGAATTATGTCTCCTCCCAGGGTATACCCCTGGCCTGGATTTCTGACTCCCAGGTGCAGAATCTTGCACTTCACCACATTCAGTTTTAGTTTCCATTTTCCCGACCACCTTTCCAGAGCCTCCAGGTCCTCCTGTAAGGCCACCCTCCCCTCCCCTCCTCCTCCTCATCCACCACTGCACCCAGCTTTGAGTCATCTGCAAAGAGACTCATCTCACTCCTGATCCCCTTCCTGATTCTGAGACATAGGCATTGAACAGGAGTGGCCCCAGCACTGACCCCTGGGGAACCTCACTAGTAACCCACCTTGGGGATAAGGCTAACCCTCTTCCATGTATTCCCCCAGCTTATCCTTTAGTGTTGTTTTTTTTTCCCTTCCCAGTTAAGGTGTAGTCTGTCATAGCTGTATAGCCCCTTGTTTGACCATTCTTCTCTCCCTTTCCCTATAAAGCCGTATCCCCATCTCTGTACCAACCTGCCAGCCATTCACTGAATTCAGTGATTCTCCTTTTTCTGGCTGTACTAGCCCTGGGTACTGAGATTATTTCAGAAAAAGCCAACGTGTTTACTGACTCCCCACATGACCTAGCTATGTCCCTGAACCTCTCCTGAACTACCTCCACTGCTTACCCAGCTAAGTCATTGGTACCAATGTGTAACACCAGGTCAGGTTTACCCCTACCTCACATAACAGCTCCTTGACACTGAGTGGTATTCTCTTTGCCTCCATCCCTGGTCTGCTAGCTACTATTGTCCTATTGTGTGGGTCCTCCTTTCATCCCCATTTTATACCTTTAATGATTAAGTCTCCAAAGACTATTATTTTTGTGTTCTTTGAGTGTCCATTCCCCTGCTACCTTGTCCTCCAACTCGATGATCCTACCTCCTGCCTTTATTTCATCCTGTTCTTTCCACTCAGTTGTTGTGCTCGTTTGAGTACCCCCCGTACCTGTATCCTTACCCCCTTGTAGTCCCTCCCCCTCAGTATTCCTTTCTTCTACTGCACCTTCTACCCCCTTGCTGGTAGGTAGACCTTTGCATTACAGTCCTTTCTCCTCCCATATTGTCTTCCCTGCACACTCGCTGTCTCTCTCTCCCCTTCAACCATGGTTTCTGCCTCCTGCTTGATCCCAGGAGCTGAATGTTCATTCTCCCCTCCCTCATTATCTCCTCTGTAGCTTCCTTTGTTTTTTCCTGCACCTTGTTTCCCCTTCAGCACTTCATATCCATTGGAAATATGTACTAGGAGTGGAGAGCTATTTTGTGCTTCCCTTATTCTTTTTAAGTTAACTTTACTCTGTCCCCTCCTTCCTGCCATCTGCCACTCATCTCCCCGATTCTATTATTTTCAGGAACTATGCCTTGCTGGTTTCTTCTTTGTCCCTGTGTATCATCTTGTCCTTCTTCCCTGCACCTCATTATGCTGTTTCATTCTACCTCAAATCCCTCCTGTGCAGTCCTATGACAATCCTGTCTCCTTGCACCTAGCATACCCTCTAGTATCCCATTAAGCCATCTTATTTCATTCTTTAAAATGTCATAACTCCTGCACACCTGGCATCCTCCTAACCTCCATAGTGTTTCCATGAACATTGCAGCTCCATGTGTGTTGTTACATCCTACTATCCTATCCCTGTTGCCTTGCTTAGATAGCCAGTCCCCTTCTACTCCACCATATAGTTCCCAATTTCTGTTTTTATACCCCCACACGTTGTCCTTGTTCCTACCACAATTCAAGTTAGACTTCCTGAAAAGCCCTGTTTTCTTGTATGCCACTCCAATATCTTGTTTTCTTGTCCTTCAATCCAATACCCTGCAATCCTGTGATAAGCCATTTTTAGGCCAGCAGATTTACCTTCAAATTATTACACCTTAATACTCCACACTGTTTTATCCCTTAGTTTTATAGACAACACTAAATTCCTAAACTCCCTATCTTCTATGCAGTTTAGACAGTACTAAATTCCTAAAAGTATTATGTAAGCCTGTGCAGAAAAATTACTATTCCATGTTTAGACATTTCTAAATTCCTGAAAATATTATGCAAGTCTATACAGAAAAATACTACTCCACGTACCCCCTGTGCTACATTCCCCTCCCCCAGGAGGCATGAATATTTTGCTTGCCCTTTTACACACCTCTTAGTATCCCCCTATTTCCACCTTTACCATCCTAAACTTCCTCATTCACTCTTGCATTTTATCCCATATACAGTAATTTACTTTTTGAATTGAATGTACTTCACTTTCCCTTGCATGTACATATTTTGTCCTCTCAAGGCAGTTCTCCTTTAAGATATTATTTCCTGGTGCTCCACACCCTTATCTGAGCTACTCAATCCTCTATGTACTTTAGGGCATTTAAAAAGTAGCGGGGGAGGGGGTGGGACAGTGGGAATTTTTCTTGCAGCAACGGCCACTAGTGATCCTGTGTGGCTATGGCACAGTCTAACATTTATCTCACAAATGATGCAAGTGCATAAGAATCATGATGTGATGTTCTAAAAATCCAGCTCACCATCTCAACAATGGGGTGGTTCCTGTACAGTATGTCGGGGTTGAGGCACATTGTTGGGGCATGTAAGGGAAGCTTGCACTGAGCTCGCTAGTGCTGTTCCTGTTCTGGGAATAAACAGAGGGCTTCTGTTTGTAACGCTGTAAATCTAACAACTTTTACAAGCACTTACATTCTCTTGAAAATGTCTTTTTTTTAAATTAAAACAAAAATTAAACAAATTAAAACAAAAATGACTGTCTGTTGTTAGCATCCTTTGGAACTTATAATTTGCTGCTGTAAACAGGACACCACAGAAAACAGGGTGTTACACCTCATTTGGGCATATCTAGTATGAATACTTTTAACTAACTAACTTTTATTTACTGCTTTGACTATAAAAGTGGATGATGTATATGGAGCTCCAACTCCTCTTCCTATTTTTTCATCCACTCCTTTTCTATTTCTGTAACAGAATAAGTAAGGTAGGTAAGGTAACCTTTATTTATATGACACCCAATGCCAGGGTCTCTGGGCACCTTACAGAGGTCAGAAACAGGCAGGGTAAATAACAACATGTAAATTAAAGCTGTAAAGGGTTATACAAATAAAAGTTAATATTCAAGCATAAATAAACACTTAAAAACAGCTGCAATTAATCTGAGAATGCCTGTTGAAAAAGTAACTTTTCAGACCCCTCTTGAATGCCTCCACTGACATGGTCTCCCTTACAGAGCTGGGAAGTGAGTTTCAGAGGGCCAGGCTGGCCACCTCGAACATTCGGTCACCTAAGGTTTTCAGCCTGGCTCTCAGAACTGCAAGGAGACCCCTGGTGGAGGAGAAGAAGGAGCGGACCAGAATGGCAGGTGTAGGGAGATCAGTCAGGTAATCAGGGTCCAAGCCATATCGGGCCTTACAGGTGAGCAAGCCCACCATGAAGATGATGCTCCATCTGACAGGCAGCCAGTGCAGATCCCGCAGGACTTGGGTCACATGACATGACCTAGGTAGACCCGTCAGTAACCTGGCTGCTGCGTTCTGCACCTGTTGCAGCCGCCAGAGGCTCCCTCCACTGATCCCGAAGTACAGAGCATTACAGTAGTCTAACCTGGATGAAACAAATGCATGCACTAGTGATGGCAGGTCCTCAGGTGAAACTAGGGGTTTAGTCCGGGTGACATTCCTTAAGTGGTAAAAAACACTTTGGACAACAGATGACACTTGTGCATCAAGTGTTAACCTGTCATCCAGGAAGACACACAGATTTATCACCTTAGAGGAAGCCATAAATGGGGTAGTTTCCAGGACCAGTCCTGTTGCCACCCTGGAGGCACTCCTATCATGCCCGCAATCAAGCTGAATCACCAAGACCTCCATTATGTCGGGATTTAGCCTCAACCAGTTGGAGGACATCCAGTCCCGGATCTCAGTCATGCAGTTGTTTAGCAATTCCATGGTGTCATTTGTTCCACAGAAACATAGAATTTGGTGGCAGATAAGGACCACTTGGCTCACCTAGTCTGTCCATTTCCCTACCTATTGGATAAGCTGCGGATCCTAGTTAACCAACAGCCTACTACCTCTTGCCCCCCAGTAGAATTGCCATATGTCTGTCCCATGTATTCTTGAATTCCCCCACTGTTTTTGACTCCACGACCTCCTCAGGGAGGCTGTTCCATGCATCCACATCCCTGTCCATGAAAAAATACTTCCTCACATTACCTCTGAGCCTCCCCCCTCTATCTTCAAATTGTGTCCCCTTGTTCTAGCACATCTCTTTTTCTGAAAGATGCTACCCTCTTGGACTTTGTTGATTCCCTTGAGGTACTTGAAAGTTTCTATCATGTCCCTCCTCTCCCTCCATTCTTCAAGGGTATGCATATTAAGCTCCTTTGGTCCAGTCCAGGGGCAAAGGATATACACAGCTGGGAGTCATCTGCATAGCATTGAAAAGCTAGGTTGTAACGTCTGATGAGCTCTCCTAGGGATAGCATGTACACTGCGAACAACATCGGTGACAGGATGAAACCTTGAGGAACTCCACATGCAGGAGCTTCAGAGAGGAGGACAAATTCCCCATCACCACCCATTGCTTCCTGCCCAAGAGATAGGACTCAAACCAGCTGATGACCGTACCGGTGAGTCCACAATACAAGTGAATAAACCCTCACAGTTATGAGCCTACATGCTAAGTGTTAACCAGGCAAGGTTTCTCTTCTTATAAAGGAGGCAGAGACAGTATTTCATGTCTCCATTTTAGGATGTCCATGTGTCAGTTTTAGGATGTCCATGCCTGCTATATACTGCAAACTATACAGCAAGGGATTCAAGTTGAAATATATAGTATGTATAATACTTAGCATTTTTCAGCTGAAGAAGGTGTTGGTTAGACTTGTGAGGCTGTTGGCTGCTGTTTGACAGTAACGATGAGCCTAATTTAGTGATGCATTACTCTAGCTCTTTAAGTGTATCCTAAACTATGGAAGGAAATTATACATTATAAATAGTCTTAAAGGCAGACATCTGCCATGCTTTTGTTTCTGTTTTGAAAAGTGCATAATGTACTGTGATGTAGGGTTTTAAAGAAAAAGCATTAGGAGATGATTGCTTCTTTGTGTCAGAGGTTTAAACTGTTTGCATTTAACAGCACATTTTAACCTTTCCAGAAAGGGATTCTGACTCCTAATCCTAGTCACAGCAAAGCTGACCTTCATCCTAATGGAAGAGGCTTTTTCTAGACAAGGTGGTCTCACAACATACTCATAGCAGGACATCTCTGATATGTTTTTTTATTTATTTTCAAACATTTTTGTGGTGAGTTTTAGTGCTCATAAAAGATGCCAGATTCACAGCACTGGCGAATGAAGCCCTCTGTTTATTCACATGACAAGAACAGCACAGGCAATTACAGTATAAGCGGCCTCGTGCTGCCCTGCTAATGTGGTAATCCCAGTCATGGAGGGATCACCATGTAGGTTGTTCAGACTCCATGCCCATTCAGTTCTTGTTCAATTAGTGTCAGTTGTATTGGTAGCTATGTGATGTGGACACCCGTCCTCTAGGAGCTGGACTGAGACTGCCACAACTCATTTCTCATAATTGTGATCATGGCTCAGTAGGTTGTATCTGGGGCCAGTAGATCAGCAGGTTGTGAGTTCTGTTCCCCCACAAGGAACTTGGGCAAATACCCAGTACTGACACTCATACTGCAGTAGTGAAGTATGCTCTGTTGTGGTGCTGTCCTTCAGACTAGACATTAAACCTCTAGTGACACTCCAGGTGAAGGTTAAACATTCCATGGGATTTATAATAAGAGTCGGAGTTTTCCCCACAGTCCTAGCAAACATTCCCCATCAAAACACAGGTCCATGTAACCCAACCCCCAAGATACCTAGAAATTAGCTATCACAGCTCAGTGTGCTTTCTTCAACAAAAATTACAAGTATGTAAAATCAATCAATCAATACATAGGGTACTGAACAGCCATCAAATGGTAATGACTTGGTAGCTACTGACCTGAGCTCGATTTGAACCAGTGGCATAGTGGTAAAAGGCTGCTTACCCTGCCACCAATCCACCGAATCATCCAGTCCCCTAGACACCCCTAATACTTTCATCAGTTCATTGCTGCTCAGACAATGGGACATGCTTTATTCTAGGTGCCAATTCTACCACCACCACCACTACACTTGATTTCTATATTCCTCAAAAGAGGCCGGATTAATGTGGTTACAAAGTTCGCTTTAGGTTAGTGGTTTGGATCTGGGTCAAGATAGTAGTATCCAAAGCTCACTCTCATCTAATGAACACTGGGAGCATTTAGACATAGAAACATAGAATTTGACAGCAGATAAGGACCGCTTGGCCCGCCCAGTCTGCCCATTTCCCTACCTACTGGATAAGCTGCAGATCCTAGTTAACCAGCAGCCTACTTCTTCCTACCCCCACCCCCTAGAATGACCTTATGACTGTCCCATGCATGCTTGAATTCCACCACTGATTTTGACTCCACAACCTCCTCCGGAAGGCCGTTCCATGCATCCACAACCCTCTCTGTGAAAAAATACTTCCTTAAATTACCTCTGAGCTGCCCCCATCTTCAAATTGTGCCCTCTTGTTCTTGCACACCTCTTTTGAAAGATGCTACCCTCTTGGACTTTGTTGATTCTTTGAGGTACTTGAACGCTTCTATCATGTCCCCTCTCCTCCTTTCCTGAGGCTATACATATTAAGCTCCTTTTTGTCTCTCTTCATATGTCTTCCGGTGCAGACCCTGCACCATTTTAGTTGCCTTCCTCTGGACAGCTTCCATCCTGTCTATGTCTTTGCAGAGATTGGGTCTCCAGAACTGCACGCAATACTCCAGATGGGGTCTCACCAGCTGTCTGTACAGAGGGATAACAACTTCCTGTTTTCTACTGGTGATGCCTCTCCCTATGCATCCCAGTATCCTCCCAGCCCTCCTTGCTGCCCTCTCACATTGCTTGCCCACCTTTAGTTCATCTGATATGACTACCCCCAGGTCACTTTCCATTTTTGTTGTTGTTAGTATCTCATCCCCATTGTGTACTCTTCCCCTGGGTTTTTGTTTCCCAGGTGCATTACCTTGCACTTCTTAGCATTGAATCTAAGCTGCCATACATTTGACCATTCCTCTAACCTTGCCAAGTCCTTCCCAACCTTTCCACCCCACCCTGTGCATCAACTCTGTTGCAGATCTTTGTGTCATCTGCAAAGAGACATACTTTTCCTTCCAGTCCCTCTGCAATGTCGCTTATAAAGACATTGAAGCGGACCGGTCCTAATACTGAACCCTGCAGTACCCCACTAGTAACCATCCTTTCTTCTGAGTGGACTCCATTTACTATTACTCTCTGTGTCCTATTCTCCAGCCAATTCTTTACCCAGGCTGTTATCTTGCGACCCACTCCCAGGCTGGCTAACTTGTATATTAATCTTTTGTGTGGGACTGTGTCAAATGCCTTGCTAAAGTCTAGGTAGGCCATGTCCACAGTCCCTCCCTGATCTGCTACTTTGGTCACCCAGTCAAAGAAATCTATCAGATTCGTCTGGCATGACCTTCCCGCTGTGAATCCATGCTGCCTAGGGTCCTGTGCCCCTCTGGCCTCTAGATACTCAACAATTCTGGTTCAGTTTGCAGTTTGCAGGTGTCCATATCACAGAAAAGTGTCCCAGTTGGCAGTGTCTGGAACCCTTATAAGCAGTCTAAGATGAGATGCCCAGGACTGAATGGGCATGGCCTTTGCATTAGCCTTCCTTCCACAAGAGGTGGTCTTCCCAATGGATGTTTGGTGGCCTGAAGCACTTGACAAAGAGACCTGTGTAGCTCCAAAAAGTCTTGTATTGTTTTCATCATTTAAAGGGAAACATTCATGTACAGTGGCTGACATTGTTTGAAAGCCCATGAAAAGCTCTTTCAAATTAGATATTGGGCTCACCCATAACTGGAAGTACTCCAGAGATACTGATGATTGAGGCTGTTCAATATTAGTACTAGAGTGCAACCATTTTAAACCCTTGTGATGTCATTGATGAACAAGCTGTGCTTGACTCAATGTAGTTAGACACAGCTTGTTTCCTCAATAAAATATACATGTTGAACAGACTCTGCCATCCATATCTCTGGAGTGCTTCCCACTACAGATGAATCCAATAACTCTTCTGAAAGATCTCTTCATGGGCTTTCAAACTGTGATGGCCACTAGGCATGAATGTGTCCATTTAAATCAAGTGACTATTGAGCCAATACAATCCAGGCAGTGTGATCTAGTGATTAGAGGCTAGACTGGGTAACCAATAGACCCAGGTCCAAATCCCGTCGAAGCCACTTACTTACATGGCGAACCTGAGCAAATCACTTAACCTCTCTGTACAGTATGTCATTCCACCCAGCTGTAAAAATTGCTAAAATTGATACCTTACTGAAAATGGGAATTTGCAGCTCAAATGGACAATCCTGTGTGAATAAGTTGTAATAAAAATGCATTGTTTTTTGTCTGGCTGGATATGTGAAATGAATTGGGACAGTTTCTCTCCAGCTCCTTTGACAGGTGTCACTCTCACAAAGAAACTCTGCCACATCTTCCTTGTTGGCAGTCTTGCATGAGAGGGCAAATAAGTCTTTTGTGGGACAAGTCTTACGAACAATGTTATAAAAACTGAGGATTTTTTTGTAATTCATTTGTGAGCTGTGCAGCATAAACGTCACCTCCTGTCATATGGGTGCCACAATATTTTTTTTGATATAGGAGAGGCTAATCTGCCTTTTTTATGCCTCCATTTACGTATAGAAATTTAAAAAAATCTATGCCACTGCCATGTTTTCATATGATGTACAGTTTTTATGTATATTAGCATGGCTCAGTCTTGCAGCTTTGCCTTCAAATTAGAACAGTCCTAAATCGTAAACAAATCCCAGCAGTTACAAGCTTCCCAAGTTGCCTTCTGATAACATAGATGTGATGTTAGAGTGTCTTCCTTTGGGGAATTGAAAGGGCTAAGGTGATTTTCTAATGTTCAGGAAGTCATTTAAGCAGTAAGGCATGAGATGGCTTGGGTAATTGGGCAATTTACCCATGCTTTCTGTGGTGTGTCACAAGGCACAACCAAGTGATGTAATCACTAGAAGTGGGTAACCCCAATTATACAATGGCAAGAAAATTTCCAGGGCTCTGATTGGTCAGTGTGCGTCTGAGACAGTGATGTTATTACACAATAACCTCACTGTATTGATTTGTAGGATGATTGTTTGGAGCTACTGTTAAGAAACAGAGATATACTGCTACACTAAAAATCTATTAAAACCTTTTTTAAATATTTTTTTATTTTATACAACATCGAGTCATTGTATAATTGCAATAAGCACTCCAAGGTGTGCGTTATTGTTAATAACGCCACCTCTGGTAGGAAGCACTCGGCTTACCCTCGTGCTTCAACCCACCCCAGGAGTGACGTTATTACATGATAACACACACCCTGTCATGCCTTATTGCTTAATTATTCATATGCTGGAGTGCATTATTGCAATTATACTGTTGAGACATGTATAAAATAAATTTTAAAATGTCCTCGAATATATATATATATTTTTTTTTTTTTATAAATACCTTTGATCAGTCATAGAAACATAGAAACATAGACTTTGACGGAAGATAAGGACTGCTTGGCCCATCTAGTCTGCCCATTTCCCTACCTACAGGATAGGCCGCAAATCCTAGTTAACCAACAGCCTATTTCTTCCTACCCCCCCACAAGAATTGCCTTATGTCTGTCCCATGCATTCTTGAATTCTCCCACAGTTTTAGACCCCACAACCTCCTCAGGAAGGCTGTTTCATGCATCCACTACCCTCTTTGTGAAATAATACTTCCTCACATTGCCACTGAACCTCCCCCCTTCTATCTTTAAATTGTGTCCCCTTGTTCTTGCAGTCTCTTTTATTGAAAGATGCTACCCTCTTGGACTTTGTTGATTCCACTGAGGTACTTAAAAGTTTCTATCATGTCCCCTCTCTCCCTTCTTTCCTCAAGGGTGTACATATCAAGCTCCTTTAGCCTCTCCTCATACGGCTTTTCTTGCAGACACTGCACCATTTTAGTTGCCTGTCTATATCCTTGCAGAGATGGGGTCTCCAAAACTGGACGCAGTACTCCAGATGGGGTCTCACCAACTGTCTGTACAGAGGGATAACATCTTCCTGTTTTCTGCTGCTGATGCCTCTCCCTATGCATCCCAGTATACCCCCAGCCCTCCCTACTGCTTTCTCACATTGCTTGTTAACCTTAAGGTCATCTGATATGATTACCCCCAAGTCCCTTTCCTTTTTTGTTGTTGTTACTACCTCCCCCTCATTGTGTATTCTTCCCCTGGGTTCTTGTTTCCCAGGTGCATTATTTTGCACTTCTTTGCATTGAATCCTAGCTGCCATACTTCTGACCATTCCTCCAACCTTGCCAAGTCCCTTCTCATCCTTTCCACGCCTTTTTGTGTATCTACCCTGTTGCAGATCTTTGTGTCATCTGCAAAAAGGCATACTTTTCCTTCCAGTCCCTCTCCAATGTCACTGATGAAGACATTAAAAAGGACTGGACCCAATACTGAACCCTGCGGTACCCCACTAGTAACCCCTCTTTCTTCAGAGTGAACTCCATTTACAATTACCTTCTGTGTCCTGTTGTGCAGCCAATGTTTTACTCAGGCTACCACCCTGGGACCCACTCCCAGGCTGGTTAATTTGACTATTAATCTTTTGTGTGGGACTGTGTCAATGCCTTGCTAAAGTCTAGGTAGGCCATGTCCACAGCCCCTCCTGGTCTACTACTTTGGTCACCCAGTCAAAGAAATCTATTAGATTTGTCTGACATGACCTTCCTGCTGTGAACCCATGCTGCCTTGGGTCCTGTGCCCCACTGGCCTCTAGGTACTCAACTATTCTTTCCTTCAGAAGTGACTCCATCACTTTCCCTACCACAGAGGTCAGACTGACAGGTCTGTAGTTTCCTGCCTCTGTCTTGGTCCCACTTTTGTGAAGGGGAATCATATCCACCTTCCTCCAATCCTCGGGTACCACACCATCCTCCCATTCATATAAAAAGAGTAGCCAGTGGTTTCATTAGTTCCTCCCTTAATTCTATTAGAATTCTGGGGTGAATTCCATCAGGACCCATTGCTTTGTCCACCTTCAGTTTTGGGAGTTCTTGCAGAACCCTTTCTTCTGTGAAAGGACTGGGATCGACCCCCCTATCAAGAGTGCTTCTGTTAATTGGATTAGGCACTTCCCCCTCCTCTTTTGTGAATACTGAGCAGAATATTCATTCAGTATCCCTGCTTTTTCACTGTCCCCCTCTGCCCACCCACCATTCATTCTATTCAGCCTCATTATCCCTCCCTTTGTCTGTCTACGCTCGCTGATGTACCTATAAAAGGTTTTATCCACCTTATTAACTGAGTTGGCTATCTTTTCCTCAGTTTGGGGCTTTGCTATTCTGACTTTCCTCCCTGCTTCCTTCTGCCTTAACTGGTACAGCTCTTTGTCCTGCTCCATCTGTGTTTCCTTATACTTCTGGAATGCTATCTTTTTCTTCCTGACTTTCACAGCCACCTCTTTTGAGAACCATAGTGGCTTTTTCTTTCATTTTGATTTGTTTATTTGCTTCACACAAAGGCTTGTTGCCTCTGTGATGGCAGTTTTGATGATTCCCCATTGTTGCTCCACACCTCCTTCTAGCCTGTTTGCTAGTGCTTTTCTGAGGCACTCTCCCATCTTTCCAAAGTCAGCCCTCCTAAAGTCCAGTACCCTCACTTTTGTATGGCTTGACTCTGTAGCTGAGTTTAATGTGAACCACACTGTTTGATGGTCACTTGTTCCCAGATGGCAACCCACTTCTAGATCTGAGATCCTCTCACTCCCCATTTGAGAGTACGAGGTCTAAGATTGCTCCCTCAGTGGGTTCCAAAACTAGCTGTCTGAGGCTGCCACCTGTAATGGCATCAAGAATGGCCTGCTGTTGGATGTGGCTGCAGCAAATGTGCTTCTAGTTAACATCTGGCATATTCAGGTCTCCCATTAACAGTATCTCCTTTCTCTGCCATTCTAAGAATGCCTTCTATCATATCCTTGTCCATTCCCTCCCCTGACATGGGGGTCTGTACACAACCCCTGTGCGGATTGTGGTGCCCTTTCCAGTCTCCAAGGTGACCCACAGTGCCTTCTCTCCTCCCTGTTTACTCTTTTGTTCAGTTGCTTTTATCCTTTCCTTTATAGAGAGCTACTCCTTCCCTCTTCTCCCTGCCTGTCTCTCCTGTAGGTTATGTACCCTGGTATGTTAACATCCCAGTCATGGTTCTCTGTGTACCATGTTTCTGTGACTGCTACGATATCCAGGCATCCCTCTTCCATCAAGGCCACCAGCTCAGGGAGCTTGTTGCCCAGACTATGGGCATTGGTACTCATTACCCTCCATTTCCTGATGGCCATACTCCTTTTTGCCCCATCCCTGTCCTTCTTGGCTTTGTCACTTTCTCCATTTACCCCTGCCCTTCTCCCTATCGACAACTCATATGTCATCATACCATCAACTGTACTGAATTGAAAAACTATAAAAAAGCTAATTTCAATGCTATTAATATCCAATTAAACTCAATTTCTTGGGATACAGCACTATGCTCTCTCACCATGGAAAAATCTTGGGACTTTTTTAAAACTTCCATTTATAACTCAGAAAAATTATATGTTCCTACAACAAAAAAATATAACAAAAAGGGGAAAATACCCCTGTGGTTTAACAAAACTATCAAAGCTCTAATAAAGAAAAAGCAAAGGCTATTTGCATGAGCTAAAAACAGTAAGGGCAACACCAGAATATTATTGTTCACCCAATATAGGGAAACTCTAAAATCACTAAAACAAACTATTCTGCAATCTAAAAAGAAACTTGAGTTTCGTCTGGCCCATACCAAAAATAACAATAAGTCACTATTTTCCTACCTTAATAATAAAAAGATAAATAATAGACACATGGGGCCCCTATGCATACATGACACAATTATATCAACAGACAAAGATATGGCAGACACTTTTAATGAACAATTCTGCTCAGTATTTACCAATAAAGAAATTCCAAAACGATTCAAACCTGCAAACAATGTTACCCCCTCCTACACCATCACCGAGGATGACACACTAAAGGCAATTTTATCCCTAAAACATAATTCCAGTCCAGGTCCTGATAACATCAGCCCCCGATTTCTAATAGAGACAGCAGCTGCTTTACAAAACCACTCTCAATTATATTCAACAAATCTCTATATGAGGGAATTATCCCTCAGGACTGGACAATGGCTACTGTAGTCCCTATCTTTAAGAAGGTAACCATTCTAGACCAGAAAATTACCATCCAATAAGTCTGACTTCTGTTGTAGTAAGATCATGGAGAAAGTTATTAAGAATCTACTAGAGCACAAATCTATTAGGGGTAACTTGACTGACACTACACAACATGGCTTTCGACAGGGATACTCCTGTACTACTAACTTAGTTTCCTTTTATGATCATGTCAGTACGGCAATGGATAATGGCATTCATATGGATGTGATACTTCTCGACTATAGTAGAGCAATCGACAAAGTCCCTCATGATATCCTACTTGACAAAATGAATGATATGGGATTCTCTTACTACATAATCAACTGGGTGTCAGGTTGGTTGAATGGAAGATATCAGCAAGTCAGAATTAATGGCTCACTTTCCCACCCACTGAGTGTGACCAGTGGGGTCCCTCAGGGGTCTGTGTTGGGACCCACCCTGTTTAACATCTTTATTAGCGATTTGCAGACTAGCCCTGAAAATGTTCTCTCAAAATTTGCTGATGACACCAAACTGTGTGGCTCTGTTCTTATATCGACAAACAGGAAAATTATGAGGAATAACCTAATTTAATTAATTAGTTTATTTTAAGCGCTTTTCGAAATCAAAGCGCTGTACAATAAAACAGTTAAATACATATAAAACATACATACAGCATAACAAACAATAAAATATAATTTCAATACAGTGCAATAACTACTCCCCATATGCCTTTTGAAATAAATAGGTTTTCAGTTCTGACTTAAAGCTTTCAACGGTCAGGCAGCTTCGTATCCAAATGAGGTAGAGAGTTCCACAGGGTAGAGGCAGCATAAGAAATACCGTACCCGGATGTTTTAAATGAACCCTGGGAACCTCTAGCAATCCCTCGTCGGTGGAGCGGAGTGAGCGGGAGGGACGGGGGAACAAGCAGATCTTGAAGATATCGCGGTCCCTGTTCATGTAGGGCTTTACTCGTCCAGTAAACCGACCTTAAAGGTGATCCACCACTGAACCTGCAGCCAGTGCAGTTAGCACCTTTGGCGTAATATGATTCCTTATAGATGTCCCGTCAAAGCCTGGCTGCAGCGTTCTGCACCAGCTGCAAGTGGCGGATATCAACCCCTGGCAGCCCTAGGTACAGGGCATTGCAGTAGTCAAGGCGAGAAGTAACAAAGGCATGGACTAATGTCGGGAGGTCAGCCGGAGGAACAAGGTGTTTCACCCGAGCAATATTTCTCAGATGGTAAAAAGAGGATTTGACGGCAGATGACACCTGGAATTTCAGCGTCAAACTGTCATCAATAATAACGCCCAGGTTACGCACCCGGTCTGAGGTCAAGAGCTGGGCTCCATTGATCCATATGCCCGAAGGAAGACCAGCCCTACAATCCGCCTCACGATGACCTGGGTCCACCACCAACACCTCAGTCTTATCCGGGTTTAACCTTAGCCAGCTGGCACTCATCCAATCACTGATCTAGGATAGACAGTTGTTAAGTTTAGAGACTGCATCTTCTTGCCGGGCTAAAGGACAAATATAGCTGGTGTCATCTGCATAGCAGTGAAACCCAAGCCATATTGCCTAATAATGTCTCCCAATGGCAGCATGTAGACAGCGAACAACATGGGTGCCAAAATGGAACCTCACGGAACCCCACAGGGCAAAGAGACGGCATCAGAGGAATAAATTCCAGTGATAACCCTATGTCTCCGCCCTGTGAGAAAAAGATTGAAACCATTGTAGAACCGTACCAGACAGTCCACAATGGAACACTAGGCGTTCAGAAGCACACCATGGTTCACAGTGTCAAAAGCTGCAGAGAGATCAAGAAGGACTAGAATAGTACAAGCCTTTTGATCCCTCGCTATCAGGAGATCATTTAGAACCCGGACAAGAGCAGTCTCGGTACTATGTCTTTTCCTAAATCCCGATTGAAGAGTATCATAGACATTATGATTTGTAAGATGGTCGTCCAGTTGCAGTGCAACCACCTTTTCAATAACCTTACCCAAGAAGGGCAGGTTAGAGATAGGTCTGTAGTTAGCTGGACAGTCCGGATTCAATGAAGGTTTTTTTAGGAGTGGTCGAACGACCGCCTCCTTTAAGGGTTCAGGAAAGATCCCCTGCTCCAAAGATTTCCAGATGATTTCAGCAATGGTCGGACAGATAATATCTACGCAACCCAATAAAAGTGGCATAGGGCCCGGATCCAAACTACAACTGGTTGGACGTACAGTCTGGACCATCCTCATAATGTCCATGAATTCCGGCCTACCTAAAATCCATCGAAGAATGGGCAGTTTCAAACAAAATGACACTCAACTCAGATAAGTGCCATGTTGTACACTTTGGTAAAAACAACCCTAGGCAGACTTATTTTCTGAACAGCGTGGCCCTCCATGTGTCACCATTAGAACGTGACCTCGGGGTAACCATTAATAATAAACTATCCTCTAGTGATCATTGCAGGATGATAGCTAGGAAGTCTAATGCCTTGCTCACTCGAATCCAACGTTCATTTGTGTCTAGGACACAGGAATGCATAATCCCCTTGTATAGAGCCTATGTCAGGCCCCATCTGGACTATGGATCCCCCTACTGGAGCCCCTACCTGGTGTGGGACATCGATGGGGTTGAGAGGGTGCAGAGAAGAGCCACAAGAATGGTCCCCATTTATCCAAACTTGATTACGAAGAGAGATTAAGAGTTACAGGGTTACACTCACTACGCACAAGACGCATTAGAGGGACCTTCTCCTATTGTACAAAATCAAGAATTCTCAGGAGTTAATGCGTGACTGTGGCTTACATTTTCTTCCAGCTGGACTTCCCACGGTATCACAACAACCAGATATTTGTATCTAAAGTTAAACAACGAAAAGGTTAAACTACTTTACAGTAAGAACCCCCAAACTGTGGAATCTCCTTCCACAAAACTTAGTAAACAGTAGCTCTAATACAGTCTTCAAAAAGGGTCTGGATAGCTGGCTCGAGTCCTACAACTTCAAGGTATAATTATCCCACCAATGTGGTGGGGGACAATCTCGATGGGCAGTAGCCTTCTTTTGTCCTTTGAAACCAAGTAAACCTCTATGTTGGTGTTTGCCGCACTTACTACTGTGATTTGTTTGGGAGGGCTAGGATTTCCCTGCTCCTTTTCAGTGCCTCCCCCCTTGGCTAGTTTAAATGCTTGCCAATGAAGCATTTAAACCTATCACCTAGGATCCTGGTTCCCCTCCTGGACAGATGCAGCCCATCATGCCAGTATAGGCTTGCATCACTCCAGGTGGACCCCAGTCCCCAATGAAGCCAAATCCCTGAGCTCCACACCAGTTTTTCAACCACTGATTGAATCCCATGTTGCGGAACACCCTAGTCTCTCCTATGCCATAGATGGGCAGCACCTCCGAGAAGGTTACCATGCGTGTTACTTGTCTAAGGCCCTTCCCCAATTCCACAAACTCTTCCTGCACTTCTCTAGTCCCTTTCTTAGCCAGGTCATTTGTCCCTAGGTGGACAATGACATCCAGCTCCCTCCCCTGTGCAGCTGCTCTGGCAATCCTGAGGATTCGCTCCCTGTCCCTCCGAGCCATGGCGCCAGGCAGGCACCTTACCTCCCTTCCTCTCCCCTTCCTCCCCCAGTCATGGGTTATTGCAAGATTCACCCATGGGTGAAGGTCTTAGCTGACCAATCTGGTTACAGGATTTTTTATGTCTATTATATAATTAAACAATAACGTATGACAGGATGTGCTATATCATGGGACATCGTCACCATGTGTGCAGGCCCTGCCCTATAGGACATATGTGCCATGCCACACAGCATGTACGGGACACACTTGTTTACCTGAAATGCCACTGTGCAGACATGGACAGCGGAACACACAGTGGCAGTACGATGTGCCCAGGGGCACTGCTACACATGTAGTCCAGGAAATAGATGCATTTGTCTATGTGCCTAGGTCTGAAAGGTTTGATGACTGTTTCTTATGCAAAAAAGTGTGTAGAATCCAGATTTACAACTCTTAGTTACTCAAAGTTGAAAGTTTTCTCGGAAAATGCACTTCTTCAATAAAAAATGAATTGTCAGTGAAAGTTGTGTATATTTTAATTAATGTTTTTTTCTTTAATTTCAATTCTATAAGCTTTTATTAAAATACTACAGACATTGTAACAAACAGCAACATATGAATCAAAGGCTTAATATTAACGTTATTATTTATTTTATTCTATATCTAACTTGAAACAATCAACTTTTTATGACGTTTTATGAACCTAAGTACAACAATCAGTGTTCTTGTTCACTGTCTTCATTATCTGACATGTTAAGCAAATCTGTCTAATCAATAGTGACATCACAGTCACTGTTGTCATCTTCTCCATTTGTATTGTTGTCATGTTCGTTCAATTGTTCTCTTAAGGCTGGTGGTACAACTTTACATGTGAACCACGTCGGCTTGTATTTGCCATCCTCATAGGTCCAGCCATTGTCCTCTGGCTTCAGTAGTGTCTTTTCTGGTTTGTCTTTGTTTTTCCATAACAATGACATGTAATTTGCATGACAGATGTGTTGTGTCAGAGTTGATTTGCATGGTGGCAGTGAGCTTGTGTCTGCTTCTTTGATCTTTTCTAAGGGTGCATCTTTGTCACTCAGTCGATACTTGACGCTGAACATACTGTAGTGGGCTGTGTTGACACTCTTTACTTTCTGTCTATACAAGGTACACACAAAGCTCTCAATTGTGTCCTCAGTTTCTTTAGACGAGTGTGGACATCCCAATGCCTGTGTGTACTCTGTATTCTTTTCCATAATTGTTAGAGGTCGCACCTTCCCCTTGTCTTTGAATGCTGGTGAATAGTGGTACCCTGTCAGTGCATGGAGACCTGGTAGAGCTGCACACACAGGTCTGCCTAACTGCTGACAAACAGGATACATCTATGAATCTTCTTTTGTTATGCCCTGAATGGCCAACGTCCATGTGCAGTTTGAGATTATTGTTTAGACTTGCATGATACAGCAGAATGACCAGAATATCAGTATCATCTGCCCTGACTATAACATGCACATCTTCACCCTCATTTTGACTGTAAATGTAATGTATGTGTTGCATGATTCTTGTGTCTGCTTCTATGTGTTTGCTTTTTAGGGCCTTGTACTCTAGTCTGAGCATATATCTAGCTTCCACTTTGTATGAGTAACAAGTTTCTCCTACTGCATACATGAGCTTTTTATCACCTAGAACTTCACAGTACACATCAGAATTCCATGCTGTAGCTAGAAAACCTAAGAGCACCATCTTGAATGAAGATGAAGACAGGGATCCAGCAAAGTCTTTTGGTTGGCTTTGGTCAGGACCAGTTATGAGATAGGAGAATGGAGCGATGCTATGCTTTCCTCTCTTCTCTTGTTCAAGATCTTTGATCGATGGTGACTTGTAACAGTCACTGATAAAGTGGACTTCATTTGTGGAAGTACAGCAAATAAGAGACAGGATGGTTTTTGCCACACCGTGGAATGTCAGTGGCAGGTTTGTAAGACTTCTACTCAAGAACATAACATCAACCACAGCATTGGGGTGGCTACTTTGGACTCTGGTCTCAAGTTTCTTCAGCAGTGTTGACTTCATTGTTGTGTTCATTGATTCATCAACATTTCCTAAGGAGAGAGGAACCAGGGTTAGCGGGTAGGCAAACACCATCATAAGTTCAACTGTTGAAGTCGCAGATAGATATAGCAAGTGTCCAAAGAGGTCTTGAGTTCCTTTCAACTCGATAATTTTCTTGTGCTTGTTCTTAATCTTCACCTTCACTGCATCATGTGCAAAGTTCTTCAACTTGTATCTTTTGATGGGTTCCTTGAACCTACTACCTTTGGTAATGCTTTTGTCTCTAAACACATGATACATCCAAGTACCTATCTCAGTAATCTGTAACACTTCATCTGCTACCTCTTGTGATACTGCTTTTCCACTACCTATTGAATAAAGATTGCTGTCCTCAAACACATCCTGGAATGGATTCATGGAGGAGTCTACTGTGTTCAACAGCTTGTTTAGAGCCTTTGAATCTCATTTAACTCTAAAACTCTTCATCTCTTGGCTGGCTTCTTCATGGCTGACAAGACCAACTTTTTCCATAAGACTTCTAACAATTTTACTTTGAGCTGACCACAGAATGTTCCACCTCCTTCTTGCATTGATGTTCTGTGCCAAAGAAGAAATCCCGGGTTAGTCTTGATGCAGCATCAGCATTAATTGTCTGTTACAAGGTCAAGTCTACGTCATTTTTGCTAAACCCTCTCTTTGATCTTGCAGTGGTTGATGCTCCATTCTCAAATGTTTTCCTTAGTCCAGGGTGGATCTCATTCATGTTTAACAAATCATAAGGTACAGGGCATCCACTTGGCATAGTTTTGATGCCCAGTTGTGAAATAAAGAGGTATCTTCTCTAAGCTATATACAAAGAGAAGTAAGTCATTTGTCCTGATGGAATGGCAGAAGAGTTGGTACAACTCTACCAAACTGCAGTACTGTAGCCAAAATTGGGCAGTTCCACCATGCTCATCACGGTGTATAGAATCTGAGAATGTTTCATATGCTTCCATGAGTGTCTTGAACTCAGCTGTATTCTCTAGGTCCACCATTGAGGAGGCGATGGGTCATTAAGTAGTTGCTGCAGATGCTTTGAGATTGGAAAATCTGACAAACCTTTATATTGTATAAAGCACTGCAAATGCTTAATTCTGAATGCTGCTGATAGCATCAGGTGAAGCCTCTTTGCCCAATTGAAAAATGTTCCTTGAAGAAGTCCATTCAGGGATCCCAATGCCAATACACCACTTTCAACAACAATGTGGTCTCCACCAGAACCATTCAGGAGGTATCCAAGACCTTTGAAATATGCTGAATTTATATGGAATGATCCAAAACTTATGAAAAATCTGTCATGTTCTGGGGACTTTGTGGACTAAATTTGTAGCGCAGGTTTTGCAATGGACAAATCATAAGTAATAGACACATAGTCCTCCTGTCATTCATCCATAACCTTGACAGCAATATTCATGGTGTTTTACACTACATCAAGTCTTGTAGAAGGCTTTCCTATAGGGTCCTTGTATGATATGATCTGCTGTGACAGGTCATCTACAGAAACAAGGGCATTCCATCTGTGCCACATTGGAGTAGCATCTACACTTCACAAGATATCATCCAGGCAATGTCCCTTCTCATAGCTTGCATGAGTTTTTTGGTCCAGAGCTTTCTGTCACCTTAAATTGATACTGTCTTATATTTGGCTTCCTAGATGTATATGGTCGAATGTCTTTCTCACCAATATCTTGAGCTATTTTCCTCTGAGACGTTTGAATGCACCTGGGCACAGTGTCTTGTTCCTGTTGTGCCATTGGCTGCAATATTTGCTACTTTACACTTGGCAAATAGTCTTCATCAAAATCTTCAGCCTTTGTCTTTGATGTTCTGCGTCGTTTACTCATTGATGTTAAAGATCGTCCTGCCTGGTCGTGGGCATCATCTTTTGATCTTTGCTTGTCTATGCTTGTTTCTATTGTGTGTGTTTCATTTCTTGTTGGCACTTGGTCATCCATGTGTGTTCTTGTCATAGCTTCTTCAGACCTTTCTTTGGGTACAGCTGTCTTCTCAATACTGAATGGTATGTTCTGGTATGCTATACCCACAGTGTCCTGCAAAGTGTCATGACCATCAAGTGTCTCTGTCATCTCATCATAATTGTCGAAAACCAAAGCAGTGGCTAAACCTGGCTGTATGAGCAATCCATCTGGTGTAGCCATATTCTTCTCCATTATATTTGTTGTGACTGCAGTTTTGAGTTCCTTCACATCATGGTAGCTGACACAGTGACCAAACCTGTTCAAAATACTTAAAACTTTCTTACTACCTGTCATGGATTTAATACCCATGCCCAACAAGAGGTGTTTTTGTGGTTTGATTATTCCCTTTGACACTGCAAACCTATGTCATCTGCAATAGATAGAACTACCCTCTCCTGTTGTTCACTGCTCACTTTTGATGAACCCATGAGTACAGTACATAGGAATGTCTGAAGAACGGGTGGCAGTTTTACATTTTCTTCTAAGTCTAAAACTTTAACTTTGATTTTATTGTGAGACTGTACCTTTAGGAGTTCCAACAACTATTCTCTTATGTGTTGAGCTGCTTGTGCTGCTTGTGCTTCCCTCCAGTCAGCCTGTTTCATAACAGACCTGATGATTGTACCCACTTTCCTACTTTTGGTATCAAATACAATACCATCTTTGACGTGATCTGCCACTTTTGACTGCAAGATCTGTGGGTCATAATTTGCTTCGTGCCCACTGCACTGTATAAGAGTGTCTATTTACCTTTTGTGTAGAGATAGCAATGATTCTTCTTGCATTCCATTAACAATAATGCACTGCACATACTTAACAAATCTGGAAAAGACAACCTGGTGACTGTCCCTCAACTGACTGTATTCACATTTTGTACCTGTGCCCTTTATTCATTCTGCCTTTTTTTACATACTTGTTCTTGCAGCTGTTGTGGTACTTCACTTCTTTGGCTATGAGATCAATACTGCCTACCATCATATCCATTTGTCAATCATCCATTTCTTTTGCTGCATTTGTTATGCTGTCTGCTGCCCCATAAGTTACACATGTTGTAGGATATTTAAAAGTCTCCTTTGACACCTTTGAGTTCCTTTTCTTGTATAATTTGCAAAATATGCATTCATTGGGGAATATGCATTATGTAGATGATGCAGATTCAGATAGAGCACTATGAACTTGGGAGCGAAGCAGTTTTGCTGGATAACTCTTTACAATGTCTTTTTTAAAGTTTCATCAGCTGCAAGCTAACCAGAACTCTTATATGCAGTAAAGTTCTTGTAGCAGATATAATGATACCCATGGCTGCTGGAGTAACATTCAGGGGATTCAAGACACACCATGTTGTACTTTGACAGTGTTTGGCTAGAATGGCTTTCCTTTGCATCAACTACTTTCTCCCAATAAGCAACATCAAAAGGTAGCAGGTCTCCATGGTCCGTGCTAACTCCTGGATCAGTGTACAGGATGCATCGCCTCTGCAGTTTGTGAGAAGTCTTGCTAGCCACCTATCTGAAATATTAAATAAATGACATTAATAACTAAGTAAACTGGTCTATTAAATAAATTAGATAAATTAAATAAATAACTAAGTACGCTGAATCTATTACAAAAATGTAAAACCTTTAGTGCATTTTCCAAGAAAATGTATGACTATGGATGAATAAGAGTTGTAAGTCTGAATTCTACACACTTTTTTTACATGAGAAACAGTTATCGAACCTTTTGAACCCAGACACATAGATAAATGCACCTGGCTCCTGCTCTAATGGTCCTAATAGAGGACACCTTGGTGGAGCACTGTGGCCATGTGAGGCACCGCCCATAGGAATTCAAGCCATGGCTCATGGCATGGAGCCTCCACACCACGGACATCATGCAGCAGTACAGGCTAGACCATGACACATCACAGTTCATCTTTGAACTCATGGTGGATGCCATCTGTCCCAGCACAAGGCTCTCCATGGCCATGTCTATGAAGATGAAGGTGCTGTGTGTACTGCAATACTATGCCACTGGCACCTTCAAGAGAGTGAAAGGGATGTGACAGGTGTGAGACAGTCCTCCATGTCCAGGGCCCTGCACCAGGTAACAGATGCCCTTGTGTGCCACATGCATTGGCACATCACTCTCCCCGCGATCATGGCAGAGTTCAGGGCTGTCAAGGGTGCGTTCCTGGACAGGTATGGCATGCCCAACACTGTAGGTGCAATAGACTGCATGCGTGTACCCATACTCACACCAACCACAAATGAGGAGGCCTACCAGAACCGTAAGGGGTACCACAGCATCAATTGCCAGGTCATATGTGACGCAACAGACATCGTCACTAACATCCTGGCATGGTTCCTGAAGTCATGCCATGATTTCTACATCTATGACAGCAATGTGCTGTGACACCATCTGGACTGGCAGGAGGAAGGGTTTTGGTTGGCTATTGGGTGACCACCCATCAATGACTGCAGTAATGGTTGCGGCATGTGTGCTATCAAGTGCCTAATGTCTCTGTTCCATCCCTTTCCACACGTGACAGCAGATACCCACTGAGGACAACCCTTCTGATACCATACCTTATGCCACAGCTCCTTGCATAGGAGGCATTCAGTGCTGCACATGTGCGGGCATGTGGCATTGTGGAATGCACCATTGGGCTGATGAAGATGTGGTTCTACTGCCTTGACCACACAGGTGGCATGATGATGCTTGCACCAGGGATGGCATGCACAGTGTTCACTGCCTGTACCACGCTGCACAACATATGTATCTGACACAGTGTGCCACAGCCCCCAGATGTACACCCTGAGGAGCTTGGTGAGGGACCATCACAGCCACCCCATGGACCAGCACCACCCAGTGATGGTGGTAGGGTGCCACCCAGGGGACAGCACACCACAGGATGCATGGCGGCAAGGGCTGTGCAGCATTGCATGGCACATGGCACATTCAGCAGGTGAGTGGTGGTGCATGCTGGCAATGATGAACCCACATGTCTGAGCCATCCTGTGAGACACACAGCCATGCTGCCAACTGTGTGCTATGGGCACAGACTGGTTGCACTGCCAGCCACCATGGATTCATGCTGTGACCCACTATGTGGCCTGCCCAATGCGTGCCATGCTTGCCACAGTGCATGGGATGCTCATGAGGGAGGTGCCTGTTGTGGTGTGCCTGAGACCTGCATGTGTGGTCCTTGGTGCACCGCCCAGGTGCCACTGGTCCAAGGGGTGTCACGGTGCACCAGTGTGTGGTGTGGTTTGTGTGGGTGTCAGTGCCGGGCATGTGTGGGGTGTGTGTGTGCATGACTGCCACAGTCATTGCTGTCAGATCCACCCCACCACTGTGTGGCCAGTGTCTGAGGCTGCCCACTGTGTCCACACCCTTGTCCTCTTCCCCTGTTTCTCCTTGGCATGGCCGTTGGCCGTGTGTCATGCTGTGCCATTTCTACATGATGTGACCATCGGGCTGTGATGCCTGTGCCTATTGCAGCAGCTGGGGCTGCCTGGGCTGCCACTGCACACTGTGTGGCACTGTCACACAGCCCTGCTTGTGCCGAGGTCGATGGTTGTGCATCATCGGTCGGCACCAGTGGCATGGCCATGGCTGATGGTTGGGCTTGCTGTGTGGCCAGGTGTGTAGCTATGGCCAGGAGTGCCTCTGCTGTCCTCTCCTGTGAGTGGGCACCTGCCTTCATCTCTTCAGTAAGTCTGTCCTGGGCATGGGCACTTGCAGCAATGACCCTGGCCATGCATTCCTGTGCCCTCACACTGGTGGCAATGCTCTCAGCAAGCCTGTACTGCACCCACATGGATGTGATGTACCTGTGTAGGTGGGGGAGGTAATTGTTTAGTACACATGCATGTCTGTCCTGTGCTGTGCACCACCCTGTGTCCAAGCCACTACATACCTGCATCATCTGACTGCTTCGGCACTCCATCACTGATCCCAGATGGTCACTTGCTGGCACCGTTTTCATCTTGCACTGTGGATGGGAAGGGTGGCAGGCAGTTAAGGCTCATTTCAGTGGTACTGTGTGGTGTGGTCACCCTGTGCATGTGATTGCACTCACCTGGCATGCTGTCAAGACAGTTGGGCTCCCTGTTCATGGTGACATAGCTGATAGTCTCTGACACCATCTGTTCTATGGGCATGAGGGAGGTCTGGCAGTGGTGGGCCTCCCCCAGTGGCACCCTGCAACTGTTGTGCCCAGCTCATCTTCTTCTTTACCTGGGACTGGAGGTCACACTACTTGTACTTTATGGTAGCAAATGTGCGTGCCTCTGGTCTGGCGGCATATATGGCCATCTGCACATCCAGCCGTATTCAGGACTTTGTCTCGGGTTGGGTGCTGCCCGACAGCCAAACAGCACATCATAGTGCTGCCGGACTTCTGTCACCAGGATGACAACCTGGATCCCTGTAAAGTTGGGGGACCACAGCCTCTTGCCTTCTCCACTGCCTATGCCACGTCCCCCAGCCCCACTTGCCTGCACCATGATCTCCGCTGGTCCACAGTCCCTGTTCCTGGCATCTGCCCTTGCATCCTCCGCCTACATGTTTCCATGTCTGTCCACATAGCTGTGTAGCTTAGCGCTTCTACATCTCCATATATGGTGAGGCCAAGGGGCATTCTGGGCATCTTGCACTGTCCCAGTCCCACCCTTGAGCATTGCTGCGGCAAACCCCACCCCATCCTCCTAGGGGTGTTCCCAGCTTGTTCGTGTATGCCACATATTTTGTGTGTATTGTGCGGCATGAGCTGTGTGCCTGACTTTATGCCACATTTGTGCATATTGGTGGTCCTTTTGTGAATAGCTTCCATTGTGTCCTTGTAATTGCTATTCATTTATTGTCTGTAACTCTCCTGGGTTGTGCCTGACAATAGGCAATGCTTTTGTCTACTGTGCCTACTCAGTCAACAAAAACTTAATAAATTAATACATTAGTTAAAGAGCCACTGAAACCTCAAGAAGAACTCTGAAAAACATAACACTTGGACACAAAGCAGCTTACATTTCTCATTAGCTCTGCACTTCTTACCCAATTATTTATTACTGTGATAATATGCATGAAAACAAGATATCTGTTCATAGAGGGTTCATCAACTCCTATTGCTTCTTCCCAGCCTGATGTCATAATATTCTTCTTGTGACATTACAGTTATTCCCATGGCAACAGACTGTGATGTCACTACCGAGCATTATCATTTCAGGTAGGGAATAAGCTATAGAGGCAAATGAACTGTAAGCGATAAAAATGTTGTTTTTGTGGAAATTTCTTCAGTAATAAATCATGGAGAAGAGGAATCAATGGAAGATATACAAAATACAAGCTGAATTGTGTCTTAATATTATGTTCAGCTGCTCTTTAAATTTTTTATTTAGGAATGCCTGGTATGCTGTGATTCTCTGCCATCTAAAGTAAGCTCCTCTGAAAAGAATGACAGTGTAAAGATCTATTGTTTATGTAATGAGGCCTGTGACTGGAACTTTTTTGCACTGTTATTATGTCTGTAGTTTTATAATGGCTGTCAACCAATCAAGTTTCTTTGTTCCGTACGAGTACTGTATAATTTAAGATATACTATTAAGTCACATTTCTACTGGTATTTCATTCATTTTCTGTGTTTATTTCCCTGTAT
The DNA here is from genome assembly GCA_016271365.2 of Neoceratodus forsteri. Taxonomy (NCBI): domain Eukaryota; kingdom Metazoa; phylum Chordata; order Ceratodontiformes; family Ceratodontidae; genus Neoceratodus; species Neoceratodus forsteri. The sequence continues at coordinate 234,507,548 of CM028131.1, forward strand.
TCTTTGTTACTAAGGACATTTGCATGGCAACATGACCATTGTATCTCAGACTTCCTTCTTCTCATTCTCCTGCATCCTCCCCCACCCCCCACTGAAGTCATAATTCTTTGTTTGGGGATCATAGTCATTTCCACAACAGCAGTTTGGAATGTTCTGAACAGAGAATTGTGACTGCAGTGCACGAACAAAGCAGGAGAATGAAATGAAGTCTGAGTCACAACAGTCCTGTTCTCATGCAAATATCTCCATAATAAAGAATGAGGGGTAATGAATACAGAAAAGTAATGAAAATATCAGTGAATTGTGTCTGAATATTATTATTTTTTTAAACGTTTTCCTGGATCTTGGCTAATTACTTTTAAATTGTTCTTTTCTCTGTGCTACTTACTCCTTTCTAGGGAGCTCCATTTGGTTGTACCTGACTGGCTGACCAGCTGTGTCCCTGGATAAAGAATGCAGTACATTCTTTAACTTTTGCTTATTAATGGGACTGACTCACAGCTCTGGCTGAGGGCTACACAGCCGGGTGAATATATATCTGCTACAGAAACAAATACGATGTGGCCAGCTGAACTTTGATGTGAAAACCAGCTTAATGTGAACTGAGCCCTCTCTATAGGGCTATTCTCAATACTCACTCGTTTGGAGGTGTTATATTGAGGTGTTGCTAATTTTCTATGGTGTAGGGGATTGAAATGGGGTTCAGTGTCAATGTTTCACTTGTCTCAAAGCTTGGGACACTGCTGGCACCTCCTTGAAACCCCTGTCTCTCCAGAGAACTTAGCAAGGTACAAACAGCTTCATAACCCTTGTATAAAAGCAACCAGGCTGACCAAATAATAGTAGTAGCCAGCACTCACATGACCCCTGAATACAGCAGATCAATCGAAGTGGGGAACAGCACGTAATAGCAGATGTGACAGCAGTCAGGAACAAGTTCCAGTGGCTTAAGGATGAAACACTGCAGAGCTCTCTCAGATGTTTTGCAGCAGCACAGTCCTTCTGGCTCACACCTCTCAGGGCACAGCTTTTCTGGCTCAGCTCTCTCACAGGAGCACTATGCAGTGGCTTCCTGCTTCTAAAGGAGTTCTGGCCCCAGGGCTGTCCTTCAGTCCTTGTGCTCTGTTGTGCACCATGATTGGCTCTTTAAGCCTGCCAGTCCATCAGGAAGGGTCCGTTTGTATCATCCTCTCCACAATCCTTTGCTTCTGTCTCTAGGGCTTCCTATGCTTCTGACTGGCTGATCCATGGGGTCAGGAGTGGCAAGAGGGCCATGTCCATGTCTGATGGAGTGTTACACTCCAAACATCTGTATTGTATATTTATTCTGCTACTCTTTCTGTTTGCTGTTGTTGCAGTCCCCCTAAATATGATGTGGCCAGCTGAACTTTGATGTGAAAACCAGCTTAATGTGAACTGAGCCCTCTCTATAGGGCTATTCTCAATACTCACTCGTTTGGAGGTGTTATATTGAGGCATTGCTAATTTGCTATGGTGTAGGGGATTGAAATGGGGTTCAGTGTCAATGTTTCACTTGTCTCAAAGCTTGGGACACTGCTGGCACCTCCTTGAAACCTCTGTCTCTCCAGAGAACTTAGCAAGGTACAAACAACTTCATAACCCTTGTATAAAAGCAACCAGGCTGACCAAATAGTAGTAGCCAGCACTCACATGACCCCTGAATACAGCAGATCAATTGAAGTGGGGAACAGCACACAATAGCAGATGTGACAGCAGTCAGGAACAGGTTCCAGTGGCTTAAGGATGAAACACTGCAGAGCTCTCTCAGTTGTTTTGCAGCAGCACAGTCCTTCTGGCTCACACCTCTCAGGGCACAGCTTTTCTGGCTCAGCTTTCTCATAGGAGCACTATGCAGTGGCTTCCTGCTTCTAAAGGAGTTCAGGCCCCAGGGCTGTCCTTCAGTCCTTGTGCTCTGTTGTGCACCATGATTGGCTCTTTAAGCCATTTGTATCATCCTCTCCACAATCCTTTGCTTCTGTTTCTAGGGCTTCCTATGCTTCTGACTGGCTGATCCATGGGGTCAGGAGTGGCAAGAGGGCCATGTCCATGTCTGATGGAGCGTTACACTCCAAACATCTGTATTGTATATTTATTCTGCTACTGTTTCTGTTTGCTGTTGTTGCAGTCCCCCTGGGCTGTTATCCAGTCCATCAGTGCAGTAATTAGGTGGTGGGTCTGAGAGTTGCTGGCCAGGGTTGGTGAGCAGGGAACACTGGAGAGTAAGCCTTATCACCATGTGCTCCTGTTCCATTGGTGGCAGTCAAAGTGTGGAACATGGCACAGTGAGGCACCAAAATGGAGGAGTGATGTCGCTGTCTCTCCCAGTCCCCACTGCCAGGATCAGGAGTCCGGGGTTGAAGAAATGCAGCCACAGCCACTAAGAAGAAGGGAACAGGAGACACTGAGGATATCCATGCTGCCATTCTGTCTCATACCACCCACACATGGTTGAGTGGGAGAGAGCTAATAGCAGGAACCGCAGAACTCCAACGACCTTGGGAGGGTTGTAGCAGCAGTCAAGTAAGCCCCCCTTCCAAGAGGGGGCTACACTGTCCCCCAGGTCATGAATTGTCATCCTGACAATTCCACAAGTTTCATCCAGCACTTATCTGAAAGAAACAATACAGCCAGGCAACAACAACAACTATAGTAAAAAGGCAAAGGGACGCACATCAGCTGACCCAAAGGTGCTCCAGTCATATTAGAACAGCGATACTCACTCCACGGCTTGCGAGCCACATGCTGCTCTTGATGACATAATTTGTGGCTCTTTTATACTACATTAGCCCAGTGTAATCTGCGGCTCTTCAAGGCCTCGAACTCTAGTTATGAACCGTGGGGTATGCTATACTGTGCAGGTAGAATTCCCTCTGTTGTGCAGCCCCTAACATTTGCGTAGTTTGATCAAGAGATGAACTCAGAACTGTATCTACACACACACATACACACAGAGAAAGCTCCAAACTGCTTTAAATGCAGGCAAGATATCGGCTGCAAAAAATATTTGCAAAAAGGGAAATGTACTTTTATTTGACTCCGATTCTCTGTCCACTTTGTTTATGTAGCCTTTGTACAGCACTGTTTGTCATCGTGCTCGAGAGAGACAAAAATGAAGCTAGCTGCTCCTGCATGTTTAATTTGAGAAATGAGCTTGAGAGAGGTCTTGGCAAGTGGACACAGCCTGAAGACAGGTATACTGCACTGGTCAATGACTTGCAGACCAACATTATGCATGTTACAGTTAAGAAAGGAGCGTGGGGGAGAAAACTGATGCAAGCATTTGTGAGACAGCTCACTGCTCCTGAATATTCTTTTTTTATTTCAGAAACAAGCATGGGGGAGGACTCAGTAAGCTGTGACAGCTTGAAGATGGATGTGCCACATTGATTGTTGGCTGGCACTGTTGCAGCTGTGGTTGGACTCAAGTCAGTTGCTGAAAACGTGTTAAGTTGCTAATCACACATCCTTAGCAGCCCATTAATGTTAATCAGTTTTAGCATGGACAACAAGGGTGCTGCTACTCGCAGATCCCAAGCAGCCCATTTATGTGAACAGGATAGAATGGGACCGAGTCATCCCAATAATCCAGCATCACATCCCAATTAAAGGGACAGGGATGCAATTGAAATCAACAGCCACTTAATCGGTTCCCAGTGGGATGTCCCAGTAAAGCAGATGTCCCGATTAAGTGGCTTGTGCTGTAGTATTTTGCACTGTCAGACTGTGCAATTGTTGTTAGTAAATGTGCTAGATGTTTATTCAGTGAATGCTTAGTTTTTCTTTTCTTTTACACTGAAGGGCGTTTGAAGTGTGTTTCCCAAAATTAAGTATGACGTTGTAGGTTGTGGCTCTTTGGCCAATGATGACTGCCCATGTGGCTCCCAAGCCAGAAAAGGACTGAGTATCACTGTATTAGAATATAACATGTGAAAAGAAGAACTGGGCACACACCAGAATGTTGAGTTGCAGTAAAGATTTGTATTTATTTCAGAAGCACAGCATGTACAGACTCAGGGCTAACACCCCTACATATCGACCAAGTCATGTGGGTCTTCCTCAGAGGGTCAGCATCCTGGTGTGTGCCCAGTTCTTCTTTACACATGTAGCAACAACTAACAGTTCTACCTAGACAAATGTTTCCTAGCTAAGGTATTTACTGGGTCCATAGACACATAACAATATTGTAACAATATAAACAGGTTCAGAATTAACAACAAATTCACAGGAATTTCTATATAGACAATTGGTTCTTATCTGACCAACATTTCCAGTACTCTACATCATAACATTATAACCTAGGACTACTGAACACAATATGGGGTATGGAACGGGGTGTAATATAGATTCCACGATGCACTACGTAAAAGGGTAGGTCAATGGGGGCACCAGGAATGTCATAATTGAGCTTCAAAATGGGTCTTACATGTCTTTAGAAATGTTATAATATGACTTCTTTCAAGTCTGGGGCAACTTCCCTGCTCTTGGGCCCACAAATGTGGTTCCTCAGAACAAGCTGATTCCATTACAATACTTGATTCTTGATCAGAGTTTATGTGATCTTCCCCATGCTCTAGTTCAGGGGTAGCTGGTCTAACTGGGGATTCAAAAGGCTCTGCATTTGGATTTAACTGTGTGGGTGGAGTAGTTGGTGTCCACCAATCATTGGAAGTATTTAACAGATAAGGAATGTCCACAGTGGATTAATAATGAACAAGGTCATCCTCTTCTTTAGACAAATATGTTGCATTTTGTGCTGGTTCAGGCGAAGGCTCTCTGGAGTCCTGAGTGGATAATTATCCAGGTTGGTTGCAGGCTGACTAGTTTTGCCTCTGTGTTTATGAGAATATCCTGTTTTCCATTTTCTAGAAAAGTGCTAGGCCATTGTCAAAATTTGGCATGTTCAACTGTCCAATGGGGAGAAAATGGTTATGGTGCAAAGTTTTACTTCTACTGGAATCCTCCTTTGGACACACTTTGTATACTGGCAAGTCCACAAGTTGTTCTGTGATCATGTAGGGGATGTTACCCCATTGATCTGCAATTTTATGCTTTCTTGGTAACTCCAAGTTGTGGACCAAGACTCTGTCTTTAGAGAGTAATTCATCAGCTCTGACATGTTTGTTGTACCTTGTTTGTTTGCCAAGTTCCTCTTTGTAGACAATTCTGCAGCCAGCCTGTAGGCATTGTCCAATTGCTGTTTTGACCTGGAATATATCTAGTGTAAGTCTTTAGTCTGTCTCCATCAGATGACACTCCAAATGCAAGGTCCACTGGGAGCCTGGCCTCCCTTCCAGACATGACCAGATATGGGGATTGCCCTGTGGCATCACTGCAAGTGCTTTAGTATGCATGGGCAAGCATGCTCACTTGTTGACTCCAACTTGATTTTTTGCAAGAGTCCAACATGCCCCACATATTCAACAAAGTTCTGCTAAATCTTTCTGGTTGTGGATTGCCTCGAGGCTGGTAGGGTGCGATCTGTGACTTCTGAATTCCTCAGAGAGATCAGACAACTTTCAAAATCTGACCCTGGTCAGAACAAATTCTTTTTGACAGTACATAATGAACAAAACACTTTAAAGCAGAATCTTGGCTATGATTATGACATTTTGGTCTTTTACGAGAAACACTTGGGCATACCTGGAGTAGTGGTCTGTCACCACCAATATGTTGCTTATGTTCTTTTTGTTTAGCTCCAGACTCAAAAAGTCAATACATACCAAGTCCATGGGGGCACTTGTGATAAATTTTCACCTAAGGGGCTGCTTGGGTGGGCAATGTTTTCTGCTATATGTATCTCATGCACTGTTGACAATAGTTCTCCACCTCTATGCTCACCTGGGCCCAATAGAAACTTTTTATAACTTGGTCCAACTTTCTGTCAGCACCCAAGTGTTTCAATTCATACAGAGCTTTGAGAGACAGTTTTTTTGAACTTGACTGGCAGTAACAAGTGTTGTAGGCCTGGCCAATCATTTATTTATTTAGTTTTTGTTGACAGGGTAAGTGCACTGGACAAATTCTGCCTATTTTCAGGCACGACCCAGAAGCGGGGGATAAAGATGAATGCCAACTGACTTTTTTGAACCAGATTAAGCTGTTGGTGGTATTTTTAGTGAATGGGGGGGCACTTGGCCAGGGCACTGGGGAAATTCCTCTACTCTTTGCCAGTAGGGGGCCTGCTGGATGTCGAGACGTCTCATTTCGCTGTTAGGTCTGGTGGAGAATGGATGGCTGGGGCTGTGAAAGCCCAGGAGACACTGCAGAATGAAATGAGTACCCAGAATAAAGGAACTGCTACAGGGACGGCTGGAATGCACCAGGCAGTTGGCCAGCAGAACGTCCATAGTGGCGGTTCCTTGGTGGAGAATCCGGGAGATCATTTAAGTCTCGAGCAAAAACAGCAGTGTTTAGCTGCTGAGTTGCTTTGTGAGAGCAAACAGCTGATGACTGAGCATATGAGGCAGGCAGAGGATCAAAACTGGAATCATACAGGCACATCTCCAGGTACCGCAGTTTCAGGGGGAGTTGCAAAGCTGCTGTCAGCAGAGGATACTTCCACGGATTCCCCTGAATTAGTTCACTCGTGTACGAGGTGAGATTGGAGTGCAGAAGAGGCTGGATCTTGGTCTCCCGACAAGGCCCTGCTTGCAGCAGGTTGGATCCCACTTTCCGACAGGCATTGGAAGCCTAACATTGGACCTACCAATCATTCATCGGATTAGATAAGTGTCGCTTCTGTTTCTAATGCTAACATCTTGCCATTACCTACTTTTCAGCCTAATGACATTTCTGATCCTGTTGAAGACCAACTAAATATTAATGCTGTAGACCCTGATGAAACCCCAGTTGCACCTACTGTTGCTGATCCCACTCCAGGCCTCAACCCTGGGGAACCTGTAAAACCCTCTTACGCTAGTCATTTCCACAAGCCAGTGGAACTAGCTAAATGGAGAAATGCAATTTGCCTACATTATGTAGGTCCTCGCAAAAACCCCCCTGACAGATTTTATGTGGGCAAGGTCCTACTTAAAAGGAGTATGGGGTTCTCTCCTTCAGAAGTCTATGCCCTCATACATGTACAGGGGGAGTTCACCTTTTATATTAGTTTCCGCACTCCTGCGTTGATGGAAACATTTTGTTGCAGATATATTAATCTGAAAACTAATCCCCTGTGGTCAGACTTTATAGTATTTCCCCTTACTAAATAGCCTTTTCGTGTTATCACCATTTTGTTTAGAAATGAAGGGGTGAACATTGTGGACATCGTACACTGGTTAGAAAAAAGGTGTGATATTCAGGGTAATCCTATGCCCATTTTGGATGCTGAGGGGTTTTGGAATGGGGGGTGGAAATTCCGAATAAAATTGCACCATAATGAGCAGGACTTGATACATTTATCCAATCGCTTTTTTATTGGACAAGACAGGGGTTTCTTATTTTATCCTGGACAGCAGAGGGTATGTTTCAAATGTGGCTCATCCAGACATATAAGTACATCCTGTGACATTTTGAAATGCTCTTATTGTGGGGAACTAGGCCACCCTACAGCCCACTGCTTTAGGCAGCCTAAATGCAACTTTTGTGATGACCTCGGCCATACTTTTGATGATTGCCCCTCTGCTGCACGAAACACAGAGGATGCTGATTTGGGGGTTCAGGATCATTATATCCATTTAGCTGTTAAACAAGGCCCAGGCCCCATGATGACTCGGACATCCCCAACTCCAGGGGTACCTGCCACTGAAAAAGGTCCTGTATTAACCCCCTTGATAGAAGAGGAAGGCCAGGAACCCCAAATTCCTGATATTGAACCTCTTCCACAAGATGGCGGTTCTACTGATCTCCCCAACATCTCAATTTCAGACCCCCCTCCTGAATCCACTACCAGTAGTATAGGCTTCACCTTGGTACAGGGGAACAAAGGAAAATCTGCCAAACTCAAAGGTAAACAGAGGAAGACGGAACTTGCAGCCCCTTTAGAGGACTTAAACAAATTTCCCATACTGACTGACATTCCTTAGGACCCAGATCCTGTAGATCTCCCTGCTGAAGGAGTAGTGATAGCAGAATCCCAGGGTGACTGCTCAGATTCTACTGATCACTCGGCCCATGGAACTAAAAGTGTAAGAATGACAAGGGCCTCGAGTAGAGTAAAATGAAGATTCATTCCTGTTTAACTCATGGATCCCTTCTCCTTGCGAGTAGCGTCTTTGAATGTTAATAGCATTCAATCACTGAGTAAAAGACACAGTACCTTCTCTTATTTTTTGCATACCAACCTGGACTGTATTTTTTTTCAGGATGTATGGTTACATTCAGTGGTTGAGAGGTCTGCGGCTTCTGATGCATGGCTTTGGGGAGACAGTTTTTGGTCCCGGGGGAAGATCAGTGTTCAGAGGTTGGGATTTGTTTTTTTTTCTTCTTTTTTCATTTAGAGTTGTAGCCAGGCAGAGCTTTGATGCTGGACATAAAATGGGCTCACCAATTGATTAGGCTCATAAATATTTATGCACCACAAACAAAGTATGAGAGAGTACTTTTTCGATCCCTCTCTCCTTTATTACAGACGTCCCATTTAGTAATTTTAGGAGGGGACTTTAATGTTACTTTGGCCCAGTGCTCTACACCTGCCTCAAATAAAAAAGTGTATTGTGATGCTCAGTGCCTGGCTCACTTGGTTAGTGATGTGGGATTGATAGATGCCTTTTGTTCTCTCCTGATAACAGAGTGTTATACATATTTTTGTGGCCCTCGAGCCTCTATAATTATTTCTTTGTATCTGCCTTTTCAAATGTTAAACTGGCTCTCCTTCAAGATGTAGCCACTTCAGATCATAAGTTACTAACATTGGTCCTTAGTGACCTCCCGGAGGTAAGAAGGGGAACGGGGACCTGGAAATTGAATAGTTCATTAATGTCTATTCCAATGGTGTGTGATGGTTTTTTAGCAGTACTTCAAGCACAAAAATATGTGTTTTCCTTAAATGATGATAGTTCCACTTGGTGGGAAGATACAAAAACAGAGACACAATCCCTTTTTCGTAAGATAGGGCATATTAATGGGAAATTTAAATACGATGAAATTGCCTTTTTGAGAAATAGTATTGCCTTCTGGACATCTTTCAGACCAAATTTAGGAACGGAAGACTTGCAGAAGGTTAAACATTTAAAAAATGCATTGGCAAAAAAAACAACTTGAAACCCTAAAATCTTTAGAATATAAACAAAAATATGGCACTAGTGGTAAAATAAAAGACACATCGCCATTTGATTCTATGCAACTCCTTCGAGACCGCCATAATATGAAGTACTTGATTACATCTTCTGGCAGTACTGTGCACAATAAGATAGATATTTGGAAAGAAATTACGTCTCATTTTTCTCATATTTTTGATAGCCAAAATTTATTGGTAGAAAAGATGCGACAGTGGTTGGGGAAACTAAATCTACCCCAGCTGCCACAGGATGTTGGAACTCTTCTGACTACCCCCATTTCGCAGACTGAACTAAAAACTGTAATTTGGTCACTTAAACCTGGTACTACACCAGGGTCTGATGGTCTCCCGCATGAAATCTGTACTCCAAATGCAATCTAATGTTTTGATCTACCAACAGCTGACTGAAATTAAAAAGGAGCTGGCATTCCTAAAAGGAATAATGATTGAAAATAAGATAGAATAGGAGAGAGGTATTGTGCTTATCTAGCATTTGAGGGCAAGGTAGCTTTATTATCAACAAGCTTTATTGGTATAAACAGGATGTTAAATAAATTTGTCGGAGAATGTAAGAAGGCAGATTTATTATTAAATTATGAAAAAACAAAAGTATTGATTTTTGGAGGGAATAAAAAAGAATATCAATATAAAATAGATGGATATAAATTGGAAGTGGTTAAAGAATTTTGCTATTTAGGAATAGTTTTCACTCAAGGTGGAACATGGAACAAACATATAAAAGAAACATGTAGCAAAGTTAATAGATTTATGTTAATTATGAATATATTTGCATATAAACATGGATAGCAGTCAATAAAAGGAAATTTGAGGGTTTTAAATGCAAAAGTTAAAGCTCAAATACCTTTTGGGGCAGAAATTTGGGGTTTTGGTGATTTTTCTAAATTAGAAAGTATCCTGAATAAATATTACAAAAAAATCTTGGGACGCAATCAGCAATGGTTAGGGCAGAATTGGGACAATATCAATTGGAATGTGAAATAAAAATAAGACAAATGAATTATTGGTTGAAGGTGTATAATATGAATAATGAAAAGTTTCCTAGATTATGTATGGAGGAGGCAATGGAGTATAGTAAACATTATAGGCCATTTCCAAGTATGGCAATAGTGGAGAAAATAATAAAACCATTGAGGCTGTTAGAAATAATTTCAGAAAGTATGATTTGCCCAGTAGACACAATGAAATTAAGAATTAAAGCTAGGGCTAGAGATTACTTTATCCAATTAGATTTGGCATTGTGTAAACAATGTAAAGTGAGTGAATGGATGGTAAAAAATAAGAGGTCGCATGAACTAGAATATTATTTGAGAGTGGTGACCAATCCTGAGTTTAGGAAATTATTAACCCGAGCAAGATTCAAGACTATAACAACCAATTGGAAATTAAATATATATAGTAAAGAGAAATTAGTGGGGGATATAATATGCAAATGTGGAATAGATAAAGATTCACTTAGACATTTATTAATAATATGCCCTTTATATGAGAAAGATAGAAGAAACATTTTGTGACAGATTTTGAGTAAACTTAAGTTAGATCCAGAAATCATGTTACATTTTTTGTTAAAATCTCATAATTTGAAAATACTACACACTGTGGCCTCCTTTCTAAAAATAATTGAGCAGAAAAAATTGTATGTGAGGAACGCTTCATTCTAAGGGGTGGGTTAAGTTGCTTATATTTTATCCAATATGCTGATATATTTAAAAATGTGGACACTATACAGATGACTGTAAAATTGAAGTTTAATGTCTAGATGAAGCAAGATGGATGTTTTAATATGGAAATTGTAAAGATGTGTATCTAATCGAATTTTAAAATATGTATTTTAATTGTAATGACTTGAATAAGTCAATCAATAAATATTACTACTACTATAACACTCTGTAGTTTATTATTTGAAAGTTTTTACTAATTATTCCTCTATCCTTTTAGGAAGGATGAGGTGGGGGTTATATACAGATATTTGCTGTTTTCTGTTTGACATCTCCATAGGATGTAATATTTACTAATGATTTTGATTTCTTTTCCTAGCCTTTTGTAAAATGTTCCTATACTTTTGTATATGGTGTTTTGAGTTTTGAATAAAAATAGTCCCCTGCTCTTTTGGTGGGGATGGGATGGGGGTCTATGTACAATTATGTATTATTTCTGTTTGTAGTTTATGTATGCTGTGATACCTATTTCTGTTATTGATTTATTTCCTTACAATTTTGTATGCTGTACTACAATTTTGTCTATTTTGTTTTGAGTTTTCAATAAAATATTCCCCTACTTTGAGGTAGGGGGACTCTCTAGCCATTTGGCTGCTGGCCTAGATGGTGGAAGGTAGTCAAACAACAGAAGCGCTGGCTCTTACTGTGCTACCTGCTACAGAAATGTCTGACATTGAGGAAATGCCGTCAGCCTGCAATTCACCTTTGGAACTTGACTCTGATATGGTGCTTCCAACAGCTTCTGACCCTGTAAGTGATTTAATTAACATATGTTTTCCTGAAATGATCCCTAACTTACCAAGTGATTCTGATTCTGAGCTGGCGGCTGAAGTTCTGATGGACCAGAATCCTGTAATTGCAAAGTGCATGTCGGAACAAGAAAAACTATTACATCAAAACTTTGCTGTGGTTGAACGTGATTTTTTTTTTGCAAAAAGGCGCAACTTGAATCTTCTCTGTGACAATGACTTTCTGACAGCAGCAGTCCGACTGTCAAACCGAGTCAGCTGAATCAGAAGGATACACCTGGTCCTATTACGGAGCCACAGAGCTGGGCAGAAAGCGTGGAAGCTGCAGAAACAGCCGGTCTGCTTGAGAATCCTGCTCCCTTATTGCCCTCTACTGCTACAATGTCAGGAATGGCAATCACAAGCCCAGAAGGGCTTGACCTAAGATGCGCTGTGGAGTCAGCTGTTCATACGGTGGGAACATCCACCTGGTCAGTACCTTCAGCACTACAAAATGAGGCTGGGAATTCGACAAGACTTCAGACAAGTGGATTTCAGATGATTCTCCGATTATTATACCTGCTTCTAGTGCACAAATACCGGCAGCCACAGTAAACAGCTCGGATTTGGAGGTGCCTACAGATTTATCTCTCACTCAAAACCCTGTGTTGCCTTTTTTGAAACAGTCCTCAGTCCCTCTGCAGGATCTGGAGGTCAATCCTAATGCTACTTTCTTAGAACCACAGAGACCATTAAACCTGATAAACAAAACTGCACCAAAATCCTTTGCCTCTCTATTTAAAACTCCTATCTATCCTGCTAAGAGGCAAAGGCGGTTCACTTAACTTATACAGGAGGGATGGACTCTCCTCCGGATAGAATCTTTGTGGCCAGGACTCTGTTAAAAAACTCAATGAAGTTTATTGCTACAGAACTATATGCACTGATACGTCTCTGGAAAGATAACATTTGACATTGGTTTCAAAACTGTCCGGGGTTTAGAGAGATTTTGGGTAAAATATAATCAGTTGAAGAACTCCTCCTTATGGTCTCCATTTATTGTTACTCCTTTGTCTAAACCTTCTCATAAGGTTATTACGGTGCTCTTCAGAAATGAGGGGGTAAGTGTTCAGGATTTAATCCTCAGGCTGAAACATCGCTGCACCTTACTGGAAGATCCTGTGGCACTTCTTGACTATGAAAATATCTGGACGGGAGGTTGGAAAGGTAAAGTGATGCTGCAGACTAATGAAACTGATCCACTTCATTTACCCAATTCATTTTTTTTAGGTCGAGATAGGGGTATTCTTTTTTATGCAGGGCAAACAAAAATGTGTTATAAATGTGGTTCATTGGAACATCTAAGTAGCTTATGTGACTTAGCCAGATGTGTGATTTGTAGGGAATTGGGTCACTTCAGTTCACCCTGTTTAAATGAAAGCAAGTGTAATCTCTGTGGGGAATTAGGTCATACCTTTCAGAATAGTATCTCTGCTGCACACAATCTGCCTGATCAGGCTGATGGGACTAAACAGCATTTATTAATTGATTTAGCACAAAAGAAGCAAGTGGTCTGGTGTTGTCTGTCCCTGAAGGCTCATGTGACTCTGTCACCCCTCCTAAGCCTCCTACTACAAATGTGCCTCATTCTAATCCTAGCCCCCCCACCTCCCCAAACAGTTCCACTCCTAGTGACTAGCCCAGTTTCTGTGCTTACTAGATTTCAGCAGTCCATAACACAGAGTCCTTCTCCCTCATCACCTTTGAAAGAGTCTGCTATGCCCTCTCCTCCTACCCCAGGGGAAAAAAACTGGCAGTAGAATCACTAGACAATCCAGTAAGGAATCGGCAGATAAACCGATTCCTTCACATTCGGCTGCGGTTCCAACCTCAAATAAATTTGGTATTCTACAATCTGAACACTCTGATATGGACTCTGATGTCTCCTCAGTAGACTCTTCAGTGCCTGGGGGGACTACTGATATTGAGGGAAAAACCCTTCCTCGTGGACAGCAGAAATGAAAAGCAAAAGTTAAACTTAAAAATATGGACAAGCTCAGCCGAAAAAGCCCTTTTAAGTGAACCTAATGACTGAACCCTTTTCTTTCCATACTATAAATGTAAATAGTATAAAACAGGTTAACAGAAGACAAATGATTTTTTCTGCCCTGACCCACTTCCGTCTAGGTTTTTTTTTTCTTGCAGGACACCCGCTTACACACTTTGCAGGAAATTCAGAAGGCCTCTCAGGCCTGGCATTTGGGTCCATCCTTTTGGACCTTAAGCACAAAACCATGTGCTGGTCTGCATATTATTTTTAAATAGCCTGATACAAATGTTCTGAAACTTGTTGACCTACTTTCAGGGAGGGCTCTGGTTTTAGATGTCTTGATTCAAGAAGTACCTTATCATTTAATTAATATATACGCCCCCCCCCCAACAAAAAGCTCAAAGATGCAACCTTTTTTGATTACTGGAACCTTATTTACATACCCCTTATAATGTAATTTTTGCAGGAGATTTTAATTGCCCCTTGATTGTAAAACAAGGCAAGCAATATTGTGATTCTAACTTGCTATCTCAGATAGTACTGAAGGCAAAATTAGTAGATACAGTTCATTGCTTCATTAATTTAATACTTCCCAGCTTTCATAAAGGCCCTCTACATTCTACAATTGATTATATTTTTGTTTCTTCTGCTCTCTCTATACTCTCATCCACAGTTTCTGCCCTTGCGTTTACAGATCACCCATAGTATCTCTGTAACCACTGGTGTAACCACAAGGCCACAGAGGGGCCAGGGTTTTTGGAAATTTAATTCCTCTTTGCTATCGAATCCACATATCTCTCTGCTTCTTTATAACTTTATTTTAGCAAGAAAAACAGTTCTTATTTTTTTTTGATAATCCCATATTGTGGTGGGAAGACACAAAGTTGGAATTATCCATGCTAAGTAAACAACTCAGTAAAGGGGTGGCCAAAAATGCTTATTTTGAATACTAGCAGAACAGAAAAATACTTCAACAGCTTTATTCGGTCTCTTATGAGACGGGCCAAGACTTCACCTCCCAGGTTTCTCAGGTTTCTGAAAAAATGATTCAGTTCCATGCCAATAGAGCAAAAAGCTTGTTATTTCAACAACAGTTTTGCACGCTGGGTGATTTAGCGACTGCTTGTCCATATGAACATTGGCAATCTCAGTTACATAGGAAATCTATTTCTGCTGTCCGGGATCATAAGGGCAAAGTACATCAGGACATTAAGGATATCATTCAGGTCGTGTTTGACTAAACTGCCCAAATGTATAGCCATTTGGACACCCCTGTTATAGAACTGCAATCTTTCCTGCAAGATTTAACTATTCCAGTGCTGGAGAAGGCAGATATACATCTTTTAACATCTCCTATTACTGTCATGGAACTTAAAACAACACTATCCTCCATGGCTGGTAAGAAACCCCTGGTCCAGATGGTTTCTCCATTGAACTAATGAAATTTGTGCGTAATCTGTGTCTAGAGGAATTAGTTTTGATATTTAACAATATTTTGAGCAAAGGGTTAGTTCCACTGTCTTTGAACTCAGGGAGCATGACTTACATATACAAAAGTAAGGATAACCTTGATTTAAAGAATTGGCATCCTATTACACTCTTAAATTCTGATTTTAAATTACTTATGAAAATCTTGGCAAATAGGCTCTCTTTGGTGGCTGTAAAATTAGTCTCCTCTGTTCAAGCTTATGCAATCCCAGGATGAAATATTCAGTCTCAGCTTTTTCTAATAAGGGAATTGGTGGAGCAGGGGAAGCTAGGGGCTGTGGAAGGGTACATTCTCTCCCTAGATCAATCCAAAGCTTTTGACAGAGTCTGTCATGATTCCTTATGGATCATACTGGAGCACTATAATATTCCAAAAATTATGATTCAATGGTTTCAATATCTCTATCATATGGCAACTGTCTGTCCAGTTATTCATGGCTGGAAGGGCCCTCTCATTCCTTTGTTGAGAGGTGTTCAACAGGGTTGTCCCCTGAGCCCGATCTTGTATGCTTTTTTTATTGATCCTTTATTAAGAAAAATCAATATTTCAGTAGAGGTACATAATATAATTTATCATAATCAGACCCTTCCATACAAAGTTATGATGTATGCGGATGATATAACCCTTATGGTACATGATGAACCTTCAATACATAGCAGTTTGGCTATTTGCTCCGAATTTGGTATACTTACAGGAGCTGCACTTAATCTTGATAAATGTGATGGTCAGCAACTACCATATGCCTTAGGTACCTCAGGATCTATTGCTGGTCTCACAATTACTACAAACCCTTTGAAAATCCTAGGTATATACTGGGAAATATGGAATTAGACAATTTTAATTGGGAAAAAAACCTTATTTTAGGTAAAAAAAAAATGTAATGTGGAATAAATGGAAATTTGGGGAAAAAAAAGAGTGTTCCTTTTTAAGTCTTGTTTGGTCTCTGTGTTTCTATACCTTAGTTACATACCCCCCCCCAAAAAAAAAATCCTTGGAAATTGGAATATTAGGACTCTTCTTCCAGGCCTGTTGGGGTAGTCGATTTAACCCTATAAAACGTAATATCTTATATCTTGCAATTTCTCAGGGCAGACTTAATATGCCTAACCCCATTTTCTTTTTTAATAGCTTTTCATATTTAATAACATTCGACCATTATTACTGAATGAAACTCAAGGCTGGGAAATGTTTTTGAAACCAAGCTGTCAACAATGGCTTCAATTGTGGGAAGCCCAATCCCTGAAATGTTTCAAGAGATCTGTAATGACTCCTGAGTATATCAGATGTACTTTTTTACTTATTAAGCAGTGGGGTTTACTTACTGTTCATGTGCTTAATTTTTCATGGAAACACCTGTATTTCCATTTATTGAATGCAACCTGTCAGGTGGAACTAGTCTTCACTAAATGTCCACTACAATACATAACTACATTGCAAGGATTCCTTATCAATAAACAGATTCCTCCACAAATGTGGGACTTTCACTGGTTGGCCTGTCATGGCAAAATAAATGTTAAATCAAATCAGAAACATAAGACCCTAGAAGAAAGAATTTGTGTTCGTCCAGATTGTATTCAACGAGAGGAAACTATAGAACATCTCCTGTTTTCATGTTCTTTTATTCAACATTTTTGGACCTTTATCTCACATGAATGGGGGGGAAGCTCTTTTCTCAACCTTATCTTTTTAAACCTTAATTTTTTTTTATAGTTCTTGGACTTGTAAATGGCGTCTAAGTTCATTACAACTACTAGTGACCATCTATAAATGGCAAATTTGGTAAGCTAGATGTGCTTATACGTTACAACAAAAGGAGGGGATATTATTGGAATTATCGCAAAAGATAGTGCATCATCTGAAATGTATATATAAAATGGAGAAATCCACTCAGGCTAATAGTCATCTGTTAGAGCCATGGATTGGATTTCCTTGGGTAACTGACACCGATGCTCCAATTACTTGATTGCAATACTAAATATTCTAAATAGGAATTAGGTAGCATTTCTTTTTTAGGATAGTGGATGCTTTTTTATATCTTGTAAACATTCTCAAATTTGTAGGGAAAAGTATGAGGGTGGTGAGGTAAATGAAATGTTAATGCTGTATCTGTACTTATTTTGGTCTATCATTTTTTTAGATTCACAATTGACTTATTGGTCTTCCATTCTTTTTTGTGACATTGTGATCAAGAATGAAAGACATACTTCATTTGTTATTCTCACTCACTATATGTTCACATAATAGATTATTGTTCATTTGTGTTTTGGGGAAAAAAAGAAGGGGAAATTTACCCCTAATCTTTAGTAAGTGGGGGGTTTTGGTCATTACGTTTTCTTGAAGGTTCAGGGTTATTATTAATGAAATATGCTTAATTATGTTCTTGATTTTTTTCTCCTTTTTTTATTATGATCTGTATAACTTAATATTAATTTGTATAAAGTTTGTTATGATTTCAAAAAATTCCCCTACTCTTTTGGTGGGAGGTGGGGGTTGGTTATTCTGGGTACTTGTATAATACAATGTTTTCTCATTTTTTTTATTCATGTTGTATGATAAAATACCGTTTTGTATTATAATTTGTTTCAATAAAAAAAATCCCCTACTAACCTCTAGGGGAACCTTTGACATCCTGGTCTTTGGCCAAGATGGCTGCCACTGTGGATCCAGGAGGAGGACTGGAAGGTGCAGATGCTGTAGAGATATGAGAGAATTCTTCCTCTTCTACCTTGAATTTGCCAGAGGCTGAAATTTCTGCTGAAAAAAACTTTTTTAGAAGATTCTGCAGAGGACATCATGGATGTCTACATATCTACAGAGGATCTAAGTGTTAACCCAGAAATGTATGAAGAAACAGCTACACCAGGATATATGGAGAAAAAAACAGCAAGAGCTGCTGCAGTCATTACAAAGTGAACATAACAGGCATTTAAAGGGGAGTGTACGCCTTGCAGCGTGCATTGCAAATCTGAGAGCAGAATTTCCTCCTGTCATCACTGACATTCAGCCTGTCAAAGGCCCTACTGACACAGCAGCACCAAAAGGTTAAACAGGGCTGGGTGAGTCCCTTACAACTTCTGACACTACACTGCAAGTTTGTGATGTGCAAGTTGAAATTGAAAGTATTGCGACTGATGCAAACCTAAAAGAAACAGAGTTTAATTTACAAGGGGAAAAAGTGGAGGAAATTTCTAATGTGGAAAAACTGCTTTACAAGAGACTTTTACAGGGGCAGAAGATTTGGCTGAGGAAAGCAGGGCCCCTATCATGATGTTTAAATGGCTGGGTTTGTTTTTAAACAACCTGAAGGGTATGTCAGCACAACAGGGAAATGGGAGGAGATTAAATATCAGACAGATGGTCTTTCTCAAGATGGGCTTACATGTTTCTCCTTTAAAGGAGGAAGTTCGAGAGCTGGGAGAACTGAAGTTAAGGTCAAAAGGGCAGCACTCACACTGGTAAACCAAAATATTAGAGTGATTTCTGAGAACATTCCACAATCAGAGAAGCAGCCTTTACAGGTAGCACCCCTTCCCCCTTGTGGTGCTTGGTCCCCTCAGAAAGCACTTGTGGAGGCTGGGTGGAAACAGTCTCCTGGGGGTATTTGGCTGCCTGACTCCACCTGGGATGAGACATTTAATTTATCTCAGGCTTCCCCTGAGTGGACTCCAAAAACAGATGTAAATATCAGGAAAACCTCTACAGATGTTCCCCAGAATTTGGGGGAAGGTGCGATGGCTCAACCAGAGCAAACTATAAGGCCAAATAAGAGGGACAAATTGGACTTGCTAAGGTCTTGAATAATGCTCCAACCACACAAAGTTTGGAAATTGTACCTGAACAAAAGCCTGATGTGAGGCAGGACAATGATACAGCAAGGAAGCCATTATTATCTGAGCTTTTTTTCAAAAGTTAAAAAAGAAACAGCACCCAAACGGAATGCAGTGCGCATCCGATACAAAGGGAGGCTTAGAGATAGGCCAGGCAGATATCATAGTAAGGAAGACATTGCTTAAAGATTCATTACATTTTACCCCCAGGGAAGTATATGCATTTACTAATATATCGGGGAAGACAATTTTGATGTGAGTTTTCATTCAGCCTATGCCCTAGACCTTTTCTGGGAGAGGTATGGGCAAGTGAAGTTCTCCCCTCTGTGGACCCCCTTTGTGGTTATTCCTTTGTCCAAACCACTAATTAAATATGTAATGGTGATGTTCAGGAATGAGGGGGTTCATGTAGAGGACATCACATACTGGTTGGCACAGAAATGTGACATTCTTGGTGAACCTGAGGCAATTTTGGATAGTGAATTATTTTGGACCAGGGGTTGGAATTATAAACTTAATTTAACACATAATGAAAAGGGGATTGAACACATACCAAACTCATGCATGTTGGGCAGGGATCGAGGGGTTTGTTTTTATGTAGGCCAGCCCGGGGCATGCTACAAATGCGGCTCTAGGACCCATTTAATCAGCACATGCGATAGGCCCAGGTGTGACAACAGTGGTGAGATAGGCCATATAACTATGCCATGTGCAAACCACGCTATGTGTGATTTATGTGAGGAGTATGGACATGTGTTTGGGGAATGCCCATGGGCGGCACGGAATAAAGCTTCTTGCGTTAGCCCCGAATTGCTTATTCAGCAAGCACAGGATTCGGCAGCTGCACAGCCCCCAGCTGCTGGAGTATGTGTCCAAGCTCCCCCCTTCCCCTTCCCCCCTCCCAGAGGATTTAATAAGAGGATTTAATAAATCTTACTGAAAATACCCCGACTACACCAGAGATAGAGGGGAAAATGGATCCTGGCCCAGTTCAGGATTTAGGTTTTTTCCCCAGTTTGCTATGAGGAGCCAGCGGGCTTGGAGAGTGGGATAATAGCTCCCCCTGTTCAGGATCCTCTTCCACGCAGAAGGTCTACCAGGAATAAGAGGGCCACATCTCCCCCTGGCCCACCTCCTTTGGAAACTAACAACTCCTATGCAGCCCTTTTTACAACCTGGGGGGAATCTGACATGGAAGTAGGGGACTCGGATTCTCAAAAATCTTCTGCAGAGAAGCAGATTCCAAGTCTAAGGCAGAGCACCTATAAGGGAAAAAGAAAAAGAAAAGCAAGACAAATTAGTCACTATAGTACAGGCCCTTTTTTTCTGTTTAACCGGCTGGCTATAAAATAGGGTTGGTAAAAATACATAGTTTGTTGAGCACAATTAAATGGCAAGCTGTAGTTCGCTATGTACACAGGAAATGTTTGGATATCTGTTTTTTTACAGGAAACCTGGGTAAATTCTGATGAACAAGTGTGGATGTTTAAAAAGGAATGGGTATGGAGACCCTCCTATTGGTCATTCAGAATGGATAAGGCTGACGGGGTTGGAATTTTGTTTAATTCATATACCTTTACATTACAGAAACTTGTGGACTTAGTCCCAGGTAGAGTCTTAATTTTAGATGGGCTCTGGGGAGGATGGATTGCAGATTCATAAACATTTATAACTCACAGATTAAAGCAGAAAAGGTCAGCCAGATGAAATTAATTCAACCTTATTTAGTGACAATGTCTAAGGTTTTATTCTGTGGGGATTTTAACTGTAATATTTTTAAACGGAAAAAAAGGAAAAGAGGTGATGGTAAGAAAATTTACTGTGACTCTAATGCATTAACACAGATAATAGAGACAGCGGGTTTGATAGATAGCCATACCTATCATAAAGAAGGCCCTAAATTCACATACACGAGGAACTCCTTCAAAACAACTATAGATTATATTTTTCTTTCGCCCAATTTACCCAAAGGGGCTGTATGTATAGATCCGGTGGAATTTTCTGATCATCTTTTTTTAAGATTACAACTAGATCATGTGGCTGGCACTCCAAAGGGGTGGTAGGTGGAAACTTAACACCTCAGTGTTGGGGGAACCCACAGTACAATGGAATATGGGTAACCTTTTTGCAGCCAGATTATCAGTGGCATTTTTGTACCCCAACACAGGGAAATGCTGGGCTGACACAAAGAAGGATATTGCAACTTGGTTTAAAAATTATGGGAGGAAAATAGGGAATGAGAATTTTTTTAAATATCTGTCTTTAAGAATACAATTGCAGAAATTATACGCTCTAGCAAATCACTCAAATCATGATTATTTACCTCAAATTAGCAAAATTAAAGAGGCTATGAAACTATACCAATATGATAGGGCTAAAACAATCCAGGCAATGCTGTACAATGGGACACAAAAATCCCCTATTGGGAACCCTTCTGAGGCATTCAAATAGATTAAGGAAGGCATGACCTTTGACTTTTTAGTTTCCTCAAATGGGCTCAAAGTCAGTTTAACAGAGGGGATTGAGGAATTGATAAAACAACATTATGAATCATTAGAGCCTGAACAACCAATAAAAAAACAAGAGGTACAGGACTTTTTGGAGGAGGTAAGCATCCCAGCGTTCCCAGAAGAAATTAACAAACTTCAGGCTCCAATATTGGTACAAGAAATAGAATTAGCTATAAGGGCCCTGAAAAATGAAACTGCACCAGGTTTGGATGGCATTCCAAATAAGTTTTACAAAACCTTTAATCAGGATTTAGCTATTTGTTTAGAAAAAGGATACTCTTATTTTTTTCCATAAATACTGTTTCTTCTTCTTTTACAGAAGGCTTGCTCATCTATCTCTATAAAAAGGGGACAAATCTAATATTTCAAACTGGAGACATATAGTATTATTAAATACAAACTATAAAATTTTAGCTCATATTTTAAACAATCACATGAAGCATTATGCTACTTTAGTCATCCCACCACAGCAGTTTTTTGGGCTCCCAGATAGGAAAATACAACATGCATTAATAATTATTAGAGACGCAATACAGCATCTGAATTTATATGGGGTTACTGGGCTGTTTGGTGTCAGCAGACCAGAAAAAGGCTTTTGATAGAGTGTATCACCCCTTTTTATATGCAGTCCTGGAATTGTACCACATCCCAGTAAAACTAATAGATCAACTGAAATCTCTGTATTCATCCTTTTCCGTAAAGCCTTTGATTAGAGGTCAGGTTGGATCTGGGTTTGATGTCCCATTGGGAGTCAGGCAGGGATGCCCTTTAAGTCCCCTCCTATATGTTTTTTCACTGGACCCGCTATTACAAGTTTTGACTAAGCATCCTAAATGGAAGGGTCTGTCTGGTCCTGGCATTCAATATGATCTGCACGTGCAGGCATATGCGGATGACATCTGTTGTTTTTTTTGGAAACCATGACCAGATACAGTTTTTTTTTACAGAAAATCATAAAATATGGGAAAGTCTCTGACTCCAAATTAAACTACAATAAGAGCAAATGTTTATTTTTAGGGGGAAGGCATTTGGCCTCAGTGGATGTGGGAGGCATAAAGATTTCAAGGGAGCCAAGACAGATACTAGGAATACCATATGGATCACAGAATCTTCCAGAGGATAACTGGAGTAAAGCAATATTCAAAATAGACTTAAAAATTCAAAGATGGAGGCACTGGAAAGTATCCAAACTTAAAAGGATCGGAATTCTTAAACAGTTCATAATACCTACACTGCAGTATGTGGCAATGATCTTCCCACAACCTACACAACCTGATACCAAACTATATAGTTTGTTTTTTCAAATGTTGTGGGGTAATAAATTAAACCGAGTAAAGAGGTGTTTTACGTACTTGGGGAAATCAGAGGGTGGTTTAAGAATGATAGATCCGGTGGTCATTTTGCAAGTATTATTTTTCTCACAGACAATTTTGAGTGGGCTTACTTGTACAGGGGAAATCCAAAATGCATGGCTAAGGTTGACTTTAGGAAGGTATTTTCAAGTATGGAATGGAGTGGCTCAAAAATTAAATCAGCGCATACATATTCCAAGCTGTTTTAACCCAGCTGTGCAAAAATTACACAGATGGTTTGTCACAAAATTATCCATTCAAAATGGCACTAGCAAACAGCTATATCACGAAATTATGGAGAGAATATATCCCCTAGAACCTAGTTTTAATAATTGCCCCTTGGTGGACAGGCCATTAGTTTTGAAACAACTTACATACCCCAGGATAACCCAAAAAATGTGGGAACATTTATGGCTCACTGTTTACAGCAGAATCAACCTAAGGGGGAGTGCTAAACATAAGGTCCTAGAAGAACGAAATTGTTCCTATATGGTGTGTATTAACAAAATGGAAACTGTGGAGCATTTTCTTTTGGAATGTTCCTATACCTTGGCATTGTGGGATTACTTAGCAGTAAAATGGAATATGAAGTGGTTCAAGCATCTGACCTATGAGGTACTAGTATTGGGAAAATATGATTTAAGATTTCAACACTTTCATCAGGATACATTGCTGGTCTTCCTTTGTTGTATTCGTTACTGCCTATGGCAGGCTAGATGCCAATAGGTTTTATACCAAAGGAAAATGTTATATGAAAGTCTGGGCATTTTAGTAGTACAGGAAATACAGAGAGTATATAGTAAGGATGTATTGTTTTATTCATCACATAAGGTGTTGCAATGGTGGAAAGGGTTTAGTTACTTTATTAAATATAAATGAACAGTGTTATTTAGAAAGAAGGGTGAAGGGTAGTAAGACATATAAAGGGAAATGTGAATGATGTTTGGAAATTTGTGGTGATATTGCAAATGAATTGTGGATTCACTAATGTGTAAGATGTAAACCACAAGAGCTGTTGTGCATGTTTTTGCAATAAAATCTCCCCTACTCTTTTTGAGAAGTGCAATGGGATCTTTAACATCCACCTGAACAAGCAGATGGGACCTCGGTTTTAATGTCTCATCCGAAAGACAGCACCTCAGGAATGCAGCATGCCCCACATGCTGCACTGCAGTGACAGTATTGGGATTCAACCCAAGTGCCTGGTGTGGGGATAGAATCCACAGCCTTCTGCTCTCCCCGCCTCAGAGGTGAATGTGTTACCTGCTAAGCCACTGACACATTGCTGCGTGGCTCTCTGCAAAGCACGCCTTCATGCACTTTCAATTTGTTCCTCTCTCTCAGTAGAAAGTAAGTGTTAGGATGATTCACTTTGACAATATCTGGGCTTTCCCCTCACTGGAGATTTTTAACAATGTCTCTGATTGCAGGATCCTCCATTTATTGTTTCCTCCAGTCTTGAGGACATTTGTTGCAAAGAGGGTTTACTGAGGGACAAAACATTGCGATAGGCCACAGGTATGCAGTCTGACTAGGTGCCCAAGCTGTTCACCAGGTGAGGTGGGTCACTGGAGTTTGCCAGTTCTTCAGGGTCATAGCTTTTGGACAAAACTTGAACTGCAGTCTCCAGAATTTGGATCCATTTGGGCCCTGGCACCCCAGAGTGGGGTCTTCCAGATAGTACATCAGTGTTAATGTTACTTTTTCTGGGATGACACTCCAAACAGTAACCATATGTCGAGAGGGCTAACAACCAATAATAGTCTGCAGCATCCAGTTTTGCTGTCATATGCATATAATTGAGGGAGTTTGTTATCAGTGCAGCCAGTGGTGTGATCCTCATGCAGTAACTCATGAAATTGATGGACAGTTGCCAATTTTAGTGCTAAAAACTTCAGCTTGTGGACAAGATAATTTCTTTCTGATGGCAACAAACTGTGACTGGCATAAGCTATTGGCCAGAGCCCTTGTGGGTGTTCCTGATAAAGCACTACTCCCAAACCATGGAGACTGGCATTTTGTGCAAACATATAGCCTTCTGGGGTCTGTATAGGTCAACATGGGGGTGCTGGTCAACTGTCTGATTATCTCTTCAAATGCTTCATCACACGCTTGGGGCCATCTGGGGCCTAATGGTTCATGCACTCAGTAATAAACATTTCCAGGAGTGGGCTGTGGTGCCCTCTTGTTCTTTTGGTTGGCAGGAAGATACCCTTGAGTCAGGTCCTACAGATGCTTGATGATCTTGGTGTAGTCTTTAAGGAATAAATATATAACAAGAAATCCTGCACCACCCACTGCTATGAAGAGACTGGAGTCATCAAATCTTGTAAAAGTATTCCTTTTATTATAATTTGAGTGCTGACCTCAAACGACATAAGAAGACATGGAGACCAGGGAGATGCCAACAGGACCACCACCAACGCCTACCGGTTTTGCAAAGGTGTCCTCAAGGACTTTCCCCATATGGTGTACTATCCCCTACAAAAGCTGGCTGATAAGATCACACACAGTTTGCAACCAAATCCTCCCAGTTCCACTTGGTTGCCTTCTCTGCCACCAGGCTGTTTTAAATGCCAGTGTTGTAAATATTGCCCTGTCATTAATAGCATGGACACTTTCTCTAATCCTCACAATGGTGAATGTTATATCATCAACAGGTTTATTGATTGTTAGTCCACATACATGATTTACGTGGGCACCTGCTTATGTGGAGCCTACTATGTTGGGTGTTCAAAATGAAAATTAAAAGACAGAGAGGGTGAATGTGTACGGGCAATCTCACAAAACAATGTGGAATATACTACAGCAGCTCACATTGTACATTTGGGAATAGCCTCGCAAAACATCTGGAATTTTGTGGGCATCGAGAAAGTCCACTTGGAGTTACTTGAAATGGAGTAACGCACTGCTTATACAAGCAAAGGAAGCATGATCATATCTTGTTTTTGTCATAATGTGTGTCTGCTTCTTCATTTCCCTGCTGTCAATGGAAACAAATCAGCACTTTGCTATCAGAACAGTATGCATGTGCCGCTACCAAAGTTTCAGGAAGTGCTCCTGCTATCTGCTGGCAGTTTAAACCTCCCGTAGTATGGCGGACGTGTGGCTTCTAACTTCTCTCTAATATATATATATATATATATATATATATATATATGTATACACACACACACACACACACACACACACACACACGCTCATATATATACACTGTATATATATATATAGATAGATATATAGAACTCTATGGTAACTATTACCACTGTTCTGGATAAACATAAAGAACACCTGGTACGTTCCCATCCTCCAAGGCTGTTGCCTTGACTCCTCTTTCCTCAGCACTTTTCTGAAAGGGATAGATCAGGACTTGATCACATTTGCTGTCTTTGTCTGCCTAGCCAAAGCCTTAAACACTGTTATGCACCCCTTCCTACTAGGAACGTTTACTGGGGCTGGACTTTGTGACCTTATGTTCAAATGGTTCATCTTCTACTTAATGGGCAGGTACCAAGCAGTCTTTCACAGATGATTTTCTGCCCCCCTCCCAATTGGAGCAGATGTTCCCCAAGTCTATCATTGGTCCCATCTTGAACTCAGATTTCTTAAACGATCTAAGGTCTGGGTCTCCTCATAAGTGGTTATGTATACAGATCACATATTCTTTTTACCTGTGGTCCCTCAGCCTTTGAACTGACTGCACAGTTCTGGTGGGACTTCAGCGACATCCAGTGCTGTTTCTGTGTAAAACCAGCTTACTTTAAATATCATCACCATGGTCTCCATGAGCTTGGACACATGGCAGCTGCTGCCCAGAATATAGTACTCCCTATGCTTCATGATCTTAAATGACTCCCAGCTGAAGGATGTGTCCTGTTTTAATGATTTGAGTGTCTGATTCGACCATCATCTTGATTTTTCATGCCACATTGATGGCATCCATAATAAATTTTTCCCAAATCTTGGAGCACTTTGCAAGAGTAAAGTGAGTATGCCCCTCCCTGACTGTTGAGAGAGTGTTATGAAAATGATCTTCCCAGCATCTGACTACAGGGATGATGTGATGTATAGTACTGTCCTTTTAATTCCCTTCTTGTTTCTCCCACGTCTCCTCCTCCTTCTATTATCCTCTTAGCCTACAGTTGCAGGTAAATAGCAACATAGCTATTCATATTTCTCTTTTGAGAATACCTTAAATTTTGATCTTTAGTAATACTGTACAGCTATGCTTTACTCTGGCCTTAAGCAGCTTCCTTTTTTATCATCAACCATTTTTGTACATAAGTGTTTCTGTATTTCTTGTTTTAGCTGTAAGAACTGTTGGTCACCACTTGCACATTTATGGGATTATTCTGCTTTGCTCTTCAGTGTTATGATGTTTTATTTATTTTATTAATTTATTTATTGAAGAGAATAGGAATTACAATTCTTTGGGTCATAGACTCCTTTGCAAAGGCTCCACGTCGAAATACACAAACATAACATATAGAGTACACTACATAAGTAATACTGAACTGGGATAAATACAGTTGGCAGGTTACGGCCTCAGGGGTTGTAAAGTAGACTCTGAGTCATTGTTAAATACAAATGGCAGGTTACAGCTTTGAGGGTCTTAAAATGGACCCAGAGTCATAATTTATATACAGAGAAGGAAAGGGGACAGGGAATTAATCATGAGATGCAGATAACAGTATGGTAGGGGCAATTTATAAACAACTATAGCACAGAATAGTAATAAATTGAGCTAGAAACATGAGTCCATAAACAACTGAATAAAGGGGAAGGAGGAGGAGGGCAGGAGAAAAAAGAAGGGGGGCAAAATCTGAGGAAGGGGGAGCACTCAGCAGGGATGTTGGTTAGTGGCAATCACAACTACTGGTGGATGTTATTACCTCCTTGAGCCCTGTCTTGAAAAGGCCAATACTCAAAAGAGATGATGTTTCTAGTGTGAGTTCATTTATCCAGAGCGGTGCCCTATTGTAGAAGGTGTATTGGCCCAGGAATGTCCTACACCTGGGAACTGACAACAGGGATCTTGAGGAGAGATTGGTGGTCCTAGTAGGGGGGCAGTTCAGAGTAGG
Organism: Neoceratodus forsteri; assembly: GCA_016271365.2. NCBI lineage: Eukaryota > Metazoa > Chordata > Ceratodontiformes > Ceratodontidae > Neoceratodus > Neoceratodus forsteri. Next base: position 234,535,559 of record CM028131.1, read on the forward strand.
TTATGGAGGCCAGGTGGGAAGAGCCCGAGGCGAACCTTTTGGCAAGTAGGCAGGTGTGGTAGCAGTGTCTCCCATCAAAGTTCAGCCAGTTAGAGATCCGGTAGAGGTCACAAGTATGTGTCATTCTGTCACACTCAGTCACAAGCCAGCATGCTTTGTTTAGAGCAATATTGACTCTACATAGTGCAGTGTTGCTAGCAGAGCCATATAGTACAATTCCGTAGTCTACCAGTGACAGCACTGCGGAGGCAACCACCAAGCAGAGTTTTCAGGGGGCAGACAATGCTTGTGCTTATATAGGAGGCCTATTCTGGTGTTAATTTCCAAACTTACAGTATGGATGTGGTTACTATAAGTACATGCAGAGTCAAGGGTAATGCCCAGATTTTTGAAAGAGGTGACTTGATCAAGGCCAGTGTTATGGATGTTAAGAATAGTCAGGGGAGTTGTGGCATGCTTGTTCTGGTGGGTGGCAAATACCAAAGACCTTTGTTTTTTTGTAGTTTATCACCAGCTTATGTTCCGAGAACCAGGCTTCTGACTCAGTGAAGCTTTTTTGGAGTTCGAGCTGGAGACGATTGGAGTCTGGGTGACTGCAAAAAGATGGCGTCATCTACATATAGCAGTATTTAACCAGAGCAGCCATTGGGAAGTGAGTTTAGAAAGGGACTAAACAATAATGGACCTAATATTGAGCCTGGTGGGACCCCTGAAAGTACAGGAAGGCAGGATGAGAGAGAGGTCCCTATGCAAACTTTCTGGGAATGACCACTGAGGTAGTTTGTAAACCAGAAGGTAGTATCAGGAGCCAGGCCCACGGAGTGAAGTGTATTAAGCAGGAGGTAATGGCTGACAGTATTGAAAGCCTTGGTAAGATCTATGTAAACAGATCCAACCAAGTGATCGTGATTGAGTGCTTCATGGAGAAAGCTAGAGTATTCGATCAGGGCAGTTGTGGTACTGTGGTCTTTCCTGAATCCATGTTGCTCGGGGCAAAGGAGATTATATTTAGCCAGGTGGTGGGTGAGCTGGTCTGAGACAATTTTTTCAAGGGCCTTGGGCAGAGGGAGAAGAATGGAGATGGGGTGATAATTAGATGGAGAGGTGCTGTTTCCATTGTTATAGATGGGGGTGATGACTGCAAGCTTCCAGAGGGTGGGGAATTGATACAGGCAGAGGGAAAGGTTTAAGATTTTTGTAAGGGGGACTAGCACAATGTCACGGGTGAAGAGGAGGAGCTTTAGGTCTAAGGACTCACCACTATGTCTTGATTTTCCTAGGAATTTGGCAAGGTATGATCTTGCTTTGCTTGTGGAAACTGTTTTGAGGTGAAATGGGAGGGAAGTTGAGTTAGCAGGGTAGACTGGGAGGGGGTTTATTGGGGGTCGTGAGTTGGGGGGAAGAACACTACTGAGAACCGAGAAGAATTTGTTGAGGGATTTGGCAATAATTGGTGGGTTCTGGGCGACATTCCCATTTGGGTTAAGTTGGAATGGGGGGTGGGACATTGCTTTGCCATTCAGCTCTTTGATATTGTTCCAGAATTTGTGTCCAGATCCCCAGGAAGACGTTAGCAGTTCCTGATAATAGGCTGCCTTTGCCCACCGAATTTCCCAGGTGCATTTATTTTGTGCTGCCCTGTAAAGCTGTCTATCAGAGGGTTTACGAGAGTCAAGGGCCTTATGCCAAAGGTTATCCCTATGATGCATAAGATCTAGAAGGCCCTGGGATATCCAGGAGGTGACAGGATCTTTGATGAGCTGCTTAGAGAATGGGGCAAAGCTGTCACAGGCAGCATTAAATGTGTTTATGAAATGGGAGAGGGCATCATCCATGGACTGGGCTGAGTCCAGTGGCGACCAATCGCTAGTATGCAGGTAGTTTTTGAAATGCTTCAGTGCTCCCTTGTTTAGATGGCACTGATGGGTAAATCTTGGGGGTGGTATTTATACTGGGCGACCAGGTACAGAGATTGAGTGAATGGTCACTGAGGGCATCAGGCAGCACAGACACATTGGATAGTCTATTCAGACAATTAGTTAGTATGAGGTCAATGAGGGAGGATGCTCCCATGGAGGGGTTTAGACACATGGGGGCTGTAACAGTTTGGGTGAGATTCAGGGCAGCCACAGAATCCTTGAAGGAGCAGCTTTAGAGGACTGCCAGTTGGCGTTGAAGTCACCCAATGCAATAACTTCAGAGTTAGCTGGCAACTGGGAGATGCAGTTGGAGATAAAGTGGAAGGCCAGTTTTTGGTTGTGTGGAGGGATGTAAACAGCCATGATGTGTAGTGGCTTTCTGGTGTTACCCATGCTAATTTTGATGGTGAGGGCCTGGGCTCTGTGGCTTGGCAGATCAGAGGGGACTTTTAGGCCTTGAATGCTGTCCCTAATATATATGGCACAGCCTCCCTCTATAGCTACCAGCCTATCTACCCTAAAAATATGGTAGCCATTTAAGGCTACAGCAGCGTCCTTGATGTTTGGGGAGAGTCAGGTCTCAACAGCAGCCAGTATGTCAGGTTGGTGTTGGAGCACCCATCCCTGGAGACTATCACATTTTTTTTTTAGACTACAGATGTTCATGGAGGCAATTTTGAGACTGACACTGTGTTTAGCGGATGGTGCATGGGAGAGAGGGCCAGGATTGGGGTGCACATTTCCAGATAGAAGAAGGAGGAGCTATACATCTATGAAGCACTTTTTTTTAAATTGTGACATACAGTTTTAATTTGACCATTTAAAAAATTTGTGCTGAAGTCTGGACTATGCCCATGATGATGTTTTATGGCAAGGTGAAGCACAATAGTCATTTGTTCCTATAACATGTGTCCATACACTATGGACTTGTTTAATAAGTTGTTTTTGCAGTAGGTCCTAGAGTAGAAATATAGAAACATAGAATTTGATGGCAGATAAAGACCGCTTGGCCCACCTTGTCTGCCCATTTCCCTACCTAATGGATAAGCTGCAGGTCCTAGTTAACCAACAGCCTCCTTCCTCCTACCCCTCACTAGAATTGCCTTATGTCTATTCCATGCATTCTTGAAAACCCCCCACTGTTTTTGAGTCTGACTTGGCTAACACTACGATTGCTGCTTATCATTACCTAGGAGGATTGTATGCTGTACACCACTCACCTGCTGTGTTTGGACTCTCTTTCTTCCCTTTCAAGCTGGCAGGATGTCTCAGTTCATAGTGTATCCATGTCTCTGTGTTGTGCTCTCCTCAAATCCAACCTAGCCTAGCTGGACCTTACTTTTGCTTCTTCTGCCACTTGGCCCTTGACTGTCCTGCCCACACTCATCTCTATTCCTAATGTGTCTCCCTTCCTCTCTCTCCCCACACTCAAAAGGCAGACACCTCTCTCATCACATTTCGAACTCCTCCAAATTCCAGTTTGATTCCTTCCCTGCCTTGCTACTTCAACACCCTCCTTTCCTATCCACTCCACTTCTCCTACTCTCTCTGAATGTCCAATCCCCATTGTTTATCTCTCTTTCTCTCTGTCTGTCTCCATGTCTCTCTCTCTCTCTCTCTCTCTCTCCCCCCTGCACAGGACTACCACCAGTCAGGCTGCGTTTTCCTACAGGTTCAATTTGCTCTGTTCTAGCCTCCCTATCCATCCACACCTCCTATACCTAGAGCCAGGGTTCTGTGCTTTTTCCGGGATTCTAGTTCCGTTAAGGCTTCTACAGGTGGGGTTCTAGTTTGGTTCAGTTCTAGCCTTTTTGTTACTTTTTCAGTTCTGGTTCAGTTCTTAAAAAAATCAGTTCTTACATATAAATAAAACATGAATAGAATTGCATTTCTCAAAGATCTTACTTTAATTCAACAATGTAAAATATACAAAGGACAACAAGAGCAAGACATTTCATTGAGTACATTCAATACATTAAGTAAAATAAAAAAGTTATATATCAAATACTGTTAAAAAGTAAGTTAAATTAATGATGGCATATGAAAGTATAACTATATGCAGTTTATTTAATTAATTTAGTGGCAAAATCTGTTGCAAAGCAAGCACAGCCTGTTATAGATAATAATGAGGTTACAAGAGACTACAATGTCTTAGCTAGTTCCTGACCAGACAAAGCAATAGAAAACACTGAGTGCTCAATTAACTAAATTCACACATCTTTAACTTACGTAATAGCAAGAATTTAATTCTATTTCACCTGCTATTAGCCTTCCTACATCCCAAGACTTCCTTATCATGCAGCTCATTAAATTAAATTAGATCCCCCTCTCGAGTCACATTCCAGGTCTACCTTGCAATCGAAAATACAGTTGCATGTAAAGATAAAGTGATAGTATGATTTAATTATTAACCACGTCGACCCATCAAAATCATGACAGACAGCAGCATCCAGCGGAGGGAGAGGAAATACAGGAAACCTAATGGTATAACAGTTCTGCATTTTAAAAAGGGTAGGACTGTGTTCGGTTCTGGTTCACCGCCTGCCTCAGTTAGAAGGTTCTAATTCAGTTCAGTTCTGATCGAAAACGAACAATTCTGGTTCCATTCGGGTTCAGTTTGCACAAGAACTCTGGCTCTACCTATCCCTCTCCCCTAAAGTCTTTACTCTGTGACCATAATAGTCATGTCTGCACCTGTACTTCACCCCTTTCATTCCCTCTACCCCCATAACCTATCACCTCATGTGCTTTCTTACAACCTCCTTTCCCCATCTAGGTTTAATTTCTTTTCTCAACTGATATTGCTGTGCTCATTCTCTCTGTGGTTATTCAAGTTTTTCTTTACCTTGCCACTTGTTTTAATAGCCTCCTCGCCATGGCATCATAATGGCACTCAACTGTTGCCAATAGTGCAGTGGTCATTTGCCACTTGACATTTGCTCGCCAGCTGTTTTTGAAGTCTGCCTTGTTTTGCACATATGTTTATGTTCTGCAGTTGACCACTGTTTTGGTTTTTAATTTGTGCACTGTACTGTACAATTACTTTTTATTGTATTATAGTGCATGGTATTTATTAATTTGTTTAAAAGTTTCACCAGGAAAGACAAACTGAGCAGATATGCTCATTTCCAGATGCGCCCCGGGAGAGAGGGGGAAAAGGGATATACAGTAGGTGTGGAGTAATTGTGTATATAAATCCATACACTCAAAAATCCAGTTGTACCATAGTAGTGATGTAACGACTGTGGTGTGACCTCTTGTGCTACAGGACAGTAGCTTCATCATAGAGCCAAGCATGTGAGGCACAGTAAATGGCTGCAATGAACCCAAAATGACATCAAGGACTGTCTGAGTTCCTGCAACAAATTTACACTTCGCATGCCAGGGTGAGTAACCAAAATTAGTGTATGGATGAGTAACTAAGAGCATTGTATAGAGGATGACATAGTGGCACGGTAGTGCCACAATAGTTAGGGTTCAGTCTTCATGTCTATGTTAAACCCTAAATCTTGCACTTTAATAACTTTGCAGCTGTGCGACCAATTCACATGAAAGTTTGTATGCGCCGTCGGGTACCCTAGATCTCCAGATATAAGAAGTTTCATTCCTGGTCAGATGTTATACAGGTGTGGAGATACAGAATGTCCTAAAATGTGAAAATTACCACTTTTTTGCCAATTTCTTTGTCATGCTGTTTCTCCAAATTGGATTGGAGGTTTGATCTGACATTTTCAGAGTATATGGGGGTTGGGTCACAGATGTGCCTTGTAAAGGTTTGGTGAAAAAATATAAATCCCTTCAAAAGTTATTAACATTTCAAGTTTCCTGTGATTTCTTATGGGAAAAATTAGATGTGCCATGTGAAAGTACTTTTTGCTGCCACGAAAGCGGTAGCTGCTTTCACAAATGCAGAAAGTATCATATTTTCTGATAGAGATGTGGAAAAAATTATATATTTAAAAAAATAATGCCCCTTGGGAGACACCAACAGTTGTGTTTACCTAACCAGGGCCCAAGGAACATGATTCTGTCCTTACTTTTGTAAAATACTGTCCAGAAATATGTTTTTTTTTTTAATCAGCCTCTAATAGTGTTGTAAATTTGTGACAATACTGCTGAAATTTGTGGCACTACTTTTGTGAAAATGCCACAAATTGTGGCACTGCTTTTATGAAAATACTGCAAAATGTGGCACTATTACACGAAACACCAGCTGTTGCGTGAAGCTACTGGGGGGTTTGTGTCACTACTTTAAAAAAGTTTTCTGTACATTTTAGGGCCAGATGGACCCCCAGATCTGATTCCTCAGTCCCCATTTAGTTAAACAATAGTTGGTGTTTACCTAAATCCAGTGTCCCCCCCCCCTTTTTACTGCCTTTAATGGGAAGGGGTCTGAGCCATATTAATATAAAATGTAGTTAGTTAGTTTATTTGATTGGTCATAGACCATGACAATAAAAATACATACAGTATTACATAGATACATATAGGCATAATATAAGTATAACAAACCAGAATATCATTATATCAGATTTACATTCTTAGAAAGATAAATAAATAAACATTAAGTTTTAAATGTCCTAAAGTGCAATGCTCAGTACTATCAACCAGCTAAATTGCTTAGATATTAATGTAAACAATATATAGCTGCAAGAGAAAAAAGGAAAATATCCCTAGGGATGTCATTCATTATCTGCTGCAGTTCTACTACAATATTTAAGATGTATTCTGGCTATATTAGCTAAATAATTGGCAACTGCTCTGATTACAACAACATCATAAGAGGTGAAAAAGGTGTTCAACAAAACATTTTTATCCTCTGCACAGTTCGGCAGAGTGGCACTATCCATTTGTCTCTAGGACACTTATACCATATATATGTACCAACATGAGGGTGCCCAGTCTCCGTGTCAGCAATATAAGAACCCCTTCCCCCTTCACCAGTGTGGGACACTGGGGTGCCAACTCCCAGTGTCCCAAGATATGTCCTACACCCCCCAGTGGGTGCTATGCATTATGGATCATGATGCCTCTTGTTCCTTAAAGCCCAACTGCTGGCTGCCCTTGGGCCCACGTACCCTGGTTCTCCCTCACTTCTTCCTCCCTCCCACTATTCCATTCTCTGTTGTGTTGTAAAAGGATGACTCAGTTCTCTATTTCTTCTATGTCTCTCATTTCCACAGAGGTTAGCTGCAACTATGCTGTTTGAGATCATGTGAAAGAAATCTCAGATGCTGCTCTGGCAAGACTAGTCTTCTTATCTCAGGCATCTAATTATAAACAGTCATGTCTGGTTGATGTACAACTGTCTGTATTTTCACTGTCTTCCTGTCTATTAATATGCTATCTGAAAGTACAATAAACATTTCAAGTAAAAATATATATATATATATATATATATATATATATATATATATATATTATTTATTTTATTTATTTATTGAAAATAATCAGAATAACAATCCTTTGAGTCATAGACTCTTTTGCAAAGGCTCCACGTCAGGTCATGTAAAAAAAAAACAGCATAAGACACAATACAGATACATTAACAGTAGTAGTTAAAAATGCAGGTTAGCATATGTACTCATTGCAAAAAACATCATTAATGCATCAGCTAAGGTTCTTACAAATGTGACAAAATCAGGGAAATGTGGTGTTAGGGTTTCTAGCCCTAACATCCCACCCCCACTCTGCAGACACTGACAGGCATCAGAGGTGTGGAACACTGGGGAGCCCACTCCCAATTTCCCAAAAAGTGTATTTCAATGATTTGCCAACAACAGGGTGCCCAATCCCTGTGTCAGCACTGAAAGCCCCCACACCAGTGTGGGACACTGGAGAGCCCACTCCCAGTGTCCCAATATATATCTTACCTCCCCCAGCAGTGTTGGACACTGGGGAGCCCCCCACCAGTGTCCCTAAATATTTTTACCCTTGCACCTGTAAAAAAGAAAACAGTCCCCAAATTTCTTTTGCTTTATCTTGGAAAAAAAAAGAAAATGATCCCTCACCATCTCTCCCATCCCCCTTCCCATCCTGACCCTCCTACTGAGCACCCATCACCCCACCCACCCTTGCCCTGTACTTACCACTGGAGGTTGTTGATGTCATCTTCTGTGAACTGGGATATGTCTGCACTCTTCGAAGCCAAACCACAAACTAAAGAATTAAGGTAAGTGCCGAATAATGTATTTCAATGGTGTTTTTAACTAATGTTGATATCATTGGCATTTCTGGGTATTTATCAGATTTTCAACATGGGTTTTTTGGGACCCCACCTCATGAACAATGTTACTGTTGTTTCGTAAATCGGGCCTGGAAGGTGATTTTGTGATTGCTGCATGAAATCACCTATCAGGATTGATTAACAAAATGACAGTGCAAGTGTTCATGAGGTGGTATCCCAAAAAGACCATGTTGAAAATTTGGTGAAAAAATTCCTTAAAATGCCCAAGTTACAAGCGTCCGTTGAAATTTTTCTATGCGTGCGTAACTTTGATAATTTTCAATATTTTGCACCAAATTTTTCAACATAGCTATTTTTTCACACAACCTTATGAACAGTACAGATGTCATTTTTCACATCCTGCCTGGAATGTGTTTTTGCACCTGTGGCACAGAGTGGTGTTTTGGCACGGATTTTAAACCTTTCACCTACATGATTTATGAGGTAGTGTCATAAGAAAACTATGCTGAAAAGTTGGGGTCAAAATATGAAAACATGCCAAACTTATGACCATTAGTTGCAATTTCACTACGCCCGATTGTAACTTTGGAAATTTTAAATATTTTCTTCCCAGATTTTCAACATAACCTTTTTATTACCCCACTTCATGTATGTCACAGCTGTAATTTTTCTGATCCTGCCCACAATGTGTTTTTGCACCTGTGGCACCAAATGGCATTGTAGTTGCACATAATTACATTTTGGCTTGAATTTCACAATTTCTCTGCACTGAAGTGGGGTAATAAGATAGTGATGCTGACAATTAGGTCACTGTTGTTCTATACATGGATGTGCAGGGCCCAGAGGACCCTGTGCTTCCACATGTACTTACATACGTGCATCTACTGTATGAAGGGATTCAAGTGCAGGGCCCTCCCACAGACACACAAGGATATGATTACACTATCTGAAAAAGTAAGGAAATTCATTGCAAAAAACTTTATTAATGTATCAGTTAGGGTTCATTCTAAAGTGACAAAAGCAGGAAAATGTGGTGTTAGGGTTTCCAGCCCTAATACCCCCCGCACCCTGCAGACACTGACAGGTGTCAGAGGTGTGCCTTGACCTTGCCAACCCTAACGCTCACCCCATTCTCCTATACTGTCCCCATCTGAGCTTATTTATTTGTCATGCAGAATGGCATTGTAGTTGCACATAATGATGTTTTGTCTTAGATTTCACAATTTCTCTGTACTGGGGTACATGAAGTGGGGCAATAAGATGGCTATGCTGGCAATGTGCTCACTGCTGTTCTATACATCTGGGACCTCTGCTTCCACACCTACATACATATGTGCATCTATGGAGGGATTCGGGCCCTGTACTCCCACAGACATATAATGGTATGATTACATTATCTGAAAAAGTAAGGAAATTCATTGCAAAAAACTTTGTTAATACACCGGTTAGGGTTCATATTAAAGTGACAAAAGCAGGGAAATGTGGTGTTAGTGTTTCCAACTCTAACACCCCACCCCCACCCTACAGACACTGACAGGCTTTGGAGATGTGCTTTGCACTTGTTGACCCTAACACCACATTTCCCTGATTTTGTCACTTTTGTAAGAACCTTAACTGATGCATTAATGATGTTTTTTACAATGAATATCTATATCTATATCTATAGCTATATTTATATCTATATCTATCTATCTATCTATATATCTATATCTATCTATATATATATATATGTATATATATGTTGGTGCTTGAGATGTTTATTCTACTTTCAGATAGCATATTAACAGACAGGAAGACAGTGAAAATACAGACAGTTGTACATCAACCAGACATGACTGTTTATAATTAGATGCCTGAGATGATAAGAAGACTAGTCATGCCAGAGCAGCATCTGATATTTTCTTCACATGATCTCATACAGCATAGTTGCAGCTAACCTCTGTGGAAATGAGAGACATAGAAGAAATAGAGAACTGAGTCATCCTTTTACAGCACAACAGGGAATGGAATAGTGGGAGGGAGGGAGAAGTGAGGGAGAACCAGGGTGCGTGGGCCCAAGGGCAGCCAGCAGTTGGGCTTTAAGGAACAAGAGGCATCATGATCCATAATGCACAGCACCCACTGTTGCCATCTGGTCCTGACTGTGGTAGCCTCCCCTGGAAAGTTGAGACAAGATGTTCTGTGATATATATGGAGCTAATAGTGGCCTGCCATTGTTAGATGGTCTGGGTAGGGAGACAGAGAGCTGTAGGTGGGTGACACTTTTTTAGCTGCTAGTATGTAGGTCAAGAGTAGGCTATGATGGGAGATGCAGGTATGTTCTGCTCCAACAGAGAGATGGGCCAGCTGAGGAGTCAAGAGATGTGGGACACTATACATTTCTGAGTATCTCATCCAGTGAATCCCAAAATGTCTGAAGATTTCAACATTGCCACAATAGATAAGCATAATTAGCCTTTGGCTCTCCACAAGGCCTCGAGCACACCCCATACTGTGCATACATGTAATGGGATTTTAGGAGCACCAAAATAATGATTCTGGCACTTCCATGCAAATTCCTGTCAGGGAAGAAGGGAGATTACTGTAAGAGAGGAAATAGCTGAGTTCAACCATATTTCAGGGGGATAGGCACCTCCAATTCTGCAATCACTTCAGTAATGTGGGGGATGTCATACTATCCCTAAGTGCCACCAACCCTTTAAAAATGTTCCCAGTAAGATGTCCACACTGTTCTCTCTGAAGGGCCCCTTTAAAATACTTAACAACAAAGGGGAAGGTGAGGGATGACTTCCATATCTTGGCCCTAGAGAGGTAAGATATGATTGGAATTGAAGGTACTGAACATGATCCCCCAACCTTAAAATATAGGTGGTCTGCAGGTCATGGAAGGTTTGGATGCCTTGTTGGGTCAGAAACTGAAATACATATGTTAGACCCTACTTTGACCAATGGTGGAATGTATGATCTACCCAAGCTGGGGTAAAATCTGTTTCCCTGGACACCACCCTACAGAACACTAAACATTGAGTTATCCCTGAGAGTCTGCCAAAATGACTCCATTGCTGAAATGTTACAGCAGTATATCTAGTAAATCTCCTAGTATTGTCAATGCCTCTTGGGTTCAAATAGAGTTGTAACATGGCAATTAATTTTTCTTAAAATATAACACATTCATTGGCTGAAATACACCATCTGATCTGAAAAGTACTGTGCATTAATTTCCAAGATATACCCGCAGATATAGTACCCATAACAGCCACATAGAAATCCAGCGTTTTGGCTTTCCCACCCACCCACCCAGTTGATAGTGCCGCTATCATCGCTATATTAGTATTTCACACACTCAGCGGATTCTAGCACCAACAAAATCTGCATCCTGCACATTTAGTAGAGGCAACAACAAGAAGTGTGACAGCCCACAAATTAAATCAAGCAGTCAAAACCTGGATACCATGGCCAGTTCTGTTGATCTGTCAGTGACCGTATCCACTCCTGCACCTCAAAGCTCACCAAGCAGTGACATTTACCCCAATATATGCCCCAACAATAGCACTCCATTCAATGTTTTATGTTTCATAGTGCACGGCCCTATTAACTGTTACTGTTATGGGTCAATGGAGAAGAATTCCAGTGAACAGTAGTATAGTGAACTTTTCCAGTTTACTAAATAATGCAATCCTGTGTCGCACATCTTTTACAAGGTCCATGTTTAAAGAAATCGAGCGTTACCAATCGTTGCTGTTAGAAAAATGTTATTAAAGTGTTTTTTTGTTCGGTAATTTAAATAAGCGGTGTCTCTGAAAACAGTTATAAAAGTCACTGTGCCATGAATACATTATGTTAATCTGTTATATATGGCCCAGAAATCATTGCATGGGTAAATAATAAATGAGTGCTGTTTTATATTGTACAGTGTTGTTTTTGAAGAATATGGCATCTGCATATAACTGCAACTATAACTGCACTGATCATTAACCAGACATAATTACAGCAGTCACGATATTAATGCACACCCGGCATATTTTTTGTATTTTCCTATTGTTAGACAGTAAAATCAACATAAAATGTTCAATAATGTAATATACTGTGGTTGTTTTATTACAAAACCTCTATATAATGCTTGCCATGTTACAAGCGCATTAATCCACTCGAAAGGAGGCATTTACTTCAAAATTAATGTATGGCTGGGTGGTGGGAGCACTCGGCCTTGTGCACCCCCCCAACCATGGATTAATTCCTAGTGAATGCCTCCTTTCGAGTGGATTAATGCTTACATAGCGATCAATCTGAAAAAGGTTATTAGTGTGGAACTCCAGGAGTTTCCAGAGGACAGTACAGGAGAGAGAGAGAGAGAGAGAGAGAGAGAGACCACACGAATGCAATACTTACATGTGAGGCTTACGAGTACCATTTCAAATTCAGCAGGTTCTGGCTCCCCTTATCCTTTTGTAACCCCCTTGTTACTCGGGGTTACTAGAATCCCAGTAAGACCTAGTGGTAGGCAGGGAAGGTAGCTTGTGAAACTCCAGTTAAATGGGTTTCACACTGTCTCACTCTGTTCTCAGTCACAGCTGAGACTGGGAGATGACATCACCATAGCACTGTCGCAGCTGCATAAGCCACATTGGAATCTGCAGCACAGGGAGTGAGATAGAACTTTGGGAGTTTTCAAAGTCAGTTTTTCTGTTTACCTCCTTGGGAGAAGGAAGTCTCCTGTTTACTGTCAAGCAGGAAGGAAGTGTCTTTTGTTTACCTTCTGTGGGAGAAGGTCAGTGTCCAGTTTTAAGTGGTGGAGACCGCTGTCCAGGTCTCAGTGCCCCCCTCCCTCTGGGGGGGGAGAAAGTAAAGTGTCCCTCTGTGGATTCCAGGGGCAATCCTCTAATATCTACTACAAGAAGAAAGCTGCCTTTTTTTCTACAGTTTCTGTTTTGGTCTGATAACAGTGAAAGAAGTTGTACTTCGCCTGTGGGGCACCTGCAACGAAAGGGTGAGTATTTTGCTCTAATTTGAGAGGGCAAACAATATGTTTCTTCAGTTTGGAAAACGTAAAGAAAGCTGGGATATGAACTACTATTTGGGAGGCCTATTGTACTAGGACAAACAAATGGAGTAGCTTCAAAATTTTAAGTCTTTATGGATTCAAGTAATGTTGTAGAGGGGGTGCTACAGGTCATCCACCATTTAATCTACATTTTGAAGTTTTAGTTTCTGTTTGTCCAAAGAAATGGCCGGGTATGGGCTGTGGGAGCTGGAGGTGGGAACACCCCCCATCTTTAGTAACCAGGTCCACCTCTACGGATTTCTACTGTGATTGCTACTTGCCTCATGTGCCTGGCCAGTGATGAGGTAGGTACCCAGACGTGGGTCGTAAATTGGAAAATCTCTCTAGGAGTTGCAGACTCTAAGTGGTGTGGGGAGCCACAGCTTGGGAAAATAATTCTCCTTGTTTGATGGGAGTCAGAAAGAAGTAAGAAAACAAATCTCTCTAGGAGTCGCAGACTCTAAGTGGTGTGGGGAGCCACAATGTGGGAAAATAATTCTCCTTGTTTGATGGGAGCCACAACAAGTAAATTGGGTTCATTCTTTAAATGGACCATCAGTCAAGTGGCCAGCAGGGGAGCCGGGCCAGTCGGGCTGTGTATCCAAAGCACATGCAAGCCCGGGCTGAGTGCCTGGTGAGTCCAGAGCCAGAAAACAGTAGAAATGGGTTCATTCTTTAAGTGGACTGCCTTGTAGTCTCTAATCTGCATTTACAGTAAACGTAGCCCCTTGGGGGTCCATCTATGCTTTGTTATGTTCAGCTAGTTATGAATAAAAGCCACACTGAAAAATCCCAATCCTGGTTCTGGACATTACAGTTATTGCTTCCTGTAGTCGGATTTACTTGGGTGCCCCTGTGCAGAGTAACCAAACCTAGGTCCCCTTGTGCAAGGTAACCTCATCCTCCCCGAACCCAGGTCCCCACTAAGTATTGCTGCCAACGCCAACAGCATGCCACCTGTCATTTTAGTAAAAAGGCAGGGGTGAGGGGTTACACTTTGACAATTGTAGGAGGGAATATTTTATTTTGAGTCTTGACCCACCCCAGAGGAACCAAGATAACATCCAGTGCCAGGAGGTAAAATACATTTTTGAAGGAGAAATAGGGAGGGTCTGCAGGAAGTATAAGATCCTTGGTAAAACATTCATACAGATGATCTCTACCCTCGGGAAGAAACTGAGGGGCAACAGGTTCTGATTGTGTAAGTCAGCTTGCATTTGTTGTGTGAGGTTCCAAACTGGCTAGGTCTGAACGACCTACATTCTGTAGGATATAAACACCCAGATTCGTCAAGGTACTTTTATACCATTCAAAAGGGAAGTAACATTTTCTAGGAGGAGGAGGATGAGTGCGGTAAAGCTGCAGGATCTCTATATTTAAGTTCAGTCCTGCTACCACCTTAATGTGGTCCGGTTCAGTCCAGACTGCAGGTAGTGACTGTGTCGGATTCAGCAGAGTTAATAAAACATCATCTGCGTAGAAAGCCACTTTGAACTCTGCTTCCCCCTCAACACCAGCACACCCTCCACCTGTGGATTACTCAGAATTGCCATAGACAGTAACACTATATAAATGGCAAACAAAATAGGGGAGAGAGAACAGCCCCATCGTGTGTCATGAACCAAGATAATGGCATCAGTCAGTGAGCCATTAATCCGAACATATGCTTTTGGTGAGGTGTAGAGGGCTCAGAGTAAGTAGAGAAAGGGTGGAGGGAAGTGTAAAGCTAACATGGTGCCTCAGAGGAAACTCCAGGACACCCAGTTAAATGCCTTCTCTGCATGCAAACTTAGAATAAGGGAAGGAATGCATCTGTTATGGATATAATTCAGGAGGTAGAAAGTCTGGCAGAGATCATCATGGGTTTGATGTTGGCATACAAATACTGCTTGGTCTTTGTGAAGGAGAATGGGGAGGTTTCATAAAGCTGCTTGACCCACATCAGTGTGAATAGCTTATAATCAATGTTCAGAATAGACGTGGTGGTATGAGGAAGGGGTACTCTGATCCTTGTCAGACTTCAAAAAGGCTTTAATGGTAGTATGTCTTTATTAGGCGATAGTGGCCCACCCTCCTGAAGGGCAAGAAAAGTGCTGTGCAGGGGGACATCCAACTCCCCAAACACCTTATAAAACTCCACAGGGAACCTATAGGGCCCAGGACATCTGTTTGTTTTTATATGGGAGAGGGCCAGCTGGATTTCTGCAGTAGTAATGGACTCCATAAATTTATCTTCATCATATCTGAGAGGCAGGGGAGAGTAAGGCCTGAGATGTATTGACAAATCGCTAGATTGGGGCATGGTCGGTATCAGAGAATAACTGTTTATAGTAGTCTCTGAGAATGGCCTGCAGGCATTCTGCTCTGCTCTCCAAGTGACATTTAGTGGGAGTCCTGCAGCTGAAGTAGTCAGGAAGTTTTGCACCGTGCACAGAGACAGTGGGCCAAGGTTCTAGTTCCCTAATTTCCACCCTCATGATATCTGAGTTTAAGTTAAAGCAGTCCTTCTCACTCTGGGAGGGTTCTATGTGAAAACAGCAATCACGGAAGGGCGATCACTGTTTGGGTGAGTGTACATCACCAAAAATGAATTATAGCAATGTACACTCACGGTAAACTGCAAGGCATCGACCAAACTTGCATGTTTGTGGGGCCCCCCTGCACCCCGCTGGGGGGGGTGCATGTCCGGGGGGGATGAATTTCTTAAAACAAACAAGACTGCCTGCCAGGAAAACAAAAAAACACCGCCCAGACCCGAACCCAGCACCCTGCACCCCAACCGACCCCCTCCACACTAGCTGACCAGTTAGGTGGCTGCAACCCCATTCCCTCTCACATACCTCCTTCCACCCTCACGTAGTGTGGTCCTGCCCCTGTGCTTGTGTACATGTATGCTTCCGCTGCCTCCCTCACCCACCCAGGTATCCGGTCACTACCCTGCCAGGTAGCCCTGAACACAGGTGCCGTAATTGAGTTGCCATTTTTGTAAGCACTCAGTTGCGGTTGCCGTGTTCACTGGATGCTGTCTGGGTGTCCATTATTTCCTGCAGGTCTTGTTTCACCTTCCTAATCTGTGACTCCACCTCCTGAACTCCCACCCAATGGAGGGCCTGCAAGGATTGCAATAAGCCCAAAGGCAGGCATATTTCTCCTTCCTCTGTTGAATTTTCCAGGACCCATGGTAGATTATTTCACCCCAGATCCCGGTCTTAACTGCATGCCACAATATTGGGACAGTAATGTCAGGGGCAGAATTATCCACAATTACCTGGGTAATTTTCTACTCCAGTGTTCAACAGAGGAGTCTTCACAAAGGAAAGACAGATTAAAGTGCATATAGGTGAGGTGAAAGGGAACTTTGTCTTACTACCAACACCAGTGTTGCCCCAAGCAGGTGTTGCTGTGAGGGGGTTCTATAGGGTTCTAGGTGGGTGGATGAAGGCACCCAACAAGGAGAGTCAGGAGTCATACACAGAGGTCCAATGAAGCAAAGACTTTTATTCAACAGATGAGGATGACACGTCACAGAGGCAGATAACAATAACAACAGGAGAAACTGGTAAGATAATAACCATCTACACAGTAAATAAACATAGAAACATAGACTTTGATAGTAGATAAGGACCGTTTGGCCCACCCAGTCTGCCCATTTCCCTACCTATTGAATAAGCTGCAGATTCTAGTTACCCAACAGCCTACTTCCTCCCACCCCCACTATAATTCCCTTATGTCTGTCCCATGCATGTTTGAATTTCCCCACTGTTTCAGACCCCACAACCTCCTCAGGAAGGTGGTTCCATGCGTCCACCACTCTCTCTGCGAAAAAAAAATTTCCTTACATTGTCCCTGAGCCATTCCACCTCTATCTTTAAATTGTGCCCCCTTGTTCTTGCACATCTCTTTTTCTGAAAGATGCTACCCTCCTGAACTTTGTTGATTCCCTTGAGGTACTTGAAAGTTTCTGTCATGTCCCCCCGTCCCTCCTTTTGTCAAGGGTATACAAATTAAGCTC
Organism: Neoceratodus forsteri; assembly: GCA_016271365.2. Classification (NCBI taxonomy): domain Eukaryota; kingdom Metazoa; phylum Chordata; order Ceratodontiformes; family Ceratodontidae; genus Neoceratodus; species Neoceratodus forsteri. Next base: position 234,552,718 of record CM028131.1, read on the forward strand.
TCTCAGTCTCTCTTCATATGGTTTCTGATGCAGACCCTGCACCATTTTAGTTGCCTTCCTCTGAACTGCCTCCAGCCTGTCTATGGCCTTGCGGAGATGAGGTCTCCAAAACTGCATGCAGTACTCCAGATGGGGTCTTACTAACTGTCTGTACAGAGGGATAACCACTTCCCTTTTTCTACTTGTAATGCCCCTCCCTATGCATCCCAGTACCCCCCCCGGCTCTCCTTACTGACCTATCACATTACTTGCCCACCTTTAGGTCATCTGATATGACTACCCCAGGTCCCTTTCCATTATTATTGTTGTCAGTACCTCCTCTGCCATTGTGTACTCTTCTGGGTTTTTGTTTCCCAGGTGCATTACTTTGCACTTCTTTGCATTGAATCTAAGTTGCCATACATCTGACCATTCCTCAACCTTGCCAAGTCCCTTCTCATTCTTTCTACCCCCCCTTGTGTATCAACTCTGTTACAGATCTTTGTGTCATCTGCAGAGAGACATATCTTTCCTTCTAGAACCTCTGTGATGTCACCTATAAAGATGTTAAAGAAGACTGGACCCAGTACTGAACCCTGAGGTACTCCACTAGTAACCCCCCTTTCTTCAGAGTGAGTTCCATTCACTATTACCTTCTGTGTCCTGTAGAGCAGCCAGTTTGCTACCCTGGCTACCACCCTGGGACCCACTCCCAGGCTGGCTAACTTGATTATTAATCTTTTGTGCGGGACTGCGTCAAATGCCTTGCTAAAGTCTAGGTAGGCCATATCCACAGCACCTTCCTGGTTTATTACTTTGGTTACTCAGTCAAAAAAATCGATTAGATTCATCTGACATAACCTTCCTGCTGTGAATCTATGCTGCCTTGTGTCCTGTGCTCTGCTGGCCTCTAGGTACTCAACAATTCTTTCTTTCAGAAGTGATTCTGGCAGTATAGCCTAGAGGTTAGAGTAACGAGCTGTGAAAGAGCTTGGTACATCCAGCAGACCAGCCCTGAGTATGATTCTCACAACCTCCACTTGCATACTGTGTGACTCTAAGCAAGTCACTTAACCTCCCAGTGCTCCCAGGTCACCCCTGATAACAGACACTTGTGCCTAGTGGGCTTTACCCGGCTACCAAAGACTAAAATAAAAAATAAATTCTATCATTTTCCCTACCACTGAAGTCAAACTAACAGGTGTGTAGTTTCCTGATTCTGCCTTGCTCCCACTTTTGTGAAGGGGAATCACATCTGCCCTCCTCCAGTCCTCAGGTACCACCCCATCCTCCCATGATTTGTTAAAAACGGTGGTCAGTGGTGTGACTAGGTACCCCCTTAGTACTTTTTAAGATTCTGGGGTGAATCCCATCAGGCCCCATTGCTTTGTCCACCTTGAGTTTTAGGAGTTCTTTCAGGACTCTTTCTTCTGTAAATGGACTGGTGTCAACCCCCCTACCCAGAGTGCTTCTATTGTTTGGTTTAGGTAACTCCTCCTCATCTTATTTTGTGAATACTGAGCAAAAGCATTCATTCAGTATCTCTTCCTTTTCACTGTCTCCCTCTGCCCACCTCCTCTCTCCTTTATTAATCTTCACTATCCCTCCCTTAACCTTTCTAAGCTCCCTAATGTACCTATAAAATGTTTTATCCCCCTTCTTAACTGAGTTGGCTATCTTTTCCTCAGTTTGGGCCTTTGCTATTCTGACTGCCTTCCCCGCTTCTTTCTGCTTTAACTGATACAGTTCCCTGTCGTGCTCCTTCTGTGATTCCTTATACTTTTTGAATGCAGCCTTTTTCTCCCTAACCTTCCCTGCCATCTCTTTTGAGAACCATAGTGTTTTTTTACTCTACTTTGTTTTCTTTATTTGTTTCACACAAAGGCTTGTTGCCTCCATGATGGCAGTTTTGATTTTTTCTCCATTGTTCTTCCACCCCTCCTTTCTGGCCATTTGCTAGTGCATTACTCAGGTAATCACCCATTTTGCCAAAGTCAGCTCTTCTAAAGTCCAGTATCCTTGTTTTTGTATGGCTTGTCTCCATGGTTGTGCTTATTGTGAACCACACTGTGCAGCGGTCGTTTGTTCCCAGATGCCTACTGACTTCTACATCTGCGATCCTCTGTCTATTTGAGAGTACCAGGTCTAATATTGCTCCCTCCCGAGTGGGTTCCAACACTAGCTTTTTAATTCATGCCCCCTGTAGGGCATCAAGAATGACCCTGCTCTTGGATGTGGCTGCAGTACATGTCATCCAGTTAACATCTGGCATATTCAGGTCCCCCATCAACAATATCTCCCCTTTTTCAGCCCTTTTGAGAATGTCTTCTATCATTTTCTTGTCCATTTCCTCCCCTTGAGATGGGGGTCTGTATACAACCCCTGTGTGGATTGTGGTGCCATTCCCTGTCTCCAAGGTGACCCACAGTGCCTCTTGTCCTCCCCCTTTACCTTTCAGTTCTGTAGCTTTGATCCCGTCCCTTATGTAGAGAGCTACTCCACCTCCTCTTTTACCCTCCCTGTCCCTTCTATAGATTGTGTATCCCGGTATGTTGACATCCCAGTCATGGTTCTCCATGTACCATGTTTCTGTGACTGCCACAATATCCAAGTGTTCCTCTTACATCAGGGCTACTAGCTCAGGAAGCTTATTTCCCAGACTAATGGCATTGCCCTCCATTTAATGTTGGCTTTATCCTTTTTTCCCCCATCCCTGCCCTTATTGCCTTTGTCTATTTTTCTGTTTAACCCTGTCCTGCCCTCTATCAAGCTCTGTACCTTGGTGATTACCTTATTACCTGCCATGTTTTATGGGGAGAGGCTTGAAATGTCCTGCTTCCTATCAGCACCTCCCCCCTTGGCTAGTTTAAAAGCTTGCCAAGGAAGCATTTAAACCTATTACCTAGGAGCTTGGATCCCTTTCTGGACAGATGCAGACCATCATGCAAGTGTAGACCTACATCTCTCCAGATGGACCCCCAGTCCCCAATGAAGCCAAAGCCCTGTGCTCTGCACCAGTTTTGCAACCATTCATTAAACTGCATGGTGTGCAGTACCCTAGCCTCACCCATGCCATAGACTGGTAGCACCTCTGAGATGGTTACCATGTTTGCTACCTGTCTGAGGCCCATCCCCAACTCCCCAACTCCACAAACCCATCCTGCACTGCACTTATCTCATGCCTAGCTAGGTCATTTGTCCCAAGGTGGACAATGGTATCTTGTTCCCTCTCTTGTGATGCTGCTTCTGCAATCCTGAGGATTCATTTCCTGTCCCTCCAAGCCATGGCACCAGGCAGGCACCTTACCTCCCTCTCCCCTCCCTTCCCCAGTTTTATCCCCCTAACAACTGAATCCCCTACCAGAAGCTGTTTCCTTCCCCCTGTGGTGTCCCTTGTCACCCTTTTATAGTTCTCCCTTGTGGATGTCCCCAGCATTCTTCTTGGTCTCCACTGAGGGTGTCATCATAGAGGAATCTTGCTCTGCCAGAATGGCATATGAATTGCGTAGAGGTAGAACTAGAGGGATGCGCCTCTGTTCTACCACCCTCACCCTCCCAGAGCCCACTGTGGTCCAACTGCTCCTCATACTTGGCAACCTCTGAGTAATTAATCTTTAGGTCTAAAAGGTGCACCTTGGCCTAAATTCTTGTATTTCTCTAGTATGCTAAGAACTCTAGGATAAATGCCTGGCTGACCACTAATACTAAGAGCTCTAAGTAACGGTAGAACACTGCAGTACTACAAGGGACATAAGAATCTAGTCTGCTTTGGAGTCCACTTTTGGTGACAGTAATCCTGTCACAAAGACTTCAGTTGGAGGAAAAGGGAGGTACTTGTACAAAGATGAATCCTGGTTGCAGTACTCTGCTTTGGTGAGGAGTCCACATAAGGCCACTGTGACTTAAAAGATGATTGATAAAAAGGCCATGAGTTCATCAGCAAAAAAAAAAAAAAACAACTCTTGAGCTGCTGGGACAAGAAAACTGAACAAAAACAGCTAAGCCGATTCTTTGATAGGAACTCTTCCTCGGGCTGCTGTAACAAGAGGCACTATAGAAGATTATTCAGCAAGAGCCCCCCCAATGGGCTGCCAGGATGAGGAACACTGAAGAAAAGACTTTGGCACAAACCCTCCAGTGGGCCACCAGGTTGAGATGAACTGAAAAAGATGCTTCAGCACAAACCCTCCCAATGGGCTACCAGGACAATAGACACTGAAGATGCAAGGAACAGAACTGTAGATGCAACCAGAACAATGAAGGTCTTCAGATAGGGATCCATGTTAAAGGTCTTCAGACACTGGTCCAGGATGTGGTCTTCAGATGGTATTGCCAAGTGATACCTGAAAGAAAAGCAAAATAACAAATGGGGTGATGAATCTTCTGGGGGCTGGATGGAATGGTTTCTTACTAGTGAGCCAGTGTGACTCCTATGCTTACTGAGCACCTTAATAGGATAGGGATGTAGTTGAAGCAGGATAGCTGGTGGACCTCTCCTAACTGATGGCTTTACTAACTAGGGGAGACAAGTATGTTGTGATGTATTGTGGTGCATCAATGAGGTGCACATGCAGGGAAGATGCACTTACAGCAGAATAGGGAACTCAGTGGTAAGATGATTCTGTATCAGGTGGTTGAGGAAACTTGACGATTCTCTGGAACAGTAGTTGGCAGTTCAGGAGCTATACCCAGTTTGTAAGTGAATTTGGCACAGTTCAGGGCAAATGCTAGTACTCGAGGGTACTTGCTACAGCTCCGGGCAATTGCCAGTGGCAGAGTGTAATTGACACAGTTTGGGCCAATTTCTAGGAGCAGAGGGCAGTTAGTGCAGTTCAGGGTAAATGCCAGTTTCTGCAGACAATTAACACAGTTCGGAGTAAACAGCATAGTCCAGTGACAAATGGCATAGTCCAAGGGTGAGTAGCACAATTCAGGGCAGATAGCATAGTTCTGCAGCAAATATTTATTTATTGTAAAATCGGAATTACCACCACTCAAGGCAAATGTCACAGTTTAGTGAAGTTCTGGGCAGACAACACACTGTCAGAAGCTTTGTCACTTTAATCACCCCTAATGCCAGACCTGGGAGCTCTGTTTAACACTCTCCCCTTTATTATCCCTTTTACTGGGCTTGATAGCCCATTCTAGCTCTCAACCACCTCTGTGTGTGTTCCGGAAGTTGCAAATATCTACAAACCCCCTCCCACCCATGCAACCTCATTCACTGCCACAGGGCCCTGTGCTCACTGTATTTAAACAAATGAATAGAAAAATTAAGCTAGCCCTTTTTATGTTTCCTTGCTTTGTGACAGTACCACATTTCAGAAGTGCGTCAGTTTCTGGCCAATGCAGCAGACACTTTACTGGGCATGTCCCTTAGCCACCAATCAAGGAGGAAGCTGCCGAGGACAGAAGCATCAAAAAAAGTCACTGAGTTAAAACGAATCTGCCGCTGCAATCACAAACAGTTTCATCACTGCAGTGGCACCTTCCCTCTCCCTTGCAACCTTGTTGGTTCTTGCCACCCAACACTCTGTCCCTGTCCCTTGCTCCACCAACAACTTGTTTGTTCTGTGTCCCTTTCCTGGTGGAACAAGTAACGAGCCTCAGCTCCTGCTGCCCACCACACACTCCAAGGAAAGCCAACATCGAGGTGCCCAGTCCCCGTGATAGCATGTATTCCCCCCTCCTTCCATTAATGTGGCACACTGAGAGCCCTTCTTGTGTGCCAAAATGATTCTGACACCGTGATTCCCACTCCTGGTGTCAGATGCACTCCTCCAAAACCCATCTGTAATCTGCTGACATCAGGGTGCCCAGTCCCCATGTTGGCATGCCCCTCCCTCACCACCACTATTGTGGCACACTGGGAGCCCACCTCAGTGTGCTGAAATGTTTTTTTAAACCTGTAAAAGAAAGAAAACTGTCCCCCTGATGTTTTTTTTAGCCTGTAAAAAAGGAAACGGCCCACCATCGTCTCCGCAGTCCCTCTCCCACTGAGCACCCACTTCTCCGCAACCCCCCCACCCATACTTTACCTTCGGAGGTTGGGAGCAGTGATCTTCTCTGGTCCTGCATAAGTCTGCACTCTTCTAAGCTGAACTGTGAACTGAGGAATTGGGTAAGCGCTGTATAATTGGAGTCAATAGGGGGTTTCAACTTAGGTTGATATCTTGGCCATTTTTAGGAATTGTGGCCCCACATTTTCAACATGGGGTTCTTGGGACCCCACCTCATGAACATGTCACTGTCATTTCATTACCCGGAAAGTTGATCTCACAGTCACAGCATAGAATCACCTTTTGGGATAGATTAACGAAACAGCAGTGCCAATGTTCATGAGAAGCATTACGGACAACGCCCACAAGCCACACCCCCAATGCCTGTCAGTCTTTGCAGGGTGGGGCATTACAGTTGGAAACCCTAACACCCCAGGTGTTTGTTAGTATTTTCACTCCAAATTTCAACATGGGCTTTTTGGGACCCCAATGGGAAGTTTAGAATCAACTTCCCATTGAAATAAAAGATTCTTCCACACTGAATAAAAAGAAACATATTAAGTTATGGTTTAATAATCAAAGTCATGTACCTGTGGTATGTTGCTTGTGAGCAATACCTTGGAATCTCTAAATATATTTTTCACAGTCTGATGGTCTTTTGATCACTTGTAAATATTGGATTTATTTATTATATGTAATGCATATTTTTGTAATTTTTGTATTTCGTGTTATCACTATTTACTTATGTAGAATGTGTGTAAGGTAACTGTATGTATGCATAACTGGATCACCTTGAAAATGAGTTCACTGAATGGTGTTTTATCCATTTCATGGCATTGTCCTGAAAAAAATATATTACTACTACTACTTACAAAAACCCATTTTGCAAATTTGGTGAAAAATTACCAAGAAATGACTGCGGTACAAGTGTGCGTTGAGCAGTTTCAATGAACACTCATAACTCCACACATTTTTTATATTTTTATGCCAGATTTTCAACATTGCCATTTTTTCACACCTTCTTATGAACAGTATCACTGTCATTTTTCACATCCTGCCCTAAGTGTATTGTCACACATAGAATTTAATTATTAGGTCTAGGATTACAATACCTTTGAGCCAGGGCTCTTTTATTTTATTTATTTTATTTTAGTCTTTTGGTAACCAGGTAAGGCCCACTAGGCACACATGCCTGTTTTCAGGGGTGACATGGGAGCACTGGACGGTTAAGTGACTTGCTCAGAGTCACACAATATGCAAGTGGAGGTTGTGAGAATCAAATCAAGGTCTGGCCTGCTGGATGTATCAAGCTCATTCACAGCTTGTTACTCTAACCTCTAGGCTATACTGCCAGCCCTTTTACAAAGGTTCCACGTCAGGTTACAATTCAAAACATAAGACATGTAAGTCAGATTACAAATTCAATACATAAAACAAGGTTACAAAAGTGTAAGCTAAACAGAGGTACAAAGCATCTGAGAAACAAAACAAGTTTTGGAGGCTAGGTTACAAGGAGATAGCAGATAAAGTACAGAGAGGATAGAGGACAAGAGAGAGGAAGAGTAGAGGGGGGCCGGGAGCTATAGAGGAGGAGCTCAGCCAGAGGCATTGTCATAGTCATAACATAGGGAAGTGCATGCTAAGGGGTAACCAAGTGCTAATAGGAGAGAGAACTGCATAAGGTTAGGGAAATATTCATGGGGTCAGCTAGTGGAGGCATTCACAGGAGCTAGAGGCAGTGAAAGAGAGGTGTAGCCTTGATTTAAATGCACCAAGAGTAGGCGAGGAGGAGATGTAACTGTTTAGACCATTTAGCCAGCTGGGCTCCCTGTAGGCAAAAGTTCTTTGGCCTTGTGAGGTATGACAATGTGGAACCTGCTGGAGCTGTGATTCAGACCCCCTGGTTGAGAGAGGGGTTATTGCTAGGGTGCAGGAGTGCACACACTCCAGGGGGCGCAAGTCCCGTAGTTATTTTCTTCACCAGGATGCAGGTTAGGTACTTTATCCAATTGGTGAGCTACAGCCATCCAGTTTGTGCATAGATGTTGCATGTATGTTTGAGGTGGTGGGATCCAGTGAGAAGTATGCAGGCCTTATTGAGGGAGATGAATATGCGTCTAAGAGCGGTAGCGTGGGCAGAGCCATAGATGATAAGCCCATAGTAAATAATGAAGACAACAGAGCTCTGAACGGTGACAGTCAGAGCTTCTGGGGTAAGATGTTTTCTATGCCTGAAGAGAAGGCGAAGGCGAGTATTTGCTGCCTTGGCTACAGAGTCAATGTGGGCACTATAAATTAGATGAGGGTCTAGAGTGATCCCAAGGTACTTAAAGGCTTGAACCTGTTCCAGGGTGACTCCATGACTGATTTTGATAGCTAGAGGGTGAAGCTTATGCTTGTTATGAGAGCTGCTGAACATCATAGACTTTGTTTTATTATTGAGGACCAAATTGTGATTTGAGAACCAATTTTCACAGATGTGAAGCCAAGCTGAATGGTGTGGTTGCTATGGAAAATCGACTTTTGGGACAAATTAACAAAATCACAGTGCCACAGTTCATGAGGGGAGGTTCCAAAATGCTCATGTTGAAAATTTTGAGAAAAAATTCCAAAACATTATTGTGTTACGGGCGTGTGTTGCGCAGTTTCTATGCACGCTTGTAATTTCACCAATTTTTCATATTTTCACACCAGATTTTCAACATTGTCATTTTGTCATAACTCCTCATGAACAATACAGTGCAGCTGTCATTTTTCACATCCAGCCTGAAATATGTTTTCCCACCTGTGGCGCAGGATGGCATAGTCGTTTAGCGAAATCACCTTTCAGGATTGAGTAACGAAATGATAGTGCCACTGTTCATGAGTTGGAGTCCCAAAAAGCCCATGTTGAAATCTGGAGTGAAAATACCAACAAACACCTGGGGCATTAGGGTTTCCAACACAATGCTCACTATCAGAGACTGACAGGCATTGGGGTGTGACTTGGGGTGCCAAACTCCATATGGCTCATGCCACTCCACCCCACCCCCACCCTGTAGCCAGTAACAGACATTGAGGTGTGCCTTGGGGACTTCAGCCCTGACGTTCACCCCATTCTTCTATACTGCATATGGAATGGGGTGAGCATAAGAGCTGAAGACCTCAAGGCACATCTCGATTCCTGTCATTGGCTGCAGGGTGGAGTGAGGTGAAATGGCATGAGCATTATGGCCGATGACACAAAGGCACACCCTCAACACCTGTCAGTCTCTTCAGGGTTGGGGTAAGGGTTGGTGTTAGTTTAGTACTTCATTGCCATTCCTATTATACATCTCTCTAACTGCTGCACTACCAAGCAAGAAAACATTCAGCATTGACAAATGCTTGTTTTATGAATCAGCTTGTCTTTCTGTGTACTTTGCCTCTGGGAGCTTCTTTATAAATATTTATTTTTTCCAATGGCAGGGTCTGCTGTCCTATGCTCTGCATCTGGGATGCTTAACTAATGAATATTATTTTTTCCCCAGTAGGGCCTATAGCCCTTATCCCCACTCCTGCTCCACCTCTGGGAGCTTGCTCTTAAATATTAAATTATTTAAATCAGGCCTGCTGCCTGCCCCCTTTCAGCTCTTGGCCATCTCGCACCCTTTGGTGCTTTAAACAATTAATTCTTTTTTTTTAAAGATAAGCTTCAGGTGGTCAGCACCTAGCTGTTGGTGCTGCTGCCAACTAATCACCCTGGCCTGGGGTGAAGACTGTGTGGGAGGCTGGGAGGTCTGCTGGCAGAGGGACAGGAACTGGAAGTGGGTCCTTCTGGGGGCCTTACAGTTTTCAGACACATCTGACTTGACACTCCTCCCAATGCAGCTCTAAGACACACTACCAATGAGAGACCAAGATTTACTTTTTCTTTTTTTAAGAGTATCTTTATTGTATTTTGCATAAACATACAAACACACATACATACCAACCCGGAAACCCGGGTGCCCACCCCTATAACTGAGTAGGCGAACTATGTACAAAAAAAACAAAAAAAAACAATATACAATCACAGCTGCAGAGAACTGCCCGCCCCTATCCAGACATGAAAAACCAGGACTCCACTCCTCACATTGAGAGAAAAAGAACAAAAAGGTAGTAAATTGGGATTGGATATTAACGACAAACGAGAACCCCAAAGTGTAAAAAGATTTACTTTTTTTCTTTAATGAAAATAACAAAAGGGTCTAAACTGAGCCCACACTGCAACCACTGACTGCAAGAGCAGAACACTTTATGGTGGATGACACGGCACTGATCACAGGAACAACTGACTGAACTGGTTGAAGAGAGGAAACGGAGTCAGCGGACCAGCTTTAACCAGCTCTAACCACTACAGGGAAGCCTTCTCAGTCACTACTACACTTCTGTCCTGTCCTCTCTTAGTCCCATTCTCAACTGCTCCCCAGACTATTCTTTTTTAACATTTAAATGCTCAGGGTTTCAGTCCACGAACCCTGAGCCCGCACCCAACAGTCACTATATTTCGAAAACAAGCACCATGCACTGGGTAGGGACAGCAGTCCCAGTGTGTGGTCAGCCTCAACTTGTGCTGCCTGCTCAGGTGGGGTCAGAGAAGGAGCAGGCAGCCTAGAAAAGAAAACATTCTTTTTTTTTATATCTGACTGCCTTGCCCTGTGATGGGGGGCACATTAATGGTAGAGCCCCTCCACTCCCAATGCCACCCCTGTGACACTACAGGGGGTCTCTAAGGTGGGCCCTTTGTCTTATTTTATTTATTGTCTGTTTGGCCTCATACTTTTGGGCACTACATAGGTGGGTCTACATGATTTTTCCACATGCAAATATAAAGTTAATGGGGTCTGTGGGATTGATGTTTTGATGACTTGTTCCTGAATAATTCTCTTTTATCCTCAGGAGAGGTTATGGCCAAATATAACATCCCTTAGAAGTTTATTTTTAAAGTCTTCCAGTTAAGACACCTATTGGCTTCCAGTTTTGGGTCCACCCCCACACCGTCCCAAGTTAAGCCCTTCCTAGACCAGATACAAGAACATGCAAATAAGGCCCATAGCATTTCCAAGATTTACTCCTTTCTATTGGACACTAAATTCCCTAATCCCCTTATCGGCTATAAATGTTGGTCCTCTCTTCTGCCAGAAATCCCTTTAGCCTGGGATCAGATTTGGGTAGACACGCACTGGTACCTCTCTCAAGATAGGCATAGGCTCACCTAGTATCATATATTGAATAACTTGTACTATACTCCGGTCAGGTTGGCCAAATTAGATAGACTACCTTCAACTCTTTGTACAAGGTGTGGCATGGTGGAAGGAAACCTGGTACATATTTTTTGGCAGTGTGACAAGGTGGCTCCGCTATGGCGGTCCATCCAGTCCAACCTAGACCCTCTTTGGGGTCTGGGAGATTTATTTACCATAGAAGTTTGTATTTTAGGGATGTTCTCCAATATACAGGTTATGGGGTATAGATTCCATATGGCTTTAATTTCTATAGTTGTTAAAAGACTGGTCCTCAGGCACTGGATGGACCAACTGGTTATATCGTATGCAGAATGGATTAGTGAAATTTCTCTCTGCTTTCGGACTGAAAGATTAATAGCAAGTTCCTGGAATTGCTTGAACTCATTTGATCTGAAATGGGGTAAACTGTATGCTCTTTATTTGAACTAATGTTTTTACAGGAACACCTCTGGCTCCTTTAGCTGGTATTAGCTCATTTTATACTTAATTTGCTTTATATGGGTTACATTTTAATGTATGCTATGTGTAGTAGGGTTTGTTTCTCTTTTAATAAGGCACATCCTGGGGTGGGGGGACTGGGTTATGGGGATAAAGGATGTGGGGAAGGAGGGTTCCCTATTATTTTATCTGGACTCAATGATTCCTTCAGAATTCTGTAGTCTTTTTCTGTTGCCATTATGTAATTACTGTCATTTACTATGGTTTGTGTTCCCTGTACTAGTCGCTTCCTTTTTATCATTCTAAAAACCAATAAAGAAGTTAAATTAAAAAAAAATAAAGTTAATGGGGTGTGCTTGGACAGTAACATTGGGCTGTGCATCAAGTCCTGGACCCCTTGATAATCCTCTATGGATATGAAAAAATGATCCAGTTATGCATAGCTCCCATGTCAGGAGGAATCATGAATGAAATAACATCCTGAAGGGTGCAGGCATCAGCATATATCCAGCAGGCCCAGCTGATCCAACTGTATCCGCAGGTATTTTTGGGAGCTAGAGACCCTAAATCTAGAGGGACATGAGGAGTTCAAGACTGAGGAGCACATCAAATTAAAATCACCCTCTCCCCAGTATGTATGTCTAAAACTTGATTGAATTGGGTACCGAGGACTGCTTTATCACTACTGGGGTGAGACATATGCTGGCCAAGGTCACTGGTTGATCATATAAGTGGCCAGAGAGTAGGACAAATTGGTCCTCAGGGTCTCTAATTTGGTCCTGGGATTCAAAAGGTATAGTAGAGGGGAGAAATAACCATTCCTTAGCATTTACATCCTGGATAAAAGGAAGCCAGTACCAGGGGGTAGCCAAACCTGGTCAGTTTATCATGCTCCCCTGCTGTCAGGTGGGTCTCCTGCATAAAAATAACATCAGGCCACTCCCTGTGAAAATATTGCAACATCCTAAACCTCTTAACTGGGCCATTCAGGCCATTGAAATTATAAAACATAAATGTCTTTGGTGTATTAACCATAGTTCCAGCTCATAACAGGCGAAGTTGGACTACCCCTTGCTGTGTACCATCTTCAAATTAATTCACCTCCCCTCCCAGCCTGTCTAACCTACTGACCCAGAAACCATTCACCAGGTCCCTTAGAACATCTCACCAGCCATTATTAAGTATACCTAAAACTCATTTAGCAGTTGGAACGAGATCTTTCTCATATGCAGCTGCACATGAATGAAACAATCTTCCAATAGGATTACTATCCTGCACATCCTTCATGCAGTTTAAAAAATAGTGCAAGGATGTATTCCTTGCCACTGGCACATGTAACTGTATATAACCCCCTGCCTAGTAGGCAGGGGTTGATCCTATGTCATGCTCTCAAGGTTTCTCTGAACCCTGTGTAACCAATGAGTCTGAGAGTTGTTTATGCCCTAAAGTGCATGATGTTTATCCTTATCTATAAAAAGGATAGGAGGGTGCTGACATCACAGGAAATATCTACTTCCAACATATATAATACCTTAATGGGCATAACTGAAAATGACACACTTAATACTGCACATGGTGAAACTCAGAAGGAACTAATTGTGATGGGAGACTCCATAATATGAAGATACAGCACTGTAATTTGCCAGGGCAATAAAGAAAACCAGATGCTATTATGCTATCCTCGGGCTAAAGTCATGGATATTCAAAAACAAATACCAAAAGTAATCAAAACAGCCAACAGTAAAAAACAGATTGTGACACTACACATGCGTATAAATGATGTAGGAATAAATCACAAAAAGGATATTTGTTATGAACTTTTAGAAATGGCTGAAAAGATGCAACAACTGGGAGCACATGTCATTATTTCAGGACTGTTACCTGTACAAAATGCAGTGGAGGAAAAAACACTTACCCTGAAAAGAATTAATACATGGCTCAAAAATTGGTGTACAACTAAACAAATTGACTTTCTAGACTCATAGGATTATTTTTTTGGTGGGAAGCAACTTTATAGAAATGATGGTTTACACCTTAATTTAGAAGGAGCAAACATTTTGGAGTCTCTGATAAAAATCAAAATAGAAAACATTAATTTAAACTAGGCATGGAGAGGGGTTGGGGAATTAAATACAACTCATCAACTCCAAGAAAGATTAAGAACCAAACTGAAATCAAATCCCTAAACTGCTTACTAAGTAATGTAAGGAGTTAAAAAAACAAATGTTCAGAATTCCAAGCCACACTAGACACATTTAATGTTGATATAGCTTCGTTAACTGAAACATGGTTGGATAGTAATGATGACTGCGGTAATAGCATAATGGGCTGTCGCATGATTAGAAGAGACCGTGTAGATAGGAAAGGGGGAGGACTAGCTAGTTACATATCTAATAACTTGAATTTCATAGATATGATGTCACAAATCAAGGCTGCAAATGCTCAGACAGAGACCTTATGGATTAAAATAAGCAATGGTACACAAAATGAATTCAGACTCAACAGCTGAAGTTAATCATGAGTTACTGCAAGAAATACAAAAGGCCACTGAGATAGGCAACTTAATACTTACTGGTGATTTTAATTTCCCAGGCATTAACTTGAAAAATAATACATCCAACTCAAAACAAGGCATAGATTTTTTAGAACTCTGCTTAGAAAATAATCTAATTCAACACATATTGAGCCCTACCAGACTAAACAATATATTAGATCTGGTGCTCACTAATGGGGAAATAAACATAAGTAACTGCTAGGTCCAGGCCCCCATAGGGAACAGTGATCACTGCACGGTAGTCTTTAAACTGACAAATCAAAAAACCACTATCAGGGGATGTACTGAATTTTATATTTATAAAACTGCAGGTAAGGAGGCAATTGTCAGAGAATTACCAGCTGTGGACTGGCATTATGACCTGAAAGACAAGCCTGTAAATGAGTGCTGGGAGATGATAAAAACTGTCCTTCATAACATTATGAACAAATTTGTAAAAAAAAAGTCAAAAAATTTAAACAACAAGGGAAAAACCCAAAATAGCTAACTAACAAAATTAGAAAACTAATAAAAAAGAAGAATAAGGCGTATGGAGTATACAAAACACAAAATAATGAAGCCGCATGGGTAGCATTCAAACAAATGCAAAAAACTTGTAAGAACAGAATAAATAAAGCAAAAAAGAAATTTTGAGATCAAATTGGCAAAAAATGCCAAAAAACAAAACAAAAAACAAATAGTAAGTAGTTTTATAGCTATATAAATTCATTAAAGAAACATAAGGGAGAATTAACATCCATAATTGACAATGGAAGAGAAATAACTGACCCAGAAGAAATGGCTAATACTTTTAATACATATTTCCCATCGGTTTATAATACTAAGCTTAACTACGGTACCTCTGTAATAATAATAATAATCTTTATTTATAACACGCCTTTCAAATGTCAAGGCACTGGACAATAAAAACAGATAAAACAATAAAATACCTAATAATCAGAGTAGCAACATAGATAAAATAAAAAGGTTAGTCTGAGTAAATATTGACATTGGAATAGAACCATATAACATAGACAAACAGGAAACAGGATATAGTAAAGTTAATAACTGACTTGAAAGACCACAGTTCACCTGGTCCAGGCAATATAACACCAGAAATGCTGAAATTAATGAAGGATCACATTTGCATTCCATTAAAAATGTTATATGAGAAATCATTAAATCCCGGTGAAATACCAAAAGTTTGGAAATACTCTAATATTATTCCTATTTACAAGCAAGGAGCAAAAACATTAATAGATAATTACAGACTGATTAGCTTAACTTTGATTCCTTGCAAAGTGTTAGAAACCATAATTAATCTTTGCATGGCCGAGGACTGATATATCAGTCCAAAATTCTTATACGTTCTAATTCTGACATCAGCCTAAGGGTTAATAAAAAAATATTACACAAACTAAACAGTATAACTATTTTTGACACTAATCAACATGGGTTTAAAAAAGGTAAATCTTGTGCAACAAACGTGATTTGTTTTTATGATACAATAAGCAAAAACTTAGATAAAAATAATTCAATGGATGTCATAATGTTCGATTTTAATAAGGCCTTTGATCTGGTCCCACATTAGACAATTGATAGCAAATTGAAAAAATACAAAATTGACAAACGTATTATACACTGGATTAGTAGCTGGTTAACTGATAGGAAACAGAGAGTGTCCATTAGAGGCCACCTCTCAACCGAAGGTGATGTCACAAGTGGTGTGCCTCAGGGCTCAGTTTTAGGCCCAATAATTTTCCAAATTTTCATAGCAGACTTGGAGGAAAAGGTAAGCATTTATATCATAAAATATGCTGATGACACAAAACTAAGTGGACCATGCAACACGAAAGAAGAAATATCATCATTACAGAAAGATATAAATAACATCGCTTTATGGACATCTAAATGGGGGATGAAACTAAACAAGGAAACATTTTGTGTTCTCCACTTTGGTAAAAAAAAAAATCCCCATTATAACTATATACTTAATAATAAGAATATTAAAAAAGAAAAAGAAATGGAAAAAGACCTGGGTATAATGGTGGATGATAATTTAAACTTTAAGCAACAGCACACAAACATTATCGCAAGGACAAATAGAATAATCCATACAATCAAAAGAAATATTAAAAGCAGGTCAGCCAAAGTTTTACTCCCATTACATCAATCTTAAGTTAGTCCAATAAAGGACTATGGCAGTCATTTGTGGAATCCATATACTAAAACAGAAATAGATAGACTGGAAAAAGTTCAATGCAGGTACACAAAATCAATAGATTCCTAAAATCTAATAAAAGAAAATATTATTACACAATGAGCTCAGTGAATCTATGGAACAAGTTACCTGAAAATGTAAGTATAAGTCAAGATAGGAACAGTTTTAAAAGAAACTTGGATAAATACATAGCCAATGGAGGTAGTATGAATTATTACATTATGTTCTAATGGAGCAACATCGTGGGCTTTGGCCTCTTTTCTACGCTCAGTTTCTTAGTGAAATCTTATGTACTTACTGCATCAAATTGTTGAATATTTTTACTTGTTAATGTTACTACTGTTGGTACTATGTTTAATGTCCATCTACTATGTTTAATGTCTATCATTTGTGGAATGATTAGATTCCCTGTTGCCACTGAAAAAGGGACTGTCTTGTCTCAGTGGGCCTACCCGGTCATCAGAATTCAAATAAAATGAATAAATAAAATAACAAATATGCTGTTAATGTTGAAAGGTCCCAATCTAGTACACTGTTTTTGTGGTAATAATACCTTTTAATAAATTAACTGAATAACTTTTGTATAAGCATTCAACACCTAATGTCAACAGAAACGCTGCTGTACAGGTCGCCAGGGTAAGAACTGACTCCCTCGTTAGGAAACTGTACTCACCCCAGCCATTCAGCCCAGTCATTCAGCACAAGAAAGATAAAAATATGAGCATATATATAGCATCTCAAGTAATTTAGCTACAAGACACACGTGGTGAAAATAAGAAAGCCAACAGGGCACCACTGTGATGCAGTGAAGTAGAGACAAGCCTCCACCCTGGTGAAAGAAACTAGAAATGGGGAGTTCTCCCAAGGTAGGGGGCTTAAGCCAAATGAGCCCCTTTTCAGGGCCAGATGGAGGGCTCTGCAGGAGAATAATTCAAGTGGTGAACACACGTACTCTCCGTACAGGTAATCCTGTGTCCAGTAATACGTTGACACCCTTCTGAGCTTCTGTGATCAGGTAGTCAGCACAGGTACAGTCAATCTCAGTCCCCTGCCAACCAACAGAAACTGCTTTAAAAAGATCTCATTCAGGAAACTAATATAGAGCTTGGCAGCCTGGGCAGCCATCCGAGGAAAAGTCCTACCAACAAAAGGCTGCTGTTAGGTTAGAAAACAGGAACCCCCCCCCCCCACTACAAGAGCTTGAGCTAAGCTCTGCATACTGGCTGGGCTTATCAAGGTGTCTGCCTCCAAGGGTCTTGAGTTGCTCAGGTTGTACTAGGCTTATAAAGGGGGAGGTGGTTCTGCCAAACTTGAGCACTAAAGGAGGAGAGTGAAGAAAATTATAATGATGCCCACTCAGATGCAAGGTGCACTGCCAAAACCCTGCTGCAATAAAGAGATAATCTTGCTGTTTACTAGGAAGCTACCCTGTTCAGTAGCACAAGAGAATTCCAAGAAGGTGGATTGCTATGTAGCTGGCAGAATTGCAGCACTGGAGAGTCAGGCTGAGAGTGAACCACAGAGTGAGCTTCCTGCCTGAGGCCCCTACACACTCTCCCATCCCAGTCTCAAGATAATTAGCTCAGGGAGGGTGGAGCTGCCAGTCCTTGGATTGCTGGTATGGTGCCAAAGAATTAAAAGAACCCATTGTTGAAGATGTTGTTAATGTGGACATCTTTCATACTGGTGCAAAAGATGTGAAGATCCTTAGTGGACAGTTGGATGGGTAACTTGGGCTTATCTGACCATCTTGCACATGCACAACCAGCTGGCTCTATATACATGTCCCCCTAAGTTCAAATCTTTGTCTACGATTATGATATAATTAAACTGTAAAGGTGGCATAGCAAATACTATTGGCAGATTTGTATTTGTGTTTTCATTTAATTATCATCACAAATAGCAAAAGAAGATGAGTATAATGAGATAAGCTCATTTTTGGTTTGTAATAATGGCATACATTTAGCATTTTAGCTGACATCCAAATTATCAACAGTTACACTTGTTATAAGGGGATGTTGTATAAGGCAAGGGCACAACCAGCGGCAGCACTGGCCCAGGTGGCACTGGCACGCAAAAGCTTTTTGTAAAGAAGTCACAGTAACTTACACCATTGCCACCCTCAGACTGTCATTGCTGTAGCATCACAAAGGTCTGTAACAGAATACTACTATTCCTAGTACATTTTGTTACAATGTAAAAGTAGCTGCACTTCAAAGATTTCCTCACCTAGTCTGTTGATCCGAGCAGTAAGGTCCCGTCCACTAACGCTGAATAATCTTTCAGCTGGTGAACTTGATGGAAGTGCAATTCTGTAACGCAAGAACGTCTTTTTTATTGTTGGGAATGTTTGCAAAAATGTCTACTGTTTTATTTGTATCTTTGAGATAATGCTCAAGCCCATGAAGAACTCCACCATGGCTAGTTTGCTGATTTTCTTTGAATTTTAAAACATCACCATCCTCAAGGCTGTCTTCAGATGATGGACTTCTTTGACCAACATCTTCCTGATGTTACAGCAATTCATTTGCAAGTATGTTTTCAGTTGTGCATGCTTTGTCCTTATTGGCAATCCAACAAATGCAAAATTGTGATAATGTGATACTGGACAGAATTAACTTCCTCTGACCAAAACTGGTATCACACTGAGTGCCCACAGCTGTTACAATGGCATCAAGAAGAGGAGTAGCATAATGCAAAATTGGTCTCACATCAAGCAACGTCTTTTTCAGTGCCACCAGTGTTGGAAGGAGATATCCCATGTAACATTTTGTTTCTGCTTGTGGAATATCCAATGAGTATGCAACAAGCTGCATCACATGGCAGTACTCCACCATGGAAGCAATGTCAGTTGTTCTAAACCTTGCTAGGCCAAGTTCATCATAGATGTTATACAGATCATCTTCTGCTTTTTATTCTATGGATCTTAATTTTATACAAGTTTGCAGTAAGAATCCCAACTTGTGTCATTGGGGATAATGAACTTAGTACCAATTTTGTCTGAAGCAATGTCACTTGCTTGTGAACTTTGGTGAACTTTGTTCAAAAGAGCTGAACATTTTGCCATTGTGCTGCAGTAGATCTTTTTGTACACAAGATTTGCAGTAGCAGAGTTTATAGCCTTTGCAGCTATTAAGTTCAGAGTATGTGTTCAGCATCGATGATATGAAGAAAGGTTGTAGGTCTCTCCATGCCTTCATCTGTGTCATCTAGAATCCTGCATACATCAGCGAAGATCACTACATTTTTGACTGTGTCATCATCATCTTCATTGGCATGACTCCAACCTCCCCCATGTTGCTGCTGGCCATGGTGGCCATTATCATCATCACTGTCATCATTTGGAATCCCATCCGTGGAACTGATGGGTGTGGTGTTCTCTGTGCCATATTCCTTAAATGCTTTAACAAAGTTTGACTTGTTGCCAGTCACAGTTTTAACAACCTTGTTCTGGATGCGATATTTCAGGTGAACTTGTTCAAGTTTTTTGCAATAACATCATACGTGTCTCTTCCTTTTATTTGCATGACTTTTAGTTAATGTTTTCTGATTAATCTAATGTGCCATCTCACATAGGTAGCCCCTGTTAGTGCCGTCAAAATGTCTACAGTACTGCATATGTGGCTGACATTGTTGAAGTCAGATACCAGGTTTGTCTTCATGTTTCGGTACTTTTTATCTTTTTGATCTGTCAATGTTTTTTGTGTCATTATTTTTTTGTTGGGTTGTAGACCAGTAACTAGTTTGACAAATGAAATCTGTTCAACAACACTGCACGATCACAGTTCTTCAACTACAAACTGAATAATCAGCTTAAGACTGATAAGTGAACTCTTTGTAGATTCAAATAATTGTTGGGGAAAACATTTCTTCAGCTTGCTGAACAGTGAGGATGCCATTGGCAACGAAGTACTGCTGCTGCCTGAGCTGGAGAGTTCATCTTTCACCTCCTTTTTTCTCCCCGTATCCTTTTCTGACCAAGGCTGTACATGGCTGGTGGACTATCACCTCTACTGCTGCATAGCTTTTTGGACTTCTCTAAAGATTGTGGATGGAGACATCATTCCAAAATGCTTCTTCAATTGGACATATTTTTTTTTGATGTTGTTAAAAACGTTACTTTTGGCATACAGACTTTACACTGAACTCAAGGATTGTTACCCTTACCATATTTCACAGTAAAAAAAAGGTTCCCAAATACCATTTTTGAAAACCTGACACAGTCTCACTCTGTGATGATGATGTTGATGATGATGATTCAGTAACACTAGTAGGAGTCAATGAGGAGGATACAGAAGAGGAGGAGGATGAATCAGTTTGGGATGTTTCAAGTTGTACAGCCTCAACATATACCGTTTCTTTTTCAACCATGATAAGTGATGAACATGCCACTGTGCTGAAAACAAATTGGCTGTATATTCGATTTCTATGGCAGATTACATACTAACATACTAAGATGCTAGCAGAGTAGTCCATATGGTCTGTCAAGTCTGCCTGAGGGTCAGCACCTGTGCAAGGTACTGCTGCCACCTCCCTCTCCCCCTTCCCCAATAACCCACCACCCCCAACCTCTAACCAAACTACACTTCTACTTTTGGCGTTACTCATTTTCACCTTCCCCGATACCTGTCCCTTCCTCTGGAATCCCTCCACTGTTTCAACAGCCACCAGGTCTGCAGGCAGTGCATTCCAAGGTTCCACCATCCTCTCATTAAATCAGATTGCTGATTACATCTGTACATTTACATCCTGTTTCAACTTCCAGCCTCTGTTTTGTTTGTTTCTGTTACTTACTTGTACACTTATTTAAAGACTAGTTTAATACTTTTTACAGTACCACCCACCTCAAACAAAGAATAATCCTTACCTAGCCCCAAGCTGAGTAAAATGTATTTTTAAATAATTGCTGCCTGTATCAGATAAAAAAAAGAGATCATAATTGGTTCCATGAAACTGACAGTCAAAATGCTACCACTTCCCAAATTTCCAGACACACCTCAATGCTTGCACGTTTTGTGATGTCAGCAAATGAAGAGCATGGGGGGGAAGGGGCACTCCGTAGAGTTGAAAGGGGACAGTTTTTACATGCATTTTATTAACAATTTGGAGGTCTGATTATAACAAATCAGGCCACTGCTCGACTATGTGCACTACCAAAGGCCAGTCAGCTTTTAAATTCAGAATCCCACAGTTCTGGAATGCCCTTCCTGCCCCCATCAGACACGCACAAAATCCCAGTCACCACACCAGACTACTCCAGGCACACTTCTCCTCCAGCTGCTCATGCTAAGTTATAAGTTAGCTCTCTACAAATTGAATATTGTACAGTGGTACTCCTGTTATGTGTATATCTGTCTGTAAATTCTTGTATTATGCTTGCCAGGAGTACACGTTAATCATCTACTCTATGTAATTCATACTCAAAACTGTGTTATTCTTGTAGAAATCATATGCTATTGTTCTTTATTTCCAATTACTGTACTTTAAATGTTCTTCTATTTGCCATGTACTGGGCCTAGGCCCCCAGGTCGTATCTGGAATCGAGCATGTTGCTCAGTATGCCTTCCTGGTAAATCTCATAAATAAAAAAATAAATAAAAAATAACAGGGTCCTTTCTGACATCACAAAACATGCAAGCGTGGGGGTGGGGTGTCTGGCAGTTCAGGAAGTAGCAGCGGTTTGGCTGATGGTGCCGTTGAGCCAAATTCAAACTCTTTTTTTAACAAATACAGGCAGCAATTCATTAAAAAATCTGTTTTACTCAACTTTGGGTTACAAAAGGGTTATTGTATGCTTTGGAGTGGGTGCTACTCAGAAGCTGCTCTTTAGCAACTTCAGACAAAGAACAGAATGTATGCTATCCCCAGTAGTCTGCCAATGTTGTCATTAGATAAAATATATCAATAAACATTGCAAAAATCTGTATTATCTGTTCTTGTACAAGCTGTAATCATTCTCAAGGCCACTGATTTACGGTGATTAAAACAATTAAATTCCATTTTCAAGACTTAAGATTCTGGAATTTCACCAGTGATTGTTACTCTAATTTCCGGATTTTACCGGGATTCTTTTTTTCATTCTTTTAGTATGTACATAAATAATAAAGGAATAATGCCCGACAGGGTGGGTGTTATGCTGGGATACATCCCACCTCAGGTGGTTGGGCCCGAGGCCAACGTCGAGGGCGTCAACAGCTGAGGCGGATGTTATCCCAGCATAACACCCACCCTGTCGGGTATTATTCCTATTATACAATGGCTTATTGTTTCATAGTTAAAAAAATAATTTTAAAGAATGTTTTTGTTAGTGTGTAAAAATATTTTTGTTTCTCAAGAGAAAAAAAAAGCGTAGCAGCATGCTCCATATCCTACAAACAATCAGCAGGGAGGTTATGCCAGGATAACATCCCTGCTGTGACAGCCAACTGACCAATCAGAAGCCAGGATTCTTTCTTGCCATTGTATAATCAGAATTAAAGAAGGCTTAATATACAGAGCATTAAATAAAGCAAACTAAAAACAGTACAGGAAGGAATTAAGAGAAAAACAGACTCTTTTGTAGATTTACTGATCTGATAGAAAATGCCAGATTCCATGAAATCTTCGTTTTTACCGGTTTTCAGGCAGCCCTAATTCCGGAATTTTACCAGATTTTCCGGTAAAAACCGAAAAACAGTGGCCTTGATCATTCTGATGCAATCCTTCTGCTTGCTTCAAACGAAATGTATTTAGTGTGGGTGGAACAGGTGGTGACACTGGACTGAATGATCCCAGATACACACTGCACACTGACAATGGAAAACTGTATAGTCTAACAAACCATTTTTGACTGTTTACAGTACAGCTACTAGTTCTTGAGTGTAGAACTATTAAAACAAAGGCATCATATAGAAATTATGAAATACTCTGTCTCTTTGCATGGGGTGGCACAATGTGTGTCACTGTTTACACACTACTGGACTGATGTTGGATCTTTAAATTAGCAAAGTCACACACACAATTGACACATCACACTATTTAATCTGCAACTCTGACACATGTGGCTGGCTGCAGCTGGCTCATATACTAAACCTTTAGAATTAGCTACAGAAAACAGGGTTTACCCCAGGTTGTTAGGCACAGAATAATATTAGACCCACAA
Source organism: Neoceratodus forsteri (assembly GCA_016271365.2). Taxonomy (NCBI): domain Eukaryota; kingdom Metazoa; phylum Chordata; order Ceratodontiformes; family Ceratodontidae; genus Neoceratodus; species Neoceratodus forsteri. The sequence continues at coordinate 234,576,275 of CM028131.1, forward strand.
TGCACATAATCTACCATCTGAACAGGGGAAACATACCAGCCTTTCTCAAAGTCTCTTGGTCATACCTACAGAGGGGCCCTGCCAGGCTTGGTTTTGCAGAGTCTTACGTATATTATGCATCCACCATCTACACATCCCCCACAGCCTATGTAAGAGCAAATGAGCATATTTCAAATAGATTCCCCTTGGGTAGGGGCATGCATCAGGACTGCCTTCTACCCACAGTTTTGTTCACCCTGTATATAGAGCCCCTCACTCAAAGTGTGAGATTTAACAATAAAATTAAATGTATTCAAATGGGAGAGGTTGAACACAAATTGCATTGCATGTGGACTAAGTTCTGATATATCTAGGGCACCCAGAGACTTCATGTCAGGAATTACAAGCTGAAATCCAAAACTTCTTCAGACTCTTTGGGTATACTCTCAATGTTGCCAAGAACTGAGGTACTGGTTTTCTCACACCAGATTCCCCTGCCTGAGACAGCAAAACCCCATGAAGTGGGACTTTGCCACACTTAAATATCTAGGTATTAATTAAGGGATCCACTCCAAAACTCTATTTTCAGAACATTATATTCTTTTGGGTAGGAAAAGTTTGCAGGTCTTAAGCAATGGGGAGTGCTCCCCTACTCTTCCATACAAGAATTCAGTGGGTTAAAATTAATGTGTTATCAAGATATTTATACCTATTTCAAAGTGTCCCATACTCAATCCCCACCAAAGCTTTTCAGGACTGGCAGAGACAGTTGCACTTCTTTATCTGGCAAGGTCTAAGACCTACGATCAGACAAACTAAAAGGCAGCAGGATGGGAAGTACTACTGTTGCATGGATACTGGGTGGCTACACAAATGAGAATAGGCCTTTTATGGAGCAAACAATATACAGCACACTGGAACGATATTGATCAAGCTGAATCAATGGCAGTTCCACTAAAGGGGGCCCTGTTTGACCTACAGCACTTGAAATATAGAATACCATCCACCCATAGGGGTATCAATACAGTCCTCAAGGGTTGGAGAAGAGGAACTTGGGATATAACCAAACAAAAACTTATATGGCTGTAGAAATGTTGGACTTGGGATGCCTCCTTTGCCCCAGCAGCTGTTGACCTCTGGCTGCATAGACAGGCTGGTTTGAGCCTGTACATTATAGGCCAGTTACTACAGGAGGGGGTTGTATACACCTTTTTAGACTGTATGCAGCCCTATGGGTCGAGAACTACACACAGATTTCAATATTTCCAACTTCAGGCTTATATTCACAAGCATATTAAAATGAGTCAGGAGGCAGGGCAAGACCTGCATCCCATAGTGGAATTTATCCAGTTATGAAAGTCCCCCAAAGCAAAGGGCACCATCACCATATTACTGTATGTGCTAAATACCTGAGAGACCTCGGCAACAGTATCTTAAAGCAAAGTGGAAAAAATCTGAATATCCAACTACCTGGCAAACAGTGGGATACGGTTTGGGAGGGGGTGTGGAGTACATCTTCCTCATCTCGGTGGAAAGAGTTTGTCAGGAAGGTCAAGGTGTGTTACTTTTTGGTCCCCTGCATGGTTGAATGGGACTGCAGTATCTCTCCAACTGTCTGGAGAGGGTGTGAGATTGCTATTGTCACACATGCACGCACCTTTTGGCACTACCTGAAGTACACCATTTTGATGGAGGTTCGGGCTTGCATATCCTCCACCCTAAACCTAAGAACCCCTCTAACAGCAGTGCATGTGTTATCAGGGATCATACCAGGTGGATGAGAGGGTAGGGAAGGGACACATATCTAATGAATACTTTAATTGCAACTGCAGCTAAGGCCATTACTAGAAAGCGGCTTTAAGAAGAACCACCTGTCCACTCTGAATGGGTGAATTTGACCTCTCAGATGCAAACTCTGGATATCATGACATTTGCTGTACAATGTAGAATGCCTGACTATGCAAACAGATGGACCGGACGGGAAATGATTCCAGTAGAGGGGAGGAGTGATCCACATGATATAGATGGGAAATTGCCATACAAGAGCACTACTGTTCTTGTCAATTCTGTGAGATGATATCGCTTCTGGGTTGCAAGGGGCACTAAACTGATGCCTAGATGAGCTAAACCCGTGGTACATGATATTCAGTAACACAGGTTGATGGTTTTATAGTTCCTTATATTGTCCCACTCTAAGATACTAAAAATGAGATGCACTGTATGAAGTAGAAACTAACACTGTAAAATATGCATTTGTTTCTGTCACTGATATGCATTCAGTAAACAAACAAAACAAGAAGTCCAGCACTCACCATCACAGACTTTTAAAGAGACGCAGCAGTCCAAAAAAGTATAAAGTGCCCAATATTATTAAAGTGCCACACAAAGCGCCTTGACATGTTTCGAATACAAAATTCTTTATCAAAAGGCATGTTTTTTGATAAATAATTTTGTATTCATTTATTCATTACAAATCGGGTTTACAACCTTTGAGTCAGAGACTCATTTACAAAAGCACCTCGTCACGGGAGGGGGGGCCGACATCAAGACAATTATTACAGTGCAGATTAAAACAGAGGATAACATTATAGGTGCAGTAAAAGGAACATTTAACATAGATACACTTAGATTACATAATGTAATAGTTTGTATGTTACTTAGGTTACATAATGTTACAAAATTGTGAGTTACACTCATGGATATAGTAGGTCCTCACAGAAGACAGCGGGTTACATCCCTGTTTGGACCTAGTAGGGAAGGAGTGGATCTGGGGGGAGAGAGAGGCTGTCCAGTGGATGTTGTCGAGCGAGGGGGCAAGGTGGGTGGGTACCACAGGTTACAACAGGGGGTTAGTTGCACCTACAACAGTGGGTATTAAAGATATGGTTCTGAAGGGCTGTTTTGAAGGAGCCAATTTTTGGCAAGTTGGAAATGCAGCTAGGGAGGGAGTTGAACCAGGTGGGGGCTTGGTAGAGGAAGGATCTCTGGGCAAGAGAGGTCTTGGTTCTGGGCACCTAGAAATTGGCCTTAACAGAGCTACAGGTGGTGACAGACAATGATGACTGCTGTAGGGAGGTGAAGACCCCTGGGGGGGAGAGTCCTAGCAGTGATTTCTTAGCGAGAAGGCAGGTCTGATAGAGCAGTCGCTCCTCAAAGTTGAGCAGATTGGTGATAGTATAGAAAAGGCAGGTGTGAGTGTGGCTGGGGCACCGGTCAGGAGCCTACAGGCCTTATTGATGGAGAGTTGGATTTTGGAGAGGGCAGTGTTGTCAGCTGCGGCATAGATGGGCAAGCCATAGTCCATGAGGGACAAGATGGAGGAGGTGATGGCCAGTCTGAGCAGCAGGGAGCAGGGAACATTGTTTAACCAGGAGTAGCACACTAAGCCAAAGCTTGTTTCCAGATGCGACCTGGGAGCACAAGGAAGTTAAGTGACTTGCTCAGGATCACACAGTATGCACCTAGACGGCTGTGAGATTCAAACCCAGATCTCCAGATCTGAAGCTCAGAGCCTTAACCCACTGCACTATACTGCCTCCTGAGGGCAACCTGAGGCAGGCAGTCCCTGTACCGGTATAGCAGGCCAATCCGAGAGTTAATGGTGGCTGACAGGGCATTAATGTGGGTGTGGAAGGAAAGGGAAGTATCGAACGTGATGCCTAGGTACTTGTAAGTGGTCACTTGTTCTAGCGGGTGCAGAGTGCTGGGGATAATCAAGGGGGGGGTATTTTTAGCTTTATTTTGGTGGTGGGAGAAGAGCATTGATTTGGTTTTCTTTAGGTTAATGACCAGTCTGCAGTCACCGAACCACCTTTCGGCTTGGTTGTAAGCTTGCTGGAGGGATAATTGGAGGGAGGTGGGATTGGGATGTGAGGCAATGAGGACTGCATCATCAGTGTAGAGGAGCATTTTACCAGTACATGAGCTGGGGAGGGTGTTGAAGTAGAGACTAAAAAGTATTGGACCCAGAATGGAGCCATAAGGGACCACGGAGCGAACAGGAAGAGTGCTGGTGAGGGAGCCGCTGATCTTGACACGCTGGGATCTAGCAGAGAGGTAGCTAGAGAACCAGGAAATGGGACTGCCAGAGAAGCCAAGTTGGTGGAGAGAGTTGAGTAGAAGGGGATGACAGACAGTGTCAAAGGCCTTGGAAAGGTCAATGAACACTGCTCCTGCAAGGCTGCCAGAGTCGAGAGCAGCATGCAGGTGTTGGGAGAATTCCAGGAGAGCCATGGTTGTACTGTGTCCTGAGCGGAAACCGTGCTGCTCTGGGCACATAATGTTGTACTTGGTTAGGTATTCAGAGAGCTGGATCAACACCACTTTCTCAAGGGCTTTAGAGAGTGGGGGGAGGATGGAGATAGGCCGGTAATTGTTGGGGGTGGACCGGTCCCCACTCTTATGTATGTGTGTGAATTCAGCAGTTTTCCAAGCACTTGGGAACTGACCCAGGCATAGAGACTGGTTTAGAAGGTCAGTCAGGGGGACTAGAACTTCATCCAAGACCATACAGAGGATTCTGGAGTTGAGGGGGTCACTGCTGGGGTTATTGCTACCTAAGGCTTTTAGCAGGAGTGGCCTGGCTTCTTGGGAGGATAGGATATGCAGGTAGAATGGTGGATGATGCAGGATTGGAGGGAGAGAGGTGGGGATTGGGTCAAAGAAGCTGCTGGGGAGGACCGAGCTTAGGTCAGAGAAGGCAGTGTTAAGGCAATCGGCTATAAGGAGTAGATCTGTGGTGGGAGTGCCATTGATGGAGAGCTGAGATGGTGGGGGGGAGCGGGACTTCCCATTTAGCTCTTTCATATAATCCCAGAAGGTCCGGGCTGAACCCCAAGTGGAAGTGAGGGTGGTCTGGTAGTGCTCTGCCTTGGCCTGCCTAATGGCCCAAGTGTACTTATTGCATTCTGCTTTGTAGGCCTGTCTATCAGATGCCTTTCCAGATTCTACAGCAATGTGCCAGAAATTATCTCTGTTTCTGAGTCTCTGGAGGAGGGGTGGGATGATCCATGGGGCACTGTATTTTTCGGAGCTGATCCTGGTGAAGGGGGTGAAAAAGTCACAAGCCTTACAGAAGGCATTTGTGAAGTGGTCAACAGCTGAGTCAATGTCAGGGGTGCGCTGAATAGGGGACCAGTCTAGCTGGGCTAGGTATTGTTTTAATTTTCTGGGGCCGCCGGGGCATAAACAGTGGCGTAGAGTGGCCTGGGACACTGGCTTCAGAGTGGAGGATGACCAGAGATAGAGGACTGGGGAGTGATCGCTAAGAGAGTCAGGGAGGACAGTGACATCCCAGATTTTGTAGGGTCGGTTAGATATAACAACATCTAGGAGAGTGCTGGTGCCAGTAGAGTGGTTGAATCTGGTGGGCTGGGTGACTAACTGGTATATATCCAGGGCAGCAAAGGAGTTTCTTATATGGGAGGCAGTGGAGGCAAGCCAGTTAACATTGAGATCACCTAGGATGACTTGCTCCACTTTGTGAGGGAGAGATGTCAGGTAGTCAATGAGGGACTGGACCGCTTGGTTTTGATTCCTCGGGGGTACGTAGGAGACTGTGAGGAAGAGAGGGCCTTGGGCGGGGTCAGGTGTGATTTTTAAGGTGAGGGCTTGGGCTCCATAATCAAGTTTAGGAGCTGGGAGTGCCTGACCTATAAGGGAGTCCCATACGAGTAGTGCGCAGCCACCACCGCGTTTGCCTACTCGGTCTTCCCTGTAGATGGTATATCCAGGGAGGGTGATAGAGTCAGGGATGGATTTGGAGAGCCATGTCTCTACCAGTGCAATTATATCAGGTTGATGTTGAATGACCCAGCACTGGAGGGCAGCAGATTTCTTTAGGAGACTGCAAATGTTTAAGGATGCAAAGTGGAGGCCAGTTGCAGTACAGGGTTTAGAAGGGCTGGGAGCCATAGGTCCTGGGTTTGGGTGTACATTACCAGATAATAATAATAGCAGTGTAATTATTCTGGTTAGTGGCCAGTGGCGATGGTGACCCATGGGTAGACACCCAGCTGAGGACTTTACAATCAGGGTGCATGGGATAGATAAAGTGCGAAGGGTAGGAATGGCAGGGGAGAGCAGGGTCCAAGTCAGGCCTTGGAGGGCGGAGGGAGTGGGGGTGTTGGCAGGGTGGGGGTGTTGGGGTGGTCACGAGTGTGTTGAGCGTGGGGGAGTGCCGAGTCACTGTGGGGTAGTCTGGGGATGAGGTGCCTAGCATGGAGGAAAGGTGCTTCGGTCAGTGTGAGGTCTGTACCAAGAGGGTGAAGGAGAGCAGACTTAGTAATGGAGTGTAGGTACCCATAGCAGCTGAGCAGTAAAGGAAGAGTGTCCAGGAGTAGTAGAGAGTAAGGAGATGTAAAGTAGCTTTGGCAGGGTTGCAGAAAAACCCCTCTAGTGGGCGAAGAGTATAAGCTGCAAATGGGAAAAATCAGTATCAATCAGTAGAAGGAGGGGCAAAGACAGATGAATAGTGATAGACTGACCACACAATAAGTGAAATGAGACAGGAACTGTATTGTGTTGGACTGGGTAAAAAAAAAAAAAAAAAAAAAGAACAGGCTGGGAGGTTCTAAAGCAAGTTTTTTTTTGGGGGGGCACTGCAGCAGTCTGAGTTGGACACAGAGGTCAAGGGTGCAGCCCACAGACTTACTGCTCTAAGAGAAGGTGCACAGGGCTCAGGGCAGATAGCAAAATCACACTACCTTAAAACCTTTCTCAAAACTTAAATCAACTCTTAAGAAATCTCTACATCAGACTAAACATTTCTTAAAGTGAGAAATCAAGAACATGTCAAGCAGAGGTCAGTCCTAGCATTAATTTCTTGGCAGCAGTTCCTAGAAGACTTCTGGATTGCTGCACATAGTGTGAGAAACACTGGCAAACAGGGGCAAGTGAGATTCCTCCAGGGTAGATGCCAAAATTTAGTGATTCCAACCCGTACCTTGCTTGGAGGGTGAGCGTCAGCCAGCTTCTCCTTAGTCTGCTTACCAAACTGCAGAATGCAGTTTGTTTGAGAGGAGACAGCCCAAAATGGGCACCGTAGTCCCCTTGCTTGGAGGGTGAGCGTCAGCCAGCTTCTCCTTAGTCTGCTTACCAAACTGCAGAATGCAGTTTGTTTGAGAGGATACAGCCCGAAATGGGCACCGTAGTCCCCTTGCTTGGAGGGTGAGCGTCAGCCAGCTTCTCCTTAGTCTGCTTATCAAACTGCAGAATGCAGTTTGTTTGAGAGGAAACAGCCCTAAATGGGCACCGTAGTCCCCTGAAATGTGTCAAGGCGCTTTGTGTGGCACTTTAATAAATATTCGGCACTTTACACATTTTTGGACTGCTGCGTCTCCTTACAAGTCTGCGATGATGAGTGCTGGACTTCTTGTTTTGTTTGAGCTGCTTTTGTCCTGAGCACCTCCTTCCTGGTGCATTATTTTCCTTTTTTGTGTATTAATCCAGTAAATAAGTATTAAAAAAAAATCACAATCAAAATAGAGCTGATGGTCTTAAACAATGTTTTTGTTTCCAGGATGTTAGCAGGATAGTTTCTTTTACTAGAATATGGAGAAACTACATACTGATTAATCAGAGACGTTCTTCTGGATTTTGGCCTAGCTCTCTGTGAACCCACTGCATGTCAAAATGTAAATCCGCAGGGAATGGTAAGCATTGTTGCAACAGGCACTCAGTAAAGGCAATGCTCTGAGAGCCTTCTGCCCCCCTCTGGAGCTCTGGAAATATAAATTGTTCTGATGCAGGTGGCTCTCCAAGTTTTGTTGCTTTAGGTCAAGCTGCAGTTGACATAGGTGTGTATGCAGAAATAAATTCACTATGTGGTCCATTTTTTCAGTGATAGTCGACGTGGCCATCTGGAGCTCCTCATTCTCTGCCTTGATCATCTCAATTTCTTGGTGCATATCAGCAAGTGAGTCTCAGACTTTGGTCCAGAAGGCCATCAGCTCAGTAAGAATATGTTGGATGGTAATCTCCATAGGTGATCCCATCTGGGAGCGGGGGAATACGCTGAGCTGCCATGGAGTTTGGGTGAGGCATCAGTGCTCCCAGATGACAACATAGGCTGTGAGATAACATTTTGTTTTTACTTTTTAGAGCCTCCACAATCTACTTGTGGCAAAGTGCACTTCAGAAGGATTTGTATACTGCTGATTTAGGTAAATTGTAGTGCATTTTGGTCAGTTGAGGAGTGGGAGCAGCGAGTTCACACTACCATCCCACTCTGTGATATCACCAGAAGTCCTGTTCTGGTGATTTTGATTGCATTATTGATCTCTTGAGGTCCCAAAAATGTAATCAAAGACCTTTAAATAAACACAGCCTTTTTGTGAATGGTTTCCCACACATTATTTTATTTATTTTTTTATCTGATCTTTATCTTCCCGGGTCCCGTCGGCCACCTCTGACGTTGCCCCCTCTCACCATCCATGAGGATCAAGAGCCCCTCCTCAATGCCCCCATGACTTACCCTTTGTGGCAGGGGATGGGGAGTGACTCGACCCACCAACTGGGATCCAGCTTGGGAGGTGTTCTCTTGGGGTGGCTCGCAGGTGGGAACCATTGTCATGCTGCATGGCAGGACCATTTTCCAGTTTCCTGTTGTTGCGGCGTGGAGCGTGCAAGGCCACCAGCGATGCACCATGTGAGCATCAGCACATTGTGCATCAGGCGACTGCTCCACCTCTGCCCCCACGTTATGGGACCTGGCTTGTTGGTCCCCAGCTACTGCTAGGGGTCAGGCAAGTATCGGTTCATGTCCCCACCTTCCCTTGGGAGAGGAGAGGAGAGCTGTCCTCTGGACGCTCGATGCTCTCCCACCCCGGCTGACCCCCAGTGACCCACTCGCACCGCAAACAGGGGTCACCGGTATGGCAGGAGGTAAGGCATCACTGCTTTAGCCCTCCACACTGCTAGGCTGGCTGTTTCCCACACATTATTTAATACATTGTATTATGCTATAATATATGGTGCAGTATCATTGTGTAGGGAAATCCATACACTCCCTGATGCAGTTGCACCACAATAGTGATGTCAGAATGCTGTTACACTATAGTAGCTTTGTCACCACTATGGTACAACAGCATAGAATCCTGTGTCTATTAAGATTTTTCCTGTTCACCTACACTGCATATTCCTCTTACCAAAGGTATCAGCAAGAGTGAAAGCAACCAATGTGAACTGCTTTTTTTTAAAATATGAACTACTAGGAATGTTGCCAGGGTCCAGTTCTGTGGTGGCAGGTGATGGGCGTTTGCTGGGCATGCTGGTGACCTGGATTTGCATCCTGATCCTGGACGTCAGGAGCAGAGTCAGGCAGGGAAGGAGTTACGAATGCTTTCCTCTGGGGGGGAGGAGGAGGAGATGGTCCCAGACTGCTTGGCTCAGTTGGTAGCACATCTGCCTCTAGACCAGAAGGTCATGGGTTCTTGTCCGACACTGGGATTGGACTTACACCTAAAAATCGCTAGCATCCGAGTGCAGTATTGGGGGGTGCTGTACTGCTGGGGTGTGCAGTCCTTCAGATGAGATGCTAAACCGAGGTTCCATCTGCCCATCCTGGTGTTGTCCTGGTGGGTGTCCAGGTGGAAGTAAAAGAACCCAGGGCACTCTTCGCAAAGAGCAGGGAACATTCCCAGTGTCCTGGCCAGCATTCCCCTTCCCATAAACTGGCTCATGCAATTATTCAGGCTGTGTGTGGGTGATGATGTGCGATATGGTCGCCACCACACATTCAGTCACTTCACTACCAGTCTAGCAATGCTTGTAAAGTGCTTTGGGATACTGTGTATGAAAAGCGCTATATAAATGCTGATTCTTCTTCTTCTTCTACATGGCCTCTGGTAGTGGCTTATGGCTAGTGTTCATGGCGGCATGAGTGGAACATTCCCCCAGGATGCAGTCGCTTTTGGAGCAATACATGGGGGGGGTTAGGGAGAAAATGGGAAAATGCAGCCGATAGGCCAACCAGATGATGATGGCTGGTCCCTACTCACCACGAAGCCCAGAAGTGTCCACGTCGATCCCTCACTATGTGTCCATTGTAAAAAGAAGCCTATGAGCAAGTCTCCTCTCCCAGTTCCCTGCCACGGGGGGGGGGGGCAGCAAAGGGATGATATTGGGTCACCAGGCCACGGCAGTAATGAGGGCAGTGGGATGGCAATCGGGACTGGCAGTGGAGCCCTAGGCCACCTGAAGGAGTGGTCAGCTGGGGGCTTAGGGGAGCATAAAGAAATAACACAAAAAAAAGAAATGTTGCCAGCCCATGTTGCTAATACTTAAATCACATTAAATTTTTTCATTTTTTCCTGTCTATTGCTGTTTTCTTTTTGGTTCTCCACATTTCGAGGAAAAGTTAGAAAAAAGTCACAGAGTAAATTAATTAAAAATACGCTAAACAATGTATGGGCAGCCGTATACAACAAGGCTGATGTTTCCATCATGGGCTGAGATGACATCACAAATACCTCATGAGTTCAGGAAGTACAAGGAATCGCAGAAGAAGCAGGACAGAGAACTGTATCAGTTAAAGCAAAAGGAGGCTGGGAAGGCAGTCAGAACGGCAAAGGCCCAAACCGAGGAAAAGATAGCCAACTCAGTTAAGAAGGGGGATAAAACCTTTTATAGGTACATCAGGGAGCGAAGGAAGACCAAGGAGGGGATAGTGAGGCTTAATAAAGGGAGGGAGGGTGGGCAGAGGGAGACTGTGAAAAGGCAGAGATACTAAACAAATATTTTTGCTCAGTATTTACGAAGGAAGAGGGAGATACATAAAACAAACAGTAGTAACACTCTGGATACAGAAGTGATACCGCCCATTTACAGAAGAAAGGGTTCTGAAAGAACTCTAAAACTGAAGGTGGACAAAGCAATGGGGCCTGATGGGATTCATCCCAGAATTCTAAAGAACTAAGGTAGAACTAGTGACACCACTGACTACCCTTTTAACAAATCATGGGAGGATGGGGTGGTACCGAGGACTGGAGGAGGGCAGATGTGACCCCTCACAAAAGTGGGAGCAAGGCAGAAGCAGGAAACTATAGACCTGTTAGTTTAACCTCAGTGATAGGGAAAATGATGGAATCACTTCTAAAGGAAAGAATTGTCAAGTATCTAGAGGCCAGAGGGGCACAGGACCCAAGGCAGCATGGATTCACAGTGGGAAGGTCATGCCAGACGAATCTGATAGATTTCTTTGACTGGGTGACACAAGTAGTAGATCAGGGAGGGGCTGTGGACATGGCCTACCTAGACTTTAACAAGGCATTTGACACAGTCCCACACAAAAGATTAATATACAAGTTAGCCAGCCTGGGAGTGGGTCCCAAGATGACAGCCTGGGTAAAGAATTGGCTGGAGAATAGGACACAGAGAGTTATAGTAAATGGAGTCCACTCAGAAGAAAGGAGAGTTACTAGTGGGGTACCGAGGGTTCAGTATTAGACGGTCCTCTTCAATGTCTTTATAAGCGACATTGCAGAAGGACTGGAAGGAAAGTATGTCTCTTTGCAGATGACACTAAGATCTGCAACAGAGTTGATGCACAGGTGGGGTGGAAAGGATGAGAAGGGACTTGGCAAGGTTAGAGGAATGGTCAAATGTATGGCAGCTTAAATTCAATGCTAAGAAGTGCAAGGTAATGCACCTGGGAAACAAAAACCCAGGGGAAGAGTACACAATGGGGGGTGAGATACTAACAACAACAAGAATGGAAAGGGACCTGGGGGTAGTCATATCAGATGACCTAAAGATGGCCAAGCAATGTGAGAGGGCAGCAAGGAGGGCTGGGGGGATACTGGGATGCATAGGGAGAGGCATCACCAGTAGAAAACAAAAAGTTATTATCCCTCTGTACAGACAGCTGGTGAGACCCCATCTTGAGTACTGTGTGCAGTTCTGGAGACCCAATCTCCACAAAGACAGACAGGATGGAAGCTGTCCAGAAGAGGGCAACTAAAATGGTGCAGGGTCTGCACCGGAAGTCGATGAAGAGAGACTTAAGGAGCTTAATATGTATAGCCTCGAGGAAAGGAGGGAGAGGGGGGGCATGATAGAAACTTTCAAGTACCTCAAGGGAATCAACAAAGTCCAAGAGGGTAGCATCTTTCAAAAAAAGAGGTGTGCAAGAACAAGAGGGCACAATTTGAAGATAGAGGGGGGCGTTCAGAGGTAATTTAAGGAAGTATTTTTTCACAGAGAGGGTTGTGGATGCATGGAACGGCCTTCCGGAGGAGGTTGTGGAGTCAAAATCAGTGGTGGAATTCAAGCATGCATGGGATAGTCATAAGGCAATTCTGGGGGGTGGGGGTAGGAAGAAGTAGGCTGCTGGTTAACTAGGATCTGCAGCTTATCCAGTAGGTAGGGAAATGGGCAGACTGGGTGGGCAAAGCGGTCCTTATCTGCCGTCTAATTCTATGTTTCTATGTTTCTTTGCTGTTAAGGTCTATGATGTCATCTCACCCCTTGAAGGAAACATAGAAACATAGAATGTATTGGCAGAAAAGGACCAGTAGACCCATCAAGTCTGCCCTATTTTCCCTGCCTACCACATGTAGTCATAATGTATAAGCACCCATACACAACAAGCCTTGTTGTGCATGGTTGCCCATACATTATGTCTACATGTGTTTCACCTATAACTTTTCCTCAGGCTGCATCTGGAAATGAGGTGTTGTCAATTCAGTTTGCTTGCCCATTGAAAACTATAAATAAAATACAGTAATAAATATTGCAGATCGTGGGACCATCCCTGACCAATTACAGCCCTCCCTTCAGTTGCATGTGAGGTACTCTTATTACTGTAAGAGCACCTTGTGCACTTAACCACTGTAACAGGCTTCTTGCTGAATGCTCGTAGAATCAGCATTTTAAATAAAAAAAAAAAAGGATTTTTTTAATTTTGTTTAGTTAGCAATCTATAATAGTTTTATGGGTCAGTTTGGAGGGCCTCTTATGGTTCTAAGAGAGCCACCTATTATGTCCTTAAGACCACAGAACTACCCACCTTTGGTTAGCAGTCCTCGGGTCCTAAGAAAGCATGAGGCAACACTCACATATCCATAAGAGGCCCTCCAACCAGACCCATAAACTTATAAATGATGTACCTGGGAATCAAGATATAGTATAGTAACCTTTTCTCTCAGAGATAGCATTATATGAACATTTTACTAATCATCTTCTGAACTGAAACAATTACAATAAAGAAGGGATCTGGTTTAGAAGATTATGGTTTGCTTGTGTGTTTATTTTTTGAACCCGTAATATGATGCATGACGCATGTTCTGGAATTCAGTTTTATTCCATTTTATATCTGCATTCCTCTCTTTGATATGTAGGGAGCTTAACCTGTAGAAAACTGCAGTGAATCTTACAGATAGACATTTCTTTCACTCACTGTCTCTATAAATAGGACCCTTTTCTTATAAACATGAGCTAAATAGAGGCTAATATACCAGTGGGATATGATATTTATCCAAGAAGAGAAAGGACATATTGAAGAAAATCCCTTCAAGGCCAGCACTCACTCACACTCACAGAAAGTTCATTGGATCAACATCAAACAAGGGAGAGGAGTGTTTTTTTTTTCTTTTTTTTAATAATATGTGCCTCTGAGGCTTGAGAATAGTAATATGTTTGACTTGTCACTGTTGCACCTGCAGTGTTCGTGGGGAGGTAGCTGAAGAAACGTTACAAGCAGAGATATGGCATCTAGGGGAAAGCAAACAAAGTTATAACTCTGTCATCCCCCCTCACTGCTTCTGATGGACCTTGGTTGCTCCTGGTGGCAGATCAAGAATTATCAAACCAAGTAGAATGACACAGAGGTGGACTCTGGGATGCACGACAAAGTGGCTCCTACTTAGGCAATTGAGCAAAACAGGTTTCACCTGCTGCTGGATAACTGATTCGCATTTATTGGTTTATGCAATTTCCACACAAGAATAGCTACATTTGAGCATAGCTTCTTATTTCCAAGAAGGTCTTTGGGGGTGGGGGGCCAGAACTTCTGAACTGAAACAATTACAATAAAGAAGGGATCTGGTTTAGAAGATTATGGTTTGCTTGTGTGTTTATTTTTTGAACCCGTAATATGATGCATGACGCATGTTCTGGAATTCAGTTTTATTCCATTTTATATCTGCATTCCTCTCTTTGATATGTAGGAAGCTTAATCTGTAGAAAACTGCAGTGAATCTGAGTATGTTCTGCTCTCCACTGCCATCCACAATGTACAACCATCTATTCCTTATTCACTTTGAACCACTCTTACACTGCAACCCCTGGGGAATCCCACATAAAGCCTCTCTAACAATCCAGCACTCCCCTAGCCCCTTACATGTATCATGGCTTTATAATAACCCACTATGCCTGTCCATCAGACTCCTATGTTATGATAAAAGTCACACCTATATAACAGGACCATCTCCCACTACACAGTGGGCACCTAGGACTAAGAGGAAACGCTCTGATCATTCTCTATCCCTATCCCTTGGTGCCTTACTCAAATTAATCTTCTACCTCCTTTTCTGCATTGGCACTATTGAGATTAATCCTGGCCCCATTGTAAGTTTATCTTCCCCTGCTGATCTGACTTCCATAAAAGGCCTAAGCTTCATACACTTCAATGCTTGCAGCCTCCTAAAAAAGTTCATCTTAATACAGGCTTGGGTGGCATATACTCTTCCAGATTTCCTGGTCATCTCTGAATCTTGGCTCAGGCCTACAACAAAAGACAGTGTTGTAAACCTTCCCAATTATCAGCTCTTCAGAGCAGATCTCCTTTCCAGGGGTGGTGGGGTGGCCATATACATTAAGGACACCATCTCTGCAACCTGCCTCATCAACACATCCGAGCCAAATGAATTTGAATGTTTATCAATCAAAATATCCCTTCCTAATTCGTCTTCATTTAAACTGATTGGATGCTATAGGCCCCCCTCTGCAGGCCTTAAACTGCTTTCTCACCTAGGGTCAATTCTCAGCTAGGCCCTGAGATACCATCATCCTTGGTGATTTGAATTTTAACTGGCTGTCTAATGTATCTGCACCTTTGATAACCTTTTGTGACACCTATGGATTTTACAGCTAATTAAGACCCAACTAGGATCAACCTAAGAAATTCCAGCAACAGCTCACTCCTGGATATTATGTTGGTAAATAAGCCTCACTTATATTCACATGCAGGAGTACTGCCAGTGATGTGAGTGACCATTACCCTATAGCTGGCATAAGATCCACACTCAAACCACCAAATCCTGCAGAATTTGTCCTCAAAGGTCAAAAAGAACTTCAATATCTCAGGTTACTCCATGACCTGAGTAATACAATATATTGGCAAGATTTCTATCTTACAACCTCTGTTGAATCAGCTCTCCAGACTTTAAAGGATATTATCACTAATGCTCTCAATATTTATGCACCTATCACCAGTATCAGAACTAAGGTAAAATCCTGCCCTTGGTTCACCTCTGAGCTTAAAGCAGCCTTGAGAACCAGAGACAAACTGTGGAAAAAGGCAAAAAAAACACAGGACACCAGAGATTGGCTAAATTTCAGAAAAGCAAAGAATTCATGTACAAAAAAAATAAGAACTGCCAAAACTGCCTATTATACAGCTGAATTGGATGCCTCCTACAATAACCCATCCAAACTCTGGGGTACAATAAAAAGGACTTCTGGGCCAAAATTCTACTCCTGCCTTAACCTCCAAACTGCTACTAAATGATACAGAAATTACAGGTAAACAAGAAATCTTAAATACCTTCAATGTTCACTTCACCACAGCTGGCCTAGCATTGACTCATCACCTGCAAATATCCTAAGATCTTCCTTGAACCTGCAAACTACTGTGGACCGAATGGCCACTTCAACTTTTCCTTCATCCCAATATCCGTGAAAAGTGGAAGATCTCCTCTCTAATTTAGACACTACTAAGAGTGCAGGTGCAGACTCCTGGATCCCTATTTCCTGAAAATTGCTTCACATGTCTTATCTGCCCCCTCACTCATCTCTTCAATCTTTCCTAACTACTGGATCCATTCCCCTACTTGGAAAACAGCTCAAGTTGTTCCATTACTCAAATCTGGTGATACTAGGGATCTCAACAATTACAGGCCTATCTCCATCCTACCAGTGCTATCCAAGATGCTCGAAAAACTAGTAAACTCTCAATTAAGGGACTATCTGGATAACAACAACCTTCTAAATTCTGCACAATCTGGATTTAGATCAAAGCATAGCACCATTACTGCCTTAGCCAAGGTAACCAATGATTGGCAGACTGCCTTGGATAAGAAAAATTGTACCTGTGCTGTGTTCCTGGATTTGAGTAAAGCCTTTGACACAGTGGATCATGACTTATTAATCACCTCCCTTAACTCACTAGGCCTGGATTCCCTATCACCAACTGGTTTAAGGATTACCTCAGATAGGTCACAACTGGTTAAAATGGAAATTACCTATCCACCTCAAAACCACTGCTAAGGGGTGTACCACAAGGCTCTATTCTTGGCCCTATCCTCTTTGCCATTTATATAAACAATATTGATGCCAACCTCACTCAATCTAACATTCATCTGTTTGCTGATGATACTGTATTATATGTCAGCAATCCCTCACCTTCTAAAGCCTGTGAACTGTTACAATCCAATTCTCCATTCTGCAGCACAATCTACTTGACAAAAACTACTTCTAAATGCCAAAAAAACAAAAGCTATGTTCTTTGCCACAAAGAGTTGCTCTACCACTACCCCAGCATCCACCACCCTACAATTATACACCTTACTTGGAGAGAAACTGGAATTTGTTGATAATTTCAAATACCTTGGAGTCTGGATAGATAACAGGCTTGACTATTCTGTCCATATTGAAGAGCTGCTTAAAAAGCTAAGACAGAGGCTTGGACTATTTTTTAGAATAAAGCATTACCTAAACAGTGATTCCAAAAAAAGGTTAATTCAGGCCTCATTCCTATCCCTCATTGACTATGCTGATTTTCTCTACTGCCATTGTTCACGTCATCTCTTACATAAACTGGACACCCTGTATCACAGGTCCATAAGATTTATTACTGACCTTCCCTCCAGCACCCATCATTGCTCCCTTTATATGGCAGTCAACTGGACATCATTACAACACAGAAGAAATAGGAATGCTGCTATCTGGATATTCAAAGCGTTAACAGGCAAACTACCTACCTATATCACTGATTGCTTTACCCAAATTACAACTAGGCCATACACCTTAAGGATCAGTAAACTCATCATATTAAAGGTCCCCAATGCCTGCACCCAGTTTGGGAGGGCTGCTTTCAGCTATACCTTAGCAGTTGCATGGAACTCTCTCCAAAAATCCATGAAGCTAGATAGCCTACTACCTCTGGCATCTTTCAAAAAGATTGTTCTCCGCCCTTTTTCCAGAGCTCTGCAATTACTTTTATCAAGCCTAATCCCCTACCCTACCTGACCCACCTTCCTTTTTCCGTCCATTATATTAATTCAATTTCTATCTTCCAAATCACCTATTATATTCTCATAAAAACTAGTTAGACCCTATAATTTATATTTACAGGCTAAATGGTTCTATTGTTCCTTGTACATATGTAAATTGTTGTATATAATCATTTCATGTCATTGTATTGCTGTTTATGCTATTCTTGTCTATGTGTAATAATACTTGTATCCTCATTTGTATGACCACTCAGGTCCATCTTGTAAATGAGCTTTGCTCAATGATGTTCGCCTGAATAAATAAAGATTTTGATTGATTGATTGATTGAAGAACAGCAGCAGCAAGTGTTGCACTTTCTTAAATACTTGAATTAAGTAAAAAAGTTTCTAAAATGCCAAATGATATATCACGTAAGGAATAAGACATGACAAAGAAGGTATTATACCATGGTGACATGCTGAGGGGTAGATATACAGATCAAGATGAAGGCAAGAGCTGTAAACCACTATGAGTCATTTAAAGAGCCCCTGACACTGTTTTGACAACTTTGAAAAAATGTAATATTTACACACAATTTAGCTTACATCTAATCTTTTTTTTCTGCAGTTCTCACCCTTACTTCTTTATTACTAAAGACTTATATTGTAAAGAGGATTGCTACCCCATCTGTTCTGGCTGCTTGCCTACACCTAACATCACAGTTCTGTTTATGACATCACAGTCTGCTGCTGTGGAAATAATGATGATGCCATAAACAGGGGATTATGATGTCAGGTGTAGGCAACCAGAAAGAGCAGATAAAGTCTAAGTGACAGTGATCCTCTTTCATACAACAATCCTCAGTAATAAAAGAAATACGGAAAGAATTATAGAAAATATATGAAATAGAAATGGAATTGTGTCTCAGTCTCACTTTTTTTTCAAGTTTTTGTAATGATGACAGGGGCTCTTTAAAGCAACAGTGCAACAAAATAGGGCAGAAATTGGACCCTACCTTCTTGTGTTCTCTATGAGAAATTTCAGGCATCTTCCAGTGTTATTTGGTGGTAAAATGTTCCAGTCCCACCAACATTTTAGTATGTTATAAAGGTTTTTATTTAGTTTTTTTCTCAAGAAAAAAAGAAAAAAAAAGTCCTGCCATAGTTGGCTTAGAAATTACATTGTAGCCCTACCAAAGATGAGAACTGAGAATATAGAAAACAAATCATGATGTGCAGCATAGCAATTACCTGGAAAAGTAGATTTGACAGGTATGCTAATATTTTTTATTAATTCTAGCTATAACTAGCTTTTTGGAAAAACATGTTTTTTTTGGCCCACTGCTGCTTTAACAACATATAATTCCAATTTTGGAATGCCTAATTCCATTTATCAAATGATTTTTGTTGGTCTTTATGATAATGAGTTAGTGTTTTTAAGACCTGTACCAGTGTGAAGCTTGTCTTGCATGGCACTGCCGCTTTATAAACAGTCTCTGGTCAGAGCCAATATGGCTGTGAAGAGCTTTTGGGATGCTTTTACCCATTATTTCTAATGAATTTGCACAATGCCAGTCTGCTGAGAGGCAGTCCCAATGTGGGCTTCCTTTTACACATTTTTACAATGTATTTTTCTAGAATATGCCTCCTGATTGCTATATATTTAGCCTGGATAGTTCACAGAAGAAATGGCATCTTATTTTTGGGTGGTGAAGCACTAGCAGCAGGATGCTGGGATGTGCCATACATAGGTACAAGATGTGTGTGGGTGATAACGCCCAGTGGCCATACACCTGAGGCACTCGCATGCAGATCCATCATCCTGGTGCTGTTGCACTATTCAGTGTGGGTGAAAGCTGATGCTGTACTCACTCACACAGGTCCCAGAACAGACATGTTACAGTCAACCTCCCATTTGTTTGTACAATTGGGGAACTACAAATGCACTATCTATAGCCTGGAGCATACACTATAAATGCCATTGTAGGATACCGCACCCCATGGCACCCAGGATACCTCAGCAGTCTGAAGGGTGGCCATTGGTGCCTGAACAGTTTGAAAAGTGGTAGGGCCAAGGAAGTAAGGGGTAAGTTCTCCCCTATTAAATATATTAACATAATTGCAAAAACTGATAGGGCCACTTATGAAAGTGGTAGGGTCATAGCCCTAGTGGCCCCCCCATTCCGGCACCTATGAGGGTGGCATGTTATACTGGGGAACGGGGAAGAGTGTATGATAGCAGGAAGATACAGCATTGACAAGGCATGCATTGGAGGTATGTTAATTCGCTCTTACAGTTTGCCAGGGACATACACACAGCTGCATACACTGGTGGGTCCACAGCTTGTGTAGTGCCCCAATGTATGGTATAGCCACTTGGGTCATTCTGGGGTGAAGGTCCCCAGCCTGGGCTCAGTGCAGTTGGTGGCTGACTGTGGCAGGGCATGGAGGGCATTGCCAGTCTGTGCAACAGCTTGGGTATGGGGGTATACGGGGTTGTCTATGTACCAAGGCAGTGGGTGGGAGTCCTCTATGCTATGGATATGGACCGTGGTTTCCTCTGGTGCAACTGGGTCCAGGGGGGCCCTACACTATGGAGCTCTTCAGAGATGAAGTTGGATCGATCATGGATTGGAGAGGGTAGATTAAGTCCACCAGGGCTGCCAGGCTGCTGTGCACCTGGGTACACTTACACAGCCCACCTGTGGGTGGGTGGCTGGCTTAGGCCAACTATTCATGGCCTAGTTGTGGGCTGTGCTGCTCTGAGCTGTGAGAGGCAAATTTCCCACTGAGTATGCCACAGCGCAGCATATGCAAGGAAACACACCCTCAACTTGCATGGCAAACTATCTGTGTGCATGCTGGGCCATTCCCTTGCAGCAGGTGCATCACGCAGATTTGAATATCATGCTGTGGTGCATTGTTGGAGTTGTGCGACACATCTCACATTTCCACCGCAATGCGCTGTGCATCTCTTTTGAATATGGGGGCTCTGGACTAGGCTACCCTGAAGAAATACATTATCAAAATGGAAAAATCATAACCCCACTAAACTGAACCTCACTGTGGTCACTGACATAAATAAACAGTTTCTTTATTGTAACAGTCACACAGGAGTCTTGTGTGCATATTTTATGGGACACTACAACAGAGGTGAGTAAGAATACATGCCTCAGCTGGGAATTGAACCCAGGCTGCCCGGAATACTGTTCTGATTGCACTAACCAGCTGTGCCACTGAGACAACTGGAACCTGGGCCATCCCCAAGCACATTACTCTTTCTCAAATGCACAACCCAATGGCAATACAAATATTTACTTGTAACAATCACACAGGAGTGTGGTGTGCATATTTTATGGAACACATACAAACACTTGTGAGAAAGAATAAGTGCAACAGCTGGGACTTGAACCCAGGGTGCCTGGCAGTATTGTGGTCATGATGATGGTGTGTGTGTGTGTGTGTGTGTGTGTGTGTGTGTGTGTGTGTGTCTGTCTGTGTGTGTATGTACAAAATATAAGATAAGAAATATTTAAAGGAAATCTACTCTAAACTGAGCTTCACTATGTTCATTGACATACAGTTTTTTTTTATAACGTATTAGAATGCAATATTTATTTTGAATGTTGTGGCCATCAGGATGGTGTGTATAGAGAGACAGAGTGTGTGTGTGTGTGTGTTGTTGTAGCTCAATATATTGTTCTCAAAAAGATAGTAAAAAATGGCTTCTTATTGATACATATTTAGTCTAAGCAGTTCACTGAAGACCTGGCATATGTCTGAGACTGCTCATTAGATAATGTATGTAGAGGTTTAAAAAACAGTGTAAATCATAGATTTGCTGGGGAAAGGGTGACATTTATGAGGTATGAATCTTTCTTGAAAGACAATATATTCCCAAGTTAAACAAGTATCAAGAAGCTGTTTAAATACTTAGTATTTAAATGTGCAAATCTCCAGTTTTACAGGCAACCAATATTTAACAAATATTTAACACACTGTTTCAATTTTCTAACGTCATCTGATAAGCAGCCTGGAGTTGTACCGGGTCATAATGTTGTACGCTTAATAGCATACGGCATTCTGTGTGAACCCCGGACCTGTGCGCTCTCCGTGTTGGCCCCCCACCAGAGTTAGAATCCTTAGTGGGGGGTGGTCCAGGGCGCAGCCCCTGTAACTGGGATGTGTGGGGGCTGGAGCCCCCCACAGAAAAAGATATCATGAAATTGTGCAATGTGATTCTACTGCACGACATTCTGCCGTGTACGGTAATGATCCCGTGCCGCCTGGAGTTATGTCTCCAACATTCTTAACAGAAAGAAGAGAATATTTTATTTCAGTTCACATGGAAGGATCCATTGAAAACTTTAAAACATGTGTTCCACGATACTCCATTTGTCAGCTACAGATAACAAGAGGGCTGTAGGCTCCAGAGGTTAAAAAAAATGCAAATCATAGATTTGCTGGGGAAAGTGTGACATTTTTGAGGTATGGCTCTTTCTTGAAGACAATACATTCCCAAGTTAAACCAGTATCAAGAAGCTGTTTAAATGCTTAGTATTTAAATGTGCAAATATCCAGTTTCATAGGCAACCAATATTTATCAAATATTTAACAAGCTGTTTCAGTTTCCTAATGGCATCTGATAAGCAGCTCAGAGTTATGTCTCCAACATTCTTAACAGAAAGAAGGGAATATTTTTTTCAGTTGGCATGGAAGGATACATTGAAATGTCCAAAACGTGCGTCCCATGAAACTCCGTTTTCAAGCTACAGATAGCAAAATGGTTGTAGGCTCCACCCACAGCCATAAAAAGGGATGATTTTCAAAAGTCATAGAATGGGCAAAACTCCTGGTTACATCAGGTGGGATTTTCAAAAGTCATAAAATGAATGCAAGTCCTAGTTACATCAATGGCAGAAACTGCCTTAGTATGCCTTGACCATGTATATGAGCGAACAGGTGCTGCTTGGCTTGAAAATTGTGTCCAGGCACATTTATGTCTGAACTTTGCACACTGGACATAACTAAGTCACAGCTTCGAAAACTGGTCTTAGTTGTGTCCTAGCTTTCAAAGTTGCACATGGGGCAATTTGACTTATGTCTATAGTTGTACAATAGAATATTGTATCTAGACATAGGCTTTTAAAATTCCCCCAATGTCTGTCATACACCCCCCCCCCCCACCGTCTCTCAGACTTGCTTTCTGGTTACTTTACAGTACATAGTGATTTTGTCCTGAGGTGTGATTTCATCTTGCCCAGGAACAGGAAGTTGTTATCCTTCCATACAGATAGTAACACTTGGGAACATTCTTGTCTTGGCCATGTCCTTGCTGTCCTATCTGTGGCTTGGGGGAGGACCACAAGACCAAGTCTCTGTTGTCCTATTTGTGGCTTGGGGGAAGACCACAAAACTAAGGAGCAAATGATTCTTTAATATAGCCCTGCTTCAACAAGACCCCTTTCTAATCTGGTTAGAAAGAATATGTTGCCCTAAATGAAATGCCTGACACTACTGGAGTCAGTCAGTGGGAGGCCCTTAAGGCAGTACATAGAGGGAAATTGACAGTGTATTCCTCTACATGTTGACACCACAGAGACAAACTACTTAGGCAGCTATAGGGAAATCTTAAAAGATTAGAATTGGCCATTCAGAAACATTCGGATAAGAGAGATAAACTGTGCCCCTTTATAACTGCTACCAGAACTATGATTGAGGACACCCTGCATCATAAAACTGAATTTGCCTTATTTTGCCTGAATCAGTCATACTGGGAGGCAGGCGAGCAGCCTGGGAAACTGGTTGCACATCACCTTTGGGTAACAGAAACAGAGAAGTATATCCCAGTGATTCACACCAACTGTGGGAATGCTGTCTCCTCTCCCAAACTTTTTAATGCAGAGTTCTGGGCATGTTACTAAGCATTATATACATCAGAAGTGTCACCCTGACCATAGAAACATAGACTTTCATGGCAGATAAGGACCAGCACAACTTGATGCCTTTTTTGTAGACATCATGCTCCCACAGGTGTCAGGCCAGGTTTACTGAACTCTAGTTACTCCTATCACACCTGATGAACTGAAAGATGCTAGACATTAAATGTTGCAGAGGAAGTCTCCAGGCATGGACAGCTTCCCCAGATAGTTCTAGTAAGCCTTTGACCACCATCTAGCTTGTAGATTAGCCAGAGTCTTTGATGAGGTATGGACAGGGGTCTCTCTCTGTCACTTTCTGCCTCCATCTTTCTCGTCATGCCCTTATTACACTCCTTTCAAAAGGGGAAGGGAAAGTATTCTCTGTTTCCAAATTATTCCATCTATCAGAAGAAGCCAGAAGGAGAAGGAAGGAAACATATTCAATTCAGTGCTTTAGAGTAACTGGTAATTGGTATTTTTCTTTTAAACTTAGATTGTGGGCTTGTAGTGACACTATACTTTCTTTCTTTGTTGTCTTTACTTATAATTGTTTTTGGGCTGTTGAAAATTTAAAACATAGTGGTGGTGTAATTCTGTGCTGTCTTTAATTGCTGCAAATTTTATGTTGGTTGTCTGACCTCCCCTTCCCCAACTCTTAATTATATGCCCTGATAAATCTGATTGACAGGAGCTAAACACAGGGTATAGTAAGAGGTGTGAAGTAGGAGGGCCTAAGGGGAAGAAGCCCACCTCAGCACGACAAGTGTTTTCACCATTTATTTATTTATTGGTTCTCTTTCCTTAAAAAAAAATATCTGAGGATCAGTTACAGGATTTTAGTACTGTAAATTAACAAAAGAGAACTAAGAGAGTTTCAGTAGCAGACAAGTTGTGGAATTGCAATATAATGTGGGAGTGGTGCAATGCAGTGGCTGTGGTGCAGCCATATTCAGGCAGACCTTCTGGACACTGAGGTGCTGCCCTATCTGCATGCATCTTCTGGATCGTGGATGAGGTAACCAGACTCAGAGCGGAAGTAAACTGGGTCAGGAGTACCATCACCCCTATCCAGGGACCACCAGTCCAATGCAGCTGCCTCAAAGGATGCCGAGAACGAGGAGCACTTGGATGACAGTGGGCTCAGGGAGGGTTAGAGCAGTCAGGCAGAGGCACATCCCAGATCCTATTCCTTCCAAGAACCTCATATGCCACACTGGCAAATGAGAACAACCAAATAGAGGTACCCAGAGAAGTAGAAGGAAAGGATGTGGAGGTTAGCTAAGGAGGTGACCTCAGTGGGGAAAGCAGTGGACCCCAGAGGAGGAGGAAGTGAATCCTGGTGGGGAACTCCATCATAAGAGGGATCCAGCTAGGAACACAGGAGGGAGAGGACAGGGAGGTGAGGTGCCTACCAGGTGCCATGGCATGGAGGGATGGAAGGAAGATACTGGGGATCACTGGGAAGACAAGACAGGAGGGTGAGCTGGATGTCATTATCCACCTAGGTACTAATGACTTGGCAAATGGGGAGCCAAAGGAGTTCAGGAAGAGTTTAGGAAACTGGGAGGGGTCTCAAGTGAGCTACTTCTGTCACTTTCTCAGAAGTACTACCTGTGAGAGGCAAGGAGAGATAGAGTGCATGCACCAGGAACTTTAACTCATGGTTGAAGAACTGGTGCTGTGAGGAAAGGTTTGATTCATTGGTGACTGGGGACCCACCTGGAGGGATGGAGGTTTGTTCAAGCCTGACGGCCTGCATCCATCCTGAGGGAATCTAAGTACTCAATGATAAGTTTAAATGCTACATTGACAAGCATTTAAACTAGCAAAGGGGTGGCAGGCCAGCAAGGAGGGTACCTACTTGCTCACCCCCACAGCTAGCAGTGGAACCAGTGAACCAGAGGAGTGGCTATTCTGCAAAGGTGCAAAAGATGGAGATTAGTGTCCAAAAGGTGGATAAGCAGAAAAGGGGCAAAATTCAGCAGAGGGGCAGACAGCAAGGAGAACCAGGGATAAATGACAACCAAGGAAGGGGCTGGAGAGAACAGTGAAGCAGACTAGGAGGTCAAATCATGGAAAGCCATGTGTGCAAATGCCAGGAGCCTTAGCAACAAGATGGAAGATCTGGAGGCTGTCATGGTACAGTCAGACCTGGACATTGTGGCCATCACTGAAACCTGGTGTAATGATAACCATGACTGGGAGATGGCCATACCTGGCTACAACATATTCAGAAGAGACAGAGCAGGCAGGAAGGGAGGAGGAGGCACTGTATGTGAAAAATGACATAAGGGCCACAGAGATCCAGGAGGAACAAAATGGGGAGAGATACTGTGGGTTAAGCTAGAAAGGAAAATGGGCCAGCCATCCGCACAGGTGTCGCCTATAGACCACCAGCCCAGGAGGAAGAAACAGATAGGAGTTGATGCTAGCCATCCAAAGGATGGCAGACAGGGTGAGGTAGTACTGGTTGGAGACTCAATATCCCAGATGTGGACTGGAGCATCCCAGCAGCAGCATCAACTAGGAGCAGATTTATCCTGGACTCCCTCAGAGTGCCTTCCTCAAGCAACTGGTCATGGAACCAACTCGGCAGAAGGCAATACTGGACCTTCTGCTCACAAACAGGGACAGTGTGATGGGGTAACAGTGGGGAGCACCTGGGTAACAGTGATCACCAGTCATTGTGGTTTGAAATCACAGAAAGAGCAGAACCAAACCACACAAAAACACGTATCCTGGATTTTAGGGGGCAGACTTTGGGAAAATGGGAAATACTTGAAAGAGGCATTAAGGAATGGGACAGGAATCAGGGGTTGAGGAACAGTGGGCAGTATTTAAAATGGGGATTATAAGAACAACAGAATTATGCATTAAGCAGGTTAGCAAGAGGAAAAGGAAGAGGAGACCATTATGGTTTTCCAAAGAGGTAGCAAGAAAGTGAAAGCCAAAAAGATAGCATTCAGGCAATACAAAAGACACAGGCAGAAGGGGAGGGAGAAGCAGGAGAAGCAAAGGAGGCAGGGAAGTCAGTAAGGGAAGCCAAAGCTCAGACAGAAGAACACATTGCAAAATCAGTGGTTAGGGACAAAACCTTTACAGGTACATAAGGAAAAAAAAGACAAAGGGAGGGATAGTGAGACTGAAGGGAGGATGGGAGTCGCATGGAGGATGACAACAGTAAAGCTGACATATTGAACAGGTATTTCTGCTCAGTCTTTACTGAGGAAGAGGGGGTAATGGGTCTGAAGAGGACAAGGGGTGAGAATGGTGCAGAAATGGACACAAGTCCCTTTACACGAGAAAGGGTCCTGAAGGAACTGGAAGTAATAAGAGTTGACAAAGCAATGGGCCAGATGGGGTGCACCCCAGGGTCCTTAAAGAACTAAGAGGTGGTGGCTGAACCTCTGGCTATCCTGTTTAGCCAATCACTGGAAACAGGGAGGTACCCAAAGACTGGAGGACAGTAAATGTAGTCCCCTTATACAAAAGCGGGAACAAAGAGGAAGCAGGGAACTACAGACCAGTCAGCCTCACCTCGGTGGTGGGAAAGATCATGGAAGCACTTCTGAAGGAGAGATTGGTGGAACATCTGGTTGTCAATGGACTACAGGACCCAAGGCAGCATGGTTTCACCAGGGGGAGGTCATGTCAGACCAATCTCATTGAATTTTTTGACTGGGTGACTAGGGAGGTGGATCAGGAGGGCAGTGGACATGGCCTATCTGGACTTTAGCGAGGCCTTTGACACTGTGCCACATAGAAGACTATTACACAAACTGGGGAATGTGGGTGTGGGCAGGACAGTAGTGTGGTGGGTAGGTAACTGGCTGGGTGGCTGGACACAGAGGGTGGTGGTAAATGGTCGTCACTCCACAGAGGGATGAGTGACCAGTGGGGTACCACAGGGATCAGTGCTGGGACCGGTCCTATTCAACATCTTCTATCAGTGACATTGGCGCAGGGATCTAGAAGGCAGAATTTCACTGTTCGCTGATGACACAAAGCTCTGTAACAGAGTAGACACACCAGAGGGTGTAGACAGAATGAGAAGGACTTGCAGAAACTTGAAGAATGATCAAGGGTTTGGCAGTTGAAATTCAATGCAAAGAAGTGCAAGATAATGCATATGGGGCACAAAACCCTGGCACAATATATCAGTTGGGGGTGAGGATATAGCATGCACCAAGCAGGAAAGGATCTTGGGGTTGTCATCTCTGATGACCTCAAGGTAGGGAAACAGTGTGACAAGGCATTAGGTAAAGCAAATAGGATGCTGGGATATATAGGCAGGGGCAAGACCAGCAGGAAAAGGGAGGTCATAATTCTGCTATACAAAACACCAGTGAGGCCCCACCTGGAGTACAGTGTACAGTTCTGGAGACCATACCTACGTAAGGACATAGACAGGGTAGAGAAGGTTCAGAGGAGGGCAACAAAGATGGTGCATGGATTGCATCACAAGTCCTATGAAGACAGGTTGAAGGAACTGAACATGTACTCCCTGGAGGAGAGGAGGGAGAGAGGGGATATGATAGAGACATACAAGTATCTTACAGGGAGAAACAGAGTGCAGGAAAACACTATTTTTAAGCGAAAAAGATGTTCCAGGACTAGAGGGCATGGGATGAAGTTGAGGGAGGACGATTCAGAGGAAACATGAGAAAGAATTTCTTCACAGAACGGGTGGTGGACAAGTGGAACACCCTGCCAGAGAGAAGTGGTGGGGCTGAAACAATCACGGATTTAAGAATGCATGGGATAGACATAAAGGAATTCTAGAGGTCAGGTGTGGGAAACAGACTTCTAGGAAAACAAACTGAACTTACAAGCTCAAATTGGCAGACTGGGTGGGCCATAGGCCCTTATCTGCCGACACTGTCTATGTATCTATGTATGTATCTTATCAATGTGGATGGCAAGATATGTGCAAAGATCCTTGTCCATAGATTAGATGGAGTGATGTGTCACCTGATTCATGCAGACAAGCTAGGTTATGTCACTGGCCCCATGGGATTGGACAGTACTAGGCAGATCCTAGATCTGATATGGGAAGCCTGGCCCCTAACTATGCCCACTGCCACCCTGTTCCTAGATGATGAAAAAGCATTTGAAAAGGCAGAGTAAGCATACCTCTTTGATTAAATGCAGTGGTTCCATTATGCCCCAGAGTTCATCTCCTTGGTTCACCTATATGTCTCTCCCACTGCATTTGTACTTATGAACTCTATATATTCCCCAGCCTTGCACTGAGTAGAAGGACCTGACATGGGTGCTCCTGTCCCCCTTATTGTTTTTACTGGTGGCAAAACCCCTGTCACAGAAACTTAGTGTGAGATCAGGCTTTCCAGGACTTGAAGTGGAAGGCACCTCTCATAAAATAGCAATTTTTGCTGACATTACCTTATTGCTTACGGATATTCCCATGTCCTTTCAGACCTTGCAGTCCGTTATACAGGAGCAATCAAATCGACACTCTCTGGATATAAACAGAATGGGAGGAAATTGTAAGTGATGCCCCTCAATCCAGCCTGCACTCAGACTCTGTTGTAGGATTATCCATATCAGTGGACACCAGAGGGAGTGATTTCTCTGGGCATCAGATTACGCCCCTCAGTTACAGCCACTATCCATGCAAATGTACACCTAATGTTAGACAAATTAGACACAGACCTCTGCAGATGGGGTGGCATACTTCTGTCAATCTGGGATAGAATTAATGCCCTAAAACTTATAGCACTCCCTGTAGCTTGAAGCAGGAAAACTACAGGGCGCAATCACAGACCTGTAGCTTGAAGGAGAAGAACCATGGGGCACGGTTCCAGACCTCAAGCGTGAAGCAGGAGAACCATGTGGTATGGTCCCAGGCCTGTAGTGTGAAGCAGGAGAAACATGGGGTATGGTCCCAAACCTATAGCTTGAAACAGGAGAACCATGGAGCACAGTCCCACACCTGTAGCTTGAAACAGGGCAACCATGAGGCATGGTCACAGACCTGTAGTTTGAAACAGGAGAACCATGAGGCATGATCACATACCTGTAGCTTGAAGCAGGAGGACCATGGGGCACAAGCACATACCTGTAACTTGAAGCAAGAGAACCATGGGGCGCAATCACAGACATGTAACTTGAAGCAGGAGGACCATCGGGCATAATCACAGACCTGTGGCTTGAAGCAGGAGGACCATGGGGCACAAGCACATACCTGTAACTTGAAGCAAGAGAACCATGAAGTGCAATCACAGACCTGTAGCTTGAAGCAGGAGGACCATGCGGCACAATCACAGACCTGTAACTTGAAGCAGGAGAACCATGGGGCATTGTCCCAGACCTGTAGCGTGGTCTTGGGTCAAGCTTGTTGAGGGTGGGCATTAGGGTTGAAAACATTTTCTTCCATTTTTGGCTTTTTAAACCTTAGATATTTTATTTACAATTTTTGACCAGGAGATATGCATTAACATGTTTTTTTGCAGAAGCACAAGAATAGTTAGGACTGAGCAGAGTGTTTAGTGTTAACCCTACATTTTTGCACCTTAAGAGTTATGGCACTGTTCAGTACAATTGTGCTTAAAAGTTTTTGGTGACCGACTGAAGCTAAATTACTGAGTTGCAAATCTAGGCAGTAACAGACCCTCCCCTCCCTTTTAGTTCAGCCCTTTGGCTGCTTCCTTAAGTTAAATCCTTACCTCCACTCTATCTCTCCACAGCTCCAGTGTCCCTCGGAGGTCGCAAGAGCCTTCAGAAGCTGCCCTACCCTGAAGCTGTACTACTTCAAGGTACGAGACTTGCCAGACGCTCGGCTCAGGATCTTTGTCACCAATTTTAAACTTTTAAATCTTCCTGAGACCCAAGTGCTTGCTACTACTCTCAGTGGTTTAACAAAAAAAATTAAAATTCGGCGTAGCAATTTAGATTGTTTTTTAACCCATTAAGTTCATGAAATGTGCCTACCTCTGTTGTAACAAAAAGGGCTGTTTAAGAATGTAGACTTAAATGATTATATTTACAGCTTGTAAATAGAAATGTCTTAAGCAAGCTTTCTGGAGCAAGTGAGTCATGAGCCAAGGGTACTGCACTCCTCAATTTTAACATCTGATTTTAAACAAGCCACAAAACTCTGTGTCATTGCAGCATTTTCTCCCCAATTAATTCTAGCTTGCTGCCTTCTAGCCTGAGAATTTCTACAATTGCATTGTTTTCTTTTTACTTTCTACACTAGCAAATTGTATTTTCTTTAGCCAGTAAATTGTCTTTCTCTAGCCAGTAAATACATACTGTTTATAAAAGTGCACTAGCTAGTTAAAAAGCATTCTGCTGTTTAAAAGTATTTTGGGGGGCCAACTGAAACTAAATTACAATTGTGTTTAAAAGTTGTTGGTGACCGACTGAAGCTAAATTACTGAGTTGCAAATCTGGGCAGTAACAGACCCTCCCTTCCCTTTTAGCTTTCCCCGTGGCTGCTTCCCTAAGTTAAATCCTTACCCCCACTCTATCTCGCCACAGAATCTTTACCCCTCCAAGGTCATGAGGGCCTTCAGAAGCTGCCCTCTCCTGAAGCTGTGATAATTCAAGGTATGAGACTTGCTGGAGGCTTGGCTCAGGACCTTTGTCACCAGTTTTAAACTTTTAAATCTTCCAGAGACCTGACCGAGTGCCTGCTGCTGCTCTCAGCAGTTTTTGCCTCACTGACGCTATGCGTTGGCTGCACCACCACCCTGATGAACTTTTTAATTTATAGTGGTACAGTTAGGCATGGCCAAATAGCAAACAGCCCACTTTACCAGCTGCAGCTTATAGTTTGCCACCACTAGTGGCCACCACTGCCTTCTACCATGCTCTCCTCCAGCAAACTCTACTCTGCCACCATTAGTGGACACCATTACCTTTTTACCGTGCTCTCCCCCAGCAAATTCTACTCTGCACACCATGATACCACTTTATCTCCTACTCCTTGCTTCGCTAATCCCAGTCCTGACACTCCCCCCTCCACCTGTCCAAATGAGCAGGGTGGAATGCTCATCTCTCACACCCTCTCAGCTCAACCCCCAACCCTTGCTATCCCCTCTACAGAACAGCCCTTGTCTTCCCTGCTCGACACTTGGTCTGGCAGTGCCTTGATTCTGCCCCCTAGTTGCCACACAGGGCTCATAGCAACTACATGCCTCTATAAAGTGACTGCCGGTGACAATCCCTCAACTGGAGCCCTCAGCTAAGAAGCCACAGTGGTCCTGAGTGCTCAGCAGGCACATTGCTATGCTACTCCTCCTATTAGCTGGAGATGTAGAACCTAACCCAGGTCCAGCCTCTCCCTCCACCTCTGCACTACACAGGGCTTAAAATTAGCACATCTCAATATCTACAGCCTTCTGCACAAACTTACAATACTTCAATCAACTGTACTGTCCCTAAGCCCTGACATCATGATCATAATTGAAACTTGTCTGAAGACACATTAGTCCCTGAAATTGACATCCCTGGGTACATCATTCTTCGCCATGACCGGCCAGGCAAGAAAAGAAGAAGGGGGTGTAGATATGTATTTCCAGTTGTACCCCTTCCCCCCAGGTCACACCGGGAGATGCACGACTTGTTGCTCACTGTGTCTTCCGGGTGAAACTTTTCAATAAATAAATAAATGTTATCTCTTCTGCCCTACAGTTCACCCCTGTCAGCATACTCCTACCCACAAACTCCATCAGAGCTTTGATGAACAAACTCTCCCTTCCCCACAATATCCCTATGTTCATTGCCGGTTCTTTCTGTTCCCCTGACTCCCCGCGCCTTCAATCCTGGACCATCTGGGCACCTTGAAATCGTGCGCCACAGGGGGAGAACTCCATATTCTGGGGGATTTCTACATGAATTGGCTTTCCAGCTCAACAGCCAAACTCCACAACCAGGTCGCTGCTCTGAATATGTGATAGCTGATCACTGAACCTACTTGTCGAAGTTTAAAATCGCAAAACAACTCTCTGTTAGACTGGTCCCTTACAACCCACCAGCACCATATAGTCTCCTCAGGTATCCTACCAGACTCAGTAAGTGATCACCATATGGTCTACTCAATTTGGAAAATTTCCAGGCCCAAAGCACCCCCCAGAACCATTCACACCCAGTCTTTTAAATCCTTTGACCTTGCCGCTCTCCTAAGAGAACTCATAGCTACTGACTGGTCATTCATCCCCCTAGCTCCCTCCATTGACTCTGCACTGGACTATTTCAAGTCACCCATCTGCCTTAGATCTCAGCTGACATCATAGCCCTCACCAAAGCCAGAGACCAGGCATGGAAGTCACTTAAATCTCGCAGCTCCCCAAATGACCATGCAAAATACCACCAATTACACAACACCTGCACCAGACAACTCCAGCAAGCTAAAGCAAATTACTTTAAAGTTTCCTTCCAGGCTAAAATAAATCACCAGCCAAATTCTGGAAGGTGGTTAAATCCCTCTTCTCCCCACCTTCCAAGCCCCCCTCCCCTGTTCTAAATGTAGGTGGGGCAGACATAACAGATACAATAGCAGTCATCTCAGAGTTCAACTCATTCTTCACTAGCTGCACCTCTGCACTACTTGTCTGCCCCCTTGCCAACAGAATTCTACCCCACCCACCCCAACTGCACAGGACCCTCCTCCAACCTCATCTTTCTCCTTTTGCCCAGTCACCCCATCAGAAGTGCAAGACACCTCACTTGCCCTAAACTCAACCAAAGGCAAATGCCCCTCAGGGTTGGACACCAAATTGCTCTACCTAGCTGATCCTGCCATTGCTCACCCACTTGTTGATATTTTCAACCTCTCCTTCTCCCTAGCCTCAATACCTTGGAAGCATGCCATGGTCATCCCTTTTCACAAAGGTAGCAACATAGAAACATAGAAACATAGACTTTGATGGCAGATAAGGACCACTTGGCCCACCCAGTCTGCCCATTTCCCTATCTACTGGATAAGCTGCAGATTCTAGTTAACCAACAGCCTACTTCCTGCAACCCCCCACTATAGTTGCCTTATTTCTGTCCCATGCAAGTTTGAATTCCCCCCACTGTTTTAGACCCCACAACCTCTCCAGGAGGGTGGTTCCATGCATTCACCACTCTCTCCATGAAAAATAATTTCCTCACATTACCCCTGAGCCGTCCCCCCTCTAACTTTAAATTGTGCCCCCTTGTTTTACACATCTCTTTTTCTGAAAGATGCTACCCTCCTGGACTTTGTTGATTCCCTTGAGGTACTTAAAAGTTTCCATCATGTTCCCCCTGTCCCTCCTTTCATCAAGGGTATACATATTAAGCTCTCTCAGTCTCTTTTCATATGGTTTCTGATGTAGACCCTGCACCATTTTAGTTGCCCTCCTCTGGACTGCTTCCATCCTGTTTATGTCCTTGCATAGATGAGGTCTCCAAAACTGCACACAGTACTCCAGATGGGGTCTCACCAACTGTCTGTACAGAGGGATAACCACTTCCCTTTTTCTACTTGTGATGCCCCTCCCTATGCATCCCAGTATCCACCTGGCTCTCCTTACTGTCTTCTCACATTGCTTAACCACCTTTAGGTCATCTGATATGACAACACCCAGGTCCCTTTCCATTATTGTTATTGCTAGTACCTCCCCTGCTATTGTGTACTCTTCTCCTGTATTTTTATTTCCCAGGTGCATTACTTTGCACTTCTTTGCATTGAATCTAAGTTGCCATATGTCTGACCATTTCTCCAACCTTGCCAAGTCCCTTCTCATCCTTTCTACCCCCCCCTTGTGTATCAACTCTGTTACAGATCTTTGTGTCATCTGCAAAGAGGCATACCTTTCCTTCCAGACCCTCTGCAATGTCATGTATAAAGACGTTAAAGAGGACTGGACCCAGTACTGAGCCCTGAGGTACTCCACTAGTAACCCCCCTTCTTCAGAATGTGTTCCATTCACTATTACCTTCTGTGTCCTGTTGTGTAGCCAGTTTTCTACCCAGGCTACCACCCTGGGACCCATTCCCAGGCTGGCTAACTTGATTATTAATCTTTTGTGAGGGACTGTGTCCAATGTCTTGCTAAAGTCTAGGTAGGCCATATCCACAGCCCCTCCCTGATCTATTACTTTGGTCACCCAGTCAAAGAAATCGATTAGATTCATCTGAAATGACCTTCCTGCTGTGAATCCATGCT
Organism: Neoceratodus forsteri; assembly: GCA_016271365.2. Taxonomy (NCBI): domain Eukaryota; kingdom Metazoa; phylum Chordata; order Ceratodontiformes; family Ceratodontidae; genus Neoceratodus; species Neoceratodus forsteri. The sequence continues at coordinate 234,610,765 of CM028131.1, forward strand.
GCTTTGGGTCCTGTGCCCCGCTGGCCTCTAGGTACTGAACAATTCTTTCCTTCAGAAGTGATTCCATCATTTTTCCCACCACTGAGGTCAAACAGGTCTGTAGTTTCCTGCTTCTGCCTTGCTCCCACTTTTGTGAAGGGGAATCACATCTGCCTTCCTCCAGTCCTCAGGTACCACCCCATCCTTCCATGATTTGTTAAAAAGTGTGGTCAGTGGTGTCACTAGGTCCTCCCTTAGTTCTCTTAGGATTCTAGGGTGAATCCTGCCAGGCCCCATTGCTTTGTCCACCTTGAGTTTTAAGAGTTCTTTCAAGACTCTTTCTTCTGTAAATGGACTGGCATCAACCCCACTACCCAGAGTGCTTCTATTGTTTGGTTTAGGTAACTCCTCCTCTTCTTCTTTTGTGAATACTGAGCAAAAGTATTAATTCAGTATCTCTGCTTTTCACTGTCTCCCTCTGTCCACCTCCCCTCTCCTTTATTAATCTTCACTATCCCTCCCTTAACCTTTCTATGCTCACTAATGTACCTATAAAAGGTTTTATTCCCCTTCTTAACTGAGTTAGCTATTTTTTTCCTCGGTTTGGGCCTTTGCTTTTCTGACTGCCTTCTCCACTTCTTTCTGCTTTAATTGGTACAGTTCCCTGTTGTGCTCCTTCTGTGACTCCCTATATTTTCTGAATGCAGCCTTTTTCTCCTTAACCTTCCCTGACACCTCTTTTGAAAACCATAGTGTTTCTTTATTCCACTTCATTTTCTTTATTTGTTTCACACAAAGGCTTGTTGCCTCCATGATGGCAGTTTTGATTTTTCTCCATTGTTCTTCCACCCCTCCTTTCTGGCCATTTGCTAATGCATTCCTCAGGTATTCACCTATTTTGCCAAAGTCAGCCCTTCTAAAGTCCAGTATCCTTGTCTTTGTATGGCTTGTCTCCATGCTTGCGTTTATTGTGAAGCACACTGTGCAGTGGTCGCTTGTTCCCAGATTTCTACTGACTTCTAAATTTGTGATCCTCTCTCCATTTGAGAGTACCAGGTCTAATATTGCTCCCTCCTGAGTGGGTCCCACCACTAGCTGTCTAAGGCATGCCCCCTGTAGGGCATCGAGAATGACCCTGCTCTTGGATATGGCTGCAGTCCATGTCGTCCAGTTAACATCTGGCATATTCAGGTCCCCCATCAACAGTATCTCCCCTTTTTCAACCATTTTGAGAATGCCCTCTATCATTTTCTTGTCCTTTTCCTCCCCTTGAGATGGGGGTCTGTATACAACCCCTGTGCAGATTGTGATGCCATTCCCTGTCTCCAAGGTGACCCAGAGTGCCTCTTGTCCTCCCCCTTTATTTTTTAGTTCTGTAGCCTTAATCCCTTCCCTTGTGTAGAGAGCTACTCCACCTCCTCTTTTACCCTCCCTGTCCCTTCTGTAGATTGTGTATCCTGGTATGTTGACATCCCAGTCATGGTTCTCCATGTACCATGTTTCTGTGACTGCCACAATATCCTAGTGTTCCTCTTCCATCAAGGCTACTAGCTCTGGAAGCTTGTTTCCAAGACTATGGGTATTGGTACTCATTGCCCTCCATTTAATGTTGGCTTTATCCTTTTTTACCCCATACCTGCTCTTATTACCCTTGTCTATTTTTCCATTTACCCCTGTCCTGCCCCCTGTCAAGCTCTGTACCTCAGTGTTTACCCTACTACCTGCCATGTTTTATGGGGGGAGGCTTGAACTTTCCTGTTTCCTATCAGCACCTCCCCCCTTGGCTAGTTTAAAAGCTTGCCAAGGAAGCCTTTAAACCTGTCACCTATGAGCTTGTTTCCCTTCCTGGACAGATGCAGACCATCATCCCAGTATAGACCTTTATCTCTCCAGGTGGACCCCCAGTCCCCAGTGAAGCCAAAGCCCTGTGCTCTGCACCAGTTTTGCAACCATTCATTAAACTGCATGGTGTGTAGCACTTAGCCTCACCCCTGCCATAGACTGGCAGCACCTCTGAGAAGGTTACCGTGTTGCTACCTATCTGAGTCCCCTCCCAACTCCACAAATTCATCCTGCACTGCACTGATCTCATGCCTAGCTAGGTCATTTGTCCCAAAGTGGACAATGATATCTAGTTCCCTCTTCTGTGATGCTGCTTCTGCAATCCTGAGAATTTGCTTCCTGTCCCTCCAAGCCATGGCACCAAGCAGGCACCTTACTTCCCTCTCCTCTCCCTTCCTCAGTTCTACACCCTTAACAATTGAGTCCCCTATCAGAAGCTGTTTCTTTCCCCTGTGGTGTCCCTTGCCACTCTTTTGTGGGTCTCCCTTGTGGATGTCCCCAGCATTCTTCTTGGTCTCCACTGAGGGTGTCATCATAGAGGAACCTTGATTTGCCAGACTGACATATGATTTGTGTAGAGGTACAACTTTATTTATTTGTTTATTTATTTGGTTAAACATCAGTTTAGAAACCTTTGAGCCAGAGGCTCATTTACAAAGGTACCTCATCACAAAGAGGACATCAGAACAGTAGTACAAGGGACACAGTACTTACAAACAAAAAAGTTACAGTTCAATTACAATTTTGTTACAATAGAGTACAATCTCCAACGAGCAAAAGATAACAAAAGGTGCAAAACTTATGGTCGGGGGAGAGCTGGTGGGGGTAGAAGGGAGGGAGATAGGGGAGGAGGAATAAGTAGGGAAAGGAAGGGGGTGAGCCACTCAGTGAGCATTGTCAAACAGAATATATATATATATATATATATTTTTTTTTTACACTAGGGAGCTTGGGGGCTATGCCTCTGTTCCACCACCCTCACCCTCCCAGAACCTACTGCGGTCCATCTGCTCTTCACACATGGCAACCTCTGAGGCAGTGGTTGTGGAACTGGTGCTCTTTGGGTGGGGGAGGCTTCTTTAGTCTTTGCCAGTTCAGCCTGGAGGTGGGCAACCTCCTCCCTCAGAGCTGACATTTGCCTGCAAATAGGGCAGCAACGCAGGTTCCAGAATGTCTCCCAGAAAACTGCTGCCCCACAGCCAGTGCATTGCACCACTCTCCACATGTCCCTCTTCCTTATAATATACAATAAGTAATATACAAATATGTATATATATATATATTTTTTTTTTGGTGTGTACTTACCCTTTATGCACTGTGCTGGGTTATTAAGACTATGACAGTTCTGCCCCAAGACCTGTTGAGGAAGTGATGTCAGAACCTTGGCTATAAAGGAAATGCCATGCCTGGGGTGGGCGTTGTGAGGGGATGGGTGGGTGAGTAGGCCACAACCACTGGTGACTGTTAGAAACAATCAAATACATCACTGCTCCACCTCCCTGGTGAGTACTGCCCTTTATAGTAAGTCAACCAACACCACAATTTACTACACCACTGCTCCTAAACAAACCACTCTACTGAGTCCAGGGATAAAAATGAACTCACTGCTCAGCCAGTAGGACACTTCTAAAATGTTGCACAAATATCCTTCCAAATCCTAGGTCTCGAGCACAGGAATCAAGCAACTTCAGTTGTATTTCACCCCCTCTGGTTATAAAATTACTACACTTTAATGGAATCCTGCAAGTCTCTTTTAATGCCAATAAGAAAAAATGAAACTTTCTGTAGAAAGCGTAGCTTACCTTCCTAACAAGTCCCCACAATATTATGTTTTACCAGGTTCCCAGTTCCTCAAATGCATTCTAGTTTGTTCTCTGCAGTATAGCAAGTTTCTCAGCTTCCAACAGAAGCAGGCAAGTCTTTTCTGACTGGCTTCTCACTGTGTTTGCCTAAGACAGCTCAGATGAAAGCCCCACCCAGAATCAATTGATTGACTAGTGACACCTGTGATGTAAGCAGGCCTTTCAGTGGAGACACTTTGCTATGTCTGCTTCTAATACACAAACCCTTATCTCAAACCAGGGATAAACTCACTGCTCAGCCAGCAGGACACTAAAATGTTGCACACATATCCTTCCAAATCCTAGGTCTCGAGCACAGGAATCAAGCAACTATAGTTGTATTTCACCCCCTCTGGTTATAAAATTACTACACTTTAATGGAATCCTGCAATTCTCTTCTTAATGCCAATAAGAAAAAATTTAACTCTCTGTAGAAAGTGTAGCTTACCTTCCTAACAAGTCCGCCACAATATTATGTTTTACCAGGTTCCCAGTTCCTCAAATGCGTTCTAGTTTGTTCTCTGCAGTATAGCAAGTTTCTCAGCTTCCAACAGAAGCAGGCAAGTCTCCACCCCAGGAAACTACCGTCCGATCTCCCTCCTGTATCCTGGCTTAACTTCAGGAACACCTAGTCCTCACTCAACTTGTCTCCTTCCTCAACTCCTGTTCCTCTCCTCCTTCTCGCTTTACAAGTCTGACTTCAGGAAAGCCCACCCCACTGCCAGCTCTCTTCTACATGTCACTGACTCCATTCTCGTTGGCATGGATAATGGATATACCACCTCAGCAATCTTTATCGACCTAGCCAAGGCGTTTGACACTGTCTCCCATGCTCTACTCCTGGATAAGCTCTTACTGGCAGGTCTATCCCCTGCAGCCATCAGTTGGTTCCACTCCTACTTGGTAGGCAGATCACAGTCTGTGAAAATCAGTTCCTCCACTTCATCTCCCCTCCTAGTCACCTCTGGAGTGCCACAGCACTCTGTCTTCGGTCCAGTCCTCTTCTCCATCTTCCTCAATGACCAGCCCACTCACGTCGATACGTATGTATGCAGATGAAACAGTGCTGTATACATCTGGCCCTTCACCCACAGATGTGGTGACCAGGTTACTGCAGGACTTCAACGCGATTCAGCTCTGATTTCACAAAAAACATCTTTTTCTTAACACCAAGAAGACCGTCTCCATGGCCTTCAGCACAAGACAAAAACTCTCTCAGCTCCTTTCTTCCCTCACCTTCCACATTCTGGATGGGGCCACTGTGGTGGCCTGCACCTCCTTCCACTACCTTGGGATCTGGCTAGACCAGGACCTTGACTTTTCTTTGCATGTCAATTCCATCCATAAAAAACTCCACCCCAGGCTGGCCTGGTAGCGCAGAGAGCTGAGGCGCTGGCACCTTACCTCATGCTACGCTAGTGACCTGGGTTCAGGAATGACCTTGGATTGCTGGGGTGCCAGCTCAGGGGGGATGGAATAGGATTGAGCCATGGCTCTCCCCTCCAGTAGGGTGGACATCTATCCATCCATAGTCCTGCTCCCACCAGGTGGAGGTCCGGTGGTCACATAGGTGGTAGCGGGCAGTGACAAAAGTCGGGGGGGCAGAAGGGGCCACCAGAGCCTGGCATGTACATGCACCTCTATGCACGTACACACATGTGTACACCGTGGCCCAGGTGGGACTAGGGAATAAAGAATAAAAGGATGAAGGAACTGAACATGTACTCCCTGGAGGAGAGGAGGGAGAGAGGGAATATGATAGAGACATACAAGTATCTTACAGGGAGGAACAGGGTGCAGGAAAACACTATTTTTAAGCAAAAAAGATGTTTCAGGACTAGAGGGCATGGGATGAAGTTGGAGGGAGGACGATTCAGAGGAAACATGAGAAAGAATTTCTTCACAGAACGGTGGTGGACAAGGAACACCCTGCCAGAGGAAGTGGTGGGAGCTGAAACAATCACGGGATTTAAGAATGCATGGGATAGACATAAAGGAATTCTAGAGGTCAGGGGTAAGGGGAAATAGACTTCTAAGAAAACAAACTGAACTTACAAGCTCAAATGGGCAGACTAGGTGGGCCATAGGCCCTTATCTGCCGACACTGTCTATGTATCTATGTATCTATGTATCTATGAAAAAAAATTGTATATGGAAAAAAAGCTCCACCCCAAATTGGGTGCTCTATACCATGACCGTAGATGCATCCCACTGCCAGCATGCTGCACACTTGTGTAGAAAATGATCCTCCCCATATTCGACTATGGTGACGTAGTCTACAGTGCTGCTCCCAAGTCCACCCTAGCCAGATTGGATCACCTTTACAATTCCTTCTTCCACTTCACCCTCGACTACCCACCCTCTATGCATCACTGTGTTCTCTACCAGTCCCTCAACCTGCCTTCACTTCAGGAGCACAGGTCAACCCACTGTGCAAAACTCATGGCTAAGTACTGGTCTCTTTCCTTACCTCTGTACCTTGCTTCTGCCCTAACCCAACAACCACCTCCTGCATATCCCCTTAGAAGTTTCAACACCTGGCATCTAGTAGTGCCCTGGATAGCTTCCTCATCTGGCCAGGCAACTTTCAGGCATCACATGCCTAAACTGTGGAACTCCTTCCCGCTCGACACCCGACAAGTGCGTTCTACCCAGCACCTCAACTCTCTCTAGTGAGCCCAGTTCTTTTCCACCTGCTCCTGCGGAATCTGATGCTCCTGCCTACACATGCTCCCATGCACTGGAGGGTGTCTTCACTAGTACTCATTAACCCTTGAATCATGAACAGGGTCCTACGCATCCTGATTTGCAACATCACTGCACATATATCAATTGTATATACTAGCCTGCTCTGTTAAGTTATGCAGATTTGCTCACTACCATTCTGCAAATGTCTGTCAATGTAAAATGCAAAATGTAAAATGCTAAATGTCTGTTAGTAATTGCCTAGCTTCCACTGCTATGAAAAATTGTCTTCTACTGTTCTGTATAATTTTTTGTCAGTTGTATTCAATGTCCCTCTCCCCCCAGGGTGCACCTGGAATCAAACAGTACTCTGCTCAGTGTGCCTCCCTGGTAAAACTCTTAAATAAATAAGTAAAATTTGGCATGCACAATCTGTATGGTATGTTCTTGAGAAGTAGGCAAGTGTTGTGACAGACGTTCATCCAGATTCTGAGACATGGAGTGTCAAAAAAACTTGAAAACAACACTTTCTGGCTGCACTCTAACATATAGCAAAGTTGGTTTGGAGCGTTCCTTCAAACCTTTAAGAACAGAAGGGACTTGTGCCAGGGGTGTGCCTTTCAAAGGTTTTGTGAAAAATATTAATTGGTTCTAGAGTTATAAGGTTTTGAAGTTATAAGGTTTTGAAATTTGGCTGCTGAGCTTGCTCAGTAATGTTTTCAGGCTACTCTTCTGATATGATCCAAAAATTCTTCTTTTGTGAGCTGTTTTTAGGTCATGACTAATTGTGTTTTTGGTTCATATTTTTTTTTAAATATGCACCAGAAATACCTTTTCTGGCCACTGCTACAACCTTAGGTGCCCAGCTTAGTGAGAGGTCTTAGTTTAAGGTCATGAACCAAGAATTCTTTGATCGTGACTAAAGAATTTTCAGTTTGCACATAAAAACAAGCTCCTTTCCCAGCCTGTCAGAATATAGGAAATGGATAAATACCCTGTTGCATCATTTAATAAATGTACCAAACTGTTCCCCTGTGTAATTAAATTCATCTGAGTCAGGTGATTTCATTTAATTGTGGCATTTTTTTCTATCCGAAAAAAAAGCAAGGTAACTATATAAATGTCCATTGTTGTTATTGTAGATCTGACTGCACACAGCCTCAGGTATATGCGGCTTGCAGACATGAGCACAGGCACTGAATGGGGACAGCCGCAACAGTGGGGACCAATTTATGAAGACAGATATATGCCAGCACAAGGGAGCTGGGCAGCAGTAGCAGCACTACAAGCTCAACGTGTTGCCTGCAAGGCCTTCCTTCCAAGAGCAGCTTTTAATAGCAGGGTCAGACAACATTTTTTTACATTTGGGATTTTTTTTTTTTATCATACACAATGGGGCTTTGGTGTTCTGTCACAAGGTGAGCCTCCTGCTGTGGGTAACTTCACAGCAGTTTCATAAGTAATTGAGACCGTAAATCTTCACACTGGCAGCAAGGTTCATTGCAGGGCTATGCTGATACATCGAGCAGCAGACTTGGATGAGGCGTCGACTGGAGGATGAAAAGTAGACAGAGTAAGCAGAAAATACATTCAGCAAAGGGCAGACACATCTTCAGAGGATCATCACAAAATTTAGTTTTAGCAGAACGGACTCTGGAGTTTTTGAGCCAAGTGACAGCGGGATGATATCATGCCCTTGGACACATTGAAAATACACAGCATGCTGCTGCGGGTGACAAATCATTGTCATGCAGCAGAAGGAGTTGGATGGCTTTACAAGGTAAGAGGTTAGGGTTGTGCTTGGTGGTGGCCATAATTAGTAGTGATGTGCAACCAGCATGGGAGGGGAGGAAGGCAATGCTGTGCTGATCTGGGAACAACTTGGCCTGTGCTCAGAATTGCCTAGTTATAGCAGTTCATACAAAGAAGGGTTCTGTACTGTACAATCAGTAATCTGAAATGTTATTTTGTACCACAGACAGGCATCCTATTGTTCAGTTCAATGACAGACATAGAAAAAAATTGCATACCCTTATTGATCTTAATTTTAAAAACTGGTGAATTTTTCAAAATCCTTATTGCTTCGCATTGCTTAGATCTGAGCATCCAAACACTTGCTGTCTAAAATCTGTAGTGATAACCTGCCTTTCAACTTACTGCTCTTCGCAAATCTCAGGTAATGTCCAAATGAAATCTATCATTTTTTGATGAGTTTGTGTTTAAAATCAATTATGTAAATAAATGTTGTTTGACATGCCAATCTCTATGTCATGTGCTTTATTTCTGAAGCTCATTTTTAAGCCACTTTCTTTTAGTATACACAGCAGTCATGATCTTCAATTTACTTCTTCATCATGTAGCACAAAAGATTTCATTACAGTTGCAGCACTGAGTATAGATCTAGCACTTCTCTATTACGATATGAATGTCTGCATCTGTGTAAATTGACATCTAATATGACCAATTTAACTCAGAATCAATCACGATTGCTTGCACCTGAACAAGAAAGCAATGTTAGTGAATTATATGTTCCTTTTTCAAATTTGAACCCTGCAGTCTTATGATCATTTTTGAAAGTTTTTGTTCACTATTGCTCATTTTACCATGTGCATTTAGGTTATGTCAAGTTTGCTTTTCAGTCCAGTCTGAAGTTCTGTCCATCTTGTAAGGGTTGTTAAAGTCACATTTTCATGCTTGTGGGAATAATCAGTTCTGCTTGTCCATTTCATGAGTTATGAGTCACCATCACAAACTAAATACCTTTGTCAGTGTCATACCACATAATGTTTGTTTTTTAAAACGTGTAAAGTTTGTTCATATTGACAGAGAAATATTTGATATAGACAGCTATCTTGTAATAAAGCAAGCACCATCATATTTGTTGGTTATATGTCAGACTACATGAAACAATGCTTTACAAACATTAGTACCTGATTATATTTCCATCTTATCTAAACTCATGTATTCTATGCTAACAAATGTATGATAAGTTGCCCATGTATAAAGCTATAATTATATCAGTTTTGTACAGGCACAGTGAAGATGAAGCAAACATAACATTGAACTTTAGATGGTGTACGGTGTATTCATTTAATTGTGCTATTGTACTCAATATTGATTTGATCTCCTGCTTTGATATCACCTAGCAGGAAGAGTCTATATTCTGGACTTGGCTCTTCTTTTTTGCATTGTGACATCTATTTCAAATGCAAAAGTGTCCCCCTGCCCCCTGCTCTGTCCCACTCCCCATTTGTCTTCTCTCATAGTAGCTGTTCTAGGACTGAAACTCCCTCTAAGTTCTCCCTCCTGTCAAAAGAGGGGAAGACATCCAGTATAAGATTTTTCTTTTTGAAGCCTGAGGCGTGTCATGATTGCTTCCATTTTCTGTATAGGGCAGGAAGTTGTTAGCCCTTTTTGGGTAATAGCCTTGCTAGCAGCTGCTAAGAAAATATCAACGAAGTACGTTCATCCTCTCTCCCAGTCCCATCTGGGGTTATCCCCAATACCAGGTGCAGAAAGCCTCACTGTGCTGTCAGTACGAGAATATCTCTCAGCAGCTCAGAGAGTTGAGACCAAAAGGGCCTGACTACTGGACTCTGTGGTATGGGGTGCCCTTCTGACCACATCACCTCCAACACCAATCAGTATTAGTTGCTCCAAAGTGACAGGATTTATAGGAGTACTAAAGAACGTAATGTTCAGTTTCCAATGAAACTCTCACCATGAGCCTGAAACTACGATTTTGTGTAACCATTGCCATGCCCTCCATCATTCTTCAAGTGTTAAAAATAAAGCTGCTTCTCTTTCCTACTGGTCCTGTACTTGTTCTATATGGGTTCTCCCTGTTTCCCCCATAAGAAAGATGTACAAATTTGATACAAGTCCATTCTGAGCTATGCAGTTGGCACCCTGGTATACTATTCTCTGATTCCAATTCCCTGATAGTAGAGTTTTGGAGATAAAGTACCTTGCATGGAGACATCTGAAGTGATCAAGTGTAAAATCAAAGACCATTTCAACCCCTGGATGAGCCCAGACACCCTTGAACTTATGAAAAATAGAGACCATCTCTGGCATGTAGCCAGGGCCACAGGAAAACACGTCATGAACAACTGTACCAGGACCATCCTAATAGCCAAAATCTTATACTACAAAAAGGCCCTAGCCAAGAACTGGAGTGATGGTTGTAAATTCTGGGCAAACCTAAAACAGTTCACTGGACATGAGCCCAAAACGTCCCTTACCATGCTCAGCGTTGATAGACCCCCCATCCTTGATCCTAAATCTATAGCCAACACCTTCAAGCTTGCTTTCACCGACCTCCATAATGTCCTCTCTACTGACTTCTTCTCCCTCACTAACCCTGCTGCTCCTTCACAGACCCCAGTGCATCCCCCTTTGCATTTCAAGACTATTACTATTGGGGAAGCCAGTAAATACCTGTGTAAAGGTGCTTGGTAAGGGGAGATACAATGGAGATAACCTTGATCTGAAGCTAATCTCACTGTCTCTGGAATAAATCCTGTCTCCCCTTACCCATATCCTTAACCTATCACTCCAGTTTGCAGTATTCCCTCAAAAATGGAAAGCCGCAGTAGTTACCCCTGTGTACAAGAGTGGGAATTGGGCCATGCCTGAGAACTGTAGACCCATTTTTATACTTCCACCACTCTTCAAGGCCCTGGAATAAATCGTCATGGACCAACTTGTCGAATACTTGGACAAACATAAGCTCCTATGCCCTGAGCAGCATGGCTTTAGGACAGGGCACAGCACCACTACAGCCCCCCTGGAATTCATGGGCTTCATCCATAAATCTCCTCAGTCTTGGACAGCTTGCTGGGGCAAACTATATCAATCTAACAAAGGCCTTTGATACGGTCAATCATGCCCTTCTAGTAGACCAACTCACTGCTACAGGCCTTGCTCCTGAGGTGGTTGCATGGTTCTGCAGTTACCTGCACTGCTGCTCCCAGCAAGTCAGGATAAGTACTGTCCTCTCAGACAGCAAACCTGTCTGCTTAGGCATTCCACAGGGGTCAATACTGGGTCCCCTCCCTCCTATTCAGCTTATTCTTGAATTGCCTCCCCCAAGCCAGTCAAGGCCACATCATCCTTTATGCAGATGATGTGGTTGTCTTCTCAAATGGCTCTGACCCCAGTGCCCTTGAGCAGCAACTACAGAGCGACTTCACCAGTGTAGAGACATGGTTCAAAGATCATAAATTGATAATGAACTACAAGAAAACAAAAACCATGCTGTTTTCCAGCTCTCTAAACAAACACAAAAACTACCCACTATCAATATGCAATAGTGGCAGGGTTTTCCTTGAACCTGTTCAATACTTTAAATACCTCGGTATCACTATTGACAACTTGCTGTCCTATATGCTCCACATTGACAACACGGCCAAAGCTATCAACAAGTACATATGGCTACTTTATTATCACAAGCATAGCCTCTCTGCTGAAGCCCTCAGCATAGCTGTTCAAAGTTCTGTGGGTTTCCTGGTGGAACACAGGCTGCCTATATATGGTTCTGCCACAGATGCTGTTGTCCAGCGCATAAAAACTGCACTCAACAAAGCCTGCTGGCTCACCATAGGTGCGCACCAACTGACTCACACCTGTGATCTCTATGCCAGGGCACACTGGCTCATGCTCAGTGGCTGACTAAAATATGAATCCTGCCTTCTGGCCAAAAATATCTGCCTCGGTCAGCTACCACCAGGGGTGCAACAACTTCTGGTTCCCAGCAACAATCCATGGAACACCCATATCTCCGAACACCAGTCCTTCCTAACTCTGAAATGTCAAACATCTCAAGGACAAAGGTCCTTTGCTTATCGTGCACCACTGTGGTTCAACTCCCTCCCCGAGAACATTGCGTGCCTGCCCACACTGGGTACTTTCAAAATGAACTTGAAGCTCCTTATGATACGCAAATCTCAAAGTGCCTGCCATCGCTAGCACCACCTTGCCACCCCACCATCACTACTTCCATTCGCTACCTCCTCAACCCTTCCCTCTCTCTCCTGAGTAGGCCCTTCTGCTCTCTCCCCACACACCTAGCACCCTCTCCCTCTGTCTCCAATCTAGTCAGCTTCCTCTGATCCCTACTGCTATACTGATATTATGCTCTCCTTTTGCACACATTTCACTTGGGCTTCTTCTCTTCACCCCTTTTTTCTTTTTTTCTTTAGCACTTAGCAATGCTCCAAACGACCTCTTGTTTGCTGACGACTGACTGGTTTCACCGTTGGGCACTGTAAATTGTCTGTTTTCCTGTGACCTGTACTGTGTTTGATATATAATCCTGTTTGTTTGCCTTTGTATTTCTGCAATTCTTTGTATAATTTCACCTGTCTGTTGTACTGAAATGTCCTGACATGGAACCTATGTAAAGAGCTCTGAGCTCAAATGGTTTTCCGAGTACTGAAATAAATAAATAAAGAAAGAAATATCTCTGAAATCTGAACTCCCCTTGCAGTTGTTGGAAGCTTTTGATAACCCTCTAATATGTGAGGAACTCAGGAATGAAAGTCGGCCCCTTAGTAGTCCATTTTTGGAAAGTTGCATTCCACCTAGCTGATGTAAAATTAGGGATGATTATTATGGGGTTCACCTCCACTGCACCTGTGGGGTTTTCAATTTGTTTGTATTATTAGTCCATAAAGTTAAAGAGTCTTCTGCTCATTGATTATTTAACATGAGAGTCTTTAGTTATGTGCAGCCATGGGAGGTATTTGGTTGGAGTTTATTCATGCACTTCTCTTTCTACGGGTACCCATCCTGTCTCATTTCTATTTTTGCAATAATTCAGCTATAAAGGTGATCTGCAGTTTCATAATATTGTCTAAAACTAGGCAACCCAAAGCCACCTCCTTCTTTCACTGTACTCAAAAAGCCCCAGCGTGGTCTGGGTTGCCTCCCATGCCAGATAGATTTGCTCAGCATCTTTTTAAGTTCTATCTAGTCTGGTCTAGGGAATGGGAAGGTAAATGTAGCATAGAGAAAAAAAAAACCAGGTATAATGTTCATTTTAATCACTTCAGTCTTGGAGGTGAAGGACATGGAAGAGATTGCTACCTGTTAAGGTCTGAGAAGATTGTGGTTTCATGTAGTTCAGTGAGTACAATTTCTGCAAATTAGTGGGAACTGGAAACCATAAATACCGGACGTTGGAGATGGTACATTTGAAAGGGATGGTCCATCTGAGCTCTAGAGTTAGGCACCCACTAACAAGGAGTGTTTCTGGTTTATCTCTGTTTACAGTATTTTAAAACCAGCGATGTCACCAAATATGTCTTAAAATTTGGAGAAATGCAAGTATGTGTCTTTGGGGATGCTTTAAAAATATCGGAGTGTTATGTCTGTAGAGTGATATTCTCTTATCATGTTCCCTAAGCTTAATTCCTTCTAACTGCTCCATTTGTCTTATTTTTGACACAAGTGGCTCCATACTTTCTGCAAAATGTATGGATGAAGGTGGGCATCCCTGCTGTCCCATGTATGATCTTAAATGGGCAAGATAATGTTCCATTTATTTGGACCCTCCCTGTGGGGTACTATACAGCATTCAGATCCACCTGAAGGTGTCTCCAACCCCCATGGTACACATTACTGATAGAAAATATCCCCAGTTAAGGCAATCAAATGCTCTTTCAGTGTCTAATAACAGTGCAACCTGGGGAGGGAAATCTGGATATTGGGCTGAAAGGATGTTCAGTAAACATCATGCATTTGAGTTAAGATGTCTGTGAGGAATAGATCCAGTCTGATCTGGGTGAATAACTGAGGCAATGACTTTTTTAAGATGGTTGGCTATGATTTTAATAAAACATTTCATATCCTGATTTAATAAGGATGTATCGTATAGGTCTAAAGGCTACACGTTTATCTTTTACGTTTCCTGGCTTGGGTAGAATCATTATTACTGTTGCATTTCAGGGATCTGGGATTTTGTAATCTGTCTGTATCGTTCTAAAGGTTTGTAACATGATGGGTGTTAAAGCTTCTTTATTGTTTTTAATAAAAGTCAGAATTGAACCCCTCAGTGCCAGGAACTTTGTTATTTTTAGAATCATTAAGTCTAATATTTCATTAATTCAGATCTGATAATAACACTTCCTGCTCTGAGATAGCTTGTTCTGGTTCAATCTGGTCTGATTCCGAAAGCTGTTGTAAGTGAATTTTATTTAGAAAGGTTTGAGCTTTGTTTAGGACTACATGACTATCCTTATCCTCAGTGTATAAGTTCTGAAAAAAGGTTTTAAAGCAATGAATGATTTTATCTGGGGTCAACAAGATTTGGTCTGGGTTAGTGGAGTCAGTAATGCAAGGCACTGCCTTATGTGCTGCCATTTGTTGTAGCCAAAGGCTAGGAAGGAAAAAGCTTTACCTCCTTACTTCATAATATCTGTGCTGTGTGAATCTTAGGCTCCCCTCTGCCTTTTGCGTTATTTTATTTTTTTTTTTTGTTGCCTGTGCCCCACATAGCTCAGCCTCAACTCTTAGCCCTCCACCCAGTTCCCCAGGACTTATCTCAGCACCAATCCACCCAAGCTTGCCCCCCAAGGTGAGGCCGCTGAGCTGGTGCTCCCCTAAGGGACTCCATGTTAGGTTCCTGGTGGCCCCCCCAGTACCAGGATGCCTCCATGGCTTGCCCCTAGGGTGGTGCCGCAGTGTCGGACCAAGCCTGACCAAACACTACACTAGGTAGGCAACTGAGTAACATGGGTGGGTGGGTGTGACCGGTGGATTAGAGTCATTAATGGGGCCAGCATTTTGCATGCTTAACCCCTTGGGACGCATTGCGTGCTATGGCATGATGGTGCAAAGTGCAAACCTCCAGCACACCTCCCTACTACTTTAGGCTCCAGCAGATGCTTCTCCAAGCCTCTGGCAGATGTCAGTTGAGTGCTGGATGCTCCCCCACCCTCCCCCCAGAGGAGGACAGCATTCCTTTAGACATTCATTCCTCCTCCACTCTGCTGGCCCTCTGACTTCTCAGGTCTGTTCCCGAACCCCGGGCAATAACATCACAAGCAGAAGCCTACTGCTGCACCAGCAGGCCACCATGCCTTTTGAGTTCAAAGGTCTGTCAGCTCCTTTCTGGCTACCAGTAAAGTTTTTCCTGTCTGACGTCCTCCCAGGATTTTATATTTGACCTCAAACATTTGAATGTTGGTCTCCAGAGCTACCTTGAAGGCCACCATTTTTGTTTTTTTTTTGCCCTAGTCATAGTTAATAATGTTGCCTCTGACTACTACCTTGAGAGTGTCCTGAACTACCTGATCAGATATCCCTGCATTGTGATTAAGAATATGCATATCTGTGATTTCCTTCACTATTTTGTCAGTAAATACTATAAAATAAAGTGTTGTTAAATAGTGAAATATTTAATATCTACAGTGTAGTATTTCTGGGGCCTACTAACTATAGTGTTAGGGGTAGAACATGTGGTCAGATTGCTTAGCATTCCCAATAACTCTTTTTTGGATTTTGTACAAAAATGCCCTGGAGATATCTATATCTATAGCTATATCTATAGCTATAGCTATATGTATATTAATTGCAAAAAAAACTTTGTTAATGGACCAGTTAGGGTTAAAACCACAAAAGTACGGAAAAGTGGTGTTAGGGTCCCCAACCCTAACACCCCACCCCCACTCTGCAGGCAGCAACAGAAGAAACCATTACAATTTGTCCTCTCCTGCATCTTCCCAAATCAAGTGTGGGGTGTGCCTCGGGGTTGTCAGTGCTGGCTGAATTTCTTTTTCATATGGCCATATGAAAAAAGCAGAAGTGAGTCACAAAAAAAGATATAAAAAGTTTTAAAAACAAAGGTGTCAGCATGGCTCAGTTGGTAGCACATCCGCCTCTGGACCAGAAGGTCATGGGTTCTCGTCCCACACCAGGATTGGACTTGTACCTAAAAATGCTGGCATCTGAGTGCATTGTTGGGGGTGCTGTACTGCTGGGGTGGGCTGTCCTTCAGATGAGATGTTAAACCGAGGTTCTGTCTACCCATTCTGGTGTTGTCCTGGCGGGTGTCCAGGTTGAAGTAAAATAACACAGGGCACTGTTCACAGAACAGTAGGGGACATTCCCGGTGTCCTGGCCAACATTCCCCTTCCCATAAAACTGGTTCATGCAATTGTCAGGCTATGTGTGGGTACTGATGTGCGATAAGACTGTCACTACACATTCAGTCACTTCACTACCAGTCTAGTATTGCTTGTAAAGTGCTTTGGGATACACTGCGTATGAAAAGTGCTATGTAAATGCTGATTCTTCTTCTTCTTCTTCAAAAAACACATTTAGGGGTCCTTTTTGCCACAGTTTAGTGCTAAATCCACCTAACAGGTTCCCAATAAGCAATATACATGTGTTGCTGTCTGCATTATGACATATTTGTGGGTTTTGAACATTTTTGTTTGAAAAAAATGGAAACGAGATGGCGGCCATACTAACAAAAAATTATTGGCCCCATACGGAAAAGGATCCTTTTTCATATGGCTAAATTCTTATTTCATTCTTTTTTTTTTTTAAATTGAATATGCTTTATCAGTGGAAACAATGGCAGAAACTAACACAAACTAACAGAATATAAACAAATCAATTGGAACATAGAAATTTCACAAAAGAAGGAAGCCATGTACTATAATCAGAGACATTAATTACAAAGAAAACCAACAAGCCTCCCCCCCAAGCCACCTCTCCCACACCACCACTGGAGGATCCTAGAAGTGTAAAGACCTTCTTTAGAAAATCGGAACCTATATGACAGAAAATGTATAATCGATACCTACTAAGGGACTGCATGGCGACCGAAACAAAGGATTTCCTAGAGCCTCAGGGTCAGAAAATCCAAGAGAAGGAAACACAAGGTCTCAAAGTCCTAACAAACTATAATGTTAATAAGGTGTACAAAGGTTCCCAAATCCTCCGATAAGAGCAAAGATGGTTCCACATACTGGCTATAGTCATTCCACCTATAAAGCAAATAGAATATCCTGATACCATTCAGTCACAGAGGGAATATTTTGATTGAGCCAGTGCTGCATAATGACCTTCTTCACACATACAGATCAAGGGCCATATGTTGACGTTGGTTACCAGTCAGGGTGCCATCATATTCCCCTAGTACACACACCTCAGAGAGGAAGGCTTCATATAATCCCAAAAGAGGGTCTAATCTGGACTGGATCACCTCCAAGAAAAGGGTAACTTTTTCACAGAACCAGAGAATATGACATAATGTACCAGGAGCATTCTTACATCTGGAGCATATATTCGAGGGAAGTCTACCCACTTGATATAACTTATCAGGGGTATAATAGAGATTGTGCAATACCTGAAATTGAAGAAGATGGTATCTGTCCCATTTAATGTACCTGTACATGTACAGGCATTTCCAGAGTTGCTGCCAGTTATGGGGAAAATCAGTGGGTGGCAAATCCTGATCCCAGTAATAATATAACTGACCCTCTGAAATGGCCATGAAAGAACATAGCTGATGATAAAAAAAGGAAATAACATGAGAAGGAGGAGCCAAACAATACATAGAAAGAACCCGTATCTCATATGTGTCATCCCAATAGCCTGAGCCAAAGTGGTGCAGCAGCATATGAGTAAGTTGAAAATATTTAAAACAGGCCGAGGAGGGCAACCAGAATTTGGCCTGTACTTCTTTGAAGGGGACAAGCATCCAATCTTGGATCAGATCCGCTACCGTCGTCACCATAGCGAAAGGCCAAAAGGATGTACTAAGTATGTTGCCCCAGTCTTGAAGTTGGGATTCCCCACTAAAGGTTGGGAAATGCCTTTGAGTGAGGGAATACATAATGCAGCACACAGCTGCGCGTGTACCCATATGGTTTCATCAGTGAGGTATCATGGAGTGACCTGGGGGCTTTTTTATGAGGAATGTAAATTAGCACACGAATGTCCAATCCCAGCTGGGAACAGAGAAACTGCTCTGTTTCCAGCAACAGGGGGACATAAGTATGAGAGTTATCCTCGGAGGGGTAGCTGAGTCTCTGGAAAAATCTGGAACAGTTGCTAGCCAAATAATAATAATATAAATTGGGCACCTGCTGGCCTCCTCACTCTTGAGTATGCTGGAGCTTGAAAAGTGCTCTCCGAGGGGGGAGCCTTGCCACACCATGGAAAGGAAGATATAATTCTATCAACCTGGGAAAACCAAGATTTTGGGAGGAATTAATTATACATCTGTAGTGGGTATAAGAGGTGGGACAAGACATTCATTTTTACAATGTTAAGAGGGCCCCAGATGGAAATGGGCAGGAGGGACCAGCAGTCCAAATCAATTTTGAGGTGAGCAACGACTGCATCAGGATTGTACTGCTTTGTCTTATTCAGTGATGAAGTGAGATACATACCCAAATATTTCAATTTGTCCCAAACCCAAACAAAACCCAGATGTCAGACCACATGGTGTCAGTATTAAGCAGCATAACCTCCATTTTAGTCAAATTCAGTTTGTGGTTGGATAACACACCAAAATACCTATTGATATCCAGGGCAACAGGCAAGGATGTGGCAGGAGAAGTAATATGTAAAAAGATGTCATCTGGGTAAACAGAAAGTTTATACTGATGAGGTCCAATAGGGTGCCTGAGACAAGAGAAGTGTTAAGTTTCCTAATCAGTGGTTCCAGAAACAAATTAAAGACAAAGGGTGAAAGCAGGCACCCTTGCCTGGTGCCCTCTTGTAAAGTAAAGGGAGCAGACGAGATACTGTTACACACAATGTGGGCCGAAGGGCGGGCATAGAGACTTTCACCCATTGAATAAATGTAGGGGGAATATGGAATTTAGGCAATAAATTGAACAGGTAGTCCCAGATGACCCTGTCAAATGCTTTCTCTACATCCAGGGATGCCAGGATAGAAGGAACATGGGAGTCCCTGGATGCTGAGATTAGGTGAGATAATTTCTGTAAGTGGTCAGCGGAGAGCCTCCTGGCCATGAAGCCAACCTGCTCCTGACTGATGAGGGAATGCCAAACTTGGTTCAACCTGCTGGCCAACACTTTCACAAGAATTTTAAGATCAACATTGACAAGAGATATTGGCCAATAGTTTGATACCAGTAAGGGATCCCTACCTGGTTTCAGAAGCACCACAATAGCGGCCTCCATAAAGGAAAGATCAGAAAGGCCTTGTTGGAAAACATAATTGAAAGTGGTAAGGAGCATGGGGGCTAACAAATGTTTAAAAGCTTTGTTAAAGTTAGAAGTGTAACCGTCCGGACCCAGGGATTAATCTGGGGGGTAAGGCATCAATAGCTGCCAGAATTTCCGATAAAGTCAAGGGAGCCTGTAATAACTCTGTCTGAGATTGGTCCAAGTGGGACAGTTAAATGTCTTGCAAAAAGACTTCAAAGTGGTCCACACAGAAAGAGGAAGAAGATGGATTCTAGCGAGTCTGATAATACTCTTGGAAATCAGTCACCACTGCCTGGGGGAAGTAATAGGTTGACCTGAGGAATTACGGTGGGAGGAAATGATTCTGTCCAAGGCCTGTGCTTGCAGACACAGGGCAAGAAGCTCCCTAGCTTTTTTGCTCTGGTTGAAATATTTGATCTTAGAATGCAGGAGAAGGTGTTCCACCTTCTCACTTAGTAAAGAGTGGTATCATGACCGAAGGGGTTCTAAATGTTCCCATTTGGATGGAGGAGAAGCTGGAGAGATGCACCTTTCCAGAGTTCTAATCTGATCCAAAGGAGAAGACAACTCCTGGGAAGCTAATTTTTTCCTGTTAGAGGCCAAACAAATGATTTTGCACCATTGGGAGCATTTCAGAGCACCCCATAAAAAATATAACCTGGGTATGGAGGGAAAATTGATCACCATAAAAGAGGAGATAAAGGTTTGGAGATGCTTGACCAGATAGTCTGATTTCAGTAGCTGATCATTAAATCTCCAGACTTTATCCCTCTCTGATGAGGAGGAGACACACAAATGGAGTAAGGTGGGGTAGTGATCAGGAATCACTTTAGCCAAATACTGACATGACAATACTCCAGGAAGGTGCTCAATCCCCAACATAAAGTAGTCAATCCTGGAAAATGTATTATGGGGAAGTGAATGGAATGAAAACTCCCATAGGGCAGGATGGAGGGCCTGCTAGGGATCCAAAATGCCCAGAGAGTCCATCATATCACGGAGAGCCAATTGAGCTGGGGAGAGGGAATGACAGTTAGAGCTAGATCTATTAAGGCTGTTACTATAGACCAATCCAGTCTCCCCCGAGAAGTATGGGTAAGGAAATCCAGGGTGCTATATTAGCCATTAGAATGGTAAAGAAATGAGGATCCTCAGTTGTAGGGCCATACATAGCACCTCATATAACTTCCAAGCACCTGAATAGGGCCCATATAAGGAAGAACCTAACCTAGGGGTCTGTAATCTCCTGAAGCCGTAAGAAGGGCATCCTCTGTGCCACTAAGATGGCAACACTTCTTTTACACAAGTCAATACCCGCCCCAAAGGCCTGCCCCACCCAGGAACGCCTAAACAGGAGAACCTAGGAGGAAGGCAAGAGGGTCTCTTGCAAAAAGGCAACATCCACCTCAAGTTTATGAAGGTGAAGCAAAACCTTAGCTCTTTTTGTGAGAGACTGGGCATTTTTTACATTCCAAGAACAAAAAGTAAAGGTTAGTGCCATAACAGCTAACTGCAAATACAAGAAACAACCTCCATATCATAAAATATCAAATGATCAATCCCTTAAATGAGGTAAAGGCATCCGGTGGTGGAAGCCCCCTGACCCCCCTGATATAATTAAGAAGAAACCCAAAATGAAGAATGAAAGCCCCATAGCCTCTGGAGCCCATAAACCTTCTCACCCCACCCACCAAAAGTACCCCCTTCCCACCAACCCCTTGTCATAAAGCATTGAACAGAAGAAGTAAGATAGCCAGGAACCCCAAACCCCTCATTCCTCCTCCCCACATCCCACCCACACCAACAAACAAAAGCAGGAACAACATTAGTAACAGAACCCCATGCCCTACCCCAAATCCTAAAACCCAGAAAAACTCCCAACATTAACCCACCAGTAGGAAATATTAAACCAGTCACCAAGATGAGCATAGAAAAAAAACTGATTGGACACCAGACTCTGGCAGCCAGCCAATTTTGTCAACTGCAAAGCTAAAATGTGATGGTAAAACAACAGAGCAAAATGCCCATAACAGAAACAAGTGGCAGGCTGCCAAGAGAATATTAAATCCCCAAACTGATAACTTTGAAAAATGTGAGGTATACCCCCATAAATAATAAACAGAAAAGCATACCGCCAAAAAGAAACAAGAATGAATCCCTCACCCCAACATTGGCTGATGAGGCCATCAGTGGTCTGCATTATGCTACCCAATCCCCTGCTCCCACCCACCAACATAATTATTAACCCTTCATTTAAAATGAAACAGCTATCCAATAGACATCAAACGTATTGAATCACCAAACCACCAAGCCACACCTTCGAGTGAACACTTGTCAAAAGTAAAATGAAAGAGAGGAAAGCAACATTATCAGCAACAAAATGTGCCTATAACATGACTATAACCCCAAGGAACAACACTGGAGTTGAGTAAACAGCTGACGGTCCAGCATAGTGGATAATCAGGCAGTCCAAGTCATCTTTAAAATTTAAATGAAACTGAAGTGGGCACAAAAGCAGTCTTATGCCCAATAGAAAGAACAACAGAATCCAGATTACTGTACTGGAGAATGAGTTCCCAACAGACTTAGACTGTCGAGGATCACTAATTTGGCATAGGCAGTCCCATAGTGATCCATTAGCCTGCATCAGAACAAAGAAAGGAAAAACTGTCATCCGTACCTTGACTCCAGCTGAAGACGCCAAGCTGCTTCTATGTCAGTGCTGAGTCTGTCAGGAAGAAAGAAATCCTCTCGATGTCCCAGGCACAGCCAAAAATACAAACAAAAAAATAGTCTGGGTGAAGCTAAAGACGGCCTGAGGGTAGGAACACCATCTGATTATCAGAGGGAGAACTCAGGAGGGCAGATCAAACACAGTAAAAAACAAAGCCAAACAAGTTCAAAATCAAACAAAGCAGGACATCAGTACTGACCAGTAAAACATCTCTTTGCTCTGCCAGAGAAGTGAAGGCAAACAACCCTTGAACAATCATACCAAGGCAACTAGATAAGTCCTCCATAATACATGCTGGAGCCCTATTGTGCAAATAAAGGAACCATAAGGCCCATACACTGCAGGATCCCATGGATGAATTCAGCCAGATTTGAAGAGGTGTGGGGGAAGCTTCCTTAGAACCATGGTAGCCTGATCTCTGCTGTCATAAGAGTGCCATGTATCTTGGATATGCACTTGCAATCGAGCTGGATATAACATCTGAAACATAATACCAGCTGGAATAAGTTTTGACACAATGGGATGAAATGCCACCCATTTTTGCCTGGTAGAAATCAGGAGATCTTGTGTTACTCAAAGTTGGGTGCCCTCATGATGGATTGTAGGTCACGAATTTTGGCCAAAACATGTTGTTTATCTAAGAAGTTTAGGGAGTTCAAATTAAATGGCTGTGGTGGAGAGCCAGGCGCGGGTCTGGGACATAGTGACCAATGAGCTATTCCACAATGTAACTCGGGCCATTCAGTGATGGTCCAGCAAATTTCTTGAGAAGTTTCTGTGAAAACTGGATAGGAGTGGCACCCTCAGCCTCCTCAGGAAAGACAAGGGTTATTAAATTATTGCATCTGCTCCTTCCTTCCAAGTCCACCAACTTCAGCTCCATTTCATGCATTTTTTGCTGCAGAGCTGTTAATTTCAGGTCAGTCCGATCACACCATTTCTCTAAGGATATTGTATGGGCGTCCACATCTCTAACCCTGCTATTAATATCCCCAAGATCATGAAGAAGAGGGGTAAACTCTGTGGTCAAAATGGACAAAGAATCCTTTAATGGCTGTAATTCCAGAAGAAATTTCTTTTCTTAAGAGGGGATGACCCCAAAGGTGTGGTAGTTGTGCTGCTGGCCTTAGAACCTTGACATTTGGATTTTTTGGCAGCCTTATCTAGCGTCTGCAGTGGCATGTGGCACAGTAAGCTCTGTTTCATCACTGCATCCATTTTGTAGGTAATTTAGCAAAACCGACAGAAACATAGAAACATAGACTTTGACGGCAGATAAGGACCTCTAGGCCCATCTAGTCTGCCCATTTCCCTACCTACAGGATAGGCCGCAGATCCTAGTTAAAGTTGACAGGAGTCAGAAGTTGGGTGTGTTCCTCCGTGGATCGAGAAGACAACATGCTGTAAATAAAGGCATTTAAATAGTTTAATATATGATTTTATCTCAGGCAAGCAGGAGCAGTGCTGAAGAGCTGCTAGCTTCTCCGAGGCATCACATGACTCCTTTTCTCATTCTAAACATCTACCCTGAAGTGCCTACTGAGCATGCTCAGAACTGAAATGTTAAGATTTAATAACTTTGGGATGGATTCATATTTTTTTACCAAACCAGTGAAAGGCACTACTGTGGGCCAGGTCCTTTCTACCCTGAAAATTTCAGACCAAAATTCCAAACCATCTGGGTGCTAGTGGCTGACAAAAAAAAAAATAAGTAGCAAAAAAAACCCAATCTTTACCCCTTTTTTCACTGTCTGGATCTCAGAAACTGCACAACTGATCAGAATAAAACTAATATCAAGAGACCTTGGGTTTCTGATGGTGCATGTAAAAGTTTGTGCAAATCTGTTGAACGATTGTGAAGTTATTAAAGTCCAACAAAAATTGGGGTTTAACATTAAACAGCCTACTCAACCCTAACTATAGTGGCATGACCGTGCCAGTATAATATTTATAATACTGGCATGGTCACACCATTATAGTTAGGGTTGAGTGGTCATTTCTATGTTAAACTCAAAGGTTTGCACTTTAATAACTTTGTAACCATTCAAGTGATTCACATGAAAAATTGCAAGCGCCATCAGGGACCATAGATCTGATGTGGCAACTTTCATTCTGGTCAGATGTTTAGGTGCAGAAAAATGGGATGGTCAAAAATGTTATATTTACTATTGTTGTTCAAATTCTTTGTCATGCCGCTGTGCAAAAGTGGTGAGGAATTTTGGTCTGAAATGTTTAGGGTATATAGGTCTTCGGTCACAGTGGTGCCTTTTGAAGGCATGGTAAAAAAATATTAATCTGATCAAAAGTTATTAATTTCAAAGTTTCTGATTATTTCCAATGGGACCAGATAAATATCCTTCTCGACAAAGGATTCTTTATCGCAAACGTGGAATCCTTTGCCACAAATGTGAAATCCTTTGCCATCTTGTTTTCAATTAGTGGTGGCAAAAAATCTAAAAACTCAAAAAATACCTGGATTTGGAATGTGGCAACAATTGTCTTTACCTAATTGGAGCATGAAGACCTTGATTCTGGGGTTAGTTTTTCAATTCAGTGCATGGAAATATGTTTTTTTAAAGTGGCAAAATCCTTGGTCGCATATCGCGAAAAAGCATTTAGCGAAAAAGGATCCTTTTTCACGATTTGTGGAAAAGGATTCATTCTTTGCTGTAAATTGCGATAAAGGAAGCATGAAAAAGGATCCTTTTGCACAATTTTTGAAAATAATTTTTAGACAGCATTTTCTTTGTCACTTCACAGTTAAATAACGATTTGGGATTTTGGTCTGAAATTTTCAGAGTACAACAGGCTTTGCCCACAGTTGTGTCTTTTTCTGGTTTAGTGAAAAAAAAATTGCTTTGGAGTTGTGTGGGTTTAAATTTTGCTTCATTTCCCATAGGATAACATTGTAATGTGAGGTGTACAAAGTTGTTTCTTTGTCACTGTGCTGTGAAGAAATGGTTTACAATTTTTTTGTAAAATAGTGTGAAATGGGCTTGCCCCACCGATGTGCCTTTTACTGGTTTCCTGAAAGTTTTGGTGTTCAGTTATAAAGGTTTCAAATGTTGTTGTTTTTTCTGTAGGATAATATCACAATATGAGGTGTTTCTTTGGCACTGCACACTATGAGATGGGAGAGCAGGGCCCAGAGGGCCCGGTGCTCCCACATGCAAATATGGATACCAGTATGGAGTGATGGGAGTGAGTACCCCATCAAAAGGGAGCAGGAACAAGGGCACCGCAAAAAGAATACTGCAAAGAAGGCATCAGCAATTGAGGTGCATGGGAGTTTTGGGCACAGTGATACGGGTGGTACTAAGGGCACCTTCTGTCTCTCACCCCCTCTTGCTGCCACCCTCAACATTACCCCTCTCCTTGCCCATATGGAGCAGGAGGGGGTTATTATGTATATTTGGGGGGTGGCACAGGGGGCACAGGCTTCTGCATAATGGCCACATGGGTGACACACATGCACCCCTATTGCCAGGCACCCTTTTTTCCTGCACCCTTATTGCTGGCACTCTCTTTGCTTATGCCACTATTTGTATGAACCATAGGAGCACAGGACCCATAGGGTCCTGTTCTCCCATACAGAAATAAGGACATGATTATGGAGTGATGGGAGTGCAGTGCCTAGAGAGCCATGCTCTCCCACAGAGGAGCACTATGCACTGATGGGAGCATCGGGCCTGGACCATTATGGATTGATGAGAGCGCAGAGCCTAGAGGACCCTGTGCTTCCACAGAGGAATAGTAGTGTGATATAATAGCTCAAAAATTATTCCCCCCATACTCATGCATGGATGGGAGTACAGGGTCCAGAGGGCCCTGCACTACCCCATGCAAATATGGATACCAGTATGCAGTGATGGGAAAGCAGAGACCAGCTATAAGTGTATTTTCTCAAAACGTAAGTAAATTCATTGCAAAAAAACTTTGTTAATGCATCAGTTAGTGTTCCAGTGACAGAAGCTGAGAAATGTGGTGTTAGGGTTTCCAACCCTAACATCCCACCCACATCCTGCATGCACCAGCAGGTGTCGGGGGTGTGCCTTGAGGTTGTCAGCCATAATGCGCCCCATGTTCTCCTATACTGTACCCATCTCAGCTTATTTATTCATGGGATGGGGTGAGTGTTAGGGCTGACAACCCCAAAGCACACCGCTGACCATTGTTGGTGCATGTAGGGTGGGGGTGGGTGTTAGGGTTGGAAACCCTAACACCATATTTTCCAGTTTTTGTCACTGGAACACTAACTGATGCATTAACGAGGTTAGATATATATGCAGGTATAAATTTGCTGGGCACTGGAGAAACAGAAATCTTTTTGCCCTGTATGTGTAGCCCTCCAGGAATTCATGAGCCCCACCTCTCCCGCTAGGTCTTTTGGGATTCTGCCCGAAGCTTGGTCACTGTGAGCATTTCCATAACTTCTGTCCAGAGTAGGTTGCAGTACACAATTGGCATTTCCTTGAATTCATGAAAAATCTCAGCAAAAAAGGTCTGGCTGCCTCATTCAGGGCATATATGTCAACAAACTGGAAAGTTTCTCCCTGCAGTGCACCTGACACTGTTACAAATATTCCATTGGTTCCTGCCTCTGTCTTTAATATCTTGAGAAGTATTCCCTTTCTTATTGATATAGTTACCCCAGCCTTTCTAAAGCCAGCTGTGGGGTGTGATGCTGCGTAAACCCTGCTGGCCCAACCTTTGTAATTTGGCATACTCTAATTCAGTCAGGTGTAATTCCTGAATAGAAACAATGTCTCCTCTCAGCCTATTTGATTCAGCCAGGATTTGAGTTCTCTTTACGGGTGAATTAATCCCCTTCAAATTCTGTGATATAGTATTCAGTGTCCCCTTCCAATATTTAAGGAAAAAAAACTGATCCAGCAGAGCAGCATCAAGATTCCAGTCATTTACCTGTACCATATATACTGTAAAATACAAAAAAGGAAGTACATTTATAGAACTCGAGGGACAATACAAAAAGGGCCCTGTACCTACAAAATCGGTACAGGCATCTTAGCAGTTAACCAGAATTTGAAAAATGGTCTTTGTCCAAACCTGATGAAGTTGGTATAGTTCTGTGGGGTGATTCACCCAACAGTAAACCAGCTGTTACATCCTGGGTAACATACAGAATAGGAGATGATGTGAATCTCCTAAGGTAGGTCACTATATGAAACAAGTTCTGGCCAGAGCTGATATGGATGTGGAGAGCTTTTGGGATGCTTTTACCCATTATTTCTAATGAATCTGCACAATACAGATCTGCTGAGAGGCAGTTTCAGTGTGATCTTCCTTTTACACATTTTTATAATGTATTTTCTTAGAATATGCCTGCTGATTGCTATATATTTAGCCTGGATAGTTCACAGAAGAAATGGCATCTTATTTTCGGGTGGTGGAGCACTGGCAGTAGGACACTGAAATATGTCATATATAGGCATGAGCTGTGTATGGGTGATAATGCCCAGTGGCCATACACCTCAGGCACTCGTATGCAGATCCATTGTTCTAGTGCTGTTGCACTGCTCAGTGTGGGTGACAGCCAATGCTGTACCCACTCACACAGGTCCTGGAACAGGCATGTAACAGCCAACCTCCCATTCATGTGTACAAACAGGGAACTGCAGATGCACTATCCATAGCCTGGAGCATACACTGCAAATGGCATTGCAAGATACCGCACCCCATGGCACCCAGGATACATCAGCAGTCTGGAGGGTGGTATGTTACACAGGGGAATGGGGAGAGTGTATGACAGCAGAAAGATACAGCATCGACAAGGCATGCATTGGAGGTATGTAAATTCCCTCTTACAGTTTGCCAGGGACATACACACAGCTGCACACACTGGTGGGTCCACAGCTTATGTAGTGCCCAAATGCATGGTACAGCCACTTGGGTCATTATGGAGTGCAGGTCCCCAGCCTGGGTCCAGTGCAGTCAGTGGCTTGCCATGTCAGGGTGTGGAGGGCAGTGCCAGTCTCTGCAACAGATTGGGTATGGGGGAGCGGGGGTGTCTATGTACCAAGGCAGTAGGTGGGGGTTTTCTATGCCATGGATATGGACCATGGTTTCCTCTGGTGTGATTGGGTCCAGGGGGGCCCTACACTATGCAGTGCTTCAGGGATGGAGTTGGATTGATTCAGGATGGGAGGGGGTACCTTTAGTCCACCAGGGCTGCCAGGCTGCTGTGCACCTGGGTGCACTTCTGCAGTCCTCCTGCGGGTGCCTGGCTGGGTTAGGCCAGCTATGCATGGCCTAAGTGTGGTCCGAGCTGCTCTGGACTGTGGGGGTGCATTCCCACTGAGTATGCTGCAGCGTGGCATATGCATGGGAATGCACTCTCGACTTGCATGGCGTATTATTTGTGTGCACCCTGGCCACTTCCCTTTTGGCCAGCGCATCCCACGTGTTTGAATATCACACTGTGGTGCATTATTGGAGTTGCACAGTGCATCTCCCTTTTCTGCCAGGATGCAATGTGCATCTACTTTGAATATGGGGGCCCTGGACTAGGCTACCCCGAAGAAATACGTTATCAAAATGGTAAAATCATGACCACTCTGAAAACAAGATATTGCATCTAATCTGAGACAGCCTGAGCAAATACAGTGCAAAAATATGTAAACAAAAATCCCTGTGGCAGTGAGATGTAAGATCTCCCCTGTGCTATCCAGGATACAAAATATAGGCTAATAAATATTTAAAGGAAATTTACTCTAAACTGAACTTCACTGTGTTCACTGACATAAACAAACAGTTTCTGTATTGTTTCATAACATATTAGAATGCAGTATTTATTTTGAATGCTGTGGCCAGTCCATGAGGATGGTGTGAGTGTGTGTGTGTGTGTGTGTGTGTATCTATCCAGAATACAAAGTATAGCATAAGAAATATTTAAAGAAAATCTACTCTAAACTGAATTTCACTGTGTTCAGTGACATAAACAAGCAGTTTCTTGTTTTATAACATATTAGAATGCAGTATTTATTTTGAATGTTATGGCCATGAGGATGGTGTGTACAGAGTGTGTGTGTGTATGTGTGTGTGTGTATGTTTGCTGTAGCTCAATATATTTTTTTCCCAAAAAAAGCACAGTAGAAAATGCCTGCTGATTGCTACATATTTAGTCTGGGTAGTTCACTGAAGACCTGGCATATGTCTGAGACAGTACTTATCAGATAGTGTCTTTAGAGGTTAGACAAACAGAGTAATTTATAGATTTGCTGGGAAAGGGATGGCATTTATGAGGTACAAATCTTTCTTGAAAGACAATACATTCCCCAGTGAAACTAGTAATAAGAAGCTGTTTAAATGCTAAGTATTTAAACGTACAAATTGTTGCATTCTGAAAGGGGTAAACAAATCTCCAGTTTAATAGGAAACCAATATTTAACAAATATTTAGCAAGCTGTTTCAGTTTCCTAATGGTATTTGATAAGCAACTTGGAGTTATGTCTCCAACATTCTTAACAGAAAGAAAGGAGTATTTTATTTCAGTTGGCATGGAAGGATACATTGAAAAGTCCAAAACATGTGTTACACAATACTCCATTTTCCAGCTACAGATAGCAAGATGGCTGTCGGCTCTGTCCACAACCATAAAAATGTGACCAGGCCTGAACTGTGCTCACTACTGAATGTGAGCATAACCACCTAGACCCTAAAGGAGAGGGTTAGTTATCAATCAATCAATCAAGTCTTTATTTAACCAGACGTTCATCGTTGAGCAGAAGCTCATTTGCAAGATGGACCTGGGTGGAGCATGAACAATGGTATATACAGGTCAACACAGGTATTTACAAGGCAATACAGATAATACTGTTTACAGAGAGGAAGAAAAAGAAGTTCATATGTACATAGAATTATACAGATATTGTACAGATTACAGGGTATTTACATACATAGAAGTGTCTACAGGAAGATAAAGCAGGTTATCTAAGGTTGCAGGAGGAAGTAATGGAAGAAAAAACATAAAATAAAAATATACACCAGGTAAAGGTGAAGGTGAGGGGGAAGGGAGGGAGGGAGGTAGGGGGAGAAAGACTAGGAGGGCATGGTGCACAAAGAGGAGTTGGTAAAATGGGATGTAGAGAAGGTGGATGGAGAAAAGAAGTATGTGTGAGCTCCGGGGCTGAATGCTATAAAGTACGGGGCTGGTAGGATGTCACAACCCAGGGGTAGTGAGCTCCTAGCCGAGGTTGGGAAAGGAAGGATAAGGGGATGGATGGACCTAGTGTTGATAAGACAGGGGGATAAGAGAGAGAACAATTAGGTTGGTGAGGAGCAAAAGTTAAAGAGAAAAAAACTCCCTAACTGGGAAGGAGCAAATGCAACAGGTAACAGTCAAAAACAATGCCTCCCACCAACACCATGTAGGTCAAAAAATATATTTTAAACTAAATTCTCTCACACCACCTAACTGCTGGCAGTACTACACATACATATGTGGTTTAAGGTTCATAATTTGAGTTTAGGCTGAAAATTAGCTTAATATTACCCCTGCCCCCCCCCATTATCCCCGAGTTCAGTTAATGCTTACAGGTGTTGTCCATGAAGTATGCTGACCAGGTATGAAGAGGCAAAAACCTATAAAAATACAAGACATGCACTGCTAAGCTCTCTGCCCCCCCCAACACACCGCTGTGACCTTTATACTCACCTTGAGTGGCTCCCCCCTGAGAAGCATCGCACCTTCGCAGTAAGGGACTTCATTGACAACATCGTTAGAACAGCCACCCCTCTACCCTAGCCCTGTCCTTCTATCCCGGCAACTCTTACCACCACTTTAGGTCAAGGGCGACACTAAATTGCTTGGTTCCTAGAACACGTATCCTTGCGGGCGATCGAGCATTTGCCAACTATGCCCCCAAACTATGGAACTCGTTCCCTGCCCTTACTCGGTCCACCCCCTCCCATCCAGGGTTTAAAATGTCACTATAGACATTCCTGAAGGGCTCCCCCATCTGTCCTTGCACCTCGTAGCCCCTTGAATGATCCTCTCATGGGGGGGGTTGTGCATTTCAGGCCCACTGCACTTACTTTCCTGGTCACTGGACTAGATTTAGGCTAATGTAATGCTATTTTTGTTAGTACCTGCAACACCACTATATGTAAATCTGACTCACTCACTATATGTATATGCTCTATCTTAACTCTCCCAGACCATCTGTAACCTTCCTTGGGTGGGTGTCTTTTACTGGTTCCCTTTTTCACTATATGACATGTAATATTCTTTGTGTTCAATACCAATCTGTCGCTGTACCTGTTATCCAAGCTTGTAACTCTCCTGGGTCGCACCTGAAAATAGGCACTTGGCTGTCTAGTGTGACTTACCCGGTCAACAAAAGCAAATAAATAAATAAGCTTGGGGGGAACAAGTACCCAAATAGCCATAGGGTAGCTACACAGTCCCTTCTTCAAAGATGCCACATGGCACTGCCACCAGAAGGAAGTATCCAGAAAGAGATTAGGCTTCAGAACACCCTTCCTCAAGGACCACAATCCTGGGGACTGAAGAGGCACCAAAACTTCTAGAAGCTAGAGTTCCATTAAATGTCCCAGCTCTCACTGACAGCCCAGTTAATAACACTATACGCTGCAGCCACCCTTAGCAGATTGAATTTTGTAACAAGTGCATACTCATGCAGGGCGTTTAACAGGAGGTAATGTATTCAGTCTCCGGCAGAGCTACTCCTGCCTATTTCAGAGATCTGCTAGTTTCAGTGTGACCAAAACCATGGTCCACTGAGGCTCCCCCCCAAGGCAAGGCTCCGCTGCAGGGCACAGCTTAATGTCCATGCTGACAGGTCCTATGCAGGTACTACATATACAGTAGCAGCCCAGATGAAAAGCCCAACACGGTATGCAGAGAATTTACCCATTATTAGTGCAAATCGGAGGTGGTCTGACACAGGAAATTTAAGAGTACTCATCTGAGTCCTGAAACCCCTGCCCCCCTCCCCAGGAAAAGGCCTACCATTATTGTAACTCCATGCAATGTGGCCCTCTCTCAGCTACCCAGAAAAGGTCGCTCACTTATAAGGCTTCATCATGGAACCCACCAAAGTTGAAATCCCCCCCCTTCCCCGCCTGCAGAACATGAACTTGCAAACTCGGGGATAGAGGACAAAAAGGATATTTTTACAGTGTGAAAATTCTCAAAACTCGGCATGAGAGAGAAAATAAAGGACCTTTCTGTGTCCATGGAATTAGTCCAACTTGAGAAAATACTCATTAACTGCTCACAGAGTAGTCTTGTCTATGCAGTTCAATGAGAAACTGCAACTTAAAAAACTGCAGCGGTTGTCTTCTGTAGGTTTTCAGGATTTTCAGGGGCTCATGAAGTTGACCTGTTGTGAGTCTGTAGCTTGCAACCTCTTCACAAACCCTGTAATTTCTTTGGCAAGATGGCAGGTAAAAGAACCATTAAAGTGGGATCGCTTTTGATGTCTGTCTGCCAGGCCCCATGCTGTGTGCAGTAATCTTGCGTTGAGGTCTTCCATTTCTAAATATGGAATTGTGATCTGTCATTTGTGTAGTACAGTTATGGCTTCTAAAGAGTCATAGGTTTGAGCACCATTGTCAATAAAAATGTTAAATTTTGCTGGATATCGTAAGTGCAATTTCAGACCTTTCTTTTCCTTCAGCTCTTTGATAACCCTCTTACTTGCAGCCTTTTAGACTGAAGTTCAGTTGAAAAGTCTTGGTCGAAATATTTGCGGGTGTTCTTAAAAATTAAATCTCTTGTTCTCCATGCCTCAAACAGAATTGCTTCTTTGGCCAGAAAGTGCAACATGGGAGCAACCCAGGAGACAATCACATATTTGGGCCAGTTGGATAGGGCCCAAGAGCTCAATAGGCCCTTTCTATAGTCAAGGGAATGTCTAATGCTGAGAGAGGACTGTTTTCAGTAAGTGTAAAATAAAATCAGTTGGAAGTTGTATACCCTACCTCGGTACCCTCCACTACCCATGGATTCTAAAAGTATTGTGCCAAGCCCTGTTCTCTAAATCTTCCAATCTGGCATTTAAGTATTTATCCCACTTAAGGAGGCATAGGAGGATGCAGTCATGGATGGCTCAAGTATAGGTAAGTTCCCCCACCTGCTACACAGTTTCAGAAACTTTGCTATTACTGTTTTTAGGTCTATTCAGAGTTCATAAAAGCCAACTCAATCTTGTTCACCATTTTTTAATTTTTTGGATTGCTACCTCTGAGAGTGTTCCCATATCCTTGTTCTCTTAAGTCCAGGTCCATTGAGGAAATTGAGGGGAGCATGGTGAGCAACCTCGTCCATGTACCATCTCAGTTCATGCTTTTGTAGTTAGGGTTTTAATTTGCTTGCTGGGGCCCCCGTTTTCACTTTGGTGGATGTGCTAGTGGTACTAGCGCCAGATTCTGCACACTGAAGGTAATAAATTGACTACTTCAGGTTGGATTCTGCTGGATGGTGTGAGATGGTTGCAGGAGCCATCAGGTTATTTTTTATTTATTTAGGTTTTGTTGACTGGGTAAGTGCACTAGATAAATTCTGCCTATTTTCAGCCATGACCTGGGGAAGGGGGGATACAGATAAATGCCAGCTGACCTTGAACCAGACTAAGTTGTTGATGGTATTTTTAGTGAATGGGGGAAATTTGGCCAGGACACCAGGGAAACTTCCCTTGCTCTTTTCAAGAAGTGCCATGGGATCTTTAACATCCAGCTGAACTACCACCAGAACAGGCAGATGGAACCTCAGTTTAATGTCTCAGCCGAAAGATGGTACCTCAGGAGTGCAGCACTCTCCATGCTGCACTACAGTGTCAGTATATTGGGATTTAACCCAAGTGCCTGGTGTAGGGATAGAACCCACAGCCTTATGATCTCCTAGCCTCAGAGGCGGAGTGTGCATCCTGCTGAACCACTGACACTGCTGCCACCATCTTTGTGATGTCACTGTGAATATTTCTTTTCCACTCTTTTAATATTGTCAATAGGACTGACATGCACTATCTTTCATTATATTGCATATTACTGAAATAAAACCAAGGTATGAATGAGCAATACTTTATGATCGCAAAAGTATGTGGCTCATGCAGTGGGTGGAGGGTCTCACTGGGGTCAAGCTCATCTGTTGCACAATCAAGACCTTAGTCCTACCAAGGCTCCTGTTCACTGTGTGCTTGGCCTTTGGCTAACTGATCCCTCTTCTTGCAGTCAATATGTATCCTCGCCTGTAAAAGTGCAGGCCCCACAGGGGCCTACACGTCTGCAGCTTGAAGTACTGTTTATATCTTCTGCAGCCAGAAGTGACTGTGTATTTCTTGCACTGTGAATGTGTATCTGCAGCTGCAGAAGTTCTGGCCCCACAAATCTCAGTTTATTGGCATTCTCAAAAAGAAAGGAAATTCATTGCAAAAAGCTGTGTTACTGCACAGGTTAGGGTTCAACGCAATGCCACAAAAGTAGAGAAATGTGGCATTAGGGTTCCTAACCCTAACTCTCCCCCTCTCCCCCCGATGCAGCAAAAGGACAAGATCACACAATCAACCATAGACAACCATCATCAGGTAAGACAAACAACATACAACTGTTTCCAGAAGACACAAATGCAGTAGCACTGATGTGTTGCCTTCATGGATTTGTATCTGTGACTGCAGATGTGGGTGTGTTTGTCTTACTGTGTACATGTGTACTGATGACTATAGAAGTGCTGGCCCCACAAGGGCCTGCACTTCTATGTACAGAAGTAGTATTGTAATTTGGGTAGTGTGGATTTGTATCTGTATCTGTGGCTGCAGAAGCTCAGGCCCCACTTCTGCAGCCACAAGTCAGTGTGTATGTCTTAAGGCCAGGCAAGGCAAATTTGATTTAAAACAAGATGCTCATCCCAGAGGCTCTGGGTGCCAAACAATTAGAATCACATACAATAATATCAACAGTGTAAAATAAATGAACTAACACGATAATATAAAATCTAATAATAAATATACTACACTAAAACTCATTTTTGTAAAATTGTTCATAAATAGTATGCTCAGCAACAGATAATCAGGACTAACTATATTGCCAGGGATAAACACATACATAAAAGTCAGACATCAAATAAAATTATAAATCAAAGTCTTACACTGTGCATGTGCTGCAGGAGCGCAACACAGTGCTTCAGCAGACAGAAGAACTGTTGTAATTTGGATATTGTGGATTTGTACCTGTTTCTCCAAGAGCCTGTGCTTCTGAAAACAGGACTAGTGTTGTGATTTGAGTATCGTGGATTTCTATCTGCAGCCCAAAGTGAGTGTGTATTATCTGCAGTGTGCATGTGGCAGATACAAATCCACGAAGGTAGCACACCAGTACAACTGTATTTGTACGAACATACATACGAACATATGAAGACGCCAGCAAAAACAGGCCATAATGGTCTATCAAGTCTGCTTGTGTATCTAGCTTACAGCAAATTATACTGGAGTTGCCCCCCAAAGTATTCTTTCCCCACCCTTTCTACCCCCTTCCCATCCTATTACCTATTGTGACTCTCCTTTTTACCTTGTCCCACCCTCTCTTAAAACTATCCACTGTTCTCAATGAGACCAGCTCCTCTGGTAGTTCATTCCTCTTTAACACCACCCTTTTGGAGAAGAAGTGCCTTCTCCTTTCCTTTTTAAATCTTCCCCCCACTAATTTCAGACTATGCCCCCTCATCACCCTTTCCCTTTGTGCACTGAATAAGCCCACTGTTCCAACCTTGTTTATACTTTTTAGGTACTTGAAGGTTTCTATCATATCCCCCCTTCCCTTTCTGTCCTCCAGGAAATACATATTGAGCTCTCATAGTCTTCCCTGATAGGAAATCCCCAAGGCCTTTGATCATCTTGGTCACCCTACACTGTATCCCTTCCAGTAGTCTGATGTCCCTTTTCAAATAGGGGGACCAGAACTGTGTACAGCACTCCAAGTGTAGTCTCACCAATGATTTGTACAAGGGCAGAATGACTTCCTCTTTCCTGGAGGTGATTCCCCTGGTGATGCATCCTATCATTTTGTTCACCTTGGCTGCCACCTTTTGGCACTGTGCTGAGTGTTTCATGTCTACCTTAACTATGACCGCTAGACCCCTTTCCTTCTCTTTTAACTGGATACCTGTACCCCCTAGCCAGTAGCTGTTCCCAGGGTTCCTAGCTCTCAGGTGCATGACTTTGCACTTTTTGGCATTGAATCCCAGCTGCCAGATGCTTGACCAGGTGTTGAGTCTAGCCAGATCCTCCCTGAGGTCCCGCCTCCCCTCCTTTATGTCTACTTTTCCACATATCTTGGTATCATCTGTGAATAGACAGATTTTACTTTTAATACCATCTGCTATGTACCCAATAAAGATGTTAAATAGCACTGGCCCAAGTACAGAGCCCTGTGGGACCCCACTGGTCACAGGTCTAGGCTTCGATAGTTCCCCCGACAATCACTCTCTGGTTCCTGTCCTGCAGCAAATTCTGGACCCACCCTACCAGTTTCTCCCCTACTCCCAGGTTTCTCAGTTTATTAAGCATCCTTCTATGCAGCACAGAATTGAAGACTTTGCTAAAATCCAGATACAGGACATCCACCGCCTGGCCCTTATCCAATGCTTTTGTGACCCAATCAAAAAAGTCAATCAAATTAGTCTGGCATGATCTCCCCAAGACAAACCCAAGCTGCTTTTCATCCATGGTGACCATGTACCTCCAGAAAGCTCACCAGTCTCTCTTTGAGAATGATCTCCATTAATTTGCCTGCAATGCACCAGGTTCATCTCTGGGACTGCTTTTGTGAGGAAGCACCACATGTGCCATCCTCCAGTCCTGGGGCACTTCCCCATCTCCAGTGAGGTGTTAAAAATGTCCTTCAGTGGACCCGCCAGGACCTCCGCCAGTTCCTTCAGGACTGTCAGGTGCACACCATCTGATCCAGGAGCCTTGGCCACACTAAGGGTCCTGATGCCTTTCAAACCCTATCCTCCTGTATTTTGCCATCAGTTTCTACCCTTCCCCCTGCTAAGCCCTTATTTTTCTCAGTGGCACAGGTCCATCATTTTCTCTAGTTAAAAACTGAGCTGAAATACTCTGCGTATTTGTGTCATCTGGAAACAGTTGTATGTTGTTTGTTTTACCTGATGATGGCTTTCAGTGGTAGTTTGTGTGGTCTTGATATGTTGTTGCTTGGTGGGTGGCGAGTTACGGTTGGAAACTGTAACTGTGGTGCTGAGTTGAACCCTAACTGGTGCATTAATGCACTTTTTTTGCAATGACTATCTATCTATCTATCTATCTATCTATTTTGACAGTGACCAGAATGGAGGGCTATAGTAGGAAAAGACTGACTTTGGAGGATGAACTATTGCCTGACAATTCTTATATTGCCCAAACCAATAGGCTGAGGGCAATATGACTATTGGAAGGCAATAGTTCATCCCAAAGAGTCAAGATTTTCCCACTATAGCCTGAAACAAATCCAGTCAATATCTGTTTAATAAAACCTTGCAGCCCACAGATGTGTAGCAAAAGAGATTCGTTCATTCATTCATGAGCTACAGTACTTGTTGAACAGAGAGGCTGTGTCTGCAACGTGGGACAGTTTTCTTCTTTTACTAGTTAGAACTAATTTTTGGGGAGGTGCTGGGAGAAGAGGGTGAGAGAACCAGAGGGAGTCTGGGATGGGAAAAATATATAAATGTTTGAAGTCAGGTGGAGGGAAGTGGAGGGGGGTTGGGTTTGCATCCAGATAGGTGGAAGTGCTTTACTGTATTCGGCGGATAAAATTTGTTTTGAGGTGATGAGCACTGCACAGAGCACCTATTCTGTAGCGGGGGAGCAGGAGGGATTTCTAGTGGAAAGAGAATGGGTGGGCCACTGGACTATCAGAAAAACTTTGAAGAGGATAGTAGAATGGGATCAATCGAATCAGGGATTATTTTTTATATTAAAAAAATTAAGCAAGTGGACAAATGACACACAGTTCAGCTCCAGCTTGGGGGGGGGCACATGTGTGATGAACAGTGATTGACAGGTTGACTGGGCAATAGTTCAAAAGACTATTGCCCAGTCTAATGAACTATCGACCATTTTCAAATTGAACTACAGCATATGCATACAGACACGTACATCAAATCCGAAAAGACATTCACATTGTCTTATGAATGGAAAAGTAACCAGCTGGGGACAAAGAGGTTGGCCTGCCAAAACTACAAACCACACACATTGGCTCTGATGTGAAACAGAGCACCCATAACAGCAGGACCCTGATGTGAACCAAACATCCTTTAACAAACCTTGATATATGCCTGCATTTTTTAACACAGTACTGGCACATACAGGCATATATGTATCCCTGAAACAGCAATTCACTATTTGAAAAACATGCAAAAAAAAAAAAATCAATGCAGAAACCATAGTGTCT
Source organism: Neoceratodus forsteri (assembly GCA_016271365.2). Lineage (NCBI taxonomy): Eukaryota > Metazoa > Chordata > Ceratodontiformes > Ceratodontidae > Neoceratodus > Neoceratodus forsteri. The sequence goes on from CM028131.1 coordinate 234,649,468, forward strand.
ATTGTCTATTTGTAACAACTTGGGAGGGAAGAAACACTTTGAATTTTAACACATCTAATTTCTCAAATTAAGCTATTAAGCAGTCAATGCTTCCGTGGAGTGTAGGAATTACAATAATGTCACAAATATTAATAAATCCAAGCCCATTAGCTATTTATATTACTCCACACTTAAAAACATTTGATGCAATGCATAGTATTAATCCACTCCCAGAACCTTCCAACTTGAACAGTAACATCTCTTAAACAGAGAATGATTTTAAAACTCAGAAATGGCATACATAAGCAGTATGTGTCTAATAAACATATAAGAGAAAACATTAAACAGTTGCAGTAGGGACCTCCGGTGAAGCCTCTAAGCTCGGCAGCTTAGCACTGACACTCCGTGATCCACTTGCCCTTTCAGCCAGACTTCAGCCTGATTTGAAATTAATAGAGATTTTGGCGATCACCAACTTAATGGCCACAAATAAGCTACAAGGGGTACCAAACAGATTTGCCAGCCTACAGATAGATCCAGCTCTCTCTGACCATGTGGAATCAGACTCCAGTGCTTCAATATGCTCATGCCCCTCCACTTCGCTCTCCATCACTAAATGAAAGGGGAAACAAAAACCGAAATCCCCCTCACCAATGGAAGACAAACTAGACAAAATTTTAAGTGAACTTAAGGAAATAAAGTCTGATTTTAAGGACTTTAAGAAAGAGCAAGAACAGGCCCGTGCGGATATCTCAAAGCTACAGCAGCGCATGGTGGCAGTGGAGGATGCAGAGCATGCAGTCTGCAGCAACCACCGAGAGCCAGGCCACAGTTCCCCAGCTAGTTGAAATATATCAGGCTTTGGGAGAACGGCAGGAAGATGCCGAAAATAGGCACAGACGCAGAAACCTGAGAGTGCATGGAGTGGCAGAGGGGAGTGAGGGGAACTGCATGGAAATCTTCATAGAATGCTTACTTTGAGAAGTGTTGAACATGGAGGAGATCATGAACTCGAAATAGAAAGGGTTCACAGGGCCCTTGGTCCCCGGTCCTCTCAAACTGGAGTGAGACTCTGATCTACTATATTGCACTTCCTGAGATTCACAACTAAAGAGGACATTTCTGGACCCATAATGTATGGTGGGACACTTTGCCAGCTGACTATGAGGGGAAACAATGGGAAAGGGCAGGGAACAAAAGGGTTAAGGCTTCTTTCAAGTATGCACATAGCTACATCACATAAGATTAAAATAATCTCCCAAAATGTAAATGGCTTGGGAGGTCCCATTAAGAGGGAAAAGGTGATTTCGTACCTTAAAAAAACTACATTATCTCTTAATGTTATTCCCGGGTTGCCCCTGAAAAAGGGACCTTCGGAGCCCAGTGGGCTTACCCGGTCATCAAAATTCAATAAATAATAAATAAATGATACTGTTACAAGAAATGCATATGAACTCTACAGAACACCAAAAGTTGTTGAAATGTGGTATGAGCACAGTGGTGGTGAGCTCACACCATTCTGGTAGGTGGATGGGCACAGCAATATTAATCCCTAGCTACTCAGCATTCCAATTAGAAAATTTGTATCTTAACATAGATGGCACATTGGCTATGGTCAGAGGGACCTAGTGGGGCACTCTTTACATGGTGGTTAGCCTGTACCCCCCGGGCTCGGATCCACAAACACATCAGAACCTGTTGGATAACATTATTCATTTCAGACAAGGGGTTTTGGTGATAGGGGAGATCTGAATTTATTAATGGATCCAGAGAAAGATAGTTTGAACCCTAACCCACCTTGCATGACAGCAGGCCAAAGACATGGACATAGATTAATTAAGGAACTGGGTCTGCTGGACGTTTGGTGGGCCAGAAATAGGGATAGTAGACACTATACTTACTATTCAGCAGCCCACCATACTTACTCCTGAATAGATCATTTTCTAATCACAGCAGAATATCAGTAACTGGTACATCAGATAACCATGCTCCCTATTTTGCTTACAGACCACGCCCCCTTAGTACTGGAGTTAGACATGCATCAAGAGAGGCCACCTACCCAATGGCGTTTTAACAACTCCTTATTACGAAACCAAAGATATATGGAGCTGATCACTTAGTGTATCCCTGAAATTCTAGCCCAAAATAAGTCCCCTGAGATCTCCTCTGGGATATTGTGGGACACTCTGAAAGCTATGATAAGGGGGGAAACCATCCAGTTTACAGCATGAGAAAAGAAGGACAGAGAGAGTCAACAGAGACACTTAGAAGGAGAACTTCTGTTTTGGCAACAGGGACATGTGTAGGGGGATAAAACCACTCAACAAAAAATAACCACTATAAAAAGTAAATTACAGGACATACTTAACTATAAAACTGAACAGGCCCTGCTATATGTCAGGCAAAAATACTATGAAGGCAGGACTAAAACCTCTAAGGTACTGGTGTCTAGGTTACAAACATTAAAACTTAGAGGAATGATTACCCAAATCAGACATCCCTGCACTAAACATAGAAATATAGACTTTGATGGCAGATAAGGACCATTTTGCCCACCTAGTCTGCCCATTTCCCTACCTACAGGATAAGCTGCAGATCCTATTTAACCAACAGCCTATTTCTTCCTATCCTCCACAAAAATTGCCTTATGTCTGTCCCATGCATTCTTGAATTCTCCTACAGTTTTAGACCCCACAACCTCCTCAGGAAGGCTGTTCCATGCATCCACCACTATTTCTGTGAAAAATACTTCCTCACATTGCTCCTGAGCCGTCCCCCCTCCATCTTCATATTGTGTCCCCTTGTTCTTGCACATCTCTTTTTCTGAAAGATGCTACTCTCTTGGACTTTGTTGATTCCACTTAGGTACTTAAAAGTTTCTATCATGTCCACCCTCTCCCTGCTTTCCTCAAGGGTATACATATTAAGCTCCTTTAGTCTCTCCTCATATGGCTTCTTTTAGTTGCCCTCCTCAGGACTGCCTCCATTCAGTCTATGTCCTTGCGAGATGGGATCTCCAGAACTGGATGCAGAACTCCAGATGAGGTCTCACCAACTGTCTGTACACAGGGATAACAACTTCCTGTTTTTTGCTGGTGATGCCTCTCCCTATACATCCCAGTATCCCCCCAGCCCTCCCTACTGCCTTCTCACACTGCTTGCTTACCTTAAGGTCATCTGATATGATTACCCCCAGGTCTCTTTCCATTTTTGTTGTTGTTACTACCCCCCTCCATTGTGTAATCTTTCCCTGGGTTTGTGTTTCCCAGGTGCATTATTTTGCACTTCTTTGCATTGAATCCAAGCTGCCATACTTCTGACCATTCCTCCAATCTTACCAAGTCCCTTCTCATCCTTTCCACACCTCCTTGTAGATCAACCCTGCTGCAGATCTTTGTGTCATCTGCAAAGAGGCATACTTTTCCTTCCAGTCCCTCTGCAATGTCACTTATAAAGACATTAAAAAGGACTGGACCCAGTACTGAACCCTGCGGTTCCCCACTATAGAAACATAGAATTTGACGGCAGATAAGGACCGCTTGGCCCACCCAGTCTTCCCATTTCTCACCCACTGGATAAACTTCAGATCCTAGTTAACCAGCAGCCTACTTCTTCCTACCCACCCCCAGAACTGCCTTATGACTATCCCATGCATGCTTGAATTCCACCACTGATTTTGACTCCACAACCTCCTCTGGAAGGCTGTTCCATGCATCCACAACCCTCTCTGTGAAAAAATACTTCCTTAAATTACCTCTGAGCCGCCCCCCTCTATCTTCAAATTGTGCCCTCTTGTTCTTGCTCACCTCTTTTTTTGAAAGATGCTACCCTCTTGGACTTTGTTGATTCCCTTGAGGTACCTGAAAGTTTCTATCATGTCCCCCTTTCCTCGAGGCTATACATATTAAGCTCCTTAAGTCTCTTTCATATGTCTTCTCCGTGCAGACCCTGCACCATTTTAGTTGCCTCCTCTGGACAGCTTCCATCCTGTCTATGTTCCTATGGAGATTGGGTCTCCAGAACAGCACACAGTACTCCAGATGGGGTCTCACCAGCTGTCTGTACAGAGGATAATAACTTCCTGTTTTCTACTGGTGATGCCTCTCCCTATGCATCCCAGTATCCCCCCAGCCCTCCTTGCTGCCCTCTCACATTGCTTGCCCATCTTTAGGTCATCTGATATGACTACCCCAGGTCCCTCTCCATTTTTGTTGCTGTTAGTATCTCACCCCCCATTGTGTACTCTTCCCCTGGGTTTTTGTTTCCCAGGTGCATTACCTTGCACTTCTTAGCATTGAATCTAAGCTGCCATACATTTGACCATTCCTCTAACCTTGCCAAGTCCCTTCTCATCCTTTCCACCCCTCTTTCTTCAGAGTGGACTCCATTTACAATTACCTTCTGTGTCCTGTTGTCCAGCCAATGTTTTACGCAGGCTACCACCCTGGGACCCACTTCCAGGCTGGTTAAACAACTTTTAAGCGGTACTAAAGAGATACTGGAGGGATTTAAACACTTTTATAGCACTCTCTACTCCCCAAATCCAGAACCCACAGATGATAAATATACCACCTTTTTTCAGAAGCTAAACCTCCCTAAACTATCAGACCTACAAAAGGAACACATACTCCATGTAATCACCACCCGAGAGATAGAAGGGGTTATAAAAAATGCCAAAACAGGTAAAAGCCCGTGCCAAGATGGGTTAACTATAGAATTTTATAAAGGCTTTATCAAGAGTTTACTACCCTCCCTGCGAGCAGTATTTAATGACCTACAAGGTACAGACACCACTCCCCACCTCATGACAATATGCGAACATATCAATAATTCTGAAACCAGGAAAGGACCCCATTGTGCCAGAATGAGGATTTAAAATAGGCAATCCCCTTAGGTGTTCTATTTCACTCTGTCCTTTTTCCTTTTTTTTTCTGACTGTCCTTTCTTTTCCCTATCAGGGTGGCCAACCTGATATCTATTTTCTATTCTTTTCTATCCCCTATTTGTTAAAATGCCTGTGTTCCCATTTAAAAGCAGCTCCTGAAAAATAACTGGTGCCTTAAAGAAAGAGCATTGGTTCCTGCTGCTGCTAGCAGTATGTTGAATTTGGTCCCAGCTGATGTGTGTTTTGAATGATTGTTTAACCACCAGGAGTGGTTTCTTATAAAGAAGACATAGCTCTGAAGTGGATGCAGAATTACAAAGAATGTACAAAATCTGCCCCTGTTGTTTCATGCTCCTGTGTCTTGCAGCAAGTGTGTAGACTGAGCTAACTCAGTCGGGGGAAACACAGAAAAACACTCCCTTAGAAAAAACTGAAGGGAGTTTAAGTACATAAAACACCTGTGATGCCCATATAAAGAAATGCTGCAGGTATCAGGTACAGCAAAGAAGCTAGCTTTGCTGTCAAGCAAAACAGGGCTGAAAATGAAATGGGAGCCGATGGCTGAAAGTTTTCAGCCAACAGCTGTTTTACAAAGCTAAGTTTGTTACAGAAAATGTTTATTTCTCTTAAAAGCAGAGCTCTTAGTGTTTAAAGTAAACAGATAGGAGCACGCACTTTTCTGCTTACATTTTTCAAGCCTAGTGATAGCTACTGAATATTTTTCTTCTGATTTAAAATATTACAATGAGCCAGAAATAAAAGAAAGAGTCATTACCTGATGATGTTTCCAGAGGTCCTGCTATAGGGCTGGCAGCTCCTGAACTGACTGTATTTATGGGAGAAGCTGTCAGTGACATCACAGTAGGGAGGAGTCAGCTCGAAAGTGTGATGTCATGCCCTGTAATTAAGGATTTATTTATTTATTTATTTTCAGAAGAGAGACTCCTTAAGAGCCTGTGTGATGGACATAGAGACTTGCATTAAGCTAGGCAGGCTAGGACATTGTTTTATGAAATTTAGAGGTTAAAAAATAAAGTGTTCCTGCTAATTGATGTTGTCATCTGACCTCTGATGTCACGTCAGACTGCCATAAAAGGTTGTCCACCAGAGGGCTAGAGAGATAGATAGGAGAGAGAATATGGAAGATGGTCAGTTGCTTTCTGATCAGAGACTGAGCAAGAGCTAAGAAGAGCTGAGTGTGGAGGTTTACACACTGTCAAGAAGGAAGGTCTCAGGAATTCTTTTGATTTGATGCTTAATGGAAGAAGAATGATGTCCTGATGATTTACATTGGTGTGAAGAATTAACACCCTCTTATTTTCCTTTTTGTAAATATCCTTTATTTTCTTTATTTTGCTTTTTGGACAATAAATTGACAAACGCAGAATATGCGTTTTTTATGCACTATATTACAGTTGTCTGTCTAAATCTGTTATAAAGAATCCTCGCTACTACACCCATCCCCTAACTGCGAATCATACAGACCCATCTCAGTACTTAACCAAGATTATAAATTTTATGCCAGGATTCTGGCTCACAGGCTGGAACACTTTTTGCTACCATAATAAATGAAGATCAAACAGGCTTTGTCTCTACAAGGAAGACTACAGATAATATTAAAAGAACCCTTTATTTATTACAGAAAGTAGCAAAGAGATCCACCCCCCCCCCTTTTTATTATTAAGCATGGATGCCCAAAAGGCCTTTGATTGTGTGTCATGGAAATTTTTATATTACACCCTTGACAAATTCGGCCCCCTCCACCCCAGATTTGTGGAATGAGTTCAAGCTCTGTACTTCTTCCCCCAAGTGGTGGTGAAGGCAAACGGGACATATTCTGAATGCTTCACTTTAACTAGAGGAACCCGACAAGGCTGCCCCCTATCCCCCCATTTATTTTCCTTGTACGTTGAACCCTCATTTGGGTATTTTCCTGTGTCAGCTTTGTACATAGCATTCTGAAAATCAGCCTACTTTCTAAGTAGAAAACTGTTTCATAAAGTGTACTACTAAAATTATATGTAGAACAGTGCTTGGTCTCAGATCTTGGGTGTAGATGTTTTACTTTATTGCTGCTTCCTGTGTATTTGAAACTACAAGTAGCACTGTTATGTATTATGTATAAATGAACTGCCTGAAAATCTGCTATCACTGACCTATAACAGAATAACGCAATATTTCATTCTTAGATTATATATGTGTGCTGCTTTGTTTATATATTTTAATGTTGCCCTATTCCCTCCAGTTAGGAGGGTAGTGTTGGCGTGGGCAAAAGCTGACTTGTTGGTAATACAGTGGCTTTCAAAAGGCGTTTGGCTCGCGCCTTCTGTCAGCTCGAACTCCAGGTCTGCATGTGTTACTGGGCAGCTAAGCTAGTCAGGCTCGGGGCTTCAGATTATCCCTGGTAGCTGGTGTCTTTGGGGGACTTTGATTGTGCTTTGCCAATGCATGTGTAGGATTTTTGTGTCTGCCATTGTAAGGGGGGCCCCTTGTGTATGCCTTCCCTGGGGCCCTTACATGCCCAGTCTGACTCTCTCCGGAACCACTCCTTTTTTCCAGAGAGCTGTTTAACAGAACTGTCAGAGGTGCAGCTAGTATTTCCCTGAGCTCCCTTAGTATCCATGGATGCACCTCATCTGACCCCATTGCTTTGTCCACCTTCAGATTAGCAAACCCCTTCAGGACTCTCGCCTCCAAAAAGGGACTAGTGTCTGCCTCCCTCCCTCTAAAGCTTTTGCTACTTTTTTGTGGCCCTTCCCCCTCTTCTTCCTCTGTGAACACTGAACAAAAGTATTTGTTCAGGATGTCTGCCATTTCCTGGTCCCCCTCTGCACAGTCCCTCCTTCCCGTTTTAACCTTACAATCTGACATCTGGGCTTCCTCTTCTCACTAGCATATCTAAAAAAATATCTTGTCCCCTTTCATTACCTCCTGGGCTGTTCTGTCTTCAGTTTGCATCTTTGCACTCCTTACTGCTTTACCTGTTTCCCTCTGTTTCCCCTGATACACCTCCCTATCCTCCTCCCTCTGCGTCACCTTATACCTTTGGAATGCTACCCTTTTAGCTTTTACCTTTTTAGCCACCTCTTTTGAGAACCATAGCAGTCTATTTTTCCTCTTGCTTTTACTCACTTGTTTGATGCAGCGGTTTGTTGCCTTTACTGTGCTCCCTTTTATCTGTGTCCATTGTTCCTCCACCCCACCAAGGTCACCAACCACTGCTAGGTCATCCCCGAGGCATTCACCTATCTTTTTAAAATCTGCCCTCCTGAAGTCCAAGACCCTTGACCTTGTGTGGTTTGATTCCGCAGCCGTCCTTACACGGAACCACACTGTACAGTGATCACTTGTCCCCGAGTGGCTTCTCACCTTGACATCTGTAGCACTGTCTCTGTTAGTGAGTACCAGGTCCAGTATTGTCCCATCATGAGTGGGTTCACTGACTTCTCAGTGCAGTTTGCTTCATGAACTTGATCATGTTTCAAACAGCTTACATGCACTATTTTTTTTTTGTTGTACTTTGCGGTTTTGACTTTGATTACAGGCAGCACCAGTCTTCACAGTCAGTGCATCTCTTTTGTTAGTGCACTTCCTGTGTCAGCTGCTGAGCCCATGCTTATGGCCATCTGTGTTTCCATATGGTCCCACATTCTCCCTAACCCCCAAGAGACAAGAACCGCTTGCCCTGGACTATCATGTAGAGTGTGGGGGGGATTATCTCCCATGTGGCTGCTGCAACAAAGAGGGCTCCTCCTAGCATTGTAGCCTATAGGGGAGCCTGGCTCTCCTCTAACTTTATGCCACCCCTGAGACAGGCACCACCTGTCTGCTCCAGCTAGAGAGCCTGAGCACTGAACAGCAGGGGAGTTATTTTACTATCTCTGAAAGGTACCACCCAATAAGTTTTTAGCTACTCCCACTGGACTCTAGTGGCAGGAGGGGCTTGTTACATTTGATTCCTCATGCCCCAGCTCCTCTTATGATTCTTGCCCTACTTCTCCTCCTCCTCCTCTTGTGCTTCTTCCTCCTGCTGCTCCCTCTCCTCTTGAGCTCATTCTCCTGCTCTTCTTCTCATGCTTCTTCCTCCTGCTCCTCTTCCTGTTCTTCCTCTTCTTTTTTCTTAGCACTGGCAGTGGCACAATGGAGGTTGCAGCCCTCCCCTCCAGCTGTATTATCCAGGTAACTGTGGTTCTTAATCCCTGCATGCCCAGCTGTGCTAGGCCCTGTCACCAGTACCACAACACTGTAGGTGATCTGCACTCCTGATGCCAACCAGCAGTGTAGCTGGGGGACCAAGAACTTTCCCGATACTTTAAACTGCAACAACAAGAATTCAGTGCATGCATTGAAAAAAAACAAATGAAAAATAAAGGCTGACAATGCTGAAGTTCTGGTTAATTTATTAAACTTCTTGTTAAATCACAAAAACAGAACAAGTACCCACTGGCTCTGGCATGTCAGTCAAGGACCTTCATCAGGGGGCAGGTCCAATAGAGACTGACAACCCTTATAACCACTGGATGCTGCTAACATCATTACCAGCAAGTGCAGCAAGTGGTTAAGGCAGTATTTGAAAACAATATAAAATAACAATATCAAACCATCATGCATAAATTTATATAGACCAGCCAACACAGATTCTGCAAATCACAGTCAACGTCTATACTTGTAAAAGCATAGCAATGGAGAGGAAGTTTGGAAGTTTTTAAACTAGCGAAATGCAGAGGAACCAGCTAGAAAAAGACAGAAAATACCACACCAAAAATCTCATGATGTATAATTACAGCAGTTAGGAGGTTACAGTTGATTTTCTTGTTCTGAATTATCGAAAAAAGGGGTTGGGGGGGGGGTTCTTGGCAAAATGCAGAAGAACCAGCTAATAGTAGACAGGAAAATGGAATATTATTCACAGATGCAAGCTTGTAAAAGCTAACAAACTAGAATCAGACCGCTGGTTCAAAAAACAAAGTTGGGAATCAAGTTTAACATGCTAGCGAAATACAGAAGAACCAGCAAAATGAAGATTTTTATCATAAGATGCAGGCTTACAATACAGAGAAAGTTGTAGTCGAGCTGCTGATTCAAAAAAGGGGAGAGGGAAGGGACAGACTACAGTGGGCTATCACAATAATAGGTTAATAAGCCTTGAACACTGTATAAATATTGATGTATGGTAAAGGCAAGTTGGAAAAAACAAAGAAAACAAACATAGCCATTATATGTGCTGAATCTCAGGTAAAAATGAACCAAGAATGTACACAGGAAAGGTCCATAGTGATATATGGCTTGATCTCTCTTGATTTGCATACAAAGCAAAGAAACAGGAATCTACTGCAGCCAGGGTAGTCCAGAATATCTAAGAAAAAAAAAAAACACAATTAGACTGATTATTTTTATAAAAGTTACAATACCTATACCAATAGCTAAATGCTTAACATGATCCCTTGTAACTTAATTATTCACAATGCCCATGATTCATTTTGTAATGCAAAAAATGTATATACTTCCAATTGAGAAAAAGCATTCCATAGGGTAATACTCTATATAATAAACAAATACATCAAATATAAAGAAGTGAAAACAGACAGCATGGCCTTTGCAGGCTTGAACTGTTGTTTACAGAGTAATTCATTATTGCGCAACTCAAAAGACAGTGCTTCTGGACAATCATTTTTAGGATGGTTTTAAGTCTGAGTTTTCATTTAAACCTATGAGGCTGATAGATTGCAGTGTAAAGATCAGGATGTCTCTCGGTTGTAAGAGACACTGAAGAGGGACGGTCATTCCCCTGCTGTGTACTCTTACACATTCCAGGGTCATGAACTTGTAAGGTTGCAGAATCACTATTGTGCTGCTCTTTGAAGTGGCTACTCACCAAACTGTTGCCAAGTGGACTTTTTTGTTCCTTATGTGCTTCTGTATGCTTTCACATAATGGGAGAATGGCGCGGCCCACATACAATTTGTTATAGCCACACCATATGGCATGCACCACAAATCTTGAGCTACAGTTAAGGAACTCACGCACCTGGACTATTTTATCAGTATGTGGGAGGTCAAAGGTTACAGGTTTATTGTAATGTAGACAAACACTGCATCTCCCTCACCAAAACATGCCCTTGGGTGGAGGTGGCAGCCATCTGAGGTGTGACTGGCTAGTTTCCAGCTTCTTGTACTGGCTGTGTACAAGACAATCTCTCAGATTGATCCCTCTCATAAATTATATTCTAGGTGACTGTGCAAATGCTGTGGAGAGGTAGTCATTTTGCAATATTGGCCACTACCGTTTTATAATATCACCTACTGTACTGTGCCACTGAGCGAGTTATATTCAGTGACAAAACAGAATTGTTGCTCATCATATTTCACACAATATTTTGGTTTGGTTATAAGTAAGTGTAACCCTGGTGCCATTATACCAAGGGCTACTACCCCTGCCTGCTGCCCGGGATGTAGGTTGAGGGGCCTGAGTAACCAAAACTGATATAAAACTGGTTCTTTCCCAAGATAATAAAATTGTGCAGTACCTCTGCCCAGAGTATATTTACGTGTGCTAGATAAAACCTGGTACAAACCTCTGGGAAGCTATACTCACCCACATTACTAGTGTGCCACCCCAAGCATGACCCAATAATTCCCCACATTTAAGCATTTTAGAATTATTGACTCCCTAAAATAATATGCTCACAAGACAGGATTATGCAAAAACAACAACAATTTATTTTCATGGGGAAGGGTTAAGAGCAGGTACATTGGAATAGAGAGTCTGCTATTTACAATTGGTTAAGTTGGTATTTGGTTTGGTTAGATATTGCAATTGGTATTCAGGTAATCATTATGCATTTAAAATTTTACATTAATCACAGTGGCCACCCACCAACCTCTGAGGTAGTCAGATCCCTGGCTATCTATCTGGCTAGCTGCATTAAACAGCAGAAATAGTAATAAATACTCACATGGGTACCAGTCCCCAAACTGTATAAGGACCCGCAATCCCATACATTCAACCTGGGTACCCAGCATTAGAGTCTTAAATGTTGCAGGCCTGTTACAAGGTACAGCTGCTGTTGGCTGGCTGTTGGGGCCCTTGAAAGATAAAAGCTGATTAAACTTTAATTTTGCTTTTAAAACACATACTGACTGTAGCTTGCAGATCTTGGCAACACATTTAACTATTTACATGTCGCTCCATTTGGTACAGGGCTGGACCCTGCATACTCATGGTTAAGTGGTCATTAGAAATGTAGAAAAGGCAGGTGCCAGCCCTGGAGGACAATTTCTGGCAAAACCCAAGGCTAGCTACTTCTGTTGCCTGCAGCCACTAGTTTCTCTTACAGAGGACAAAGACCCCACTCCCCAGTGGAGGGGCTCACTCTGAATCACTAGGCCCATATTACTTAGCTGGGAGCCTGAGCTCCCACCCCCTGTGGGAGGCGCCCAGACAAACTCAATGCTCAGCCTTGAAAACACTGTCTTTTATGGAGTCATTCTCGGGCTCCCAATTGGCTAAGTCTACTTGTTACTCCCACCTCCATTGGCTGAAAGCACTTGTCAGTCCATAAAATGAATATTCATTTGCCTCACTTGATGCACAATAGGATCCCTGTTTTGGTGCCTGAATTAGGTCCCTGCATTTCCCCATAAGCCTTAAGCAAAGTCCCACAAGACTCTGGCAAAAGTCTCACAAATCCTGGCTGAAATCCTAGCTCTCTAACTGGCTGCTGCTGCACAAAAATGGCTGCTGAAATACACTGTCCCACGGCAGTTTCACACAGTCCCAAAGTTAAAGTTCTGGTGCAGCCACGTGAAATATTTAATTTACTTTCTTGCCCCACAGTCCAGTAGCTACCTTCATGCTGTTGTAAACACTGCCCTGTTTAAACATTTTGCTTCAGATCTTAGCCTGTCGTTGCTGCCGAAATACAGTGACCCTAGGCAGCAAACAGGCAATGCATCTAAATCCCAATGTTCATGGTCTGGGCAGCCAGGAAACATTATTTTATAATATATAATGACCCCTTGTTCTGCAAAGAAATCGATTACAGTCAAAATGTTGCTGTATCACAGTTCAAAGTTCATAGAACGCGTTAATACCACACTGTGGTACAACAACATCTTGGCTGTTTTTGAGAGCGCATGAGCCAGCAGTTGAAGGAAACACAATCACGCGCACATCTCACAATTCAAAACAGAAAATTGTCTGACAGGATGGCAGCAGTGGTTTTTCCTAAAGTGGCTCCTAGAGAAGCACATAAATTGCCGACAACTGGAAACCGCCTCTTGAAATCATTTGAAGATTTTTTATTTATTTATTTATTTTTTTAGAACAAGGGGTCACTATACACTATAAAAAATACTGACAGGGCAACTGTGCCAAACCAGCCTGTGCTGCCACCTTGGGGTTCTGATTCTGTGTGACCTGTCGATCTTCGCTCTCGAGATCTAACTGAATCAGAACCCCTCAGTGACAGCACAGGCTGGTTGCATACAGTTGCACAGTCAGTATTCTCTATATTTTAATTATTTCCCCTTTTGTTAGCAGCCCCCCTTGTGCTTTGAAGCCCTTCACTTTTATTTACAATTAGTTCACCCTCCTTCACCTGTCGCTGCGCCAATATTTTAGATTATCTTGCGCTAGGATAGACATTAATATTCATAGGGCTTCTCTCATTAATATTCATGAGTACCAATTTTTAGCGCCTCTGTGCACTCTTTATTTACAAGAAAGAGGGCTGTCTTGGCCCTTGTTCTGGTCACCAGTCCCCACATTGCCCCAAACAGGGATCGGGGCCACCAAAATATCTCCCGTTCAACCGTAAAGCTAGCAGTCGGGAGATCAAAGGCGCTTCATGTGCATACGGGAGTGCTGCTTGCTCCAAGGAGCATTTATAACAGCGGTTGCTCACAAAACATGTTTTTGAGCCCAAAATGGGCCAAAATCAACATGGAGGCTGCTTGGGGAAATCTGGGGCACAGTAGGACTTGGGTTGTGGCGATGAGAATGGGGACAAGTATGGGGGGACCTGCAGGCATTGGGAGGCAGACCTGAGCTGCTCCAGAATGGGAGCAGAGAGGAGCAAAGTGGCAATAAGGTAAGCCCCCATTTGGGGGGGCATTACATAAGGTTTCCCTATTCACGTTTCTGACTCTAGATACAGCTTCTTGTAGTTGTCCTACTGTACCCTCTGTTTAGAAACATATTGAACAGTTCACGTGTCTCTCTGCCTCTCGAAATCATCATTTTCTAAGCAGTTGTGATGTATCCTGAGAAACTACTGTAGGGTATTTATGAGACAAGGCTTTTAGGGTACTCGCTATCAAACTTTAAGAGTGAATTTGTGGCTGTAGGTTTACAATACTTTTTTTGTGGTAATTGAGTTTGTGCACGTGCTACGAACTCCTTTGAATAGTGACTTTTGAAGGATGTGACCCTGTCTATCCAATCCAGGGTGCTCTGCAAGGGGCTCGACAGTATCACACCAATCATCAGCCAGGCTGGTCCTCATGCTGTTTTGCCTGAAGTGGTCTGCACTTGAAAAGAAAAAGCAGCACATATCATGTGGCACCCTTTTCCTTTCATCTTCAGGTCACTGCAGAGCAAACAGCTATTTGCATAGTGACGTCTCTGCCCCCCCTGCCACCCCACCAGTCTGTTCTCGAATGGTGGGAGGAGGCGCTTTCCTCACCTGCATCCTCTATGTCCCACTGTCTCCCTGTTTCCTTATTTTCTCCCACCCATGTGGAGCATGCCACAGCCTAATCTCCATATGGGCTGGGAGTATTCAGTGCCCGAAGGCACTTTTACTCTAAGCGTGATCGATTGATTTCACTAGCAGATCCCCACCCCCACCTGCCGACATCAGGGTGCACAATCCCTGTGTCAGCACATATCCCCTCCTCTTTTACTGTGGCACACCAGAAGCCCACTCCAGTGTGCCAAAAACTACCTCTGGTGGTGTTTCCAACACCGGGATGCCCACTCCTGGTGTCAGATGTGCTCCCCCTTGCCCCTATATTGTCAGACGACCTCAGGGTGCCCAATCCCTGGATCGGCATTGACCTCCCCCAGTACTCTGGCACACTGGAAGTCCACACCAGTGTACCAAAATCCATGTTATGATTAGTTTACCAGAAAAAAACAGTCCCACATCTTTTTTCCACCGGCCCCTCTTCCCCAACCCGCACCTTCCCTCTATGCATCCCACCTCCACACACCCCCTCACCCATACTTACCTCCTGAGGTCAGAAGAAGTGATCTTCAGTGGACCGGAAACATGTCTGCCATCTTCAAAAGTTGACCGCAAACTGAAGTAAATCACGTTAAGCCCTATAAAGACAATCAATGGGGGAGTTTCAACTTATGTTGATCTCTCAGCCATTTGGGGGAGTTTTGGTCCCAAATTTTCAACATTGGGTTCTTGGGACCCTGCCTCATGAACACAGTCACTGTCATTTCATTTCTTGGTCCCAAAAGGTGATTTCATGGTCTCTGCACAGAATCACCTTTCGATACCAATTAATGAAGTGAAAATCACCTTTTGGGACCAATTAACCAAACAACATTGCCAGTGTTCATGAGGTGGGGTCCCAAAAAGCCCTTGTTGCAAGGAGATGATGCGTCTCCCTGGCAGATTTGTTAATGATTTGTGTATCTTAGGGAGGATATATAGGGTTGACATGACTGGATTTTCATTCCAAATGTAAATAAATTCATTTTCTGTTAAATACTCCTGATGTTTCTGCTGCTTGTCACAGTTTCAACAAGTCTTTTTTGTATATTGCAATTGGATTCCCATTTAACTTCCTGCAATCCTGTTCATTTGAATTGTTTTAAGTAAAGGTCAGCAGTCAATAACACCACATTGTCCCTTCCTTTGTCTGCAGTCTTAATGATTAGTATTTCTCTTTGGTTAGTTCCTCTAATGCTAACCTCTCCTTCTTTGTGAGATTCCTGCAGATGAGATTGTGCAGATGTGGTGAACAACGTCTCAACCACCCTCATTCCAACTTTTTCATATGCTTTGATGATAGCATTGTTACATGGTAGACAAAACACAGATTTTTTTTCCAAATTTAGTATACTTTATTAAGATTTTAACAACAGAAAAACAAACTATCAAGCAACAGCTGACACATTACATAGACCAGGAGAACAGCTACAAGCGCATAAAAACTATTGTCCTAAATAGAGCAGTAAGATCAAATACTGTATGTATGTATGTATATTCATTTTATTTGTTCAATCATAAAAAAGATCATTACAAAAAATTCATACACAATAAACATTACATTTTACAAATAAATTACAAAAATATCATGCAAAACAGCATATAATTCCAGAATGACTATCTCTGAATTGTACTAATTATTCTTTTCCTTATATTCTGTATATTACATAGATAAAGAGCAATATTTCTAATAATGTGCTCATCTTCTGTGGTAAGAAGAGTCCTTACTATTGTCTTATTCAAACAATCTTTAAAAGAATCAATAACTGGACACAACCGTCTCTGTCTAGCTGCTCTATACCATTGACATTTTAGGACAACATGTTCTAAATCTTCCTTCTCATTAGGGCCACAATAGCAATAAGAGAGTTCTTGGTCATGAATCTTATTAAACTTACACTCAAGCACATTAGACAGATGAAAACCTATCCGAATTTTGCATAAGTCCGACGCATGTAGGAATGTTCCAAGTATTCTAAGTAGTAGCGAAAATGATGATAACAGTCATTTCGAGTATACCAAATTGCAAACTTTGAATTCTGTATATAATAAAGATCATAGATCCTATATTTCTACATAATCAACTGTTTAAGAAATGACCCATAACTTTTAGCAATACAGATGCCTTGAGTAGTCAATACAAACAAATTCAGATACCCCACTGAATTTAAAATCTTTTTTACATAAGACAGCCAGTTTGATTTTTTGCAGTCCAGAAGTTCCCATTTAATTTTTCCATCAAACATTTTTTGGAAAACTCTGGTCTAATAGCAAGATAAGCCTAATCCATGGATTTATCACACAAGATTTGGCTAATGCAATGAGGTTAGAGAGGCCCAATTCAGCTCTTACAAACTGGGCTGGAGTTGTTCTAGGAAAACCAATAGCTCTTTTAAGCACTCTAATTGCTGTTTTTTTCCAATTTGGTAATATATTTATGATCCAATATCTCACATCCATAGAGGATTTGGGAATTATATTTTGCATCTAGGGATCTCAAAAGTGGAACAAGTGAATTGCCACCATACTTATAGTTAAACCTGCTTATGGCTTCAATAGTTCTTTCGGTTTTAGATGAGACGCCCTCAAAGTGTTTATTCCACTTTAAGGAAGATGATATCACAACTCCTATATACGGATATTCATTCACAAGTTCCAATCTCTCTCTGACTTTATATACCATTTATATTTACACAACATCAAATACTAAAAACAATGATAACGAACAGCCCAGACAGCCCTTCCTCCCCCACCTAAACCCTCCTCAGAGCACAATAAGTTGCAAAATCCCATAGCACAGAGAAAAAACTAGATAAAAAGGAAACCAAAAAGGGGGGGAGATAATATGGGAGCCAGGTGCCTCCACCCCCTCCAACAGGAGGGGGAGTCAGCCGCCCTCCAAATCTCAACAACACCCCCTAGGGAACCTGTAATATGGGTAAAAGGGCTAACAGGGGACCCCATCTCCTCATAAATCCCTCCTGATGAGTCTGCCAGTGAGCAATGTGTTTCTCTGTTTCAAGAACTTGGAGTACTTCAGAGTGCCATTCTCTAAGGGAGGAATTGAGTTATCTAGGCAGTGTCAGACAATAATTAGTTTAGCAACACCTGAGATCAAAGATAGAAAAGCCTTATGACAACTAGCCACATTTGCTGGAAAATGGCCCACCAGGCAGATCTGGGAGGTAAAATACGGATCCAGTCCCAAGAGTGGATCTAAAGAATCCCGGATTGCTTGCTGGAATGGGGCCACTAGGGGGAAATCCCAGAGAATATGTTTTAGAGTCCCTTCAAAGCATCCACACCTGATACAGGTTGGAGATATACATCTACCCATCCTATAAAGCCTAGAGGGAGTAAAATATAGATTATATAGGACACGGTATTGTAAGAAGCGAAGACAATCCTGCTTAACATATCAATACAAATGCTGCCAAACCTGCTGCCACACTCCCTCATCTAAACCAAGTTCCAACTCTTGTTGCCAATAAAAACAGATCCCTTTGGAGCTTCTCAGATCCCACTGCTGAAGTAAATTGTAGAATTTGGAGACAGGATGAGGTTGAACAGCAGTGTCTATGAACATTTGCAACAGGGAGCTAGAATCCCCTCACAATGGCCCCAAAAAGGAAGCGATTTCCCTAGCCAGCCGCAGATGTTTAAAAGGATGATAGGTGGGGATTCCAAATTGATCCTGGATTTCACCAGCAGGAGGGAATCTTCCCTCATTGATTAAGGAGGCCACAGAAACCTGTTGAAGTTGTGGGCAGAACATAGAGGGTATCGGGCGATCTGCTATACGAAAGGGCGGGTTATCCATGAGCAGTTGAGCAGTGTCTTTACTAGGATCCAGACCCAGGTAGGAATAAATCTGATGAAGGACCTTGACGGACCAAAACATAGGGGAGGCCCGAAGTGGTTTAGGAAGCTTGAACGGCTTGGCATACAGTAAACTACCTAAGGTGAGATCATGCTGATGACAGAGCTGTTGTTCTAAGGATAGCCAGAGGGGATAATAGGAGTGATCAGGAGGAGTGTGAATGACAGAACCCCATCGAAACAGTTTACTACAGTGCATGGCACAGTAGTATAGAAAAAAGTTAGGCACATGTACACCGCTGAGCTCCTTCCGAATAGTAAGCTTATAATAGGCCCTACAAGCAGCCTTTCCATTCCATAAGAAGTCAGAGAGAGATAGCTCTGAAGATGAGAGAACCAGATTTTTGGAAGATAGGGGATGACCATTCCCAATGTGTATAAGATCCGAGGTAATATGTTCATTTTTAACATATTCACACATCCCCACAGAGAAAGAGGGAGAGAACACCATCTCTGCAAGTCCAGCTTGATTTCTTGACAAAGAGGGGAGAGGTTGAGCTTAGCCAGTCCAGAAATAGACCAGGGGATTTTAATCCCTAAGTAGATAAGAACCTTAGATTCCCAGGAGAGACCAAGTTCATCTACCCACTGCTTATGCACGTGTGCACTCAGTGGCATGATCTTAGGTTTATCCAGGTTTAACTTGTAACCCACTACCTGGGAAAACCTGTCAATCTCCTCCAGAGCAACTGGAATATATGTCTGTGGATCCACCACATGCAAAAGGAGATCATCCACATATGCAGAAATTTTATATCCTACTCCCTCCACCTGAATACTGCTAACTCCCGGATTGACTTGAATAGAGCGAAGAAGAAGCTCCAGATATAAGTTAAACAAAAATGGGTCAACCTTGCCTCATACCTCACAACAGGGAAAAAGTGGAAGAAACATTCCATTACAGCGAATCTTGGCCGAGAGGTGATGGTAGATGACCTTGAGCCAACCACAGAAAGGGGAAGGAAAACTGAACTGATGAAGTGTGGCAAATAAAAAAGGTCAAGATGCCTGGTCAAAAGCTTTTTCTGCATTGAGGGAGACCAGGACCACTGGTGTCCTGCTCTCCCCAGACACAGAAATCAGGTATAAGACCTTTTTAAAATGATCAGACAATAAATGACCGGCCACAAAACCAACCTGTGTAGGAATAATAAGTCCCTCCCAGGTCAGTAACTAGCAATTTGCCAATACCTTGGCCAGGACTTCTATATCTGAGTTTAGTAAGGATATAGGATGATAACTCCCAGGGAGAAGTTCAGGTTTACCGGGCTTAAGAATCAAAGTTATCCAGGGTTGTGTGAATGAACTGTCAGTAAGTCCAGAAGTATGAAGGTAATTGAACAGTCAGGTTAAGAAAAGGGTCAATATATCTATAAAGGTAGCATAAAAGCAGTTACTTATTTTTTTAACTTTCTTTTTATTATTTTTATATATTTACATACATCCAAGCATAGTGCTACTGTTAACCACAGTTCACTATTGTACTTGCATATATTCAAAAAAAAGAAAACTAGTGCAGTTCATTAGGGGGAAATAAGCAACTTATTTAACATTATATCATTTACCCATTATAAACGACTAGACGTGCCTTTAATAATGTTTTATTCAGACCTTATTCTTTTACTGTTATAAGTATATTTAATCCCCTCCCATCTCTTCTGAAGCCTTATTGCTAATTAATTAGTTTATAATTCTAAGATACCAAAATCATCTGAATTTATTCCTAAAAGTTTATAAATCCTCTGCAGCCTCAGCTTCTTCAGCTACCTGGGACATCACTTTTTTTGAAGTTGTTAATGATTTTGCATCAGCACTTTGCTCATATTGTGCCCATAGGAAAAACTGAAACTTGGTCAGGTTCAAAGAAAATATGCTGTTGGTTTTTAAAAGTTACTCGAACTTTAGCCGGAGCCAGTAACTGAATCTGGGCACCAAGTTCCAAAAAGTCTTGCCTAAATGCAAGCAATTTCCTCCTCCTTTGCTGGGTTGAAAATGCCAAATCAGGATAAACATAAAAATGATGGGCTGGATTTACAAAGCTTTCTGAAGGTGCAAAACCTTCCCTAAGTCCCCAAAACTGCCGTAGCTATGGAAACAAAAGGGAATTTGCACTGGGTGCTATTCACAAAACCCTCCACAGCTGTGGAAAACAACACTAAGGACTGTGGAAAAAAGTGCAGCTGCGGAAGTCCCTGAGGAAAAAACGGTGTGAGATAAGTAAGGCACAGTCCCTGAAGGGCTGTTCACAACCAGTTTTTTTCCCCAGCTGCGGAAAAAATGTTACACACACTGGAATGAGGTGTAACTCTCCCTCAGCAAACTGCAGTAGTGCCCCAATAATTGGAATCAATTAAGGTGGAGGTGAGGCACAGGTAATAGCATCCCAGATAGTATAACAGTGGCTGCTGTAACAGCAACAAAAGCACACATTACCATGATATGGCAACAGGCAACAACCACCAGATGCAGTGCAGCCCATGACTGAGCCCCACAGGCAGTAGAGCCTGGCCAGTCTACAGTGAGTGCTATCCCTGCAGGTAACAGGAACACCCCAGGAGGGAGGACCAGCAGTGACAGTTGGCCACTGTGGTGCCATGGTATTACTGGTACCTGTGGTGCTGCAGTGGTCCCAGTTGAGGGACTGGTTGCTGGTCTCTTTGTGGGTGCTTTCAGTTTCATTCTGTGGCAGCCCTGTTAAAGTCTGCTGTTCCAGCTAATTGAGTTCACTATTGCTGTGCCTCCTAAGCTATTTCTGCAGCTGCGGATCCGCAGTTGTGGATTTTCAGCACATGCACAATTTCTGCAGCTGCAGGGATTTTATGAAATTCCACACCTATTCAACATTTCATTATGAATATCACTCAACTGCGTTTCCGCAGTGCTGCAGGCATTTTTCCTGCAGCTGCGGGATTTTTGGCCTGCTCTGTGAATCCTGCCCGATGTGTTTTGTAAAATAATGTTCCTTTAATTCTGGAAAGTTTTGTTATCAGGTCTCATCTGACTCAAAAGCCAATGCTATAAATATTGTAATTTTTGCTTCAGGATCTGTTTCTGCTGTTTTTATTGCAACATTAGGACCATCACTTGTTCTGCGTCTTTTGGGAAATCTTAAAGCTTTTGTGATGAATGGTAAATTGTCAACAAGCAAATTATAGACTTATATATATAAATCCTTTACCTTCTCCTGGGTATTTTCAGACTCTGAATCTAGTTTTAAAGGCAGCCCAACAATTCTAAGGTTCTGGTATCGAATCTGGTGCTCAAGCATTTCAACTTTTCTATTAATATCATAATTATTTTTTTACTAGACCTTGTGTTGTTGCATCCAAACCTGCAGTCTTGCCAGATAAGGTAGTCAATGTCTCCAAGTTTGATTTTACTTGCCGGGTAGGTGATTTCAAGCTCTTTCTGTTTGTTTTGGCTTCCTGCTGCAGAAAATCAACTTTGGCATTTAATGCATCAAATCTCCTTTCAAAACATTGGATCCAGTTCAAAATTTGGTCCGTCGATTTTCCTAATGTTTCCAACGAGTTTTCCACTCGACTTGATTTCTCCTCAAGAGGTAAAATCAGCATTTTCCTTAATGGACTGTCCACTATTACACCTTCTTCTCCTGATGTCCGAGGAATGGTAATGGCAGTGGCAATCTGGTTGGATACTATTTCGAGTGTTGTTTCTTCTGATGCAGCTCTATAGACTAACTGTTGTGACTGTAAACTCTTTGTAGCAATTGAATTCTCTGAGATGATAGACTGTAAAGGTTTCTGAGATATGTTGGACTTTGCGTTCCGTATCTGGGTGCCAGGTAACATCCAGGCACTCCGCAAACTATTGACATGGTTCACAGGACAAAATTGCTTTTCCAAAGGACAAATTCTAGGGGAGGTATATTAAACCCACCTTCTGCCCCAACCTTCCTAGACATTACACCATTAAGGCATTGGAGATATGGTATGAGGGAACATTGAAGAAATGCTCAGCAGAAACGTAAATCACAATATATTTCAAAATTTGTCAGCAGAAGAATGGGCAGCATTGGAGGAACTTAAATCTATGCCAGGGATTACTCTAAGAAATGCTGATAGCAGAGGAATGATCATTGTTCAGGACATTGTGAAGTATGTTGAACAAATTAAGAGGCAGCTAGCAGATCATGGGCAAGATATTCAAAACTTTGCCCTGGGGCTAAATTAGCACTGCCCGATGGGCAAACTTAGCCCGGAACACAAAGCAAGCTATATTCAAAAGAAATAGCCTGGGGCAAACAGTTTCTGAATATAGCATGGGAATGAGGCCGGGCAAACTGGGCTGGGAGTGCAGGGCAAATGTAGCCCTGGAATAAGACAGCACTGAATATAGCAACCAGGAAGTGCAAACCACAACAACAACACAGTGCACAGAGACGTGAGGTAGTTAGAGGTGAACCATGTAGCCAATGTGTATGCCAGCAAATGCGTGGACCCAGTACAGCTGCAGGCAGCAGAAGATGTGAAAGAACAGTGTTCAAAACTGTATAATATTCCCCGAACCGTTAGCATCACGCTAACACGTTTGCACCGCTTTAGCGCGGAGCTAAGCCGTTTGCCCACTGCAAACACATTTGCCCGGTGCAAAACTTTGTCATATTCAAACATGACAGGCAAATGAGCCTACTTAGGTAGTCTCTGGGCAAACATCCAGATTAGCATTTCATTATACCCTGATTTGCATGCAGTTTGCCCAGCGTTACTGCAGAGTCCCACATCTCCACCTGTAGGTCAGTCTGGAAGTACAGGGGCTGGCCAGGTCTGGCCGCAGCTCCACCTGTAGGTCAGTCTGACAGTGCATGATGGTTGCTGCAGGCTACATGTATGCAGTACAGCATAGCACTGTGTACCACAGGGGACAACACAGAATAGGCACAGGCGGTGGTGGTGATGCATGCAACTGTCCACTGTAGGGCATGCTACAGTGCACAATAGACACCACAGTAGCAAGGGGGCCAGTAGTGTGAGGGACACATCAATGCCTATGGTGTGTAGGGTAGTGATGACCACTGCACTGTACACAGTGACAAGCCCACCTTGCAGGTGTGTACTGCCAGTGGACACTTCTATCACACTGTTGCATGACCCACAGATGCTGCACCTCTGGCATGGGATGCTCATAGTGACATAAACATGGCCGGCTGTGTGTGCTGTGGTGTATGTACAGCTGTGTGGTATGTGACTGGGGGGGCATGTACGATCGGACAGGCACACTGGTATTGGGGTATTCCCAATACTGGCCCATGTGCACTGCGTGCTGTGTCCCAGCCTTGTGACTGCACCCAGTCTGTGGTGAGGCCTGGCCACCTGTACACCCTTCACTCAGCACCCACTATGCCCACAGTGCTGCATGTGTGTGCTGGCATCTGTTGGTCACCACGGATGTATGATCTGCAGGTGTGTGCTGTATGGCCACTCTATCATGGTGGCCCCCAGGGGCCGGGTCACCACATACTGCCTGGCATGGCTGGGACTGGCGGCAGCAGTTGGCATCATTGTGGTGCCATCAGTGAGCAACATGTTTCCTCCATGTCTGGCTTTATCTCTGTGTCATAGTCATATGTTAGGGTCACGCAAGATCGCTCTAAAGCCATGCTAATGCCGCGCAAGGCCACAATGTCACACAAAGCTATTTGCCCAGAGTTAAGACCAGCTTTTCCTAGTCAGTAATTTGTACCACACAAAGGGGTTGCGCTAAGCCGCGCTAAACACCTTAGCGTGGCGGATATTCCATAGTGCCTGTATTCATGTTCAGTGTGCCCCTTGCATATAATTATGGTTTTCCCGGCATTAATTTGATTTGCACATGCTATTTGGCCCTTTGAATATAGCAGGCCTGCACTAATCTCAAGCTAAACCCATGCAAACGGTTTGTGCACCGTGCAAAGCTTTGAATATCTGGGTTCATATCTGTTACAAGGCATTAACCTTTAACCCCACAGCAGCTTAATAAGTGATACTTGATTAGATGATTGAGAGAGCTGGGGAGGAGGGTATATCATAGAGAATAAAGCCAATTTTTTAAAAACTGGGTACCCTGTAACCCCTTCATTTTTCATGTTGCCCTAGGTGCACATGTCTGTGAAGGACCCTCCTTGGCAACCCAAAGTGTAGGGGGTTGGGTCGCTCAGTGAGGGTCCCATCAGATTTGTGGACCATTGTTTGAAAAAAATAGTAACTAAAACACTCAGCTATGTGAAATATACCGTGGACCTTATTAACATGTTAGAGGGATAGATTTGGTATGAACACCTGTGTTAGATCACTATTGACATTAGTTCATTGTACACATGTATATTCATAAACATGGCATTAGAGCTTGCAGAGACTTTATATCAGCTCATGTTGAGCTAAAGGAGCTACCCCCTTCAAAAGTACATTCTGGATTTGTATATAACTTGCACTTATTTGTGATTACCAGGTAATAACAGACCTTGCCTGCATACCATCTAGGAATCAGCTATAAACTGATTAGGAATTAAATCTTTAAATACACAAATGTTTCATGATTGTCATTCGCACTTTGTATCAGATGATTGCACAGTTGAGCACTTTATATCAGTATCTGCATTGCTGTTCTGTCTAGTTATGAATCATGCACTTTTCTATATGCAAATTGCAGAATAAATATTAATGAGTACCATGGTATTGAAATGTACATTTCATACCAAACACTGCCCCCAATGAAGCCTCTTTGTGGAGGCACTGCATAGGGGTGTTTGGTGAGCAGTATGTTCTCAAAGCAATAAATCAATTAATTTAGAACCAAGCAGTAATGTGTATGCCCTTTTCCTTGTAGTTAGTGCCTCGTCAGCTACAGCACTGGAATCTGAGGTCCTTAAATTCATACAGTTTCTCTGTCCCCAGCAAACCTCTAATAATATGCACATTGCAATGGAACACCAAAACAAGGCAGCCAGAATTTCATTCAAACTACCAGATTTAGCCCTCAGCGTCCTGAATCCCTTAACTGCAACATAGTTAATAAACAGGAACTTCTTATGCCCTTGCTTCTGGCAGTGCAAGCAATCATCCAAGCTCCACTTTCACCGCAGCACCTTACAGCCCCAGAGGATATCTACTTATATGGCAATGAGTTCCTAGCACTACATATCTGACCCTCACCACTTATTTGGAAATGATCTGTTACCTGTGTCTAGGAAACTCTTTCTTTACCGACCCGACTTACATCTCTGGTATTCCATCCATTTTCATTTCTGGAGGGCATGACTGCCTGGCCTACATGAAACCCACTTCCCAGTCATAATCAGGAACCACGCTTATCAGGAATCCTCAGACCCCACTGGCTATTGAGGGAGTACAGGATTCCCTGCCCTTCCTCTGACCCACTACACTTTTCCACTAGGGTTTGCTTTCCTCTTCTGGTCCTTAAGCTGAGGATCATCTGAGTGTCTGGTCCTACCTTGGTGGGGACAGGCAGTAGATTTACTGCTGACCCCCCGAATAAGCTGTGGGGGGGGGGTCGGGACCTTATGTCACCCTCAGTGTGAGAGTGGCCAGACACTTCAGTACCAGATGGGATGGTGAATTTGTAGACAATGTGATATGTACTGTAACTTGAACTATAATGACAAACCTTCTCTTAGGTATTCATGGCCTGCCCCTGTGAAGCTCACAAAAAGAAAGAATAAGTTAATAACAAGGTTTATAGTTAACTAAATGTTGAATTTAATTCTCAGAATATAAAATGGCATCATCCCAAATAGAAGATAAATAATAAAACTTTTATGTGTAAAACCTGGAAAGAAAGGGTTCTTATTTGCTGGATGGATTTATTGGATGCTAATCGCTATAGAGTTTTGCCCTGGCAGTCCTGTAAAAGACAGTTCTACAAATAGGCACAGCTTAAGAACATATACCAAAGAAACTGCGTAAACTGGATTAAATCCCCAGATAATGTACATGGTTTCTATTTAGATCTTTACACAGAAATCCCAAAAGGCAAGGGTTTGTTTGCATGGTTACTTCAAAATTTAAATCTAGTAGGACAGACCCGGACCTTTATTTAACATATATATATATATATATTGCAACAAAATAAAAGTATTCATTTTAGGGTATTAAACGGGGTCTGTTACACTAATAATAAAATCTTCAAAATGGGTTTGGCTGGTGGCCGGCCCAATGGCATGGATGGCTGCAGTGCTGGACACCACGCCTCCTACCACACTGGTGACTCATGTTCAGGAATGGACTTAGGAAGCTGGGGATATGCCAGGGAAGGAGAGGATAGAGCATCTGCCTGACGCTCTTATCTCCTAGGAGGGGGGCCAGCTGCACTGCTGCTATACTGCCACCACATGGAGGCATGATGGCATGACAGCAGGAGTGACTCAAGGGACCCGGTCTGTGTCAGGCACATAATGTCTGTGACCCCTACATGCACATTCATGCACTGAGTCATTGCATTCTGCAGGTCTGGGGAGTGAGAACAGGTAAAAAGCTAGGACAGACACCGACTATGCCACTATCTGCCAGCCTCCAGCCCATACCACTACCTGGGATTCCTGCTCTGACTTCTGAATGTAGACGCGGACAGCAGGCCCACCTTCTCCTGGCCCTGTCATGGGTGGTTGTGAGTCAAAGGATGCAGAAGAGTCACACCTGGAGTTCAAGAAAGGCTCTCTATTAAAATGGGTTTGGCTACTAATTCTAACTGCTTGCCTTTTTTCTGTATACTGTAGAAGCCCAAGCCTTTCACTCTTGTTGGTCCTATGAACTAACATTGGTGGAAAGAAACTAGCTCTAGCACAAATAAGATTTTGAAAGGGTGAATCATTTTTAATTGTAATCAACATTTGTTGATAGATTGTCATTCCCTTTGTTTGAACGAGAAAACTAAAATTCTTCTTTCATTTGTGATAATCTCTACCAAAAGGCTTATTTTGAAATATTGGAAGCACCCATCCTCAGACAAGCCTTTCCCAAAATGAGTGGAAATTCAAATCTTTAGATACATAACTTTATGAAGGTTTCTTTGAAGGCATAACAGTATTACTAGGTTCTCAAAAGAGACTAACCAGTAGAATAGTCAACTATTTGATTCACAGGATTAAGGCCAATCAGCTTAATTTTCATCCTGTAGCAATATTTGCCTCATATATATTTATGTACCTAATTTGGACCGATTGTACTTAGGTCTATTAGCTGCCCCCAGTTTTGGTCACTCAACTGATTGTTCTGAAGGTTATTAATTATTTATGAAACCAGGTAATTTGTTACATATATTTATATAATCGTTTATGTACGTTGCACTGTATCACTTTCTCATGGGAAAATAAATGCAATTTGCATTTTAAAAAAAAGTTCTTAAACATCCTGGTGTGCATGTGCAATGCACAGATCCCGACAACGTCTATAGCTTTGCATTACAGCTGCACACTAGGCCACCCTGTGCTGAGTTGCTATCCCTTGGAGGGAGCAAAATAGGATAATTTGCCTTTTCCTGTTTTGGCCATACCTACCACTCTGCTAAGGAGAAGTCTTTCTTTAACTTTGCTAGGCAGCCTTAAAAATGTATTATAAAATAAAACCTTCAAATATTTTCCCTCCCCGCTCTATCCCTCAGCTCCGCTGCATGGATCCTGTCTCCCTGCCCTGCTGCAGGCTGCAGCTGCAGCAATCATACATGGCAGTGACTCCTCTCTACAGCAGCAGCAGCAACCAAGAATTGCCCTCATGGCTCCATGACCTAAAAAGATAAATGAAACTGTGAGGAGTCCAGCTCCCACAGGTGTGCCCAGAACTGTACCCAAAAGTAGTAGGAAGAATGACTCACTCAGCATATATTGTTTTTCAAATCTATAATGTTTTTATTCAATTACAGCATATCAGACCTGCAAAAACTGGCAATGTTTTGCCAGAGTACTGGCTTTCTCAAGGGAGAAGGGTTTGATATAGATATAATGTAACACAAAAAGAGGTTGCCCTGAGATAAGGGCCATGCTACAAAGCAAAGTTTAACGCACCAAACAACAACAAAGCACTCTGCCTCCTCCAGCCACAAAATGTGTCTTCAAGCTGACTCTCAGTTCATGTAAAGCACAGAAACATAGAATTTGATGGCAGATAGGACAGCTTTGCCCATCCAGTCTGCCCTATTCTTCCCACCTACCTACACTATTACCGTAAACTGTGCCTGATCTACAGCTCTTTCTCCCTCTCCCTTCTCTTCCACTATGATTCCCTCATGCTTATCCCATGCAGATGTGCAAAAGTTTTTTTTATTTTAATATTAGCCAAGCAGACCAAGCAATATATATCCTGACATTTTGGACTAAATACAAGCGCCTTATCAAATTCCTTGATAACATTTTCCTATTCAGTGTGAAATGTCAGGGTATAATGGGACTGCCAGGAGGCGGCACCTGTGGTAGTGGCCAGGGAGGATGTGGGGGTCCTCACTAGTAGAGACCCCAAGGAGAGTATCAGAGAACCCCAGAGGAGGAGGAAGCAACTTCTGGTGGAGACTCGATTGTCAGGGGGATAGACTTGGGAATAGGAAGGGGTGCAGAAAGGGAGGTCAGGTACCTGTGGGGCCATGACCCAGAGGGAAGGGGAAGGGATCCTGAGGATTGCTAGGGAAGTGAAAAGAAAGGGGGAGCTTGATGTCATTTTGCACCTGAGGACCAATGACCTGGCTAAGGACAGGGCTAGGATAGTGCAGGAGGGGTTTAAGGAGCTGGGGAGTGGTCTTAGACAGGTAGTGTGCACAGTATTTCTCTAAGGTCCTGCCTGTCTACAACGGGGAGAAGAGAGGGTTCTCTACATCAGGAGCTTCAGCTCAACCTAAAACACAGTCATTTTTTTTCTGCTGTCGAAAAAAATATTATTGCTGCCTAAAATAATAATGTAATTATCATTCAACTCCGTTTTAACTGACAGATCTGTAAATGCAAAGTGCTATTGTCTCTAAAACTGTAGTACACTTTGAATGAGAAAAAAAGTATTGTAAGATGATAAACATGCCAGCACAGTTGCTAGCACCAAACAGTTTGGAACAAAATCTTTACTTCTTTCTGAGCTCTTAGGTCCATAGTTCAAAATTTGGAGAGTTTAGTGACTGCTCAATTTGCCATTAACATCCTTATATGCTGCTATAACCATTTTGTCATACATTTTATGTTGTTTGATTGGGTTAGGTGGGATGTATTTTTAGTTTGGGTGTATGTCATTTTTTTGTGTGTGGCGAGTGTGGAGTGTGTGAGTGCTGTGGTATCTGATAGTGAGGTTGGTTGGGGTTAGTGTAGTGGTGGGGGTGATTGATTGTTAGGGATGATTTTGTTGAGGAAGGATTGTTTGCTGCTGCTTTTTAGTGATGTGTTGGGAGGAAAATAAGGTGGTCAGGTGCTACTCCCCCTCCAGGTTCAGGGACCTCCGCCCTTTTGATTGTCCCTCCTTGTTGGCAGAGGCATATAAGAGATGTTGTGCCTTCGGGATAATCAGTAAAAGGAAGAAGGGGGAACTGGACCTGGTGGGGGAGTGGAGGGGGTTGCCAGATTGGGTAGTGAGGACAAGGAGACACCCTGGGGTGAAATGGGGTCAGGAAAGGGGTCTTCCCTTCCTGGTTCCGATACCCAAGGATTCTGCTGAGTGCAGGCAGGTAGCGCGGTCTTCCTCAATGGCTCATCCTACTCAGGCGGTGTTACATAATGCCAGGTCTATTAAAAACAAGACTGCTATTATAGCAGATCTTTGTTGGGACATCTGACCTGGCGTGCATCACCGAGACCTGGCTGGATGAAAATGCAGGTCCAGTTTTGCCCTTAGCAGTTCCGTCTGGGTACTCGGTGATACACTGCCTGATGACGGATCATAGGGGTTGGGGTGTAGTCATCTGTTTTAGATCAGAACTGGGCCTTGTGGATGTGCCAGTGGGATCCACCAGATCTTTTGAGTGTATCGTGAGTGCTGGCATAGGGTGCAGGAAATTGCTCATCTATCGTCCACCTGGTGATGGGAAATAATTCCTGCAGGAAATCATGGATTTCATTGTCAATGTGATATCAGGATCCCCCAGATGGTTAATTCTGGGGGATTTCAATGCCTGGGTTGACGATGAACTCTCGCATTTTGGTCATGACTTCCTCCAACTGATGACTGTGTTGGGCCTCACACATGTTGTTACCTCCGCGACCCATATTTGTGGTCACTCATTGGATCTGGTGTTCATCCTGGGGATGGAGATCACCAACTTGGTGGTGGAACTAGTCAGGTGGTCCGACCATCACACCCTAGGGTTCAGTTCTGTGGCTCCCTCTAATAGATCTGCCCCTTTGGAGATGGTCTGGTACCGCCCTTTATGGGGCGTGACCCCAGAGGGCCTAATGGTGGCGCTGGACCTATCGAGTTTGTTGAGTGAATGCATGGATCCAGGGATCTAGTACTCACCTATAATAAGGCAGTGACAGGAGCCCTGGATTCCATAGCTCCTGGTCTAGTTCGTCCCCTCATTCTTTGCCCAAGGTCCCCATTGTTTAATGGGACCTTGAGGGAGTTGAGGAGAGTGGGTCGAAGGCTAGAGAGGACTTCGAGGAAATCGGGCCTGGATGTTGACAGGCTTAGATTGATGGACCATTATACAGTCTATCAATCGACAATCACCCATAAGAAGGCAGAATTCCTGTCCAGGGAGATTGCCACTGCGCACAATTGGCTGGCTCAACTCTTCTGGACTGTTGATAGATTATGCAATCCAATCTGCCTTCAGCATGGGGAGCCTTTTCACAATAGAAGTGTGATGAGTTTTCTCAGTTTTTTGTAGATAAGGTTGCCACCATCAGGGCCAGCATCGGCCCAACCCCCTCTAAAGGGTGCTGGGGGGGGTCGGCATAAGGTCACAAACACCCGGTTTGCTTGGATTGACTTTGACAGGCCAGAATTCATGGACATTGTGAGGATTATCCAGACTTTGAGGCCAGCCAGCTGTAGTATGGACCCGGATCCAACGCGATTCCTTGTGGGCTGCATTGATGAAATCGGTCTGGTCCTGGCCTAGATAGTCTGGAGTTCATTGGAGAGGGGAATCTTTCCTGATCCCCTAAAGGAGGCGGTCATGCAACCACTCCTGAAAAAGCCTTCCCCTGACCCAGATTGTCCAACCAACTACAGGTCTGTTTCTAACCTGCCTTTTGTGAGCAAGGTTATTGAGAAGGTGGTTGTGCTACAACTGGATGATCACCTTTCCATTCATGATGTCTATGATTCTCTCCAGTCTGGATTTAGGAAGAGGCATAACATCAAGACAGCCCTTGTTCGGGTAATAAATGATCTCCTAATAGCGAGAGATATGAGGACTCGTTCCATTTTGGCCTTCCTTGCTCTCTCTGCAGCATTTGAGACTGTAGACCATGGTGTGCTATTGGGGCACCTGTATTTCATCTTTGGACTGTCTGGAACAGTCCTCAGGTTGTTTCAATCATTCCTCGAGGGTAGGATGCAAAGAGTGATCACTGGGATTTACTCCACTGACGCTCTGCCCCTATTCTGTGGGGTTCTGCAGGGCTCCATTTTGTTGCCCATGTTGTTTACAGTGTACATGCTGCCATTGGGAGATATCATTAGGTGGTATGGTCTGAGTTTTCACTGCTATGCAGATAATACTCAGCTGTACATGTGCTTTGTTCTCAAGCAGGATGATGCCTTTTTGGTGTTTAATAACTACCTCTCCGAGATCCAGGACTGGATGAGTGCTAGCTGGCTGAGATTGAACCCAGCTAAAACCAAGGTGTTGGTGGTGGACCCAGCTCATCAGGAGGCAAGTCAGGTGGCTGGGAAGCTTTCTGGGCTTTGGTTTGGGGGTGCTCAGCTGACCACCTCATATAGGGTGCATAACCTGGGCATTATTTTTGATGATGGTCTGACCCTGAAATCACAGGTGTCGGCCATTGTGAGACCTCATTTTACCATCTGAGGAATATCACCCAGGTTAAACACCTGGTTCCTCCTGATGATCTTCCAACTTTGGTCCACGTCTTTGTGACCTCTTGTCTTGACTACTGCCATGCCCTGTACCTAGGGCTACAGGGTTTGATATCCGCCACTTGCAGCTAGTGCAGAATGTGGTGGCCAGGCTTGTGACTGGTACTTCTAGGACCAGCCACATTATGCCTGTGCTCTGTGGACTACACTGGCTGCCAGTACAGTAGCAGATCACCTTCAAGGTCAGCTTGCTGACCTATAATGCCCTACACAAACAGGGTTCTCGCTATCTGCAACATCTCCTTTGCCCCTACTGCCCCTCCTGGCTACCTTGGCACACACACCATTGTTCCCTTTATAGAGCTCTGGACTGGATAGAACTAACAGAGCAATGAAAATTACATACATTACATTTGATGTATCTTTCTCAACTTAAAAAAATGCCTAACTATATGTTTGATCTAATAAGGGAATGGAGTGTTAGGGAGGGTTTATGTACAGCAGGGGTAATACAGTATACTGTGCCAGTTGTGAAAACTATGAGGGGTAATTCTAGCTTTGTGCATATGGGCCCTAGGCTTTGGAATAGTCTGCCAGGTCACCTGAGGCACCATAAAAGTACAATATCTTGGAATGCCATACGTTCTTGGTTTGTTGATGCTGCTGAATCTCCTAAAACTTGCTGTGGCTGAGCTATGTATGTTTATCTATTGTCAAATGTAAGATTTTGCTGTATTTGCATTGTATGTTTTGTAAATTTTACTGTGGAATTGCTATTTTTGTATCCTGGGACCCCATTGAAAATAAGCTTCGGCTAAATTGGGTTATACTCTTCTGATGCTCAGAATAAAATTTTTACTACTACTACTACTGTACAGGGTACAGGCAATAATTAAAATAGTAGTATGAACAGATAATTAAAAGACATATATAAAATCCAGCATAAAATAATTACAGCAGCTAGGCTAGAAAAAGGTAAAAAAATTACAAAATCTCAAATGCCTCTCTAAACAGATGCACCTTCAGACCTTGCGTTTGAAAGCCTCCACCGATAGGGCATCCCTCAAGGGCCTTGGGAGCAAATTCTGCAGGGATGGTGCTGCCACATCAAAAGAATGATCTCCTGAGGTTTTAAGCTGGGTCCTGGGAACTCTAAGGAGGCCTTTCTCAGTGGAGCAGAGATGGCACAAGAGGCGGCAGTAGGTTACTCAGATAGCCAGGGCCCTGTCCGTATAGGGCCTTGTAGATGAGAAGACCCACCTGAAAGTGATTCTCTACCTTGCTGGCAGTCAATGCAAATCACACAGGACCAGGGTCACATGATGGGACCTTAGAAGGCCCATCAGCAATCTGGCCACTGCATTCTGCACCAACTGCAGATGATGCAGGACCCCTCCACTGACCCAAAGTAAATAGCATTCCAGTAGTCAAGTCTGGGCATCACAAAAGCAAGCACGAGAGAGGGCATATCATCTTTAAGGATTAAGACTTTGATCCAGGCAATGTTCTTAAGGTAGTAGAAACTAATCTGGACAAAAGATGACTCCTGAGCCTCAAATGTTAGTCCACCATCCAGGATCATGCTCAAAGTTTCACCTTTACCGAGTCTGTAAGAGGGCTGGGACTTAGCATCAAGCCAGTTCCTGCCCCAGCAGCAACTGCATACTGCCGGTGACCAGACTCAATCACCAACACCTCCATTTTATCTGGATTGAGCCTCAGCCAGTTAGAGGATGTTCAATTCTGGCTCCCAGACAGTCATTTATTTAGCACCACCACTGCATCACACATCCTGGGTGCAAATGACATATACAGTCAAGTGTCATCTGCATAACAGTGAAACTCACACATGCCTGATGATCTCACCCAAAGGCAACATGTACACTGTGAACAACATGGGTGAGAGGATTGAGCCTTAGGGAACTCCACAGTGCAAGGGCTTCAGGTGAGAGGAGAAACATCCCCTCACCACCCTCTATGTCCTGCCTCTGAGAAAGCACTCAAACCAGCTGATGATAGTGCCAGTGAGTCCACAGAGCTCCCTTACATGATCCAGCAATACTGTATGGTCTACAGTATCAAATGCTGAGGATAGACTGAGGAGAACAAGAATTGACCACTCTTCTCTATCTGTAGCCCTGAGAAGATCATTATTCACCTAAATCCTGATTGGAGAGGCTCATAGATGTCAAATGGCATGAGGTGTTATCAGATGGATTCACAAATGGTTAAAAAATTGACTACAAAGAGTAATCACTGATAGTCATACTTCTAATTGGCTTCTGGTAACAAGTGGATTCTTCCAAGGCACCATTTTATCCCCATTTAATTTTCAAATATTCATGGCTGACCTAACACTCATTATAAATAGCTGGTTCTCCAAATATGCAAATGACTGCAAAATAGGTAATCCCTACAGTTCAATTAAAGACCACACTACTCTAAAATTATCTGGATACCTTGTATGGTTGGTTCCTTAAATGGGGTTTATCGTTTAATATATAAAAATGCTGTATCATGCACTTAGGCCCTAATAATCTGCAATATCAATATACTCTTAATGGACAAACACTGCAGAAAACCACATGTAAAAAGGACCTAGGAGTTTACATTTCAAACAATCTCTTTTAACAAACAAATCTCTGAATAAATAGCTTGTTCCAATAAGGTGTGGTGGTCTATTAAATGTAACATCAGATCCAGAGATGAAACTGTCCTTTTGCCTTTATATAGCGCTTATGTACAGCCACAGCTTGATTACTCTTCTCAACTCTGGTGTCCTTACACACATAAGTATATTGATAAAATAGAAATAAATGAAACATAAAATTACTAAACAAATTAGAGGTGCAAAAGACCTTTCATATGAGGATAGGCTTAAGAGGTTCAATCTAATGTCCTTAGAATCAAGGAGACTGAGAGGTGACCTTCTACTGGCTAAAGATCTCATAAATGATGAATATCTGATGCCTGACATAGGCCTTGATTTCAAACAAACAAACAAACAAATGAACAAACATAAATACAAGAGGTCATCCATTACAATTAGCACATCCTAAATTTAAAACCAAAAAATGAAGCTACTTTTTCTCACAGAGAATTGTTAATCCATGGAACAAACTTCCAATTGCAATTGTCATTTGCAAATCCAAACATACGTATAAAAACAAACTTGATACTCATATGTTACAAAACAAACTGGAATATTATGGGTGAAGGACAAAGGCTCTTATGGACAATTGCCTTCTTGCCTCTCTCCAAAAACCTAGTGAAACCTAGTAAAGGTATGCCTTGAGCTACAGAGCCGCTATTTTCTTGATAACCTTACCCAAAAAAAGGAAAGTTAGATACCAGTCTATAATTCACCAAGACATCACGGTTGAGGGATGGTTTCTTCAGGAGGGGCTCCACCAGTGCCTCTTTCATGGTGTTAGGGAATAGCCCCTCTGAATGCGAGCACTGGCCTATCTTGGCGAACACCGGACCTAGGGTCGGGCCAGGGTCCAGCTCACAATATGTAGGCTGCAGCTTCAAAATCACCCCACATACCTCTTTCACCCCCACTGGTCTAAACTTATTCCAGGCAAGGGGAGTGCTTCTAGAAGCAACCATCACACAACTACTGGAATAAGACTGCCCTGTTGGAGAGATGCCAGACCTGATGAAGGACACTCTGTCAGAGAAGAAAAGAGTGAACTCCTCGCACTTAGCAACTGAAACTACCCTTCCTGGCTGCAGGCAGGCTGGGAGAAATAGCTTGCAGGGGGTAAAGGCAACCAAGAGAGACACACACATCCAGCAGACACAGGTACACATATAACAGGTCCACCTGCTGGACAAACACAAACAAGAACTCTTTTTTTCTTTTTTAAAATGTGCTTCCATTCTAAAAAAAATAGATGAAAAAGTATTTTAAAGCACAACTTAATGCTATTTTTTTTTATTCTGTATGTAAACAAACCATTGTATAATAGCAATATGACACTCCAGGATGTATGTCATGTTTGGTTAACATCACTTCTCGGGTGTTGGATGCACTCAGCCTACTGTCTCATGCCCAACCACCCAAGGTGTAATATTATCGAAGCATGACATGCACCCTTTTGTGCATTATTCCTTAATTAATGCATAACCAAAGTTTTGGCAACCATTAACCAGTCTAAGAGGAATTATAAGGTAAGAGGCAAATCTGAGTGCCTCATGCTATAGTGTTAAATTAACAATGACAACGTAAGCTAATCTTATGCGACAGGATCCCTCTCCACTAAGAGGGGTTGTGGGGTAGCTACTTATTTTAAAACTCACCTAAACATTACTGCCATCCCTGCCCCTCCCCTCTCTTACTGTGAGCTACTTCACTCACTCCTTATTCTTGGAAGCTACAAAAAGCCTCATATTCTATGTGCATGTAACCCCCTCAGTAGGAGGCTCTGCTGGTCTAACTGAACTCCTCTCATATGCTGCCTCTGCAGCAGGTTGTACGTGGGATAATAAGAAAATTAGACATAGAGAACAGAGCCAAAAGATAGACCCATCTGAAGTACTTATTAGATTGCA
Source organism: Neoceratodus forsteri (assembly GCA_016271365.2). Lineage (NCBI taxonomy): Eukaryota > Metazoa > Chordata > Ceratodontiformes > Ceratodontidae > Neoceratodus > Neoceratodus forsteri. The sequence goes on from CM028131.1 coordinate 234,686,462, forward strand.
GAAGGTTAACCAAAATAAAGCACAGGGGCCAGATGGGATTCACCCAAGGGTGATTAAGGAAATGGCAACACTATTAGTGGAGCCAGTAACTTACCTTTTTCAGGAAAGTATTAACACTGGTGAGGTTCCTGAGGCATGGAGGCAAGCTGTGATTGTACCCATATACAAAAAAGGTTGTAGGTAGACCATCTCAAATTATAGACCTATTAGTCTAACCTCCATTCTTGGTAAGATTCTGGAGGGTATAATCAAGGACTGTATTATGGAACATATTGAGAGGACAGGCAGGATAGACAGGACTCAGCATGGATTCACCAAGGGAAGATCATGCCAAACTAACTTATTAGAATTCTACGATAAGGTTAGCAAGGCTATGGATATGGGTAACGTAGTGGATGTGATCTTTCTGGACTTTGCAAAAGCCTTTGATAAAGTGCCCCATGGGGAGCTTGTTAAAGCACTTTATGAGCTGGATATACCAATATGGATACAAATGTGGGTGAAGGCTTGGCTTACGGACAGAGTCAGAAAGTCTGCGTAAAGGTGAATACTCTGATTATGTCGGAGTGACTAGTGGTGTCCCCAGGGCTCGGTCTTGGGACCATGTTTGTTTAATATGTATATTTCATCCATGCAGGTGCATACAGATGTGTGGCTATCTAAATTTGCAGGCGACACTAGGGTTGGAGTCCAATAAATAACTGGGAAGAACATCTAGTCCTACAAACAGCTCTGGATAGGCTAGACACATGGGCCTCCCAGAAACAATCTATTTTCAACATCGGAAAGTGTAATGTTATGCACTTTGGATAGAAAAATAACAAATTCAGTATAATTTAGGAGGATCTGTACTAAAAGTAGTGGATGAAGAGAAAGACTTGGGGTTATGGTTAATAAAGATCTTGGCTTCAGCTTACACTGTAATACAGCTATTAAAAGGTGGGTAGTATAACACACTGTATATTGAGACACATAAAAGTAGAGATAGGCAGGTTGTGATGCCTCTGTATAATGCATTGGTACATCCCCACGTGGAGCACTGTGTCCAGTTTTGGGCCGCGTATAAGAGGAGGGATGTTGCACGGATGGAGGGGGTACAGAGGAGACTTACAAAGAGAATCAAGGGATTGGATGGATTGAGTTATGAGCAGAGACTGCAGGATTTGGAGCTGTATTCCCTGGAATATCATAGAATGAGAGGCAATATTTGTTTGATATATAGGGCATGGACCGATACTAATTTATGGGACTTACTGGGCTTGGTTAAAAGGGCTCAAATATATGACACTAGAGCACATTGTTACCAACTGGTTAAGGGATAGATATAAAACAAATAGAAGGAAATACTGGTTAAGAAATAGGGTAACAGAAATTTGGAATATGCTACCAGGAGAGGTTGTGGAAAGCAGTACAATGCAGGAATTTAAAACACAGCTAGATAAATTCTTGGAAAGGAAGAATATAAAAGGATATAACTAGGTGTTACTTGCGAGCTCACGGACGAATGTCTTTATGCTCAGTATTGTCTATGTAATCTATGTAATTATTATTCTGGGTGATTTTAACCTGGACTGGTCTGGCAAATCCCAGAAAACATATAATATCATCATCCAAGAACAAAACCTCCAACCACTCATAACAGATCCCATCAGTCTATCAAGGAATTCTGGTTCCAAAACATTAATTGATTGGATCCTAACAAATAGGACAGATAGGGTTACAGCTACAGGAATTCTCTGTGATGATACTGAAGACCGTTCTCCTACTTTCTGTATGTGGTGAGCCCATGCCAAACCTGCTCCCACTCCCAAAGTTACAACCTTCTGTGACTTCATCAAATTCAACTCCACTCTTTTTCGTAATGACATATCCGTGTTTGACTGGTCCTCTCTTTATACCACTGACTATGCTACCGTAGCACTGGGTTATTTCCTAGCATAATTTTGTGCTCTACAAGACAAGTATGCTCCCACCATATTGAAGGATCCGTGGGGCCCCGACTAGGTGGCTCAGCAAGGATCATCTGGCCAAACTAGAATCTCGTGATAAATGCTGGTCCAGATTTAAATCCGCAGGCGATCTTACAGATCTGCAGGAATATTGTACTAAGAGAAACCATTGTAAAAGAGCTATTCATCTTGCTAAGAGTGCTTATTGCAAAAGCCTGCTAGTAAATGCGGCAGGTGACCCTAAGAAGGTTTGGGCACATATTAAGAATTTTATGGGGACCAAGCAGCTTCACTCTACCAATGACATGGTGGTCAAAGGCCAGGATTATAGCAATCCTGTTACAATTGCAAACTCCTTTAATCAACATTTCACAGATTTATCAAGTCATACTAATTTATTTCGTACCCCTGATGCCTCTACCTCTGACCCTGTTTACCCTCCACTGCACCTCCCATCGCCTTCACTTCTGGGTGGTAACTTATAAAGGGGTCTATCATCTCCTCAGATCCATCTCTAATAGCTGTAGTCCTGGCGCAGATGGCCTTGAGCCTCAAGTTCTAAAGTTATTCACTCCTCTTATTGCTGCTCCTCTGGCCAGAATTTTCAACTTATCACTCTGCACAGGGATTGTGCCCCCTGTCTGGAAGACTGCTAAGATAGTCCCTGTCTTTAAGAAAGATGGCCCTAAATCTATCCTCAATTATTGACCTATTGCCATACTTTGTGTTCTAGGTAAATCATTAGAAAAATCTATCTCCCTTCAAACCACTGCATTTCTGCATGAACATAATCTCCTTTCTGAGTCTCAACATGGCTTTAGAAAGGTCCATAGCACAACTACTGCTCTTCTTAAGTATATGAACAATACCAAAATTGCCATTAACCCTGGTCTTCTAACTGGGGCAGTCTTTATTGACCTTACCAAGGCTTTTGACCTTGTAGACCACACCTTACTTAAGGCCAAAATGATTTCTCTTTGTTTCTCCCCTGAAGTAGTTGCTTGGCATAACAGCTACCTCTCTGATAGACAGCAATATGTTAAATACTGCTCTGCCTTATCTGAACTCACCACCGTAAACATCGGAGTACCTCAAGGCTCAGTCTTTGGCCCTCTTCTCTATCTTGGCTTGCACCACAAAAGATATGAGGCCAGACTGAGGGACCTCATGTACTCATCAGAGGTGAGGAGGGAGCAGGGGGCCTTGATTGAAACTGTCAAGTACCTCACGGGCATAAACAAGGTGCAGGATGGGGGCATTTTCCAATGTAGAAATAGTACTAGAACAAGGGGGCACAATATGAAATTGAAGGGGGTAGATTAAGAGATAATCTGAGGATGTTTTTCTACACAAAAAGGGTAGTCAATGCTTGGAATAGTCTGCCACAGAAAGTAGTGGAGACAAGCACAGTGGAGGGGTTTGAGCATGCTTAGGACAAGCACAAGGGAACCTTGAGAGGGGAAGGAGTAATAAAAAGCCATTGATCACATAAGGTCAGTGGCCACATGCAATGTATAGGGCCTACGGGCAGACCGGATGGGCCTTGTGGTCCTTATCTGCTGACAGTTTCTGTTTCTATCTTCATTAATGACATGTCTGTAAATGCCTTCTACTCTTCATCCCTTCCCTTCCCTGCGCTGACGACCTCCTCCTCCTCTACAACTGCACCAAGGATGTTTCAAACCACAGTTCTACTCTATCTTCTGATTTCAAGCCATACTTTTTGGGTCTGCCCTAGACTAAAAAAAATGCCATAGCCAGCTATCTGTTTCCTGTACTGATGGCTCTATTCTGAGAAGTCTGCAATCTTTTAAATATCTAGGCATCGCACTTGACCCTTCCCTGGACTTCGACCTTCACATCTTCCTCATATGTAAAGCTGTAAACTCCAAGACTGGACTGTCCTACATAACCAGATATGCCCTCACCCCCTCTGCACCAGTAGCTATAGCCCAAGGCATACTGTACTTCTACCAGATGTTACATATAGCTCTTTTAATTATGCTGGTGTATCCAAATCTAGTCTGCTAAAATGGAATATTTCATATAATAACATATGCTGCTTTGTACTGGCCTCTCATCATCGTACTCTCCATTGTCATCTATACAACTGTCTTCAATGGCTATCACCATGACTCGCCGTCATTACTCTCAGTGTCCTGACTGATACCATCTCTCGATCTGGTGTCCCCTCTTCTTTAGCCCACATGCTCATTCTTCAGAACCCACACTATGATCTTCACTGCAGTGATCAAATGCTCCTTCAGGTTACCAGATGTAAAACAGCTGTGGGTGCCCAAGCTTTCTCCCACTTTGCACCTGTCTATTGAAATTCTTTACCCACAAATATACGTCTCTCCTCTACTCACACTTGCTTTAAACACCTCCTGAGAAGTCACCTGCTGCTTACGGACAGCTATTCCTGCTTCCGGCCACCTCTACTGACCCCTATCCTGACATGATTAATCTGTTTCTGGCCCATGAATGATCTATGTAATACGAGATCCCACTTTTTGCACTTATTGTCTTCTACACTGTGTTGGTCTTTTCCTATTTCTTATTTTCATAGTCTTAACTTTACCCCTCTTTCCATCCCTCAAGCGCTGCCTGTACTCTTCTCTTCCTACTACTTGGCTCCTTAGCTAACTGCCCTGCACTTATCTCCACAGGTCTGACCAAGGACATGGCATTTTATTTTATTCTTTTATTCTTATTATATTGATTAATGTATTTACTATCTTTGTAATATCGTATCTTAGTTTCTATAACTTTAGTACCATACTGTTTAATTTACTTACAGTATTTCTGAGACATTTGAACATTTCTATGATTGCCTTGCAGATCATGATTGATTGATTATTCTTGTACTACTCATTGATTTTGAATTTCATGTTTCTTTTACTACCTTGTATTTGACTGTAACTGTATTTTGTTTGTACTCTCCCAGGTTATGCCTGAAACTAGGCATTTTTAATGTCTAGTGCAGTTATCCAGTTACCAAAAACAAATACATAAATAAACCCTGTAGTGTCTTAATGCAATTATTAAACAAAAATGCTCTTACAAGGATACAATGATGCATAGATACAATAAGAACATACGAAAATGCCAGCAGAAACAGGCCTCATGGCCTCTCAAGCCTGCTCGATTGTGCAGCTAGCCCCTCAGCTTGCAGCTGCCCCATCCTCCCCAACCCTCTTCATCCTTACCCACCCCTTCACTCTGTCCCAGCTCTACTTAAAATCACCCACCATTCTACAGGATACCACCTCCTCAGGCGGAGCATTCCGTTTGTCTACCACCTGTTCTGTGAAAAAATGTCTCCTGATTTCCCTCCTGAATCTCCCCACTCCAATCTTAGCTGGTGCCCTCTCATATGCCTCCCTCTTCTAATCTGGAAAATCCCTTCTATATCAATCTTATTTATCCCCTTTAATTATTTAAAGGTTTTGATCATTTTCTCTCTATCTCTACTCTCCTCCAGGGAGTACATGTTCAGCTGGCCCAGCCTAGCCTCATAGGGCTTTCCCTCCAATCCCTGGATCATCTTTGTTGCCCTACACTACACCACCACCAACAATTTGACATCCTTCTTCAGGAACGAGCACCAGTAATGCATGCAGTAGTCCAGGTGTGAGCTGACCAGTGACATGTACAGGGGAAGAATCACCTCCCTATTTCTGGAGGAGATTCCTCTCTCTCTATATACCCCAGCATCTTGATGGCTTTTGCTGCCGCCTTCCTGCACTGAGCTGAGCTGAGTTGTTCATGCTCCCCGTTATAAGCACTCCTAGATCCCTTTCCTCCTCCATGCTTTCCAGCTGTACCCCTCCCGCTGATAGCTCCTCCCCTGGTTCCTAGCCCCAAAGTGCAGTATCTTGCACTTCTTGGCATTGAACCCCAACTGCCATGTTTCTGACCATTCCTGTAGTTTGATCAGGTCTTCCTGCAGCCCCTTCCAACCCTCAATGTCATCTACCACAGTGCCCATCTTCATATTGTCTGCAAACAGACTGATTTTACTCTGGATCCCGAGTGAGATATCATCTATGAATATCCCAAACAGCACCAGTCCTATTACCGATCCCTGTGGTACCCCACTCATCACCGCCCTTGGGGATGAGAGTTCTCCCCACTACCATGCTTTGCTGCCTTCCATTGAGCCAGTTATTGATCCATTTGATCATCCTTGCTCCCACCTCAGTATATACTCTAGCTCCCCTTCCCCGGCCTCCCATGCGGCACAGAATCAAAGGCCTTGCTGAAGTCTAAATACAGGACATCCACTGCATGGCCCTTGTCCAGCTCTATGTACCTACTGTACAAAATCATGAGGAATGGCAATGATACAGTACATAGATACACAGTTATAATGATGCCTAGATTCATACATACAATGATACATAGATACAATGATAAGTCAGTCTCAGTGGCTTAGTAGGTAGCACACTCACCTCTGAGGCCGGAAGATCAGAGGGCTGTGGGTTCAGTTCCTACATCTGGCACTTGGATTAATATCCCAGTACTGACACTGTAGTACAGCATGAAAGGGGTGCTGCACTTCTGAGGTGCCGTCTTTTGGATGAGACATTAAACCGAGGTCCCATCTGCCTGGATTGATGGTAGTTCAGGTGGATGTTAAAGATCCCATGGCACTTATCAAAAAGAGTAGGGAAATTTCTCCGATATCCTGGCCAAATTTCCCTCATTCACTAAAAATATCACCAACAGCTTAATCTGGTTCAAGATCAGTTGGCATCCATGGCAATAACAAAAATGGAAAGTGACCTGGGGGTAGTCATATCAGATGACCTAAAGGTGGGCAAGCAATGTGAGAGGGCAGCAAGGAGGGCTGGGGGAATACTGGGATGCATAGGGAGAGGCATCACCAGTAGAAAACAGGAAGTTATTATCCCTCTGTACAGACAGCTGGTGAGACCCCATCTGGAGTACTGCATGCAGTTCTGGAGACCCAATCTCCGCAAAGACATAGACAGGATGGAAGCTGTCCAGAGGAGGGCAACTAAAATGGTGCAGGGTCTGCACCAGAAGACATATGAAGAGAGAGACTTAAGGAGCTTAATATGTATACCCTGAGAAAAGGAGGGAGAGGGGACATGATAGAAACTTTCAAGTACCTCAAGGAATCAACAAAGTCCAAGAGGGTAGCATCTTTCAAAAAGAGGTGTGCAAGAACAAGGGCACAATTTGAAGATGGGGGCAGCTCAGAGGTAATGTAAGGAAGTATTTTTCACAGAGAGGGTTGTGGATGCATGGAGCAGCCTTCCAGAGGAGGTTGTGGAGTCAAAAACAGTGGTGGAATTCAAGCATGCATGGGACAGTCATAAAGGCAATTCTAGGGGTGGGGGTAGGAAGAAGTAGGCTGCTGGTTAACTAGGATCTGCAGCTTATCCATTAGGTAGGGAAATGGGCAGACTGGGTGGACCAGCGGTCCTTATCTGCCGTCAAATTCTATGTTTCTATGTTTCTATGTTTCATCTGTATCCCCCTCCCCTGGGTTGTGCCTGAAAATTGGCAAGATTTGTCTAGTGCACTTACCCGGTCAACAAAAACTAAATAAATAAATAAAAATAAAATAAATAAATAGACAAATAGATACAATGATATTTAGAAACATAGAGTAGATACAATGATACATACAGCAGGCACAGAGATAATGATACATACAGTGATATATAGACACATAGAAACAGAGTAGCTACAATGATACATACAGCAGGTACATAGATACAATGATACATACATACAATGACACAAAGCAACTACAATATATAAACACACACACATATATCTATCTATATATATATATATATATATACACACACACACACACACACACACACACACACACACATACAATGATACATACAGTGGGTACATACTGTAGATACAATAATACAAAAATACAATGATACATAGATACAATGATATACACACACATAGATACGGTGATACACAGAAACATATGGGCCCAGATATTAGAAGCTGCACCAGCCTGTGGCGCAAAGCTTGGCGCAGCTCAACAGGCTGCGCGGGTGTGGACTAAGCGATATTCAAAGGAGCTGCGCTATGGCTCAGCAGCTTTGAATATCACACCCTGGCCACCCCCAGTGTGCATGGCACAGTGGCACTGCACCAGCGCAAGTGGCCACAGTGGAGCATGGAGATGCGCTAGTGCAAGTTCCATTGTGCCATGCACAGCAACCGCGATATTCAAAAGTTGACATGCAAATGGGGCCATAATGTATGCAAAGCGCACATGGGGCCATTTGCATGTCATTATGGCCCCATTTGCATGCAGGTGCGCCGATCCCCGACAACTTGCCTCTGGCGCCCTGCCAGGCAGAAGCTGTCGGGGACCGATCACAGGCATTTGTTTAAAAGAAAATCCCCTTCCAATATCCCTGGTGGTCCAGTGGACCTCTATCTGCCTGATTACGGGCATTTGTTGAAAGAAAGCTCCCCGTCCTATATCCCTGGTGGTCCAGTGGACCCACTCTCTGCGATGCGGGCATCTGTAAAAAAGTCCTATATCCTGGTGGTCAGTGGACGCACTCTGCCCGATCGTGGGCATCTGTAACAAAAAAGTCCTATATCCTGGTGGTCTAGGGTACCCCTCCCCACCCGCCCACTGAGCCCCACCACCCCCTGGCCAGCCGGCGGAGGCAGCACCACCCGCCTGCCTCCCTCGCCTGCCAACTGACACCTCGGTAGGACTGCACATAGATACAGTGATACATAGAAACACAAAAGTAGATGCTTCTTCACTGAGACAGTAGTGAAATCCTGGAGCAGGCTGCCAGAGGAGGTGGTGGGGGCTGATACTGTGGCAGACTTCAGAAAAGCATTGGACATGCACATGGGGTTACTGGGAGGAGCCCTAAGTGGAAGGAGGGTGGACTAAGAGATAAAGGGAAGGCAGACTTGATGGGCTGATGGGTCCTTTTCTACCACCAATTTCTATGATCCTGTGAGTCTGTGATAGATACAATGATACACACATAGGTAGTAGGTACAAAGATACAATGATACGTAGATACAACTTATTTATTTATTTAGTTTTTGTTGACCAGGTAAGTGTGCTAGGTGATAAAATGCCTATTTTCAGGCACTACCCAGGAGATTACAAAGTCATGAGGAAAAAACAAAACAACAGGTTTGCAAACAAACAAATAGTGAAATAATTAGATAAATTGAATATAAGAAATTATGTCAAGCAGGGATCCATAAATCACTGAGCAGGAGAAAACAGTATGAATAGTACATCATGTCTGACAGAGGCAAAAACACCAATAACCAGGGGCAAGGCATAAGAGCAACATGAACAGACAAACAATAAAAAATAAATAACCATTATTAGATTCAGGGGCAGGAACAAATGTCAGAGTAACAATTGAATTGAGTCAGGCTGGAATCAGCAAGTCTCAGAACATATGAGAGAGAGAGAGAGAGAGGGAGGAGGAGGGAGGGGGAGAGAGAGAGAGAGAGATGGAATAATAACAGCAGTTAAGTACATCCAAAACAGTAGTAACTTGATGAGCATTGAACAGATGGATATCATTAGAGTAGTAAAATAGCCGCTAGCAGTCAGGAGAAAGATCATACCGTATGTCCGAGGAACTCAAATAACTAAGTAGTTCACTTTTGAATGTGATGTAGGACTGGCAGACCCAAAGGTAAGAGGGTAGGGAGTTCCATGCACTGGGGGCAGAATGGGTGAATGCTTGCTCACCCATGTTGGAGCAGCACTTGAGTCAGGCCAGGAGGGCCTGGTCCTTGGAGTGCAGGGAGTAGGTTATATCAGCAGCAGTGAACATGGGAGCCAGAGAGGCATATTTAGAGGATTTGAGGATACAACATATGGTATAGAGGCACCGTGGGTGGTTAGCACGAGTCAGAATTTGTCTTAGCCAACATGCAGAAATTAACCAGGTTCAGAGTCAAAAGATTTCCCTTTCCCACCCTCGCTGGTTGCCAACATGCTGCAAAAGGAACAGACCCACTATGTGGGTGGTCTGATAGGAGAGGCTTACCTTTCCCGTTCCTCTGTTCCTCATCAGCAGCAAGCCAGCTTGACTTTAAATCCGTTAGGGTATACTGTAATTGCCAACCTGGAATCTGAGCATCAGAATGTCGCAGCATCATGGATTTGGCAAGTCATCAAGTGTGCAAACCATGGCAAAGGATATCATGGCAGGGGGGGTGGTTGAGACATTGTGCAGCGGCATTATGTCTTCAGGAGATCCTCAGAAAAATGTATTTATTTATTAAAATTTTGGTAACCGGGTATGCCCACTGAGACCAGTAAACAGTCCCTTTTTCGGGGTGACCCGGGGATTAATTACACATAGTACAACAGGATATAACTTTTACATTAGATTCATCAACATACAGTTATTTACAGTTCATGAAAGGAGGCAAACATTTTATGAACAAACTACATAAAAGGGACTATTGTTAGTTCTCATCGTACACATTAGGTAAGGTCAACTATCATATTCAGAAATCATGCAAACAACAGGATACAGCAAGGAAGAACATAATGACATGGTGGTTGAGGCAATGCTATGTAGGTTGTGTGGCTATTGGGTGATCATTGCAGGTACTGCCTGGTATTGTTAATTTAACACACAATTCAAATCAGCAAGTAGGAAATACTAGCACTGAATAGCATAGCTACTGAGTTCACCATTTAAGAAGCCAACTACAAGCTATGGCTACAAAACAGGAGTGGCTTCCGTAACTAATCTTTTTTTCAGCTATAGCTAGCATTTGGGGGCAGCTTCTAAAGCTGAAATATGGTACATGGATGCAATAATACATAGATATATGGATACAATGATACATTGATAGAAAAATCATTATACAATATACATAGGCCCAGATATTCAAAAGGGTTGCTCCTTGCGCAACAGGGTTGCGCATGCGCAAGTCCTACATTGCGCCATTCTGCGATATTCAGCAGGAGGCAGTTGCTCCACTGGCAACAGGTTGCGCAAAAGAGCAATGCAAATGAATGCATGCTCAACAGGAGGGGGAGGAACCATGCATAACCTGCGCAACCCGATATTCAGTCGGGTTGTGCAGAGTTGTGCATATGCAACCCCCAACCTGCGCCTGCACAACCTTGAGCCAAAAAAAAAAGGATCAAGTTGAGGGCCACCCACAGGTGAGCTGCTGTATTGCAGGGCGCAACACAGCAGCTGCCACCCCTGGCTGGCCCCCAACTCGGTCCCTGTGCCCCCACCAGCCCGATCGCGGGCATAGAGTAACACATACTTCTCAACTGTCCCTGATTTTCAGGGATGTCCCTGATTTTGCGACAGAATTTTCCTATGTCTCTCGTAAAATTTGTGTTTCTGTGACAGAACAGTGGGGACTGTAAGCATAAAATAATATCAAACATTAAAAATACAGACTAGTTCTTCTTCAGAAATGCATCTTATACAAATCCCCTTATTCTATCAGATTTCTGAGTGAATATTACCAATTGTTAAGATGTGTCCCTGATTTGGCATCTTTGTCCCTGATTTTTTTAAGCCTTGTCCCTGATTCATGACACAAGAGGTTGAGAGGTATGGAGTAACATGAACCCCCTACACATCTCCCACAGCCCGATCGCGGGCATCACAGTTACAGAAACCCCCACACATATCCCGAAGCCCGATCGCGGGCATCACAGTTCATGAAACCCCCCACATATCCCACAGCCTGATCGCGGGCAGTACAGTTACATGAACCCCACACACACAATCTCCCACAGCCCGATCGCGGGCAGAACATATGAACCCCCTCCAGTGCCCGATCGCGGGCGAAGTAACCTCCCCCAACCCGAATATCTCCCTGGTGGTCCAGTGGACCGTAAAGCCCGATCGCGGGCAGAATGTCACATCACACCCCCAAACATCTCCCTGGTGTCTAGTGTCCCCCACCCACCACGAAGCCCCTCCACCCGCTCCCCCACAGCCGTGAGCGACAGCATCCACCCGCCTGCGCCCGCTGACTGACTGTCCGGTAGGGCTGCCGCCCATTGGTGCAGAGCTACAGCCAATGGGCGTGCAGCCCCGTACTATGACAGTCCAGATTTGTGAATGATTCATTTCACAAATCTGGACTATCATCGTCTGATGAGCTACCGCCATTGGCTGTAACTCTGCGCAATGATGCAGCCTACGGACAATCAATCGGGCGGCGAGGCGGCAGAGGTGGGATGCTGTCACCCGCCCGGCTGCGGGGAGGCGGGGTGGAGGGCTTCGTGGGTGGGTGGGGACACTAGCACCAGGGAGATGTTTGGGGGGTTGTGATGTGACATTCTGCCCGCGATCAGGCTTTACGGTCCCCTGGACCACCAGGGAGATATTCGGGTTGGGGGAGGGTTATTCTGCCCGTGATCGGGCACTGGGGTTCATACACGTTCTGCCCACGATCGGGCTGTGGGAGATGTGTGTGTGTGTCGGTGGGTACTGTACTGCCCGTGATCGGGCTGTGGGATATGTGGGGAGGTTCATGTAACTGTGATACCCGCGATCGGGCTGCATTGTGCGTCGGTCCCCGACGGCTGCTGCCTGGCAGGGTGGCCAGGAGCAAGTCCTCGGGGATCGGCGCACCTACATGCAAATGGGGCCATAAATAGATGCAAATGGCCCCCCTGCCTTGCATAAATTATGGCCCCATTTGCATGTCACCTTTTGAATATCGGAAATTTGAGCATGGCGCAATGGTACTTGCGCCACCGCAAGTTTAATGCTCAACTCTGGCAACTTGCGGTGGCGCAAGTTCCACTGCGCCATGCGCAAGTGCTGTGGCTTGGGGGTGATATTCAAAGGAGTTGCTCAACAGCGCAGCTCCTTTGAATATCACCCCGGCCACACCCCTGCGCAACTATTTTGAGCAGCGCAGGGGCTTGCGCCTCAGAATAGCGCAGTTTGAAAATCTGGGCCCTAGTATATAATATAATAGAACAGAATAGAACAGAATGGAATATTTATTTGCAAAAAAACTTTGTTAATGCGCTAGTTGGGGTTAAAGCGACAAAAGTAGGGAAATGTGGTGTTAGGATTCCCAGCCCTAACACCCCACCCCCACCCTGCAAGCAGCAAAAGAAAAAAAAACATTATGGTTTCAACTGTCCATCGTCTTCACAAATCAGGTGTGGGGTGCACCTTGGGGTTGTCAACCCTAATGTTCTACCCATTCCATCAGTAAATAAGCTGAGATGTGTACAGTATATGAGAATGGGGTGAGCGTTAGGACAATCCCAAGGCATACCCCACGCCTGATTTGAGAAGGTGCAGGAGAGGTGAAACTGTAATGATTTTTCCTGTTGCCACTTGTAGGGTGGGGCTGGGGTGTTAGCGCTGGAAACCCTAAAACCACATTTCCCTGCTTTGGTTGCTTTAACCATAACTAGTGCATTAATTATGCTTTTTCAATGAATTTCCTTACTTTTTGAGATAGTAAAATTGTACTCTCATTTGCCTGTGCACTTCCATTCCTCCATAGATGCATACATCTATGGTGCTGTGGAAGTGCAGGGCCTGTGCTTCCATTTCAAATCCATTTTGGGGAAGAATGAGGAAGATGAACCTTCCTGACATGGTAGGCGAGGCAGTGTTTGCTGAATGAGTCAGGAAGAGTGCCGGCCATGATGATCCGATGGGGATGGGAGGACAGCACCCAGTCAAGGAGGAAGTAATTATCTCTACTGGTGTTGAGCCTGGTAGGTTCATTTATTAGCTGGGTGAGGTTAAGGGATTCGATGGATTAGACTATGTGATTAGAAGCCTGGGAGAGCCAGTTCAAGTTAAAGTCAGCAACGAGGATGAGTTTCCCTGAGGCAGCCAGGGGAGACAAGAGGTGAAAGGATGTTAGGAAGAAAGGTTAGAGGGGACTTTGGGGAGATGTAGAGGACTCTAACAAAAAGTGATGTGGAGGAGGGGAGGGAAAGTTTTAATAGAAGTAACTCATAGGATGAGGGAATTACCTTCTTGTGAAGGATGGTGAAAGGGAGGGATTGATGTGAGCACTGTATATGGCAACACCACCACCACACTTGCCTGTCTCCTGGCAAAATAGATGGCAGGGCCACCTGAGAGTCAAGTGTCCTGGTTGACAGCCAAGTTTCTGAAGATGTCAGGGGAGTGCAATGAGGTCCAGATAGAATGGTATGTAGAGAAATAATACATACATAGCTACTGTACCGAAATACCATGATACATAGATACAATACTAAGTAGATATATATAAAATAAATAATGGGTAAGGGTGGTATGCAAGGATGTATACTCATCAGGTGGGCTAATTAGGGCTATAAGGCTACGAGCACTAATTAGCCCCCGAGGTGGGTATACTTCTGAGTGTGCCACCCTTACCCATAGTTTGTGGGAATATAATACTTTAGGATTTAATGGATGAGTTTGGCATGAAGTTTAACAATAGAATCTCACACCTAAGATCTCATAATAAACAACTTATAGTACACAGAGCAAAAGCGAAAAAAAGGGCAAATTTTTTTACTATAAGGGCAGCTAAACAGTGGAACTTATTATCAAGTTCACTAGTAAATTCTGAGTCATTTGAGTGTTTCAAATGTAAATGAGGACGAGTACATTCTCCAGTCCAGATTCTGGAAATAACCCACCTAGTGGTGGGAGACAATCTCGATGGGCCTCAGTCAACTTTTGTCTAAATAAACCAAGAAACCAAGAGACCAAGGATGGTTATTATACTGCAATCACATTTGCGATTATTTCCAGCCGGTGTGCTGATTTTGTTTTTTGGCCCAAGATGGTTTCTATAGTGCAGGGTCCTCCTACACAAGGAAGTGTGTCTGAGCCAGCCCATCCCTTAAATGCAGTCAGGAGCAGTGTGCAGTTGTGTTTGGGAGTGGTATGCAGTTGCTGTCGGGACAAGTGGTGTGCATTTGTAGTCGGTAATGGCTTTTTTTGTGATTTTGGAAGTGACATCATTGGTCGAGAGCAGAAGTTAAGGGAGCTTGGTGGAAACAACATGGAGGGCATAGCATCTTAGAAGAGAGACAGCAGCATCTTCGAGGGACATGTCTCTTTGGTGAGAAATGTGAGGAGTGTAAAGTGGTTCATTGATGTGTTGATTAGCTGTAATTAATGTGATCCCATAGGGTTGTATGTACTATTTAATTTGTGTAGATTTTAGCTTTAATTAGTGTAAGTATATAGCAGTAATTGTTTGATTATTGCGGGTTTATTCCTTCAATCGATACATTAGTCACAGGTACTGTACACAGGGAAATAAATGGTGGCCTTTTCTATGGGAAGAAGTTCCCATCCATGTATTATATGAATATACTGTACTTATACCTACTGTAGATACAGGGATACAATGATATGTGGATACAATGATATAGATATATGATTACAATGATATGTAGTTACATGGCTGCAGTGATACATACAGTAGATACCTAGATACAGTGATACATAGATACTGTATATAAAGACAATGATACAATAAATACAGTGGTACAACCATATTTGTAACATGGCTAAACTAGGAAAAGGAGAAATCACAATAATAATTGGACAGAAGTAGTCACATGATAGTCACACAACACATTATTTAACCAATAATGCCATGTTGAGATTGAAGTACCTCAGCAAGCCACTGTAATCAGAAAGCAGTGTGTGTAAAAGACAATAGTCTCCCAAATACATCTTGTCTTTTCCACCCACGCAACCAAATGCCCATAGCAGTCGCACTGTTCAGAAACAGGTAGCCGCCAGAGTGGGAGACTGTTGAAACAGAGAAAATAATCATAGATGACAAATGCAATCTGAAAACATAGTTACCCTCAGCATGTCGGAGGAGCTAGATTTAGCACCGTTGGTAGATGCGTAGTTCGGCGGAAGTGCTGAGGTTCAGCACCAGCAGTTGACATACCAGTGAGTGGCTGAACCTGACAACAATGTCAGATAATATGCAAATGTACCGCAGTTCACTGTCAAAGTATGAGAAGCAGTATAACCAAATCCTTCTCAGCTGGCTATGAAAATAATAGCCATGCAAAATGAGGAAATATTGCACATTTTAGTGTAACGGAGCGTTTGTCTTCCTGTATGTGACATGTAGTCTTGGCGCCATCTGTAGCTAAATAAGCATGTGTGACACTTTTAAAAAACGCAGTACAAATCTTTCCAAAAGAAACCAAAACATCTGTACCTAACATTTCCCATGTTGCAAGTGCATTAAGCCTCTCTGAAGGTGGCATCTAATGGGGAATTAATGCATGGTTGGGCCATTGTAGGCACTCGAATTTCGGCCTCGTGCCACAACCATGCCAACCATGTAATTATTCCCCGTTAGATGCCACCTTCATCGTGACTTAATGCTTACATAGAAATAAGTAGATATAATGATACAGCAGAGCCAGCCAGGATGCAATGCTATATCTTGCATGACAAAAGGATTACCATTGAATTACACTTTTCTCAGAAGCATACTGCAGCATTTTGCAGTAATACTGCAAGGTACTCTATTGCATTCAGGCTGGTGTTGCTGTACGTAGATACACAGATACAGTACAATGATATGTATTTGGTTAAGGACAGAAAAAAACTATAGGCAATATTTTCAGAAGGCATGATACAGGTGTGTAATCCAATTTATAATGCAGCTTGTGTTATGCTAAGTGCATCAGTATCAATGAAATGTTTTTTTAAAGGTTTGGACTGATTTGCAACATTCATGGACTTTATAGAAAAAAATATGCATGCATCATTTATTTGACTTATGCAACATTTTCTTCAGGGTGCAAGTTGCATTGATTCTGGAGCAAGTTAGATCACCTTTTAGGCAGTCTATTTTGTGACACAATCATGATGGAAGGGTTGTGGATGCATGGAACAGCCTTCCTGAGGAGGTTGTGAGTCAAAAACAGTGGTGGATTTCAAGAATGCATGGGACAGTCATAAGGCAATTCTAGGGGGTTGGGGTAGGAAGAAGTAGGCTGTTGGTTAACTAGGATCTGCAGCTTATCCATTAGGTAGGGAAATTAGCAGATTGGGTGGGCCAAGTGGTCCTTATCTGCCGTCAAACTCTATGGAAGGTTCAGATAGAATGGTATATAGATAAATAATACATAGATACTGTACCAAGATACCATGATACATATATACAATACTAAATAGATATATACCTATTATATATAAACCACCCTGGCCTCCTCCTGGGGCTCTGCACATGCTTTCTGAGACAATATTAAGCAGCTCAATGGAAATCCTGCTCCCCCCCATCCCAGATAGTGGTTAAAGGCAGAATCACCACTGACCCCCTACATATTGATGAATGTCTCAACACAACCTTCTCAGATCACAGCACTGTCCTACCTACCCACTTCTTTGACCCTATTACTCCTTCAATCCCTCCCGCCCTGGATCACCCCCCATTTCTCTTCCGCACCATATCCCCCCATAAAGCCAAACCACTCCTACTAAGCCCTCTCCAGCCACAATCCCAAATGCGACCCAATCGACTCCAGGATTCTCCGGCTAACTCTAGATGTCATGCTAACCCCTCTCACTGACCTGCTAAACTGGTCCCTTTGTCTTGGTCAGTTCCCGGGCGCCTGGAAATCAGCTGAAATCACCCCAATTCATAAGAATGGAGATCACACAGTACCAAATAACTACAGGTCAATCTCCATCCTCCCCCCTTCCCCACCCAAAGCCCTGGAAAAAATAATCTCCACCCAACTCACGGAATACCTCACCAAATACAACATACTCTGTCCATAGCAGCATGGCTTCCATCCTGGACACAGCACTACGTCAGCCCTACTGAAGTTCTCACAACACATACACTCTGCACTTGACTCGAGTGATGTTACTGGGGCAGTGTTCATAGACTTGTCTAAGGCCTTCGACACTGTGTGTCACCCCCTCCTGCTCGACTTCCTCCATAAATTGGGTTTCTCATCAGGCCCCCTAGCCTGGTTCTCTAGCTACCTCTGTGACAGATCTCAACGGGTCAAGATAAATGGTACCGTATCAACCATGCTACCTGTTCACTCCGGTGTCCGCCAGGGGTCCATCCTGGGCCCTACTCTGTTCAGTCTCTTCCTCAACACTCTTCCCAGCACCTGCTCAGGCAAACTGCTCCTATACACTGAAGATGTGGTCCTCGTCACCTCCCACCCTGACCCTACCACCATCCAGGACTCCCTTCAGATCAATTTCAGCCAAGCTGAAAAATGGTTCCACGACCACTGCCTGTTCTTGAACCTCAAAAAAACTAAATCCATACTCTTCGCCCACTGTCAGAGCTACACCAGTGATGCCCCCCTACACATCCTTCCCAGCACCAAACACCCCATCAAGCAAGCTACAGCATACAAATACCTGGGCATCACCTTCAACATAGCACTCACCTTCCACACCCACCTCAAAACCCTGTCCACAGCAGTAAACACCAGAATTGGTCTCCTATTCCACCACAGAGACTGTCTCCCTCAGGCTGCCCTTCAGCTGGCTATCACCTCCTCTATCCTGTCCTCGGTTGACTACAGGCTTCCTATCTATGCTGCAACTGACACCACCACCCTCTCCAAAGTCCAGATCTCAATAAACAAGGCCTGTAGGCTCCTGACTGGTGCCCACAGCAAAACCCACACTTGCCAACTCTACTCCTCCTCAAATCTACTCTCCTTCGATGAGCGCCTGCGCTACCACACCTGTATACTGCCCAAATAAACACTTCTTGGGCTCTCCCATCCTGGGGTTACCTCGTCCCTAAAACCAGCCTCCCAGACAGTTGCCACCCGAAGTGCAGCCAAGGCCACCTTCCAGGTTCCAAGAGCTAGGACCTCGCTCGCCCAAAAGTCCTTCCATTAAAGAGCACCCTCCTGGTTTAACTCTCTCCCCCCTCATGTCACCAGCAACCCCAAAATGAGCCCTTTTAAAATTGCCCTTATTAGAACACCTCATGGACACCCAGATCTGTAGGTGCCCTGACTGCCCTACAGACTGCACTCTTCTGGCTCCCTGTATCTGACAATATCCTCTCGGACTGCCCCCCCCCAAGGCCATGGTCCTCACCCTGCCCAGGTACCTGTTCCATAGACACACTGCCTTAAGAATGTTTTGGTCGAATCTGTATTTAATTGTAAACCTATTTTCTTCTATGTATTATCTGTAATTGCTGTGTATATTTACCCTGCTGTACCACACCTGAATCGTTCTCCATTGTCTTTTCACTGTCACTTGTTGTCTACCCTCCCTGCGACGAGGTGCCTTTGTAAATGAGTTTCTGACTCAAAGGTTGTAAATCTGATTTATAAATGAATAAATAAAAATATAGAATAAATAATGGGCCCCTGACAGCCTTCTAAAAGTCCTACCCTTTGAGTCCTTTGAGTATGCCATGATAGTCCTACATTGCCTTACTTGGCCCTTACAGAGCTCTCTCCTACAATCTGCCTCCGAAAATCTTAACTGCCCAGTGTCTATCCACCAACTGTATCAGAGTTGAAAAATCAATCATATTTGTTTGTCACAAGTTGCCTTTGTGAACCCATCCTGATTCCTGTCCAGAAGACTGTTTTCCTCTAGGAAGTCAACTATTTGTTACTTTCTATTTGACTTCAGCAGGTTGCCCACTATTAAGTTCAGGCAGACTAGGCTAACTAATTTACTGGGGTTTCCCTATTCCTACCCTTCTGCAGGGAAACAACAGTCACCACCCCCCAGTCCACCAGCATGTTTCCTGTTGCCAGTGACTCATTTAATAGGTCTGCTAAGGCCGGTGCCAATGCCTGTGTTATTTCAACCTGTACGAAGATAGTGATATGTCTGGCATTATACCTTCTCAAAACAGAAAGGAAATCCATTACAAAATTTACTTTACTGCATATCTTAGTGTTACAAAGCCATGCAAGTCAGGAAATGTGGTGTTAAAGTTTTTGACCCTAACACCCACCCATTCCCACCTGCCTTCATAACTAAAGGCCAGGCTACAGCTCCAGGGATGTGCACCACTGGTCAGTTGTTTCATACTACATGTTTGGAGCCATGTCCAAAGTGTCTGGAGCAGTGTACCATGGATGTAAGCAACAAGACTGGGGCTGTGCCCCACTGGTCTGCTGTTTCAAGCTATAGGTTTCTGGCCATGCTCCATGGGTCTGCTGCTTTGCATAGGGCCTGCAGAGTAAAGGACATAGTATGGCACAAGTCTGGAGTTGTGCCCATTGGGTCTGCTGCTTCACATAGGACCCATAGAGCCCTGCATGAAGCAATGTACAGGTCTGGTCTGCTGCATATCATAGGGTCTACAGGGCACTGTGCAAATCAAACTATACAGCTAGGGTTTTTTCACAGTTGAAATGCTGCTTCATACTGGACCCATAGGGTGCATCACAAAGCAAACTACAGGTCCAGGGTTGTGCCCCTTAGGTCTGCTGCTTCATTTACAGCCTGCAGGTTTGCTATCATGTGGCATGGGTCTGTGTCTTCCACTCTACAAAGCAAGGTACAAGTCTGGGGATGTGCCTTACAAGTCTGCTTCACTGTGTATGACCCTGCATCAAATAAGACCCCTTATGACTCCCATGGGACTTGGCACCATACTAGTAGCTTAAGGCAGCAGACCCATGATGAATAGTCCCAAAGCTGTAGCTTGGCCTTGGGTTACAAGGAAAGGGGATGGGGAGGTGGGTGTTAGGGTTGAAAATCCTAAAACCATATTTCCTGACTTTTAGAAACATAGAAACATTGAAGTTAATGGCAGATAAGGACCGCAAGGCCCATCCAGTCTGCCCATTAAAGGCTTTATAACCCTAATATATGCATTAATGCAGATTTTTTCAATACCTGTCTATCTGTCTGTCTGTCTGTCTATCTATCTATCTATCTATCTATCTATCTATCTATCTATCTATCTATCTATCTATCTACTGTATCTATCCATCTAGCACTCTGTTTGCCTATTATCTATCCATGTGCAGTATACTTATGAGTGTGTATGTGTGTGTAGCCTTCTCCCAGCAGTGGGTACTATAGTCCCCCCACCATGGTGAAGGCCACACACACACACTTCCAGCCTGCAGGTTGGTTATCATGTGGCATGGGTCTGTCTTCCACTCTACAAAGCAAGGTACAAGTCTGGGGATGTCCCTTACAAGTCTGCTTCATTGTGTATGGCCCTGCATCCAATAAGACTTTTTGGACTTCCATGGGACATGGTTCCATACCAGTAGCTTAAAGACGTAGCCCCATGGTGAATCATCCCAAAGCTGTAGCTTGGCCTTGGATTACAAGGAAAGGGGATGGGGAGGTGGGTCTTAGGATTGAAAATCCTAAAACCATATTTACTGACTTTTATGTCTTTATAACTAATGTATGCATTAATGTAGATCTTTTCAATACCTGTCTATCTGTCTGTCTGTCTATGTATCTATCTATCTATCTATCTATCTATCTATCTATCTATCTATCTATCTATCTAATCTACTGTATCTATCCATCTAGCGCTTTGTTTACCTGTTATCTATCCACATGCAGTATACTTATGAGTGTGTATGTGTGTGTAGCCTTCTCCCAGCAGTGGGTACTATAGTCCCCCCACCATGGTGAAGGCCACACACATATACACACACACACACACACACACACCTATATGCTGTGAAGATAATAAATATGTTATGGAGGCATGTTAGTAATTCTATATTAGGGTTGCATTGTGGTTTCTTTAAAAAAGGGATTTTTTTTAGAGGCTTATACCTCAGTCACTTTAGATCTCAGAACTGCGAAATTTATCATGCACCTTCTTGGTCCAAGGGTCTCTTGACCTGCCAAATTTCACAAAGATCTTTTTTTCAGTAATTTAGTGCCAAATGTACTGTAGGTATTTTTACCCAAATAGCTACCTCAGTTTTTGTCTTCATAAAACTAAAAAATGATAATGACTTAAATTTGAAACTTGTTGGTTTTTTAGGTATCCATTGCGACTAGGTCCTTCTGGGGTTTTGTTAAAAAAAATGATTATGCATGTTCTTTGAAAAAAACTGGCCAAGAAAAACAGCTAAAATAAGACATATAGTTATTCCATGTTAAAGTTCAACACAAACACAAACTTTAAGGTAACATCATTTTTTTAAATTCGTAAAAATTAAGGGTGACTGTGAGAGAGGGTTAGCATGAGTCACACAGTGTATTTTGATTATAAATGTAATTAACAGTCATTAGTTATCTTTGACTAAGAATTAAAATCTTTGCACAGGAATCCTTCATGATTTTGATTTTTTGCTGTAAATCTACTTGTAGCACGAGTATTTCAAAAAGTTTTTAAAATATTTGTGCTGCATGAAGGTTTTCCATTTTGTGATGACTTTCAAAATGTTCATGATGTATAAAATATTTCTTAAAATCTTCATGCTGCATGATTATTTTTGTGTTATGCAATGATTTTGAAAACGTTTGTGAGGTTTTAAAGGATTTTGTTAAAATCTTGCATAGGATGGTTTTGAAAATCTGCATATTGCATGTCAGTTTTTTAAATTCACAGACAAATCTGTTTTGAAGGTTTTGGAAATCTATGTGCTGCACGAAAAGTTTGAAAATCCATGTGCAGCATGAAGAATTTGACAATGTAACACTTTCGCTGCTCTGTGCAGGGTCTACGATATTATGTATAATGTAAGTCTCATGTCACAAATAGGTGTAAACCTCCACAGCTGTGTGCCCCAAATTATAATAATAATAAAAACTGATGATTTCATTGGGCTTTACACAGGTTGTTACCATTGCTACCCATATTCAGGGTCACTCTCTGAATCTGGTGTTCACCCTGGGGATGGAGATCATGGACTGGTAGTGGAACCAGTTGGGTGGTCTGACCATCACTCTATAAGGTTCAATTTTGTGGCCCCCCCATGAGACCAACCCCTTTGGAGATGGTCCAGTCTGCCCTTTGAGGGGAGTTAGCCCTGAGGGTCTGATGGTGGTGCTGGACCTATCGAGTTGGCTTATGGAGTGCATGGAACCAGATGTCTTAGTAGTGCACTATAATAACATGGTGCTGAGGGCTCTGGATTCCATAGCTCCTGTCCATGTTTGGCCCCTCTCCCTCCACCCTTGGTTCCCCCTGGTTTGTTGGGACATTGAGGGAGCTGAGGAGAGTGGGACAAAGATTGGAATGCTGCTGGTGGAAATCCAGCCTGGAAGATGACAGACTTAGACTGATGGCCCATTACATGGACTATCAATCAGAAATCTCCCATAAGAAGTCAGAGTTCCTGTCCAGAGAGATAGCTGCATCAAGAAATTGAGCAGCTCAGCTCTTTCAGACCATGGATAGACTGTGCAATTCAGCCTGTCTGTGGGGTTGGAGAACTTTTTCATAAATAAAGTGTGATGAGTTGGCTCAATTCTTTGATGATAAGGTGTCATCGATCAGGTTGGAGATCCGCAATAAGCATTCTAGTGAGCATGGCAGTGATTGATGTAAAGTTACAGGTCCTCAGTCTGCCTGGCCAGATTTTGACCAGCCAACAATCATGGATATCATGAAGATTGTCCAGGGCTTGCAACCAACTTGCTGTAGTTTGGATCCTGGTCCTACGTGCCTCCTTGTGGGGTGCATGGATGCGATTGGACCAGTCCTTGCTGAGATAGTCTGGTGCTGTTTGGATCAAGGGGTGTTTCCTGAGTCTCTAAAAGAGGCTATCATGACACCTCTTTTGAAGAAATCTTCCCTGGACCCAGACTGTCTCGCTAACTACAGACTGATCTCTAACCTGCCCTTTTTGGGCAAGGTTATTGAGAAAGTAGTCGCGTTGTAGCTCGATGACTTTCTTACCACCCATGAGGTCTATGATCCTCTCCAGTCCTGTTTAAGGAAGAGGCATAGTACCGAGACGGTGTTGGTTCGAGTACTTAATTATCTCCTAGTAGCGAGAGATCAGAGGAGCCATTCGATCTTGGTTCTTCTTGATCTCTCTCTGCAGCATTTGACACCGTGGACCACGGGATGTTGCTACAGCACTTGCAGCTGCTCTGTGGACTGTCGGGGACAGTCCTCAGATAGTTCCATTCTTTCCTCATGGGCAGAACCCAGAGGGGAGTATCAGGAATTTTTTCCTCTGCTCCCTTTGCTCTGCCCTGTGGGGTGCCACAGGGTTCTGTGCTTCCCCCATGTTGTTCACGATATACATGCTGCCATTGGGAGACATTATAAGGCATTATGGGCTGAGTTTTCACTGCTATGCGGATGATACGCAGCTCTATATGTCCTTTGTGCCTGAACAGAATGACGCACTATCGGTCTTTAACAACTGCCTCGCTGAGATACAGGACTGCATGAGTGCTAACTGGTTAACGCTGAATCCGGACAAGATTGAGGTGTTGGTGGTGGACCCAGGTCACCGTGCAGAGAAGTTGACTCCTGGGTTTCCCTCTTACCTTGTGCTAGGGGGTAAGCAGTTGAGACCTTCTGAACAGGTGCGGAATCTGGGCGTAATTCTTGACAGCGAGCTGACGTTGAAGATGCAGGTGTCAGCCATTGTCAAGTCTTCCTTTTACCATCTGAGGAATATTGCCCAGATAAAACACCTTCTTCCACATGATGACCTTCCTGTTTTGGCTCATACCTTTGTTTCTTCGCGTCTTGATTACTGTAATGCTCTATAGCTAGGGTTGCTGGATGTGGATCTCCGTCACCTGCAACTGGTGCAGAACACTGCAGCCAGGTTGTTGACTGGGTTACCAAGAACTAGCCATATCACACCTGTGCTGCGCAAACTGCACTGGCTGCCAGTGTGATGGAGGATCACCTTCAAGGTCGCATTGCTGACCTATAAAACCCTACACAGTCAGGGACCAGGTTACTTGCAAGATCTCCTTTGACCTTACCACCCTCTCTGCCCACTCCATTCCACTGATGAGGGATTGCTAGAGATTCCCAGGGTTCATCTTCAGTCATTTGGGGCCAGAACCTTTTCTTTCATGGCCCCAACCCTGTGGAATTCTCTACCTCATTGGATTAGAGAGTGCCTGTACACAGAGTCATTCAAGGCCTCTTTGAAAGGCTATTTATGTGAACTAGCCTTTCAATAAATTATTCTGCTGCCTTTTAATTGGTTTTATATATCTGTATTTATTGTGATGGATGTTTTATGTGATGTATCTGCACGTTGACATTTTGAAAAGCCCATTACCAATAAATTTTGATTTGATTTGATTTGATAGAGCTAGAATTCATAGGATATGTATGAAAAAAATAGGTGTGTGTGGCATCACTCTGGACATGTACCTTACTTATTGTTCACAAGAGTATGGGAGGGAAAAGGGGTGGGGAATAGAGTTGTTATTTGTCAATTTTTAATATGTTGACCCTGTATGAGGTACCAGACCATTAATGCATGGCCCTGTACCTGTCACCTGACCTTGGGTCATGAGGGTTGGGGACATCAGAGGAGGGTTAGGAGTTAAACTTAGCAGCCCTAATGGCATATTTCCAAACTTTGTGGGAATTGGACTGGCAACCCTATTAGTTCACTTCCAATCTTTGTGGGGTTTGAGTTGTGTGCTGTAGCAACCCTAATGAGCATTGATGTAGTTCTTTGCCATAAATGTCTTTTTAAGATATGTCTGTAGTGACTTTATTTATATAGGACCTTTGAAACCCTATGTGAAGCACGATGTAACTCCTAACATACATTTCACAAGACCCTTTCTAGCTTATGAAAAGCAAGAATAATTTCCGCTGATGAGGGATAAAGCAATGTGGACCATTGGGCCATTTGTGCCTTCTACATGTAGCTGAATGATGATGGTCTAGCTGTGGTCTGTCTCCCCTGGTAGCACCACACCTGGTGCAGAACTACAGAGCCATGCATCAGTTCAGCCAGGGATAATAAATCCCAGCCACATGTGTCCAGATGGTGGTGAATGCACGGTGCACACTTGAGCATCTTGGTACACACCCTTTGTTATGCATAATGAGCCCAGTAATGCAAAGGGCCCATTGTGTGTCTAGTTATACCTCACCCTCACAAATAGTAAACTATCATCCTTAACATTTAAATATTTAAAGAATAAGTAAACAAGCTGTTTACACATTTTTGTCAAATGACTCCATAGGCTTATAAAGAAGAGGCATTACATTTATACTGAAACTGCATTTATTAAAGTAGGAGAAACATAGTTTCATAGCATTTGAAAAATTTAAACACAGCCTCTCCTGATTCAAAAATCCTGCTCTGAGAATCCTGCAATAACTGCCTTGATGATGTCAATGAAGTGAGAGATTCCAACTGTGTAGATGTATTCTATCTCTACTAACTGTATTTAAATATGAATAACTTCAAAATGAAAAATGATAGCATGGTACTTTGAGCACGAAAGTTGTTTAGCAAAAAAATATCTACACCATGAGAGGTGT
This sequence comes from Neoceratodus forsteri, assembly GCA_016271365.2. Classification (NCBI taxonomy): domain Eukaryota; kingdom Metazoa; phylum Chordata; order Ceratodontiformes; family Ceratodontidae; genus Neoceratodus; species Neoceratodus forsteri. The sequence goes on from CM028131.1 coordinate 234,712,840, forward strand.
TTTATTTATAGATACTGTACCTTTTTTTAAATTAGCAAAAGAAAGGCAGCAGAAAATTCATTTTGTTTTCATTTTAGCAACAAACAGATGTAAATAACTTTAAAACAAAAAAATGATAGCACGGTACTGTGAGCAGAAAGGTTGTTCAGCAAAAAACTATTTACAAAATGAGTGGTGTTTCATATAGATACGTTTTAGTTTTTTATAATTAGCAAAAACTGTAGAAAATTCTATTTTCTTTTTCACTTTTTGCAACAAACAAATGCAAATAGCTTTAAAATTAAATATAATAGCATGGTATTTCGAGCACAAAAGCTGTTCAACACAAAAAATATCTGCCACATGAGTGGTGTTTCATTTATAGATACCTTTTAGATTTTTTATAGTCAGTAAAAAATGGCAGGAATTTCAATTTGTTTTTCACTTTTTGGAGGTATAGCATAAATGGAATATGCTATCTCCCTACTGGAAATATTGTTCAAAATCTGGCCCATTAAGCGTACAACAGTTTTGCACCCCCTCATTCAAAAGGCAGGAAGTGGGAGCTATTTGAAAAGCAAATTGCAGTTTATTGGTTAATTGGAAAAGGCACAAGAACAAAAAATATCAACAGAATTTTAGTAGGGAGGTAGCATATTCCATTTATGCCATACAGTACCTCCCAAAAAAATTTGTGTGCTTTGGGACTTTTTATCTCCCAGTTACTGCAGCTGATTTTAACATCTAGCAGCTGAGAGGAGGCATTAACTACAACTCCACATTGGTGGAGAAGGAGGGGGCAGACACTCATTTATAGCTTGCGCTGCTACAGAAGTGCACACAGGTACACTGTTAAATTTGAACTGTGACTATTCCACCTATCTCTGTGTACCTGCCGCCTGCTTAAACAAATACTATGCCAGTGCTCCACTCCACTCCACAGAATTTGTGTGTGCTTTGGGACTTTTCATCTCCTGGTTACCGCAGCTGATTTTAATGTTTAGCAGCTGAGAGGGGGCGTTAACTGGAACTCCACATTGGCAGAGAAGGAGGGGCAGGCTCTCATTTATAGCTCATACTGCTACTGTGCAAGTACAGTGGTGTGAACGTGAGTGGTGCGAATGCCACTCGGTAGTGAAAAATGTAGCTTTCTACTTGGGACAATTTAGTTGATAGAGAACAAACTATTAGTTTGTGTAATAAACTGTAATTTAGCACCAAATGTTAGTTTATTGTTAGCTAAACTAACCATTAGTTTTAAATACTTGGCAGTGACATTTTCTTGTTTGGGAATTCATAACTGTGTTGGGTGTTAACTCAGAAGCAGTTAAGATGTTTAATGGAACCGGCCCAGTGGCACTGAGGGTTGAAGCGCTGAACGCCACACCTCGCGTCACGCTGGTGACCCGAGTTCAGGAATGACCCCGGGTTGTCGGGGGTCGGCAGGGATGGGGAAGGATTGAGCATCCTCAGGACTGCTCTCCTTCCCCGGGGGGGGAATTCTACTTTCCAATGCGTTAGTGACTGCTAGTGGAGGCTGGTGGTACTACAATGCACGGCTGCAGAATGTAGGGGTTGGAAGCTGCGGCGGACATCTTTCGGGGGTGCATGGGAGCATGCATCAGCCGAAGTGGATGTCATTGCATGGCCGAGCTTCCGGGGAGAAAAACAATGGAAAATACCCTAGTCTCGGGGATAGGCGATGGCACTGCCTCCCACCAGCCACACTCCGCCAAGTCAGACTTCCTCCTGTCCTAGGCTGAGCCCAGCCTGGCCACAACAATTGTAGATAGAACACCCTGGGTGGATAGGGCGGCCCTACCTCGGAGGGGCTCAGAGCCGGGGGGTTGGTCAGATTGGTGCCGGGACATAAGGGGGAGTTTTAGGCTAGAAGGTAGAGCTGGGGGTAAGACAGATGCCTGAGAGAGTTCCCAGAAGTACCAGTGAAGAAAAAGAGTCTACAAAAAAAAAAAAGATGTTTAATGGTATGTTTTTAAATCTGTTCATAATGGTGGTAATCTTACCCACCGTAAGCCATTCATATGCTCCTCTATGTACAAAACAGCTTATGGGGGGAATATCTGTCTACCATAGTATTGGTTTGGGTTGTTCAGACCCACACTGAGTCAGACATAACCACAGAATAGAAATGTTTTCAATTCGATTAGAATAGGGATTCAAATAGTGTCATTTTTGATTAGTCCCTATGGAAAACTGTCTACTCAACACGCACTCTGGATTTCTTTTATTTTATGTGGGAATGTTAAGCTGAACCCAGGTCCTGAGGGAGATTCTCTCAGGATAATGCATGATAATGCGAGAAACATAGAAAGATAGAAACATAGAATTTGATGGCAGTTAAGGACTGCTTGGCCCATCCAGTCTGCCCATTTCCCTACCTACTGGATAAGCTGCAGATCCTAGTTAACCAGCAGCCTACTTCTTCTTACCCCCACTCCCCAGAATTGCCTTATGACTGTCCCATGCATGCTTGAATTCCACCACTGATTTTGACTCCACAACCTTCTCCGGAAGGCCATTCCATGCATCCACAACCCTCTCTGTGAAAAAATACTTCCTTAAATTACCTCTGAGCCGCCCCCTCCTCTATCTTCAAATTGTGCCCTCTTGTTCTTGCACACCTCTCTTTTTGAAAGATGCTACCCAGCCTGATTAACAAGATGGATTCCCTCAGGACCTGGGTTATGTCAGAGGTTCCAGATATTATGATCTTAACTGAAACCTGGTTACATCAGGGAATACAACAGAAGGAAATCGAATTAGAGGGTTATTATTTTCATAGACAGGTTGGGGGGATGGGGTGGGATTTTAATGTACTTTAGATTTGCTCTGGGACACTCTGAGATTTTGTTCTCAGGGAAAATAAAAGGTATCAAATGCATTTTGGTTCAATTGCAAACACTAAGTTTAGTAATGGGGCTGTTTATTCTCCACCCAAAGTGAAGATGAGCTATTTTGATAAATTTTGTCATGAAGTTGGAACACATATTGGAAATAGGAATGTAATTCTTATCGGAGATTTTAATGCCACCTGGGGGGGTGTCCTTGAGGACAGAAACTAGAAAGTTATATGCCGAGCTTGCAGTTAAGCCAGATAATATAATCTCCCACAAGGAAAAGCTCATTAAACAGTTATGGTAACATCTTGGATCTAATTTTTATTTCTCCAAACCTGCAACTCAGTGAAGTTAACATTTGTTGCCCTAATCTGGGTGACCACCATGTTGTCCAGTGCAGTATTAGGGTGAAATATGAGAATAAGATTCAGCCCAAACAACCTGATACTTACAAGAGAAATTATGCTAAATTTAATAAATTACAATTTAGGGATTATTTAACTACAATGCCATGACACAGGGTATTTTTAATTCCAGATTTGAGTTTGGCTGTTGTGGAATTTACTAACAAGTTTTGGGATGCCTGTGACAAATTTGCTGCTCTAAAAAAAAAAGACCAAGCATGATAAAAGAGATTTACCATGGGTAACATCTAAAATAAGTAAATTAATTCAACAAAAAAAAAAAACAGCTCTGTAAGAAAGTCAATAAATCATTGGACCCAGAATTATGGTTAAAATTAAAAAAAAAATAGGAATAGAGTTAGTCCTGTAATCAGGAATTCAAAAGCTTATTACTATAAGCAAACAATTAAGGAAACAGTGGATCCCCAAAACTACTGGTCTTTGATAAAGAATCTAACTAATCCAATTAAACAACATCCAGAAATCCAGATTATGAAATATGGGGAGCTGCAACAAATTGACGACTCTGCAAATCTACTAAACAACTACTTTGTCAGTTTGCCTGATTTAATAATTCCACAAAAAAATGTAGTAAAGAGAGAGACATAAAGGTGATAAACACAGGGATGCAAAGCAAAAACTCACCTAAATTCAGATTCCATAAGGTCACTACTGCTGAAGTTTTTAAGATTTTAAGAGCTTGCAGATAAAAAAGGCCAGTGGTATGGACAGCATTGAAAATAAGCTACTGAGGGAATCAGCATCAGAAATTTCCCCAATAATTCAAGGTATTATAAATTGGAACTTGTGTGAAGGAACATTTTCCCAGAGCTGGAAGGTAGCTAAAGGTATATCAATTGCTAAACGTGGAGATCCTACAGATCTAACAAATTACCACTACATAACTTTGTTATCAACAGTTTCAAAGATTCTTGAGAGAATAGTTCATAGTCAGTTAACTGAATATCTGGAAAAATATGAAAAACTGACCAGATACCAGTCTGACTTTAGGAGAGACAGGTCCACGGCCACCACACTAATGGACTTTTTGGATATAGTAGTTACTCCTTTGGGGAAGGCAATGTCTGTTGGCCTGGTGTATGTGGACCTGTCAAAAGCATTTAAACTGGTTGATCATAAAATCTTGATGGTAAAACTAAAAAACATAGGACTAACAAACAAATCTTGCCAGTGGTTCAGTTCATATCTACATGGAAGAACGCAGGTAGTAACAGTAAACAGATTTCAGTCACTCTACCAATAATTCACGGTGTTCTCCAGGGATCAATCCTGGGGCCACTATTGTTTATAATTTACATTGATGATCTCCTGGATTTTGTGGAGCACTCCTGTATCCGCCTCTACGTGGACAATACTGTGTTAGTGGCTGTGGGGGCAGCCATGGTGAAGTAGAAACGAAACTGCAGCAGGATTTCTTGGCAGTGCAGGACTGTTTACATCCCTGGGTTTGATCATCAACAGTAAAAAAAAACACAAACAATGCTATTTGGATCTAAGCAATCTAGATCAAAAAGTTTGTGTTAATGACAAGTGAAGGGAAATGCCTGACTCAAACCACAAGGTACAAATACAAAGGGGTTCATTTTGATCAGCATTTAAGTTTTGACTGTCATATTTCAGATCTTGTCAAAAAAGTAAATGGATGAACATGGGCAGCAAGAAGGTTTAAAACAAGCACAACAAAATCTGTACGTCCAATAATAGCAAATCAATTAATTTTTGTTAACAATAGATTACGGGAATCATATTTTCTGTATAGACACTCAAGTAAAATTACTTCTTAATCTACTCCCTTCCAATTTCATATGGTGCCCCTTGTTCTAGTACTTTTTCTACATTGGAAAAGATCCCCCACCTGCACCTTGCATATGCCCTTGAGGTACTTGGAAGTTTCAATCATGTCCCCCTGCTGTCTCCTGTACTCCAGTAAGTACATATTGAGGTCCCTTAGTCTCTCCTCATATGTTTTGTGGTGCAATCCCTGCACCATCTTTGTTGCCCTTCTTTGAATAGTCTCCACCTTATCTATATCCTTGAGCAGATGTGGCCTCCAGAACTGCATACAGTACTCCAGGTGAAGTCTTAGCGATGTTTTATACAATGGCATCACCACTGCCCACCTTCTGCTAGTTATACCCCTGCCTATGCACCCCAGTATGCCACTGGCCCTCCCTGCCACCTTTGGGCACTGATTTGATACCTTAAGGTCACCAGAGATGATAACCTCTAGGTCCCTTTCCTCTTTAGTGACAGTCAGCTCCCCCCCAACCTGTAGTTCTCCTTAGGGTTCCCTCTACCCAGGTGCATTATTTTGCACTTCTTTGTATTCAACCTCAGTTGCCACATCTCCAATCATCTTTCAAGCTTCTCCAGGCCCCTCTTCATTTTCTGCACTGCTTCTGGAGTATTCACCCTGTTGCAAATCTTGGTGTGATCTGCAAACAGGCAGACCTTTCTTTCCAGCCCTTCTGCAATATCACTAATGAAGACATTGAACAGGACTGGTCCTAGTACTGATCTCTGTGGTACCCCACTAGTCACCCCCCCATTGTACCCCATTTACCCATGTCTCCTATCTGTTAACCATTTCCTAACCCAGTTCACCACCTTGTCTCCCATGCCCAGACTACCCATCTTGTTAATCAGCCTTCCATGTGGGATGGTGTCGAAGGCTTTGCTGAAATCTAGGTAGGCGACATCTACCACCCCTCTCTGATTTATTTCCCTAGTCACCCAATCAAAAACATCTATTAGATTCATTTGACATGACCTTCCTGCTGTGAATCTGTGTTGCCTCAGATCCTGAGCACCACTGGATTCCATATGTGCCACTATCCCTTCTTTCAGTGGTGACTCCATGATCTTTCCCAGCACTGGGGTGAGGCTGACTGGCCTGTAGTTCCCCACCTCCTCTCTACTGCCGCTTTTGTGCAGTGGGACTACATGTGCCCTCCTGCAGTCCTCTGGAATGACACCCATGTTAAGTGGCTTTCTGTGAACAGGGCCACCAGAGGCACTGCTAGTTCCCTTCGCAGCTCCTTTAATATAATCAGGTGGATGCCTTCTGGACCCATTGCCTTATCCACCTTCAGCTTAGTGAGTTCTTCCTGAACTCTCTCCACTGTGAATAGACTGGTGTCCACTTCTCTCGCCCCATTGCCTCTGCAACCCAACTGTGGTCCTTGACTTCCCCCTCCTTAATGAATACTGAGCAGAAGTATTTGTTCAGTATGTCTGCCTTGTCCAGATCCCCCTCCTTACACTCTTTCTCCCCTTTGAGCCTCACAATCCCCCCATTTTTTCTTCTTTCACTGATGTACCTATAAAATGTCTTAACCTCTTTGTTTACAGACCATGCTAAGCCTTCCTCTGTCTGTGCCTTTCCATCCTAACAGCCTTCCCTGCTTCCCTTAGACATTCAAGGTACACCTCCCTGTCCTCCCCCCTTTGGCTTCCCTTATATTTCCTGAAACTAAGTAATTTAGCCCTGACTTTGTCACCAACCTCTTTGGAGAACCATAGTGGTTTCCTTCTTCTTTTGCTTTTGGTCACTATCCTAATGCATTGGTTTGTTATAGCCACTATGGCTCCTTCCAGTTTCTCCCATTGTTCTTTCACCCCCTGTATTACCTCTCCATGCCCCAGGACTGCTTGTATACATCTACTAATTTCAGTGAAATCCCCCCTCCTGAAATCTAATACTCTTGCCCTTGTGTGGCTTAATTGAGTCCATGTCTCCATGCTAAACCACACCATGTGGTGGTCACTGGAGCCCAGCTGCCCTTTCACCTGTATTTCTTTGACTCAGTTCCCATTGGTCCATACCAGGTCCAGAATTGACTTGTCCCTGGTTGGCTCATGTACCAGCTGCCTGAGTCTAACGCCCTTCAGGGATTCCAGAATGGCTGTACTTCTGGATGAAGCAGCCACCTGGGTGGCCCAATCCACATCTGGCATATTGAAATCCCCCAGTAGCAGGGTTTCACCTTTAGCTGCCATGTCATGTATGTTCTCCACAAGTTCCCTGTCTACTTTCTCTCTCTGTGCCGGAGGTCTGTAGATCACTCCTGTCTATATTGCTGTTCCATTCCCTAGCTCCAAGGAGTCCCACATTATCTCAGCCTCCCCCTGTATTCCCTGAACTTCTGTAGCCTTTATATACCATTTCTGATGTACAGGGCAACTCCCCCATCCTTTTTAGCCTCCCTGTCCTTCCTGAACAGTGTATAGCTTGGTACATTGACTCCCCAGCCATGATTAGCAGAGTACCACATCTCTGTTATTGCCGCTATGTCAAGGTCTGCATCTGCCAACAAGGCCTCCAGGTCTGGAACCTTATTTCCTAGGCTACGGGCATTTGTTAGCATGACCGTCCATGTTTTACAGTCTTCCTTACCTCTGCTCTTGTTCTCACTCTCCAGCATCTTCCCCCAACCTTGATTTCCTTTCCTGTGTGTTCTTGCCCCCCCATATCACTCATTATATATTCTTTATCTCCCTGCCCCTCTCTGCCTGCTTTAGCTGTTCCTGTAGTCAATTTATGTTCCTGCATGTTCCCATGGGGGGGGGGTGTTCCTAAGCCTTATGTCCCTCCTGGCTTCCCCCCTTGGCCAATTTAAATGCTCACAGCTGAAGCATTTAAACTTCTCACAAAGGACTGTTTCAGGTTTCCCCCCAGCTTCCTGAAATCCACCTGGACTCTGGCAACTTCACCTTTCTCCTGGCCAGGTCATTGGTCCCCAGGTGGAGAATGACATCCAGCTGCTCTCTCCTAGCTACTGCCATAGCAATCCTATGAATCTGCTTCCCATCCCTCCATGCAGTGCTTCCTGGGAGGTGCTTGACCTCTCTCTCTCTCCCCTGCTACATGTCCCTAACTTCACTCCCTGGATAATAGAGTCCCCCACTAGGAGAAGTTTCCCCTTCCTCTGGGGTCCCCTGCCTTCTTTCCCTGGGGCTCCATCCTGGAGGACCCTCCCATCCTCCCTTGTCCCAGCCTCATGTTCCTGAGTGGGGCTTTCTCATTCCTCCAAAACAGTGTAGGAGTTACTAAGCAACACCAGTTGGGGGATATGCTTTGATCACACCCTCCCTCACCATCCCTGAGCCCACCTTAGTGGAATCACTCCTTTTCCCTGGCATCCTTTGAGGTACAGGTTGTAGACCCTGTGGTCTCTGGATGGGGTAGATGCTGCCTTCAGCTTGGCCTACTCTGCTCGGAGACAGGCAACCTCCTCCTTCAGCCTAGAGAGGTACCTGCAGATAGGGCAGCATCGCAGCCTCCAGAATGTCTCCCTGAAGACAGCTGCTCCACAAGCACTGCACTGCACCACTCCCATCATGTCTGTTTCCCTCCTCAAACAACTGCCTGCTTAAGATGGCTATTTGTTATCTCCCAAATATTTGTTTTTTACTTTTGTTTTTTGTCATGCTTTCTCTCTTCGCTACATCCTGTATGGATACAGGATGTTGCAAGACCCTATGGGACCTGCACTATAAATGTAGGGCAAGCCCAGTGGTGGGTGACTTGCGGGGTGGGTGGGTGGAACTACACCACAGACTGTGTCCAAAAACAATCAGCCAATGAGTCCTCTTGCAGTGGCTCCACACTCCATTCACTGTGGTCCAGACACAGTCAATTACAAACACACAGCCACAAACATATCAGCTAGAATCCCTCAATCCTGCCCAAACTAAATGTAAAAGCACACAGAAATGGCAGTTAAGAAAATACCTCATATCCAGTTACAAACACAGAGTCACAAACTCACCAGCTAGAATCCCTCAATCCTGCCCCAATAAAATGAAGAATCAAACTGAAATGGCAGTTAAAACCTCACATTCAAACTACACTAATTCCTGTAATATGATACCTGCACTTAAAGTTCAGACACAGCCAATTACAAATGCACAATCACACACTTATCAGCTAGAATCCCTCAATCCTGCCCAAACTAAATGGAAAAGCACACAGAAATGGCAGTTAAGAGAATACCTCAAATCCAATTACAAACAGTCACAAACTCACCAGCTAGAATCCCTCAATTCTGCCGCAACTAAATGAAGAATCAAACTGAAATGGCAGTTAAGACCTCATATTCAAGCTACACTAATCCCTGTACTATGATCCCTGCACTTAAAGTTCAGACACAGCCAATTACAAACACACAGTCACAAACTCACCAGCTAGACTCCCTCAATCCTGCCCCAACTAAATGAAGAATCAAACTGAAAAGGACTTGCCTTCTATGGACCAGAGCTCATTTAAGGTGCTCACTGCGGTAATACTAACCTCCACCCTTGCCTGCTGCCTATGTGGATTACATCAAATTCACAACATTTTTGGGACCTTGGAGGTGGAATCGCCACTTCACTCAGTAGAGTGCCTTCATTCCATGGAGTCTCACAGCATAGCTGTTTACAGTGCTGGATCCTTTCTGATGGTTCTCACCACAGCAGGGATTTTTGGACCTGAGCACACCATACTGGGTATCTCACACTTACATGTAGCCCCTGGGGGGGGCTGCTACTCTATAACTTCTGTCACATCATCCTAGAGCTGCTTGGGCTTAGCTTCTGACTCAAGAAAAGGAGAAGGATCTAGATAACCAAGAGTCTATGTTGCAAACGCACAAGCCTGCACTATCAGCTCCTCCCCCAGAAGCTAATCTCACTTAACTGAACTTGATAGAAATGCATCCACCCCTGTTATTACGTTCTGTACAGATAAAGCCAGCTGTCATGGGGCCCTGCTGCTTTGCCCTTACTTTGATGTAATGAATTTATATGTGAAGCTCTGTATGATGTTTTAGTGTGTATAATATGCAATACTGTGTATAAATTATTTTGATAGTTTTGTAGAAATACTATTATAATACCTGCTAGCTTCTCCTAAGGAAGGATACTTTCAGTCTCAGTTGGGCTACTGCATGCTGGATTTCAACATTTTAACAACATAAATAAATGAAACTGGTATATTAACAAAACTGGTATCAACAATAAAGTCCTACAACCTTATTGGCTGTCAGTGTATGAAAGCCCTATACTTATAAGTGTATATACCATGGTTTGCACTTTCTTTAGGCAGGTAAGTAAGAAATAAACCACAACAGGCTGTAGTTAAAATGATTTTGATCATGTCCCAGTAGCACAAAGACACTAGGCTAAAAGCTGAGTGGCCTAACAGCCCTAGAAATGCAACAAAATATTTTAAAAGTTGCTTGTTCCACTTTAAAACGTATTGTGAGGTTGTAGTTTAATTACCTACATAGAAACATGGTTATCTGGATGCAATCAGGGCAATACTTTTATTTCTAAGGAACAGAATGCATTAAATAGTTCCCTTTAACAGAAGTATGACAGATTCTGGTTGTTGAGTGTTGATTATTGCAAGCTAAAACTCAGCTGTGAGGTCAACTATGTGCAAAAGACTTCTATTAAGGGGGAAGAGAGAGACAGAGACAGGAGGGGGCTGTGGACTAGGTGCTGATTACAGAGGTAAACTCAGCTGTTCAAACTGCTATTCTGTGTAAAGGGATTCAGTCAAGGAATAGAGAGGTGTACTGATGTGTAATTGAGTTGCAGATATGAGGACGACTTTGTACTAAATATAGAAAATAGATCTGAGATCTAAACCTGCATTGATAATGTTTTAATGTAAACCATGGTTAGGTAATGGATTTTAACCTATAAGGTTTCTAGATTTTCTTTTGCCATTTTTTAAGTCAAAGTAAGCCACGCTTCACAGTTACATCATTACACCTATCAGCAACAGTAGCAACAAGCAAAGCTTCTTAGTACTTTACAGTTGGTATTTAGCTTAGTAATTGGGTGCCTTAACGACAGGAAGAGCCTCTTTGTGCTTCACAGTTGGGATCTAGCACAGTAATCACTATCAGTAGCAAAAGCCAGAAGATTAACTATTTTCTCTTGTAGCAGAATGCAGCCACTGTAACAAATACAGACTACTCTTTCATGCATAAATAAACCTGTCTGTCATAATTTTCTTTACTAGTCAAGGTAGCAGTGCATGATAGTGGCAAAAATGTGACCTATACATTTTATTCTTCATTATCTCCTGACTTGTAAGATATCCTTCTTTACCCATTTTGAGTATGCTTTAGCAATTTTTGTATGCTTGAAATAATATATGGATTGCTCCTTTCAATATGACTTGAGACAGGTTTTCATCAGTATTCTCAGTTGTTTTTGTACACCTGTTGTCCCATAAGATCAGAGAGTGGTATGTGCTCCCTGCTAGTTCATTGTAGTCAAAAGAAAACTGACCTTAAACAATGGGTGTTCAAAAACAACAGAGAATACCAATGAAAACCTGATCCAAGCCATATTAAACATGTTCTGGTCAGAGCCACAATGGCTGCTCAAAAGTGCTCATGCAGTAATGTGATAAAAGATAAAGAATTAATGTGTGACTTAGTTTTACAGTACTTGTATTATTGTGACATAAAAGAACTACATTGATACTTCAATAGTAGAAAAATAAAAATAAAAGTATAAACATCAAGGTAATGCAGTAATAGGTGCTATTAGTTCTGGACATACAGACCCCTTGAAAACACACATATGCATGTATACACACACACACACACACAGCTTGCTGCACCAAATTAATCAGTGATGCAAATGTTATATGAAACAATAGATTGGGATTTAAGTTTGTCATGGATGAGGTTTTAATGACTCATTGTTCATGAAATCATTAGTAAACAGTAGTAAATGTTGTGGCACTGTCATCATTGCTACATTCTGATGACACTAGTGAAAGTCATGGAAGTCCTGAATAAAGATCAAACATCATGGAATCAATGACGTGTATGACTGCCATTACAAACTTACATTCCTAACAATAGACATAGGCAATTTCAATCCTTCTTGCTTCTGGAACTTAAATAAGCAAACTCAATGTAAATCCTCTCAGACCAGCTTACCCACAATTTACAATGTGATCCTATGGGAATTTTATATCCGACTTCCCAGCTGTGCCTCGTGTGTCACAACCCACCTGGGGCATGCAGTGATTTAGCTTTGCTACACACCCTACCATGTGTTATTGCTTACTTACTTACCATTTACAGTGTGATCCTATGGGAATTTTATATCACTTTCCCAGGTGGTTGAAAGCACTCAGCTGCAATTTGTGCCTCACAACCAAACTGGGTCATGCAGCAGTTTATCATTGACACACACCCTGCCATGAGTTATTGCTTACTTAAAATTTACAATATGATCCTATGGGAATCATATACTGCACTTACCACATGTTTGAAGGCACTCAGCTGCACTTCATGCCACACAACCCACTTGAGGCATGCAGTAATTTAGCATTGCTGCACACCTTGTCATGTGTTATTCCTTACTTACAATTTACAGTGTGATCCTATGGGAATTTTTTACTGTACTTCCCAGGTGGTGTACACGAGTGCATGTGTATCTATGGCTATAGAAGCACTGGACCATGATGATGGATGTCTCTTGCGTCATATGGACAGAGTTGTATGTTGTTTGTCTTACCTGATGATGGATGTCTGTGGTTGCTTGTGTTGCCTTCTCCCCCTTTAGCTGCTTGGGGGAGGGCAGGAATGCTGAGTTAGTGTTGAAAACATTAACATTGTGTTTCAATACTTTTGTTGCATTAATAGCAACCCAAACTGATACATTAATGGAGTGTTTTGCAAATAATATATAAGGAATATGCTACCCCCCTACTGGAAATATTGTTGATCTTTTCTGTTTGAGCGCTGATTGACCCAAAGACATCACAAGTGGTGAAGCCATGAGTGATGTCATCAGGTCAATTGACATGAGAATGAAAAATATCAACACTATTTCCAGTAGGGGTGTAGCATATTCCACGTATGCCATACCTCCAAAAAAGTGAAAAAACAAATTCAATTTCCTGGCATTTTTTGCTGATTATAAAATATCTAAAATATATCTATAAATCAAACAGCACTAATTTTGTAGATATTTTTGTGCTGAATAAATTTCGTTCTCACAGTACCATGCTATCATTTTTTGTCTTAAAGTTATTCATATTTGTTTGTTGAAAAAAATGAAGAAAATTAATTTTCTGCTGGTTTTTTTTGCTAATTATAAAACAACTTAAAGGTATCTATAAATGAAACGCTACCCATTTTGTAGATATTTTTGTGCTGAACAAATTTTGTGCACACAATACCATGTTATAATTTTTCGTTTTAAAGTTATTCACATTTGTATACAATTAGTACAGCTGTGTGTGTGTGTGTGTGTGTGTGTGTGTGTGTGTATGTGATAGAGAGACAGGGAGAAAGATATATGTGTGTGTGTGTGTATGTGTGTTGTTCCTTAACTTATTAGATAATTGGCGCATTGTTACTTTTCCCTTTATTTTTGTTAATGGTTGACTTTTAAATGTTAAACTTTTTTTGAAAAAGGAAGACAATAACAAAAAAAGACAACTGTGATTGAATTACCTTGTCCTGGAGATCTGTTAATGAAGAACTGTGAAACTTGAAACCTGAGCTGAGCTACTAAACTGCAGATTCCACATTGCAGTGAGTGGAGGGATTCCACTTATTCCTGACAACGCCGCTGGGGGGGAACAGTTTAGTGAATGCAACCTTGATTTTATACCATTCCCTAATAAGAACAAAAGTTGTGCTGTGTTAGGAAAGGAATTCAGACTGCTTTTTCTGATAATAGCAGTAGGTCTCCATGGCTCCACCCATGCAGCCATAAAAAGTGCTCTTTTTATTATTTCAACTGTAAAAAAAGTGGTAAAAAAGACTCAGAATGTGGAAAAAAAGAGTATCATATAAATCAAGAGAAAAAGGGTATTCTAAAATAGAATAAAAAGCATGGGTGAACATTTTCAGTGATATCATGCACTACACCTTTAATGTATCCTTGTATAAGGTCAATAGCCCACTTCAGGGTTTGTGGGTTGTGCAGCAATAAACCATGATTAAAAATATTTTAAGTCACTTGGCTCATGCTCTAACACTCACATCATGATTTATTACAGCACAACTCCTATCCTGTTGTGGGTTACTGCTACAGAGAGAGAGAGAGAGAGAGAGAGAGAATATACAATGTCCTGTGATCAAATATGTAAATAATTTCCATGCATGATGGACGCATAGCCATAACACACAAGTGGCGAAGCCGCAAGTTAGTTATAAAAGGTCTGTCCCCTCACAAATGGAAATAAATTGCATTTTTGAACACAGGACATTGCATGTTCTGTGTAAACCAATGTATAGACTGTTCAATTATTGTGCATACTTATTGTGTGGTGGATTCTTGTATTTTTAGTTACAGGCTGGGCCCTCCCTCATTCCACCCCACCCCACAGAAAGTACTGTGTAGACTGGACTTCCTCTTCCACCCACCAAAAGTTCAGTGCTTCTCTTTCACTCTCCCAAATATAGCTGTGTACCTAAGGAGGCTGAAGCTCACCAAAAGGTACCATGGTTTGAACAAAAAACAGAGATCACTCTATAGATGAATGGAAAGCCTTCTTTTCATAACTCTGTGTGATTCTGAGCATGAAGCATGGCTGGCCAAATTATGGAGAAAATATTATCAAAGGTATTGCAGAAATTATTTATTTGAATTTTGGTAACCAGGTAGGACCACTGAGACAAATTACAGTCCCTTTTTCATGGTCGACCCAGGTAAGACAACAGACAAGTACAGAGCATTTACAACAAAAAGAGTCAGATTATATATAGAATAGTGGATGGGCGACCATCCGCAACAAGGCTGTGTTTCCATTGAGAGTGTTGATGACATCAGAGAGACCTTGAGAGCAAAGCTTGAGAGGTTTCCGTGATGTCATCAACTCCCAAGATGGGAAACACTGCTGAAGTTGTGGATGGGAGACCATCTACTATTTTATATAGTATATGGTTTTCCGAAATGTGTTTGTACCTTGTTAACTCTTGCACACTGGTCCTGGCTAGATTCCTGCTCTCTCCACTTCAGTCCCCAATAATTCTGTACTCATCAATGCAGTCCTGTCCTGAGTCCTGTCCCCAAAGATATAGGTCCTTCATGAAGCAGTCATGCTCTGCTCTGATCCCACAACTGTGCCAGTAATTAAAAAAAAAAAACTACCAAGTAACAATTTGGATACACAGAACTGAGTTTAGTAGTCCGTGTCCAAACTGTGTCTATGGATGATTTGCCTGACCGCACCGCTCGCTAAGAACAGGCGCCATTTTAGAGTGTGTTTATTTTTTAAGCAGCACTGTTGCAGCCAATCAGATAGCAGGTTAAGGGTGAAAAGTTGTTGTACTATCGATGTGACATCAGAACGATAGTACAACTTGTTTGACCTTTGAACTGCCCTACAACAAGATTTGGAAAACCTTCGTTTTCCATACACAATAAGCCCTGACCATATACTATAATAGAATATTGAATATACAAAAGTTTGGTTATAAAAAGAACAATAAGAAGAACTACTTACTTACAAGATTTACATTGCATAGCTATGCATATACATTGAACTCTCAGCATCCCAAGATAGCAGGTAAAAAACACAAATCAATATACAGCAGAGAGATAATCACACAATAGTATATGAACCATACTTAAACAATGTTCAGACGAGGACAGCTTTAGGACCTCAACCAGTAAATGAGTGCAATAGGTAGGTGGGGAGTCAAATGACACCAAAAGAGGAGCAGAGGCAGGGTGGGGAGTTTGCAGAAGGGATTTAGGGGAGATAGAAGAGGAAAAAGAAAGGGTAATGGCCAACCAAGGAATAAGGAGGAGATTCAGCCATAGTCATTGCAGAGAGCGGCAAATAGCCTACAGTCACATGGTGACCAGTCAGCAATGGAAGCAAGTGAAATTAGCAAAGGAAATAAGGAATGCCAATAGATTGGACTGGAATCTAGGAAGTGTGGTACAGGACAGGACAGAGAAGGGGAGTGAGTTCCAGTCAGTTACAGCAGCAAAGGAGAAGGCCTTGCGCGCTATAGCCAGCCTCAGGTTAGGTCTTTGGAGAAGAGGGAAGGAGGCTGATCTGAGCTGTTGGGGACTAGTCTCCTACAGATAAGCTCACTGAGGCAAGGGTGGTGTATTTATGGACACGTTTGTGCATGAAACTCAAGGTGAAGAACCTCAGCTTTGATTCATAAGGCATCCACCCTAGCACGATGAGAGGACGTTACAGTGGTGGACTCTGGAACTGACCCCTAAGGCACATTGTCCCACCATATGGTAAGTCTCCATCTGGTCATATGAAAAAGATCCTTTTTTTGTATGGTTGTAATCCTTTTTCATGATGAAAAATCCTTTTTCATATGGCTGCCATCTTGTTTCTGTTTTTTCCAAAAAATACATTTTAAAACCCCACAAAAATCATATCCTGGACAGACACCAACACATGTATCTTGATCATCAGGACACCGTTAGAAGGATTGTGCACTTAATTATTAGAAAAATTATGCTGAAATGTGTTTTTTTATTTTCAAATCCTTTTTTTGTGACTCACTTCCACTGTTTTTCATATGGCCATATGAAAAAGGAATTCAGCCATACAACAAACAATCTCTTCATACAAAAAAAAATTTGGACTTAGTTTTTTTCCCCAATTGTTTTGTTTCATATAAAAAGATCCTTTTTTTTGTATGAATGAAAAAAGCATGTGAAAATGGATCCCTTCATATGAAAAGAAACTAGGGGAAAAAAATAAGACCAAATTCTTTTTTATATGAAAAGAAAATTGTTTCCTATTTTTTTTCGTTTATACAAAAACAGATTTTGTACTTAGTTTTTTTCTGATCCTTTTTTCGCATGAAGTAATCCTTTTTCATATGCTTTTTTTTTTTTGTTCATACGAAAAAGGATGCCTGCATATGAAAAAAGAATTTGGACTTAGTCTTTTTCTGGTTATTTTTTTGTATGAAGGAATAGTTTTTTGTATGGGTTTTTTGTTTGTAGTATGAATACTTTCATATGAAAAAAGATCTTTGACTTAGTGCTTTTCCCCATTTTTGAACTTCAGCAAGACATAATTCCCTCAATATTTGGATTTGATGGTCAATCTTTATATCAAAACTAAGCTCTTAATGAGTACTGCATGAATAACACATACTTCCCCCTCAAAAAAATTAGGGGCCATATAGAAAAAGCATAAAAAATAAAAAAAAATGCAAATTCCCAAAGGGTAACATTGGAACTTTAACAAGCCATGCCACAAAGGAAAGAAATTTCTGTTTTGGCAGAAATCGGAGCGTAGGGCCCAGAGGGCCCTGAACTTCCATAACGACATAGATGTATGCATCTATGGAGGGATGGAAGCACTGCATCCAGAAGGTCCTCTGCTCCCACAGGCAAATGAGCATATGATTATACTATCTTAAAAGGTAAGGAAATTCATTGTAAAACATGTTGTAAATGCACTAGTTAGGGATAAAGTAACAAAAGTAGGGAAATGTGGTATTAGGGTTTCCAGCCATAACTTTCCACCTCCACCTTGCAGGCTGCAACAGGAAAAAGAGGTCTGACCTCTCCTACATCTTTGCAAGTCAGGCATGGGGTGTGCCTTGGGGTTGTCAACCCTAACAATCATCCCATTCTCATATACTATACACATCTCAGCTTATTTACTGATGGAACGGGGTGAGTGTTAGGGTTGCCACCCCAAGGCACATCCCATGCCTGATTTGCCAAGATGCAGGAGAAGTCAAACTGTAATGTTTTTTTCTGTTGCTGCCTGCACAGTGGGTGGGTGGGGGATTAGGAATGGAAATCCTAACCCTTAAGTAGTGCATTAACAACATTTTATGCAATGAGCATAGTGTGTGTGTGTGTGTGTGTGTATATATATATATATATATACACATATACAAACAGACAGAAAGATTGAGATATACAAATATCTTTGCAGAAAACTACATTAATGCAAACATTAGGTTTTAAGAACACAAAGTAGTCAAACTGAGGAAATGAAAAAATTGAGATTTGGAGCCTTAGGTTTCTTGGTATATTGGTGGCATGGTGTTCCTTGAGTATTTCAACCCTAATGCTCACTCCCCATCCACATGCCCCGTGACCCAAAGACAATCTGCAAGTTCAGGCCCATACCTTATAGATTTGGTGCTTGAAGCTATACAGTTGTGACTCTCCATGTGGGTCCTGCAGAATCAGTCATAACTTTCTTAGCATGGGGCCTGTGAGGCCTGAATGAAGCAGAAGTTCATTCATGACTTTATTTATGCAGGTCGCTAGTAAAGCACAACAAAATCCATAACTTTATTCATGCAAAGCAGGAGCTCATTCATTACTTTTTTCATATAGTCACCATGTACCTCAGGCCTGTAATTTGTTCTTAGGTCATATGGCTAAGGGGTTGCGGAGGGGGGTTGGCATTTGGTTTGAAACCTCAAGGAACAACCACACCACTGATTTGCCAAAAGTCCAGAGACTACAAATCCTAATGTTTTCTTCCCTTTTCTTTCTCCACTTTGAATTCTTCAAACACTAATGTATGCATTAATGTAGTTTTGCAATGCATTTCCTTTCTTTTTGTGACAGTGGCATCATATTCACATGTATATAGGTGCTTTCAGTACCTGCATAAAATAGAATGAACAGAATATCTAACATATTTTGAGCCCTGAATCTCTAACCACCTTCTTCAGGCCATGGGCCAGTAGCATGGGTGTCTGGCTGAGCACAGGCCGCTGCAAGCCCTACACACAACCAGGCATCAACCACCTTTATGCCAAGATGCACAGAGCCATTCAGGCTGTGCACCAACACAACTGTCTGTCTGTGCACAGACATACACTGCTAGAATGGGGCACTGCACCAGCAAAACAGTGTGTCTGGCTGAGCACAGGCCACTGCAAGCCCTACACACAACCAGGCATCAACCACCTTTATGCCAAGATGCACAGAGCCATTCAGGCTCTGCACCAACACAACTGCCTGTCTGTGCACAGACATACACTGCTAGAATAGGGCACTGCACCAGCAAAACAGTGTGTCTAGCTGAGCACAGGCCACTGCAAGCCCTACACACAACCAGGCATCAACCACCTTTATGCCAAGACGCACAGAGCCATTCAGGCTGTGCACCAATACAACTGCCTATCTGTGCACAGACATGCACTGCTAGAATAGGGCACTGCACCAGCAAAACAGTGTGTCTGGCTGAGCACAGGCCACTGCAAGCCCTACACACAACCAGGCATCAACCACCTTTATGCCAAGATGCACAGAGTCATTCAGGCTCTGCACCAACACAACTGCCTGTCTGTGCACAGACATGCACTGCTAGAATAGGGCACTGCACCAGCAAAACAGTGTGTCTGGATGCTCACAGGCATACACTAACCACCATTATCCCAGAACTGAGCCCCTCAGCAGCACAACAGTGTGTGTGGGGCTGTGCCTAGGGCACTGTGCACAACCAGATACCCACCACCTTCATGCTATGATGCACAGGGCCCTTTTAGCCCTGTACCAACACAATTACTGCTCTGACTGCATTAGGCAAAACTAACTACCATCACCATCATATCAGAACACATAGGGACCTACAAACCCTGTGCCAGCACAATGGCATATCTGGTTGCATGCAAGGCCCTGTGGGTCCTGTGCATAGTCAGACACCAACCACATTCATGCTAGGCCATGAAAAGCCCTTTGGGCCCTGCACTAACATAATGATCTGTTTGG
The DNA here is from genome assembly GCA_016271365.2 of Neoceratodus forsteri. Lineage (NCBI taxonomy): Eukaryota > Metazoa > Chordata > Ceratodontiformes > Ceratodontidae > Neoceratodus > Neoceratodus forsteri. The sequence continues at coordinate 234,732,803 of CM028131.1, forward strand.
CTACTAGCAGGGCCCTGTAGGCCCTGAGTGAGGGTGCACATTAATTCAGCATCATGCCCTGTGTCAAGAAAATGATCTGTCTGGCTGTCAGTGGTTCCACACAGGGCACTGTGACCACTACATAAAAACAAGCTTACCTGCACAACCAAACCACAATAAGCATATCTTACTGGACTAATCAAGACTTTTCCCATAATTTCTTTCAAAAGCACCCACAAAACCAAAATCAAAGTTCACAAAACCATTTCCATATGTCACAAAACCTATCTAATGAAATCATAAACCTGTTTCTAAGTTTGTCACTTGTGCCTCAGAAAATTTCAACTGTGTAAAAAGACCTTTTACACTTCCCTCTTTGCAGTGCATCAACTCATGCATTCCAGTTGATGCACTGCAAAGTCACCATTGTGGACACTCACCACATCATGTTATGTGCCACTACACTCGTATTTCTGCTGCGGTGAAATTGTGGGGATGTGTACTGCATTGAGTGCATCACCATGCGCTGTAAGCTGCTGCAGTGCTCCATCCACATGTGGTCCAGTTTCTCCCAGTGTCCCAGCCACTAAGGGACACTCCTCTCAGCATGATCTGTGGTGCTTGAGCCATGGGAGGTATAAACTGTGAATTGCAGCACTAATTGAGAGCACTGCGGGATGGCAGCAGAGCAGTAAGTACAGCACTCCCAAAGTGTAAACAGGGCTAAAATGTCCATTTTACAACAAAAGACATCAAAAAGAACCTCCCACACAACTTAAAATCTCAAACACATAGGTTAGAGCCATGAAAACCTCCTTATTTTAGTTCGAAGTAAGTTAGGGCACTAGTTGAAGGTAGGGCTGGTTAGTGATTTAGTGTGAGGAGTTAGAGTTTTTGTTTTTAGAGAGTTTCTGTTAAAGTGCTGTGGTAATCTGTTGGGGAGTTTAGATTAGAGGAGCCTGCTGCAGTTCAAATCTACATTTCAACAGCTGTGCCTGCCTTACTGTTCCCCGCCATTTTATATTTTGGCTGGAAGTTGTCGTCAGAGAATCAGAGTGCCAGAGGGGGAGCTGTTTATGTGTGTTGACTGAGGGAAGAGTATCCCTAATCATCCTGAGGAACCACCATGCTGATTTGGAGCATAAGCTGTGTCCAGAGTGAATCTGTGTGGGGCTTGTGATCTATGGCTGAAACAGCCACTCCAGTTGTTTGGTGAATCCTGTTATAGGACCTGTTGAAAGAGTGTTTCCTTCAAATTATAGACTGCACTATCTCCTTAACATTGGTGGGAGTGGTATTGAGTGTTTCTCGAAGATGCTGCCTGGCTTCAGAATTGTGAGTAGGACTACCCTGAGTATTGAACTGTACTGCTGTAGCCATCAATTGATTGCTGGTGTGAGCACCACGGGGGAAAATTGAAAACTGGAAACTTATAATTACCACCTCTTTGAAATCCTTGCACAGCTAACAACTGTATGGTCACCCCAGGAGTGCGGGTGATGAGAGCACCATTCCTTTTGGGACATTCGGCCTTGGCACTGGTGAGAGCTCGGCAAAGGACACTGCTGACTGCTGCTGGATTCTTGGGATTTTACTTTCAAAGACATTTGTCTACAGTTACATTTGAGCATTACTCCTTAAAGGAGCTGTTTACACTTTATTCTCCATTGGATTCTCCTATAGTTTTGAGTTACTTTATATTTATTATTAGAAATATTGTCTGTTAGTCGGTTTGGGTGGGTTGGGTTATAGAGAGGGGAAACTGTTGTTTAGTTATATTATTTGGGGTATTTATGTAATTATAGTTTAATTGGTTGGCTTTGGGAAGGGAGGATTTAGTTACTATTTTATTTGGTTGTTTTGGGAGGGGTATTTATTGGGGGGTTATTTTGTGCAGGAGGTTGGGATGTGCCTGACTTCTAGGGTGGATTACCTACCAGGTGTCACTGTTGCTTGACCTCCACCCTTTCACTGACCTCCCTTTAACAACTACAGCTGCAGGGAAGTCAGATTGGGAGAGGGCATGCAGGCAGGCAGTGTGATGCTGGTGGTATAGTAGAGGTGAGTTGCATTAAGGTGTCAGGACCAGGAGGTGCCCTAGGGTAAAGCAGGGCCAGAGAGAGGCCAGAAGTGTTTGGTCCCCATAGCCAAGGTTCCCAATGGACTGAGTGGGAAGGTAGCCATGGGGACATCAAACACCACAAGTCCCCTTTGGGTGTTTCTATGCAATGCCAGATCGATTAGTAACAAGACTACAATTACTGCAGACTTGATTTTCTCAGTTGATCTAGCTTGCGTTAAAGAGACCTGGTTGGGGGATGACTCTGGCCAATTATTGGAGGCGTCTGGCCTGGTCAGGTTTTCCATGGTACACTGCCCAAGGAGGGAATGCAGGGGGTGGGGGTGTGGCCATCTGTTTTAGATCCAACCTAAATATCTCTGTGCAACTGGTGGGTTCTGTCACAAACACACTCAGCAGGTCAGGCCCTCTGCTCCCACAGTACCAACCTCCAAGCACAGTATTGTGAACTGGTAACAGACAGGGTAACCCTCCTGTCTGCTTGTGGGTCCGAATCACCTTCAGTCTCAAATTCTGGGGGGATTCAAACTGTGAACCTTATGCTAGCGAACCCAAATGTACAGGCTCAGATAATCTGCTCCTTGGGGGGGATGCCAGATATCTTTCGCCTAAGGTCACCTAACTAGGTATCCAAAAATTAACCCTTAAAACTCTATAAAAGACTTTAGGTATATTCTTACCTTTTCACAGTTTAGTAACACCATCAAGCTTATGAGCAGATTTTGTCAGTCTTAACCCTCTATACGTCACATGCAAAAAGAACTTCAAAGACACACCCAGGAAGTCTTTCAAAATAATATTTTTACTAAAATGGATAAAAATATGTAAAATGTAAACACAGAACACTATACCACAAAGCATACAATCACTTAAAAGAAAAGAAAAGAAAACTACAGACAAACTCCTACCAACATACAGTTAGACTTTTTATATATAATGTATTACCTCTATAGTGCTTATAGTTAGAACTTGTTTCTTAAGAGCCCAAAAAGATATGTCACAAAGATCAGGCACAAGTCTCAGTTTAAATTGTGTCTCTTTCCCACCCCTTTTGTGTGTATTCTAGTTCCTACTTGTTGAATATAAAAAATATACAAAACAGGATGTCCTATCAGGAGGTATATTAAATAAGGTGACATCAGCAAAAACCCATTTCCCAAATATGAATCCTTAATTAACATTTTCTCTTTTGATCTCGAGCAGTTCCTTTTCCCAGGGCACATCAAAATATTTTATGACTTTTAGCACCATAGTGATATAACATGTTTTTTTTTTCTTTAAGACGTCATAAAATTTATGAGCCTTATATCCTGGCAGCTGGGTCAGATCTAATTAAGACAAGAAAACAGGAAACCCTTAATTAAGTCATTCTAGTCTTTTAATTACCTCCTGGTTTCAGGTTAATATATCCTGTTATTTCCATTAAAACCTGAGGGGGCACCCATAGCACAGGATGTCTCATATGAGACACTCACATACCACATTCTATATCACAAATATCATAGAACAATCATAACCAGCTGACCAAACATCACAAGTTCCACTTCATCATTTTAATGCATGGCTGTGTACAGGGGTCCAGGTGCAGGCTGCAGAATTCTCCTTGTATACCAGCCTTCCGGACATGAGGGAGAGTTTCTGCCGGAAGTTGTGAACTTTGTCACTGAAAAGGTATTGGAGTCACCCAGCTGGTTGGTCCTGGAGACTTCATTGCCTGGATTAATGATGAACATTCACAGTTTGGTTATGACTTCCTCCAGTCGATATCTTTGCTGGGCCTTGCACAAGCTGTTGTTTCTATGACCCACAGCCATGGTCACACCTTGGACTTAGAGTTCTCACTGGGTCTTGAGGTATTTTTATCTCAGGATTGATCCAGTCAGTTGGTCGAATCATTATACTATACTAGGTTTTTATACTAGGAGATAGAATGGGAGAAGGCATATTTTGCCCTTTTTGCCATTCCCCGCATAGTGGGCTCATTGTTTTTACTTTAAACATATAAATTGGTCTATTTCCCTTTTGAATATGTCAAAGTTGTTGCTCAGAATGACATATTCCGGTAGGGCATTCCATACTCTTGTTGTTCTATGTAAAAATGAATAGTATTTTACATTGGTTTTTGCAGTGTCTAGTTTTATTTGTAGTTTATGTGCTCTTAATCCCTCCGATTTTTCTATAAGCATTATACCCATTTCATTTATTAGATCTGGATCTTTCATAATTTTAAATAATTGCAATAAATCCCCTCTTTTTCTCCTCTTCTCCAGACTAAACAAGACCAATTTCTTTAATCTATCTTCATAACTGTCTTTTTTCATGGACCGTATTGTTTTTGTAAAGGTTCTTTGCATTTCATTGCATAGTGAGGTTTTTGTTTGGGGCTCCCTGTTAGTATCTCCCCTGTGGATATGGTCCACTACCACCATTTGAATGGGTTGTCCCCAGAGGGACTGATGGTAGTAAAGAATCTATCTGGTGTGAGCATTGCATGTGTGACAGGTGCAGGTGAAGCAGTTGCAGCCTATAATGAGGCTGTGTCTAAGGCACTCGACTGTGTTGCACCAGTCCATGTACGACCCAGGTCTTCTCACTTGAGACCCCTGTGGTTTGATGGGTCTCTCAAGGAGATGAAGACCATGGTTCTGAGTTTGGAGTGTTGTTGGAGGAGGACTTAGTCTGAGGGGGACAAACTGGCTTTTCAATTTCACTATGGTGACTATCAAAGGGCAATCAACTGTGAGAAGGTAGAGTTCCTGTCCAGGGAGATTTCTGCAAGGAGGAAGAGGCGAGGAAGGATTGCAGAAGTGGGGGGGTGGCCACTTGTTTTAAATCTGACCTGGGCCTCACGGTGCTAGCTATGGGTCCCACTGAGTCTTCAGAATGTGTTGCCACATGGGGGGGTCCTGGCACAGGCTACAGGATCCTCCTGCTCTATTGCCACCCCCAGTTCAGGAGGGCGAATTTTTTAGGGTGATCAGAGAGCTCATCACTGGACTGGTGTTGGAGTACCTTAGATGGTTAATTCTTGGGAACTTCAATGCCTGGGTAGATGACAAGCTCTCCTCATTTGGCAGTGATCTCCTTAGGCACATGGAGGTGTTGAGCCTGACACAAAATGTTACCTCAGTGACCCACGCATGTGGCCACACACTAGACTTGGTATTTTCTTTAGGCTTTGAGACAATGGACCTTAGAGTCAATCTGGTAGTTTGGTCAGACTATAGCACCATGGGGTTCAGGTTAAGGACCCCCCAAAGCCCTTGCCTCTGTGGAAATGGTCCAGTACTGCCATTTACGGGGTTTGTCTCCACTAGGGCTATTGGCAGTGCTGGACCTATCAGGTGTGGAGGCTGCGTGTGTGATTGGAAAGGAGGCGGCAGTGGTGGCCTATAACAGGGCCATCACTGCTGCCTTTGACTCAATCACACCTGTTCATGCCTGACCCTTATCAACTCATCAGAGACCTCCCTGGTTTGATGTGGAACTTAGGGAGTTAAAGATTAAGGGTCAGAGGTTGGAGAGACAGAGGAGCTCTGGCCAATGGTGGACAAATTAGCCCTGATGTCCCATTAAAAGGACTATGAGGGGTCAATCTCCCTTAAGAAGGCAACATTTCTGTCTAGGAAGATTGCTGCAGCAAGGAACAGACTGGCTCAGCTTTTCCGCACAGTGGACAGGCTATTGAATCTGGCCTGCCTCCGTGTGGGAGGAGTGGGTTCAAGCACTAGGTGTGAGGAGTTTGCTCTGTTCTTTGCCAACAAAGTGTCCTCCATCAGAGCTGAGATCTTCCCCATCATCTCTCAGAGTTATTGCGGGGTCCACCCTGTGATGTGCCTGAACACTCCTCCTGTCTGGGTTGAGTTTGATCCAGTTGGGGTGGAGAGGTGGTGGAGGTTATTACAGGACTGAGGCCAACACATTGTGATCTGTATCTAGGTCAGTCACAACTCTTGGTCAGATGTATGGACCTGATTGGACCTGTGGTGCCCGAGATCGTCCGGAGTTCCTTGACGAGTGGAGTCTTCCCATTGGCTTTGAAAGAGGTCCTGGTTAGACCCCTATTAAAGAAACCCTCATTGGACCTGGACTGTCTTGGCAACCACAGGCCGGTCTCTAACTTCCCATTTTTAGGGAAGGTTATAGAAAAAGTGGTGGCAAGTCAGCTCAAGGAGTGACTTGCTTCTTCCTTCACCTATGAGGTTTTCCAGTCTGGGTTTAGGACTGGGCATAGTACAGAGATCGCCCTGGTGAAGGTGCTTACTGATCTCCTAATAGCGAGAGACAGGAGAGATTGTACTATCTTGCTCCTCCCAGATCTCTCAGTGGCATTTGACACTGTGGACTATGAGATGCTGCTTGACCACCTGCAGTACTGGTATGGCCTGTCTGGTAAAGTCATTGAATGGTTCAGAGTGCAGAGGGTGGTGATGGGGTTGGCCTCATCTAGCCCAAAGCCTCTAACCTGTGGTGTTCTGCAGGGGTCAGTCTTGTCGTCCTTGTTGTTCGTGGTGTATATGCTGCCATTTTGAGACATTATTAGACAGTATGGGCTGGGTTTTCACTGCTATGCAGATGATACCCAGCTGTACCTGTCCTATGCACCAAGTAACCAGATGCCAGACTCCGTATTTAACTACTGCCTGTCTGAGAACTAGACTTGGATGACTCATAACTGGTAGGAACTCAGTCCAGATAAGACTGAGGTGCTGCTGGTGGAGCCGGGTCATCATGGAGGGGGATAGAAGTTTGTGGGAACCCCCCGGTCTTGTACTGTGGGTACCACTGATCCCATCTGAACAGGTAAAAAATCTGGGTATGATCCTCAACAGCTGCTTGACATTTGATGCACAGCTGTCAGCCGTTATTAAGAGTGGATTCTACCATCTGAGGAACATTGCCTGGATTCAGAACCTGTTACCCACTGAGGACCTAGCCTCACTAGTACACGCTTTTGTAACGTCCAGGCTGGATTACTGCAATGCCCCGTACCTAGGGCTATCTGGAGGCAACCTCTGCCTTCAAGGTCAGATTACTGACCTATAAAGCCCTACATGAGGTGGGACCAGCCTACCTGCATGATCATCTTGTGCCTCACCATCTATCCTGGGCTCTCCATTCCACCGAGGGAAGCCTCCTTAATGTTCTTAGGGTTAGGTTGCGTCACTCTGGTGATAGAGCATTTTCAGTGGCTTCACCTACCCTATGGAACTCTTTACCTAAACAGTTGCAGGAGGCACCATCAGTGGAATCCTTTCAACAGGACTAAACACTTTTTTATTTAGCCGGGCTTTTAATTTATAGATAGTTTGAACCAGATTTTATTATATGGATAGATAATTTTATGTATATTATTGTTTGTATATTGCTGCTTCCTCCAACCTTATTTTAATGAATGTTTTAAAGTTGTTGTATTGTGTTTTAATTGTGAAGTGCTAAGAGTCCCTGGAAAATGGCACTATAGAATTAAAGTATCTATCTATCTATCTATCTATCTATCTATCTATCTATCTATCTATCTATCTAACTCTGCTTTTTCGAACTGTGGACAGGCATCTCCATCCTGCCTCTCTGCAGCCAAAAAAACACCTTCAGTTGCTCAGTGTGAGGAGTTTGCTCTGTTCTTCTCCAACAGGGTGTCCTCTATTAGGACTTAGATCTCCCCAACAGGGAACTTGTGGCCTCACAGTTGCAAGGTGTGTGTGTGTGTGTCTGAATGTACCCCTATTGTTTGCCACAAGTTCAGGCCAGTAGGGGTGGCTGAGGTTTGCGAGGAGGCTTTGAAGCTGCAGCCCATGTACTGTGAACTGGATCCTGGCCCAACTCATCTCTTAATGGGATGTGTTGAGTCCGTTGGACCAGTGTTAGCCAAAATCATCCGATGTTTGCTTTCAGAAGGATGCTTTCCTGGCACCTTAAAAGGAGCGCTGGTGAGATTCCTCCTGAAGAAACCATCTCTCAACCCTGATATCTTGGTGAATTATAGACCTATCTCTAACCTCCAATTTCTGGGTAAGGTTATTGAGAAAGTGGTGGTGTTGGAGCTCAAGGCACACCTCACAGCCCATGATATCTGAGCCCTTCCAGTTGGGGTTTAGGTGAAGACATAGTACTGAAACAGCACTAGTCAGAGTGTAAAATGATCTCCTCAGGGCGAGGTAGAGAGGGAGCAGTCAATTCTCGAGCTCCTCAATCTCGCCTCAACATTTGACACTGTGGACCATGTACTGCTGCTGAATCACCTTAGGGAGCTCTGTGAATTCACCAGTATTGTCATCAACTGGTTTGAGTTCTTTCTTATAGGCAGGATCAGAAGGTGGTGATGGGGAACTTCTCATTCTGCCCAAAGCCATTGCCTTGAAGGAGTTCCACAGGGCTCAGTCCTCTCACCTGCATTGTTTGTAGTGTACATGCTTCCCCCTGGGAGAGATCATTAGATGGTACAGCTTGGGTTTTCACTGCTATGCAGATGACATCCAGCTGTACATGTCATTTGCACCCGGGACAGATAGTGCCATGGAAGTGCTGAACAAATGTTTGGCTGAGATCCAGGACTAAATGTCCTCTAGCTGGCTAAGACTCAATCCCAACAAGACAGAGCTACTACTGATTAAGCCTGGTCGTTGGCTGGATGTGGATACTGCTGGGATGGGAACAGGATTATTTCTTGGCCCCATTCCTTTGGCGGCATCCACCAAGGTGGAAAATCTGGGCATCATCCTTAATGACAGATTGACACTTGAGCCAACTGTTGTCAGGAGTGTTTTTTTACCGCTTGAGAAATGTTGCCCAAATTAAAGCCTTGATTCCACCTGATGACCTGCCCTCACTGGTACATTCATTTGTCACCTCGTGGCTCAATTACTGCAATGCTTTGAACCTCAGGGTCAATGGAGGGGGTTTTCGGTGCCTGCAGGTGGTGCAGAACACAGCAGCTAGGTTACTGATAGGCCTTCCTAGGTCCTGTCATGTGACCGTGGTTTTGCGTGAACTGCACGGGCTGCTGGTTAGGTGGAGAATCACTTTCAAGTTAGGCTTGCTCACCTATAAGGCCCTACATGGATCATACCCTGGCTACCTGAATGACCTCCTGACTCCTGCTTGTCCTATGCACTTGCTTCGCTCCTCTACCAACGGCCTCCTTGTGGTACCCAGGGAACCACCATAAGTCCTCTGGAGACTGTTTGATTGAGGTGGCAGGCCCTGTATTGTGCAACTCACTATCAAACCCTTTGAGTGAGGCCCCATCGATGGAGACTTTCAAGCGGGGCCTGAAGGCACTTCTCTTTAGGAAAGCAGTCTCAGATTATTTAGAGTTAAGGTAGCAACTTGCTGCAATACCTGTTTAAACTGGATTGTAACAGTTTTATTTTATTCTGGTTTTATGCTTATTTATTTTTGTATGGTTTCCCACCTTGTACAATGCTCAGAGCCTCTGGGATGAAGCACTCAATTAAATAACTTTTGACTTACTTTTTATTTATTTATTTATTTATTCTTTATCACTCCTCCGCAGAGCCGACAGGTAGCTCTGGCCCTCCCTCAGAGGGACTCGTTCTCCGACTCGAACTTGTTGGGTCATCATGAAGCCAGTCGGCTCACGGCCTTTTCTTCTTTTCTCCCCTGGGCACCCAAACCATACAATGAGTGAGGCAGCTGCCCCCAACTCCATGGAAGCAGCCATATACCCTGGATGTGTGCCTCCCCTCTTCTTGGCTACGTGCCTCTGCTGACACCTAACCACTGATGGGTGTCACTCACTGGCATGCCACACTGTCCCCCCTTCCTGAGAAAGGAGAGCTGTTAATGGACGCTCAATCCTTCCTCCCCCTGCTGACTCCCATGCGACCCAAGTCTGTTTCCGAACCCGGGTCACTGGTGTGGCATGAGGCGTGACGCCCAGCACCTCAACCCTCAGTGCCACCAGGCCACTTTTTACTTCAGGCACTTACCAGATGCTTGGCCAACTGGTTATGATTATTGTATGCTATTTGTAAAATAAAAATATAGTATGTGATTATCTCACATAAGACAGCCTGTGCTCCATCGGTGCCCTGCCCCAGGTTTCAGTGAAGCTACATATATTACACTGACAGGAGATCTCTACAATGTAATTAACTTCCTTAAGAAATTGCATTTTATGCCTGTTTTATGACCTGTTGCTGCTCTGAAGCTGGGAAACTAAAATATACATTTTATGACTTCAGAAACAGGATATCATTAAGCTATTCCTGCCAGCTATCTCACACTTAGGTGAGGGATTGCAGGGTTGTAAAACTTCAAGGGAACTGGCTGATCAAAGACTCATAATTTGGGAACTGAGTTTTTGCTGATGTCATCTTATTTAATATACCTCCTGATAGGACATACTGTTTGCATTTTTTTTTATATATTCTAAAAGGAGGAGCTAGATGACTCACAAAAGGGGTGTGAAGAGACACAGTTTAAACTATACTGTGTCTGAACTGTTTAGATATATTCCATCTTGGGACTGTAGAGAGACAGTTCTCTGATAAGCACTTAGAGGTAATACATTAAATAGAAAAAATCTAACTGTTTGTTGATAGGAGTTTGTTCTGTAGATAAATTAGCGTTTCTTTTAAGTGATTGTATGCTTTTTGATATATTGTTTTGTGTTTACAATTTTCATATGTTCATTATCTTTTAGTAAAATCTTTATTTGAAAAAGACTGCCTGGGTGTGTCGTCCAAGTTCTTTTTGCATGTGATGTATATGTGGTTTAAGTCTGACAGCTGTTCTGGAGAGCTTGATGGTGTTACTAGACTGGGAAAAGGTAAGAATATACCTAAGGTCTTTTATAGAGTTTTAAGGGTTCATTTTGGAAGCCTGGCTTGGTGCCCCTGGTGAAAGATTGTACCGCAATCCCCAAAGAGGGTACGTATCTGAGCCTGTACATTGGATATACTAGCATATGGTTCACAGTTTGAATCTCCCCAGAACTTGAAACAAAAGGTGATTCAGACCCAAAAGCAGACAGGAGGGTTACCCTGTCTGTCACCTGTTCACACTATTGCACTCTAAGGTTGGCACTGCAGGAGCAGAGGGCCTGACCTGCTGAGTGCATTTGTGACACTTACCACCACAGATTATGTGCAGATTAGGGCTGGGAGAACTTGGTGAGATTTTGACCCTTATTAAATAAAAACTGGAACATGATGAAGTTCTGATTTGCTCTGATTAGTTCTGATTTTTTGACAGATGTTTGAAAAGATGAAAAAAAATGCATAAAAGTTGACAAAGTCAGTCACATTTGACACAGAGGCCCAAAGGAAATAATTTAATGGATTATGTGTATAAAAATGAATATAAAACTGCTAAATAAAAAAGCAATCACTCACTACTAGCCCCTTCGTGGCTGGCCTGTAATGGTGGCATATCCTGCTTGAGCCCGTGACATGAGTGTGCTGGGAGAGACAGTGAGAGAAAGAGAGAGATGGAGAGAGAGAGAGGGAGAGAGACAGACAGACAGATGTAAATACCTATATCATAGCACTACCAAGCACTGCAGGCACTGCCAGGCAGCTAAGATTTTTTTTTTTAATGGTGCTGTGTGGGTATTATTTTGATAGATGTTCCAGTCAGAGATGAACAGGCCAAAGAGATGGATATGAATGATCACATGAGCAGCACTAAGACAGCCCACCCACCCTACCCATGTGAATAATGGAACTGCTTCGCATGCCCATGTGTACTGTGGTATATGGTACACTACCTGGTCCAAGAGGTGGTAATGTTTTCTAGTACTATGACTACTTCTACTGAATCTGATCAACATGCTGAATCCTTAAAGAAGAAAAACGAAAGACATAGTGATCACCATCACCCAGGCAGGCAGCCAGTCACACGTTGCATCAGTCAAGTGCAGTGCAGTCATAAAAAAGTTTGTCACTGCCACCTGAAGACCTGATGACAGACACACAACACAATTATATCCTTCCTAGTTCCACAACTGCTGTCAGCCACTGCCAAGTAATTTAAGTATCAAAAATAAAATATGGTAGTAATCTTAGCCCAGTTATTGTAAATGAGATGTAACCAGGCTAGCTTACCCCCATACACACACACACACACACACACACACACACACACACACACACACAATAAGGAATATAAGAATATAATATATTTATAAATATAAAAAAATATGAATTTAGTAGCATTTTTTTCTGTAAAGTAATTGCAGCCAAATATGGGGAATGTGAGAAATATAGAGTATTCAGTTTCTGGGTTTCAGGCATCTGCTAAGCCATGCACTATACAAAAATTAAAACAGTACGGTCAGGATCAGTTGCTGAGGTATAAAAAGTGACAAGTAGCAGTAGTAAGGACTGGAGTAAGGGCAAAAAAGTGACAAGCTGTAGTTGTGACTCATGAGAACAAAAAGTGATAGTAGTAGTAGTAGTAGACAGCAGTACCCTACCTTCCAGATCAAACAGTGATACCAGGTACCACCAAGTAAGTTTGTGAGATGTAATGCAGTTGCTTGCTGTATTTGGACTCTGAATCTACTGATGTTATTATTTTTTTTCCCATTCTGTGCTGCTCATGTGATCATAAAGTAATAGTGGCCTGGCCTAGTCCATCCTGACCTCACTTGTTGCAATTAATTGCTACCTCATGTAGTAGACCCTATTCACAGAAGATTTTCACCATAGGCACACATTCTTGAAAGTGTTTTGTGGATAGGGCCTGCTCAGAGCAGTCAGTGTATGTTTTATTCAGGTATCATATTTGAAATTAAAGTGCGAAATGCTGACTTTGAGAAATGTGAGGCACTCAGCAGTTTCCGGTGTCAAATAGGATTGTGTGTCAGTAATAATGTCACCAGCTGAACTAAACAATCATTCAGAACAGATGTTAGTCAGAGAGCAATTCATGTACTTCATTGCAATGTTTACTAAAACAGGCTACATATCTTGTTTGGATTTCCAGGATTTCAAAGCATCAGCATTCCAGCTGATATTGTTCTCTGCCAGGTACGTTTCAACAATGGTCTGTGGTGTGCTGAGGCCGTTACAAGAGGCAGATGAAGAAGATGTTACAATTACATCTACTAAGTTACTCCAGAGACATGAAGCTGAACCAAGTGGCTGTTGGACAGTGCTATGTTTGGCTGGTGGTGAAAAAGAAAATTCAGTTGCAGTGGCTGAGGAGGAAGAGGGAGAAAATGCCACAACAGTAGAAGATGGTCTACCTGGTGCTGTGCTGTGTCATGAAGAAGATTCTGAATGTGGTGCTGCTGTTGTATTCTGTTCCATGACAGCATTCACCTCGTCAAATATTTCTTGTTTGTTTATCTTGAAACAAGTGTCATCATCATCACTCAATAGTTGCTTCAATTTGGCTTCAGGTTGCCCACATCAGGTTTGAGATCTACTAAGCTCGTTCTATAGGGGGGAGATGGTGGTCGGCAGGATGTCACTACACCTCGGTTTTGTTGGATGGAGTTTCTCAGGGGTATGCACCCGACTTGCTGTAGTTTGGACCCAGGCCCTACTTGCCTTTTATTAGGCTATATTGATGTCATCAGCCCAGTCCTTGCAGAGATAGTCTGGTGTTCACTGGAGATGGGTGAGTTCCCTTGCTCCCTGAAGGAAGTGGTGGTAACTCCCCTTCTCAAGAAATCTTCGCTTGACCCAGACTGCCCCGCTAACTACAGACTGGTCTCTAATCTTCCCTTTGTGGGGAAGGTTATTGAGAAAGTCATGGCACTACAGTTGGAACACCATCTTACCATCCATGACATTTACGATCTTCTCCAATCTAGTTTTCATAAAAGGCATAACACTGAGACCGCTCTAGTTCGGGTACTCAGTGACCTCCTGATTGTGAGAGATCAGAAATGCCGTACCATCTTGGTATTTCTAGAGCTCTCCTCAGCCTTTGACAGTGTGGACCATGGGGTGCTGCTGGAATGCCTTCGTGTCATCTGTGACCTGTCTGGTATGATCCTCAGATGGTTCCATTCTTTCCTCACTGGCAGAGTACAGAGAGCGGTCTCAGGGATTTATCCTTCTGAGGCATTCTCTCTGCCTTGTGGGGTGCCGCAGCATTCTGTGCTGTCCCTCATGTTGTTCGCAGTGTATATGCTGTCATTAAGAGACATTGTGAGATGGTATGGGCTGGAGTTTCACTACTATGCAGATGATGCACAGCTCTACCTGTCCTTTGTGCCCAACTGGGATAATGCACTCTCTGTGTTTAACAACTGCCTTGCAGAAATCCAGGATTGGATGAATACCAGCTGGCTAAAACTGGAATTCTGACAAGACTGAGGTTTTGGTGGTGGATCCTGGTCACTGGATAGAGGGGTCAGCAATGGAATGTCCCTCAGGGCTTTGGTTTGGAGGTATCCAGTTGCTGACCTCTGAACAGGTGTGAAATCTGGGGGTAATACTTGATGATGGTCTGACACTTCATTCTCAGGTGTCAGCCATGGTTAAGTCCTCTTTTTACACCCGGCCCAATGGTGCTGAGGGTTGAGGCGCTGGACGCCACACCTCACGGCCACACCGGTGACTCGGGTTCGGGAATGAGACCGGGCCATCAAGGGTCTGCAGGGGAGAGAGAGGATTGAGCATCTGGAAGACAGCTCTCCTCTCTCGGGGAAGGATCCAGGGTCAGCCCAGCATCGTAGCGGCCCCCGGTGGAGACCAGAGGCACAAGAACTCCTAGGGCTGTACACAGGGGAAGACGTCAGGTGATCACCTTCCTTACATGGGTGGCAGCACTCACACCACAGGCAGGGCAGCATTGCATGTCCTGCATCTGGGGCCCTATAAGTAAAAAACCCTACCATGGATGAGGAGATAATGGGGATTCCAGGGACACTGCCCACATCCCACTGTTGGCCCCGCACGTGGGGGACTCCATGGCCAACCTGCCACCCAGGTAAGACCTCTCTAATCCCAGAACAGGCCATCATGGGAGGACAGGCCAGCCCCGGAGGGGGTGATCTGGGAGGCTAGTTCTGCCTGAGTGGTCGGGGGAGTCCCTCCGAGTATAGGGGGTTCAGAGCAGGAGTAGAAGGCAATAGTCAAGTGAATACCCTGGAAGGATGCCCAGACGGGGTAGTGAATAAATAGAATTTGAAAAAAAAAATCCTCTTTTTACCATTTGAGGAATATCGCCCAGATCAAGCACCTAGTTCCATCTGGAGACCTTCCAACTTTGATCCATGCCTTTGTGATCTCACACCTGGACTACTGTAACCCTCTTTACCTAGGGCTTCTGGGGGTTGATATCCACTGCTTGCAGCTGGTGCAGAACACTGTGGCCAGGCTGCTGTCTGGATCATCTCAATCCAGTCATATTATGCCTGTGCTGCATGAACTGCACTGGCTGCCAGTTCAGTGGTGGATCACCTTCAAGTTCAGTTTGTTGACCTAGAAAGCCCTACATGGACAGGGAGTGAGCTACCTGCAAGATCTCTTGTATCCTTACTGTCCCCTCCGACCACTCCGCTCGACAGATGAGGGATTACTGGAGATTCCCAGGGTACGATTAAAAATTTCTGGATTGTGGGCATTTTCATTTGTAGCCCCAGCCCTGTGGAATTCTTTGCCTCATCGGGTACAAGAGTGCCTGACAGTGGAAAGCTTTAAGACTCCTTTAAAACCTTACTTATTTGAACTCGCTTTTGGAGGTGTTCTTTAACTTATGTCCGACTATAGGAGGTGTGTTTTATATATTGATGGATGTATTTTAGAATTGTGTGGTTTTAATTGCTGTTTTGTTGATGTACATTGCTCTGGTACTTTGTGAAGAGCGCTTAATAAATAAAAGTTATTATTATTATTGTATCATGGATCCAAGATTATTGCTTTAATGTAGTACTCAGAATTAAGCATTTTACATAGTTTGTCATCTTCTTCAACTTTTTTGATCATACGTTCTGTTAGATCTTGCTGTATTCTGGGGGCAACCTGCATGTGTCAGCAGAACCACTGACAGCCTGTGTGATCATGGAACTGTCTTGTTGCTCTAACTTTTCCCTAATCAGATTCAATCTGAATTTTAACATTTTTACTAGGGGTATCATCTGGCTGGGAGTTGCTGTGTTTGCACTAACTTTACTTGTGATTTCCTCAAATGGCTGGAGCAGTACAATGAGAAACTCCAGCATGGCTCACTGTGGTGGAGTCATATAGATGTCTGCATCACCAATTTTCATTTACAAGGTGTATTGCCTGACAGCTTTCTTTTGTTCCAGCCACCTTTGGAACATATAAAAGGGTGGAATTCCATCGAGAAGAAATGTCTTGGATCAATCTGTGCAAAGGTAAACTGTGCCGCTGCTGTATTTTTTCAAACAAGCGATGGGCTTTGCTTGAGTGACTGAAATGAGTGCATATTCTTTTAACAGTGCTAACGAGAGCCTCAATCTCCCTATCATCATCGAGAAAACCGTGAACTATTAAATTTAACAATGTGCAAAGCAGCAGATGTGAACAAAGCCCCCTTTATCCAAGGCCTTCCTTATGTTGGACCCATTATCTGCAACTATAAAGCCCACTGACAGTCCCTGAGAAGTGAGCCATTACTGTATTGGTGTTTGGAGCTCTTCATTGATGTTGTATGAGATATGTTCAGATGGAAAATAAAACATTCTTAGAACAGCAAAGTGTGATGCTTCACTGTCCCCAGTCCCACGTGAATTATCAAAACATGCCCAATGTGCCGTGACAGATATGAAAGGTTCAGGCTGACAGCTTGTCCAGATATCTCTTGTGAGATGCACCACCCTCCCAACAGCATTGCACAAGACACGTCTTAATTTTTTTACATACTGCATCGTAAAGATCTGGAATCCCTGTTGTCGAGAAGTATTTCCACAATGGTATACTATATCGAGGTTCTAGGTACTCAAGCAGCCACCTCAATCCTTTAAGTTCAACCACATTATATGATAGCAAATCAACAGCTATCATTTCTGAAATGTTTTTGGTTATTGTAACAGCAACAGGGTGAGTCAAGGCATATTTGGCTTTACGCTTATATGTTTCTGAGATTATAAGCTGTCTCCTTGAAGGAGGAGTGCTTTTGAACACATGGTCACTTTCAGTAACAGTAGGAGGAGACTTTTGAATGGGAGGAAGTGGTGGTGGAGGTGTTTCAGTAGTGCTGCGTGGACTGCCACTGCTTTCGTCTATGGGAGTTACCCCTGAGTGTAGTGAGCTATCACTGTCACTTTCCCTTCAAGACTCACAACTGGAGTTCTCAGTAATGTTATGACATCTGTGTAGGTGCCTTTTAAGTGCTGAAGTTCCCAATGCTCCTTTCTTTTTATCCCTGCTGACTGGCCATTTACAAATAGCGCATGTTGCCACCAACTCATTGGAAGCACTAATGGAGAAGTATGACCAAACAAAAGATTATATTTTTTTAGTTTTTTTCCCAGGAAAGTATGGCACCTCTGTCACCTTTTCAGGTTCCCTCCCCCTCGGATTTTTCTTGGGCCTGTTCCTCTTGTGGTTTAGTCCCACTGCTCTCCTCTTCAACCAAAACATTTCTGTCTGTTTATTACTCATCTGCAATTTCCATCTCCTCCAGTAAACCTTGTGCTGCCTGATCATTCTCTTCATCTTTATCATTACCCTCATTGGGTTCAACCTCAGAAGAACTGGATGAGGGACTGGCAGTAGCATAGTATGCAATTGTTCCATACCTCTGGGTGCCACTGCTGGTGGTACCCACCAAGACTTTGTTTTTTTTAACTATGTAACTTTTTTTTTTTTAAACTTAGGACTGATAATGAGCCGAGACATTCACCTTTTTTGGATTCAAGCATTCACTTGGAAGATGAAACCTTAGATGTAAAAAAAATTACTTTTTGGGGTTTGATTTTGTTTTCCCTTTTCAGGCTGATTGCTGTGTTTTGCAGTGCCACTATCTACCTGAGAAATAGAGTGCACCTCATCAACACTTTGATCCATTTTTTCTTAGTATTTTAACCTAAACTAAGATCCCACTAACTAACATGATGCTCTTCTGATGACTACCACCCACACCCACAGGCCAGGGGCAAATTTACTGTCATGACTCGTGACTGCACACAGGATACCGACAGAACAGCAGTCCACCACCACTTCCTTCTAAGATTACCTGACTGACTCCTACAATTACTGTTAAGTGACCAAATTCAGCAACTGTTAGGTGTGCCTCAGAATTTGAATTGGAGATGCAGACACATCTGATGCATAGCTGTATGCTGTACAGTCCCACACTGGGGTTAGTTAATGCTTATATGTAATGTAACAAAATATACTATAATAAAACTAATGATAAGGAGGAATAATGGTGAATGAGTGATGGTGATGATGATGATGACACTTTTGTGTACTTTACTTGTGTTGTAGTGTAAACCACCTGCTACAAATCACAAAGTCAGATTGTCCCCTCGGCCACCCACAGCCAACAGCACAAGTGCATCAACTTGTATGTTGTTTGTCCAAACAGTATTTTTTTTAATACGTGAAATCGTGAATAAATGTTAATAAGTGATCATGATTGGATGGCACAAGTAAAACATTTATTTTGCCAGCCTGCCCTTGCCTTATACATACAGCCACACTGAAGCCAGGAAAAAAACTGTTTGGGGGGATTGTCATCGCGGCACAGGTCAGGAAACACAGGGAAGACCAGGAGTTGTTGCAGAATTCACCAAAAATATCTATTTACAGTGACAGTAACAGTAACATAAAAAAAAAACTTGTTCAGTATAACTATGTACAAAGGAGGAAAAAACAGTAGTTCTCCTTGAGTCTCTGTGTCCATTTTTTCTTCTTCTTCTTCAGCAGTTGCAACTTAGCTCCTTTATAAGTCCTTTCAACCCCCACTCTTAATAAGCAGCCTGATTCTTCCAAAGTGTTCTGTTCTTGTATCAGGCAGGAAGAACAACAGTGTGCTTACTGAGGCCCATTTTGCACAGCTTTTGCAAAAGGCTGAAAGATTTGCACTAAGGTAACCCCTTGAGTTTTCCACAACTCTCTGCAATCATCTCAAATTATAAATATATACATTTCAACAGTAACAGTATATATTTTCTAAACAAAAGAGATCCCAACATTAGTTACAGTTCCACATATCGATTTGCATATATTTTTACATCAGCGGATATGCAAGGAAGGAAAAGACAGACAGCAAGAGAGGACTGAGAGACAGAGAGAAGCAAAGAACTGAGATCTCTGTTGGGTTGATCAAGTCTGAAGTCTCACAGGAAAATGTGGTTGCGCAACCAGATAGAGAAGAGACAGAAAAGGAAAGATCCTTACATTTAAACATTTTCTCCATAACAAATTGGACAGATTCCTATTCTACCCTGTCACATACACCCCTCCTTAAAAGGGAACCTGTTTTATTAAATAAGTTTCCAAAACTTTTTATTCTCTTACAACATTTGCTGCTTTCAGACATTAAGCACATCTACATTGTCGCTCTCTCTTTTTTTTACAATTCACCAAAAATATTTATTTACAGTAACGGTACCATAAAAAAAATAAACTTGATCAATATAACTATTTACAAAGGAGAAAAAACAGTAGTTTTCCTTGAGTCTCTGTGTCCCTTTTTTCTTATTCAGCAGTTGCAGCTTAGCTCCTTTATAAGTCTTTTCAACCCCCACTCTTAATAAGCAGCCTGATTCTTCCAAAGTGTTCTGTTCTTGTAAGTATCAAGCAGGAAGAACAACAGTGTGCTTGCTGTCACTTCTTTTGTACATTTTACAAAAGGATCAAAGATTTACACTAAGGTAACCCCTTGAGTTTTCCACAGCTTTCTGCGATCATCTCAAAGGGTTTCAATTTCTCAGTCCCACATAGGTTGCAACAGAGAAGCACTGAAATTCGCTCTCAAGCTTTTTCACCACCTGAAGCTGCATCTGATTTGAAAGTCAATGTTCCTTCAGGGGTTGCTCTAAAATAGAGCCCTGTTTCATCGCAATTAAAGATAGAGTTTGGATGATACTCTTACATTATTTGTGGGAGGACAGTGGATAGTCAATTGTCTGCATTCTCACTATCAGCATCCTTTTTCTCACCATGGCAGCACTTGAAGATTATTCTGTTGTGCTTCTTCCAGTGGCTCAGCCAGCCACTTCTCACAGAAAAAGAAATGCCCATATTTGCAGCTAAATCCTATGCTTTTTTTTTTGTAGAATTGGGCCATTGATTGGGCATCAACACTGCGAGCTGTGGAGAACCGACGTAGGAGTGCAACTTCTACCTCCCTGGTCTTCCTGCAATGCCGCCTTTTTCAGTCTTGATTGTCTGAACTCTCCCACTCTGAGAACAATCTATCTTTACTTGCCACAATTTGGGTGACAATGGATACATCAACACCAAACTGCTTGGCTACATCTGTTCGTTTAGTGTCCGTCTGCTCCAACTGCTGCAACAAAGATATTTTTTGTCCCTGTGTAAATGTTACCTTCCTGCACTCTATTGTGCTAAATGCCTGCATCTCAGATTAGCTGTTAAATACTGCTCTCACACCTAATCCTGTTCATCCTGTTCACTTGTGCACTAAAGAGGTGTTAATTAAATGGGGAAAGAGGTGCTGATGAACTGATAAAATATGTATTAAACTGAAATGTGTACTTAAGCAGTGTGCACTTAACTGGAATTTTTAACACTGAATCTATAGGGGAAAAAAGAGAGAAAAAAGTGTGCACTAAACAGGAATGTGCACTTAAGCAACGTGCATTTAAATGGAATCCACTGTGTATACATTTCAACAGTAGCACTATATATTTTCTAAACAAAAGAGATCCCAACATTGGTTACTTTTCCACATATTGATTTGCATATATTTTAATATCAGCAGATATGCAAGGGAGGAAAAGACAGACAGCAAGAGAGGACTGAGAGACAGAGAGAGAGAGGCAAAGAACTGCAAGCCTGTCAGGTTGATCAAGTCCAAAGTCTCAGAGGAAAATCTGGTTGTGCAACCAGACAGAGAAGAGACAGAATAGGAAAGATCCTTACATTTAAACACTTTCTCCATAACAAATTGGACAGGGTCCTGGTCTAACCTGTCACACAGACTTCCGACTGCTAAATTTCTCATGCCCCCCATAGTCTCTCTCTCTCTCTCCCCCCCTCCCCTGGATCTGGATGGCACAAGTCAAAGATTTATTTTGCCAGCCTGTCCATGCCCTGTACACACAGCCACAACTGAAGCCAGGAAAAAAAACTTTTATTTGGGATTTCTGGGACTGTTACATTTCTCATGCCCCCCCATAGTCTCTCTCTCTCGCTCACTCTCTCTCTCCTCTGGATCTGGATGACACAACTGAAAGATTTATTTGCCAGCCTGCCATTGTCCTGTACACATAGCCACACTGAAGCCAGGAAAAAAAACCTTTATTTGGGATTTCTGGGACTGTTAAATTTCTCATGCCCCTCCATAGTCTGTCTTTCTCCTCTGGATCTGGATGACACAACTCAAAGATTTATTTGCCAGCCTGCCCTTGCCCTGTACTACCCAGCCACATTGAGGCCAAAAAAAGAAAACAAATCATTTATGTATTCCTGGCACTGTAAAATTCCTCTTGGGCCCCCAGTAGTCTCTCCCTCTCTCCTCTGGATCTGGAATGGCACAAGTAAAAGATTTTTTCCAGCCTGCCCTAGCTCATTTATCCACAACCTCCCACTGAGTTGCTAGGAAGCAATCTCTAACTCCTGGGGGATTGCCTGGATTGAATATATGTTATTGCTGTGTTTATCTTTTTAATGAAACTTGAACCAGTACATATTCATTTAAACTGTGAAGCCCTGTTCCAGACAGGAACAGGAAGAGGGTGAGTAATTATTTGCTCCTGTGAAGCAAACTACTGCTTGCTTGAATCACTAGCTTTTCTGCCTTTCAACATCCAGGGCATAGTTCTGTAGTGTAAGAGCACTGTATCTAAGGCTCTTTCTAATTTTAAAACTTGTTTGGATGTTTTTTACTATTTGCCTCACTGCATGACCTCAGAACCACTTCCAGGTCATGAGGCAGTACTTATACCTGGCTGGCTGAGCAGACAGTGTGCATTACTTCACGCAAAGACGCACGCAGACATGCGCATATGCAAATGTTTTGCATGTTTGCCATTGTTGGCATAGGTGGCAGTGGAACCACAGGAACACTTAACCAGGTGCCTTTCTTTTCACTCGCTGTATCATAGCTTTGTATCAATAGTGTGCTGTGTATCCTCCTATTTACACATTAGCCATATAACTACATAGTAAGTTGATAAACCTATGCCTATTTGTACTATGGAAGGCCCTATTAAAATGTGTGTCACTTGTTTGCTGTTTTGTGCAGGGGAGGACAATAATGAGTTCATTTGTAACAAGTGTCTCCTAGTAAACACCCTTCAAGAGCAAATCTCTAGGCTACTTTACAATGGTCCATACAATGAAGAGATTGAGTCTCTAGAAAACTTTATTGACACCATGGTCTTACAGACAGAAGCACTAGTGTCAGCCTCAGACCCAACTAACAGCCACTCCAACACCAATGATTGGGCAGTTATTACGTAGAGGAGGTCAAATTTATAATGCTCCACCACTTCTATTACACAACAAATTCCTCCACCTGGAAGTGGATGACAACATTCAGTCCTCAACTACATCACCAGCTACTCAGGAGGATGTTGACCAGACCTTAGCTACTACAGCAAACATGATAGACACCCCTCTAAGCCCTCCAGACCTCGGGGATCAAAGAGACCAGCCACCACCAGTCCCTCAGCACACAAGCCACAATCTTCTGTGCCTCTGTTGTCCCCCCACCAAGCTATCACTGGTAGCAGCTCATGATCTCCTCCCATTACATAACCTAGACAGATTCTGGTGCTCGGTGATTTAATGATCAAACACATCGACTATACAGTATGTAATCCAGATAAATTGAACCACATGTGTTGTAGTTTTAGAGGGGCAAAGATTACTGATATTACTAATATGTTGCCAGATATAATACAAAGTGCAGGTAACAACCCTTTGGTACTTATCCACACCGGCACCAACAATATACTGCATGATAACATGGATAATATTAAACAAGACATCATTGCATTGAGTTATTTACTAATTGATGTGTTGTGCAAACAGCCTATCCAAAAGTTTAACAGTCCCAAGAGCTACTGAAACTATTATTAACAAAATCAAGAGTATTATCAAGTGGCTACGCAAATGGTGCATCAAGCAAGACATCCCCTGCATAACCCATTGGGAGCACTTTATTGGTAGACCATCTCTTTATTGTTGGGACGGACTCCACCTTAACAGACATGGTAGTACCCTTCCTTACCGGAAAAAATCAACAATCTTTTAAACTAGAAACTAAAGGGGAGAATGGGAAAATTCCGAAGTCTCTAAAAACCATCAAGATACCATCTCATTGTAGAGTACTGTCATTAAACACCTGTTCCCTAAATCAGTCCAAAATGGCCAAACTTGAAGCCACTGTACACACCCATAACATAGGAATCAATGCAATCACAGAAACTTGTTGGGACACTATGTTCACCCTATTGAAAAACATTTAGGGATATAAACTCTATCACAAAGATAGGCATGACATTCAGGGTGGCAGTGTTTGTATCTATATTCAAGATGATATTAAATCCCATGAAATTCAATATACTACCATTACAGAAAGTATCTGGGTGTCTGTTCAATTTATGGGACACCCACAAATATTTTTGGGCACTTGTTATAGGCCCCCTTCTTCTGACCCTAACTATTTTAAGAATTTGGTGAATGATATTTCATATTTTTCTAATAAGGAAGACACTATTGTACTGGGTGATTTCAATCTTCCCAGTATCAATTGGGTATCTTTATTGGGCACTAACAGTCAGAACAAACTGTTTCTTTCTTGCATCTTCGTATGTGGTCTATCACAATTCATCACTTCCCCTACTAGAGGTCCCAACACCCTCGATCTTGTCATACCTAACATCATAGACTCTGTTTCCGACATATACATCAGGACACCTCTCGGTACCAGTGACCATTCTGCCATGTTTCCCTTTAGACCAAGCAGTCTTGTTTACATAAACATACTACGTACAAAAATTATGACAAAGCAGATTTCAACAATATAAATAAAACACTTTTTTCTAAACCCTGGGAAAATCTAATGAACCATTTAAACTAATGATGCATGGACCCTGCTAAAATTATTAATTCATCGACTAGAGCAGCTATGGGTCCCACTAGTAAAAAAAAATACAAAAGGGAGAATACCAAGATGGTTTAACAAAAATATTAAATCCTTAATAAAGAAAAAACTGAAACTATTTAGAAAATTTAAAAGTAAGAAGATCCAAAACAAGGAGATTATTCACTTAAAATACCAATCCACGCTATGTTTCCTAAAACATACCATAAAACAAGCTAAAACCAAACTCAAATTCAAAATAGCCCACACTAAGGACTCTCACAAAACATAGTACTCTTATCTAAACAGCAAAAAGGGCAATACCAGTAAGGTTGGACCTTTATCTTATAATAATTCTACCATTAGTTCAGACCTTGACACTGCAAACATATTCAACAAATACTTTACTTCCGTGTCCTCCCCCAAGGATACTCCAGCCCCAGTTTCTCAGGACCTGCCCAATATATCCATTAACTACAACATGTCAGATCAGATGATTCTGTCAGCCTTGCACACCGTAAAAAAACATCTAGTCCTGGTCCAGACAGCATCACATCCAAGGTTTTTACTCGAAACAGCCAAAGCAATAGTAGTTCCCCTAAAAATAATCTTTAATAAATCCCTTGAAACTGGTCACATTCCCCTGGATTGGTTGACAGCAATGGTAACCCCCATCCACAAAAAGAGTAGTAAAGCTAACGTCCAGAGTTAATGACCCATAAGCCTCACATCTGTTGTCTGCAAGACTATGGAGAAGATTATCAAAAATTTTTTGAAAGGGAAATGGGTATGCTTAAATTGGTTGACAAGTCACAACATGGTTTCACAAAAGGACATTCATGCATTACTAATCTAGTGTCCTTTTATAACAAAATAAACCTAGGTTTAGACAACAACACTCCATCTAACATTATTCTTTTGGACTTCAGCAAGGCATTTGACAAAGTACCGCATAATAAATTGGTCTCAAAACTGGAATCCTTTGGTTTTTATTTTGTCTTACAATTGGATAAAACATTGGTTATCCAACAGAATGCAGAGGGTGAACATTAACAACTCAATCAATCAATCAACTTTATTTAACAAGGCATAAAACACCATTGAGCAAGCTCATTTTCAAGGTGGTCCTGGACATTAATTCAGTACAATACAGCAAAAAACAAAACATAGTACAGATATGGTAGCCAACAATGTAGCAACAATGAACAGGTGTAGGCCAAAGGAGGCCTATACATAAGGTCTAACGTAGTTACATACAACTACATTCCATCATGGTTTACAGGAGTGTAAAGATGACCATCCTAGGCTGTCACCACTAATTAGAAGCTAGTACCTTTTCACTAAAAGCAGGGAGAGGGGGAAAGATAGAATAAGGGTGGAGAGAGGGAGCAAGAGTGTACTAGGAGAGGGGAATAGATTAAGAAGACCGAGTTTAAGGGAGATAAAAGAACTAATAAGTGCTGGAGATCCCTTGCTAGGAGAGGGGGGGGTGACAGTTGGAGTGTAAAATTTGCAGGAGGGACCAGTGGCTAAGGTTCAGAGTCATCTAAAGCAGCTGCATGTATCCTTCAACAGGTCCGTTATAAGGGTTTTGAATGTGAAAATGCTAGGGAGTGAGGAAAGCTTTAAAGATCTTTGCATAGTATTCCAAAGCATTGGCAGTGAAAAATTGATTGCTGCTGACTCACTGTCAAATCCATGTCTAGTAAGCAGCGGAGTGCCCCAGGGCTCTGCCCTGGGACCCATATTGTTCAACCTATACATTAGTGACATGAAATCTCGCCCCAAAACTGGTTATCAAAATTTGTGGATGACTCAAAACTTGGTGGCCATGTAGACACAGTTGACAACCTAAATAGTATAGTTTCCAACTTACGTATAATTGAACAGTGGGCATGGACAAATCACATGGAAGTCAACATTGACAAATGCGTTGCCCTTCATTTTGGTACCACAAATCCAGAAAATACAAATAAATTAAACAATACTCCATTAAAATCATCAAACACAGAAAGGGATCTGGGAATACTTATTAACAACAAACTCTCATCACATGATCACTGTTCGAAAGTCACCAAGGTAGCACACTCCCTTCTGAGTCAAATTAAATGCGCCTTTGTTACTAGAACTGGTGTTTCATGCCAACCTGGGGCTCGCACCTCACCGCAAGAGGAAAAGCTACAAGTCTGTCCTGGGAAACAACCCACGATTCTGCTACTGCAAATTAGCAGACCCTGAGGCTTTCTTCCCCTGTTGAAACTGCTGCTCAGGATTCTCCAAACTCCGGTTTGTTGCAGAGCCCAGAAAACTACAGAAACAGTCAAAAGCCATATACCCCCTCAGGTGTGCTCTGCCCACCCGGGGCTCGCGCCTCGCCGCCAGAGGAAAAGCTACAAGCCTGTCCTGGGAAGCAACCCATGATTCTGCTACTGCAAATTAGCAGACCCTGAGGCTTTCTTCCCCTGTTGAAACTGCAGCCTGGGATCCTCTGATGCAGGACCCAGAAATCTACAGAAACAGCCAAAAGCCATATACCCCCTCAGGTACGTTAGTATTTGGTGCCTTTGGACATTCTGAATTTTCAGCACCAATACTCTGATTGGAGGATCTCAGCCTCACTGACTTCCTCCTGCTGGTCTCCATTTTACCTTGCTTCATTAGAGGCATTTATCAGCACCGCTGACCCTGGGACTATCCTTTTTTGTAAAGCAAGAATTTCTCATTTGCAAATTATACTAAATAGCCACTAGAGGGCTACAACAGCTGTCT
Organism: Neoceratodus forsteri; assembly: GCA_016271365.2. Classification (NCBI taxonomy): domain Eukaryota; kingdom Metazoa; phylum Chordata; order Ceratodontiformes; family Ceratodontidae; genus Neoceratodus; species Neoceratodus forsteri. The sequence continues at coordinate 234,759,804 of CM028131.1, forward strand.
TTTCTGTTAAAGAGGAAATACATTATATTTTCTACTTCCTCTTCTGCTCTAGTGGACCTGGGATACCTCTCTTTCTGAGGACCATCCCCGGGGTTTTTCTGGCTGATTCTCAGGCTGAACCATGCTCATCCACTAAGGCTGCAAGACTTGAACCCCTGTCCCCACTCCCATTTTGTATTGGTGGAGCAGGGCCAGAAACTGAAACAAAAGCTATAGACCAATCTTGCCACACTGGATTGTAACCTTGGACCACCTCACTGGCTCAGCTGCAAAGAGTTGCTCCACAGGTACGTTCAGTGCCAAAACTGCCTCTCAGCCAACAAAAGAATTTTGAACTCATGACACCTGATCGCCGATTGGTCTAGGCTTCTAGTGACTTTTACTGCCGGCTGTTGTGGCATTTAGATCTACCATGGGAAGTTACAGCTGGTTCCTCAGTGTGCCACTAGCTTTACTGGCTCTCAGCTCAATTCTTCAGAACCCTCATCCCTCCCTAAAGTGGAATTACCCTTGCACTTCTCCCTGTCATCTATCCAACAGCTCCTTTCAGGTAGCCATTCTGGACTATTGGGCTTCTCAGCTGTATCTGCCAGGGAGTGGGACACCTCCCGAGCTGCCTCTGCAGATTACTCCCCCATCCAGACTCGAGACTTCCTACTAATGGCAAATTCCTGCCAGGACACAAGTGGCTGCAGCACTAGGCCAGTATAACACCAGGAGTGGGTACAGACCTACCCATCAACACCACCTCCCCTATCGCCCAAAAAATAGTGTTGGCAAATTACAGTTCACTGCCTTAAAAAGAATCCTGCTTCTTTTACTATTGTGCTCAGGCAATGTCGAACTCAACCCAGGACCATTAGACACCCTTGCTTCTCCATCAGACCTGGCAGGTATCAAAGGAATGTCTTTTATGCATCTTAATGCCTGTAGTTTGCTGAAAAAGTTCACCTTTATCCAGGCTTGGATGAGCCACACCCTACTTGATGTCCTAGTGATCACTGAGACTTGGCTTTGGCCAGTCACCCCAGACAATGAAATCAATATCCCAAATTATTTACTCTTCCGAGTGGATAGGCAATCAAGAGGAGGTGGGGTGGCAATTTTTGTAAGGGACAAATACTCAGCCGCATGCATAGACGCATCAACCTCCCCCAAAGAATTCGAGTGCTTGACAGTAAACATCAAACTTTCTCCTTCCAGTGCACTCTGTGTAATAGGCTGCTACAGGCCCCCTTCTGCTGGGCCTCATCTCCTGTCTCACCTCAGTTCCGTACTGGGGCTCAGTTCCTTGGAAACCATTATTCTTGGTGACCTGAACTACAACTGGCTATCAAGTGCATCAGCTTCCTTGAAATCCTGTTGTTACACTCTAGGGCTGGTGCAACTCATTGACAAGCCTACTTGCCCAAATAAAAAGAACCTTAACAACAGCTCCCTCTTAGATGTAATTTTGGTTAGCAAGCCACATCTGTTCTGTCATGTCAGAACATTTTTCTCAGACATTAGCGATCATTGTATAATCACCACCATTAGATCCATGTACAACCCACAGTTTGTGGCAAAGTTCTCTATCAAGAGATGCAAACGCAACTTTGATTTGTTTGCATATATCCACAACTTGAAACTTTCACCACGATGGCAGGAATTCTTCCTAACCAAAATGGTTAACTGGGCATATACTATTTTTTACGATATTTTAAGTGAGGCTTTAAATAAGCATGCACCCTTGGTTAAGGTGCGGGTTAGGAGCAGCACCTGTCATTGGTTCTTGCCTGAGCTCAAAGCTACCCTGTTAGATAGGGATACTTTATGTAAAAAAGCCAGAAGAAGCAAGAACAACTCGGATTGGTGTCTTTTTAAGAGAGCACATAACAAGTGCAGCAAGTTGGTCAGAGCAGCCAAGGCCGCCTACTATCATTCGGAGCTAGCCTCTGCCTCAAGAAATCCTTCAAAGCTCTGGAAAACATTAAAAGACATGTCTGGATACACACCTGGTAATTCCATTCCAGCAAAAATTAAGTCTGGTGGCATCATTATCTCTAACCGATCGGAGATGTTGGAAGCCCTCAATAATCATTTTGCAATGGCAGGGCTAGCATTTGATACTTCCCCTGTCAATGACCTCCACACAGCTCAGGACCCACCAAACCACAAGTCCCCCTCTACTGAAGAGGCCTTCTCCCTCCTGCCTGTCTCTCTAAAAGAGGCGGAAGACCTACGGCTGCAACTGGACACCAGGAAGGGAGCAGGTTCTGACTTCATAGAGCCATACTATCTGAAATGTGCCTACCATATGCTTGCAGTGCCAATCACCCACCTATTCAACATGTCACTCTCCCAGGGTAGCCTCCCCCCTCAATGGAAAATAACCCATGTCATCCCTCTATTAAAAGCAGGTGACCCCTGCGATCTAAATAATTACAGACCGATCTCCCTCCTCCCCATCCTGTCTAAATTACTAGAAAAAATAGTGTGTGGCCAACTAGGGGTATACTTAGAATCCAGAAGCCTATTAAACCCAATTCAGTCTGGATTCAGAGCAAAGCACAGCACTGCAACAGCCCTAGCTAAGGTGACTAATGATTGGCTCCTAGACCTTGACAACGAGAAGCATGTCTGTGCCATTTTCTTGGATCTTAGTAAGGCATTCGACACAGTCGATCACAGCCTGCTTCTTTCCTCCCTAAGCACCTTAGGCCTGGACCATTAATCTATGTGCTGGTTTTCAGACTACCTTGGAGAATGGAAACAGCAGGTTAAAGCTGAAGGTGATCTTTCTCTATTAAAACCTATGCTGAGGGGCATGCCCCAGGGCTCTATCTTTGGTCCCCTCCTCTTTGCAGTCTACATTAACAACATCAATGACCCCCATCAAAAAAGCCAACATCCACTTATTCGTGGCTGACACTGTACTGTACTTGAGTCGTCCCATGCTGGAAGCAGCCTGTGAAGACCTCCAAGCTGAATTTAACCTTCTACAATACCAGCTCATAAACAAAAAGCTTTTGTTCAATGCAAAAAAGACAAAAGCCATGCTCTTCTCCCCCTCCTTCCATGAGGCAATTCCTGCTGGAGGGGGGCTATCCCATAAATTACCACTGTTCTTGGAAAAACACAAGAGTATGTAGCTAAATTCAAATATCTAGGAGCTTGGCTCAATCATAAACTTTCCTTCGCCGACCATCTCGAAGAACTACAGAAGAAACTAAGGCAAAGATTAGGACTATTCTACAGAATTAACCACCTGCTCACAAAGGAGGCGAAGATTCAACTGGTTCAAGCTACCGTCCTATCTTTAATAGATTACGTGGACCTGCTGTACAGCCACTTCACTGCCTCTGCACTGGCTAAGTTGGACACCCTCTACCACAGAGCTATCAGGTTCATTACTGGCCTTCCACTTGCCACTGTTCCCTATACTCATCGTTAGACTGGACTTCCCTTCACTACAGAAAGAATTGAAACTCCACCCTATGGACCTTCAGAGCGGTGACCAACATGCTCCCCTCATATGTCTCAGATTGTATTCCCTGGAGTGTGTTAGGCACCTACGCTCTAAGGAGCTATTGTCTAATTGCCCTCCAAGTTCCAAGGGTCAACACTCATTTTGGCAAAGCTGCTTTAAGCTTCTCTTTACCCACATTGTGGAACAGTTTACAAAGGAACTTGAAGCTGAGCTGCCCTGTTAGCCTGAATATCTTCAAGGTGCTCTACGATCGCTACATGAAAACACCTTGCAAATGTTTTCCTCACCACTTGCCCACTAATTCCACAACTCCCCTTTTCATCCTGACGCACACCATGTTTCTACCCCTGGCTCTCACTCTCTCCCTATTAACTCTTCCTGCTGCACCCACCCTTCCCTGTCTGCTCCAGCCTGGCTAAAGTCCCACCCCATCCATAGTAGTGTCACAATTATCTACCCCTTCTCTGTCATCATTATTATAATTAACAAGTATACAACAGCCATTGTCACTTTCTGTGGTTTTAGCCCAATTTTTCCCCCAGTCCTCGGTAATATATCCCTCCTCTTCTTTACCTCTCTAACCTGCCACCCCATGCATGGCTTCTTTCCCCTATATGTGTAGTTGCTGGCTGCCTCACTCAAAATATCTCTGCTTATAACCCCTGTATGCCTATGGTTGATTGTACATCTGCTGACTTCTTCAATTGTAAAATAATGCTTTTTTTTTATTTCAACCTTGTACTGTACTGTATACACTATATATACTTTTTCTTCCTTGTGTATTATTGCTTTTTGTATACTTGCTTCTGTACTGTACTTTGATGTATTCATGACCAGGTCCACCTTGCAAATGAGCCTTGCTCAATGGTGCCCGCCTGGTTAAATAAATATTTTGATTGATTGATTGATTGAGAACTAAACAGTGTCTCATCCCCTATACAGATCTCATGTAAGACCCCACTTGGATTACGGATACCCTTCTGGAGCCCCTGCCTAGCAGGTGACATAGTCCAACTGGAACAAGTTCAGAGAAGGGCTACAAAAATGGTTTCTGGCTTGACTAACAAGACATATCCTGAGAGGCTGCAGGCAACAGGCCTGCAAACCCTTCAAACAAGATGTTGCAAGGAAGACATCTTGTTCCTCTACAAGGTTTTACAGTCCCCCAGAGTTGTCAGCCCAGTGTGGTCTCTCTATCTCTAACAATACAAGAATACTTAGGTCCCATAATAAACAAATTATACTTAAAAACACTAATAAAAGAAACAACTTCATAACAATATGTGCACCAAGACTCTGGAACTCACTGCCACAAGAAATAGTTGATATCAGGAACTTTGACACTTTCAAGAAACACCTTGATATCTTGCTCACTATTAAACATACCTACTCTTATTAGCCCACATTGTGTGGGGGAAAAATCTTGATGGGCCACGGCCTTCTTTTTTTTTTTCCATAATAAACCTAGTACTAGTAAACCTCGTAAACCACACTGTCTGAGACCAAGAAAAGGAAAAAACTTTTATTTGGGATTTTCTGTAACTGTAAAATTTCTCTAGGGCCCCTAGTAGTCTCTCACACTCTCTCACATCTGGAGGCTCTCCTCTGGATTCAATTTCTGGATGGCACAAGTCAAAGATTTATTTTGCCAGCCAGCCCTTGCCCTGTAGTACATACACTGCTGCAATGTCTGCCTTTTATTTGCCTTGCCTCCCCTCAACAGCCACCCAGGTAACCACTGTCTCTCTCCCAGTCCTTCCAGATTCCTTTCCAGTCGCAACTCTTCACCCTTCCCTGATGATAACTCTCTCTCTCTCTCTCCCCCCTCCCCATCACACCAGTAAGTCTCCTTTCTCTCTCTCTCTCCTCTCTTTCGTTCCTCCCCTCCACATCAAAAATAATTTTTTTTATATTTTATTTAGTTTTTCTTTTCTGCGGTGCGCAATGTCTGGTGGCTCTGCTGCAGAAGTATAAGCTCCTCCGACCATCATCCAACTTGTCTGGGCCCATGTTGCATAATCAGCATGGTTATATACCATAAGTGTGTCACATGGCTGTCTGTTGCCTGATTGGATGCTGCTGGCAGCCTGTACATGTAGCGAGTGTACCAACAGTATCCCCATGGCAATAGTACACTAAATGGCACTCCACTGACCTGGAACTGGACTTTTGTGGTGAAGTCTGTATTTAGCCTGGTCCATGGATTATGGGTTCTATCCAGGGGTTCAGATCATGGGCAGAACAGTCTGCCCAGCCCTAGTGCAGATATTTCATTAAAGTGCAAATCGTAGCTTTATTAGTCATCACAGGATAAAAAAAGTGCCCCAGGCACCACACCTGATGAGTTGTTGATTGAATGGATCCTTTATTAAAGGCTGCAGACTGCAGGCAGATCAACACTTTTATGAAGGCCCATTTAAAGTGCAGTGTCTGAAAACAGAACAACCTGCATTACAGCAGTCCATAGGCAAGCCATACGTTGATTAGTAAAGTGAGAAGTGCAATAAATATATAGTGAAAAAAATGCAAAAAAGTTTGAAAACAACATTTTTTTAAACGTTTTCAAAATTATAATCCATTAGGAATGAAAGTATTTGAAAGTCCAAGTTGGAGTGCTTTACAGCTCCTTTTATGAGAGGCTCCCTTAATGGAATGCAAGGGTCCCAAAATCTAAAAGAGGAGACAAAACTACAAATTCTTACTGTACAGCAAACAAGTAACCATCACTCTGTAAACACATTACTTCAAAAAGGGTGCCGGATCAAAGTTACCATTAAAAGTAGACTTTTGTGTTACCGCCACACTGACAATCAAAAAAAGACCCCCTTTTAAGCACCAAATTATCAACATCACACCCCTATAAGGTTATGGCTGACTTTATCAATAGCTCTGAACAAAAACATGTGTAGAGATAGAGGGCCTGATTCTCAAAAGTCTTAGATCGACACAAGGCACTTGCATCAGAAGATACTGATGCAAGAGGTGACTTATGTCACAACTTGCATCAATTACGATTTTCTAACTCAGCTGCATCAAATCCTTATGTGGATGCACAAAAGCCCCCTTGCACTAAGGTTGCATCCAACAACCAGGTGCGCCAGGTTGCAAGGGGGCTCTCACCATGGCTGGGCTGCCACACCCCCTTTGTTTGAGATTTTGCAAGCCCCACCATGGACGCAGCAAGGGGCACCATTTAGATCAGTCAGGAGGTGGACTGAGTTGCTTGTGCCAGTGGGACTGGGTCAGATAATGGGCTGCCAAGGACTGAAGGGGTATGGGAGGTGGTATAGGGTTGTTGGGGAGACAGCAGGGCATTAATGTGAGTATTGTGGCACCCGGGGTGCATTTACAATTACATATATTTGCATATTATGCTGTACTATGCATTATATCATACAGGGGGGGTGTCCAGGGACAGAACATGACATGGCACCAGGGGGGCACAGCCCTGGAAGCTGCACATTCTGTCCCTGGACCCCCTCATACAGTATAATGCATATGACAGTACCATAGACAAATATATACCATTGCAAACACACCCCACTGGGTGCACAGCTGTCTTACTGACTCCCCTTGCCATGTCCCATGCCCCTTCTGCCCTGGCCCACTCCTGTCCAGCCCATTGAACACCACCCCCATTCTTCCCCCTTTAGTTCTGTGCCAGGTTCGGGGGGTGGATCCCTGCAGCACTTCCTGCTGGCGTACCAACCGTTTGGTGCAGCTGTCAACTTGCATCAAACCCAGGGAGTTTGGCTCTGGGACCCTGATTTTTATAAAATCGGGCACAGGATCTCTGGCACACTCAGACATTGCTGCATCCCTGGAGTTATACAACTTGCATCGCTCTAAGGGATATTTAAGAATTGGGTCCAGAGTCTATGGGCCTGATTTTCAAACATGTTAGATTGACACAAGGGACTTGTGTTAAAAGAGTTTAATGTAAGGGGTGACTTGTGTCGCAACTTGCGTCAAATGCGATTTTCAAAAGCAGCCTGTGTCAAATCTTGCCGCTAGGTGGGAATCAGAGCGCAAGGATGCTGCCCCAGGGGTAGCACTGCTAGTGGGTGAAATCCACCAATAGGAATAAGCTGGAAGAGGAGCTAATGGGTGCTGCCCTGGGGGCAGTGCTGCCCCGAGAACCAGGCTACGGGAACAAATCACACTTGAGTGACACTTTTCTGCTATGAGTCAGTGAGACGTTGATGCTGTGTGTGAGTGTGTGGCTGGGCTCTTCTTCTCGGCTGTGCCTTGTGCCACGTTACACTCCAAGGGAGTGATTAACAGACTGTTACTCTAACCCATGTACATATATTATTGCTTATTGATTCCCTTGGTGTCATGTGTAATTAACTGCCAAATTTTATATTGTTTGCCATTACGTGAGTTTGAAAAACTGTTACCTGGGGAAATTACTTTACATACAAAACATCTTTCACAGGCATAAAACACCCTGCTGTTAGTTGTGAGCCAAATAAGGGGTGCTTCCCAGCTTTATATACTGTGTACTAGGATATCCTTGAGGATCTGAGGATACCTGTAAGCCATTCTAGGGGCTCTCTAGTTATATCCTCTAAATCTACATCACTGTTAAAAATATGCCAGTGTCCTTTTATTATTGCTTCAGTCTGGCTGTCTTGAGCAGAAAAGGTAGTTACAAAATTAAAACATGCAGTCTGATTATTAACAACACTCTTAACCTCTAACAGAGTCGCTGTCTTGTGACCTAGCAAAGGCCTCAGCCCTAGTCACAGTTGCACTGCTATATCCCCTTTCCAAAAATTTACTGCTAAGATCTCTCAGGAGCTACAGTTCCTCCTCAGTCCGAGAAACTGACCCTTTGGAATGTTGGTACTGTATGGCACAGGTGAAAATTGCAAGCTAGCAAAAGGGTGCACAATCAGATACCAGCATTTGTGGTAGTGTTATGGAATACTGAAACTCTGGATCCCAAGTGCAAGATACTGACACCGTGAGATGCCCGATGGGAGTAATCCCGATTGTGGAACCCAACAAAGTCAGTGTCAGGATGGATGGGGATTTGTGTTTGGGATATGTGTGTGTGTGTGTCGAGACTGCATCTTTATTGATATTTTTTCAGGTGTGTTTGACTGAAGGGGGTTGTGGGAGTGCTTGAATACTGGTGTGGGGACTGTTTACAAACTGGTGCTGTGGGCTAGTGCATGGAGGTGTTTCAGTAATGGGCGGTGCTCTTTGTCATTGATTATACACTGGATTCTCTCCTCCTTTGTAGCATAGCTCATCCAGCATGGTGATTTGGGGAGTCATCTCTGAATGCTGTCCCTTGTTGCATCTGTATTTTGTTGTTCTCTATAGTTCTCATAGTTGCTATGGGGCTTCGGTTGCATCAGGAGCATGATTGTGTTCATTGTGTTTTATTTTAGGTGGTGTTTGCCGTTAGTGAGGAGGGTTGCCACTCGACCTAGGCAGGTTTTGGCAGCAGTAAAAGCTGTTGTCTCTGCTTCTTTCTTGTACAAGCAGATAGCCTTTCATGTTGATTTTCTCCCTGCCTTTTTTAGAAGGCACCAACTCTCATACCTCCATTTCATTAGATTAGGAAGTTTCATGTGTGCCTTCCATGTCACTTGCTGTGATTCTGTGCTCTCTGTCATCTGTGTACTTTTGGTTTTACAGGGGGAATTTAGTGACAGGGTCCCTTTTTAAGTGTTGCAGCTCATGTGTGTTGATTGGCTTGCCCTGTTAATATGGCGATTTGGAGATGTCGGTCAGCTGTGTGTGGAGGTTCAGGTGTTGCTTTTTAGCACATTACTACCCGTTGACTTCTGTTTCCACATATTCACTTTGTCCCAAGGTGTGCCAGACTCAGAGGATGTATGTATAGATAAAGGGGGTGCAGTGGTGAAGCACCCCACATTCAGCAGGAGAATGTAAATAGTGCTTGTCATGTTGTCCACATATTCTGTTCTGTGTTGCAGGCATAAATATGTTGTCGAGCTATAGTACTGTTAGATGTTGTTAGTTTGGGGCAAGGTAGCTGTTGGCATGTTGTGTTTTGGCATAGCGGGCTCGGTGTACTGTTAGTCGGGATTGAGATTGTCGGGATATCATAATATGTTCGCATTTCTAACTGTCACAAAACCAAAAGCAAATGATGAAATCATGTGTGGGACTAACAAAACCTAATTCATGAGATCATAACCATTATTTATGGTTTTGGCACTCATGATTTTTTAAATTAAAGGACAACATCTACCAACAAAAAGTACTAAGGAATCCTCCTTTCACACTACTACAGTATGTTGACCAGTAAAACCACAGACCACCTCTCCACCTCAATTTTCTGTTTTCAGTGTGCAAAGATTTTGTATGGTCTACCCTTTAACCTGCTCTTGATGAGGAAGGCTGGTGCAAGTGAGAGGATGGTGTCCTGCTGAGAGGAGGCTTTGTATTTGGAATCTTTTATCGACCTGCTACAATTATTGATTATTAGCTTTTCAGTCTTTAGTCATTTGCCATATCCAGATTGTTCATACTGTTCATGTAGAAACATGGAAACATTGAAGCTGTCGGCAGATAAGAACCTCTTCACCCATCTAGTCAGCCCTAAAATCCATACCTTTTGTGCTACCGCAGACCCTACTCAATCTCCAGCCTTATTCCCCCCAGCCCTATTACTTAGGTCCCCTGGTCTCTATCCCATGCATGCTTTAATCCTGCTTCCATTTTAGTACCTATCACCTCTGCTGGGAGGCTATTCCAGGTGTCCACCACCCTTTCCGTGAAGAAGTATTTCCTCACGTCCACTCTGAGTCCCCCCCCGAGCTTCATGTCATGACCTCTTGTTCTTGAGCATCTCTTTCTGTGTAAAATGCTACCCTCCTGTATCTTATTAATACCTTTGAGGTACAGTATCTGATCATGGTATCATGTTACATGAGTGCATATTATTGAGCAACTCAATATGAGTGACTCAATAATAGCGCTCGTAGGAATAGCTAGTGCTGCAAAAGGGCTAGCAGTAGGTTAGAGCGAATGAAGCAGTGCAATGCACTCGCAACACCCGCAGGAAGAAGATAAGTAGAGTAGTTTGGTCAAACCCTGCTGAGCTGGCCATTTGGGATAGTGGCTAGAGCCATACCAATGGAAGCAAAGAATCTGAGTTTGAGTCCTGGTGCAGGACAGAATTGTTTGTTGTCCTGGGTATTCTATTTTATTTTCTAAGTCTACCCCCCATGTAGTTAGCAATAACTAAGTTGGGATGTGCAGGGGACATAGCCCCCACATAAAATGTTAATTTAAGTTTGGTCCTTCAGGAAAATGTAGCAGCTGTCACTGTTTGGAGCAGTCGCTGAAATGTCCATCGCAGTTTTGACTCCGGGCAGTTATTGCAGGGCTGTTGTTGGATGGTGAGATTTTCTACTCACCTATATCACATAAAATCCTTTGATCATTTCTATCATGTCCCCCTTCCCCCCCTTTCCTCTAGAGAGTACATATTTAGTTCCTTGAGTCTTTCCTTGTAGGGCTTTTGATGCAGGCCATGCCTTATTTTGGTTGCCCTTTTCTGTACCGTCTCCACCAAATATATGTCTTTCCAGAGATGGGACCTCCAGTACTGGACACAGTACTCTGGGGGGGGGGGTCTCACCATTGATCTATATAGGGGTAACACTATCACCTTTTTTCTGATGGAGTTACCCCTCCCTATGCACCCAAGCATTCTGCTAGCTTTTTCTACTGCCATGGCACAGTAATTTGCTACCTTCAGGTCACTTTCCTGCTTTGTGGTTGCCAATAACGCTCCACCCAACTGGTACATTGCCCTTGAGTTTATGTGCCCCATGTGCATAATTTTACACTTTTCAGTATTAAAGCCCAGTTGCCAAACCCTTGACCAGTCTTCCAGCTTTTCCAGATCATCCCTCATTTTTCCACCCCCATGTGTCAAGTTTATTGCCGATTTTTGTGTGATCTACAGACAGACATACTTTCCCGTCCAGCCCTCCTTCAATGTCACTAATAAAGACATTGAAGGGGAACAAGTGCAGTACTGACCCCTGTAACACCCCTGGTTGCCATACTTTCTTTGGAGTGAACCCCATTTACCACCACCCTCTGCCTCCTGTTTCTTAACCAACTTCATACCTCTTTCACTACTTTTGGACCCACTTTCAGGCTGCCCTGCTTGTTTACCAGTCTTCTGTGTGAAATGATGATGAAGACCTTACTGAAATCCAGGTAGACCATGATATTGCATCATTGTTTTATTATTTTATTGTTTATCTGTAGTTTCTGACTGCTAAGAACATTGGTGCATTTGGTGCCTGGTGTGGCTCCTGCACCCAATCCTGTCTCATTTGGAAGGATAGTTTTTTGAGTGGTTGAGCAGCTAGGCAGCTCCTTATACCACTGGGAACCATAGAATAGGGGTATTTTGGATTTAGTTAGTAGTTTATTTTAGTGGGAAATTCCAGTACTGAGCTCAATGTGATATTACTATAAGTGCCCTAGGAAACGACGAGCACATGAATTACTAGACAAAAGCAATTTCAAGAGGAACTGAAGGGAGCATGGATGTGCTTTGTATTTGAAAGTATTTTTGTATTTTGTATCACTTGATACTGACTTTATCCGTACCACTTATGTATCTCGTATATACAGACATTTGACCGATAATTCATTATTTAATGTAACTAACTGAACTGTGCTGAACTGTTTTAACTGACTCCTATTGTCTAATAGTTAAAAATGTATAATCATCAAAAAGTATATAAATAAGTTGGGTTAAGAACAAAAGTTAAATAAAAGATTAAAAGAGTAAAAATTAAACTTGTTTTTGTTTGGATTTCTGCATACTTTCCAAGGTTGGCATTAGCCACATAAGGAAATACCTGACCAAGACCTTTCAGTTGCCATTGTAATCAATGAAATACAAAATCACACATGCCCCCACAATGCAAAGCATCATGGGCTGCATATGCAAATCACCACAGAATATTATGCTGGTTCAACTTTAAGCAGAAATGCATGGTGCCGAAAGGCCTCTCACACAGTTTGCAAAGGGTGCCAATAAAAGAAATAGACACATGTTTCATCCTACCAGGACTCATCAGTATGCCTCATCTGTTTGACACCCCAGTGGAATGAACCAGCTACCCTAAGATGGTCTGTCTGGGTTAATCAATGATGTTTTACTCACTAACCTACTTAAACAGGCCTCCAATGCACAGCAGTAAATGGGGTCCGTCAGAAACTGATGCTGCAATGGTGAGAAGCTGAACTTGTTCATAGAGCCCCTAAAGCTACAAAATAATAATAGCCAGTATTGCCAGCTAATTTTGAGCTAGTACTCAGCTTCAGAGTTGATCACATTCAACAAGTAAGAGAGCAAGAGAGCAAGAGATTAAGCTCATAGGAAACAGTCTCCTGATTGTGAACCCAAAACTTTTATTTTTGCTAAATCCGAAAGTGGAGTAAAACTCCTTAATTAATCCAGCGCAAAAATACTCTGAAGCTTTAATACAACAGCCCTGATCTAGTTATTTACGGACATCTATGGACTTTTTGAGAGATTTTTGGGAGATACCGAGCCAGTGTTTAGAATATATCATATAACTGTATTTGATATTTTAAAAGTATGTGATCTTACTATTTACTATCAACTTATTGTTAAGGTGAGTAATCATTAAATTGAGTAGTTTCAAAAGAGAGTGCTTGATACATAAAGTTAAAAATTACTGGGAAATTTATAAACTGGCTAATAAATAACTGTTATCTCAGGATTTAAAATCCTTTAGCTTCTTTAATTTAGTATTTTATTTTTGTACTTTATTAATAATTACATAGATACATAGATACTGTCGGCAGATAAAGGCCTATGGCCCACCCAGTCTGCCCATTTGAACTCCTAAGATCACTTTAATTTTTTTTAAAAGTCTGTCGCCCCTTACCCCTGACCTCCAGGATTCCCTTATGTCTATCCCATGCATTCTTAAATCCCGTGATTGTTTCAGCCCCCACCACTTCCTCAGGCAGGGTATTCCACTTGTCCACCACCCTTTATGTGAAAAAATTATTCCTTGCATTTCCTCTGAATTGCCCTTCCTTCGACTTCATTCCATGCCCTCTAGTCCTGGAACATCTTTTTCACTGGAAAATAGTGTTTTCCTGCACCCTGTTCCTCCCTGTAAGGTACTTGTATGTCTCTATCATATCCCCGCTCTCCCTTCTCTTCTCCAGGGAGTACATATTCAAGTCCTTCATCCTGTCCTCCTAGAACGTGAGATGCATTCCCTGTACCATCTTTGTTGCCCTCCTCCAAGACTTCTCCACCCTGTCTACGTCCTTACATAGGTAAGGTCTCCAGAATTAGACACTGTACTCCAGGTGGGGTCTCACCAGTGTATTGTATAGTGGAATTATGACCTTCCTTTTCCTGCTGCTGATGCCCCTGCCTATGCATCCCAGCATCCTATTTGCTTTACCTGCCACCTTGTTGCACTGTTTCCCTACCTTAAGAACATCAGAGATGACAACCCCAAGGTCCCTTTCCTGCTTGATGCATGCTGTATCCTCACCCCCACTTGAGACAGTCAGAAGATAGAAGCTGGTTTGTAAATTAAATAGATATATTAGACATGGAACAATTGATTTTTTAACTATCCAGGCATTTGTTGCTGTTGTAATTTTGTTTTTCAGTGATAACTTACCTGAATATCTGTATCTCCTCTGATGATCGAGAGACCTGGGACTGAATAACCAATGAGCCAAAACTATACACAACAATCAAAGGAGAAGAAAGAATGAAGGGAAGAAAGAAGGAATGCTACCTATAAGAAGAACAGAAAACAGAAAATCACAATATTCTTCAGCATATCTCAGCACCAGAAGCAGAATATAAGCTAAAATAATACACCCAAATAATAGATTTGGCAAACTGGAGAAATTGATTTTTGTGAAATGAGACTATTTCATCTTTTTATTTAAAAAAACTAAACATATTAATAAAATGAAAACAAAAAGTGCAAGATCTGAAGAAGTTTCAATATTAGGAGATAAAATAGAAATTGAGACTCAGAACAAAAGTAAGGAAAGGAAGGTTATTGTTCAAAGTAAAGATAATCCAAACAGGAGAACCAATTCAGAGGGATTTTTTTTTTTAATTTTTTATTTGTTGAAATCTTGGATAACACCAGTGAGCAGCTGCTCATTAATTGGTTACAAGTACAGTGTGAATACACAAACATACATATAAACAGAAAAGTTTGGTGGTAGATATACAAACATGTAATGATACAACAGGCATAAGGATAAGGGACTTGGATAGACTCTACTGGGGCACAGTACAATGTATGCCCACGTCTAGAGGTGACAAAAACCAGAAGCATAGACAAAGGGAGGAGAGGGGGAGAAGATGAAGAGGTAAAGGTAAGAGGGATGGGTGGGTGCAGGAAGTGTTGGCAGCTGGGGGGGGGAGAAGTGAGGTGGGTTTGGGAGGGCAGCAGGGGGAGTAGGGGTAGGTGCAGTACAAAGGTTGGGGCACACCAGTGGAGCAGTGGTTGGGTGAGAAGTCCTAAATGTGTAGCAATGAATTCAGCAGGTGGGCCACTGAACTTGATATGGGGATTTATTGGGGGCAGGCACAGGTACCTGCAGTGAGAAGATGTTGGTGCAGCTTGTATTTAAAAGTGCTAATAGTTGTTGCATTGCTGATGTTCTGGGGTAGTGCATTCATCCAGAGAGGAGCCCGGTAAGAGAATCCCCACTGCCCCAGTGTAGTTTGGCACCTTGGCACATGGAATACCTGTGATGAAGTGCTTCTGGTTAGCTTTATGTTCCAGGAAGAGGTCAGATGGTTCCGTATTCCAGGAGGTAGGAGGTTTAAGGAGGCTTTTATAGCAAGGAGGCAGGTTTGGTACCTGATTATACCATTGAGCTGAAGCCAGCCAGCCATAGTGTAGAGATCACAGGTGTGCATTAGTCTGGCAGCACCTGTGAGGAGGTGGTAGGCTTTATTCAATGCAGTTGAGATGAGGTGGAGGGCAGTGTCTGTCACAGATCTGTATATCACTAGTCCATAATTAATGAGTGAAACAATTGAGCTGGCAATGGCAGTGCTTAGGGCTTCATTTCATGTGTGTGAGACAATGTCTATGCCTGTACAGGATCCCAGTTCTGGTATTGATGGCTATCGCAGTGATGTTTGATGTGCTCAGCATATGATAGAGTAGAAGCAATGGTGATGCTTAGGTATTTGAAATGGTGAATGAGCTCGAGAGTGGTACCCCCATTGTTCATAATTGCAATGAGGAAGGTTCTGTGGGGTGGAGAGTATCATGGTCCTGTTCTTTTTATAGTTCAAGACCAGTCTATGGTCCTTAAACCAACATTCAGCAGAAGCAAAGCCACTTTGCAAGTCTGCCTTCAGATGTTCTGGGTGTTGGCTACTGGTGAATAAGACTGCATCATCTGCATAGTGAAGCATTTGGCATGGGCTAGAGGCAGGGAGGTTATTTAAGAAAATACTGAACAGCAGCAGTCCTAATATGGATCCTTGCGGTACACCAAATCTGACAGGTCGGCTGTCCGAGATCACATCCCTGAGCCTAACCTGCTGATGGTGATTGCTCAGGTAGCTAGTAAACCAGTTCATGGTTTCTGAGGAGAGCCCAATGTCAGCCAGTTGTTTGAGCAGGAGCCCATGATGCACCGTGTCAAATGTCTTTGACAGGTCAATGAATGCAGCTCCCACCAGGTGGCCTTGGTCTAGTGCATGGTAGATGTATTAGAGCCCAAAATTATCAAAAAGGGGGAAAGATGGTAGGAGTTCTATCTGGTATAGCTCAATCAAAGATAATTTAATTTATGGACAGAATGACTTTTGCACCAGCACTATGAAAGGAACAGAGAAATTCAAAATCCAATAGTGTACAATCTGTAGTAACAGGAATACAAACAGATTACCAAGAGAAGGACATAAGGGATCCAGACTGTATATTACTATATCCCTCCATGGAAGGCTTAATATTAGAGTCAAATGAGAATAGATCTGATTGCATCTTGTCAGGTTGCTCATGTATGGAAGGGGGACTCAAAGTAACAATGAAGCATTGCCAGTCTTTTTTTTAGTGTGTTCCCTGATTGAAAACATTGATCATCTTGTGACAGGACAGTGACACATGGCTAATGATAAGTCAATTAGTTTGGCAGCAGTGGTGAGTGAACCAGGAGTAACTATTAATAATAGTAATAATAATAAGTTTATTTATATAGCGCCTTTCAATATACCAAGGCGCTGAACATATCAAACCACAACATCAAACACAAGCCAATAACACATATAAATAAATTCATATCATATTAACAACAATTATTAAAATCAATTAATAAATATGAATAAAAATTCCAGCAAAATAAATTACTTAAACATCCAACTTATTGAATGGGAGGGACCAACAAAAAGAAAAAGAACAAAGGATAGAGGAAAGGAGAATGCCACAAGAAAACAGACTATTTTGTTCACCTGAGCTAATAGATATACTATGTTCAATTAGGAAACATTTCCTGATAAATTTCAGGGAAAATTGGAGACAAGGAATGGGCAATTAAATCTGTATCTCATAAATCATCACGGGGAAATGACCTGATAGCAATTATCACAAGAACTGTTAAAAT
Source organism: Neoceratodus forsteri (assembly GCA_016271365.2). Taxonomy (NCBI): domain Eukaryota; kingdom Metazoa; phylum Chordata; order Ceratodontiformes; family Ceratodontidae; genus Neoceratodus; species Neoceratodus forsteri. The sequence goes on from CM028131.1 coordinate 234,776,926, forward strand.
TCATTGAAACACATTATAATGCAAACATACTTATCGTAGAAGGTTTATGGGTAATAAAGGAAGAAACCATGGGATTGAGAACCAATATTATGGAAAATAGGTCCATGATAAAATGATTAATGGAGGAATATTCTAAGCAAAATTACGCTGAAGATGAAAACAGGTCAAACTAATCTAATCAGAATCCAAAAACAGTAACAGAAAATAAATGTATACAAACCTTCCATCACCATTCAGTGAAAGTCATGGAGTAAGGGAAAGGGAAAACAAAGAATAAGAATAGAACAAAAATGGGCAAGAATAAAGAAAACAACCAAGCAAATAGTAACAATTCTAAATCAAAACAGAAACTTTGGCCCACTCCTAAAGGAATGGATTATAGACAGAGAAATGCCTTGGTTAGATCAGAAAGAGCTGCGGAAACAACAAATAGGAATAGATACACAGATCCTCACAAATCAAAATAAAAAAAGGCAGAAGTAATTAAGACACCTCATTCAACAAATATAACTTTAATGGATCCACAAAAAACAAGAGAACAGAATAGTTTGACAGAAATGACAGAAATGACTTTATTACAGATTAAGGGAATACCAATATTACACATACAGAAAAGACTAGATATTACATGCAATACCGTAATTGGATTTAGATATTCTGAAAGTATTCGGACTACCAGACAAAGATGTCAAGATACAGGTCTTTGTAAATGTTAATGCTTATTCAAAGGTGAAGAATTTGTGGAAAAAGCGAGAGACCTTACAGATGTTGGGTTGATCACCAGAGTCACCTATTGTGATAGATTCTCAGTTATATGGATTTAATGTTGGTGTAGCACATAAAAGTGATAATGTGGTTCAACATTATAAAGTTAGTCTAATGGTAAAGGGAATGCCATAGTCCTTGGAGGAAAATCCTGATTCCCTAAAAGCAAAAGTAAAATATTTGCTTAGGATCTCAGATTTGTCAGAATGATTTCAACTATCATGAAAATCAGTCATGCATAGATTTAAGAAACCAGGGGCCTGATATTCAAAACTTTGCCCCAGGGCTAAATTAGCACTGCCTGGTCTGCTAAATTAGCCCAGACCCAATAGCCCACTATATTCAAAAGGAATTACCCTGGTGCTAAACCTGCTGAATATAGTGTGCTAAGGAAGCTGGGCAGCTGGGCTGGGAGTGCAGTGCCAAAATAGCCTGGGAAATAGGACAGCTCTGAATATATCAACCAGGAAGTGCAAACCACAACAGCAGCCAAGTGCACAATGACGTGAAGGAAGGTAAAGGTGAATCATGAAGCCAATGTGTGTGCTAGCAAAGGAGTGGATTCATTAAAACTGTAAGCACCATGCTGGACCATTGGTGCAGCAGTTGGATTTCCACTTGGGATGCCAGTGCCAGGCTCAGGAATGGACCTGGATGCTGTAGGGCCGGCCGGGGAGAGAGGGCTTGAGCGTTGAATGACTGCTCGTCTTCTGTCATGGGGAGGGTGGGGAAGTGACCCAGTGCTTGCTGACCCCTGGTAGAGGCTGGGGGCATGGCAATGCACGGGGTCCCACTAACTAATGGGGCATGGTAAATGTTGGCGTATGCTTGATGTTAGTGGCACACGACGCCCCGGGGAGCAAATGGGAAAACAGCCCAGTAGCCAACTGGATGATGGTCACCAGCTCCCACTGCTGCAAGTCCTTGAGCAGTCCACAGACCATCCCAGCAGCACCTGGGCCAAGAATTGCACTGACCGCCCACTGGTGCCTTCCCCCTTGGAGGAGAGGGACCAGCCCGGTGAAGGGTTATGTCCGGGTTACCCCGAGGGGCTGCAATATGGGGTGATGGGTGGCTGCATCAAAGCAGTGTGGCAATGAGTGGCATAGGAAGGCCTGAAGGAGAGGCTGGCCCGGAGCTGGGCGGAGCAAAAAAAGGCTATAAGCACCAGCGCATGTGAAAATCTGCAGAAATGTATAATGTTTCCAAAATGTTTGCTCGGCGCAAACACATTTGCACAGGTTTTTCACGGGTTTTACGCAGGTTTAGCACAGGTTTTGTGCAGATTTAACACATGTTTTGCATGGAGCTAAGCCGTTTGCCCAGTGCTATCACGTTTGCCAGGGGCAAACATTTTCTATATTCAAAAGTGTGGGCAAACATCCAGATTAACATCTCATTGTGTCCTGATTTGCAGAGCTATTGCAGGGTCCCACAGGATATGAACAGGTGTATGTCCTTTGCACTTTTGGGGAAGTGATGTCAGAACCCCTGATATAAAGGATATGATGCACTTGGGGTAGATGGGGTGGAGGCAGGGTGGGTGGGACGAAGCCTGTACCCTCCAGAAACAATCAACTACAACTCTGCCCCACCACCTCGATGAGTGCCTTCCTTCCTTCCTTTCAGACACCTATTTCACAGAGCTTAAATAGCAGGTCTAGTCACAAATGACCACAAATATTCTCCCAGCTAGATTTCCTAGCTGGAAAATAAAAGTTACACTACAAAAAGTCACCCCCAAAAACAGAGCACCAAAACACTGACTTCTACTTATTTAAACAGGACCCAAAATTAAGAATTCAATTCAGTGTACTCTATTAAATCACCTCCTTGCTTTAAGGAAGCTGGTAGCTGCTCTCTGTCTCAGCTACCCCAGATAGAGTCCACAAACAACTCCTGTTTTGAATCCACAGTTCCTCAGGCCCCTTTCAGCTCCTCCTCCTCTTATCAGACACCTATTTCACAGAGCTTAGGTAACAGGTCTAGACACAAATGACTGCAAATGTTCTCCCAGCTAGATTTCCTCCCTGGCAAATAAAAGTTACACTACAAAAAGTCAACCCCAAAAAACAGAGAACCAAAACACAGACTTCTACTTACTTACACAGGCCCTGAAATTAAGAATTAAATTCAGTGTACTCTATTACATCACCTCCTTGCTTTAGGGAAGCTGGTAGCTGCTCTTTGTCTCAGCTACCCCTGAAGTACATCGTGCTGCACTAGCTCCACTCAGCACACTGAGAGTTCTGCTTTATTTCTCAATAAACTTTTAAAAAATACATAGTAAGCACTTTTAAATATTCTGTTCTTCTATAATCGTTGATAAGTAAAGATTTTATTTAAAGAAAAGCTTATCTTATACTTAGTACTTGTCCATTTGTTTTCTCTAGATTCTCCACCAAATTGATAATGACTATTTTACAGCATGACATCTATTGACTTTCTATGAAAGCTATATGTGCAGCCCTTTATGAGATAATCTGTAAGTCTGTTTGAGTTATCACTTTTAAGGATTTAAGTGATTATTCTTCTAGCTGAATTTTAAAGGGTAATATGCCACCCATTTTCTTTCATTATTTTAACTTGATCGGTTGTTTTCAGTGCTAACCTTAGGACAGGTTTGCTGTTGTGTGCTTAAAAATGCAGCCAAGAGAACATTTTACTTCATCCTTTTCATTGCTATGTCTGTCTTTACAGGACAAACCCTGTTTGGAATAATGTATCTTGTCCTGAGTATTTTGTAAGAAGTGCTCATACACTGCTTTAGTGATGTCATACATACAAGGTTTAGGTTCAAAGAAATTAGCTGAAACACCAAATAGCTGCTAAACTTTGATGGTTCTATTTAGAGGACTGACTTGACCAAGCATATGGTGAACCCTAGGTAATAATCATGGAACTGTTTCAATTCCCAGCGATAAGAGGTATCAGCAAGGCAACATATTTCTCAGTTGTGTATGACTTTTTAAATAAAAACTATAACTCCCCCCAGCATGCATCTGGAAATGAGCTATTTTTAGCTCAGTATGTCTTTCCTGGTGAAACTTTTCAAATAAATAAATAAATATCAGTGTTCATAATGACACTGAACTAATAATAATAAAAGCAGATGTCTTTGGTCAGGATGTCAGCTGGTGTTTTTATATATTTTTCAGTACTAGAAATAAGTAACTTGCTATCTAAACTGTTTTTCACTTTTTTTCTTGATGGTAACGGCATTTCTTAGATAAGTGAGACTGCATATTTTTTAGAAAGTGTCCTTTTAACGTAAGTTAACCTTTCCTATAATCTTGTGCTATAATGTCGAGAAAAAAAGAAATGATGTTGATGAATTCAGAGGTGATGAGACCAACCCTGCAGCCAAAAAGAAATACTAAAGAGCGTATTAAAAACAATAAAAAGATGACACAGTCCATACTGCTGGCCATAGGTGAAAGGAGAGCGGGGCAGGGAAGATGAAGCTACTGAAAGGGTAGAACGTATTTTGATTTATAACACATTTCTCTACATTGCAGGATTTTGACTTGTATGAGGATCAGGGACTGGGGCTGGAGTGAAAAAGCCGACAGGACAGAACATTTATCTTGGTTAATTTTATCTTTTTATTGCAGGAATCACCCTGAAGGAGGATTAGGGAGCTCACCCCCTTTCCCCTTAAAATGTGGTACCCAGCAGGGATGCTCCTTGCCCCCCCCCTTTTGTTCAATTTTTATTTAGAACCCTTAATACAGGGATTATGTAGTTTGGGTGATCTTAAAGGGATTTCAGTGGTGGGTAAGCATTATGTGTTATCCACCTACGCAGATGATTTATTATTACATCTGGAGGACCCGGTGGTATCGATCCTACTTTTATTTCATAAGATTTCCAATTTCTCTAAAATTTCTTTCTACAAATTAAACATCTCCAAGACAAAAGTCTTTCCTTTGAATGATTCGGTCTGCAAGAGGGAAATCTTGGAGATGGGCCTTTCCTGGGAGCCTCGCATTTTAACATATTTGAGGATCAAAATTACCCTCTCAGTCCCGAGTTTAATTAAAGAAAATGTGACCATATTATTAGATCTGATTAAATCAGACTTTGAGAGATGATCTCGACTACCTTTATCTTTAGGGGGGGCGAGTCCCCATAATTAAAATGAATATGTTGCCTCGGTTATTATATCCATTGGGCATGTTAAATCTCCACTTCCCTAAAACTTGGTTTACTCATTTACAGTGGTTATTTACTAAAGCTACTAGACTGGCTAAGTCTGATTATTTCAACTCCTCATTCCTGACTAACATTAACTGTCCATCTAAATTATGGAGGGTAGTTTATGCCCTATTCTCTCCCCCTCATACCCTCCCCCTCCAGTTATCAAAATAAATAACTCCCTAGTTTCCAACCCTGGCTCCTTGGCCAATGAATTTAATGCCTACTACACCTCATGCACCATGTCTCTTCTAAATTCCCTCTCCCCATTGCCACCTACTAACTTCAGCCCTTCACCTCAGCCAGTGCCTACCCCTCCCCATTTTCTTTTCTACTATCTCCTCTGACAAAGTTCTTAATGCTTTCCTATCCCTCGACCCCTCTAAAGGCTCCTCACCAGATGAGCTAGATCCTAAACTTCTCTACCTTTCTGCTCCTGCAATTGTTTATCCTATCGCCCTAATCCTTAACCTGTCCTTTATCTCTGCCCAAGTACCCTCATCCTGGAAACACGCTGTAGTCCTTCCTCTCCCTAAGGGTGGTGACACATCCACTCCTGGCAACTATCGCCCCATTTCCCTCCTTTCTACCCTTGCCAAACTTCAAGAACATTTAGTTCTCTCTCAACTATCACCCTTCCTCTCTGATTCCTCCTTCTTCACCCACTTCCAATCTGGTTTTTGGAAGAACCACTCAACAACCACCTCCCTCCTCAGGCTTACTGACTCCATCCTTTCAGGGATGGATGATGGCCTGATCACCTTGGCCATCTTTGTCAACCTAGCCAAAGCTTTTGACACTGTTTCCCATCCCCTGCTTCTTGATTCACTCTTCTCAGCTGGCCTTGCTCTGTCAGCCACCAACTGGTTTAAATCCTATCTCATTGGCAGGAACCAATCGGTGAGAATCCTTGAGTCCATCTCCCCTCCACTCCCCATCAACACTGGGGTCCCTCAGGGCTCAGTGCTTGGTCCCCTACTCTTCTCCATTTTCCCTAATGATCTTCCCACAGCCTGCTCATCCTCTTCAATCCACACGTACTCTGATGATTCTGTTTTGTACAGTTCTGGCAAAACATTGCTGCTGTGCAAACCAGCTTACAGCATGACTTCAGCCAAGTTCAACTCTGGTTTGTTTCTCCTCAGCTTTTTCTAAATACCAAGAAGACAGTCTCAATGACCTTTGGCACCAGGCAGAGACTCTCTAGGCTCCTGGCCCTTCCCACCTTCCACACCCTTGATGGGGCCATCTTGGAGGACACCTCCTCATTTAGATACCTGGGGGTTTGGCTGGACCTGTACCTCAACTTCTCTATGCATTTGATGTTATCCTGAAGAAGCTGCACCCCAAGCTTGGTGCTCTGTACAGGAATCATAGTTGCATCCCACTGACTGCGAGGCATGAAATTGTCCAGAAGATGATACTCCCCATCTTTGACTACTGTGACATAGTCTATGGTGCTGCTCCCAAATCTTCCCTGACCAAGTTGGGCACTCTCTTTAACTCCTTCTGCCACTTTGCTATCAACTCCCCTTCCCGCTCCCACCACTGTGAACTCTATCGCTCTCTAACCTTCCTTCCACTATCTCACAGACACATCTCTCACTGTGCCAAATTAACCTCCAAATTCTGGTTTGGGGGGCTCCCCTCCTATCTCTCATCCTCTCTCCCCACTCCACCTTCCCCAAAAAATTCTCTTAGATCAAATGACGCCTGCACCTTGATGGTCCCTTGCCGCTCCACCCTCATTGGTCAGACTGGTTTCACCCATCATTTCCCTAAAATCTGGAATTCCCTTCCCCTTGAAATATGACACTCCTCCTCCAACTACTGCCTTACCTCTGCCCCATGTAATTACCTTTCCCTCAGCTGTTCCTGCTTTAACCCACCTTAATACCTATCCCCAGTTTCTGCCTTCCCACCATGACCCCCCCTGGCAGGGTCCTCAACATCCTGAAGGGGGAAATCAGGAAATGGCTACCCATTCTTCTCATATTCAGTTCTTGTCTCTCCCTCTCTCTTCTCCACATGCCCTTCTGGGTCACCAGTGTGCATAACCCAACCCCATCCTTTTTACTCCAACAGCACTTGCATACTACCTCAAGCCTGCTCCTGGTACACTCATGTATTATAAATGGTTTTATCATATTATTACTGTTTTGTATGTTTATATGTTCTTTTGTATGATTTTGGACATGCATTGTAATTTACCCAATGTTCCACTCCTGTTTATTGTACAATACATTGTGTTCCAACTGTTGCACAACCTTACAATGTTGTATTGTTTGTACTACCCACATACTATTGTAACTGATCATCCTTCACAACCCTATGTAACCCCTCCCCCCAGGTTGCATCATGAGACGAGCAAATTGTTGTTCAGTGTGCCCTCCTAGTGAAACATTTTAATAAATAAATAAAAATGTAACACCTTCCTGTTGAAGTCATCTGCCATTCATAGCTCATATCTTAAGTTGACAGCACCCAACTTAAATGGGGCGGTTCCTTCCGTTGATATTTTTATATTATGGCACCCAGCATGGGAGTAAATATTTTTGCTGGGAAACCCTGGATGCCCAGAATGGTTCTTCTGTTGACACTCCCCTGTGGTTGGATATCAAGAGGACTCTAGCTGGTAGAGTGAGCTGTTCTTTGGACAGCTTGCTTTATCTCCAGCCCTCTCAGCTTCCTCAGGCCCTTCACTCCACTCCTGTCAAATGGTACCTTAAGGCTTGGGCACATCTTCAAACATATTTGTCATCATCCTGGTTGATGGCTGCCACCCAGCCTATATTTAATGACCCACATTTTAGAATGACCAACTGCCCAATCCCAAGTTCTCTCTGTCCCCCCCGAGTGCCTGTAAATTGGCCAACATCATCAGTGAGGAGGGGGTCCTCTCCTTTATGACACTTCAAACCCATTTCACCTGACAGAGAAGGACCAGTTCAAGTGTTTGCAGATTAAGGGAGCAGTGGCTGCCATTTTGGGCCCCAACCCTAGCATCTGATGTGTATGGAGGGGGTGGAAGCTGTGTTGTGGCTAGCTGTGGAACCCCATTTGATATCTGCATTGTACTGATATTTTCAGTCTACTGAACCTCGTCTCCCTACTGGGGTTTGTTTTTATTGGGTACATACTCTGCATTTATCAGATTATCAGAGCTGTTGGGAGTAAACCTTTACAGCTACAGTATCTTAAGCAGGATCAGCTATGGCTCATACAATATAATAATATGCACAATTTGTATTTTACTTCCTAAAAATTGTATAGGATGGGTAAGCTACCCTCTCCAACTTGCTCTCCCTACCTTGAAGTTAATGGCTCCCTTTATCATATGTTCTGGGAGTGTGTTAAGATCCAGCCTTTCTGGAGGTCCATTCAGAAAGCTTTGGATCCCCTTTTAGGGCTGGATGAGCTTTTTATGTCTTCAAGTTGTTTACCGGGTATATTTCCTCCTGGCACTCCCAGGATAAGGAAGGCACATTTGTCTCTGGTGGCCACAATGGCTAAACTTGTTATACTCTGGCACTGGAAGGAGGAAACTCCTCCCTCCTATGTGGAAAGACATTATGAACTCTTATTGGCCCTTATGTTGGAGAAACATATTGCTTCTTTGCGAAAGAGACTTCAGGCCTACTCCAATACTTGGGATTCTCAGTACACCCTTATCTTTCTCAGAGGCTCCCCTGGCCCCTCTTGCTTATTCTCTTTGTGTACCCATTCTTTGTTGGGAGCACCTTTTTATTGGTGCCTTGACAGTTGTGACTTTTCTGTCTTGTATCCTCTTGGAAGTTGGGTCACAGATGAATGGGTGGGGTAGGTAGTGGGTGGGTTAGGGGAGGTGTTTATTTTGATGTATTTTTCTCCAGACTTTCAAAGTACTGTACTATTTTATCTTTTGATGGTGTCTGTGTTTGGTTTTCTGTATTGTGGTTGTTTTTTGCAAAAAATCTTAATAAAGCATATTGAATTAAAAAAAAGAGCTGGCCTGGTGGTACTGAGGGTTGAGGTGCTGGATGCTACATCTCGCACTATGCCGGTGACCCAGGTTCAGGAATGGACTCAGGCTACTGGGGATCGGATGGAAGGAGAAGGATTGATCATCCCAATGGATGTTCTCCTCCTCCTGGGGTGGGTTACTGGGGTGCATATAGCACCCATAGCTCCTCTGCCAGTGGAAGCATGGGAAGTACGGGACACATGATTCTCCAGAGTCAAGGGTGGGGAGGACACTGTCAGGCACTTGACTATGGCGTGTGTCAGCATGTCGCTTGTCTGGACCTTGTCCTGTGTGCCAGTGTCCTGGGGAGGCACTACGGCAAAAATGGTGAAAAATACATAAATTCCAGCCTATTGAGCAACATGAAACCAGGGGGAAACCTGTGAATGGACCTGGCAGATGGCGTAGGAGGGGCTACAAGGTCCCCTCTGAAAGCCAGCAGAACTGGGTAAGTATAAAAAAGGATGACCACGGAGTAAAAAGGGAATGAGGAGGCCAACTAGGCACCGCATTGCTTGGGTGTTTTTCCTCACAGGCATTGGGATTACATGACTGTATAAAGTTACTTTTGAATTTTATCTTGCAGTTGCTGGGGAAATTAACTGAGAGCAGGGAACTCTGGAAGCTGCAATCCACTGCTCGGGTCCCTTGCTGTGCTCTTGGTTGTGGTTAGCTTTCAGTCACAGCAGCAAGAGCACGGTGAAACAGAAACCTAGGATTGCTATTGCCTGAATTCTGTGGAGGTTAGCTCATTGTTTTAGTTGGGCAGGTTAGCCAATAGTTTTTTTTATTTATTTTATTTTGTTCAAGTCAGTGAAGAGAAGGACCCATTCAACCCTACCCCTATCCCACCCACACCGGGCTTGTCTACATTTCTAGAGACACACCTACTCTGCTGTGACTACTTCTTGTTTGGAATAGGAAAGGGCTGTAACAGCAAGACCTAACACAGTAGTGGGGGAGGCAGGGACTAATAGAAGAAGGGCAGTGAGAAAAGTATAACAAAAAATAAAACAAAAGTGGGGTCTAGCATATGAGTAGGCTTAGTGGCTAGGAGATAAAACAGAATCAGGTGATACAACAATTATTGGTTACAGTAGTTGCCAGGAGGGTAGTAACAGCCAGAAAAAAAGTGGGATAATGCTGGAAGTGGTTCAGTGCAATGGCTGTGGGGCAGCATTATTCAGGAAAACCTTCAGGATGCTGCGGTGCTGCCCCATCTGCAGGCACCTCTCTGGGATGAAGGTGGAGGTAGCCAGGCTGAGTTGGGTAGGATTCATGAGGCCTCCACCCCCCCCCAGAGGCCACCATATCCACACCCATTACCTTAAAGGTTGCCCAGCAAGTGTAGTGGTTTGACTATGGTGGGATCAGGCAGGGTAAAGGAGGTTGGTCAGAGGCACATCCCCCAGCCAGTGCAACTTAGAAATTCCTACTCTGTGTTTAATGAATGGGAAGGCCCCACAGGGTCACCCATAGTTGCACCCAGGGAGGATGAGTGGGGCCTCTGAAATGGAGCTCCAAGGGTGGGTGGTGGAGGATCCCAAAGGAAGAGGAAGATACTCCTGGTGGGGACTCCATCATCTGGGGAGTAGAGCTATGAGCAGAAGGATGGGGAAGGGGGTAAAATACCTACCAGAAAGCACAGCTCAGAGGACTGGAAAGTGGATCCATGGGATTGCTAGGGCAGTAGCAAAGAGGGGAAGGCTCAATCTCATTGCCCACCTGGAAACAAATGACCCAGATGAGAACAAGTGAGAGACAGCAAGAGTTCAGAATGAGTCCTGGGAACTAGGGAGGGGTCTGGGGCAGGTAGCAAACTCTGTGACCTTCTTGGAGGTGCTGCCTGTCCATGGCAAGAGGGAGGTTAGGGATCTCCACACCAAGGACTTCAATGCTTGGCTGAAGAGCTGGTGCAGAGAGCAAGATTTTGGCTTCATGTGGGGAATGGGACCCCACCTGGGGGGATGCAGACCTGTACCAGGTTGACAGTATGCATCTTTCCAGAAAGGCGACCGACGTCCTTAGTGAATGGTTTAAATGCTTCATTGGCAAACATTTTAACCTATCCTGGGGTGGGGAGAAAAGGAGCATGGTAAATCATACTACCCACCCCCACAGGTTAAGTTATTCAGCAAGGAGGATGCAAATATGGATGTAGCCAAAAATTAGGTACATGAATGTAGGCTGCAGACAAGGACACCAGTGCCAGTTACAAAGGGAAAGGCAGGGGTAGGAAAACAACATAGTAAGGAAAATGGGGTTGGGGAAAGAAGCAGGAGGGCAACATAGGATTAGAGGGGTGATAGGCAGCAAAACATGGAAGGCCATGGTTACAAATGCCTGCAGCCTGGGAACTAAAATCCCAGACCTGGTGGCCTTAATAGTAGAAGCAGACCTGGACATAGCAGCAATAACAGAGACCTAGTACACCGCAAATCATGACTGGGATGCAAATGTTCCAGGATATGCTCTATTCAGGAGAGATGGGGGAGTAAAAAAGGGGGAGGGGGAGTGGCTCTGTTGTAAGAGGAGGTATAAAGGCAATAGAGTTGCAGGGTAGACAGGGGGAGACTGAAGCACTGTGGGTCACCCTTCAGCCAGGCAATGGCACAGCAATCCACACATGGGGGGATCTACAGACCTCCAGCACAGGAGGAGGAGGAGATGGATAGGGATCTAGTGGATCAAATTCAAGAGATGGCAACAAAGGGTGACGTATCACTGCTGGGTAATTTCAATATCCCAGACATCAATTGGACTATCCCAGCAGCTGCCTCAGCCACCAGCCAAGACATCCTGGATTTTCTACAGGGGCAGGCCTCAGACAGATGGGGATTGATCCCACCAGAGACAGGGCATTCTGGACCTGGTACTGACCAATGGGGACAGAATCATAGATGTTCAGGTGGAAGGTCAGTTGGGATCCAGCAACCACCACATGGTGTTGTTTAACATGGGGAGAGAGACACAATCTAGTCACACTAAGACAAAGGTCTTAGATTTTAGGAGGGTGGATTTTGCTAAAATGGGGAAGTGTATCAGAGAGGCCCTGGAGAGGAATGAGATAGGAGGTGGAGTTGAGGAGCAGTGGCAACAATTGAAGGGAGCCATAGAGGAAGTGACAAATCAATGCATTAAGATGATTAACAAAGGAAAGAAAAGGAGGAAACCACTATGGTTCTCTAGAGTGGCGGCAGAAAAGGTAAGGGCCAAAAAGGTGGGTTTCAGGAAATATAAGGAGACTGTAAAGGAGGAGGATGGGGAGATGTACCTGAAGAATCTAAGAGGAGCAGGGAAGGCTGTAAGGAGGGCAAAGGCACAGAACGAGGAAATATTAGCACAGGCAGTGAAGAAAGGAAACAAGATATTCTTTAGGTACATCAGCAAAAGAAGGAAAACTGGGGTGGGGGTTATAAGGATCATAGGAACACAGTGGAGTGTAAAGAGGGGACCTGGAAAAGGTGGAAATACTGAACAAATACTTCTATTCAGTATTCACTGATGAGGGAGAGAGTCAGGGACCACAGCAGGGTAACAGATGCAAAGGAGGGGGTAAATACAAGTCCATTCACAGAAGAGAGAACAAATCCTGGAGGAGCTCTTAAAACTAAGAGTGGACAAAGCAATCGGGCTGGATGGCATACACCCAAGAATATTAAAGGAGATGCGAAGGGAAATAGCAGCACCTCTGGCAGCCATTTTCACTGAGTCACTCAGCACAGGAGTGATTCAGGAGGACTGGAAGTGGGCACCTGTAGTCCCCCTACACATAAGTGGTAGTAGAGAAGAGGTAGGGAACTATAGGCTGTTCAGTCTCTGCTCAGTAGTGGAGAAGATCATGAAGGCACTGCTTAAAGAATGAATAGTGGCACACTTGGAATCCAGCCATGCACAGGATCCAAGACAGTATGGATTCACAGTAGGAAGGTCATGTTAAATTAATCTAATAGATTTTTTTTGACTGGGTGACAAAGGAAGCAAATCAGGATGGGGCAGTGGACATTGCCTACCCAGATTTCAGCAAGGCCTTTGACACTGTCCCACATAAAAGGCTGGTTAACAAGATGGGAAGTCTAGGTATGGGGCACAAGGTGGTAAACTGGGTTAGAAACTGGCTAACAGACAGGAGGCAGAGGGTGGTGGTAAATGGGATCCAATGAGGGGAGAGGGGGATGAGCAGGGGGGGTACCTCAGGGATCAGTCCTTGGGCCAGTCTTGTTTAATGTCTTCATTAGTGACATTGCAGAAGGACTGGAGGGAAAGGTTTGCCTGTTTGCAGAGGGCACCAAGATCTGCAAAAGGGTGGATACACCAGACGGGGTGAAGAAAATGAGGAAGGACCTGGGGAAGCTTGAAAAATGGTCTGAAGTGTGGCAACTGAGGTTCAATTCAAAAAAAGTGCAAAATAATGCACCTAGCATGAAGGGACCCTAGGAAAAGCTACAAGATGGGAGAGTTTAGATAAAAAAGGGATTGATTCTGCACTGCTTTGGCCGATAATACAGTAGTACTCAGATAAATGTTGGTTGGTGGTCCGAATTTTTTATTAAGCTGTCCTCAGAATAAAACTCTACAGGTATAATACCAAAAACTGCCTTGTAAGTGAGATACTGTAGTATCATTTAAAAAAATAAAGGAATTAAAACTAATTACTGACCAATATTGTTATTATGTATCCCACCCAAAATTTACAGTAGATGTTTATTTAAAAAAATATCAATTGAGAACAAGAAAACAATGTTCTGTCAGAAAACTAGCTTGATTTTAGAGGACGCTCCACCATAGATAATATTTTTATCCTGAATCATTTAAGCAATAAATATATTTTTAATATAAAAGGGAGTTGTTTTTTGTGTTCTATGGACATAAAAAAGTGCCTTCAACAATGTGAATAGAAATATTAAGAGGAATATCTCAAACTGCCCAAATCCTATACAGCACTGATGGTAGTCTGACAAATGGGATAAGAATAGATACAGGTGTAAAGCAAGGATGTCTGCTGGCTGCAATACTATTCAACTTACACATTGAATACATAGTAAAAATAAAACTTGACTCAAACTGAAAAGGATGCCCCCCCCAAATCATGGGACAGGCTATCAACATTCTGCTTTATGCAGGCGATACCCTTATTATTTCAAGTACAGTAACTGGTCTTCAAAAAACCTTGAATAATATTGTAGAATATTTACACCTTTTGAATCAGGACTTAAATATTTCAAAAACAAAAATCCTAGTAATGAATTAACCAAGAACTCTATTTTAAATGAAAAGTAGAAGAACATTTAATTCAAAAAATTAAGGAGTTTAAGTACTTGGGGGCGGGGTCTTCACTATATCTTCTGTTAATCTTTGAAATTCACATATTGAATATACTAACAAGCATTTGTCAATGCCGAATGTTTGCTTGCTGGCATTGGCATTGGTAGTGTAGGAGTCAGAGAGATGCATAATAGGAATGGCGGTGAAGTATTGAACTGAAGTCAACCCCGCCACCACCCTGCAGGGACTGACAGGCATTGGGGTGTGCCTTTGGATCATCTGGCATAACGACCATGCCTTTTCACCGCACCCTACCCTGCAGACACCGACAAGTGTCACGGTGTCCCTTGGGGTCTTTGGGCCTTATGCTCATCCCATTCCATAAGGAAATACAGTGAGATGGGCACAGTATAGGAGAATGGGGTGAACTTTGGGGCCGAAGAGTCCAAGGCACACCTCGATGCCTGTCATTGGCTGCAGGGTGTGGATGGGGGTGGAATGGCATAAGCATTACAGGCAGCAATCCCAAGTCACATCCCTGATGCCTGTCAGTCTCTGCAGGGTGGGGCGTTATGGTCAGAAACCCTAATGCCCCAGGTGTTCATTGGTATTTTCACTCCAGATTTTCAACATGTTTTTTTGTGACCCCCACCTCATGCACAGTGGCAATATCAGTTTGTTCACTGAAAGCTGATTTTGCACAGCAACTACACCATTTGGCACCACAGGTGCAAAAACACATTTCGAACAGGATGTGAAAAATGACAGCAGTACTGTTCATGGGGAGGTGTAAAAAGTGGCAATGTTGAAAATCTGGAGTGAAAATATTAACAATTTGTGAAGTTACAAGCATGCGTAGGAACTGCACAATGCACGCTCATAAAGCATTCATTTTTGGGAATTTTTTCACCAAATTTTCAACATAGGGTTTTGGGGGGGACTGCTTCATGAACTGTGGCACTGTTGTTTTGTTACTCAGTGCCAAAAGGTGGTTCCACACAGTGACCAGGAAATCACCTTTCAGGACCAAATAACAAAATGACAGTGACTAAATTCATGAGGAGGGGCCCCAAAAACCCCATGTTGAAAATTTGGTGAAAAAATTCCCCAAAATGGACAAGATATGTACCAAAGTTTATAAAAAAAAATGTATGCATTTATATAGCTTACTAGCATTTCTTCAGGTCGTGGTCAGCTTTGAAGAGTGCAGACGTGTTCCCGGTCCACTGAAGATCATCACGCTGGGCTGCAGAGGTAAGTATGGGGTGGGGGGAGGTGGGTGAGCAAAGGGTGGGTGTGAGTTGGGGGAGGGGGAGAAGACAGTCAACGAAGGACCTTTTTTTTCAAAAGTTTTCTTTTTTTATTTAGGAAAATGGTGTGGGACTTTTGCCATGCTGGGGTGGGCTCCCAGTGTGGCAGCTGGACACTTATTTGGGGGGCAGTGGAGCTGATGGGGAATTGGGCACCCCGTTGGCCATACTGACTTTTGCCATGCTGGGGTGGGCTCCCAGTGTGGCACCTATAAGTCTGTGAGTTGTTTTCATTGGGGAGGAGACTGTGGACCTGACGGGGGATTTGGCACCCCCATCAGCCATAAGGACTTTTGCCACACTGTGGTGGGCTCCCAGTGTGGCACCTAGAAGTCTGTTTGGGGGACAGTGGAGCCAATGGGGGATTGGGCACCCCCGTCAGTCATACAGCGGTGTGGAGTGGAGCACATGAGCACACTGGGGTGGGCTCCCATCATGCGAGGTAGTGTTGGGGGGGGTCTGAACGACACACTGTCTATGACAGTTTGGATGCAGTACTGATGTACATGTAGGCAATTTGCATACTGCAGTATGCAAATTGCCTACACATTACCACCGCTGATTGTGGCAGTGTTTCCTTCACAACTGTATGCCACTGCATCTGAACAGTTGTCATAGACAGCTCGGACATTCATTGGTGTGGTGCAGCCGCATCTGCAAAAGGGAGCAGGGCATTGGGAGTGGGGGAGGCACATCTATGAAAACTCATATGGTGGCACTATGTTTCTTGCACATGCGTGCAAGCAAACATAAAAAGCAGCAAGCCAACTTTTACTAGGGTGCATAAATTCAATAAAAACTTGTTTAACCATTTACTTAATGCTTTGACTAAGGTATTGTAAATAATGCCAGATTTGATTCAATCTTGCTATATGGCCTTGAAATTTGTGGGCTGGAACAAGAGGTCAAATCACTAGAACCTCTTCAAAACTTATTCCTGAGACTTGGTTTAGGTCTTCCTCAGTTTGTCTCAGGTGAGCATTTACACCCGGAGACAGGGTTGAGGTCTCTGGAGGTTAGAGCATCAATTAGAACAATAAATTACTGGTACAAAATTACAGATGATACCAAGAGGTTGTTCTTAAAGTTGCATTGGCAAGAAATAATTTATAATATGCAAAATTGCCTCATTCTCTTGGTTCTCAGATTTAGATATTTAACTAGGAAAACATAGTTTAGCTTCTATTTTTATGTTACAATATTGCAGAATGAAAACAAAATACAAAGAAGAAGCTGTTCAAAGGGTAATATATATGGTTAGGTAGCAGGAGTTTGAAAAACAAAAACAAACAAAAAAACAGTTTCAATATTTCCACTACATAAAATCTAAAATGTTGAAATGAGAGAGAAAATTACTTAACTATATATGACAAAACAACCTGCATAGAAAAATCTTGGTGAGAGTGAGATTTCATAATCACTATAATTATGAATCTAACTATACTTCGTGGGATGACTTTTCCAAAGGAAAGACTTGCAGATATTTAGGTGAAGTAACTTTATCCACAGTTCATCTTCTCCATGAATGTAAAGATCTTGGTGAACGATGAGACAAATGGCTTTTAATATACAATGACAAGTTTGATTTCAAAATACTGAAACAAAACTTTATTTATTACTAGGAAATAAGTATAATGTTGTATCATATACTGTGATTACATTTTACCTAGCTGCTCGGAATAAAATGAAATGGCAATTGCAAACAGTTGGAACTCTCCGTTCAATAGTTTCTGATGGAGAGTTTGAATGTGTCAAGCCATTGTTGCCTTTCTTATGCTTTTTGGAAATGTGAAATTTGATTATATGGTTGCTTATCTGCATAAGAGTCACTTTCTGCATATGCTACGATCTATCTGCTACTTTTGTATGTATTTTTTGTTTTATGATTTGAATATTATAAAATACCTGTTGGAATGACGCATGTTTATGATATAAAATTGATATTTTAATAACGTTGGGTGTTAAATCTTATGACTATACAGTTTTAATCAATTAACTTTAAACTACTACATGTGCATGGAAATGAAACACATTCCTGCAAATATCTCAAAACTGTTGAAGTTAGGAAAACAACTAATAGGCGCAGAATAATCATTGGACCAGCCCATATTAAAGCAAAAAGTTTCGGATTTCAAATCACAACCTTTTGTGAGCCATTAAGGAACATAAGGAGCAAAAAAAAAAGTCCTCATTTTTTGTAGTTTATGTATTTTCAGGCTTTTTCGAACTTTTCAACTACTGAACTGATCATTACTAAATTTAAAGGATCCAGAAATCCTAGCACCAGCTTCCCTCATGTCAAATGTCGGGCAAACTGGTTCAGTTATTAATATGCAAAAATCATTAACATTAAACTTCCTACTAACTCTCATGAAACCTAAAATATTATTTCATGAAACCAGTTCTGAATGATAAAAGAATGTTAAAATGCTTTTGTGAAAATGAGTTGATCTTCAAAATGTTCACAAAAAACATAAACCATTTCTACTAATAACTCAAAATGAAAATATTTACATAAAACAAATTAACAAAGAATTATTCTTGTGCCAAACTCTTTCTAACCAGAAAGTTTCATCTCTAAAATACAAACCATATTTTGGCTATTATTAGCAAAAAATGTAATCATTTGGTGAATTTATTTATTTTAACCTTCCAGAATGTTGCACCAACTCAACCGATTGTTACCAAAGTTACAGGATCTAGAAATCCTGGCACTAGCTAAGTGTAGCAATTTTCAGACAAATCAAGTCAAGTGACAGCCATGTTATTAATGTGCATAAACTAAGGTTTAACATTAAACTGCCTACCTGACCCTAATATACAAGCACGACTGCCATGTGTACTGTATATATGGCAATGCCAGCCAGGATGCAATTCAGTAATGATACAATATATCACAATATTCTGCAGTATGCTGCAAGGAACAATGTAATTCAATGGCAATTCAGCCCTTTTTAATGCAGTATTTTGTAACATCTTATTTACTGCAAGTTATTGTGTTGCATTGTGGCTGGTTCCACTGTTTGTATATGTACTGTATAGCAGTTTAAATTCACACATTCTATATTTAGTGCTCCAAGTTCACCCCTACTTGTTCACTTTCTCTTATTTTCACTGGTGGAACACTAGTGCTGCTATATATAGTGATCTACCTAATATTCACTGTCTTTTTATTTTCACTCTAATATGGAACCAGTGAATATAATGAAAATACAGACAGTGAATATTTTCTGTTATACAGTATATATCTATGAGAGTGTATATCTATCTATCTATCTATCTATCTGTCTGTCTGTCTGTCTGTCTGTCTGTCTGTCTGTCTATCTATCTATCTATCTGTCTTCTATCTATTCTTTGCAAAAAAAAAAAATGGAGTTTATGCACCAGTTCAGGTTCAACTTAATACCACAAAAGTAGGGAAATGTGGTGTTAGGATTTCCAGCCCAAGCTACTGAACCCCACCCTCAAGCAGCAAAAGAAAAACAATTAGGGCTTTGGTTCTCTAGAGTCTTGGCAAATCTGTGGGGTTTTCAGCCCTAATGCTCACCTCTCCTCTCTAGCACATAGCCTCCTGTCTGAAGCACAAGGTACAGCTCCAAGCCATTGCCTCATAATGATACACTCTTCAAAAGCAGAGAACTATGTCTCACCACAGGTTGCCAACAGAATCTGTTACAGCTTTCTTCATGCAGGGCCTTGCAAGCTCAGTGTGAAGAAAAAAGATCACGTCCAACCTTGTGTGCTCAGGGGAAGGGGTGGGTATTAGGATCGACAGCTCCAAGGAATACCCCACCACTGATCTGTCAAGACTCTGAAGACCTAAAACACTAGTGGTTTTTCCTTTTGCTTCTTGGGAGTGAGGAGTTCAGTTCAATTCAGTTTATTGATCAACAAAAAGTATTGTCTTTACAACAAATAATAAATTTGCTTGCACAAAACATTCATAAATAACTATCAAAATATATACAAAACACCTTCAGTTGTCTTAAAATACATGCTCAATAAAAGGAGTTAAATTTCATTTTTCTAAATAATTCATTGGTAAACCAAGGGGAATTTCTTCAGGCTTTTTATTTTGCACAAAAATTATCTAACTTCTCTTCTAGAACTTACATGTTAGTAGATATACTACAGTTATGGCATTTTATTTGCAATGAATGATATGTAGTTTTTGTTTTCTGTTGTTTTACAAAAGATTGCAACTCTTTCTAAGATTTCCCAGTTATTTGATTTCATTAAAGTTGTAACTTGATATTTAGGAGTCATGTTTAATGTTGAAAGTATGTTTCCCCAGATACAATTGCCTTTCATAGTTGCACAAAGGGCAAACAAATCAATAAATGTATTAAGTTGTACTCCCCAAACTGGCACTTACATTTTTTACAGTCCTTCTGTCACAGAGCCCTCTCATTCTTTGACTGTCATTGTATTTGAATCTAAATCAAATGAAAACTCTTTTTATTTGATTCTTAATTTTTATGTTGATTGCACGCATGCTCAAGAAACATATTGTGGCAACTTTCTCCACAAGCAGGTTGTGGGGGCGCGGCACTGTTGTAGCAATGCCCCCACAGCCTTTAAAGGTTTGTCCAGCATCCCCAATGCCATAGCATGCTGCTGCTGAACTAGTTCAGCCAGCATGCCACCAACTTTAAAACAGCCGCGCAATCAGGGCCCCTTGTCATTGCAGCGTAAGCTATTCGCTGCAATGAGGGAGTGACCCGTCATTGCAGGGCAGGATCTTGACACACTGATATTGTTTGAGAACATGGCGGTGATTTGATGCCATGTTCACAAACAATATCAACCCCCCACCACTGTGTTTATTTGCCAACAGAGGCCCCAATCCCAGTCCGCTTCAGTGCCCCAATGTGTATGTTGCCGATGGGGGAGCCCACTCCCTGTCAGCATTATGTAAACCCTCCCACTTATACTGTCTGCTGACGGGGTGCCCAATCCCCATTGGCATAATGTCACCCCCTCTTTTTGTTGTGTGCCCACAGGGGTGTCCAATCCCCTGTCAGCTACAGCTTGTCCCCCACAAAAGAAAGACTCTAGTGGCATGCTGGGAGCCCACCCCATGTGCCACATGCCCTGTAAAATAAAATGGCTCTGCGATGTCTTTTGTTTTTACCTGTAAAAGGAAATTGTTCCTTGAGGTGTCCCTGCCCTCCAGCAACCCGCACCACCCACTGTGCACCCTGCCTCCCCACACCCCCCTCACCCCATACTTACCTCTGGAGCTCGGTGCGATGATCTTCAGTGTACCGGGAACACATCTGCACTCTTCAAAGCCAGCCATGAACTGAGGAAATGCTGGTAAGCTGTATAATGGAATAAATGTTTTTTTCCAACTTAAATGTATATCTCAGTCATCTTTTGGAATTTTGGCACCAAATTTTCAACATGGGGTTTTTGGGACCCCTCCTCGTGAATTCTGGAACTATCATGGCGTTAATCAGCCCCAAAAGATGATTTCATGGTCAATGTGCAAAATCACCTTTTGGGACTAATTAATGAAATGACAGTGTCACTGTTCATGAGGTTGGTTCTCAAAAAGCCTATGTTGCAAATTTGGTGGAAAAATTCCAAAAAATGACTGTTTTACAAGCATGTGTTGCACAGTTGCTATGCACGCCTGTAACATCGTGAATTTACAATATTTTCACACCAGATTTTCAACATAGGCATTTTTTCACACCTCCTTGTGAACAGTACAGCTGTCATTGTTCACATCCTGACCAAAATGTGGTTTCGCACTTCCGGCACAGAATAGCGTGGTCACTGTGAGAAATTAGTGTTCGGTACAGATTAAGAAAATGACAGTGACATTGTTCATGAGTAGAGGTCCTAAAATGCCTATATGGAAAATTTGGTGATGATACTCCATAAAATGACTGTGTTACGAGCGTGCATTGTGCAGTTTGCATGCACGTTCGTAACTTTGTGAATTTGTAATATTTTCACTCCAGATTTTCAACATTGCCATTTTTCCCACATCTACTTATGAACAGTACAGCCGTCATTTTTCCCATCCTGGCAGAAATGTGTTTTCGTACTTCTGATGCAGAATAGATCGTTCACTGTGGGAAATCACTGTTCGGGAGAGATTAAGAAAATGACAGTGATACAGTTCATGAGCAGAGGTCCTAAAATGCCTGTGTTGAAAATTTGGTGATGATAGCTCATCAAATGACTGTGTTACAAGAGTGTGCTGCGCACTTTCTGCACACTCTTGTAACTTCGCAGATTTGTAATATTGTCACACCAGATTTTCAACACTTGCATTTTGTCACACCTCCTTATGAACAGTACAGCTGTCATTTTTCACATCCTGACCGAAATGTGTTTTCACAGTTCCGGCGCAGAATAACGCGGTCACTGTGGGAAATCAGTGTTCCGGACAGATTAAGAAAATGACAGTGGCATTGTTCATGAGCAGAGGTCCTAAAATCCCTATGTTGAAAATTTGGTGACGAACCTCTATAACATGACTGTGTTACAAGCGTCCGTTGAACTGTTTCCATGCACCCTTGTAACTTTGCAAATCTGTAATATTTTCACACCACATTTTCAACAGTGGCATTTTTTCACACCTCCTTATGAACAGTACAGCTGTCATTTTTCACATTCTGGCTAAAATATGTTTTTGCACTCCTGCCAGAGAACAGCATGGTCACTGTGGAAATCAGTGTTTGGGATAGATTAAGATTGAGCGAGTGAGAGGAGGGAGTGACCGAGCTCAACTGAGCTCTGTTAGGACTGCTGCGGATTTGTTTGTGGGCAGAAAAAGGGCCCAATGCAAGAGCCCAGCACAAGAGGGCAGCCTGCAGCACTGGGTGAAACAGAACAAGAGAGCGAGTGAGGGAGTGGGAGTGAGCAAACTCACCGGAGCACTGTCAGGACTGCTGCGGATTTCTTTATGGGCAGAAAAAGGTGTAAATGCAGGCAGGAACCCAGTACGAAAGGCCAGCCTGCAGTGGTGGGAGAAACAGTATGAGTGAGTGAGACACAGGGGGACTGAGTGAGCTCATCGGAGCTCTATCAGGACTGCTGCAGATTTCTTTGTGGGCAGAAAAAGGCGCTAATGCAGGCAGGAGCCCCGTACAAAAGGGCAGCTTGCAGCACCAGGACAAACAGAATGAGCGCATGAGAGAGGGAGACTGAGCGACCTCAATGGAGCTCTCTCTGGACAGCTGCAGATTTCTTTGTGGACAGACAAATGTGCCAATGCAGCCAGGAGCCCCGTACAAAAGCACAGCCTGCAGCGCCAAGAGAAACAGAATGAGCGAGTGACAGAGCAGTAGTGAGCGAGCTCAATGGAACCCTATTGTGACTGCTGCAGATTTCTTTGTGAGCAGGAAAAGGTGGCTATGCAGGCCAGAGCCCAGTACAAAAGGCCAGCTTGCGGCACTGCAGAAACGGAATGAGTGAGTGAGAGAGGGGGAGTGAGCGAGTTCAATGGAGCTGTGTCGGGACTGCTTCAGATTTCTTTGTGACCAGAAAAAGCTGCCAATGTACGCAGGATCCCAGTACAAAAAGGCAGCCTGCAGTGGCGGAAGACACAGAATGAGCGAGTGAGGGAGGGGGAGTGAGTGAGCTCAGTGGAGCTCTGTTGGGACTGCTGCAGATTTGTTTGTGGGCAGGAAAGGGCAGCAATGCGCGCAGGGGCCCAGTACAAAAGGGCGGCCTGCAGTGGTGGGAAAACCAGAATGAGTAAGTGAGGGGGGGTGAGCAAGCTCAACGGAAATCTATTGTAACTGCTGCAAATTTCCTTGTGAGCAGAAGAAGGCAGCAATGCAGGCAGGAGCCCAGTAGAAAAGGGCAGCCTGCAGTGCTGGCAGAAACGGAATGAGCGAGTGAGAGAAGGTGAGTGAGTGAGCGTAACATAACTTTGTCGGGACTGATGCAGGTTTCTTTGTGGGCAGAAAAAGGCACCAACAGAGGCAGGAGCCCAGTACAAAACGGCAGCCTGCAGCACAAGAAACAGAATGAGTGAGTGATACAGGGGGACTGAGCAACCTCAACGGAGCTCTGTCAGGACAGCTGCAGATTTCTTTGTGGGCAGAAAAAGGTGCCAACGCAGGCAGGAGCACAGTACAAAAGGGCATCCTGCAGCACCAGGAGAAACACAATCAGCGAGTGAGACAGGGGGAGTGAGTGAGCGAGCTCAGTGGAGCTCTATCATGGCTGCTGCAGATTTCTTCGTTGGCAGAAAAAGGCAGCAATGCAGGCAGGAGCCCAGTACAAAAGACCAGCCTGCGGTGCCAACAGAAACGGAATGAGTGAGTGAGAGAGGGAGAGTGAGAAGGCTCAACAGACCTGTGTTGGGACTGCTGCAGATTTCTTTGTGGGCAGAAAAAGCCACCAACAGAGGCAGGAGCCCAGTACAAAGGGCAGCCTGCAGCACCAGGAGAAACAGAATGAGCGAGTGAGAGAGGGGGAGTGAACCACTCAACGGAGCTCTATCGGGACAGCTGTGGATTTCTTAGTGGGCCGAAAAAGCTGCCAACATAGGCAGGAGCCCAGTACAAAAGAGCAGCCTGCAGCACTGGGAGAAACAGACTATACAAGTGACAGAGGGGCAGTGAGCAAGTTCAACAGACCAACGTAATCAACATTCTGCATTGACAAATGCTTGTTGTTAAATAGGGTTCCATTTCAAAATGTCTTTTATTGTTCGAGAGCCATTTACTTATGTTATAATTTTTACCAAGTTCTAATTCTTTTTGTGTATGTATGTCTCTAATTGTATCCTTAATTATCTTTCCAATTATCTCAGTGGCCTTATAATGCTCTCAGGCAGACAATTTAATAGTCCATATAGTTTCAATACTTTCTCTGAAATGTCCAAACTTGGAAAGGAGAACTTTTTTCTAAGTAATCTATTGATTCATCTATACATCCATGGGTAATCTTGTTTTTTCCATCTTGTATATCTTTATCTAGTATATAGCCAATCTTTGCTCGATATTACATTTTACTGTAACTTTTCCTAATTTAATCTTACTTGTATAGATGGAGCCCCTTCAGGTAGACCCAATAATCTTTTATAAAAAGTGTTCATTAAGGTTTCTAATGCATCAGAATTTTTGAAGCCCCAAATTTCAGCTCTGAAGAGGATTTCACTTTTTAATTTAGCATTTAGTGTTTGTACACATCTTTCTACAGAGTTTACCCCCATACCTATATGAGAAGCACTCCATAACTGGAATAAATCTCTTGATTTTCTGCCCCAGCATTTTTTTATGTTCTTTCCAGCGCAAGTTATATGTAGATATTATTCCTAAATTTCAAAATTTGCTAGCTCTTTCTATTTTATGTTTGTTACAACTTAAACTATGGTATGTCCTCTTTTTCTCATAATGAACATTACATATTATATATTTCGTTTTGTCATAGTTTATCCCCAGTGCTGCCTCATCACAACCATCTTGGAATTTACTCAAACTCCTCTTTATTCCCAAATAACTTGTTGCTATAAGTACTATATCATTGGTGTAAGCCAGGTAGGGGCAGCACCTGGAGCCCACCTGTGGCACATGCAGGTCAAGGTCATATAATCTCATCAGTACCTTATTCAGACATAAATTGAACAGAATAGGGGATAACACACATCCTTATATCAGTCCTATGTTTGTAGAAAATGTTGTAGTTCTATCACCTTCTTTATTGTATCTTATAATTGTTTTATCATATGGGTATAATAAAATTATAATATTCAATATTGCTGGTTCAATTTCATAGCTTTTCAAAACAATCCATAATGTATCTCTTTTAGCTCTGTCAAATGCTGCTTGAAGGTCTACAAATACACAGTGCAGTTATTGCCTTTTAATTTTAGTGTACTTATGTATTTAATGTGAGAGTACAAAACATTGATCAGTTATAGAATGGCCTGGCATAAGCCCTGGCTGTGCTTCATCAATAAAGTTAGAATCTATAATCCAATCCAGTATTCTTCTATTTAATATTTTAGTGAATATTTCTTGTGTCGTGTCTAATAAAGTTATTGCATTTATGTTTGTGACCCCTACCCTCTGGAATTCTCTACCCTGTCGGCTTCGGGAGTGCATGACTGTGGGGGGATTTAAACAAGCTCTGAAAACTTTTTGTGGCATCAGGCCTATCAGTGACTCCTTGGTGTTTGGATCTGTTGTGTTATTTACTGTTGTGTTTGTTGTTTTATGGAATTATGTTTTATTATTGTAAAGCACCTTGATATTCTGAATGGTGCTTAAAAATAAAGTTGTTTATTATTATTATAATTATTATTATTATTACTATTGGTCTGTAATGACTTGGATTCTTTTATCTCCTTTTTGAATATCGGTATAATAATGTTTTCTCACCATATTGAGATTATTTGTTCAGTATTAGTTATATGTTATATATTATGCAGACATGGTATGTGCCATAGAAGACTATTACACAAACTGGGGAATATGGGTGTGGGCAGGACAGTAGTGTGGTGGGTAGGTAACTGGCTGGGTGGCAGGACACAGAGGGTGGTGGTAAATGGCAGCCCTCTAACAGCTGACACTTCAGCTGACTTTTCCTCAGCACAGTTACAATGTTACTCAACTTTTCATCATTATTACAAGCAACATGAACTGAGCTGCACCATCAAGTATTTAAAATGGAAACAGAGGCTGTTGAGGAAAACATCATAGATTTTACACAAGTATTGCAAATGCAATCAGCACCAAAAACACATTGTGCCATACTGCAGTTTTCTTCAACTTCTGAAATCTACAGACCTCCAGCACAAGGGGAGGAGATGGATGGGGCATTAGTGGAAGCAATCCATAAAATGACAGCCAAAGGTGAAATGCTGCTGGTGCAAGACTTCAGTTTGCCTGATGTAGATTGGAGCACCCAGGCTGCTGTTACAGCCAGGAGCAGAGGCTTCCTAGATGACCTGCAGGGGGTGTACCTCAAGCAACTTGTGGCAGAACCCACCAGAGAAGGAGCAATATTGGACCTGGTACTCACCAATGGGGACAGAGTAACCGAAGTAATGCTGGGTAGCTACTTGGGGTCCAGTGATCATCATATGATGTGGTTTAATGTGAGAACAGTGGACGATTCGAACCACACAAAAGCAAGGGTCCTGGATTTCAGACAGGTTGACTATGCAGAAATGGAAGAATGTCTCAAGGAAGCTCTGTCAGGAAAAGGAGAAGCGGGATGTAGAGAAACAATGGGCTAACCTTAAGGGAGCCATAGCAGAGGCAACAAGCCTTTGTGTTAGGCAAGTAAGCAAAACAAAGAAAAAGAAAAAAACACTATGGTTCTCAAAGGACATGGCTGGGAAAGTAAGAGAAAAAAGATTATCTTTCAGGAGGTACAAAGAAACACAGAGGGGGCAAGACAGGGAGCTGTATCTAGAAAAGCAGAGGGAGGCAGGGAAGGCAGTCAGGAGCAAAATGGTGCAAACAGAGGATAAAATAGCCCAGGCAATTAAGAAAGGATACAGGACCTTTTTCAGGTACATTAGTGATATAAAGAAAACCAGAGGTGGGATTGTGAGGTTAAAAAAGGAGGAAGGGGTGTGCAGAGAGGGACCTAGAAAAAGCAACAATCCTGAACAAATATTTTTGTTCAGTATTCACAGAAGAAGGGGAAGGAGAAGGACCCCTATTGGGAGATAGGAGCACCAGTGGGGGAGAGGTGGGCACCAGCCAGTTTATGGTAAAAAGGGTCCTAAAGGAACTCTAGAATCTGAAAGGGGCAAGGCTATGGGGGCAGATGGGATACATACTAGAATATTAAAATAACTTAGAGAGGTGCTGGCAGCACCACTAACAGCCCTATTCAACAAATCAATAGAGACAGGTGTGGTTCCAGGGGACTGGAGGAGGGCAAATATAGTCCCTCTACATGAAAGTGGGAACAGGGAGAAGGTTGGAAATGACAGGCCACTCAGCCTAACCTCAGTGCTGGAGAAATTAATGGAGTCACTAATAAACTAAAGAATTGTGATATTTCTTCAATCCACTGGAGCACAGGATCCAAGGCAGCAAGGATTCACAAAGGGACGGTCTTGTCAAACAAATCTGATAGATTTCTTTGACTGGGTGACCAGGGAGGTATGTGGGGGGTGGTGGATGCGGCCTGCCTAGATTTCAGCAAGGCCTTCACTACTGTGCCACGTAGGAGGTTGATAAATAATAAGTTAGGCAGCCTGGGACTGGGCCCTAAGGTGGTACAGTAAACTGGGTCAGAAACTGGTTGAGTGACAGAACACAGAGGATGGTGGTAAATGGCATTCAATCTGAGGAGAGGGGGTAACCAGTGGAGTGCCACAGGGATCTGTGCTGGGGCCATTCTTCTTTAATGTCTTCATAAGTGACATTGCAGAGGTGCTTGAGGGAAGGTATGCCTTTGCAGATGATACTAAGTTCTGAACAGGGCTGGCACCCAAGGGGTGGAAAAAATGAAAAGGATCTAAACACGCTTGAGAAGTGGGTGACAGTTTGGCAGTTAAAATTCAATGCAAAGAAGTGTAAAATCATGCACTTGGGGTGCAGAAATCTAAGGGAGGAGTACAAGATGAGGGGGAGGTACTGACTCTCACCAGTCAAGAAAGAAACCCTGGGGGTAATCATATCTGATAATCTAAAGGTAACCAAACGATGTGAGAAGGCTGTGGGGAGAGACAGTGGGATGCTAGGGTGCATAGGTAGAAGTATCACCAGATGAAAAAAGGAGGTGGCTATGCCACTGTACAGATCACTAATGAGACCTCATCTGGAGTACTGTGTCCAGTTCTGGATACCGCATCTCTGGAAGGACAAAGACAAAATAGAGGCAGTCCAGAGAAGGGCAACAAAAATGGTGTAAGGACTGCACCAAAAGTCATATGAGCAAAAACTAAAGGACCTCAATATGTATTCCCTGGAGAAGAGAGAGAGGGGGGATATGATAGAGACATTCAAGTACATCAGGGGATAAACAAGGTACAGGAGGGTAGCATCTTTCAGAAAAGAAGGTACACAAGAACAAGGGGGCACGATATGAGACTAGAGGAGAGTACGCTCAGGGGAATGTGAGGAAGAACTTTTTCACAGAAAGAGTAGTGGATGCTTGGAACAGCCTCCCTGCAGAGGTGGTGGAGGAATAAACAGTAGGGAATTCAAGAATGCATGGGATAGACATAAGAGTACTCTAGCAATAAGGAAGAGAGGGTAAGCCACAGGTCAACTAGGGTCTGCGGTAATGCATCAGATAGAGAAAAGGGGCAGACTAAGTGGGCCATGCAGTCCTTATCTGCCATCACCTTCTGTGTATCCGTGTGTAACTTCCAAAACATTCCGTGCTAGAAGAAACAGCATCTACTACTAAGGAAACCAATTATCAACCTCTCACCACATAACACTCAGAGTGTTTTATGGACAAATGTAATACCGTTAAGCAGGCGACTGTCAATTTAAATTTGGACTGAAGGAGGTTACTATGGAGGTACAACAGCAAAAATAAGAATTACTAATGTCACGGCAAGGATCAGTAATCTTGAAGATAATGCTGCCAAAGAAGAAAAAGATTGCAAATTCAAGAACCATTGCTAAGCTTCAAATTTCAGCAGAAAAAAAATCATACATTCACCACCCTGTAGTATAAATAGAATGTGGCTCTCAGCATTGTAAATTAGTGCCCATTTTATTGAGATGCCAGTAAAATCACAGTAAACTCATTTTGACACGTTTTGAAAGAATTCCTTTTTCAAAAGGCATGTTAAGCATAAAAAGCAGTGTCCTTTTATGCAAATCATAGTGATGTCTGTAGTGACATAATGAAAAAAATGAAACTTACAACTTTATCATTCTCATTAAAATTTTTTACATTAAATACAGACTTATACATAAAGACAGACAAAAATTGTATATAAATTCAAATCATAATGGATTAAATTATAATTGTATTTAAAAAAACTAGTATAAATATTTTGCAATTTAAAAGCCACGTTTTTAACTTCATTATTTAGTTTGATCGAAGTTCAAAGTTAATTTTATTCTTATTATTGTGGCATCAGGAGTCTTGATCCTGAGTCCGCAGGACCCTAAAGAATTCATACACCAATCTAATAAATCCTATAACAAAACAGAGAAGCACATGTATGAGTTCTTGGCAGATAGAAATCATTTCTGTTCTGGGATGTTCCTACTGCGTGGACTGCCTCACCCCAGCCTCATTCATAGTGCATTATTTATACGCATAATATTTCAGATATTACAGCATTAGATCCTTCTTGTCCAAACTTAATTCAAAGCGATAGTTCTTGGTTATTTTCCCTTTTATTACTTTACTTATTTTATTATTTCATAACATTAAGATCAACGAAACACTTTACTGATGTTCGCCTTCCATATTCACTGTGTGCCTCACATTGTTTTTTATTTTAATTACTAATTGTTTCCTTTTTTTAAAAAAATGGCTATCACTTGAATGGCTACAAAAAGAAAAGTTACAGACAGAACTGTAAAAGCTCTAAAGAGTTGATACCCCCGAACAAGACCCAACGGAGGAATTTAAGTGGAGGATAGATGAATATTTAAAAGAAATGCATGACCAGGGAACATTGAACACAGAGACAAAGAACTTTCTGACTGTTGATTTTCCCATCAGAGTGACTATCTACACATTATCCAAAGTGCATAAGTCCCTGACGCACCATCCAGGTAGGCCCATAATGAGTGGGATAGGGCCTCTGATGGGACCCCTATCACAATTTGTAGATCGCTATTTGAGACCATCAATTATGGGTCTGGGTTCTGATATCTGGGACATTACTGACATTTTGGGGATACTGGAAGATACTGTTACCAGTAGCGATTCATATCTGGTAACAGTATACACTGAATCACTTTACACTGAGGTGCCCAGGAAGGGGCATTAGATCAATAGCTTACTTTTTTAATCAAAGAGAAGGAGATGCCATGCCACTGACAGAAATGTTGCTAAAATTAGCAGATTTTGTTCTGAAATTTAACAGTTTTACATTTTTGGATAAGTATTACATCCAAACAAAGGGAGTGACAATGGGTTCCACATTCACACCAAGTGTAGCCCATCTATATATGGGGCACTGTGAAACTGTAAATGTGAGGGACAGTGCAAAAAATCCATTCATTATTATTACCAAAATAATAAGAATAAAATTAATTTTGAACTTTGATCAAACAAACAAAATTACGAAGCTGAAAACGTGACTTTTTAATTTGCAACATATTTAAAATAGTTTTTTAAATACAATCATAATTTAATCCATTATGATTTGGGTTTACATACAATTTTTGTCTGTTTTTATGTATAAGCCTGTATTTATTGTAAAAAAATTTAATGAGCATGATGAAGTTGTAAGTTTCACATTTTTTCACTATTTCATCACTGATGTCACTATGGTTTATCTGAAAGGTGACTACTTTTGATGTGTAACATGTCTTTTGAAAAAGGAATTTTTCTGAAACGTGTCGACGTGTGTTTGCTGTGATTGTACTGGCACCTCTATAAAATGGGCACTAATTTACAATGCAGAGAGTCATGTTCTGTTTATTCTACAGGGTGGTGAGTGCATGATTATCTGTTGAAATTTGGAATTAATTATCAGAGCACCCCAACCTAGTGCACTACCTTTCATGTTGTGTATGTATCCATTGCTAAGCTTGTGGAAAAAGTTAAAGACCAGGAAGCAAGGAATAGGAGGAGCAACATCAGACTTGTATATCTACCAGAAGGCATAGAAGGACAGAACACAGTTGCCTTCATTAACACACTTTTAATTCAGCTAGTTGGCCCCCCTCCTGAATGATCCAAACTGCATTGTAGAAAGGGCATACAGGTCTTTGCATCCAAAATGGAATGGACATGAAAGGACATGGGTAATAATTTTCAAATTTATGAACTTTCAACAAAAAGCCTACTTGCAACGAACTCTGAGAGACAGATTGGAACTCTTTTTTGAGGGACATAAAATTAAGTTATTCAACAATGGACTTATTTAAGAAATGGGAAGCAACAGTATACAGTCAGGAGATATGCAAGTCACAAGTTGGGTACCTCAGGGATCAGTCCTGGGGCCAGTTCTCTTCAATATCTTCATCAGTGACATTGCAGATGGACTGGAGGGTAAGGTCTGTCTGTTTGCAGATGACACCAAGATCTGTAACAGAATAAGTGATCCAGATGGGGAGGGCAGAATGAGAAGAGATTTGGATAAACTGGCAAAATGGTTGTAAGAGTAGCAACTGGGATTTAATGCAAAGAAGTGCAAGATCATGCACACAGGAAAGAGAAACCCTGAAACCACCTATAGGTTGGGAGGAGTTGCTGGCAATCACAAGAGAAGAAAGAAACTTGGACATCATCATCACAGAGGACCTGAAATCATCCAAGCAGACCACTAAAGCAGTAGATAAGGCTAGAGGGATGTAGGGGTGTATTAGTAGGGGCATCAGATGTCATAAGAGGAAGGTAGCTGTTAATAAATGGCAGACACAATTTTTTGTTCCCCATCTATCTACTGTTTTCTATCTGAATTTATTCTATTCTCATTGTACCTTTTTCTCTCCAGTTATCTGACACTGACATTCATCTGGAAGAACCAAGGAGCTCTGTAATGTAAGTGCTAACAATTTTTTCTATTAAATTGCATAGGGATTAAATATGACTAATCTAATTAACTTCATAACAAGACATATTTGAGGTTTAAACAAAAGGGATAAAAGGTATTAGGTGTTAAGATACTTAGAAAAGCTAAAAGCTGATGCAGTGTTTCTGCACAAATCACACTTGAGAAGTAAAGATAAAGCCTCGATATTCAAAGAAGCAGCACCTGGCACAACTGAGTTGCACAGGCACAACCCCAGAAATGTGCCCTGGGGCCATATTCAAAAGGGGAAATTGTGCTGTCCAATTCCCAATACACCATGGTGCAAAGATAATATATGCAGCACATCTCCAGGGGGCGTGCCTCTGCATATCGGGGTTATGGGTGGGGAGGTGGGTACCACTGGACCACCACTGATTTTACAAATACTTTATTATGGTGATCGGGGTTACAGGTGGGGAGGGAGGAACCACTGGACCACCAGGGATTTTACAAATACTTTATTACATGATCGGGGTTATGGGCAGGGAGGGGGATACCACTGAACCACTAGGGATTTTAAAAATACTTTATTATGGCAATCGAGGTTACAGTCAGGAGGGGTACCACAGGACCATCAGGGATTTTAAAAATACTTTATTATGTGATCAGGGTTACAGATGGAGAGGGGGACACCACTGAACCACCATGGATTTTAAACATACGTTATTATGTGATCAGGGTTATGGGCAGGGAGAGGGGTACTACTGAACCTCCACTGACAGCATCACATGCTGTGTGGGGTTCCAGGCACACTTCACTGGCCAACCCTGCACAACTCATGCAAATAGGGCCATAATGACATGCAAATGTCCCCATTTGCACCTTGTATGCATTATGCCCCATTTTCATATTTGTGTCTGAACATCAGGAATTTGTGCATGGCACATCTCTGATGCACTAGCTCATTTACCATTCCTGGTATTCAGACCTGCCTGGGGATGCACCGGTGCATTGTATTTGTGCTGCAGGCATTATTCAGAGGAGATGTGCCATGGCACATCTCTTTTGAATATATCTCTTTATTGGTCCAGGGCAACTCAGTTGCATGGCACAACCACTTGCACCACTGCCAGATGCACTTTTGAATATCTAGCCCATAAATATGATGAGATCAGAGTGGTTGGGCCAGGTGCATGGTGCTGGTGACAGCAACAGAAAGGTTGTCATTTTAATATTACTATCTAAGAAAATTAATTTTCACACGTTGAACTCTATAGATGATCCTAAAGGTTATTTTTTAATACTTAGTGGCCTTCTAAATAATATTAATACTAGCCTGATATGTGTCTATGGCCCAATCAATGGCATTTATGAAATCCTCTCAGCTATAAAGAATAAGATACTTCCATTTGTTGATAGCATGATTATATCTTCAGGTAATATGAACTGTATTATTGACCAAGTATGAATACCCAGTACAGACTCTCAAAGCTGGGTAATGATTTAATAAATGTGACTAATAATATAAACCTTACAGATGCATGGAGAGTACTTAAGCCCAGTTCTGAAGAATATACTTTTTGGTCCCATGTACACAAGTCTGGGTCAAGAATAGAGCATATCAGCATAGCAACCATTGATATGCAATATATTGTTAAATCCTAGATCCATTCCAGAGTTGTAGCAGACCATGCACCTGTTGAAATCATGATGTACTAGAATACACAAATGTTCTAAATTCTCCAGATGGAAGTTAGACAATTTTCTAATGGAGGATCAGACTTTTGAGACAAATTAACTCAAGATTTTAAAGAATTCTTTCCAACAAATAAACCATGTGACACCAAATGGGTGTCTATTTTGGAAGCCTTCAAGTGTTCTGCAAGAGGCTGTTCAATTAGTTTAGCAACTGATTACAAGAAAGAAAAAAAGAACCACCAAAAAACTAAAAATTAGAGATATTTAAAACTTAGAAAAGAAACTGAGACTAACAGTTCCACAGACTTATGGGCTAAATGGTCTATAGTTAATCTTGAATATAACAACATCTTAAGAAGTGAGGCTGATTTTATGATACAAAAATCCAAACTTAACTATGTAACCACTGGTCTTAAAGCTGAAAAACTATTAGCTTTAAGAATGAAATAGAATATAGATAAGATATCTGTTCATGCTTTAAAAGTGAATGGTACCATATTAACAAACAACAAAAGAATAAACAAGACATTTGTGGATATTTACAAAGACCTTTACAAAAAACAAAACTAATAGCTCTTTTTTTGCAGTGTAGTGAGGAATTTCAAAAATACCTGAACAGCCCCAAAATTTCTGTTCTGACTCTGAATTATTAACACGCAGATTAGTGAACTTGAGATTAAAAGTGCTATCAAACATATGGTGAGTTATGAGGCACCAGGTCCTGATGGATTTTTACCAGCTTTCTACTAGAAATGGATAAACCTTTGTTCCCCTATCCAACTCAAGGAGGCAAAAGAAGAAGGACACCTACCAACCCATATGCAACAAAGCATAATAACTTTAATAATAAACTCTGGTAAGGATGAATGTCATGCAAAAATTATAGGCTAGTCTCCCTTATTAACCATGATACCAAGATTTTAGCCAAAGTACTAGCTAACAAATTAGTTCATATAATGCAAAAACTAATTTATTTTGAGCAAACAGATTTTTTTTTGAAACAGAGACTAGCATCAGACAATGTGCAAACGATTCTCCATTTGCTAGGAAAAGCAGAGAAAACGAAAGATCCCATGGCCTTCCTCACACTAAACACTGAAAAGGTGTTCAATAGACTGGACTAGAAACATATCTTCCATTCTCTTTATATTTATGGCTTTCCAAACTACTACATAGAATGGGCAAGACTTGCATATGACAAACCCTCTGCATCAGTCTTCACAAATGGAATAATGTTTCCCTTTTTCCCACTCCAGAGAGGTACAAGACAGGGTTGCTCTTTGCCCCCCTTATTATTTAATTTAGCACTAAACAAATTAACACTTAAACTGAAAGATGAAAAAGGAGTCATGGGCTTAAAGGTGGTTAACTCAGAGCACAAATGTTCTCTGTATGCCAAAGATACTCTATTACCTATTTCAGACCCTGTTAATTAAGCTGAGAATGTTATTAAAATCACTTATAGATACAGTGCATTCTCAGGTTACAGACTAAACTTAGATCAATCAGACATAGCAAGAATGCCTACATTGAAAGGCCTGCTTACATCACAGGTCTCAATAGTCAATCAATTGGCTCTGGGTGGGGTTTCATCACTGTGCTGATTGGTTGCTAGCCTTGCTTGTAGAGCAGAAATCAGCTAACTAAAAGAAGCTACATTTTCTTATTAATTTAACACTTAAATCTTAGCAGGAGTCAGTGTCTGTTGAGATTAAGCAAACATATACTTTATTAGAAGTAGAAGGGGTCTTATTTAGGGTTTAAAAAGAAAGAAAGAAAAGAAAGTCAGTGTGTGTTCAGTGCTGGGAAGGGTTCTGTATCAGTTTACTTTGCTAAGGAGGAGAGAGAGCTTAATTGGGGTGTGGCTTAGTCACTATAAAGCAGGTGACTCAAATAACAACTTCCTGTTGCTAGCCTTTTTCTTACTAATTGCCCTCCATCCCACCCTCCTCCACCCACACAAGCCAGTTCTGCTTTTATAGCCACTGGATTTGACTGTCAACAAGAACTTCCTGTTTGGCAGTAGGAAGGGAAAGATCATAGAGAAACATTGGTTTTGTAAACCCTAAAGGAAAAAGTCGCTCACTCTCCCCCAGCTGCTGGTGGTCTGACACCGAGCAAGGAAGAAGGAGGCTATTGAAGAATATACGAAATTACTGTCACAGAACAGGAAGGGTGAGAGTTGTAAGGAGAGGAGAGGTAAGCATACAGAGAAATGGGAGGAGACACAAAATAAGACATGATAGGAGTGGTGCAGTGCAATGGCTGTGGGGTGGCAGTGTTCTGGGAGACATTCTGGAGGCTGTGATGCTGCCCTATTTGCAGGCACCCTCTGGTCTGAGGGAGGAGGTTGCCAGTCTCCAGGCTGACCTGGCTAGGATTTGTAAAACCTCCTCCCCCACCCAGGGACCACCAAGGCCAATGCCACTACCTCAGAGGTTGCCAAGAAAGAAGAGAGGCTGGACCAGGGTGGGCTATGGGAGGGAGAGGGTAGTGGATCAGAGTTGCATCCCTCCAGCTGTACTTCTCCACAATTCGTTTGCTCTTCTGGTGGATAGTGGCTCCTCTAGGGAGGCACCTGCAGTGGAGACCAAGGAGGATGCTGAGAACCTTCACAAAGAAGACCCACAGGAGGGTGGCATGAGACCCCACAGGGGAAGGAAACCACTCCTGGTGCAGGACTCAATCATTAGGGGGTAGAAATGGGGAAGGAAGGGGAGAGGGAGGTAAGGTGCCTGCCTGGAACCATGGCTTGGAGTGACAGGAAGCAAATCCTCAGGATCGTGG
This sequence comes from Neoceratodus forsteri, assembly GCA_016271365.2. Classification (NCBI taxonomy): domain Eukaryota; kingdom Metazoa; phylum Chordata; order Ceratodontiformes; family Ceratodontidae; genus Neoceratodus; species Neoceratodus forsteri. Next base: position 234,813,542 of record CM028131.1, read on the forward strand.
GAGCAGTTGCATGAGGGAGGGAGCTGGATGTCATTGTCCACCTAGGGGCAAATGACCTGGCTAGGAATGGGATCAGAGCAGTGCAAGAGGAGTTTGTAGAGTTGGGGAGGGGCCTTAGACAAGTAGGGCATTCAGTAACCTTCTTGGAGGTGCTGCCTGTCTATGGCAAGGGTGATGCTAGGGTACTTCTCACCAGGGAATTCAATGAATGGTTGAAAAACTGGTGTGGAGCTCAGGGTTTTGGCTTCATTGGGGACTGGGGAGCCACCTGGAGGGATGCAGCCCTATACTGGTGCGATGGTCTGCATCTGTCGGGGGGAACCAGGATCCTAGGTGAGAAGTTTAAATGCTTCATTGGCAAGCATTTAAACTAGCCAAGGGGAGACACTGAAAAGGAGCAGGGAAATCACAGCCTCCCCCCACAAACAACAGTAATTTGTGAGGTAAACACCAAGGTAGAGAAGTCATTAGGGAGCAAGACAGAAGTAAATGTAAAAAAAGGCAAAGGCAGTAAGGACTGGAATGGGGCTAAAAGGGGTAAGGCCATCAAAAAGTGGAGGATGATGAGTACCAATGACCGTAGTCTGTGTAACAAGTTCCCTGAACTAGTGGCCTTGATGGAGGAAGGTTGCCTGGATATTGTGGCAGTCACAGAAACATGGTACACAGAGAACCATGACTGGGATGTCAACATACCAGGACACACAATCTACAGGAGGGACGGGGGGGTTAAAGAGGAGGAGGAATAGCTCTTTATGTAAAGCAAGGAATGAAAGCAACAGAACTAAAGAGTAAACAGGGAGCAGATGAGACACTCTGGGTCACCCTGGAGACAGGAAATGGCACCACAACCCACATGGGGGTTGTATACAGACCCCATCTCAGGAGGAGGGAATGGACAAGGAAATGATATAAGGCTTCCTTAGAATGGCAGAAAAAGGGGAGATATTGTTGATGGGGGACCTGAATATGCCAGATGTTAATTGGAGCACCTTTGCTGCAGGCACATCCAAGAGCAGGGTCATTCTTGATGCCCTACAGGGGGCATGCCTCAGACAGCTACTACTTGAACCCACTCAGGAGGGAGCAACCTTAGACCTGGTACTCTCAAATGGGACGGAGAAAAGAATCTCAGATTTAGAAGTGGGTAGCCATCTGGGAACAAGCGATCACCAAACAGTGTGGTTCACGATAAACACAGCCATACAATCAAGCCATACAAAAGCAAGAGTATTGGACTTTAGGAGGGCTTATTTTGGGAAAATGAGAGAGTGCCTCAGAAAATCACTAGCAAACAGGCCAGAAGGAGGGGTGGAGAACAATGAAGAGTAATCAAAACAACCATCACAGAGGCAACAAGCCTTTGTGTAAAGCAAATCAACAAAGCACAACGAAGGAAAAAAACGCTATGGTTCTCAAAAGAGGTGGCAGGGAAGGTTAAGGAGAAAAGGATAGCATTCAGGAAATATAAGGAAAAACAGAAGGAGAAGGACAGAGAACTTTATCAGTTAAAGCAGAAAGAGGCTGGAAAGGCAGTCAGAATAGCAAAGGCCCAAACTGAGGAAAGGATAGCCAACTCTGTTAAGAAGGGGGATAAGACCTTTTATAGGTACATTAGGGAGCGAAGAAAGACCAAAGGAGGGATACTGAGACTTAATAAATGGGAGGGAATGTGGGTAGAGGGTGACAATGAAAAAGCAGGGATACTGAATGAATATTTCTGCTCAGTATTCACAAAGGAAGAGGAGGGGGAGGTACCTAAACCAAACAAGAGAAACACTCTGAAGACGAGTGTTGATACCAGTCCATTTACAGAAGAAAGTGTTCTGAAAGAACTAATAAAATTGAAGGTGGACAAAGCAATGGGGCCTGATGGGATTCACTCATGAATTCTAAAAGAACTAAGGGTAGAACTAATGACACCACTGACTACTCTCTTTAACAAATCATGGGAGGATGGGGTGGCACCTGAGGACTGGAGGAGGGTGGATGTGATTCCTCTTCACAAAAGTGGGAGCAGGACAGAGGCAGGAAACTACAGACCAGTTAGTTTGACCTCAGTGGTAGGTAAAATGATGGAATCACTTCTGAAGGAAAGAATTGTTGAGTACCTAGAGGCCAGTTGGGCACAGGACCCAAGGCAGCATGGATTCATGATGGGAAGGTCATGTCAGATGAATCTAATAGATTTCTTTGACTGGGTGACCAAAGTAGTAGACCAGGGAGGGGGCTGTGGACATGGCTTACCTAGATTTTAGCAAGGCATTTGATACAGTCCCACACAAAAGATTAATATACAAGTTAGCCAGCCTTGGAGTGGGTCCCAAGGTGGTAGCCTGGATAAAAAATTGGCTAGACAACAGGACGCAAAGGGTAGTAGTAAATGGAGTCCACAGTGAAGAAAGGAGGGTTACTAGTGGGGTACCGCAGGGTTCAGTACTGGGACCGGTCCTTTTTTAATGTCTTTATAAGTGACATTGCAGAGGAATTGGAAGGGAAAGTATGTCTCTTTGCAGATGACACAGAGATCTGCAACAGGGTTGATACACCAGATGGAGTGGAAAGGATGAGAAGGGACTTGGCAAGGTTGGAGGAATAGTCAAATGTATGGCAGCTCAGATTCGATGCAAAGAAGTGCAAGATAATGCACCTGGGAAACAAAAACCCAGGGCAAGAGTACACAATGGGGGGTGAGATACTGACAACAGTAAAAATGGAAAGGGACCTGGGGGTAATTACATCAGATGACCTAAAGGTTGGCAAGCAATGTGAGAAGGCAGTAAGGAAGGCTGGGGGGATACTGGGATGCATAGGGAGAGGCATCAATACTAGAAAACAGGAAGTTATTATCCCTCTGTACAGACAGTTGGTGAGACCCCATCTGGAGTACTGTGTGCAGTTCTGGAGACCCCATCTCCGCAAAAACAGAGACAGAGTGGAGGCTGTCCAGAGGAGGGCAACCAAAATGGTGCAGGGTCTGTACCAGAAGACATACGAAGAAAGACCAAAGGAGCTTAATATGTATACCCTTGAGGAAAGGAGGGAGAGAGGGGACATGATAGAAACTTTCAAGTACCTCAAGAGAATCAACAAAGTCAAGAGGAGGCATCTTTCAGAAAAGAGATGAAGAACAAGGGCACAATTTGAAGATGGGGGGCAGCTCAGAGGTAATGTGAGGAAGTATTTTTTCACAGAAAGGGTTGTGAATGCATGGAACAACCTCCGTGAGGAGGTTGTGGAGTCAAGAACAGTGGGGGAATTCATGAATGCATGGGACAGACATAAGGCAGTCCTAGTGGGGGGTAGGAGGAAGTAAGCTGTTGGTTAATTAAGATCTGCAGCTTATCTGTTAGGTAGGAAAATAGGCAGACTAGGTGGGCCAAGTGGTCCTTATCTGCTGTCAAATTCTATGTTTCTATATTTCTATGTTTTCTTAGGCATCCTTCACAGTTAGAAGCCAGTCAGTCTGACTTTGATTTGTCTGTTGGAAGCTGGGAACCTTGCTACACTGCAAAGAACAAACTATAACTCCATTTAGGACCTGAAACCTGGTAAGGTATAATACTTGTAAAGAAGGGCTACTTTCCACAAAAAGTTTTATTTTTTCCTTATTGGCATTAAGCAGAGAATTGCAGAATTCCATTAAAAGTGTAGTCATTTTATAACCAGAGGAGTGAGATCCAACTGAATTTGCTTGATTGATTGTTGGGGTTGAGACCTAGGATTTGGTCTAGTAAATTGTGGTGTTAGTTGAATTACTATAAAGGGCAATACTCACCAGGGTGGTGGAGAAGTTGTGTATTTGATTGTTTCTAACAGTCACCAGTGGCTGTGGACTACCCATCCACCCTACCCACCCCCACCCCCCAGGCATGGCATTTCCTTTATAGCCACAGTTCTGAAATCACTTCCTCAACAGGTCTTGGGGCAGAACTGTCATATCCTTAATAATCCAGCACAGTGCAAACGGTAGGTACACCACAAATAATAATATATATATCTATATATAGATATATATATTATAAGGAGAGGGACATGTGGGAATGGTGCAATGCACTGGCTGTAGGGCAGCAGTTTCCGGGAGACATTCTGGAAACTGCATTGCTGTCTATTTGCAGGCAACTGTCAGCTCTGAGGGAGGAGGTTACCTACCTCCAGGCTGAACTAGCAAGGACTAAGGAGGCCTCCCTCTTCCAAAGATCACCACTGCCACAACCACTGCCTCCGAGGTTGCCAAGTATGAAGAGCAGTTGGACCACAGTGGGTTCTGGGAGGGTGCGGGTGGTGGACCAGAGGCGAAGCTCCCTAGTTGTACCTCTATACAAATCATATGCCATTCTGGCAGAACAAGGTTCCTCTATTGTGGCACCCTCAATGGAGACCCAGAAGAATGCTGAGGACATCCACAAGGGAGACCCACAAAAGGGTGGCAAGGGACACCACAGGGGAAGGAAACAGCTTCTGATAGGGGACTCTATTGTTGGGGGGGGTAGACCTGGGAAAGGGAGAGGAGAAGGAAGTAAGGTGCCTGCCTGGTGCCATGGCTTGGAGGGACAGGAAGCGAATCCTCAGGATTGCAGAAGCAGCATCACAGGAGAGAGAACTAGATATTATAATCCACCTTGGGACAAATGACCTAGCTAGACATGGGATCAGTGCAGTGCAGAATGAATTTGTGGAGTTGGGGAGGGTCCTCAGATGGGTAGCAAGCATGGTAACCTTCTCAGAGGTGCTATCAGCCCATGGCAGGAGTGAGGCTAGGGTACTGCACACCATGCAGTTTAATGAATGGTTGCAAAACTGGTGTAGAGCACAGGGCTTTGGCTTCATTGGGGACTGGGGGGCCACCTGGAGAGATAAAGGTCTATACTGGCATAATGGTCTGCATCTGTCCACAAAGGGAACGAAGCTCCTAGGTGATAGGCTTAAATGCTTCCTTGGCAAGCTTTTTAAACTAGCCAAGGGGGGAGGCCCTGATAAAAGACAGGAAATTTCAAGCCTCCCCCAACAAAACATGTCAGGTAGTAAGGTAAATACTGTAAACTGTCCCTCTAGATGATTTAGAATTTTGTTGATTCCAAAATTATTGTGTTTTTGAATCACTTTCTTAGGTCTGGTGAACCAAAGTGAGGATAAATGAATGTTATGTTTTTCCATTAAATCAGTTTCAGTCTTAAACCAGATGGGATGATATGAGTCATCCGATAATTTTTTATACCAAAAAGTGACAATTGTAACTTTGTAGCCATGCAGTACATATGAAAGTCAGGGGCCTTTAATCCACTAGAATTCTTTGGTCTGCCTAGTTTATAATAGGCCTGTCTGGGATTTTGAAAGGACCAGATAACATTTTTAATTGTGTTTGGAACAGAAACAAACCATTTCTTTGGAATGTAGTTTGGAGTCATACTAAAAAAATGGAGAGTTCTTGGCAGCACTTTCAACTTTATAGAGTCAATCCTTCCCCAAAGCCCCAATGGAATCTTGTGCCAGTTTTCCAAATCCTTTTCTAGTTTGCTTCTGAAATTTTGCAATTATGAGCTGATGTTTCTTGATTTTGTATGTATCTGTATGCCAAGACATTCTTCTGAATCCTTAGCCCTTGCTAACCCAATATCAATGATTTCTTGTTTGAAATATCTCCACTCAAAGACAGGAACAGAGAAACATAGAGCGTTGATGGCAGATAAGGACCACTGGCCCACCAGTCTGCCCATTTCCCTACCTACTGGATAAGGTGCAGATTCTAGTTAACCAACAGCCTACTTCCTACAACCCCCACTGTAATTGCCTTGTGTCTGTCCCATGCATGTTTGAATTCCCCACTGTTTTAGACCCAACGACCTCCTCAGGAAGGCTGCTCCATGTATCCACCACTCTATCCATGAAAAAAAAATTCCTCACATTACCCCTGAGCCGTCCCCTCCCCCCATCTTTAAATTGTGCCCCCTTGTTCTTACACATCCTTTTTCTGAAAGATGCTTCCTCCTGGACTTTGTTGATTCCCTTGAGGTACTTGAACATTTTATTATGCTCCCCTGGCCCTCCTTTCATCAAGAGTATACATATTAAGCTCTCTCAGTCTCTCTTCATATGGTTTCTGATGCAGACCCTGCACCATTTTAGTTGCCTCCCTCTGGACTGCTTCCATCCTGTCTATGTTCTTGCTGTAGCTGAGGTCTCCAAACTGCACAGTACTCCAGATGGGGTCTCACCAACTGTCTGTACAGAGGGATAACCACTTCCTTTTTCTACTTGTGATGCCCTTCCTATGCATTCCATATCCCCCTGGCTCTCCTTACTGACTTTTCACATTGCTTACCCACCTTAGGTCATCTGATATGACTACCCCCAGGTCCCTTTCCATTTTTGTTGTTTTAGTACCTCCTGCTATTGTGTACTCTTCTTCTGGGTTTTGCTTCCCAGGTGCATTACTTGCACTTTTGTATTGAATCTAGTTGCTACATGTCTGACCATTCCTCCAACCTTGCCAAGTCCTTCTCATCTTTTCTACCCCTTGTGTGTCAACTCTGTTACAGATCTTTCTGTCATCTGCAAAGAGGCATACCTTCCTTCCAGACCCTCTGCAATGTCACCTATAAAGATGTTAAAGAGAACTGGACCCAGTACTGAGCCCTGAGGTGCTCACTAGTAACCCCTTTCTTCAGAATGTGTTCCATTCACTATTACCTTCTGTGTCTGTTGTGCAGCCAGTTTGTTACCCAGGCTACCACCTTGGGACCCACCCCAGGCTGGCTAACTTGATTATTAATCTTTGCGCTGACTATGCAAATGCCTTGCTAAAGTCTAGGTAGGCTACATCCACAGCCCTCCTGGTCTATTACTTTGGTCACCCAGTCGAAGAAATCAATTAGATTCGTCTGACATGACCTTCCTGCTATAAATCCATGCTGCTTTGGGTCCTGTGCCCTTCTTCTAGGTACTCAACAGTTCTTTCTTTCAAGTGATTCCATCATTTCCCTACCACTGAGGTCAAACTTACAGGTCTATAGTTTCCTGCTTCTGCCTTGCTCCCACTTTTGTGAGAGAATCACATCTGTCCTCCTCCAGTCCTCAGGTACCACCCCATCCTCCATGATTTGTTAAAAGTGTGGTCAGTGGTGTCACTAGGTCCTCCCTTAGTTCTTTTAGAGTTCTGAGGTGAATCCCGTGGGCCCCATTCCTTTGTCCACCTTGAGTTTTAGAGCTGCTAATATAATCTTGAATTAATTCAACTTAGATATTGAGGAAACACCTACACTAAACACAATTTGAACCTCTTTAAATCATTTGAAACAAAAAACATAATTTGCACTGATAATAACCAAGCCACTGCCAGTCTTCTGAACATATTAAAGAGGAAATCAACTAAATCATACTTTTACAATTTCTTAATCCAAGCAACAGGAGGAGATGCATTGGATTGCAAAGACAGATAGGTGCAGAAAGTAGGACCAGAAGCACATACAGTACTCCCGCTCTATAAAGAATCCCTCTAGAACAAACTCCCTCTTATAGTAAACACCTAGCAGGCATATTAGCACCTCACTGTAGTTAACATCTAGATATAATGAACATCTCAGCTGGCTCCAGATATGTTCACTATAGAAAGGGAGCTACCAGCATCTGTGCAAGAGTAAGACGAAAATGTGGTAGGGCCCAAAAACCCTGCTGGTGGACCAGGGAGGTCCAGGAGGTGGTGCGGGGAAAGAAGGCAGCCTATAGGCAATTCAAGTGCTCAAGGAGTGAAAGGGATCGAGGGGAGTATGAGCTGATGTCTAGAAGGGCCACTAGGGTGGTGAGGGTGGCTAAGGCAAGGAAGGAGCAGAACCTGGCCAGGGAAATGGGAGAGAGGAACAAGGGTTCTTTAGATACATTGAGGAAAAACAAAGGGTGAAGGGACAGATTAGCAGATTAAATCAGGGGAGAGCGGGCACAAGACCGGGGAGCAGGCTGAGTTACTAAATGAGTACTTCACCTCAGTTTTCACCAAAGAAAATGGGGTGCTGCATCATACATGGGAGGAGACAGGGATACTGAGGAGGGGATCTTTACCCGATCGGCGGGTCTGGGGGAGGGGAGGCATCACTGGCAGGAGGGGAGGGCCAAACAAGGAGAAGAGGTACAGGTGAAATCACAGCAGAGAGAGTGAGGGAAGCCCTCAGGCTCCTTAAGATCGAGAAAGCACTGGGCTGGATAAATTACATTCCAGGAGTGCTGAAGAAACTTGCAGATGTCCTGGCGAAACCCTGGTGGAGCTTTCCACCATCTCTCTGAGGACGGTGGGTGCCCCAGGACTGGAAGGTGGTGCATATAGTGCCCATCCACAAGGGGGATCAAGGGAGGTGGCAGGGACCTACAGGCCTGTTAGCCTGACATCGGTGGTGGGCAAGGTGATGGAGGGCATTGTCAAGGAGAGGCTGGGGAACCTGGAAAAGTCAGGGTGCCTGGACAATAGACAGCATGGATTAGTCCCAGAAATTGTGTCAGACAAACCTTTTGGAGTTCTATGACTGGGTGACAGTGCCTTGGACCTGGGTAGACCAGTGGACATCCTCTTTCTAGACTTCAGCAAGGCATTTGACTCTGTTCCTCATGTGGGCCTGTTGGATAAGCTGGGAGAAATGGGGTGGGGAACCAGATAATCAGATGGATAGGCAATTGGCTCCATGGACCGGACCCAGAGGGTCGTGGTTGGTGGGATAGTCTCCATCCCCAAGGAGGGTCATTAGTGGGGTCCCACAGGATCAGTCCTTGGGCCCCTCCTGTTCAACGCCTACATCTCTGACATAAGGACAGGAATCAAGAGTGAGATGAGTCTCTTTGCAGATGACTCAAAACTGAGGCGGTGGTGGATGGGGAGGAGGGAGGGTGGTCCACAGGGGACCTGGAGGCCCTGGAAAGATGGTCTAGAAAGTGGAAGCTGAGGTTCAATGCAGGGAAATGCAAGGTACTGCACCTGGGGGCCAGAAACCTGGGCCAAGTGTACACCCTGTGGGGAGAAATGCTACAGTCTCAATGGCTGAGAGGGACCTGGGGGTGGTGGTGGATGTCAAGATGAACAACTCGGAGACTTGTAGGAGGGCAGCAGCCAAGGTCAACAGGATGCTGGGATGCATCGCTAGGGGGATCACCTCCAGAAGGAGGGAAGTGATACTCCCTCTGTATAACTGCTTGGTGAGGCTACACCTTGAGTACTCGTGCAGTTTGGAGGCCACACTTAAAGAGGGACATTAAACTCCTGGAGAGGGTCCAGAGGAGGGCAACCAAAATGATTTGGGGCTTGGGGGACAGGACCTATGAGGAGAGGCTCGAAGAGCTAAATATGTACACATTGGAAGAGAGAAGGGACTGGGGGACATAATAGAGGTCTTCAGGTACATGAAGAGGATAAATAGGGAGGAACAGTCAGGGTGCTTCAAAGGAAGGAGGAGGGGGCCACTAGAGGGCATGGGTGGAAGCTGGAGGGGGGAAGATTCAGGGGAGAAAGGAGGAGGTGCTACTTCACTGAGAGGGTGGTGGAGCCATGGAATGCACTGCCTAGGGGGCTGGTGGAGGCAGAGATGGTGGAGGGGTTCAAGAGGGGTGGGACAGGTACAGGGGAAGGGTTCTGGAAGCAAAATCCAATGCAGCAAGAATATCCGGAACTGGGAAGGGAGAAGCCAGAGAAGGCGAGGGGGGCAGCAAGGTCAGCACCCAGGGTAGGGGCTGACCAATCGAGCAGACTGAAAGACCGTTAGGCCTATTCTGCTGGCATTTTAGTATGTTAGTATGTTAGTATGTAATGGGAAATTGAAACAAATTTAAGCTTTCTCCCTTAAAGCCTTCAATGTTGTAAATTATAAATTAATTTAACATAAGGTTATACATAATGGGCAAGATATTAAAAGGAGTTGCACCTGGCACAACTGAGTTGCTCCAATGCAACCCCTGAAATGCGCCCCGGGCAATATTCAAAAGAGGGGAATTGGGCAGCACAATTCCTGATGTGCCAGGGTGCAAAGATAATGTATAGAGTGCATCTCCAGGGGGCGTGCCCATGAATGTGTGGCACATCTTGATATTCAGCCAAAATGTGAGGCACATGTGCTGACACATCCCAGATGTGCCACATACCTGGGCACAAAGCTGAGCATGGCAAAATCATGCTCAAGTGGAAGCCACCCACAGCGAGCTGCTGTAATGCAAGGTGCATCACAGCAGCCACCTGCTGTGCGTGTCTTGCCCCCGAACACCATACACAAGCACCCATGATAATCCCTGGTGGTCCAGTGGTAACCCCCTCCTCATCCTGTAACCCCTATCACCCAAAATAGAGTTATTTAACTTCTATGGTAGTCTAGTGGTACCCCCTCCCCAAACCATAACCCCAATCACCCAAAATAGAGTTATATAATGTACCTGGTAGTTTAGTGGCACCCCCTCCCTGCCCACAACCCTGATCACCTGAATGAAATATATTTCACTTCCCTGGTAGTCTAGTGGTACCCCCCTTCCTGCCCATAACCCTGCTCACTGAGAAATTGTCAAATGTCACTCCCTGGTAGTCGAGTGGTCCCCCCATTTCTCCACTCACACAGGACTCCCAGCCTACCAAGCTCTCCCTCAGTCATCAGCAGGCAGCTATCCCACCCACATACCTCTGTAGCTGCCATCCGAATGACAGCTTACAGCATCTACTGCAAGCTCATTGGTCCACACTGTGGACCAGTGGGCTTGCAGTACATACTGTAATAGTCATTCACAACTTTGTGAATGAATGGCTACTGCAATAATTATTCACAACTTTGTGAATGAATGACTTCATTCACAAAGTTGTGAATGACTATTACAGTATGCACTGCAAGCTGTCATTCGGTCGGCAGCCGCAGAGGTATGTGGGTGGGATAGCTGCCCGCCAATGACAGGGGGGAGCTGGATGGGCTGGGTGAGGGGACCACTCGACTACCAGGGAGTGACATTTGATACTTTCTCGGTGACCAGGGTTATGGGCGGGGAAGGGGTTACCACTAGACTACCTGGGAAATGAAATACATTTCATTCGGGTGATCAGGGTTACAGGCATGGAGGGAGGTACCACTACACTACCAGGGAAGTTTACTATAATTTATTCAGGTGATCAGGGTTACGGGTTGGGGAGGGGGGTACCACTGGACCATCACTGACAGCACCGCATACTGTGCAGGGTGCCAAGTGCAGTTTGTTAGCCAGCCCTGCACAACCCATGTAAATGGGGTCATAATGACATGCAAATGGCCCCATTTGTGCCTTGCATGCATTATGGCCCCATTTGCATATTGGTGTCTGAATATCATGAATTTGTGCAAGGCGAATCTCTGATGCGCTGAAACATTTCCCATTCTTGGTATTCAGACCTGTCTGGGGGATGCACTGGTACGCTGAATTTGCACCAAGGGCATTTTGTGGTATATTCAGATGAGACGCGCCATGGTACATCTCCTTTGAATATATCCCTTTGTCACTCCAGCGCAACTCAGTTGCACGGAGCAACCACTTGCACCATTGCCAGGTGCACTTTTGAGTATTGGGCCCCATGTACTGTATACTATTCCATGAAAGTACTGCATAAAATGAACTTTACAGTGGATGATAAGTGTCCTAAATGTGGCTACTTAAATCCAGATCAGTTGCACATGTTATAGGAGTGTTCTGAAATTCATAAACTGTAGCACCTTATTTGACACTTCCTTAAAAACTTTACTTACATTTATACTAATTACAGAAATATGTTACTGAAATACATTAAACTGAACTTTCCCTATTTTCTCATATTGTAGTCGATGGTTCCAGCAGCAAGATTTGCCTTCAATTAAAGAATGAATCTATGTCACGGGACATATTCAGGTGACTGAGGGTGTGTAGAGGATTGTTTAGATGGTGGGTGCTGAGTGGGGGGTAGGGTAGGGGTGGAATGGGGGATCAGATCAGTGAGGGAGCATTTTCTGTTTTACAGGCTCAGTTTAAAACAATAAAGGCATCACAGGGCTGTTTTTTTTTCAGATTTACTACTATTGGATCCAGCACTGGGGACTGGGTACCCCAGTGTCAGCTTAACTGTACCGTGGCTTGAGGTGTGGGTACCCCAGTGTCACCACCAATTCATTGGGAGGGGGGCTGGTGAACAGGAGGGAATTTGGTTGTCAAGTGGTACTGGGGGTGGACCCCCTGTCTGCGTTTTGGTAATACAGTAAATAGTGCTTGATCTGGGACATACGAGGGAAGGCTCGTTGAGCAGGGAGGGGAAGGAAATGAACACAATAGATAGATAGATAGATGGACAAATAGACAGATAGACATATAGACGGATGGGTGAACAGACAGACAGATCAACAGAGCAATCCGGCGGGGGGGGGAGAGAAAAAAATATCTGGATTTCTAGCTCACTGCTGCCACACAAGCTGGCAGCACATTTCCATCTGCAGCTGTCGAGAAAATTCCCACTGTTCTGATATAGAGAGCATGTGTAAATGACTCCTCTGGCTAAGCTGGTCTCACTGGAATGCCCAGAAAAGGTATTTCTGGATTTTTTTTTGTAATTTCTTTTTGCCTCCCTCCTATTCTCTGGTGCTGTACCTGCCTGCCTGCCTGCCTGCCACCTTCCCGAGGACCCCATGGTGCTGGTTTACCACCTAGGTGGGGACAATAGGATACCCCTTATCCTTTGTACCTTCATTCATCTCATCAGGATCCTCTCCAAGGGTTGCGGTGGGTGAGGGCCAATCTCAAGACCTCATGTAGGTGTTGCACCATAGCTGAGCTTTTTTTTCTGGTATTCCCCCGGGAGGTGTGACTGCACTAGGATGCCAAGGCACATGCTGACATTGGTCACACCTTCCCCCTGCTTGAGACTATGGGCTTGCTGAAACTCCGACCACTGCCAGAGGTCAGGCATGCACCCAGTCGGTGCCCCCACCCCCCTGCCTTGGAGGAAATGAGCAGTCCATAGGATGCTCAAGTCTCCTCCCCCTGGCTGGCCCTCCGATGACCCAACTCACTCCCAAACCTGGGTCGCTTGTGTCATGAGTGGTAGTGCTACAGCTTCAGTGGTATGCCGGCTATGGTATTTCTGGATTTTTTTTTAACAAATATTTGAATCTAGCTAAATGGGTCCCATTTAGCTATGTTCAGTTGTTTGCTTTTTAAAAATAAATAATTTTCATGTATATTTAATGTTTTTTAGTTCAGGGGAAGAAACAAGATGGCGGCCATCATGACCCAAAACATTTTAGGGGGTTGTGAGAGGTAAGTGGCGAGAAAGCAAAAGCTCTCATGACCCCAAATTTTTAATATGGTATCAGAGGGCCAGCCAAAAAACTCTACTGAGCATGCGCAGAAAAAAACAAACAAACATTTAAAACCTTATAATTCTGGAACAGTTTAATATTTTTTCATGAAACCTTCAAAAGGCTTCACCTTGGCACAGGCTGCTTCTGCTCTGAACATTTGGGAAACAAGTTCCATTCTGTCTAGGCTATAGGTGAGAGCAAAAAGAGTGTGTATTAAATACTGTACAGGAAAACTTTAAACGTTAATGTAAAAATGACACATATAGAGCGCATAGCTACACAAACTGCCGTCATTAAACTGTCCATATACTGAGGCCTTGCCTCCTAGACAACATGAGTCAAATCTGGGGCAATTTCATCCAGCACCACCATATACACTATTAAGGTACAAAACTAGGGGTTTAACATAGGCACTCTCAGTCAACCTTAACTGTACTGCCACTACCACACCAGTATATACACACCCTATAAATTCATAGCAGAAAACTATGCTAATGTAGACAACAGTGCTGCAGAATGCAATGTGCACAAAGCAGGGAATTGAAAATAACATTAGGGTTTTGGGTCTCAGGAGTCTTAGTAAATCTGTAGTGTGGTTCTCTTTGGGGTTGTCAACTCTAGTGCCCACCCACTCTCCCCAGCACATAGCCTCCTGTCTGACGGACAAGGTAGTAGAAGTATGGCTCACCACATGTTGCCAACAGAATTAGTCAAAGCTTTCTTCACACAGGGCCCTGCATGAAGAAAACAGATAACATATGAGCTTGTTTGATCAGGTGTAGGAGTGAGCATTAGGGCCACTACAAAAACAACTCTTTCAGTTTTTAATTTTATTAGTCATTCTTGTATCTAAAAGTACAGTCAGAGATACAAGAATGACATATAGGAACATATAAAAATAATATTATCTTTCATAGTAGTTCAATATTTTACTTTTTATCTGGGCATTTATCCAAAGACATGTGTTGTATAAATATATATTGAAAAAAGGCATCATATATTTCCCCATATATTATGGTAGCTAATTAAGGTAGTATGACCTCAGTTAGTTAAAAACAATGTATTAATGTGTTACTGCCACCTTCATAACATATTAATGCCCAGCTCACTACAAACCACCCCAATAACAAATAACAAGCCCATTAACGCATCTAACAAGGCCTTTAATAACATGTGTAACAATCCCCTTCATAGGAAGCCCATCAACACATCTAATAAACCCATTATTGACACATGTAAAATGCCCTTCATAACACATAGAACAGCCACCTTCTTTCCTCCCTGCCCGCAGAAACCTACCCTACCCAAAGCACCAAAGCAATACCTCAATATGCCGTTCCAAGGCCCTCCATGCTGCTGCTGTTCCAAACAGTTCTGGTAGGTCCCACAATGCTCTCACTGTGCCCCACTACTAAACACCACTCTGGCTATTTGGAGAGCCACTGCCAGTCAGCTTCTGACCACAAACCACACTATCTGCTCCACCAGACCGTGGTGACTGTATGATACTCATGAGACCACCAGTCTTCTGACTGTGCTGACTGCACACCATTTCTGAGACTGCCACACACCAGCTCCACTAAAGGAAAGATCGTGGGAGCCATGCCTCCTTTTACAGGAGGCCTCTGCACTACAGAAACAGTAAAGGAACAAAACAGGCAGTCCCTACACTATGGGAAAACACTGGATGTAGCAAACCATGTCAAACCTCATGTATTATACAAAACAAAAGCTAGAAAAGGCCTACACACTCATGAAATACTGCCATATCAGGCTCAAGGCTTTATAACTCTCATTAGCCTCCACGATGATATTATTTCTTTGTACACCACCCTTTTCTAGCATTTATTCTTTCTCCCTTATACCATTGGGGAAGTATATATGAGCTCCATAAAACATAGTATTAGGTACCTGGAGGATTATACATTGTTTATCATCACTACAGAGTTATTAGAATCCCTGTTGGTATGTCACAAGGAATGGACCCAATAATATAATTAGGACAATACACTGGACTTTAGTGTGTAAGCTTTTTTTTCCCTCTGCCATGTAGGCAACAAAGCCCCCTTGTACTTTTGTCTGTGCCACTCTTGCCAAGAAGGCACTGTTGCCAACATTCTGGAGGAAAATAAAAAGCTTACACACTAGAGCCCCATCTAATACCCCGTATTTGAGCAATGCCAGTGGGCATGAAAATAAAAAAATAATGCATTTATTTTCATGGGCAGGGGAGCGGGAGAGAAAATAATTAATTTATTTTTACACCAGCTCTGAGAGCAATGACTATTTCCACTCCAACTCCATAATGTTCTGAGCAGAATTTTACTTTCTTGCCTAATATTTTATAGTCAGGATTGCATAAATAACAATCATACTTACCATCACCTGGCACTGCATAAATGACACGTGCCATGGGCTGCATGAAAATAAATTAGTTATTATGAACAGCTAGGTATCACCTTTATTGGTCTCATGTGATGTCAACAGAGGTCATAAACAGGTATTCAAAATAAATCATTTATTTTCATACTAACAATGGAATATATAGGGGATATACTATGGCCTGTGTTCAAAATATACCATTTGTTTCCATGAGTGAGGGGGGCAGGACCATAACTCATGAGTGGCAAAGCCACAAGTGAGTTATAGTGCTGTGCAGAATGTGAAATTCCACTGGCAGAATTACTGCAGAATGACCATTCTGCTGGCAGAAGTTCTGCCAGAATTTCACTGGTTCTTCTGTGGAATTCTGCCTACTGTGATCCACGGAATAATATTCTATGGAACAACATTTTCTTCCATGGAAAATTATTCCACAACAATTTCTGTGGAAAATAGAACAGCATTTTTTTCCCTGGAAAATCATTCTGCAACTATTTTCTGCTACGGAATTCCGCCATTCCATTTCTGGTGAAATTTGGCGGAATTTTGAAAATTCCATGGAATTTTGTTCCTCCTGAATTTGAAAATTCTGCACAGCCCTAGTAAGTTATGAAAGTCCTGCCCACTGATGAATGGAAGTTAATGGCATGTGATGAACACTGTATATCCCCTATATCTTCAATGAACAAAGGCCATCATACTGTATGTTCTGTGTATACAATGTCAGTGTGTTCACAAATATTGTACAGAGTTTAGTTGTTTTGCCTGCTTTCGTTGCTTTGTGCTTGTGTCACTGGCTGGAACCCTCCCTCCCACCCCACTGAAAGTGCTGTGAATGCTGCATTCCAACCTGCTTTGAAAGTACCCCCCAATAGTGTGTGGTTGTCTTTTACTTTTCCAAATACAGAAATGTACCTCATTAGGTTGATGTCAGACTTTATTTTCTGCAGCGTGTTTCTCCGGTCTAAGCAATAGTGAACTGTGGCAGTTTTTTGTCATCAGCATCTCTGTTTGTGGTCCTGACTCCTAAGCAACCGTGAACTGCAGGCGACTGGCTGGATTATGGAGGATAACCTTCGCACATAAAAATGCTGTCATTGGGGGGAGAAAAGTTTAGTTAGTACTTCAGTAATGCAACTGTTGAAGATAAGTGGAGAAATTTGCACTTTTTATATTTTGAATATAGACTGTCTCAAATCAAATCAAATCAACTTTATTTTTAAAAGTGCCTTTCCAGAAATCAAAGGGCTGTACATACACATAAATAAACACAAAACCAACTTAGAATCAAGGTTAATAAAATCATACATAAAACTTATAATTTACAGCAGTATTAAATACTAAAATCCCATCAACTAGACTCATCTGGGAACGCTAAGTTAAACAAATGAGTTTTGAGGGCTAATTTAAAATTCTGGACAGTCAGGCACTCTCTAACCCAATGAGGTAGAGAAGTCCACAGGGTGGAGGCTCCAAACGCAAAAGATCTGGCTCCTGATGTTTTTAGTCACACCCTGGGAATCTGTAGCAATCCCTCATCGGTGGATCGGAGGGGGCAGGGGGGCAGTAGGGAGAAAGGAGATCTTGTAGGTAGTGGGGTTCCTGTTCATGTAGGGCTTTATAGGTCAGCAAACCAACCTTGAAGGTGATCTTCCACTATGCACTGTACAGTGGAGATGCAGGGAAAACAAGATGGCAATAGGAGCAGGGTTTTTGTTCTGAAATGAGGACTGTGATTGGGCTGCAGTTGGGTAGCAAACTGGCAGTAGATTGACCAGAATGGAGTGTCAATCAAGTTGACTGATATTGTGTCAGAGGATGACGTTGACAAGTAAGAAACAAACTGTTATTAACCCATTGGGTCAATAACAGAGTTTATTTTTCACTTGGGTCAAATTCTAGAGAAAATAAAGGATTTATTTTAACAGCGAGTTTCCTATCTACAGTGTATATATATTTATGTAATGCCTGTGAAGATACAAAATGGCACATGTTAGCAATATCTTCAGTGTGGTCTGACCTACATTGAGAATATCACATTTATGGTCACAGCATGTCCACCAGAGGCACTATCTGCACTGAACCAGCACCACAGACACAAGCTGCTCTTAACCCCAGCTCTAAGCTACGAGTTTACCCGCAGGCTGGCTCCAACTCTGAACCTCTTCAGTGTGAAACCAGCATTCACACTGAGAAGTTCTTTTTTTTTCACAAAAGAAATCACAAATTCTCCAAGGAAAACCCTCTCACCCATCCCAAAACCCAAAGAGATGCACCAATAACTCCCTCTCTTCCGAGTCCTGACTTCCACTGCCTACCTCTGCAGACAAACAGTCCTCCACTAGCCTGTAACCACTCTCTCTGTACTTTTACATTTTACATACTAACATACTAACATACTATTTGCCAGCAGATTAGGCCTTATGGTCTGTTGAGTCTGCTCGAACCTTAGATCCTTAGTTGGGTGCCGAGACCCTCCCATCCCTTGTGCTCCAGAAACCCCCATCATCCATCCCCACCCCCCTGGGACAGGCCATCATCTGATACATCCACTTTCTGTGTCTGTCCCACCCTCTCTTGAAGCCCTCCACTGTGGATCTCTGAACGAGCTCACCAGGCAGTGCATTCCAAGGGTCCACCACCCTCTCAGTGAAAAACCTCCTCCTCTTTTACCCCCTCACCCTTCCATCTTCCAACTTCAAACTATGCCCTCTGGTGATACTTCCCTGCTTTAGTCTAAAGGTCCCTTCCATATTTACCCCATTTATTCCCTTGAGCTACTTGAAGACCTCAATCATGTCCCCCCGTCTCTCCTCTCCTCCAATGAAAACAGGCAGAGCTCCTCAAGTCTGTCCTCATACGTCAAATCCCCTAGCCCTCGTATCATCTTTGTTGCCCTCCTCTGTACCCTCTCCAGGAGCTGTATGTCCCTCTTCAAGTATGGTCTCCAGTAGTGTACACAGTACTCAAGGTGTGGTCTAACCAGTCCATTGTACAGCAGAATCACTTCCTTGCTCCTAGAGGTGATCCCCTTACGATGCATCCCAACATCCTGTTTGCCTTGCTAGCCGCTCTCCTGCACTGCTCAGAGTTATTCATACATGTATCCACCATGACCCCTAGGTCTTTTCCCCTATTGAGGCCTCCAGCCTCCCTCCCAGGGTGTACCTGTGTTTAGAGCTCTCGACCAAGATGCAACACCTTGCACTTGGTGATATTGAAATTTAATTTCCATGTGTGAGCCCAGCTTTCCAGGGTGTCCAGGTCCTCTTGCAGGGCCAACCTCCCTCTTCTCCCTCAACTACTACTCCCATCTTGGAGTCATCCACGAAGAGACTCATTTCACATCTATACCCTCCCTGATGTCCGATAATAGCCATTAAACAGGATCGGACCCAGGACCGAACCCTCGCGACCCACTACCAACCTCTCTAGGGTTCGAGAGCTCCCCACAGACCACTGCTCTCTGGGTGCATCCAGCTAGCCAGTTTTCAATCCATCTGACCATCGAAGGGCCTACTCCTAACCCCATCAGTTTCTCCACCAGACCATTGTGGGGGACAGAGTCAAACGCCTTGCTGAAGTCCAAGAATAATACATCCACAGGCTTTCCCCTGTCCAGTTCTGATGTTACCCATTCGTAGAACTCCACAAGGTTAGTTTGACATGATCTACCTGGCACAAACCCATGTGGCCGACTATTCAGACCTCCCACCTCCTCCAAGTACACCCCCAATCTTTCCTTTAGTATACTCTCCATTAATTTTCCCACCACCGAGGTCAAACTGATGGGTCTATAGTTACCTGGTACTTCCCTCGACCCCCCTTTATGGATTGGCACCACATGTGCCTCTTGCCAATCCCTAGGTACCCTCCCTGTCTCAAGTGACCTGTTGAAGAGCTCCGCCAGGGGTGCAGCCAGTATGTCCGCCAGTTCCCATAGTACTCTCAGATGAATGCCATCTGGCCCAGGAGATTTGTCTTTCTTTAGGGCCTTGAGGGCTAACCACATCCTTTTGGTGGAGATAGCATCATCCGTCCCCTCCACCTTACTGGCCTTTTTATCTTTGCCCAGATGTGACACCCCTGGGGTACCTCTCCCTCCATCTTGCTCCATTTCTGTTGCTCCCCTGATCCCACTTACTGCTGCTTCTATCCCCTTCGTGCCTTGCTTTGTAGATATCCCATCCCCCTCCCTAGTGAACACAGAGGCAAAGTACTCGTTAAATACCTCTGCCTGGTCCCTCACCTCTTCCACCCACCCTCCTTCTGATCTCAATCTGCTGAGATGGCCCTTAGTTTTTCTTTGCTCCCCAATGTACCGGAAGAACCCCTTTTCCCCTCCTTGTATCCCCTGTGCCAGCCGCTGCTCTTTACTGGACTTTGTTCCCCTCACCATATGGGTGACTTTTCTAGATGCAAGCTGGTACATTTCCTTATCCCTATCCCTCCTTGTTGTTTTATATTTTTTGTAGGCCGACTTCTTTTCTCTGACTGCTGCCTGTACCTCACTGGACCACCAGCATGGTTTATGTGACCTTGCTCCATACGTTTCAACTTAGCATGATCTGACTGCCTCATGAAGTCCCGTTTTATGACCTCCATCTCCTTTCCACTTGTCATTGAGGTAATCCCTTCAAGTGATCCTTGAGAATATTTCCCATGCCCATAAAGTCTGCCCCCTGAAGTCCACTGCCAGTGTCCTAAATCTCCCCCCCCCATGCTTATTTGAAACCAGACAGTATTGTGGTCACTCCCAGTCAGGGGGTCCTGTACAACCATGTCCCTTACCAGATCCCCATCTGCCAGAACCACAACCATGAATGTAGACTATGGAGACGCAGGGGAAACAAGATGGCAGGAGGAGCAGGGTTTTTGCCTAAAGCGACTATCGATAACGTAAAGCAAAATCAACCAGATACAGCATGTTTAGAAATTAAACTATGGGGAAAAAAGGGAATATAAAAAGAAATGAAACAAAACTACCACATGGCAACCTGGCTCCCTTGCTAGGTGGGAGCTGCTGCCACTATATTCAGAAAACTGCTCAGCCCACCCATACAAAACTGCAGCCAATGAAATGGCACGTTGACAATGGATGCACATAGGGACCCTAGCTAGCAGCTAGCATCTCTACCTGCTACTATCAATGCCATAGAAACCAGGCATTCAAAGAACACAGTGTAGATAAAAACACTTTGAGATATATAAGTGAATATAAAAAAAAGGAAAATTAACACCTAAAAACATATAACCATGCATTATAAATTAAATATGCCATGGCACGAGTGGAAATATCAGTGATATTTCCCCCTGGTGCAGTTTGACCTGGTGACGTCACTTGTGGCTCCATCATTTGTGATGTCAAAAGATCAAACTACACTCTGGGAGATATCACTGATATTTCCAGTCATGCCATAACATATTTCTTATATATAACATATAGGATATACAATGGCCAGACTCAAAATATGCAGTTTATCTTCAAGTGTGTGCGAGTGGGCATTGGCAGGTAAGTTGGATGGCCCAGTGAATTGGTAGTGGTTAAGGAGCCTTCCACGTCCAGGTCACTGGTTCAAATCTAGCCCAGGTACAGTAGTAGGTAGTGATCAAAAGCCATTATCAGCTGAGGGCTGTTCAATGGCCAGTGTGAAATAAGTTGTGGTGATATCAGTTCCACTCCCAGTGGGCTTGTTTCCACATCATGTTACCACCAGCACAATTGGCACTACTTGGCAACCTTGTTGGCAGTCTCACTTGAGAAGCCAAGGCTTGAATAGGCATGGACTCTGAGCTAACATCTTTTCTATGTGGTGGTCCATCCATGACAGGGCTGAGGTATAGTAACAGGGCAGCATGTGGAAACTTGCACTGTGATCATCTGTACTGTACATGGTACATGGATAAACAGAGGGCTTTAGTTTCCACTGTGGTCAATCTGACACCTTTCATAAGCACTAAATAAAAGTTCACACAAATGCGAGGGGGCAGGTCCATAACTCATGAATGACAGAACTTTGAGTGAGTAATGAAAGTCATGCCAACTCACAAATGATTATAAACTGTGTCTTTTGAGTCAGACCATTGTGAATTTTATTTACATTTACTGATTATTTTTTTTTATTTAGATTTACTAGGTACGTACACTAAGCAAAAAGCTGCATATTCTTGGGCATGACCTGAGAGAGTACAAGCAGGAAATGCAACAAGGGTAACATGGAATACAAAGATTATATCACAAAGAACAAATTGCATTTAGAGGCATTTAAACAGAATAAATAAAGTGACACAAGGTATATGAATGTGTGTCAATGTGACTCAGTTGATAGCACATCTGCCTCTGTTCCAGAAAGCCATGGGTTCTTGTCCCACTCTGAGATTGGGCTCATACCATGAAAATGCTGGCACCCGAGTGCAGTACTAGGGGTCGCTGTACTGTAGGAGTGTGCTGTCCTTCATATGGGATGTTAATCCAAGGTCCACTCAACCCGTCTCTGGTGCTGTCCTGGTGGGTGCCGAGGTGGAAGTAAAAAACAAAAAAAAGCACTTTTCGCAAGAGTAGGGGATTTCCCTGGTGTCCTGGCCAACATTCCCCTTCCCAAACTGATTCATGCGATTGTCCATGGGTGTGGGTGTTGATGTGTGAAATGGCTGTCACTACACATTCAGTCACTTCACTACCAGCCTCTCATTGCTTGTAAAGTGCTTTGGGATATGGTGTATATGAAAAGTGCTATATAAATGCTGATTCTTCTTCTTCTTCTCCTCCTCCTCCTCAGGAACACAATATATAATACCGTATAGCTGTTATTAAACACAGATGTACAGGGAATGCATTCAGAAGTCATGACAATAAACAGGAGACAGTGGTTATGTACAATTAGAAGCATGCAAAATTCAAAGTTTTGAGTAAATGCCTGTGATAGTCCGTGGTTGAAGAGGAAAGGCAGATTTATACTGGGTGCCTCACACTTGAATCATAAGTGCCACTTGTATGATACATTGGGTTGGCCAAACTTAAATGAAAGAAGTAAAGAGCATTTAATAACTTTTATTTGTAAGGGTTTGCTGGGTAAGCTTCCAGGGTATGTTTCTGAAAGTCTGGTCTGCAGGCTCAAGTTGGGTTCCTTGAGATCTGTAGATACCTTGGAGTTAAATATTCCCAAATGTAATAGGGGAAATAGGAGGACAGTCTGGTCTGTTTACAGGTTCAGAGAGCTGGAATATAATTTTTTTGGGGGGCGTATTCTGGTGCATTTTGGGGATCATCTGAAGCATATTTGCTATCCTGCTACTCCCCTCCCCATGCCCAGTAAGCTACACTCTAGCCCCCTCCACAGATTCCGCCCCCCCCAAGTCCAGCATGTTTGCCTGAATCCTGCTCCAGGAGCACTGGAGCCATTCTAAAAGTGTATGTGGGGGGGGGGGTGGTCTGGGCAGAAGGGGGTAACCATGAAAAATGTTTTTAAAAAGCTGAGGGTCTTGGGGGCTGCTAGGCCCCCAGAAGCTCTGGGGCTTTAGATGCTCTGTGGTGAGTTTTGGGGTTTTTATTGAAAATAAAACACACTTTTGTCACATCTTCCCTATCCTTGACTCCAGGGAAAAAAATACTTTTTTTTTCTTCTGGAGTCAGGGGTGTGAGAGACTCTGGCTGGCCTTAAAATCTGCAGCTGCAACTGGGGTGGGCAACTGCCTGATCAGTGCCATCGAGAACCCACACCACAGGCATTATTGTAATGTACTATGAAACATTTTTATATAAAGGCTGGTGGTCTGGGGGCCACTGTGCCCTAGCAGCCCCCAGATCCCCAGTCTTTATATAAAAATCTTTCACAGTACATAATACTTGGAATAACCTCTGTCCTAGTAGTCCCAAAGAAGATACTAGCCACCACAGTGTCAACAACTTCAAACACATCAAACACATCATGTGTCCCCCCCCCCCCCGCAACTGGTGGGTCAAGTGGTCCTTTTCTGCCATAAACATCTATGTTTCTATGTTAAGCTGCCAGTTCAAGCAAGCCCCCCGGCCCCCCTCCCACATACACACAAACCTTTTGCTGGCCCACTGCTGTAAGCACCACTCTTCAGCTCAGCATGTGACTCTCTGCCAAAATACTGAACAAACTGGGCAAAACAAGTTACCTGCCAATGGAAGCTGCAACAGCACCAGCAGGAGAAAAGCAGTCACACACATGCCTCCTTGCAGCAGCAGAATCCAGAACCACCCTTGCAGCCCCCCTTCTGAGTCCTCCTAGGGAATTCTCAGCCTTTCAGCTCTAGCAGACATATTGGGGCCTCAAGATCTGCAGCCTGTTCCTCTGTCATGCTGGAGAGGGCTGAGCCTTTAAGGAAGTAACATGGATGTGGAATAGAGGCCCCAGCTTTTGAGGAGTGGAGCTCTGTGTAGAAGTTTGCAAAGGCTTCATTTTGTCTCTGCAGGTTTATTTGTAACCACCCTAGAGGGGAGTCGAATACAGCCTGTCTGCTCAGCTGCTTGCTGGACTTTGGTGCAGTATGTCAAAATGTGCCCAGCCTTTTCCCCGGACTCCCAATATTCATGAGTTGTTCTCACTACCACTTTTTGAGCTGCTAATGAGGCAAGGATATTAATCTAGTACTTGAGTTGAAGTTTGTCCCAAAACAGCTGCGGGTCATGTGAGGGGAGGGAACTGTACTCTTTCTCTTTTTGTTTAAAAGCATGCTCTTTTTGCTCAATATCATATACCCTCTGTTTCTTAACTCAGGAAGCATAACTTGTTATTGAGCCTCTCAGGTAGGCCCTGAGGGTATCCCATAGCATAGCCCGGGAAATTTCTGGGGTGTCATTGATAGATAGGAAGGTAAGTAAACAAGTTTATTGTGTAGCCAATAGGCTATTACAATTTAAAAACAATAAAATGCAAATATAAATTATGGAGTACAAAGGGGGAAAAAAACACAATGACAATCAGACGTGATATTGCACAGAGAACAAAATTAGGAAATGCACCAAGAACTGAGCTGTTGACAGAAATTCATGCAGTTACAGACATTCTTTTTTTTCACTTTACCAACTGCATTAAAAATGTTGCTAATCTCTCTATAGTTGGGACATCAGCAGTACGCAGAATTATAGTTGTTAAGGTCATTTTGTCATCTTGGTACATAGTACTGTTAAAAGCACAAAGCCAATGCAATCTTTCTTTTGTGTA
The DNA here is from genome assembly GCA_016271365.2 of Neoceratodus forsteri. Taxonomy (NCBI): domain Eukaryota; kingdom Metazoa; phylum Chordata; order Ceratodontiformes; family Ceratodontidae; genus Neoceratodus; species Neoceratodus forsteri. The sequence continues at coordinate 234,838,425 of CM028131.1, forward strand.
ATATGTATAATACCACATCACATGAATTAAGTCCTCCCTACTACCAACAGAGCAGTCACAAGTATCTGAAATATTAATTTCTTTATTATATCTTTGTAAGAGAACATTGTCGGGGAATTGCTCGAATTTATATTTTAAAAATGCAGTCCTGAGATTAATGTCAACCAACATGTCTAGATATGGTTTGAAACTGAAGAAAAAATAGTTTTTACTGAACCATCTGGAATAACAGGATTCAGCAACACACCTTAAATCCTCACAGTTCCAGTAATTCATTACTCTTTTGGTAATATGTTTTTTGTATTTGAGGCTTAAGGTAATTCCTTTGTTGACCATTTTCTTCAAAATTAATAAAGCATGCTTACCATAAAGCGATATAAGGATGGTATACCAATAATCTCCTCTCTATCCCAAATTAACCCAAAACTCATTTTCAGAAAGGCATTGCTTTATTACCATATCTTCAGACATTCCGGAGATCTTAATCCAGTAATTCAACTTTCTAATATCAATTTTTGCCCTTAAGTTAGTAAGACCTAATTCAGATCATAAGTATGTTTAGGGGCAAGAATGCCTGAGCCTTAGGGTGCTCCTTAGAGTTTTATACAGGGGGACATTAAGCTAATAAGCTTGTTGTCTTTCAAGTCCCAAACCTCAGCATCATATAGTAATTGGGATTCTAATTTTGCCTGTATGACTTGAAGAAAAGGTTTGACTGTACACCCACCATAAAATAGTTTTCTTATGTTTCACTAGAAGAACCTTATACAAGGAGTTCCAGTCGCCACTAGTATAGAACTCTATTCCCAGATAGGTATAATGTGACACTATCTCCACTTTTTGTCCTTCCACTTTCCAAGTGCCAGATACGTTATTGTCCCCAAAACTAACTACTTTTGTTTTTTTTTTTTTAAGTTAATTTTCAGCTTTAATATTGGAGGCAGTTGTTGGATATTTATTTATTTATTAGCTTTTGGTAACCGTGTAAGTGCACTAAGCAAAGAAAACCTGCCTATTTTCAGGCATGACCCAGGAGAGTACAATTGGATATACAGCACTGACAACAGTCAGGTACACCGACAACAGGAGGAACATATTGAAGATAACTGTAGGTACAATAAGACAGCAGTAGAAATCACAACACATTAATACAAGCAGTGATAATAGTAAGAGCTAATACAAGTTAGAGTCGTAACCAACTAAGCCCTAATATGCTAATAACAGAAGGAGGGAAGTGATACTCCCACTGTATAACTGCTTGGTGAGGCCGCACCTCGAATACTGCGTGCAGTTTTGGAGGCCACATTTAAAGAGGGACATTGAACTCCTGAAGAGGGTCCAGAGGAGAGCAACCAAAATGATTTGGGGCTTGGGGGATAGGACCTGTGGGGAGAGGCTCGAAGAGCTAAATATGTACACATTGGAAGAGAGAAGGGACCGGGGGCACATGATAGAGGTCTTCAGGTACATGAAGGGGTAAATAGGGAGAAGCAGTCAGGGTGCTCCGAAGGAAGGAGGGGGCAACTAGAGGGCATGGGTGGAAGCTGGGGAGATCAGGGAGAAAGGAGGAGGTGCTACTTCACTGAGAGGGTGGTGGAGCCATGGAACCAGGGGGCTGGTGGAGGCAGAAATGGTGGAGGGGTTCAAGAGGGGGTGGGACAGGTACAGGGGAAGGGTTCTGGAAGCAAAAACCAGTGCAGCGAGAATATCCGGGACTGGGAAGGAAGAAGCCAGAGAGGGAGAGGGGGGCAGCAAGGTCAGCTCCCAGGGTGGGGGCTGACCAAACGAGCAGACACAAAAGCCCATTAGGCCTATTCTGCTGGCATTTTAGTATGTTAGTATGAGTAGCAAGCTAGGGGAGAAAAATATGTAACAGCAATGCACAGGAATACAATAAATATTTGTTGGACTTTGCATCCAGAGGCCTAAGCACAACTAAAGACCACTCAGTAGGTTATGGGCAGTAACAGATACCAAGAGTGTAGAGATGAGAATACAGTGAATGCTTAAGTGCTAGGTGAGATGAAGAGTTCTTAACAGGAGGGGGGAGTGCGTTCCAAAACCTAGGTGCAAAATATGAAAAAGCTTGCTCACCCATTTTAGATGAGCAGGACCGAACAGTGAGCAGTGGGAAGGAGGAGGACCTGAGAGATTGGCAGTGAGTGACTGGGGTAAACATGTCCCCCAGGGTGGCGGGATGAGGAGCTCTGGTAAGGGAGTCAATAAAACACCCTAGAGCATAGGATCGGTGGACACTGGGAGGCAGCCAGTTTAAGGCCACATAGAGTTGGCAGTGATGGGTTAAGTGAGGGGCAGATAAGGCCCTTTACAGATATTATTATAAGAAATGTCCCACTTATGGAGAACACCTGCATTGGCATGAGAGAGTACAGGGAGGGCATATAGGAGTTGTGGGAGTAAAACACCTCTTGCTACAGAGACCCTGGCTGCCAGGGTTAGTGAGTGACGCACTCTATAGGCCACACCTATCTTGGCATTAACTGAGCTACATACTTCATTGACATGTATAGCAAAATCCAAAACCAGGTCAAGTGTAACCCCAAGGTATTTGAAAGATAAGGCATTAGAGATGGCAGTACCATCACAGCAGTGGACTTGGAGTAGACCCAAAAAGCGTGGCCTGGGTCTTCACTAAGTTTAGGATTTGATGGTTGGATGACAGCCAGGATTGTAGGGACTGAAAGTCGAGAGGAAGACTTTGATTTATGTTCTCAATAGACTTGGAGACAGAGCAAAGCACAATATCATCAGCGTACATGAGTATGCTGTGGTGAGCGGAAGGAATAGGGATGTCATTAAGGAAGAGAGAAAATAGTAGGGGCCCAAGGATAGAACCCTGTGGAACACCACAGGAAATAGGGGCAGGGGTGGAGAGGACCTTGCAGAAAGAGACAGCTTAAGAGTGATTTTCCAAGTAGCTACCAAACCAGGAAAGGGCAGAGTCAGAGGCACCTAGTGCTTGCAATTCAGCCAGCAGGAGAGGGTGATGCACCATGTCAAATGCCTTAGATAGGTCAATAAACACTGTTCCACTGAGTAAACCCTTGTCCATATTACATTTGACATCACTAGTAAACTGTGTCAGAGCAGATGTAGTACTGTGCCTGGCCCTAAAGCCATGTTGTACAGGGGATTGGAGGTTAAAAGTGAGAAGGTATGCAGAGACCTGACGATGGACAAGTGTCTCAAGTAGCTTGCTGAGCACAGGAAGAAGTGAGATGAGGTGGTAGTTAGACAGGATTTTAGGGTCTCCTTTCTTGAACACAGGTGTAGTTCTGGCTATTTTCCAGACAGAGGGGACTGAGCCAGAGCAGATAGAGAGATCAAACAGCCTAGATATAAGTGCCACAAGACATGCAGCAAACTTTCTAAGACTCCTAGGATGAATCCTATCAGGGCCTGCGCTACTGCTAGAAGGAATGGAAAGCAGTAACTTAAGAACATCCTGATGCGAGACCAGTAACAGATCAAGAGCAGGGGGAGCAGTGGCATGAGTAGATGCGGGAGCCTTGGCATGGAGGGAAGAGGTGGGCGAATGAGAGGGAAGAGTGGAAAAAAGGGAGTTGAAGGTATTAGCAATGGTGAGAGGGTGGTTACAGTGGGTACCATTTATATACATATCATTTGGGATCAGAAGCAATTGTTCTCAAGAATTTCTTTAATTTGAGACCAGTAACGTTTATGATTAGTGGCGGAGGAACAGAGAAGCTTCCAACAGTAAGTACTCTTTGCCAGGCATATCTCCTTTTTACAGAAGTTCCGTAGTGCCCTGTAGGCTTCGAGGTCAGACTGATGGGAGAAGGACTTCCAAATGGACCAGAGTTTATCCCTACATTTAAGGAACTGTAGCAGGGGATGTGTAAGCCATCTGGTGACTTTCCCTCTAACCCTACGTGTGGTGACCAGAATGTGTTTGTTTTGCAGTGAGAGTCGGGTAGCATTGAAATAGTTGCAATGTTGATGTCATTTGTAGCGTAGAGGGGAGACCAGTCAACCCTGTTTAGATCATGAAGGAACGCACCAGTATTGAGCTTAGAGATGTTGGAAAAAGATAAGACTTTCGAGGGGAAGGAGGGAGGGGAGGTGTCCCATATGCAATATATAGGGCAATGGTTACTAATGGAGTCAGGAAGAACTCTGGCTGAGGGGAAGCACTCTTTCCTGTTAGTCAGGATCAAATCTATGAGGGTGTTGCATGCACCACGATGGGAGATTCTAGTGGGGTCCTGTATAAGTTGAGTGAGATTGGCCCTGCTAGTGGTAGAAGATAGGAGGGGGGGAGCTAGGCCCTACCCAGTTGAAATTGAAATCCCCTAGGCAGATTATATCATTCTTCCCAGTCCCAGATAGCACATGTTCCACAAATTCATCAAGACCAAGCCTAGAGTTTCTCAGAGGAATATAAACACAGAAGACATGGATTTTTTTCACACCACCCAGCAGAAGAAGGGAATGAAAGAATTCATAGTTAGTGAGAGTGCTATCCTGTATCATAGACACATTCAGATGAGCCTTGTAGTATAGAGCCAAGCCCCCACCTCTTTTGGTCCTAGGGCGATCAACTCAAAGCATATTATATCCCTGGAGGGAACACTGGGTGGCCGCAATGGAAGGTTTAAGCCAAGTTTCTGATACGGCAAGTATATCAGGGTTGTTAGCACTCACCCAAGTCTTGAGTTCATGGAGATTGGCCAACAGACTCCTTATATTAAGGTGAGCAAATGTGAAGCCGGATGATTGGGGCAAGCAATTAAACGCGTGGGACTGGGAGAGATTGGTAACACAGATCGGACCTGGATTGGTCTCCACATCCCCAGCAAGGGTAAGGGATAAGGTGATAATCCATATAGAAGCAATGACATGAGCCAAAGAGGCACTGTGAGTGGAAATGGAGAATCTCAGCTGGAACTATGTAATTAATACACCCAGCTTTATATAAGTAAGCCCAGGGGGAGGAGGTGAGGAGGCCAACCGTAGGTTAGAGAAGCAGAAGTTGTCAAGTGAGTAGACAGAGTTGGAGGGGGGGGGAGGTCAGCATGGACAGTAACAACCAAAGAATAAACAGGGTTAATACGAAGGGCAGTAGGATGCAAATGGCCCTAGTAACCATGATTAAAGGAGTAGGATACTATTGGAGGAGAACTGAAAATGAGGAGGGGAGAAAGAGAGATGAAACAGGCAAAAAATGTCCCAGCATAAGCACAGAGGTAAAGAATGAGAAGATTCCTGAAGATAACAGCGACCTCTAGTGGCTAAATAATATAAAGTGCAGGTGAGAATCTAGGGAGATGGCAAAAAAAAAAACCACCAACTAAGGGTGGGAGGGTATTGGTGGGCGGGGAGCAGTCGTGAAGTGACTGCAGGGACTAGCTAGTCCAGCATTCAGCTTAGGTGGCCGCGCTCTTCTCCGTACCTCAAAACAGTTTCAGGGGGTGGGAGAGGGCTCCATCTATTCTGCACTCATGACCGGCACCCTCAGGGATCCTGCCTGCTGTGGAAACATAAAGAGGCAGTATGCAATTTAAGCACTAATCCTGAACTAATATTAACATAAGGGGCAAGGCATAGAGCCCTGATATCAAATGACAGAGGCAGAACAAATTAAGTTACTGAAACTGTCTAGGCACTAACAACAGGTCCTGGGGAGATTTAGTTTTAACTTTGCAGAACTGTCTGGTCACAAACAATTAAAAAAAGGTGCAGTCTAACAGGTCCTGTAGAGATTTACATTTACCAGGCTGGCTACTCAGTATTACTATACTGAACTGACTAGTCCCTAATAACAGGTCCTGGGTGATTACATTTTAAATTTACAGAGACTAGCTAGTCACAAATAATAAGAAAAGACACAGTCGATTGAAATAGGTAGCAAAGCACAGACACAGTGCTTAGTATACTTGAAGTGCAAAAGTGCTTACATTTCATACAAGATATGTTTTTATTCTGTTTGTTTTTAAACCCTCAGCAATTGTAGCTATGCCAAACTCCAAACACAATTCGAATTCAAAAAGGCTCCAAACAAGAATAGCTATACTTTAACTTATCTTGCAATCCTTGCTTAGTTAATGAAAATAAGACTCTGCATAAGCAAGTGAGGGGCAAGTGGAAGCTAAGATCTTAGGAGAATCAGAACATGAATAGTTGGCATTACTTAACAGTTTATCAACATACGAGGAGAAAAGGACTGGGGTCAGGATGTATCCTTGATGTACACCTTTATTTGTATTAAAAGAGGAAGATATTTTTCTCCATTTTCCCATATTAACTTTTGCCCAAGTATTATGATAAAGTCTTGCTAATAAATGTACTAAATGATCCTCTATATCTCTCTCTCATACAAATGATCCCATAGTGTGCTCTGAGAAATAGAATCAAAAGCAGAAGTGTAATTGATAAAAACAGAATAAAGCTTCTGCTTATGAACAAAAACATACTTCTCTATTAGATGTTGCAAGATGAATATATTATCAATAGTAGAGATATTTGGTCTAAATCCAGCTTGAAATTTTGATATTCCACCAGTTCTATCTACTTGGGCTTTTAACTTCTCAAGCACTATTTTAGAGAATAGTTTTAAGGTGACATCTAATAAACAAATGGGTCTATACATAGCAGAATCAGTGAGAGGGCCCTTATTATGAACAGGAATGATATTAGCACCATTCCAAGTTAATGGAAAGGTGTTATATGAAATGCATTTATTAAAATACACCATTAGCACTTTACTCCAGAAAAGAGGATAACTTAAAAAGACTTCAGCAGGTATGCCGTCCGGGACAGTAGCCTTATTTCTCTTTAGGGTACAAATGGTGGCATAAACCTCTATAGAGGAAAATTATAAATAAATTTCACCAAGCATATTCAAAAAATAATTTATTTCTTGCTCATTTGGGTCATAAAAAATATTTGTAAAATACATTACTCATGTACTTTCAGCTATATAAGTATCTATGATGTTTTTATATGAATTAGTACCTTTAGCAACCAATAACCAACATTTTAACATTATTAGTTGTAACTGCTTCTAACATAATTTTCCATTGCTTTTTATGAGATACAGATTTCTTGTTCTTAATAACCAATTTGTACTGCCTCCGCTTCCTGTTAAGTTCCTTTAATAGTTCTTTAGATTCATTTTTCCTATGAAGTTTATATAGTTTATGTATCTCAATTTTGAATTTTTTACATTCCAAGTTGTACCACTCTGCCCACCTTGAAAAATTATGAAGATGTAAGGGAGATGCCAATTTGAGTTTCATTTGGGAAAATAAGGCACTGATAAATTCTGAAATCTGGGAAATGTACATAAATTGAAGTGCCTCTAGATTTACTAAAAGAGGAGAAGCATTAATTAAAGGGAAAATTACTTCTTCTGCATTATTATACCATCTAATTTTATCAGTAGATTTAATTTTCTGAGAAGAATACCATTTCAGTTGTAGCACTGTTGGTTTCTTTCTGAGTAGCAAGGTTCCAGAATGACAGGGAAATGATCACTCTCAGGACGCAGATCAATAACCACATCATACCATACATCTACAGTGCCAGACCAGTGGGCCAAGTCTATAGTCGAGGCACCTCTTGTGGAAATATATCCCCAAATATATCACCTTTAAATCTACCATTCAGGGAGTAGAAATCAAAGTTACCCATAATGTCAATTAATTTTTTTCTGGCTCTATTAATTTTAATGTCTTTAGCTTTTCTTGGCAATCTATCATTAGCTGTCTGGGTGTACATCCAAATAGAGTTATCTAATAGGCCATCATTGGAACCAATGTGAGCATTGAAATCATCAAGGAGAAGAATATCTGCTTGGGGATATAAAACTAACGCTTCTGTGATAATATTCGTAAAATCTTTCCAAAGAGCTGAGGAAAAAAATTAGAGTTTTCTGGTGGAATATAACCACTAAACAAAACCAGGCTCTTATTTGTAATGTCCAACAATAAGTCTATAAAATTATCATGTACTCTCCAGCAATGAACATTGGTAAATACCCCAATCTTGACAAAAAAGATTAGTTCACCAGAGTATCTACCAATATGATTTAATCTTTTGCCCATCAAGTGAAAACATTCATAACCATTTAAGCTAATACAATCTGAGGCACCATACCATGTTTCTTGCAGGCTCAACAAATCAAAACCCTGTATATACTCCTTCTAGTCATCATCAGAAATTTTGGCATTCCAACCAGCAGTGTTGCAAGATAATAAGGTTGTACCTTTTGAATTAAGCAGAGTTTCTGTACTAGGATCATTATGAGATCCCAGTCAGTACCCATCATACCCTGCAATAGCCATAAATCTGTTACTCAAAGGAAGATCTGTATGTACATTCTCAGACTGATGGCTCTATTTCTATCTTAGATGTTAAAATATCCCCGTTACAAATATTAATCTCTAAAGTGTCTAAAACAGAACTTTTTGTAAGGATTTATCAGTTAGCTCTCTTGTGCTAATATAGATGTCTATTTGAGTACTTCCATCCTGCCTACAGACTGTGATGGTCCAAAGATAATTTTCAAAAAATTCAAAAACAGCTGCTTAATTGTGGTAGTCAACTTAGTATGGAACTCTTTAACCAAGATGGCCATTCCAAATAAGCAAATACAAGATTATTTCTGATCTTGGGGTTGGACTCTTATATTTCTAGATAGGAAGGTGGAGACTTCCTCCATGAACCAGGGTCGGAAGTCCTTACATGCCAAGAGATGAGTATCTATGGATGCAGCTTTGTATTTCTTGTGTTGGCCCCCTTGCATTTTTTTCATTCCCTCTCCTGTCCCTTTCTTTTCCAACCCTTGCTATGCCATGTACTACCAACCCAGGGTTCTACAAAGTTTCCTTCCTTTCGACTATGATTGCCTTGTGCTTATCCCATGTGTTCTTGAACCTCACCACTGTTTTCACACCCACTTCCTCTGCTGGAAGGCTGTTCCAAGAATACACACTGTCCTGCTATAGGGAATCTATTGTCACATCACAATGCACTTTCGTTTTTTGCCCAGTTTAAATTGGTGATGTGAGCAAAAAATTTAAATTCAGACAATAACTGTACATAGTGCAATAGAATCTTTTATAGTAAAATATTTTATTGACACTTAAGTTTTATTTCTATGAGGTCTTTTTGGTAACATGGCACTATGCCTGGAACACACTTATAAATCTATGCATGTAATGTGATGTACTGTTTAAGTTGGTGTTTTTTTTTTTTTTTTAATATTTATATTATGGACCCAAGTTATTTCTTCCCCTGCTCCCACACATTGTCCTTTATCACAGGACTATGTCTTGATTGAATGAAGACTGAATAATATTAGGCTGTTTTTAATATTACAGCACTTTGCCTTGAATGCCTTGACAGTTCCACTTCTGGAGCTTGGTATGTTATTTAGTTTGGTGCTCCTAAATTGGACTTTGTTTTTCCGTGGCTACCTCCCTCCACACCCACTACCACCAGCAGGGCAATGCATGTTTTCTTTACATACGCTGATGAACAAGGTTTAACCGTGAATGAACTGGACTAATATGTATGTGTTCACTGTGATACCCAATTTTGGCTACTTTAAATGAAAAGATGGCCACTTGATGTGCAGCATCAAACCTGAAGTCTGTACAGCTGTCTGCAAAATCAGTGTTTCAGGTCTTTCTGACACTGCTTTGATATCCCCTGATAAAGTTTGCAGTAATGAAGTAATGTTGAAGCGCTTATGATATTTTTTTGAGTTTTACTTTGCCAAAAGTTGCTTCTCTGGATCACAGCATCTGTCCTGAGAGAAACAGCCTGGTGGCAATGGGAGAGCAAGAACCTGGAGGGTCAGAGTGGAGGAGGTTCAGAGGTTAGGGGCCTGCATGGTGCATGCACTTACCTCTTCTTTTCTCTGGACACTGGCTGGCTGCTGGCCCTCCAATGAGTCCTACTGGCTCAGTCCTGGGTGGGGCCTTCATTGCTGCTCCTCCTGGCTCAATGGGCGACCAACCAACCACCTCCACTCCCATGGGCCGTGACACAGGAGTCCTCCCTCCTGCACAGGAGGAGGAGGAGGATGGACCGAGTCGACTGACGACTGGCTGGCCTGGCTCAGGCTGTGGGAGATAGGCCTCAATGACCGTAACTCATGAGTACTCCAGTTCTCTGAGCTGAAAATCCCAAGATGAGGAGTGGGCAACTTCAAGGCACAGTGCTCTACCCTACCAACACATGCCTGAGGCAAAGTGGCATTCAGCTGCTGGTTCCGAGTCGGCTCTCGCTCTCTGTGACTCCATTCTCTCTCTCTGCCATGTATGAGATGGCAACTGTAGTGGGCTGGCTCTGCCTGGTCCCCATGAGTGAGGTAGCGGTAGCAGCAGGAAAGTTACAGCAGGCGACCATCCATACCCACTGCTGGCAGCCTAGGGACCAGGGTTTGGGACCTGGGCAGCTTTAAAAAAAAACAAAACAAAAAAAACCCCAGCAATTTAAAAAGGGGAGATTTTTTTTCTGTATGCAGTGATGTACAATACATATGCATGGTTATGCCACTGAAGAGAATCATTAAGGAATCCATCTTGCAAAGTAATTGGGGCCTGGTTAAGAGAAGCAGCAAGTAAATTAAGACAGTGCTGCTCTGAATGGGCCCTATGAACGATGGATACGCACCATGTGGACACACGCGTAGGGCAGGTGCGGAAGCATTATGACACTCTGACGCGCAAGCCACTGCACAGCAGCATGCATGACAGGTGCATAGTGGGCACACAGCAGGCAGGCGTAGCAGTAAGTGGCCACTGCACCATGCAGATACGCAGTGGTGGAGCCACACACACAGGTGCAGAGGCACATGCAACGCACATTCATGATGGCCCTCATGATGGTATGCCACGCAGGCCACGGTGCACAGCACACACTACAGAGATGGTGGTGTACCGGGCCATGCAACACACCATGGGAATTTGCACAGGCCAACACAGCACGCAGACACCCAGGCACAAAGGTGCCAGCACACTCACAGCAGTGACACACTGGGAGCACCAAGGCCACAGCACAGCACCAGCAGTGGCACACTGCACCATGTGCACAAACGCCACCCATAGGCATCAGCGGCCAGCCACAATGGTGCATAGGGCATGCTGCACTGTTCACATGGCATACCAATGTCAAGTGCAGATGGCACACTGGCATGCCTGCACTGGCATGATACCAGTGGCAACAAAGCGGCACAGCACTCACACCCCCAGGATGACAGGGATGCCTCGGGCCACGCCCCACCCCCCCAGGGCACATCGGACCACCAGAGGTGGAACAACACAGTGGGGTTGCCATGCAACACGGCAATGTACATGCCACAACACATGCAAGCCATCATGGCTGCATGACCAGGTGGCGGGTGGTGGCGCACAGCACCATGCACAGAGCGCCCCCGGCACTGGGTCCATAACTCCGTGAGGCACACCCCTAGCACTGGGCACATGGGCCATGGGCACAGGATGCAGGATGGCCAGCACACACTGTAGCCTGAGTGGGCCCTCCCCCCCGCCAGCCCCAGGCAGCATGGAGGCCTGGCACCCCTAGTGCCCTGCCCCCTGGAGACAAGTAAGACACACAGGCTGGTAACAGGCATCTTTATTGCAGAAAGTGGTATCACAGGCAGGTACACTCCTCAGCAATCGCCATCCCCAAACCCACCCACAGGCACCAACAGCACACATTCAATGCAATGACATAAACAATACTGTAACAGGCATCCCACCCACCACGGCCTGCTCAAGGTCCACAGGCACATCCCAATGCATGGCCGGTGGATCCAGCAGGGCTCCACACAGTTCAGCATACAGGTTCCCCAACCCACCCCCGCCCAGCACTCAGGCATGCCTGGCCATGGGCAGGGCCAACACAGGCTACAGGGGCAGGCATCCTCTGGCAGGTGGGCCCTCAGTCTGTTTTGGCCACGGCCATGTTGGTGTGGATTGTCCACTGTTCTGCTCGTCTTCCGGCTCCACCCGATGGCGATGGCTGGCTTCGCTGCCCTCTGAGGTGTAGCACCATCCTCCTCATGGTAACGCTGAAAGGCAAAGGGACACACATCAGTACAGCACACGGGGCATCACATACAGGGCACATGCACATACCTATCAGAGAGGGGACATAGACGTCCCAGGCCCTGTATTCATCGTTTTCATAGTACAGTTCCCCCCTGGCACCCTTCAGGATCATGTACCACGGCAGCCACTCCCAGAACCACTGCTGCTGCACTGCCCTGGATTCCACCATCACATGCGTCTCATCCGGCTGGACCTGTAGGGTAAGCTCCAGTCTGGCAGGCATGCCACCATGATCCTGTGCAGGGGAGAATAGACACATGAGCACACAGGGCCCCGCTGGCAGCCCCCCGCCCCACACATGCCACTCACCCTGTCAAATGCTCTGATGACCCACAGGGTGTTGAAGCCACCTCTGTCAGCATAGTCACTCTCAGCGACACAAAAGACTTGCCAGGCCCTGTACTCCACCATCCACCCCACCATGATGCCAACTGCATGCACCACCATGAACTGCACGTGGTGCTGGCACGTGATGCTGGGTGGTACCCTGCTGTGTGGACATGCCCACACCTGGGTGGGTTGGTGGTGGACCACCGGTACAAAGGAGGCGGCGACAGCACATGGGTGGTGTCGCACAGATCACGCTGGCACAGAAGCGAGATGTGTCCGGGTGTGCTACTGCATGTCCACCTACTGGAGGGGACTGCTGTATGCAGACAGGGATGATGACACTGGCCACATGTGTTCCATGCCTTCATAGATGCCTCAGCAATGAGGAACACACATTGTATCAAGCGGTTCCGCCTACCATGGGACACCATTGGCATGTTGTGTGACAGCATCCGTGGGGAGGTGGGGCCACGGACGTGCCGGTCATGCGCCATGATGGTGGAGATGCAGGTGCTGTGTGCCCTTGGTTACTATGCCACTGGATCTTTCCAGCGCGTCACCTGTGACACCGTGGGCGTGAGTCAGTCCTCTATCTCCAGAGCCATTGCACAGGTGATGGACACCATCGTACAGCATGTGGGGAAGCACATCACCTTCCCAAAGATGCCTGCGGAGGTTAGGGCAATGAAGGAGGTATTCTATGTAATGCACAGCATGCCGAATGTATTCAGTGCCATAGATGGGACACAGGTCCCCATCCTCATGCCCACCGCCCATGAGGAGGCATACAGGAACCATAAGGAGTTCCACAGCATTAACTGCCAAGTGCCAATTTTTCTATGAAACTTAAAAACGTCACTGCCTTAAACTGTTAATAGCAAGTTTATCATGTAACTTTCCTGTCTGGTTTTACCCGTAATGTGTATCGTGCTTTGTTAAATGTTCTTTGTGACGTGGAACCTTTGTAAAAGAGCCCTGGCTCAAAGGTATTAATTCCTAGACTAATAAACTAAACTAAACAAAAGTGGTCTGTGATGCATACAACATTATCACGGATGTGCACCAGGTACCCGAGCTATATGCATGATGCCTACATCCTTGATGGCTCTGGCATGGGTGTATACCTATGTCACAGGTGGCTCAATGGCTGGCTGCTTGGTGAGTCACCACATCCATGTGGGGTGAGTATTGCTCATGCCACAGGGCCTGCCACTGACATCTCATTCCCCCCCCATGCAGGTGACAGTGGCTATCTACTGCGGACCACACTGATACACTGATGGTGCCATACTATGCACCTTCCATGCCTGCAGAGGTTGCATACAACACGGCACACAGACGGATATGAGCAGCCATGGAGAGGACCATCGGTCAACTGAAGATGCACTTCAGATGTTTGGACCATACTGGCGGCAGACTCATGCTGAGTCCAGCAAAGGCATGCAAGGTGTTCGCGGTGTGTGCCATGCTCTACAACATTGTGAAGCATCCAAATGTGCCACTGCTGGCTGATGCCCCCGACGAACCACATGGCGATGGGGACAATGATGCTGGGGCAGCACCTTCCCGTGTCCAGGGTACGGCGGGTGGCTGTGCAGCCCGGCAGGCACTCGTGCAGGGCACATTCACACACTGACCGCACAGCTTGCATGAGGCAGGCGAGTATTGCGGTGGCCATGGCACAGGTACCATGCAGGATGGTGCCTGGCCACTGTTGCAGGGTGTACAATGCAGTGGCCCTGCAGAGCATGCCACTGCGGCCTGCCAGTGCACGATGAGGAGGTCATGCCCTGAGTGCACCCCTGCTGAGGGTGGGTGGGTAGGTGGGTGGGCGTGTGTCCATGTAGGGTGGGGTGGGGGCTGTGCACATGGTGCACCTGTGCATGGGCCAGACCAACCATCCCTGTGCCATCTGCGGGGCACTGCACGGTGACTCCCCACAGCATGGTGCAGTAGTCCTACCCTGACCCCTCTGGACCCGTATGGTCTGTGAGCTGTCCCGATGCCCTGCTGCCTGGCCACCATGCAGGTGGGTGTGTCTGTGGCCCAGTTCCTCCTCGACACCCACCAGCATTGGTGGTGCTGTGTTCCTGCTGTGTGCCATGTACCTGTGTGTCCTCACTGTCCATGCCCATCAGTGTGGTGTGTGCCATGGGTGTCTGCGACCCGTCAGATGTGTCCATGCCTGGGCATGGTGTACTAGCCACTGCTGGCCGCATGGTGTCACTGGTCTTCCCTGTGCCCGGTGTGCCTTTGGGTGCTGGTACGTTGCACTGTGTGACGCTGTCCATGGCCGCCGGCCGTGCAAGTGGGACCTCAGCGGCCCTGCTGTGTATGTGCTGCAGCAGCTCCTGCATGCCCTCCAGTGCAATCGCACACCTGAGTGTGGCCATATGTATGTTCTGCTGCACTGCTGTCTGTGCCTCCACAGCAGCAGTGGTCCTATGTTGTTCCTACAGGCAGTCCTGCTCCAGCTGCTGCAGTTGCCGGTACTGCTGCTCCACATAGGGCTGTGGCCATGGCAGCTGGTGCCGTGTACAGGTGTGATCTGAGAGCCCCTCGCGCCTGCTGTCACTGTATGGTGGCACCACCGCACGGCGGCGCGGTGGTGGCAGCGGTCCTGCGGCCTCCATGCATGTATCGGGGTCCCTGCATGACGGCAGGTGTGTGCGTGCTGCTTCATGCATCCCAGGCACAGTGTGCTGCATGTCCGCCCCCACTGCTGTGTCGCTGCTTGTCCCACTCTTCTCCTGTGGGTTGGTTGCGCTGTCCTTCTCACTGGCAATGTCCTCCTGTGTCTCCGGTTCCGCTCCCGTATGGGTGCAAGGGCTACGGTTAGTTCGCTGCACATGGTTGCCCTCCCCCACCACTCCAGGCCTTGCATACTTACCCCCCTTGTCCGCTGCCTGGTCACTGGTCTCTGGCACTGCCGTAGTCAGTGCTGTGGGCATCCAGTCCCTACGCCATGCCGTTCCATGGCTTCCTGATCTGGTGCCACCTGTGGGAACAGTGCAGAGGGTTACATGGGCTGTGGTACCGCTGGGCTGTTCTGGCCAGCTGTGTGCGATGTACCTTACCTGCCATCGTATCCACCATTCCCACAACTCCATGGACGGTGACCAGCATCAACATCTAGGCCACCAGTTGCTCCAGGAGTGTCAGCTGGCTGTCCATGCTTTGCGGGCCACCACCCATCCTGCTGCGTGCGCTCCCTCCGGCAGCTAGCTTATGCTTTACCACCACCCTCAGATCTCCCACTTGTGCTTGATCACCGCCAAGGTCTGTGCCTGGGACCCGGTGGCATTTACGGTGGCCTATATGTCGAGCCATAGCCTGGCCTTGCCCTCTGCCAGTGTGTTGGGTGCCTCCGCACCATACAGCCTGCTGTAGTGCTGGCATATGTCTGTGACCACGGTGGTGATCTGTCCGCCGCTGAAGTATGCCACGTGGGAATGGCTCCCACCCCATTCTCAGCCACGTCCCCATTCGGGGGTGCCATGACTCCCTCATCCATTGCTGTCCTCCATGTTCTCTGCTCCCTCCTCTGCATCCACCTGCAGTTCCGCCATCGTATCCTGCCGGCTGCATTGTGTGGCATTCACAATTGTGCAGCTGCGCCATGGGTGTGCCATCACCCTATATGGCAGGGTCACAGGGCATTCCTGCATAGTGTGACTAGTATGAATAAAATATTTTATTACTTTTATTAGTACTACAAGACGATACTTGGACTGGGGTTCCATAGCCTTGTGGCAGAGCTTGAAAATGCAATATTACCCAGATTCATTTTCAGTTTAGAAATGGACAGGAGTCCAGTGTCAGCACATCCAAGGGGTAGTTAGTATGAGTACCGGGGGGACTGTGAGGCTCAAAGAGGAGGAGGGAGAGTGCAAAGAGGGGGATCTAGACAAGGCAGAAATACTGAACAAGAGGACTGGAGGAGGGCGCATGTAGTCCCACTGCACAAAAGTGGCAGCAGGGTGCAAGTGGTGAACTATGGGCCAGTCATCCTCACCTCAGTTGTGGGGGAAGATCATGGAGACACTGCTGAAAGAAAGGACAGTGGCACACCTGGAATCCATTGGTGCCCAGGATCTGAGGCAGCACGCATTCACATCAGGAAGGTCTTGTAAAATGAATCTGATAGATTTTTTTTATTGTGTGACTAGGGAAGTGAATCAGGGAGAGGCCGTAGATGTCGCCTACCTGATTTCAGCAAAGCCTTCAATACTGTCCCACACAGAAGGCTGGTTAATAAGATGAGTAGTCTGGGCATGGGGCATAAGGTGATACAGTGGGTTAGAAACTGGCTGATGGACAGAAGGCAGAGGGTGGTGGTAAATGGGATCCAATCCAGGGAGAGAGAGGTGACCAGCAGAGTGCCACAAGGATCAGTACTGGGACCCGTCCTGTTCAATGTCTTCACTGGTGACATTGCAGAGGGACTGGAAGGAAAGGTCTGCATATTTGCAGATGATACCAAGATCTGCAACAGGGTGGATGCTCCGGAAGGGGTGCAGAAAATGAAGAGGGACCTGGAGAAGCTTGAGAGATGGTCAGAAGTGTGGCAACTGTGGTTCAATGTGAAAAAGTGCAAGATAATGCACCTGGGTAGGGGGAACCCTGGGGAGTGCTACAGAATGGGGGGAGGTGCTGACCATCACCAAAGAGGAGAAGGACCTAGGGGTTATCATATCTGATGACCGTAAGGTATCAAGGCAGTGTGCAAAGGCTGCAGGGAGGGCCAGTGGCATGCTGGGGTGCATAGGCAGAGGTATTACTAGTAGGAGGTGGGAAGTGGTGATGCCATTGTATAAAACACTGGTAAGGCCTCACCTGGAATACTGCATGCAGTACTGGAGACCACACATGCATAAGGACATAAACAAGGTGGAGGCTGTCCAGAGAAGGGTGACAAAGATGATGCATGGTTTGCACATCAAAACAGAAGAGGAGAGACTAAGAGACCTCAATATGTACTCACTGGAGGAGAGGAGAGGAGAGGAGAGGAGAGAAAGGGGCGACATAATAGAAACTTTTAAGTACCTCAAGGGCATACACAAGGTGCAGGTGGGAGATCTTTTCCAACATAGAAAAGATACCAGAATGAGGGGGCACGGTATGAAATTGGATGGGGGGGGAGATTAAGAGGTAACATGAGGAAGTTTTTCTACACAGAGAGGGTGGTGGATGCTTGGAATAGTCTGCCACAAGAGGTGGTAGGGGCAAGCACAGTGGAGGGGTTTAAACATGCCTGGGACAAGCACAGGAGAACTATGGGTGGGAAGGGAGTGATGAAAAGCCATTGACCACTTAGGGTGAGTGGATGCATACAGGTATAGGGCCTATGGGCAGACTGGATGGGCCTAGCGGTTCTTATCTGCCAACAATTTCCATGTTTCTGTGTTTCTATACTAGTAAAGTTGGCAGCTGATTTTGGATGACATCATATTTAACACCTTCGACTGATAGATCTCCCATTGATTGAGGATGGAGCCAACCAAGCCTCGAGTATTAAGTGCAGTGCTGCACCTGGCAATTAGAGGCCAGAGCAAACTGACAAACATTATTATAGGTGAAATCCCCTTCCTCAGTAAGACCTTTGCCAAGGCTGAGTATCCAGGAACCCTGTATGTCAGTTTATGCAGGGGAATACCAAGGGCAATAGCAAGCTGAGCCTTGGCCATAAGACTATGTCTGATCCTATACAAGAACCAAAGCCTAATGTTTACTGATTTACATGTATAGGCAATATTTAGGGAGAAGTCAAGAGTAGGGTCCAGGGTCACGCCCAGATATTTGAAAGCCAACACCATGATTAGGGCACTGCCATCAATACCATGTAAAAGAGAGGGGAGATGGACAGTGTTTATGTCTAATTGCGGATCTGAATAACACTGATTGAGTTTTTGTGGTATTGAGTAAGTTTATTGTATGCAAGCCCCTTTTGAACAGCCTGGGGTCTACAGACAGAAGCTGCTGATGTCCACTATATTGTCTGAGGAAAGAAAGAGGACCAGGTCATTGACATAGAGAATGCATGTACAGAAAGTCAGACAGTGCTAGATACCACTGCTTGAGAGCAAAAAGAGAAGTGAGCCTAGGATTGATCCTTGTGGGACACCTACAGTAATCTGGCAGGATCAGAGAGGGAGATCCCAAATTCGATCCTCTGATACCTGTTATTTAAATATTTTTTATTTATTTATTTAATTCATCAGAAATAACCTTTGAGCTTGGAGCTCATTTACAAAGGTTCCACATCATGAGCCAAATAAGACAGTTACAATGGAAAAAGTTCACATTAACAGTTATACAGGTATCTATCATATTAACACTAGCAGAACAAAGGGATTTTGGAACCAGAAATGGCACTGGGCAAGATTCTGAGAGTACTGAGTTTTGTATAGCATAGGGAATGATCTGTGAGATGTTAAATCTATAAATATGGAACCCCTGTCTATACCAGTGGCAATATGATTGATAAGAGTGGGTAAGGCCAGATTAATGCTATGGCTGCTTAGAAAACCATGCTGAGCAGTTGAGAGAAGATTATGCCACGTGAGATAGTAATTTGAGTGGATACCAGTTTTTCAAGGACTTTGTTTAGGGCAGGCAGGATGGCTATAGGTCAATAATTTGCAAAGGGTTTTGGGGTCACCCTTTTCAAAGACTGGAACAATGTATGACAATATTGTGGAAGCCCCTTGATACCTTTGTGGTTATAACTAGCACATATAGTTATAGCAAGGGGGCTGTTGTAGATACGCTAATGTCCAACTGAAGTTCCAAAAGAAATCAGTCAACTCTAAAATTTCTTACTTCAATCTCTCTTCATAAATTGATTTCCAAAGAATTACTTCAAGCTCTAGCTACATCTTGGCATAAACCCAATGTTCCACTCATTAATTGGGCTTGAACAGAGAGATGCTTGGCCAACCTATTTTATCAAAATACACATATAATGTATGGTAGAACGTTGTTATAGGTAGAAATCTACCTTTTTATAACAACGCTTTACCATCGATGCAACATCACTATGTTGTTCACCCATCGATGGTACATCACATCGATGGGTTAACAACCAGGAACAGTCTGGGCATGCGCATAACTGGATTGGACGGCTTTCAAATGGCCATGGCAGTGAGAACAGAGTGGTCTTGACATTACAAAAAACTGCAGTAAGGAACTGCATTCTCTTAAAAAACATAAACGGTACCATACACTATAAAATATAATTTATGGTACATCGATGGTTAACAGGTTTTCGAATCCATCTCGAGGTTGCCATGGCAATGTAACCTCTCGAGCTTTGCTCTCAAGATTTACATAGTCTCCCTGGCAACCTCTCGATGGTTAACAAACCAGTTAACCATCGATGACCATACATTATCCTCTATATTTTTACAATGCAAGTAACAAATCTCACACCTTGTCTGTAGCAGAGTGCAATTTGCATTTCTCTGTTACCAAATGTTTAAATTAAAAAAAAACAGCATGACATATTCATTGAATCTGTATACAATTTATAAATTAGTCTCCAGAGTGGGGACAGTAAAGTGTTGCTTACTTTGTCTTGATGTTTATATTTCTTAACAGTTAATTTTTATGTTTGCTTGCACGCATGTGCAAGAAACATATTACATCAGCATGCTTGTAGTAGTGAGTTGTGGAGGTGCGGCAGTGTTGTAGCCATTGCCAGCAGTCCATTGTGGGGCTGGTCTCTGTGGTGCCAATAGAGGAGCAGGCTGTCCATGACAGCAGTAGTGTAGCATGCCACCAACTTGAACGAAACTTGCCACTGCAATCAGGAAGCACCCCATCATTAACAATCAGCTGTTTTTGCTGCTGGGGCGGCCCCAGATTGCAACAGCGAATCACAGCTTGCCTTTTCTGGTGTCTCCATTCAATAAACATGGCAACGGTTTCACCGTCTGCCTCTCACTGTCCCCATGAAAGCCAACATGGGTGCCCAGTCCTCCTGTCAGCATGCCCCCTCCCCAGTTTATTTGCCGATAGGGTAGCCCAACCCCCATCGGCATAATGCCCATGCATTTGTTTTTAATTTCACTTGGTGGCTATCCCCATCTGCCTCTCACAGTCCCCATAAAAGCAGACAGGGGGTGCCTGATTCCCCCTGTTGGCATGCCCCTCCTAAATTCATTTGCCAATGGGGAGCCCAATCCGTTGGCATAATGCCCCCATTTGTTGTGTTCCAGGTGCCAATCTCCCTCAGCTTTGCACTCCCCAACACTCTGTATGTGCTGACAGGGGTGCTGAGTCCCATCAGCTACAGCCCCCAAAGAAACACTCAGGTGGCATGCTGGGAGCCCACCCCAGCGTACCAAACCACCTGTAAATAAAGAAAACCTTTCTGTATTTTTTTTTAACCTGTAAAATAAAAAAAAAGTCCCTTATTGAGTCTGGTGCCCCCTTCCCCAACCTGCACCCACCCTCTGTGCACCTCACCTCCCCACACCCTACACCCCATACTTACCTCCTGAGCCTGGCACGACGATCTTTAGTGGGCAGTGAACACGTCTGCACTCTTCAAAGCTGACCGCGAGCTGAAGAAATGCCAGTAAGCTGTATAATGGCATAAATGTTTTTTTTTTTCAACTTATCTGGATATCTCGGCCATTTTCACAAATTGTGGCACCAGATTTTCAACATGGGGTTCTTGGGCCCCCATGTCATGAATTCAGTGACTGACATCCTGTTATTTGGTCCTGAAAGATGATTTTGTGGTCACTGTGTGGAATCACCCTTTAGGACTGAGTAACGAAATGACAGTGTCACTGTTCATGAAGTAGGCTTCCAAAAGGCCTATGTTGCAAATTTGGTGAAATAATTCTAAAATATGACTGTGTTATGAGCGTGCATTGAGCAGTTTCCACGCACACTCATAACTTCATGAATTTGTAATATTTTCACCCCAGATTTTCAACATTGACATTTTTTCACACCTCCTTAAGAACAGTAAAGCTGTCATTTTTCACACTTCCGGTGCAGAATAGCATGGTCGCTGTGGGAAATCAGTGTTCAGGACAGATTAAGACAATCACAGTGACACTGTTCATGAGTGGTGGTCCTAAAATGCCTATGTTAAAAATTTGGTGACAGACATCCGTAAAATGACTATGTTACGAGCGTGCATTGCGAAGTTTCCATGCACATTCATAACTTTGAGAATTTGTAATATTTTCACTCAAAATTGTCAACATTTTCAGTTTTGCACACCTCCTTATGAACAGTACAGCTGTCATTTTTCACAACCTGCCCGTTCTGTGTTTTCGCACATCTGGCGCAGAATGGCGCAGTC
The DNA here is from genome assembly GCA_016271365.2 of Neoceratodus forsteri. NCBI lineage: Eukaryota > Metazoa > Chordata > Ceratodontiformes > Ceratodontidae > Neoceratodus > Neoceratodus forsteri. The sequence goes on from CM028131.1 coordinate 234,860,184, forward strand.
ACTGGGAAATCAACGTTCGAGACAGATTAACAAAATCACAGTGCCACTGTTCATGAGCAGAGGTCCCAAATGCTTTCATGATGTGGGGATCACAAAAAGGACATGCTAAAAATCTGTAGTGCAAATACCAGCAAATGCCCAGGGCATTAGGGTTTCTAACCTTAACGACCCACCCTGTACAGACTGACAGGCATCAGGGGTATGCCTTTGGATTGCCAGCTGTAATGCTCACACCATTCCACCCCCACCCTGAAGCCAATGGCAGGCATTGAGGTGTGCCTTACACTCTTCGGCCCCAGAGTTCACCCCATTCTCCTATACTGCACCCATTTCAACATATGTCCTTATGAAATAGGGTGACTGTAAAGCCAAACACCCCAAGGCACACCTCAACACTTGTTGGTGTCTGCAGGACAGGGTGAGGTGAAATGCTGTGAGCGTTATGGGAGATGACCCAAAGGCACACCCCAATGTCTGTCCATCTCTACAGGGTGGAGGTGGGGGTGGCATGAGTTAACTACTTCACTGCCATTCCTATTCTGCATCTATCTAACTCCTGCACATCCAATGCTAATATCATTAAGCAAACATTCAGCATTGGCAAATGCTTGTCTTATATTATTTAATTCTGTTGCAATTCTATGCAAAAACAGACTTTCACTACTGATTCTTTACAATCAAAACTATATTCTCCAATAGATGATTTTAAGAAAGCTTAACATTAAATTGCAAATCCAGTTCCCAAGTAAGTAATATTTGATATCAATACTACTTAATGACACTGCTGTGCCCGAATCATGTGCATTGTCCTGTAAGCAGTCACTCCTTCCACCTTAAAAACTCATGCCTCCTTGAGTGCCTTGCTATTGTATATATTGTTATTTACGAACATGTACATTTTAATCACTGTCCTCTATATCTGAAGTGAAACCAACAATTCCACTTTAGTGATCATGACACCTTAAATGCCAAACCATCTGTTCATTCTTCTTATATATCTCCATCTTTGCCTCAGAACTACTCAGAATTTTCTCAGGCACCACAGTTTAATCTATACCTTTCTGTGGTTTCTGTACCCTTCTTACCTAGATAAATCATTGTGAGCAATAATTTAGAAAAGCTATATCAAAAAGGAGGTGTCCCATAATGTGGGCAAGTCAAACTGAGTGACTTACTTTGAGAGCCTGTGATAACAGCGAGTGTGAAAGTACAGTGGGGGTAAGAAAAGTACAATTGTGAGAGGGAGCTACTGAAGTGAATGAGGATATAGCAGGTTGTTTGGTCAGGCAGTTCTCAGCTGGCCATTTGGTCTTGTGGTAGCAGTCACTACATGCGGGGTTGGAGAACCGGGTTCGGTGCTAGGTAGGTGGGTGGCAATGTTGTTTATGTTCTTTATTTTATTTAATTTTTTTGTCATGTTCCCCCGACCTCCCCACTTTGTACTCCCTGATCTCCCGACTGTGATCCCCCCATCCAGAGGTTGCCCACCCCAAGTTCTCCCCCTGATGACTTGATTCCCTCATTCGAGTAGCCCCCTCCCAAGTTTTCCCCTGTACCCCAGTGTCAGGCCCCCCTGGAGTTGATTATAATAGTTATGGGGGATGCGGGGGGCATAGCCCCCCCACATAACAAATTAAGTACATATTGCCCCTGGGCAAGAGACACTTTTCTTAAACGAATATTGCCTCTGAGGCAGTGCTGCATCTGAGGCAGATGACTTAATTCCATGCTCCACTGTGTCTCATTGGTTAATAACTTCTGAAGGACACTAACTGAGGTTGCCCGCCTCTTGCTGCTGATTGGTTACACATGCCGCTGCCTCAGAGACAGATCACTTAATCCTGCCCTCCGCTGTGTCTCATTAGTTAATATCTTCTGAAGATAGTAACTGAGGTTGCTGCCTGTTGCTGCAGACTGGTTATTCATCTGGTCTCTTAATGGACATCCCACATGTTTTTACTTGCTCTGATTGAGTGATTTTAGCTTGCCCCTGATTGCTTGACATACAGAAAGCGCCTTTTTAAAAGACACTTTTTTTAAATGAAAGTTGTCTCCAAGGCAGATCTGCCTTCAAGTCAGCCCTGCCTTTGAGACAGGAATGGATAGGACTGCCTACCAGACAGGGCTTTAACCTCTATAGCCAAAGACCTGAGCTTCACTGCTGTGCCAACTTGGTGATGTAGTGGAAAGGTGTACAGCCTGATAAAATTAGGTTTAGAGTTAGAATCCACACAAGGTCATCTTAGTTCTCTTTTGTCAGAATTTCATTTGAGTTGTGATTCATGGCAGCATGGTGTTAGAATAGTAAGTATGCAAGAAAAGGGATTTACTGTAGCTGGGAGAAAGAATAATTGCAACAATAAAGTTTTGCACTGGAGGCAGATCTGCAACACTTCTCTTAAACAAATATTGCCTCTGAGGCACAGCTAAGTCCCTTCTCTTACATACTTTCTATTCTAACACCATGCTGCCATGGATCACCACTCAGGTGAAATTCTGACAAAAGAGAACTGAGGGGACCTTGTGTGGATTCACACTCTCAACCTATTGTTTATAAGGCTGTACACCTTTCCACTACACCACCATGCTGGCACAGTAGTGAAGCTCAGGTCTTTAGCTATAGAGGGTAAAGCCCTGCCTGGGAGGCAGCTCTATCCATTCTTGTCTCAAAGGCAGGGCTGCTTTGGAGGCAGATCTGCCTCAGTGGCAACTTTCATTTAAAAAAAGTGTCTTAAAATAGGCGTTTTCTGTATGCCAGCCAATCAGGGGTAGGCTAGAACCACACAGTCAGAGTAAGAAAAACATGTGGGAGGGCCATGTAGAGACCACATGAATAACCAATCAACAGCAACAGGCAGCAACCTCAGTTACTGCCTTCGGAAGGTATTACCCAATGAGACACAGCAGAGGGCGGGATTAAGTGGTCTGCCTCTGAGGCAGCAGCATGTATAACCAATTAGTAGCAACAGGCGGCAACCTGAGTTACTGTCCTTCATAAGGTATTAACCAGTGAAACACAGCAGAGGGTGGGATTAAGTGGCCTGCCTCCGAGGCAATGGCATGTGTAATCAATAAGCAGCATGAGGCGGGCAACCTCAGTTACCGTCCTTCAGAAAGTATTAACCAATGAGATGCAGTGGAGCGTGGGATTAAGTCATCTGCCTCTGAGGCAGTGCTGTCTCAGAAGCAATATTCATTTAAGAAAAGTGTCTCTTGCATCGCCCCAGACAGTATATTAAAGACCGTCATTGGTTTTGGGCCTATATATAGCGCAAGTCGCCGTTTTGCTATTCGCCAATGTGCACTCGTTCATTTTGTCCTCACTCATTGTCCCTCACTCAAATTACATAAAACTGAAAATGTATCTTCCTTTAGGGAAAAAAATCTCTAATTGTATACTTTTCTGTACTGCTACTTATTTCTTTGTAATAATATTGTCATTTAACAATACATATACTTAACATCTGAATGTCTGTGGCTATTTGCTTAACATAATGGTTTTTGCAAGATTAAAGTTAGCACTTGTTTTAGGCTTCAGTCAGTATTCTTTGTTAAACATGGGTATTTGCTTATACTTCCCATGATGCATTGCATTGTTGGGATATGTGCAATCTGTGTACTCATTGCTAAAGTTCTATGTGTGCATGCTTGTAGGTCTAGAATTAAGGTGCAGAGTTTTACTTAAGGAGAGCAACATGTCCTACTAGTGAAGGTCAGTGTTACTAGCACTCTGAATCACAGGTTGAGATGGCTTTCATAGCCATGTTGCGGAGGGTGAGTTTGCGCTGAGGGTGGTGGTCCACCATGGTGACATCACCGCAATGCAGACACTTGCACCACTGCTCATGGAGCAGGCCGCTGCTAGGTAATGCATGCAGATACCCATACAGTGCTTAGCCAGGGGTCAAGGCCATACTTGTAGTGCATTTCAGGCTTGCTATCCACCCTCGCACCAGCACTATTTTTAATGCAGTGTTTCACTGTTATTTTCAATTTGAAAAAAGTAATTTGTTATGTGAGGTTCTGGTACTGATGGATCCAGCACACCCATGGGAGTGTATGGGGTTGAAAAAAGAAGCCAAGAGGCAGTCATAGTTTCAAAATGGCAACACTCTCAACTATTAACACCTTAAGTCAGAAATCAAGGGGCACTTCACACATTCCATTGTTTACAAAAATGGATTTCATTAAAGCAAATGTTGCTCCACACCAACAGCCCTGAATTTCTTGATTAAATATATGTTTTACTGAACTATTCAATTGTTCCTCTTCAAACTGACCACCAAAAGCACTTTGCTATCAAGTTTGTATGGAGGTGTATATGGGGTCCATAAACGCCTGTTGATTTGTTTTCAGGATTCTGTGCCAGTAACTTAAGAACCTCAGATACCTTGGCCACTTTGCGGTATAAAGGGATTACATGTAATAGCAACCCAAAATCCAACCATTTAATTTTCCTTATTACACAAGTAGTATCAAACATTAGTGCGACATGACTCATGTTTTATGGCACAACTGCCAATCAAAATGATCTGTTACTGCAGACCACAACACAGCTTTGACTCTTTCGGTGGTCTAGCACAGGGAAAACAATTCATTAGCCATCAATTCACGGTGAGAGATGAGAGCCATATAACCACAGTCAGTGGATGTGAGTTGAGCTGACTACGAGGGCCACACAGAGCCCTAGCACAGAAGGACATGCAGCAGGAATGTTTCACTTTGAACATCAAGCTAACAAAAAACAAAAAAAAATATATACGGTAAATGAACTGAAAATTATATGGGATGCTGGTACTCAAAGTGCATGGCGATCTGTCTTTGGGAAGACTTGATTTTCCTGTAAGGGATGGCTTTGCTATATATAGATATATATAGATATATATAGATATAGGGGATACATGATGGGCACAAGTGGAATATGGAAAATATTTTCACTCCTGCAGAGTGAGCCTGGATATTTCCCGAGTGCTGAAGGCATGAGTGAAATGTACAGAGTTCACGAGGCAGGAGTGAAAATATTTTTCATATTCCACAGTGTGCACATCATGTGTCCTATTTATACAATGGGGCCTCACTGTTGCAAAATGTACCATTTGCACGGCTTTGCGCAGCTTTGTGCGATTGCGTGGCTTTGCGTGGGTTTAGCGCGGGTTTCCGGGGTGTGATAAATGTCAGTTCTTACAGTTATCAAACGCCTGTGAAAATAACATGATTTATCACACTCATTTATCACTCATCCCATTGTATAAATATAGATATATAGATATCTACATATATATATATATATATATATATACAGTAGATGGATTTTAAAGTGGGGAGTCAGGCCAATGACGTATCAGAAACTGTTCATAGTGTGTTGGCTTCAACTAATAATTATGAAAAATAAAATAAAATGAACAATGCCAAACAAATACACCATGTTAAAGGAACCGTAATTAATACTGGGACTGCAGAAAGGGATCTGGGGGTCATGATAAGCAACGGCCTCAAGCCCAGTTCCCACTGTAGACAGGTCGCATCAAAAACTGAACATTTACTTAATTGTATACACAGGTCCTTTTCCTCCAGATCTAGTTCTGTGCTGTTACCCCTTTACAGGTCCTATATCAGGCCACACATGGACTACTGTTCACAAGCATGGAGTCCATATCTCAAAAAGGATAAGGGCATTGTTAGACAAAGTGCAGAGGAGATTTACTAAACTTGTCTCAGGTTGCTAGGAGTTAACATATGTTTAGTGTTTAAAGCACATTGGCCTGTGGGACTTAAGCTTAAGGAGAACTAGGGGAGACATGTTACTCTTGTACAAGATTGTGGAGGACCCGGTCTTAAGTGCTAGCCTGGATCTGGAATACAAAGACATTAGATATGATCGTAGAGGCCACAAGAGGCAATTAGTTCAGTCCTGTCCAAAAACAGAACTTTGGAAAAATGCATTTATGCCTAGGGCTGTTAGACTTTGGAACCAGCTACCAGAGCACCTGGTGAATGAGCTGAATCTGGCAATGTTTAAACAAGGATTGGATGCCTTCATACAGGAGGGAAACTTAGGAAACTTCCACTGAGTAGTTGAGGGCAGCATTTTTGAGCCTCTGCCTTCTGTTGCCCTATTGACGAAGTATGTAAAATAAGGTCAGCTGTGAACAGACTCAGTTTTTACACATCCTCTGGTTTTCCACATTGTAGATCAACATTCCAGATTACCTTACCATCCTAGCCAAGCAATGTCATTATATAAACAAGCATTTGTCAATGCCAAATGTTTGCTTGCTGGCATTGGCATTGGTGGGGTGTGCCTTTGGGTCATCAGGCATAACGGCCATGCCATTTCACCACACCATATCCTGAAGACACTGACAAGTGTCACAGTGTGCCTTGGGTGTTTGGCCCTTATGTGCACCCTATTCCATCAGGAAATATGGTGAGATGGGTGCAGTATAGGAGAATGGGGTGAACTTTGGGGCCGAAGAGTCCAAGGAACACCTCGATGCCTCTCACTGGCTGCAGGGTGTGGGTGTGGATGGAATGGTATGAGCATTATGGGCAACAATCCCAAGTCACACCCGTGATGCCTGTCAGTCTCTACAGGGTGGGATGTTATGGTCGGAAAACCTAACGCCTCAGGCGTTCACTGGTATTATCACTCCAAATTTTCAACATGGGTTTTTTGTGACCCCCACCTTATGAACAGTGGCAATATCAGTTTGTTAACCGAAAGCTGCTTTTTCCAAGTGACTACAGCATTTGGCACCACAGGTGTGAAAACACATTTCGAACAGGATGTGAAAAATGACAGCCGTACTGTTCATGGGGAGGTGTACAAAATGGCAATGTTGAAATTCTGCAGTGAAAATAGTAAAAAAACTGGTGAAGTCACGAGCGTGTGTAGAAACTGCGTAACACACACCCTTAATGTAATTAGTTTGGGGATTTTTTACAACAGATAGTCAACACAGGCATTTTGGGATCTCCGCTCATGAACAGTGTCACTGTGATTTTCTTAATCTGTCCCGAACAGTGATTTCCCACAGCGATCACGCATTTCTGCGAAGAAAGTGTGAAAACACATTTTGGCCATGTTGGGAAAAATTACAACTGTACTGTTCATAAAGAAAGTGTGGAAAAATGCCAGTGGTAAAAATCTGAACTGAAAATATTACAAATTCATGAACTTATGAGGGTGCGTGGAAGCAGTGCAATGCTCACTCGTAACACAGTCATTTTATGGACTTTTGTCACCAAATTTTCAACATTGCCATTTTAAGACCTCTGCTCATGAACAATGTCACTGTGATTTTCTTAATCTGTCCCAAACATTGATTTTGCACACTGACTGCGCCATTGTGCACTACATGTACAGAAACACATTTTGGGTGAGATGCGAAAAATGACAGCTGTACTGCTCATAACGAGGTGTGGTAAAATGGCAATGTTGTAAATCTGGATGCAAATATTAAAGATTTGCAGACTTACAAAGTATGCGTGGGACCTGCACAATGCGTAAGTAAAATAGTCATTTTGAATTTTTTCCCCAAATTTTCAACATAGGGTTTTTGGAGGCCTACCTCATGAACTGTGACACTGTCATTTTGTACATCAGTCCCAAAAGGTGGTTTCACGCAGTGACCACGAAATCACCTTTCTGGACTGAATAACAAAATGGCAGTGCAAGCATTCATGAGGTGGGGTCCCAAAAACCCCGTGTTGAAATTTGGTGAAAAATTTCCTCAAAATAGCTGAGATATGCATCAAAGTTGAAACAACCCTATTTATTCCATTATACAGCTTACCGGCATTTCCTCAATTTGTGGTCGGCTTTGAAGAGTGCAGATGTGTTCCCGGTCCACTGAAGATTGTCTCGCTGGACTCCAGAGGTAAGTATGGGTGTGGAGGTGTGGGGAGGAATGGTGCACAGAGGGTGGGTGCGGTGGGGAGGGGTCAAGACAGTCAGCGTGGGACCGCTCTTTCTTTTTAGGTATCTTTTCTTGTAGGAAGATGACGCGGGACATTTGCCATGCTGGGGTGGGCTTCCAGCGTGGCAGCTGGAAGTTTTTTTGGGGGGGGCCAGTGGAGCTGATGGGAGATTGGGCACCCCCATCAGCCATAGAGAGCTTTGCCACGCTGGGGTGGGCTCGCAGCATGACACCTGGAAGTGTGTTTGGGGCCGCAGATGGACGTTGACCTGGAAGGCTGATTTGGGGGCACTGGAGCTGACGGGGGATTGGCACCCCATTGGCCATACTGTGTGTATGGGGGAGCGCATGAGCATGCTGGGTGGGCTCACAGCGTGCTACTTTTTTGAGGGGGAGGAGCTGTCTATGACAGCTCTTGCACTGCAGTGCCGACATGGAGGCACTTTGCATACTGCCGATGGTGGCAGTATGCAAATTGCCTACATGCTACGGCTCGTTCTTTCAACTGTATGCCACTGCATTTGCAGATGCTGTCATACACAGCTCTTACATTCATTGGCACAGTGGGGCTGTGCCTGCAAAAGGCAGCAGGGCATTGGAAGTAGGGAGGCACACCTATGAATTCTCGCTTGGTGGCACTATGTTTCTTGTACATGCGTGCAAGTAAACATAATGAGGTACAGCATGCCAGTGGCATCCTCAACATAAATGATTTGTTTTTTATTTTCAGTGTTTGATCTACATAGACCTCACTTGTGGCTTCACCACTCATGAGGTCAAAAAAGATCAAAATATGAAAATAAAAAAAAATCACTTTTGAGGCAGGCCATAGTAAATATACCATACACTGATGTTTATTTCAAGATTTGTTTCTCTGTAATTTCAACTGCTGGCTTCACTCGGCAATTGAGATGGCATCAGCATTGTGAGAACTGCTCTCTGATTGGTTCAGTATTCCATTATGCTGATACTAACATTCAAAATATCAGTTATGACAACACTTACAGCAACATATTTTTGATATCTTGCTGTTAGTGTTGTCATTAGCTAAGCTCGCTTATATTTTGTAACTTCCCCCCAACTCCTGTTATATTCGTTGGGGATGTTACCTAGCCCAAACAAAGATAAGTTATTTATCTGTGATGTAATGCCATTACAATGCTGCCTAGCAATGAGTGGCGAAGCCATAACTGCTAGGCAGCACCGAGAATGGCATTCCAACCCAGATAAATAGCTTATCTTTGTTCAGGCTTTGTGATGTCTGATTTATCTAAGCTTTCTCTTTGACTTTGCAACATCACGAGGTAAGATAACATCGTGTGGGGAGAGAACATGTTATCTTGTCAGATGGGTGTCCGCAAGCATAGATAATAGCTTTTACCTTGCAGATTTATTTTTACCATGAATGAGATAAATAGATTTACACAACAGAAGCTGGTGTATGAATGATAAGATAAAATTGATATCTTGGCTAATGACAACACGATCAGAATAGAATTGAAACTATGCTGCTGTGAGTGCAGTCGTAATTAATTTCTTTAATGCTAGCGTGAACACAGTGGAATACTGAACCTCTTATACAGCAGTTGTGACAGTGCTGATGACATCACAATTGCCCAGTGCAGTACTAAAGCCAGGAGTTGAAATCCGAGAGAAGCACTTAAATCTTCTATATTCTGCCTCAGAATATACAGTTTATTATCACATGTCAGGGAGGCTGGATTTTCATAACTCACTTGTGGCTCCATTACTCATGAATTATAGTCCTGTCCCCTCACACTTGAAGATAAATTGCATATTTTGAGTCAGGCTATTGCATATGGCCTAGTTGTGCAATATAGGTGTGAGTCAGATCTTACAGATAAATGATTTATTGCAGCCACTGAGGAATTCTAAATGAAGACAAATCATTTATTTCAACATTAGCATTTATCTTAACTTTAGGAAAAGCACAATGGTGCTGCACAGACATGAACCTAGTCTCAGTTCAACTTTATTGCATTAAAAGGCAATCCAGATAAGCATGAACGCAACACAGCAAAGGGAGGTAAACTAATAGCCCCAGCATTTTACACTGCAATGTGCGAAACAGGTCTCAAAGGAACCTCAACTAATAGGACAGCAGCTTGCACAATGCCTTATGACATCACAATAGCCTCTGCTGCACTCAAAACAGAGCAGGCAAATCAAATTGGACAAAAGGACAAGGGATACAGGCCTGGGGCAATGTGTGTGATGGGGCAGCTGGTGGCCATTCGTGAAGCCCACTACAGGTCTGGGTGGAGCAATGTGTATGACGAGCTACTGTAGCCACTTTGTGAATGGCCTGCAGAGCCAATCACAAAGCCCGCTACAGACCTTGGGTAATGTGTGCACAAGCTGCAAGAGTGAATGGATACCTAAACAATTACTCCAGATCGCCTGCTTAAAACTCCTTTTTTAGTGGATATTCTGATCACCTGCAACCTGCCTCATTTGGTACCATTTGCTGCATTATAACAAGGACTAATTAAATCTGAAGCTTTACTGACCAATCTAGTGGGGATCCAAAGTTAGCATGGAGTGAAGTCAGCAGTCCCTGGCACTGATGAAATGGTAGCGGTGATGGATCCAGTAACTCCAGTGTCAGTGGGCAGTGCCATGGAGATCAAGGGGATGCTACACAGATCTTAAATGAAGTCCCCACCTTCAAGTCTTCAGTGGCTACACTAGAGGAGAAGGATCAGAGCTTGAGTAACAGGCAAAGAGACACTGACATCTTCTTATCTTTTACTGATGACAAGGACTCTAGACACCAAAATAGAATCCAGGAGCTTGAGAGAATTGTGGGACTTCAATGGAATTGGCTGATGACGCAGAGAACAGAAGCCACAGAAATAATATTAGAATTACTTGGTTTCCAGATGGGGTTGCGAGGTCACGTACTGCTGCATTTCTGCAAAAGGAGCACCCAAAAATTCTCCAGTACATCTGGAGGTCTGTCCTGGAAATTGAGAGGTTGTACAGATCCCTGGCACTGCGCCAAAGCTGGTGGCCACCCTCGGCCCATCTTGGCAAAACTAATGAGATTTCCAGAGAAGGAAAGGATCTTTACTTTGGCCAGGGAGAGGGGCCTGATCTCCTGGGAAGGCCTCTGAATACTTATCTTCAACAATTACTCCACAGAGCTAGCACCAGAAGGATTACAACACTGGACATGCCTTCCAGGAGCTTGGGATACCATATCAGCTGCAGTACCCAGCCAAGCTTTATATAGTGTAGAATGGTATAGAAAATACATTTGAGAATATCAGAGGATGCCACCATGTACATCCATAACAACTAGCAGGACAAAGTCCAAGACCTGGTGTCCAAATTTGCAAATCTCAGCCCTTCAAAAAAAATGCCTGAATCAAAGGGTCATGTGCCAGCCTTGCATTGACAGATGCCCGCTCACAGACAGCAAGACAGACAAGACATGGAGTGGCAGACTGTAAAGTCAGAAAGAAAAAGGGGTAGAGATCATGCAAAGACCATGAGTGAACACACCAACCAACAGCCCAGAGAACACAGCAGAGACTCTGGATCTTCTTCTCACAGTCAAGGCTTTTTGGGAGAGCATGCCCTCAAATGACCAGGACAAGACAGAGCTTCAAACAATAGTCCTTACTTCCAAAAACCACTAACCAATTTTCAGTCCTGGATGCTGCAGACACAGGCACTACTGAGCCCAAGTCCTGGACAGACATCGTCACATGCAACCCCCTGTAGGACATTGACATTCAAGAGACTACAGCTAAGGCTATGCCAAACTGGGCTCTACCTCTCCCCTTGCTAACTACAAGCAGCACTTAAACTAGGGACTGATTTAAAATGATGGATGCATGTGGAGAACTGCTGTTTTGTCAATGCCAGCTACTTTGACTGTATCCCTTATGGTGGAAATATACGACCCCACCTCTGCTTAAACCAAGCAAGGGTTTATTTAGGCAGACTTCAAGGAAATGTTTAATGTTTAGCAGTGCTACTCTTCGTGAATATGCCTCTTATAATATCAGTTTGTGGTTTTGGGTTACAAACGGGAGGGTCCTTAAAGATCAAATGCATATATATTTTTAAAAAACTTAACCCCTCTTCCTAATACAAGGACAATCAAGCCTTATGTATTACAAATAAACTGCAGGAATTGCAATTTCTTTTGTATACATGCTATTTTGTTGCCTCTCTTATTTGATGGCTTCACAAAAAGGCCAGCAGATGTTTCAGACCAGTTGGCTGAATCTTGGGTGGGTAGTGATGCCATTTAAGCCAGAATGGCATCCTTTTTCCTCAAGGTCCTGGCAGCTTGGTTCGCATATAATACCTCAGACTATGAAATGGCAAAAATCAGTAGTCACTTCAAACAGTATTAAATATACTATAAGATATTCCATATCTTGTAACTTTAACAGGCTAATCAGTTAAATTTTGGGGAAAATATTAAACAACAGACAGCATCAGGTCATGTCATTTTTTTTTTCATTTCCCTGACTAACTAACCTAAGTGCAATTCTATTTTTATTCACCCTGTTTGCTGAGGTTCTACCACACTATAAGATGCATGCCATTTCTCTGTAATGAGTTCTCTTCTTCCCTACCACTGCCCTTGTAACCCTTCCAAAATATTTACATATGTCCTACACCTCTTTTAATTTGTCATTCTACCGTCCTCTGTTAATGTTCGACCTTTATTCCTTTTTCCCAAAATGTGCAGCTCTTCTACTGCACCCTCACAATTTTTTAACCTTTATTCCTCTTCTTCAAAGTTTGACTTTTACTCACACAGCCATCCAAATATGAACCCCATCTTTTGCACTGCACTCTCAAAATTAGTACTTTAGCCCACACAACCGTATACTGTGTGTGTGCATTTACTCTTGCACTCCTCCCAAATGTGCACCACTTGCACCCATCTCCAAATGTGTACTTGCACACCTCCCAAAAGTTGTACTTGTACCCCTGCAACCCTTTAGAAATTTGAACTTGCACCCACCAACCTTTGCTCTTGTGCCCCTGCACCTGTTCAGAAATTTGTACTTACACCACTGCATCCCTTCCCAAAATTGTACTTACTTCAGCATACCTCCAAAGAATTGTACTTGCACCACTCCAAAATTACGTACTTGTACCCCTCCCAAAATTTGTACTTCCACCCCTCCCAAAATCTGTATTTGCACCTCTGCACCCCTTCCAAAATGTGTAGTTGCACCCTTCCCAAAATTAGCACTTACTCCCCTGCACCCCTCCCACAATTTATAGTTGTACCTCTGCATCCCTCCCAAAATGTATACTTGTACTCCTGCACCCCTCAAAAAAATGTATATTTGAGAAGAGCATGGGGTAGGAGGTACAGATTTTGTGTTGTGTGGGGGAGGGCAAACTTGTGAAAGGTTGCAGGTTTGGGGGAACATGCAGGTGAGGTGCAAGTCTCAGGAATCATGTGGGAGGGCATACCAATTGTTGAAGTATGCATGGTATAAATGTGGGAGATGCACAAAGGGGCTCACATCTTGGGTGAGTGCGGATGGGGTACAAAAGCTCTTGGTGTAGGGTGGGAGTACACATTTTGGGAAGGATGTGCTTGTGCACATACTAGGATGGGTGCAGAGTAGGAGTACAAATGGCAAGGGTGAAGGGGCAGATTTAGGGAGAAATGCACAATGTTTTGGCACAGAAGCACACATGTTAAGAAGGAGTGTAGTGGTGAGTATACATTTCAGGAGGTATGTGGGAGTAGGGGTATACTATAGGGTATAAGGGTGGTGCAAGAAAGAGTTAGAAACTTAAGTTGGGAGAGGCATGTGAGCATTTCTTGTAATAATTACAAGGGAAGGGAAGGGTAGAGGTGCACATTTTTGTGGGATTATTCATTCAGGGAGAGGTAATGGGGTGGTAATACACTTTTTGTGAGTGCTGTGGAACCTCAGCAAAGGGAGTTAATTTGAAAAGAATAAATGAGGGAGCTGTGGTGGCTGCATTCAGGGCTGGAAAGGGAACACAGGAAATCAAAATTTACAATACAAGAGTATGAGACTTTTTTTTGGCCTAGGTGCTCACAGGTTGGCTGTCAGACAAGATGCCATTAGAGTACCTTCATTAAATGGCAACGTCTTGTCAGTCTTGCATAGGTCAAAAAGTCAATGCATCTTTGTGGATCCAGAGTGGACTCTCAAACATGGTGCTGCTGCTTGTTTTGCTTTTGACCCCACTGCTGCTTTGGAGTCAAGGATTACAAATCCAGCACCTGATGCTTCCTGCAGACTTTTCTGTACCAGTCCCAACCACCACACAGATCCCTGGGTCTAGCGTCATGGGAGGAATTAATGGTGCTGTAGCCACAAGGATCTGGCAGGGAGTCTAGGCTTGACCACCACTAGAGCCCCTTACCACTACACAGGATGCCCTGCTGTTCCCTGCTTCTGCAGTCCTGGAGGCCTGCAGGGCAAAAAAGCCAGAAGGAGCATCTGAAAGCCCAACAGGTAAGCTCCCACATAAGGGGACCCCATTTGGCACAACCATTTGAAATGGAAAGGAGTGAAGGGGGGAGGGTTGCATGTTGATCTATGAACTGACTTATGTGCCTAGCTTCCTCTATCTACAAGTCTTCAGATGTCAAGCCAAGTCTCGTTTACATCTAAACTTGGGCAGTTCTGGTACTGCATGTCTTCAGTGGCATTGTCAAATTATTGGTCTTTGTGGATTTCTAGGTCTCTCCTCCCTCAAGGGACAACAGGTGTGTACTTTATACTGGGGATCTAAGATAGGGAGTCAGTACACAATGATGCATGGATGCATGGAGCAGAGCCAAAGATCATTTCTCATTTTTGTCAGGAGGCCATCCACAAACCCAGCATGAGAAATGCTGTCATCTCTAAATGATTCTTTCATGTCAAGTGAGATCAAATTACGAAGATGGATTACAGGGAGTATTCTGTGTAGTCAGTCCTCCATGACTGAGTGAATATCTTTAATGATCTGAGAACAGTTCACAAGCTTTCCTTAAGTCTCCCTGTGCCAGAGACAGATATATACTATCGCACTTGCCTATGTTATGCTTCACTACAAAATCATTGATGACAACTGGTTCCAAGAAGAGTTCTAGCACATAAAAATAAGATAGATCTCCACCTGGTTACCTTGTTTCAGTTAATATTTTGATTTTGTTGGAAGTCAAAAACGTCCAGGTGTCCAAATTTGGGAATCAATGCTCTAAGCCATTTTGATAATTGAAAGTAAATATTAAATATCATTGATAAAATACTGTGGGTCGCATTTCGAATGTTGACACAGGGCTTACGTCAAGCTCTGCGGCAAACTCTCGCACTGCTGCCACTGTGTCATTGAGGATTGCCGGAACTGCACCCAGTTTTATAATCTTGGGTGCAGTTGTGACAATCGACTCAGTTTGTGGCAGCTTTCACCAAAATCTGGCTACAAGCTGCCTGTAAAGGGTCCCTATCTTTGACGCAAGCCAGACCACTAAAGGTGGTCTAGCGCGCAGCAGTTTGCCACAAGGGATAAAAATATATTTTTTTATAGCACAGTTTTTGACTCCCTACTGTTGGCGGGGCTCAGTGGCAGTATTACCATCCATCTGTGCTCCATCCCCCCTCCAACTTGTTGGCAGGGATCATGCTGTGCAGCAGTGGGGACTTCAGTTGTTTTTTGCATGTTTTACTCCCGTTGCTGTTTGGTTCCTGAAACCCCACCCCTGAGGATGCCTGTATGACGGACAGAGAGTCCAGGCTGTAGATGTGCAGGTGCACATCTCAGCCAAGTGCCTAATGGCATCCTCCCCTTCCCACACTGCAAGTCATGTGTCCCTGCTCGAGCATCCACAGGTGGCGGTGGTGGGATGGTGTGACAGCCCTCCCCCCCTCAGACGAGGAGAGTGTCCTATGGAACGAGCAAACCTCCCCCCACTGGCCAGCCCCCGATGACCATGGCTCGTTCTCGAACCCGGGTCACTGGTGTTGTGGGTGGTAGTGCTACCGCCAGGCTGGTGGGCCATTTGGCCCACCCAGTCTGCCCATTTTTCCCTACTTACTGTATCGCCACAGTCCCTAATCAGTCCCTGGCTCTTTCTCCCCTTCCCCTTTCCATTAAGGTACCCTTATGCCTATCCCATGCATTCTTAATCCCCACCACTGTCTTTGCCTCCACCACCTCCAGTAGAAGACTGTTCCAGGAACTCACCACTCTTTCTGTGAAGAAGTACTTTCTCAAATCTCTCCTGAATCTACCCGCCTCCAGCTTCTTATCCTGTCTCTTCTCCTTGAGCCCTTTTTTCTGAAAAATACTTCCTTCATGTACCTTATTATTTTATATAAGCATTTAAAGGTCTCTATTACATCCCCCTCTCCCTGATCTCTTCCAGGGTGTACACATTTATTTATTTATTTATTTCAGATCTTGGAGTAACCATTTGAGCTCAGAGCTCTTTACATAGGTTCCACGTTAGTACATTTAGAACAAGTAGGTGATTATACAGAGGACTGAGACAAACAAGGCAATAGAATTAGAATGAGAACATTTAGGTGCATTTGGCCTTTAAACAAAGGAATGTAAAAAATGCAGCGAAAACTAAAACTGGAATAAGTAAACACAGTCAGATACATACAGGAACAGACTAAATAATTATGCCCAACAGGGAGCCTGTTAGCTGTCAGCAACACGAGGGGGTTAGCGCATAGAAGTGCTGGAGAGGCAGGGTGGGGGGGTTGAGCCCCAAGTGCAGGGTGTCCGAGAGAGAGAGAGAGATCTGTTTGGCAGAAGGGCAGATAGGAGATGCCTTTGCTAGGTGCTAGCGATGGCAGACACATTGAGATTCCTGTATTAAGTGGTTCTTTAGGTTCTTTTTGAAGGTCCACAGAGTGGGCAGGCTAATAATGTTCTCCTGGAGGGAGTTGAACCACAACGGTGCCCGATAGGCAAAGGACCTTTGTCCTTGAGATGTTCGACATTTTGGAGTCAGAAAGGACTGCAGTTCTGAATTTCGGGTGGGCCTGGGATTAATGCTGGGAACTAGGAGTTTTTGGACCCCAGTTGGGAGCCTACCGAGGCAGATCTTTTTGGCCAGGAGGCAAGATTAATATTTTAAGCGACCAAAGGGCGTTAGCCAGTGAGCCTTTGCATAGAGATCGCAGGTGTGGGTTAGTCGGTGTGCCCCTAAGGTGAGCCTGCAAGCATTGTTAAGGGCAGTTTTTATATGTCAGAGGGTAGTATCTGTGGCAGAGCCATATATCGGCAGTCTGTAGTCCACTAGGGAACCCACTGAACTGTGGACCACTATGCTGAGGGCTTCAGGGGTCAGGCTCTGCCTATGATTAAGTAGCCCTAAGCATTTGTTGATTGCTTTAGCTGTGATGTCTATGTGGAGGGCGTAGGAGAGCAAGCTGTCAAGAGTGATTCCGAGATATTTGAAGTGATGAACATGTTCAAGAGGAACACCACCCCTATCACATATTGATAGCGGGTAGTTTTTGTGCTTGTTCTTAAGACTGGTGAACAACATGTTTTTTGGTTTTTTGTAGTTCATTATCAATTTATGATTTTTGAACCATGACTCAACGCTGGTGAAGTCACATTGTAGCTGTTGCTCAAGAGCAGTGGGGTCAGAGCCATTAGAAAAGATAACTGCATCATCCGCGTAGAGGAGAATATGGCACTGACTGGCTAGGGGGAGGCAATTCAGAAATAGGCTAAAGAGGAGGGGGCCCTGTATTAACATATTGAGGTCCTTTAGTCTCTCCTCATATGACTCTTGGTGCAGACCCTGCACCATTTTAGTTGCCCTTCTATGGACCACCTCAATTCTGTCTATGTCCTTCTGGAGATGTGGGGCCCAATTCTCAAAGTTCCCTGGGCAGCACAAGGGGCTTGCATCCCAATGATTGGTGCAAAGTGCAGCTTGCACCAAACGATGCCCAGGAGTGATTCACAAAGGCAGCCTGTGGCCACTGCAGGCTGCCTGCACCAAATGGGGCTTGCGTCGCCTGTGTGCCAGGAAATGAGCTGCTGCAAGGTGCTAGGGGTTTGCGGCAGACACAGGCTGCCAAAGCACCACAACTGGTATTCACAAAATTCACCCAGGAGGTGATTTTCGAAATACACTTAGACCAGCCAGGGCTGGCCTAAGGGTACTTAGAAATTTACCCTCTGGGGGAGTTTTGCACATTGGGGCAATGTGCCGCCATCCCCCATGCCATCCCAATCACCCCTTAAAAAAGTTAAAATCTCCCTGGTAGTATAGTGGCCTCCCTCCTCCCTGATCCCAATGTCACCCCTGTAAATACATTTGTATCCCATCCCTGGTGGTCTAGTGGCCTGCCTCTCCCCTTTCCCGATGCTGCCAGTGTTGTTAAAATTTATATACCTCAATCCCTGGTGGTCTAGCACCCCCCTGCCCTGATCCCTGATGCCGCTGATGTTGTTATAATTTATTTACCCCAATCCCTGATGTTCTAGCAGCCCCCCGTCCCAATTCCTGATGCCACTGGTGTCATTATAATTTATGTACCCCAATCCTTGGTGGTCTAGCAGCCCCCCCAACCCGATCCCAGATGCTGCCAGTGTTGTTATAATTTATATACCCCAATCCCTGGTGGTCTAGCAGCCCCTCCGCCCTGATCCCTGATGTCATCCGAGATTAAAATTATACATACTTTTCCCCTTCCCTGGTGGTTGAGTGGACCCCCACCCCTCCACCCCTGCAGGTAGAGCCCACGACTCCACTCCCCCATTCTTTTTTTTTTTTGCTATCTGTTTATGCCCCCTTCTTCAGCCCAGCCGCCCACTTCTTTGGGCAGCTAAGCCCCACCACACTGCTTCCTCCCTACCACTGACCATTGTCTCTCATCATGCCACTTTCCCCCGACTGTCCGAGCATATCCCTTCACTGGGGGGGAGCCCCCTCCCAATGGAGGGGGCCAGGAGGGGAGACTTCTCCAGTGCCCATAAGCACCTTCATTCAGTCTTTGCTGGGGGGGGCAGCGAGGGTACAACACAGGGTAATCCTGGGCTTCACCGCACCAGGAGAGTAGGCCGCTATCATCTAGGTGGCTGGATGGCCATTTTCCATGTTCTGGTTTTGACTGACCTGTTAGTGAGTGCATACTGTATAATACAGTACATGCTCATTGACAGCAAGCTGTGCATGCTTATGCAATACGTGAAAACATTGCTCCCCAGGCAGAAACCCCCTTCCTTCCTCTCAGTGCCACCTGTGGTCATTCAGGTGGCAGTATTGCAGCAAAGATGGCATCCCTTCCTCCACTGAGAAGGAGTGCGTCCACTGGGATGTGTGATCCTCCTCTCCCCTGCTGGCCTCCAATGCCTGGGGCTCATTCCCTAACTGGGATCACCACTTTGCGAGCAATAGACCTACTGCTGCACTAACATGGCTGCTGTCCCACTTATCATATTTATCCCAGTGAAAAGTACATGGGATGGTCACACACTCATTTCCAACATTTCTCTAATACATCTCAGCTTGTGGTTCTCTTTTTTTCTGCCTTCCAGCAGCTTTCCACAGCCCCACTCGTTCAGGTTCTCATGCTGGTCCCCATCCACCCACTCAGGCAGATCCAGCTCCACCACATATCACCCATCAAACCCACTAAGGTCTGACCCATCAGGCACACCTGATGTGTTCAACTGGTCCCCAGGGTTGCTGATCCAGGGACATCGGGAGGGAGGGGCAGGAATAGTCTGCACTGCACAGCCTGGGACCTGCTCGAGGCTGTCACCCAGGGTTGTGTGCAGCCAGTTTCCTATTTTCTGGGGCCCTACCCACCTCCCTGCTATGTGACTACAGTTGCATCCCAGGGGGCGGGGGTAAGCGTGAGGTCACTCATGCTAAGAATGCCTTTGCAGTGCCACCACCAGAAGCCACCATCGAGGTGGTGCATAGCAACCCACCCACCCTGGGAGGGAAGTGTCCAAAGGAATTCCCTGCCTCCCTGCCAGCCTCCACTTCTGGCTTCTGGGATCGGGGTATGATCCCAGGTGGGCAGCATGCCAGAGCAATGCCCCATCACTCAGCACCATGTAGCCAGCATGTGGTCTTTTTAAAAGCACAGGCATATTGTATATGTGAAAAAGCAGTTTGTGAAAAGCAGTGCCCTCTGGATGTAAGAAGCTGCAAACAACAGAGTCCTACAGTGCTGAGGAATAGTAACAGCACAGAGCATCTAGCGGTTATTGTAGAGATTGCAATGTATGAATTAAATGATTTATTCTAACCTCCCTGTTCGTGGTAATTTGCCTTTAGGTGATTGGACAGAGCTGCTGCATTTGGGGCTCATTATACCAGGTTTGACTCCAAGCAAAGCCTGGACATTCATCTGCCAAACTACAGGAAAAAGACAGAGAACAGACTAGAATTTGGTTTTATACTGCAACTTTCATAAACACTGTATACAAAACAAAGTTGACGTTGATAGTGCAAGGACTGTATGAGTAACTCATGAGGGCTTTTGCCTTCAAGATAGCCTTAAAAGTAGAGTTGCCACTTCAGCTACTTCCCAGGCAGGGCATCACACTCCTCACTAAAAGAGCTGCACTTCTGTGCCAGTTTGGTGGCACAGAGGAAAGGTCTATAGCCTGATTAACAAAAGGCCATGGGTTCGAAGCCAGGCAGGAGTCCCAATGTTTTTATTTTCATTAATGCAAATTTCAATAGAGTGTTGCTCCATGCTGGCATGAAGCTAGAATAATAAGTATATAGGAAAGAGGACTTCTTTGTGAGAAAGAATACGTGCAACAGAAAAATGCTGCCTTGGAAGAAGGGCTGCCTGGGACATAAACCTGCCTCAGAGGCAATTTGAAGCACAAAATTAACTTGCAATGTATACATGCAACAGCCACTAGGTACCCTAATACAATGCCAACATTCAGAATGAATGCTACTGAGAGTGAGAGGGTGCTGGCCAGGACACTGCAGATAGCTCACCATTTCTTTTGAAAGGTACCCTGGGATTTTTAACTTCCACCTGTGCAGTAACCATAGATAGGCAGAAGGGACATCAGTTTAATGTCTTAGTAGAAGAAAGGTACCTCCAACAGTGCAGCACCCCCTCCCTCAAGTGCTGCTCTACAATGTCAGTATTGGCTATTACTAGCCAAGTACCCGGTGTGGGACTTTAACCCACAACATTCTGATCTTCCTGGCCAAAAGGCAAGAGTGCTATCACGTGAGCCACTGATACTGACATAACAAAATATATGGGTCAGCCTGCTTTAGGCTGCCCATAGGACCAATGTGGGACTGTGTTCTGGTACAGGACACAAAAGGACAAGGCCCAAAAGATCCAGGAGGTCTATCACTAAATTATGTAGTCAGTGCTTTGCTCATCGTAGGTATTTTCTCTCCTCCTAGAGTGAATCACCTTTATTGAGTGGAAGAAAAGGAAAGGAATTGACTTTATATGGCAACTATATCCCAAAGTGCTTTACGATACATGATCTGTTGGCAGCAGAAATTAGTCATGCATAGATAGGTTATGGAAAGGTCAGGGGGTTAGTTACCAAGAAAGAGAGAGATAATTTAGTACAGGAAGGTTTATTGACCTACTCAGAGTTAAAACACTCACTGTGTGACCTTGGGCAAGTCACTTAACCTCCTAATGCTCCAGTCCACCCAGCTGAAGAAATGGGTAGAAGCAGGACTCCATTTTTAATGAGATGTCGCATCGTAGCTGGGCTATCCAAGGTAAATAAATTGTAGAATAAATAAATGAAACACAGTAAGTTAGTGGCAGTTTATTTATTTAGTTTTTGTTAACCAGATAAGTTCACTAGGTATCTGAATATATTATAAATAGTGAAACTAGAAAAATATTTAAAACACGATTAGACAAATATAGAACAGACAAATCAATACATTACTTTATAAAAGCATTTGTCAATGCCGAACGTTTGCTTGCTGGCATTGGCATTGGTAGTGTAGAAGTTACAGAGCTGCATAATAGGAATGGCAGCGAAGTATTGAACTGAAGCCAACCCCACCACCACACTGCAGAGAGTGACAGGCACTGGGGTGTGCCTTTGGGTCATCAGGCATAACGACCACGCCATTTCACCACACCCTACCCTGCAGACACTAACAAGTGTCACTGTGCCTTGGGGTCTTTGGCCCTTATGCGCATCCCATTCCATCAGGAAATATGGTGAGATGGGTGCTGCATAGGAGAATGGGGTGAAGTTTGGACCCGAAGAGTCCGAGGCACACCTTGATGCCTCTCACTGGCTGCAGGGTGTGGGTGGGGGTGGAATGGTATGAGCATTACAGGCAAGAATCCCAAGTCACACCCCTGATGCCTGTCATTCTCTACAGGGTGGGGCGTTATGGTCAGAAACCCTAACGCCTCAGGCATTCGTTGGTATTTTCACTCCAAATTTTCAACATGGTTTTTGTGACCCCCACCTCATGAACAGTGGCAATATCAGTTTGTTGGCGAAACTGCTTTTGCACAGCGACTACGGCATTTGGCACCACAGGTGCAAAATACATTCCGAACAGGTTGTGAAAATGACAGCTGTACTGTTCATGGGGAGGTGTAAAAATGGCAATGTTGAAAATCTGCTGAGAAATCATAAAAACTGGTGAAGTCACGAGTGTGCGTGAAACTGTGCAATGCACACCCATAATGTAACTAGTTTGGGGATTTTTTACAGCAGATTGTTAACACAGGCATTTTGGGACCTCCAATCATGAACAGTGTCAGTGTGATTTTCTTTATCTGCCCGAACAATGATTTCACAGCGACCATGCATTTCTGCGCTGAAAGTGTGAAAACACATTTCGACCATGTTGTGAGAAAATGACAGCTGTACTGTTCCTAAGGAGGTGGAAAATGCCACTGGTGAAAATCTGGACTGAAAATATTACAAATTCATGAACTTACGGTGCATGGAAACTGCTCAATGCTCACTCGTAACACAGTCATTTTATGGAGTTTGTCACCAAATTTTCAACATAGCCATTTTAAGACCTCTGCTCATGACCAGTGTCACTGTGATTTTCTTAATCTGTCCCAAACATTGTTTTCCTTTACCGACTGTACCATTGTTAAGCTACTATGTGCGGAAACACGTTTTAGGCGAGATGTGAAAATGGTAGCTGTACTGCTCATAAGGAAGTGAGGTAAAATGGCACTGTTGAAAATCTGGTGTGCAAATATTACAAATTCGCAAACTTGCCAGCATGCGTAGGAACTGAGCAACGTGCGCTCCTAAAACAGTCATTTTTGGGAATTTTTTCACCAAATTTTCAACATAGCCATTTTAACACCTCTGCTCATGACCAGTGTCACTGTGATTTTCTTAATGTGTCCCATACATTGATTTTGCACACCGACTGTGCCATTGTGCGCTACATGGGCGGAAATACATTGTGGGTGAGGTGTGAAAAATGACAGCTGTACTGCTCATAAGGAGGTGTAGTAAAATGGCAATATTGAAAATCTGGAGTGAAAATATTGAAAATTTGCGAACTTACGAGCGTGTGTAGGAACTCTGCAACGCACGCTCGTAAAACAGTCAGTTTTAGGAATTTTTTCACCAGATTTTCAACATAGCCATTTTACTCATGAACAGTGTCACTGTGATTTTCTTAATGTGTCCCATACATTGATTTCGCACACCAACTGCCCATTGGCTACATGGCAGAAACACATTTTGGGTGAGATGTGAAAATGACAGCTATACTGCTCATAAGAAGGTGTGGTAAAATGGCAATGTTGAAAATCTGACTGGAGTGAAAATATTGAAAATTTCATCGAACGCACGAAGGCAAGGTGAACTGCACAACGCGACGCTCGTAAAACAGTCATTTTTAGGAATTTTTCCACCAAATTTTCAAAATAGGCTTTTGAGAGCCCACCTTATAAATACTGGCAGTGTTGTTTCATTAATCATTCTGGAAAGATAATTTCACGCAGTGGCTGTGAAATCACCCTTCCGGCCCGAGTAACGCCATGACAGTGACAGCATTCATGAGAAGTGGTCCCAAAAACCCCATGTTGAAAATTTGGTACAAAAATTCCAAAAAATGCCCGAGATATGCAGCAAAGTTGAAAAAACCCTATCTATTACATTATACAGCTTACCGGCATTTCCTCAGTTTGCGGTCGGCTTTGAAGAGTGCAGACGTGTTCCCGGTCCACCGAAGATCATCTCGCCAGACTCCGGAGGTAAGTATGAGGTGAGAAGGGGTGTGGGGAGGAATGGTGCACAGAAGGTGGGCATGGGTGGGGGGGCGGGGTCAAGACAGTCAGCGTGGATGGCTCTTTCTTTCTAGGTTTCTTTTCTTGTAGGAAGACAACACGGGACGTTTGCCACGCTGGAGTGGGCTCCCAGCGTGGCAGCTGAAAAACTGTTTGGGGGGCTGGGCCGGCGGGGGATTGGGCACCCCGTCGGCCTCTGGAGGTGTGCTACGCTGGGGTGGGCTCCCAAGCGTGGCAGCTGTAAAACTATTTGGGGGCATGAGGCATTGGCACCCCGCCGCCATACACTATGTGCATGGGGAGGCCAGCAGCACGCAATATGCGTCAGCAGGCGCAGCGAGGGGAGCCTCTGCTCACTGAAGCGGAGCTTCCTTTCAACTGTATGCCACTGCATTTTCCTGCTGTCATAGACAGCTGCAGCAGTGATTGGCGCACTGCGACCGCGCCTGCAAACACACTGACTGAATTGGAAGAGGCTGACACACCTCTAGAAAACTCGTATGATGGCACTATGCTTCTTGCACATGCGTGCAAGCAAACATAAAAATGGGCATGAAAAATCCAGAAACCTGATTGGCTACAACATCTTCTGAGCTGTGTCCTTATCAGAAGATATTGTAGCCAACTGGGACTACCCTCCACTACTGAGCCCCATGACAACAATAAATCAGTGAGCGGTGCCAGCCATAAACAAAAACACAAACTGGCACAGCTCACAGCATGGCACTTCACCGAGAAGCCTAAGCCCATGACCTTCAAGTGGTCCGTCACCGAGCGACAACACTTCAAAGAAAACACCACCCAGACCGCTCCTACATTTATCAAAAACTTGGTAAAACATTATAAATAAACATCAGGTAGTTAGCACTCTGCATGCCGGTTCCCAATCTACAGTACTGTGCTGCCGCTACCTCAGTCTCCTGTCTGGTAGAAGCTCCGTTAGTAACCCCCCCTCCCCGTCGAGTAGTGTAAATCCCACTGCTCTCCTCACTAGCGGCTTCATTAATCATGCTGCAACTTTCACTTTTTAAACACGCAGTCTATTACAAACTTGGCAAACACTATAAATCAACATCAGGTAGTTAGCGTTCTGAAGACTGGTTCCCAATACACAGTACAGTGCTGCCGTTACCTTAGTGTCCTGTCTGGTTGAAGCTCCGTTGGTGAACCCTCCCTTCCTTTCTCCACCGCGTAGTATAAACCCCACTGCTTTCCTCACTAGAGGCTTTTCATACTGCATGCTGCAGCTTTCACTTTTTAAAAGATGCAACCCCAGGATATGTACCACGGTCGCTCACAGAGACACCAGGAAGCAGAAAGATCTGAACTATGGCAGCCAAAAAGGGACATGCTTGCAAAGAGGTTTAGTCTAAAAAATATCATAAACATTAAAATATTGTAGGGGGGAGACCTAGCCTCTGCATTATGTTTTGTAGGGAGGAAAGCCCTCTACTGGCCAGCAAGCCAGTCTCAAACACACCACAATACAGTGATACAGTAACTATTTTTTCCTATCAACAGTATTAAAAATCTCCTTTTTATAAACTGTTGGATATTTTCTTTCCTCCTTTTTTTAAATTTACTTGGAGAGCCCATTTTATAAGCACAATAACACACTCAGAGGTGTGAGTTACATGCTGATAAGAGCATGCCCAGGTGCATAAGGCACTCGGCACAAGCGCCTCTTGCCTTATAACATACCCGGGCATGTGCTCATCAGCACGTAACCCACACCTCATCCTGTGTTATTGCTTGCATATAATGACATTGGACAGCTTAATATGGACAATAATGTCTTCTGCTGTCTCACTGTACCAAGTATTAAACTAAGTGTATAAAATGCCTACTTTTAGGCATGACACAGGACAGTACTGTGCAAACTACACAAAAGACATATGCAGAACTTTAAACCTACAGTATGACAAATACAGTACAGGTGAGAAACACACCCTAGAGTGCTCAGAGAGCTTGCAGAAGAGCTGTAACCACCTCTAAGGCACCTAGTCAACAGGTCACTGGAGTCAGGGGTAGTTCCAGGTGACTGGAGGGTGGCTGACATGGTGCCACTGCACAAGAGTGGAGACAGGGAAGATACAGGTAACTATAGACCAGTCAGCCTCACATCAGTAGTGGTAAGCTTATGGAGGCTCTTATCAAGCAAGATCTAGTGGAATACCTCAAAGTAAATCACCTCCAGAACTACAAACAACACGGGTTTGTGATGGGCAGGTTACGTAAAACGAACCTTATTACATTCTTTGATGAAGTGACCAAGGAATTGGACAGGGATCATGCGGTGGACTTGCTTTACTTTGACTTCAGT
This sequence comes from Neoceratodus forsteri, assembly GCA_016271365.2. NCBI lineage: Eukaryota > Metazoa > Chordata > Ceratodontiformes > Ceratodontidae > Neoceratodus > Neoceratodus forsteri. The sequence goes on from CM028131.1 coordinate 234,886,670, forward strand.
AAGGCATTTGACACAGTCCGGCGTAGATGACTCTTAAAAAAGCTAGAAGACCTTGGAATAGAAGAAAAGATAGTAAAGTTGGTATGGAGTTGACTGAGGGACAGAAAACAAAGGGTGGTAGTAAATGAGGTGAAATCTAACGAGACGCAGGTCACTAGTGGGGTGCCTCAGGGGTCGGTTGTGAAGCCAGTCCTCTTCTATGTATTCACTTGTGACATCAGCAAGGGCATAAATGGCAACATCGCCCTGTTTGCAAATGACATAAAACTCAGTGGAAGAGTGGATAGTACAGAGGGAGTTAGACTGCAGGAGGACCTTAAGAAGTTGGAAAGATGGTCACAAATATAGCAATTAAACCTCAGTGCTAAGATGTGTAAGGTGATGCATCTGGGTAGGGACAACCCCAAGGAAGAATACTGGCTAAACAGAGTCCAGCTGAGCTCCTCTGCTGAGGAATGTGATCTGGGAGTCATCATTAGGGATGACCTCAAGTAGCAAAGTCAGTGCAATAAGGCTTACAACAGGGCTAGCAGGGTGTTGGGATGCAATGGCAGGGAGATAGACAGCAGGGACAGGGAGGTGATGCTACCACTTTACCGGTCATTAGTGAGGCCTCATCTGGAGTACTGTGTACAATTCTGGAGGCCTCACCTAAAAAAAGGACATTGATAGTTTGGAAGTGGTCCAGAGAAGGGCAACAAAAATGATACATGGCCTTCAGGAAATCACCTATGAAGAGAGGCTTGGGGCTCTGAAATTGTACTTGCTAGAGACTAGGAGGGAGAGGGGGGATATGATTGAGACCTTCAAGTTCCTTAAAGGCATCAACAAGGTGCCAAAAGTGTAGTTTTTTACCAGGAATGTCAATTCTATTACAAGATGGCACAAGTAGTAATTGAAGGGTGGAGTGTTCAAGAGGGACATCAGAAAGTATTACTTCACAGAGAGGGTGGTGGAACCTTGGAATAGATTACCTCCTGAGGTGGTGGCTCCAAAATCACTATCAAGCTTTAAGCATGGGTGAAACAAGTATTGGGAACAAACACATGGCCCTGGCAAGGGCTAGGCTGGGTGTCTAGGAGGACAGAACACCAGTGCACAATAGGTCCCGGGATACCTCGCTTGGGCAGACTCGATGGATCACATGTCCCCTTCTGCCATCATCTTCTATGTTTCTATGTTTCACACAATATAGTCAATTACATGAAATTCATAAAGATACAAGTGTATGTCTAGGTACAGGTACTGTAAAAACATTTGAAGATAGTTAATATGTTTAGGTACAGGCAAAAAAAGGATAATAAATGTTTTATTTCACTTCTGAAGAGCAGATGAGTACAGGCATTTTGCAAGCCCAAAGTCTGTGAGTTCCAATACGTAGGGGCAAGAGAGGAGAAGACCTGTACCCCTCCATTAACTAAGCACTTAGGGACAAACAACCATGATATCACTGAATCTGAGAGGGTAGTCACAAGCAGGGTACTGCAGCAGTTGTGAGGGAAGTGTCCTCAATAATTTACTAATAAGTCAGCCAAGCACAAAAGTATTTTGTGATTCAAACCTGGGTCTCCATATCTCCAGAGTCACAGCCCTGTGATCTAACACCTAAGCTACAGTGTGTGTGTAGTACTCTTCTATATCCCTGATATTTATTTATTTATTTGAGGACTGGACAACACCTTTGAGCACCAGTGCTCTTTTCCAAAGGTTCCACGTCAGTAACAAACAGGTATATAACACAATGAAACACATGAGGCACGTTAGTGACAAACAGATAAATTGGCATAGGTAAGGTATATATTACAAGATTTCACCAACCCAAGGGGAACCAGGTCAAGTATAGACATTGGGGTTGCCAACAAGGTATATCAGCATAGAGATTAGACAGAGGGCAATCAAGCCACAACATTATACAGAGAGGTAAGTGGTCATAAAAAGCAGCGGCAAGCAGATTTCAATGCAAGTTCCTTTCTTAGGGAATTCTTAAATGGTACAATTTTGGGGAGGTCCACTGTGGATTCATGCAGCTTGGATAGAAAATGTTCATCTACCCTGACTAGTTTTGTGAAAGGGGACCTGCAGGGCATGTCTGGACATACTCCTTGTGGTGTAGTTGTGGACTGGGCAAAAGTGGTCATCAATTGCAGAGTGGGTGAGGCTCAAATGGGCTTTTTTAACCAGCAGACAGGCCTGGAATTTAAGCCTGTCCTGCAAAAGGAGCCAGTTGGCAAGTACATACAAGAAGGGATTATTTTCTTTTGGTAAGACCTGGAGAACAGCATTGACTTTGTCTTTTTATAGTTTAGGACAAGTTTCTTGTTCTCAAATCAGTTCTCAAGATTTAAAGCATGATTGCAGGTCACAAGCGAGATCCCTGAGCTGTGGGCTTCTATTGAAAATCACCACATCATCTGCGTAAAGTAACATCTTCGAGTGGGGTCAGGCTTCAGGGAGTCAGTTAATGTATAGGACAAAAAGGAACGGACCAATTATAGACCCCTGAGAAACCCCAATCATGACACACTTAGCATTAAAGAGCACTCCATCAGTCCTTACTCTCTATGACCACCCCATGAGGTAACCATGAAACCAAACTGCGGTTTCAGAGGAGAGGCCCAAGGCAGAGAGTCTGTCCAACAGAAGAGGGTGGTTCATAAGGTCGAAGGCTTTTGTCAAGTCAATGTATGTGGCACCAACCAGGTGCCTTTTGTCGGGGGTATCACACAGGTAGTTGCTGTACTCAGTAAGGGCTGTTCTAGAGCTGTGTATTTTCCCTTACACATCAGGTTGTGTTTGCTTAGATGTGAGACTAGTTGGTCCGATACAATTTTTTCCAATACCTTAGACAAGGGGAAAGGATACAGATTAGCCTATAGTTGGCCACTTTAGAGCAGTCTCCACTTTTTAGCACAGGTGTAACTATAGCAGCTTTCCATATATCAGGGAACTGGGAGAACTACAAGGACCTAGGGATTGCATTAATTAAAGCAGCAGTATTTGTTAATAAACACATAGTTTTTTTTTCATCAATAATGTTCTTCTAGCAAAAATATCAAGATACACATTTTCTTTCATTTTCTTTCATTTCTGAACCAAGATGTGATATTTTGATGTTTTTAAAAGTTTCCACTCCCATGCCATGCCAGTCATGAAAAAATTGAATATTTTGGTGCAGTGTTGTGTCAGCATAGCTCAGTTGGTAGCACATCTGCTTCTGGACCAGAAGGTTGTGGGTTCTTGTCCCACACCGGGATTGGACTTGCACCTAAAAATCGCTGTCATCCGAGTGCAGTATTTGGGGGTGCTGGGGTGTACCATCCTTCAGATGAAACATTAAACTGAGGTCCCTTCTGCCCATCCTGGTGTTGTCCTGGTGGGTGTCCAGGTGGAAGTAAAAGAACCCAGGGCACTCTTTGTAAAGAGCAGGGAGCATTCCCGGTGTCCTGGCCAACATTCCCCTTCTCATAAACCGGTTCATGCAATTATCCAGGCTGTGTGTGGGTGATGATGTGCGATATGGCCACTGCCACCACACATTCAGTCATTTCACTACCAGTCTAGCATTGCTTGTAAAGCACTTAGGGATACTGTGTATGAAAAGCTCTATATAAATGCTGTTTCTTCTTCTTCTACTGTTTATGATCAAAAATGATATAGAAGAACCATCCTTGTACATCTACAGTATGAATCTAGCATTTACCTTCAATAATAACCTCATCAGAAGAGATTTATGAAAATTGAAAGTGGCAGCCATCTTTAATGACATGAGTCATTAATTACAACATTTGCTGTAAAGCTGTTTTAACAATATCTGAAAAAAATGCACTGAGGATGTATCTAAGGATATCAGACATACATTTTTTCTAAAAACTATATGGCAAACTTTTGCCAATTAACAAATGCTACTGCTTTAAGAAATACTGTATGTTCCACCAGGTAGCTGGTACCTCGGCTGAGCAATCTGCAGTACTTCATATGCGAGTGCTGAAATCCATTATTAAGGAGAAGCTCACAGAGTTCCTGGAGGTGAATGGGTTAGAGAACAGTAGGCTGGGCAGAATGAGTCTGTGGCAGAATGATCTTGCCAGATGAACCTAGGTGATTTCTTTGAATAACAAGGGCCGCTGACAGAGGCCATGTTGTGAATGTATTGTACCTGGACTTTAGTAAAGTGTTTAATTCCAACCCACATAGACAGGTACTTCAGAAACTGGTTTATCAGGATGTAGGGGAGAAATTAACAACCTGGGTTAGGAGATTACAGAGAGTGGTTCTCAAAGGGGAATTTTCAAAAGTGAGGGTGGTCACTGGTGGGGTGCTACAAGGGCAGGTCCTGGGGCTGATGCTTTTCTACATCTTCATTTGTGACATATGTAAACATATCCAGAATAAGATTTGCTTCCTTGTGGATGACACAAATCTGTGGGAGGGCTGGTAGTGAGGAAGGATAAGGTAATGGAGGAGGAGGATTGTGAGGGGCTAGAGAGGTGGTCCAAGGCACAACAGCTGAGATTCAGTGCAAAGAAGTGCAAAGTCATGTGCATATAAGTAAAGCTTAGAACTCAACAACAGAATACAGGATGGGTTGAGTAAAGGTAATGCAGGTGAGGAAGAAGAAGCAGGTTCAGGGGGTTAGTATATCTGACAATCTAGATCAAGTTGCTCAGTGGAATAAAGCAATGGGACAGCCCAAAAACATTTTGGGTTAAACAGGCATGGGGACTAGCAATAGGTGAAACTGCTGTATGCAGATCCCTGGTGAGACCACACTTGGAGTACTGCATGCAGTTCTGGAATCTTTACTTGAAAAGAGATAGAAATAGGGTAGCATCAGCCCATAGAAGGGTAACCAAGATGACACTGGGGCAGCAAGGTAGATCTTAAGAGGAAAAGTTGGTGGACCTAAAGATATACCCATTGCAAACTTGGAGGGAAGGGGGGACAGATAGAAATATTCAAGTTTTCTTTAGGGGATAAGTATATAACAGTGCATTGTTCACCTTCAATGAAAGTATAAACACCATAGGAAACATGAAGGTGCTGGTAAGGGGGAGGGTTAACAAAGACATCAGGCAGTACTCTTTTATGGAGAGGGTGCCAAACAGGTGGAACAGATCACCCAAGGAAGCCAGATGGGCATACACCTCTGGTACAGTGTCAGGATGCACTCCAAGGTAGGCCAGTCCTCAAGCACTAGCAGTTGGCAAATAACTCATACCCCATCCTCTGAAATGTGGGTCCAGAGTCCTTCTGTTGGTGGAACATGATGGGGGTTTCTAGACAAAGCATCCACATAAATATTGGTCCTTCCAGATGGTACTGTAGTCAGAAATTGTAAGATGACAAGGCAGCGATCCACCAGTGCCTAGTAACATCCAGCTTGGTTGTAGTCAAGATATATTTCAGCAGGTTATTGTCTGTTTGCACAAAAACTTGGCTCTATACAGATAGTTTTGGAACTAGTCCACCAAGGCCCATTTTTAGGCAGGTTTGTGGACTGGGTAGTTTTTCTCTGACATGCTCAGGCTTCGACTGGCATATGCTACAGGTCTTATACCACTCTCACACTTCTGGTATAGCACAGCTCCTAGGCTGCTCATGTAGGCACAATATGAAGGGCGTATTGCTTGGTGAAGTCAGCAAAAGCCAGTACAGGCCTCCATCAGATGTACTGTAGAATGATCTCTGTGAAAGACCTTTCACACTTCTCTGTTCATCGGTCACCAAATGGCTTGTTGACCTTGCGATATTCCTTTACAGGCTTGTCCATAGTTTTCTGGGTGGGCAGATAACCTCTGGTCAGATTGGTTAATGGCCTCATCATGTATTTCTTCCAGCAAGCTTTTATCGATTTATTTTCTGAAATTATCAGCCTGTTTTAAGTGGGATAGATAGATTATTTGAATACTGCCAGTTGAATCTTATTTGTGTATTTTGTGTATGATTTAAAAAAACATTGTACTGTTTTATATTGTACAGTGCCCAGAGTCCTTGGAATTGAGTGCTTTAGAAATAAAGCATCTATCTATCTATCTATCTATCTATCTGAAACGTCTTTCACAAATCATTGGTTATAGCCACTGAATCCCAAAAATTACTGAAAGGCTTTCAGATTGGTTGTCCTTGGCCAGGTGGTGTGGACTTCCACTTTACTTGGATCTGTGTTGACTCCTTTGTCCAAAACTATAGGTCCCATGTTCTTCACAGCTAGATGGAAGAATTGACACTTGTCTAGGGATAACCTCAAGTCATACTCCACCAGGTAGTCTAGAACCTTCATAAGTCAGGCCTCGAGCTCTTCAAGTGTCCACCCAAACACTATGAGGTCATGCAAGTAAACTAGCACTTCCAGAAGGTTTATATCTCTGACTGCCTTCCTTTCCACCAGGCATTGGAATGTTGCAGGGGCACCAGAGATGCCCTGTGGCATCCTCTAAAACTGATAAAACCCCAGCAGACAGAGAAAGGCAGTCTTCTCTTCCTTCTGCTATTGGTATCTGCTAGTATCTGCTACATACCTCCAGCACAGAGAACCATTTTCTCTGAGTAAGGCTGTCCAAAGCATCCTGTATCCAAGGCATGGTGTACTGGTAAGGGACAGGCTTCTAATTTAAAATCTGATAATCTATACACATTCTCACTTCACCATTCTTCTTCAAAGCCACAACTACTGGTGAAACATAGGGTCTCTGAGACTCCTTAATAATCCCTGCTGCCACAAGTTCCTGTAGATATCACTTGACATCCTCAGTGGCAGATGCTGCCAATCTTCTGGACCTCTCCCTGAAAGTTTTCTCATCATGTAGACAAACCCAATGTTCATCTCCACAGGCACACCCCACATTCCACTCATGGCATGAGAACACATCTGATTGATCCATTAGCAGGTGTTGCATGTATTTCTTCCAGTGAAGGAGGGGGTGGGAGATGATCTAAAGTCGAATGCCTCCTCCTCCTCCTCCTCCCCCACCAGTCAAGGGGTCTTCCTTTGATGTTGTTGGGCCACCATAGCATCAGCACCATTCATGTTGGCAAGTAAGGTGCCTGAGTGCACAGTTCATTCTTTATGCATCTCATTCTTTATTTTCAGGGTGATTGTCTTTACCATGGCTTCGGTATCAGGCAATACTCCACACTGTACTGTCAGTCCTCTCAGCAGGCTGTTTTCTGAGGACTCCATGATGAGTTAATCTCCAACTCTGAATTATATGAACTGTTCTGTATATTGCCAGTTCATTTGCTGTACTGAAATCTGTCCTACCCAGGACCACCTTGCAAATGAGCCTTGCTCAATGGAGTTTTTTCCTGGTAAAATAAATACAAATAATAATTGTCTGATGGGTCAGAGGGGAATGGCACTCCAAAGATCTTTCCAGTGGGCATTCTGATTGAGGGGACACAATTATAGTCTCCTTTCTCTCCAGTCTTACCACTCCCAATATCTCCTCAGAGGCACTGCAGAGCTGGACATCCTTTCTCATTTGGATGATGCACACTATTGGCAATGTTTGGTAATTCCTCTCTCCAGCCATTTGTAAGCAGGTGTGAGCCAAGTGTCCAAACATATGGGCATGATTCCTATCAATAACAGGGTCTTGTCCAGAGTCTGGGTGTCAGAGCAGATGAAAGCCAAAGTGTCAGTCTTCTGCGGGACTCCCACGACAATGTCAGGAAATTTGATCTTTACTTCTGTATATCCATCGTAGAGGTAGCTGGCATTGCTCAGACCTCATATGGCATGTCCCTCCAAGGGTCACAAAGGCAAGTGTTCAAGATATGTTGACCTTGTAAAAGAGATCATAGTTTAAAGGTTATTTCCAAAAAGTTAAATAAATAAATGTTCAGTAGAAGGAATGGTTGATGATTGTCAATTGTGACCTGCTGTCCAATAACACTTGACATGGATACATTTGATGGCAATCTGAACGTGCACCCATGGATCCAGTTATCCAGGGGGCAAGTAGTTATCAGTTGTCAATTCCAGTAAGTTCCATTTGACAGAGCTGTTCATGCTCAGAGACCCAGTGTGTTCCCTTACTGGGCTCAACTATTGTTTCCCTGTGGCTGGGATTGCTTCTCCCATTTTTGGGCTACAAATGGTGTGTTCTCTGGATTGCTGCACCCTCTAGCAAAGTGTCAATTCTCTCCATAGTGATAACAAAAAATATTGTCCTGTGGCAGATTTAATTGTCGGGACCTGACCCATGGGGCAGAAGAAGGGTACAGGGCATGTCCTCATCCCAGTGGCATGGATGTAGGTCATGGCTGAGGGACCTGTGCCATTTTTAATGCTGTCACACATTCAGTCAATTCCTTCTGCTGCACTCCCCACATCTGGGGAGGTGGGCTTCTCCTTGGGTCTGATAACCTGTGGTTACAGGGGACAGGCTTTCCCTGAAATAAGCCACAATGAATCGGCTACTCCCTCACCTATTCCAGCAGCCGATGGAAAGAGGGAAGGTTCATCCTGTGTTCCTTTAATCTCAAGGAAATCAACATCAGTCAAGAATACATGGCTTCTCTCAAAATCCGGTCCTTTCTCAGTTGTGCAGACCAGGCAAGAGTGACCCCTCCATTTACCACAATGCATCTGATCACAGTCTCTACATGGGTCATATAATGTGACAATTTGTCTCTCTCATTTTAAGTGGTTGCTCCCACTAGGAACATCAGGTCCCTTCCACTCTCCAAGACTCCCAAATAACTCTTAAGCATGGCTAAATGATCCTGCACTGTACAGCTGGGCTGATTGGCATGCAAGAATCTGATCATGCCCAGGGCCATACCTGTAGGCTGTCAGTGGTTCTATGTGATATGGGCAACTGAACAACAGCGAGCCCATAATCATGACTGCATTACAGTGAGGACAGAAATGGCAAAATTGCTTTTCTGTGGGGGGGCTCTGCCCCCATACCCCACTTTGTGGAGGCTTTGCCCCCTGCACTCTCTTAATTAAATAACCAACTCTAAGGTCATAGCACCTCGGGGGGGGGGGCGCATTTTCACTATTTCTGTCCTCACTGTATTGCAGTCCCTGAATTTTGGGCTCGCTATTATGCAGTCATCTATATCATGGGACAACCTCTCAGTTACTCATTTTCATTTCTCGTCCTTGGAGCATCTCCACACCTTTGCCATCTGTGTGGCCTGACTCATCCAACTGTCATAGTCATCCTTCCCAGTAGGAGTGGGGGTGGTGCCAGAGAAAGTACACAATCTCCGGTACTGACCAGACTCAAAACTCAAAGGTGGGCCTGAGGCATGCCCCTGTCCACCAGCAGGGTTTCCTGCAAATGGCAAAGGTGGTGCCTACTCCTCTTCTTGGAAGAACTCTTCCACATTATTAACAGTTTTCCCGTCACTTGCTATGAATAACTCCAGCTTTTTCTCAAACTCTGTTTTCTTTTTGGGGCCCTCAGGGGGAGGGCCCCCCTTACTCTTTTGGGTCACAATGTACCAGGGTGAATTTCCCCTTCCTGAGTGATTTGGTCAGGCACTTTGGAGGGGTCTATTACCTTATAGCATTCCACTAGCACAGAGTTTTATTTGGGCAGAATAGTACAATCTCCCCTGAATGGCAACTTTCCCCAAACTTTTGATGACCCCGAGTATGCTATCCATGCACTTTCTATTGGTCCCCTTGGGGGTTCCCTGGACCAAGATGGCTTTGGCATGGTCCAGGTCTTTGCTCTTGCACCAGTAAAGCAACTTGTTTTGATTCATCTCAAACTCCCAAAAATTTTTTTAGGGGGGGGTACCATCACAGTTCCTGTACCAAGGTGTAGTTTTCCAGAATGTTCTAGAACATTCCCAGTGATGCCTCCAACTTGTAACTGCAAGGTGTGAGACTACACCTGTCTGATAATACCTGGACACATTCTATAAGGCCTTCAGGTGAATGGCATCTGGGCTTGGTTTGTACTGGAGGTAATACAAAAATGGTGCTGTGCCTCCTCCTTTGGTGATCCTTTTAAAAGATTGCTGCAAGGTTACTACTCCCACAGGAACTGAATGCAACCCCCACCCTCTTGACAGAGAACCTTTATGGTTATACACAACCTCCAATTTATTCGTTATACATGCAGACTCAACAATATGCAAAACACAATAAATTGCAATTTAAACACAAGGGATATTTATTATCTGGGACAAGAATATAATCTGGATGGGGGAACAGAATGGATTAAATGCAGTGAAACAGTTCTGAGATCACTCCCCAGATCCCACCACCCTTTGGTGAGTACCACACAGTATTTACTGTTTCCCCTATTGGTGTATCAGTACCCCAAAGTCTATTGGGAACTCCCAATACAGTCCATTAACTGTGTGCACACAGTGGGCAGTTGCAGGCCTGATGTTGGACCATGGTGCGGTGTGGATTGAAGGCTGGGGTTTGGGAATCCCAAACAAATTATTCAACACAAACGCTAGTTGCTCCTGGTTGTTGCAGTTCTATAAATGGGCTTAGAATAATAATTGAGCAGAAATGCCCAGCAGTTACTCTTATCTGTTCTTGACTAGAAGAATTGTAGCAGTATTGTCCCAGTATGCATGACCTTAGCAGAGTCTACAGGCTGGCTCTGTTGGGATGTCTCCCTCAGGGTTGCAGATGCAGGCGATGGTACAGCATGGTGGACCCAACGTGCATCTGGGTGGCAAGAAGTGTGGGCTGTGCTGAGCTCTGATGTCCTCTTCACCCCAGAAGAGACTTGCCTTCACCTTCCCAAGGAGTAGGCAATCACTCAGGGCCTCAAGCTACTTAGATCCTCTGCTAGGACAAGTCCTGATAGCTCACAGAGCCCAGGCAGGAGCTTTGGTGTTGTTCCTGGAGGAAACAGAAATCTTGTTCACAAAGATTCTTGAAACAGCTTTTTTCTAACCTTGTGGCTGACTGCTGACTTTGCTCACAGTTCTTTCTCTTTGCGCCTTCCAGACAAATCTGCTGTATTGCACGTTTCTCCTTTGTGCATAAATCTGGGATCAAACACCAGTGGCTAACACCTCAGGCATTATTCTTTGTACTAAACCCCTGGTTCTCAGTGGCTGTCAGTTCCTGGGGAAAAGCATGCATACAAGTCCTGAGTGAGCTTGCAATTTAGCTGTTTTGCAGAGCTGAGCTAGCCTCCAAATTGATGTCAGTTTCACAGGGACAGAATGTGCTGAAACCTGAACTAGTCTGCTGCTGTCTGGTTCTCCCGGATAAATACAGGAACCCCCAACATGCCCAGCCAGATTGTGCATCCTCTGACCCCCTTTTCAATAGTCCTGGTGTTTCAGAAAGTACAAACATGACTGCTTTTGTTGTCTGTCACTTTATCTTGTGTTTTAACATGTTTTTGTCCCTTAGTGTATCTTCTAACCATCATGATCAATACCTCCCAGTCACTGTTGCCATCTGGTGGGACTGGGAGGCAAATTGGTGGCAGGTGAGTGCTGTTGAGTGTCGCTAAAGTTTATGCTTCCAGAGGAGGAGTCATTTTGCACTTTGCGCACCTTTGAGAGTTGCTTGAACCTAAGCAATCTCATTGCTGTGGGCTCCCCAACTCTAAAGACAGTCCCGGGGCCAGTTGAGTGAAGAGAGGTGGTGGTGCCCTGGCCACAGTGAGAAGGGCACTGAACAAGCCCACAGAACAGATGAGTGTCCAGTTCCATCCCTGGTCCTGCAGCTGCAGTCTGGACAGGGACCAGGGTGAAGGAGTGGTGCAGCTGAAGGCGGCAGCAGTGCTCCGGAAAGAGCCAAAGGTAAGCCCCCTTTTAGGAGGTGGTCACATCAGTGACAACTACATATTATTTTATTTGATTAAATCTGTACCTTTCCTTCCCCAGGACCTTGCTCCTGATTCCACAAATTGTTGTTTAAGTGAACCAGTACCAGCCGATCACATGTGACTGCTAGAGGCCTATACTAATCCAATACCAAGGTACCCAGGCTTCACTGGGCAGCTCCCTAGGACTAGGGGTAATTTAGTGGTAGCAGTAAGGGTTGGGGTAGCAGTTCAAAAGTACAGATGGCCAGAGGCACTGTTTTGGTGGTGGAGGTGGGCTGTATGGTTTTTAGGCCTAGGGGGATACAGGAAGGCTAGCCAATTAAGCCAATATGAACTGCATATTATTTGATTTGATTTAACCTTTGACTTTCTTACCCTAGGACCTCATTTCTGCTCCTCAATAAAGCTGCTTTGTAATATGTTTACAACAGAAACATAAACAATGACAACAGAAAAAGATAAATGGTTCATCCACTCTACCCACAACACCATAACATACCCTGGGACTTTTTGTCAATACAGCGTTTTTGTCTGCACTATCCACCCCCTTGCTCCCTGTCTCACTAATACCTCCGAGTAACTACTAAGCCATTAAGTCTATCCCAATCATGCTTGAACCCGTTCATGCTTTTAGAGCCCACCACCTTCACTGGCAAACTATTCCATGGCTCAACCACTCTTTTTGTAAAATATACCTTTCTCTCTCCCTCCTGAACCTCCCCTGCCAGCTTCCACCTTTGTCCTTGTGTTCTAGTTTCATTACTCCTGTTGAATAGCTCCTTGTAGTTCACCTTGCTCATTCCTTTCAGGAACTTGAAGGTCTCTATCATATCACCCTTGTCTCATCTAGCCTTGAGTGAGTACATGTTCAGTGCCCTAAGTCAGTCCTCATATGGTCTGCCCTGCGGGCCCTGAATCATTTTGATTACCCTATGCTAAACCGTCTTCAGCCTGTCCTTGCCTTTCCTTAGGTGAGGATTCAAGAAATGGCACTGTACGCAAGGTGTGGTCTCACCAGTGATCTACAGAGAGAGGCAGCAGTATCTCTTTCAGGTACAGTAGTCTACAGATACAGTGCAGTTGGTTAAGACTGACATGATATCATATGTTTTTAACATTTGTTTATGTACTCTGTGTGCTTGTAATTTATGTGATTTATTTTATTGTGTGTATGTTTCTACATCTTTATAACTGTAATCGAACACCTCTGCCAAATATCAGTATAAAGGCTAACATAAGGGGATGTCAAAATATGGGTGGAGTTCATATTTTAGTAGATAGAATAAAAAAGACTGGAGACTCTCAAAATAGACAAGGCACTGGGCCCAGATGGTCTGCTTACAAGGGTTCGTAGGGAATTGGCCACAGTACTGGCAGTACCCTTGACCAGTATATTTAATAAATGATAACAATCAGGAGTGGTGCCAGCAGATTAGGGGTCTGCCAATGTAGTGCCACTTCATAAAGGGAGGTGGACAGAAGGGAACCGGGAACTATGTCAGCCTTACCTTCATAGTAGGCAAACTGATCGAGACCATATTGAAGGAAAGATTGGTGGCCTAACTGGAGGATTACGGACTCCAGGCTGAAAAACAGCAAACCTCTGTGTCAGGGATGTCATGTCAGACTAACCTGATAATGTTCATCGATTGGGACACCAGAGCAAGGGGCAAGAAGCAGGCAGTAGATCTGCTTTACTTTGACATTAGTGAAGCTTTCGATTCTGTACCCCACAAGAGGCTGCTGAAGGAGCTGGGGGATGATCCGGGTATAGTTAAATGGGCTGGAAACTGGTTAAAAGAAGGGAAGCAGAGAGTAGTTGTGAATAAGCCTAAATCTAGGGATAAAGTGGTCACTAGTAGAGTACCACTGGGATCAGTCCTTGGACCTGTTCTGTTTAATAATGTACTTTAGTGACACTGGAGTGGGTATATTAAGATATGCCTGTTTTTCCTAGGAGTCAGTGGCAAGGGCTCAGGATATCCATTGCTACCCTGTCTAAGGGCTGACTAGTTTGGAATGAGGCCATGGGTCACCACTGCCCACCACTGTTTTTGACCCCACTACCTCTGCTGGGGACTGTTCCAAGCTGGCTCTAGGGACAGTACCTACAGCTTTATGGGACCCACAGATCAGGCAGGCTTTGCACCACTCCTTGATGGACTTTATCCACCCTGACCAGTAGTACCTGAGCTGCATTTTTTGTGTGATCTTTTCTACCCCCAAATGTCCCCCAGCAGTGGTATCATGTAATGCTTTACGAACCTCTGGAAACCACCCCCCTGGGGTCTACTACACATGTGTGATGAGGCCTGCCCTCCTTATCTTTGGATATCAGCACCAAAAGTCCGTGTTGTACCTGGAGGCAAGGCCACATCACTAGTTACTTGCAAAGTTTGGGGTTATGTTGAGCCTCTTCAGGGAATGCAGTGATTCCTTTCTCCAACCAGAACAGCAGTCTGGTGACCACTGGCTCTTCTTGTTGGTGATCCCGCAAACTTGGCCATTCTGCAATCTCTACCATATTGGCAGGGGTGGAAGTTCAGCACATCCCAGGGCCAGGACCTCTCCTGGTGTTATGGCACATGATGCTGGCCTCCAGGATAGGGCATCTACATTATTATGCTGATTTCCAAGGTAATGAATGATTTGATAATTGAACTGTGCCAACTGTTCCACTCAATGAGCAAGCTGTCCTTCAGGTTCATGGAAGTTGTGTAGCCAGTGGAGTGAGTCATGATCAATGCTTAGCATGAACATATTCCCAGGCAGGAAGAGGCAGAAATGGTAAGTAAAGATAACATAACCTAACAGCTCTTTCCTTGTCATGGCATACTTTCACTCCACCTTGGTTAGAGCCCGACTCATGTAGCTGAACACTCTCTTTGCCATTTACCACCTGGGCCAACACCGCTCAAATGCCCACCTCACTGGCATCAGTGTCAAGGACAAATGGCAGTTGTGGGTTGGGATATGCTAGGATGGGTGCAGAAATCAGTAGTCATTTCAGTTCCACAAAGGCCTCCTGGCAGGAGTCTGCCCAGTCAAATTGTGTTCCTTTCTCAGTGTGATTGTGCAATAACTGAGTATGGTGGCAAGCTCCCAATTGCTCTGCCGTATGACACCAGTCCCAGAAGGCTCCTCACCTCCATCACTGAATGAGGTACCGGCCAGGACCACACTGCCCATACTTTAACTGGATCTGTTCCCTCTTTATCTGCTAAGACTAGGTGTCCCAGATATTTCACTTTGCTGCATAACAGGTTACACTTAGATGGCTTCACTTTCAGGTTTGCAGCCTCTAGCTGTCTCAGAACTGCCTTCAACTTGCAAAGATGTTATGAAAAATTCCTTCCAATGAGTATTATATAATTGAGGTATAACAGGCATGATGTCCTTTGTAAATCTACCAGCACATCTATCAGGCATTGAAACATCCCTAGAGAATTACGCAATCCAAATGGCATGATGTCAAACTCAAACAACTCTCATTTGGTTGTGAATATGGTCTTCAGCCAGTCCTCTGAGCTAACCTCTACTTGCCAGTACCCACTAGCCAAGTCTAGGGTAGAAAACCAGTGAGTCTTTGGCAACAGATCAAGGGTGTTATTGATATGAGGTAGTGGGTATGCATCCTTCATGGTAACCTCATTTAATCAGTGATAGTCCACACATACTCCTATACCACCATCCTTCTTCTGTATCAGGATTACTGGGGTGGCCCACAAGCTTGTGGAGGGCTGAATAACTCCCTGGTAATTCATCTGTTGTAACTGTTCTTCAAACTCTCCCTGATAATGGAACAGAATCCTCCGAGATCCTAACTTGATCAGGTGGGTTTTTCCAGTATCAATGTGGTGCTGAGCTCAGTGCATCCCACATCATGATCCCCCATACTGAATACATCAATGCACTCCTATATAACAGTTCAGGCTGCTTGCATCTGCTTTGGCATCAGTTCTCGTTCCTCAAGTTGGAGTTTTTGAGATAAGGTCTGTTCTGGCCAACCAGATGCTTATTCTTCTTTTGATGTTCTTGGGGGTCCAGTTGCAAGCTTTGAACTGTGGTTGAGTCTTTATCTTTAGGCAGTATTATCACCCCATTGTGGAAGGTGCCAATCACTACCTCTTGGTAGATGGTCTGTGGCTCTGTCATCATACTGGCAACTCACACTGGCACTTGTCCCTGTTTTACTTTACTCATTGACCGAGCTGCGAGGAAGTCATGACTTTCTTTTTGCTGGGGTTCCACAAGCCCTTCTTGGTCTTCAGCCTCATCTCCTACAACCTGGCCAGGGATAAGTTCTTTACTTCTTGGTGGGATAGTCACATAGCTGCTGGCCATAGTCTTATGGACCTCTGTCCCTTTGCTATTAGACGTCAGAGGAAACGTCTTCCCCAATACACTGCAGGCACCTTCGTCACAGTTCAGTGTTGCTCTTTTTTAACATAGAAATATAGAAATAGAAATTGTCAGCAGATAAGGAAGACTTGACCCACCTAGTCTGCTCCTTTTCTCCCTTCATATGCTGTCACCATAGACCCAACCTGATCTCCTGCTACCTGCCCCTGCTTCCCTATTAAGATTCCTTTGTGCTTATCCTATGCATGCTTGAAACCCACCACTGTTTTTGACCCCATTACCTCTGCCAGGGACTGCTCCAGGCATCCAGTGCTCTTTCAGTGAAGTACTTCCTCACATCCCTCCTGAATTTCTCCATTCCAGCTTCATTGTATGCCCCCCAATTCTTGTGCACCTTCACCTCTGAAAGATACTCCCCATCTTTACCTTATTCAGCCCCCTGAGGAATTTATAGGTCTCTATTATGTCCCCCCCTCGTCTCTTCCAAGGTATGCTTGTTGAGATCCCTCGGCTGCTCCTCATAGGGCTTCTTGTGCAGCCCCTGCACCACTTTGGTTGCCCTTCTCTAGACACCCTCCAGCCCATCTGTGCGTATACCATTAGAACGGCAACTTCATTAAGGTGCCGTAATGTGGGTGCAGCAACCAGTTCACCTGTCGTGCTAGTGAACTGGATTTTGTGCCACTCACCATGAACAGCGCTGTCGGGGCATTGTACCCCTTGCCCTATACACCTCCGATGTGAAGGTGATTATATCATAGTTTTGAGGGGTTGGGGCGCAGCCCCCTGCAACAGCCCGCACTTGCCCCAGGGCATTGGATGCAACTGGGGTTGGGTGGCACAGTGGCTAGGTGCATGCAATGATTGCCATCAGCATTGTGCTGGCTCCTAAATGTCCATCACCTTTTTTGTTGCTGCACCGATATAGCTGAACTCTGTCTATGTCCTTCCTGAGATGTGGTCTCCAGAACTGGACACAGTACTCCAGGTGGAGTCTCACCAGTGATCTATACAGTGATAACAATACTTCCCTCCTTCTGCTGGTGATATTCCTCCCTGTGCACCCCAGCATCCCGCTGGCCCTACCTAATGCCTTGTTGCACAGCCTCATCACCTTGTAGTCATCTGATATGATTACTCTTTGGTCCCTTTCTTGTTTTTCAATTCAATTCAATTCAGTTTTATTTTTATACTGGAAAGTATGTGAGTAAAAATGCCCATTTTCACAAATGTCCAGATGTACAGAAATGTGATGATACAGAAAGAAAGGGAAAAACAATATTTGCAAAATGCTATGGTATTTACAGTAGGAACAGTGTACATGACAGGATCACCTAGATTAGAAAAAAAAAACACAGAGCACACAACAATAGAGCCAATATACAGATACTGTATATAGAAACCCTAAGGTACTGTAACTCAAGAGTTGGTGGACATTCAGGGGGGTTACCTACCGAGGCAGGCACAGGTGGTGGATTGGAGCAGGTGGTCCTTGAGGGAAGAGGTGAATGAACCAATTGAACTACAGGCCTGAAGTTAAGGGGCAGTGTATTGTAAAACTTAGGGCCCTTGTATATGATGGAGTTCTGCGCATGCTTAGTGCTTTAAAAAAGTGTGTCGAAGATATGACAGGTGGACCGTCTTGTACTGCGCTTGGGAACCGATAAGGGGAAAATGAAGTTAACACTGATCAGCTGCAGGTTACGATGAACTTTGTGTAGGAAAGAGAGCATTTTAAGTTGGAACCTACCTTCAAGGTTGAGTCAGTTGAGGGAGACATAGAGGGTAAAGTGATGAGTTATCCAGGGGAGGCTGGTCACAAAGTGTACAATATTATTGTATGTAGTCCTGAGTTTGGAGAAAAGGGGGGACTAGACAATAGATCCATAATCAAAGAGGAGCAGGAGAAGGGAGCTGGTGAGGCATAATCTGGAAACGGGGATAAAGAACTTTTTGATTCAGTATAAAAGACCTAGCCTTCTATAGAGTTTCTTGATGAGGTTGGTAATATGGATATTGTAGGTCAGGTGAGTGCCTAAGTACGGTCCAAGGTATTTGAATTCATAGACTTGTTCTATGATGTTACCAAGATTGTCCGAGAGGGATTGGCCCATAACTGGGGCTTTTCTTGGGCCAGAGAAGATCGTAAACTTGGTCTTCTTGGAGTTGAGAACCATGCCTTTGGCAGAGAACCAAGTGAATAGCTTGCTGAAGTCAGCCTGCAAGTTACTGAACATTGTTCGGTGACCATCAAAACCTCTTCCCCCATTTTATACTCTGCCCCTGGATTTCGGTGCACTAAGTGCATGATTTTGCACTTTTTCACATCGAAACCCAACTGCCATACCTTTGACCACACCTTGAGTTTTCTAAGATCTCTGCTCATTCTCTCCACCCCCTCAGGGGTGTCTACCCTGTTTCAGATTTTGGTGTCACCTGCAAAGATGCATATCTTCCCTTCCAGCTGTTCTGCAATGTCACTTATTAAGACATTGAAGAGGACTGGTCCCACTGCTGAGCCTTGAGGTACCCCATTAGTCACTCTCCCCTTCCCCGAGTGAGTACCGTTAACCACTACCCTCTGTATCCCCTTCTCTGAGTGAGTACCATTGACCACTACCCTCCATCTCCTATTCATCAACCAATTCTGCAACCAGTTTACCACTTTAGGACCTACCCCCAAACTGCCCAGTTTACTTATGAGCCTCCTATGTGGTACAGTTCTTCTTTTTTTTTTTGTTATTCTTTTCTTTATTTGATTTCCGTAGAGTACATTCAGTTCGATTGCGTCCATACATAGGCAAAAGGTAGAGATCAATACAGACTGAGATACAGAGTGGCACTATTAAGCTTAAAGCAGTTAATAAGCTGGTACAATATTAAAAATAATTCCAGAGCTTGCAAACTTTTTATTCCAGATAGGGCCTTGGAGTCCAGAGCCTTTAAGTAAGAAATTAATTAGCTCGTGGAGTACGCTAGAAATGGCCCTAAACAGCAATAGAAAAACTAGTAGTTATGAACCCCATTAATGTAAATTAGCTCGCTGCAGTATAAACATCCATAGGTTCTCAAACCTCAATTGTGATAGGAATGGGGGGGTAAGGGGTATCTCAAGAAATACATCAGTCTAACCATAGCTGTAAAATTGTGGAGAGAGGAAGGGGGGAAGGGAAGGTAGGAAGGGGGGGTAAAGAGAAGGAGGACAGGCTATCTACTCATGGGACAAATGTTGGATCTTTAAGTATATAATATAGAAGCCATCTGTTCCACCTTGAATTAAATTAATCTTCTCGATCATTCAGTGTATAGGTTAATTTTTCCATAGAGTAGATTTGCTTAGTTATAGTCCACCAGTGCCTAAGGGTTGGGGGATCAGAGGTCAACCACAAT
This sequence comes from Neoceratodus forsteri, assembly GCA_016271365.2. NCBI lineage: Eukaryota > Metazoa > Chordata > Ceratodontiformes > Ceratodontidae > Neoceratodus > Neoceratodus forsteri. The sequence goes on from CM028131.1 coordinate 234,906,190, forward strand.
TTGGTAATGGCTTTTTTCCCTGCTGAGAGGAGGATGGCTAGAAGATAGCGGATGCCCTGATCCTTGAGGTCTTCAGGGAAAATTAAAAGAATAAATGTTTGCGGGGTAAGCTGGAATGGTATTCCAAAGATTGTTTGGAGTTCAAGCTGTAAGGCTTGAATAAACGTAGTTAACTTAGGGCAATTATACATTATATGTGTTAGGTGTGCTTTGCTTTCACCGCATAATCGCCAGCAGGCAGCTGAGCTACCCGGGGTGAAATGGCTAGTGACCTCTGGCGTGTAAAAGTATCTAACTAGGAATTTCCAGGAGTACTCTCACCACTGGTGTGAGCTAAATGTGCGCGCCACCTGCCTGCAAGCCTGCTCCCACTGTTTTCTCTCTATAGGTTCACCCAATTCTTGTTGCCATTTTCCGCGTGTGTCAACCAAATTAACCACATGGGAGGACATCAAGGTTCGATAGAGAATCGATATTAGGTGCCTCTGATTTAGGGAGGAGAACAAAGATTGCATGCAGGTAATTAAGGGGGGTCAGCACTCGGGAGTGCACACAGAGTTCGGCAAGGACCTTTGATAGTGCCTTAATTGTAAATATCTATAGTGATGTGAATTGGGCAGACCAAATTTTGTCTGTAATTCCTGAAACGACCATAGTCCCCCTCCAGTTGTAATTTGGAACAGGTATCTAAGGCCATACCTTGACCATTGCTTAAAAGCGTTGTCGAGTCTCCCAGGTTGAAAGTTTGGCAGGACCACTATTGGGCAAATTAGCAGGATAAAGAGGAAAATTGAAAGCTGTCTCCTAACCTGATACCAAGCGGACACTCTGTACTGAGTATCCGCGGGCAGATTCTGATAATCAACTGAGTGTATTGTCCCTCGGTATAATATGTCAAAATATTCCAAATCTGGTATAATTGCCTGCTCAAGCTCTGCCCAGTGCATCTCACTGTCCACTAACTGTCTAGCAAATGTATGAAGAAGATGTGCAGCTTGGTAGTAACGGTAAAGACTGGGGAGAGACAGTCCTCCGAGGGTTCTTGGTGTAGTTAATAGTTTTAACCTAACTCTAGGCCTGCGGCCTGCCCATATAAAGTGAATGATAGCTCTTTCCCATTCTAGGAATACAGAATGGGGGAGTGTAATGGGGATATAATTACTGGGTAGCGCTTTTTCCCATAGGGAAACCTGGTTATAATTTGCCGTTATAACCAGCTCGGCTGGTTATAACAGCAAACACGCACCAGGTTTCCTTGGGTACATCCCTCAGTCGCTGTTCTCCGGACGTTCACGCTCCGTGACGGAATCCCATGGCTATATACTTCCTGTACCTCAGATTGGAACAAAGTTTTTATAAAAAAAAAAAAAAAAAAAAAAAACTATTTTCCTCCAGTAAACCACTTAAAAATGGAAACAAATAAGTATTTTCTCATCAGCGTGACACCACAGCCGAGTCCAGACTGCCCCTGCCTCTCGAAGCCCGGAAGGACGCTGCAACCGCCGCTCCGTGATAAGTTTATATTAAAAATAAAATCTAAGTATCTACACACTTTTTTAAATAAAATATCCTCTTCATTTTTTCTCCAACAAGTGCAGCCGTATAATTAGGAAGACTGCGGACCGGCCAAAATCAAGACTGGTCCGCAGCTTCCCTGAACTACTAATGTTAGCTTATTTAATTTTTATAATTGCTGAGCGCGCACTCCTGCAATTATAAAAATAAAATATGAGAGTGTGTGTAAAACTCGATTTTACACACACCCTCATTGTGGGATGCTTTTTATAAACCCCGAGGGCGAATGTAGCATCCCACAAATTGGGTGTGTGTAAAATCTCATTAAACACACCACCTCATATATTATTCTCTATGTTATTAAAAAGGTACAGCGCTCTAGGGAGAGTAACCATTCGGATGAGGTCTATCTTCCTAGACAGGCTCAATGGGAGTGTACTCCAGTTAGCCAGGTCCTCTTTAAGGCGTGTGGTGAAAAGGATGTAATTCTGTCTATAGGAGTCCCTTAAGTCTCTGGTCAGGTTTATCCCTAAATATTTTATCCTCTCTATGTCCCACTTGCAGGGGAATTGTTCCCGGATCCCTTGATCGGGTGTGTACTGAAAGGTCAGGATTTCAGTTTTCGTGATGTTCACTTTATAACCCAAGAGATGTCCAAATAAGCTTAGCAGTTCGTTAACTTTCGGGAGCGAGGCAGCCAGGTTTCGTAAGTAGAGGAGAACATCATCCGCGTAAAGAGCGATTCGGTGTTCCTCCCCCTCCACCTCAATCCCAGAGATGTCCTTTGATTGCCTAATTAGTTGTGCTAACGGCTCCATAAACAGGGCGAATAGGAGAGGTGAAGGGGCAACCCTGCCTAGTGCCTCTGTAAAGGGGAAAGGCGCTCAGTGATGTCCAGCGACCCGCACCTAAGCTCTAGATGAAGTAGATGTTTGTAATGACTTTAATTAGTGACAGGGGGAAGCCCATGACTTCCATGACTGAGTGCAAGAAAGGCCAATACACTCTGTCAAAGGCCTTTTCAGCGTCAAGACTTACTAAGGCAGCAGGGAAATCCAAGTTATTCATCTCACGAATAATATGATAAGTTCTTTTAATACTATCCATAGTGGTACACCCTCCTACGAAGCCCGTTTGATCTTTATGGACTATTTGTGGAAGAATAACTTCTAGCCTATGGGCAATAATTCCCATAAATAATTTACAGTCTGTGTTTAACACCGAGATTGGCTGATATGATTCACATAGCTGAGGGTTTTTTCCAGGGTTGGGAATAACTGAAATAGTGGCATATGCCCAGGTGGGAGGGGGTGGGTCACCCTGCAGGACGGAATTACAAGTTCTCAGCAGTGGAGGCAGTAGAAGCTGTTTTGCTGTTTTATAAAATTCGTCCCCATAGCCATCGGGTCCTGGAGCTTTCATGGTTTTGGCGCGCATCACAGCGCAAGTTCCTACATTGTGATGGGACTTAACAGCTGTTCGCCCTGTTCTTGCAAAATTCTGGGGAAGGCAAGGTCCTGTAGGAACTTCTCTATAGATTCCGGGGAAGTGGGACATTCTGGGGTATACAAGGCAGAATAATATGCGGTAAATGCCTCCACAATGTCATTAAGTTTATTCAGGGGCCTGCCCCCATTGGATGGCGAATAGTGGTGATGTTGGCCATCTTTCTCTGTTTTCTAATTTGATAAGCCAATAATCTTGCAGCTCTGGGTCCAACTTCATGGTACCTCTGGCGAAGGAAGGTCAGGGCAATTTCTGTCTGCTGTAGTGCCAACCTATCTAGTTCTTGTTTAACCTGCTTAATTTGTGGAAGTACGGCGCTGTCACCTTGTTTGTGTAATATTTGTAGGAAATGGAACGTTTCCTTGAGTTGGGTCCTATGCTGTCTACAGTCCATCGCAAGCTGTGATGTATATTTTATAAGATGACCCCGGAGGACTGTTTTTATGGTATCCCAAAGGATGCCTATGGGGGTGTTGGGATTCATGTTATCGGTTAGTATCTCAGATATTTTGTCTGTTATAAAATCCTTAAACTGATTAGACTTTAAATGCAAGGGGTTTAGTCACCAAAAGGCATTTCTTTTCTGTAGACCCACTTTCCAAGTACTTACAGTAGGTGCGTGGTCTGATAAGGTTATATCTCCTATTTGGGTGTCAACTAAATAGTCTAGATGCTCTACTTGAGTGAAGCTTAAATCAATTCTTGAATAGGTTTGATGGACGGCAGAGTAATATGTGTAATTCCTGGTGTGGGGATGCATAAACTGCCAGGTGTCAACCCAGCCAACCTCAGATAGGAATCTACAAAGGAGCCTCTGCTGTGGGGTTCTCCTTGGGATATTAGGATTAGAGGAGTCTTTCTCTGGGTTAGGGAGAATATTAAAGTCTCCTGCAAGCAGGAGTATGACTTTAGTGAATTGGGTAATTCTATCTAACAGACGGAAAGTATGCATTTGCTAGGGTAACCTCCGCCCCACCAATTCGACCCCAGAGAAGGACCGACCTGCCATTCGGGTCAATCCACTTAGCATCTAGTTGCCAGGGTATACGAAAAGGAATTATTATTGCGACTCCTCTCCTCCTGCCACCCCTAAAGGAAGAACTAAATACCTCACCCCTTGAGATCTGCACCATGTGGTACAGTTCTGAAGGCCTTGCTGAAGTCTAGGTAGGTCACATCCACCACCCCACCTAGATATCTATTAATTTCCCCACAACTGATGTCAAGCTGACTGGCCTATAGTTGCCAGCCTCCTCCCTGGACTACATCTGCCATCCTCCTGTCCCCTGGAACCACTCCTGTTCCCAATGAGTTATTAAATAGGGCTGTCAGTGGTGCAGCCAGTACCTCCCTGAGCTCCCTCAGCACCCTTGGGTGTACCCCACCTGGCCCCATAGCTTTGTCCACTATCAAATTCACAAGTCCTTTCAGAACTCTCTCTTCTGTGAATGGACTTGTGTCTGCCTCCTTCCCACCAGTGTCCCTACTGCTTTTATGTGGTCCATCCCACACTCCTTCCACTGTGAAGACTAACAGAAGTATCTGTTCAGAATATCTGCTTTTTCCCTGATCCCCATCTGCACAGCCCCCCTCACGCCTTCTTTTTTTTTTTTTTACTTTTGTTTTACCAGCAGAGACACACTAAGCTGAAAGCTTGTTTACAGGGCAACCTGGCCTGGGAGCACTAGGAAGTTAAATGACTTGCTTAGAGTCACACAGTATGCAAGTGGGAGCTGTGGGATTCAAACCCAGGTCTCCAGGTTTGCAGCTCAGAGCCTTAAACCACTGTGCTATACTGCTTCCTAAACATATACTTATTGAGTTTATATTCAATCAACAAGCACAGTCCGAAGGACAGTGCACAGTAATAATATATTCAACAATACGATAACATATCATTAGCATTCCCCTACTGATACATCATAACAGAGTTATCCTTACATTATTATTTCCCATAAGACACAACAAAGGCTATTGCTGCCATGAGTGGAGAAACCATGATAGATTTAAAGATTACACATAAACACCCCTTTAACTGGTGAAACCTCCCCAATTTACTTTTATAGAGATATAAAATGAAACATTCTGAGCTTTCTTTCAGCTCCACCACTTCCAATAGCTTATTCTTTATATTGGCTGCCCAAATCAAATATATCCAGCACAACACTGCTGCTGATTGTTATCTAAAAACAGAACAGTTCTTAAGCAAGCAAGGCACTTGCTACGTATGTGGAAGCTACCCACTTTACTATTGAAAACAAGTCCTAGGTGTAGATGAGCCACGAGACCTTAATCCTTCCCCTTGTATTCCTTTTTTCACTTATGTATCTAAAAAGATATTGTCTCCCTTAGTTACCCCTTTGGCTATCCTTTCCTCAGTGTGTGCCTTTGCACCCTGCACTGCTTTCCCTACTTCCCTATTCTTCTCCTGATACACTTCATTATCCTCCTCCTCGTTCCTCTGTATCTCTTTGTACTTTCTGAAGAGTACCTTTCTAGTCTTTTGAGGGGACAGCAAGATGGCGGAGCAAGAGGATGCTGTTTTATAGTGCTCCTGAGATGCAGCTGAATTAACGCACACAAAGTGTTCAAAATCAAGCTCCAGATACTATTCTTTTTTGGTTTGAGCTCACAGTGTTGGCACTATGGCTGGTAAATGTAAAGATCCTCTTACCTCCAGTTCTTCAGAGGGGTTTACGTCACCAATCATTCAACCACTTAACAAGCTATTTTGGTCTGCTTTCATCACCCCAGCTGCAACCGGGAAGCTAGGGAGCTCTCCAGTTTGAACTCAATCTGTGACTATAGTACACACACACAGAAAAGTCTGTTGCAGGGCCCGCTGCTTTTAAAGCAAAGTTTTCAACCAAACCTGATGTTCTGTATACTCAGCAATACAGATAGTACTGTTCCAGGATGCAGCATTGCGTTCTCAGAACACCTGGCAGAACATGCAGTGTCTCTGTCCTCCCCCTCAACTAACTCTGGTGCCTCATCTGCACAAGATAACACACAGGAAAAATACTCTATTCTTTTGGTCAGTCCACTGATAAAACCCTGGTTTGAATAGACACAGTGAGGAGGGGTTGTGGGATAACGGACCAGACACCAAACTTCAGTTTCAACACACAATCTGTATGTGATGTTTATTCAAAATACAGGACATACGCTTCTGCAATGCCATATTCCTTCTTCAGTACATGAGTTTGCAGCAACAGACCATGTATATCCTTTCTCTGCACTTAGAAAGCACCTACTGACACTGATCTCTGATCTAACCACTTTTTCAGTGAAAACTCTTCATCCTTCCCTATGTGGACCCCATTTGCTTTGGTATTGTGGGGTTAAAAAGAAAAAAAAACAAGCTAAAAACAAAGAACCTCAGTGCAGAAACACTGAAAGAAGGGTAACCCCAAAGGGCATTGGCAAAAAGTCAAGTTTCAAAGAAATACAACATCATATATAGTCCCACAATACAAAGAATCATGGGGTATATGCAAATCACCATGAAATTTCAGACTTGCTCAGTTTGCAGCAATTTACATTCATTTTAAATAGCATAACTAACTGAAGTTCTATAATAGTCACCTAGTACTTTTTACCATTATCAAAAACACCTGGGGCCAGATATTCAAACTGCGCTCAAAATGTGTGCAACAGCAGGAGCAAGCACAAATTAATTGCGCATCTGCGCAACAGACGCGATATTCAAACATGGAGCAAGAACAAGTGCATAAGCAGCCAACATCTGAATATCGCACTAACTGCGCCATAGCGCAACAGGAAGGAAGCTGAGCAGTAAGGCTGCGCCATAACGCAACAAGGGCAGCCCAGCTGAGCAGTCCAGGAGGTGCCATATAGCGCAAGCACAGCACTCCCCCCCCAGCAAAGCAATGGAAGTGCACAACCAGGGAGGCAGGCTGGGGCCCACCGCCAGCCATGCCACACATGGGCACAGGAACACACTGCAGAACCAACAAGACACCTGCACACCCCAAGCACAGCATCACTGGGGGTGGGACGGATGATCTACTGGCCCATGGGGACAAGCCAACAAAGCACAGCAGAGCCATGACGCCCCAGCACAACCACTGGCAGGCTGAGAGTGCCACACACAGGGGGTTGACAACCACACTGCACATCAGCCCCCCGTATGCACAGCACACCCTGCACCGTGACCCCAAGACACCACCCATGTGCAGTGACTGGCACTGCAGGAAACACCATGCATCCCCGCACGCACACGTCAACCCCGTGCAGCAGAGAAGCATACAAGCCAGACCACCCTGTGCACCCAGCAGTGGGTGGCAGCAGATGTGAAGACCAACAGAAAGTCACTGCCATGCTGGAGATACCCCCATGCACACCATGCGCACACACACACACACACACACACACACATATATATGCAGGACCATACCACCCCAGATGGCATGCACACCACTGCAACTGAGCAACCATAGCCAGCTGCAAATCAGAGACCAACACAGTATTCATAACAAAATATAAATGTATTATAAAAATGTAAATCACAAAACTATCAACAGCATAACTATTTACGGGGGTAGGGGTACAAGGTGAGGGGTGGGCAAGGGTAGGGATGAACAACTTGGAGAGAAGGCAGGGTGGGGAGGGATGGGTGAAGTGGGAAGGGAATCTGGCCTAAGGCCCAGCAGGCTGGTCCTCCTCTGCCGGTGCCGCTGTGCCTGGCGATGCCTCCTCCACGAGGCCATGTCGATGGATGTCCCTGAGGATGGCCTGGTTGTCCAAGGACACTTGTGTCAGCCCATGCAGTTCCACTGTATCCTCCTGAGAACACTGAGCCCTAGGAAAATGGGAACACAGTCAATGGCTGTGACTGACCACAACCCTGAACACCACCCAACCTGCAAGCCATATAGGCCAATGTCCGCACCTGTGATGGCATCACCCACCCACAGTGAACATGCATGGCCATCACAAACAGGCGGCACCAGCTATGTGCACCACTGCACACACACACTGCCCATGTCCATCACAGCACAAACAAGGCTGTCAAGTGACGTGGCAATATGGTGCGATGCCAGTTACACAGCCATGTGCCCAGTGCATGCATGGACCACCAGTGAAGCACACACAGACATGCAGTGACACTGGACAGTGATGAATGCTGCCTGTGTTGTGCATGGCTGTGTTGTGCATGGCTGGTGGTCATGCCCACCCCCTCCAGCATGCAATAGCATCCATGATGTAATGATACTCACATTCCGCAAGAAGGTGTGTCTGCTGCTGCTGCTGCCGCTGTTGTTGTGGCCCACCTCCTGCTGCACCACCGAATGGCACCGGGGCCCTGTCACGGCCCTCTGCAGCACGTGCCTGCATCCTTACATCCCGGCCTGTGGGAGACATATGTTGAGAAAAACATCAGTGTGACTCCGAAGCTGACTGCCCCTTGCCCCAGTGAGAGTGCCTGCCCACACAGCCAGGCCCATGCATCTCACACCTGCACACACTGACACAGCCAACCATGTCAGAGCCATCACCTATGTACATCCACCAAAACACACTCACACCCCTACAGAGAATACAGGTGCATAGATGGTACACCCACCTGGCTAGACACCACGCCCCTCCTGGCCGCGTGAGACGCAGCCGCTCATGCAGCTCAGGCTCCCTCCTCGGAGGTCACTGTATCTGTGCGGCACTGCTCAGCAGACGGTGCTGCCCAGTGACCCCACCAGAGTCACTGGCCACTTGCTACCAGACCTGGGTCCTAGCCATGGTGAGGGGCACCTCACCATACAGTGCCCCATAGTGGGGCTCCACCAGGGCCACCAAGTGGGCCACCTCCACAGGGCTCCATTGCACTGCCCTCCTGCGTGCCATGCTACCAAGTTTACAGCAGGCAATTGGCGCCCGCTGCGCATATTGCAGTGGAGATGTTGCGCATAGACACACATAGGTTCCAATCACGCAGTTCGAACAGCGCCGTCAGTCCACATAGCGCTGTCACCAGACAGCGCAATAGGGCCGTACACATGGCAGCCGAACAGCGGCAGGGGGCAAAGGTCGGACACCAGGTCAGGGGTCTATGATGTAAGGCCACGCACAGCGCCATCTGACGTATACGCATCCTGCTCGACCGACCACCTGCGTACCAGTGCCACAGTGGACTATTGAGCAGTAGTGCCACAGCGCCATATAGTGCCCAGTGCTGTAGCACCACTGGCACAATGGTGGCCATGGCCTGAATTGCCGATCGCGCACAGCACGTCATCAGCGCGGCAGACACCTGTGTAAGCTACCTGGGCATGTGCAATGCAGTGTACCGCACAGTCACAGATCTGCGCTATTGGCTCAGCCGGATCAACCGTCTTGCGAAAAGTGCAATGGCGCGATATTCAGCCGACACATGCAAATCATCTGATCAGCCATTCAAAGGCGCAGTGGCACGATTTGCATCTCATTACAGTTGCTCCTCTCCTAATTTGCATGCATTGCGATATAAAAGTGCGACAGTGGGCTGTGCTGGACAGAGTCGGTTACTGCAGGTGAGAGGTGAGTTGCATGCTGTGGGATGTTCTGGACAATGGGCATGGGATAATGCTGTAGACTGCACAGTGACAGGTGTCCACTTACACCCATACAGATCGCCATGACCGAGCAGAGACAAGGTGAGGGTGAGGATGGTGGGCGAAGGAGGAGGCCCAACTTCACCACGGCAGAGACTGAGGCCCTCTTCCAGGCCTACCTGGAGGATGAGGCACTACTGCGTGGAAGCCGGGGCACTCCTCAGGCCCGTGCGGCTGCATGGGAGGGGGTAGCCCGGGCAGTGAACCTGCATGGAAGCCACCAGCGCTCCGTGCAGGAATGCAAGAAAAAGATTGGGACAGACCGCAGGAGGGTGAAGGAGAAGGTGGCGGCCCTCAGGGCGGCACGTGCTGGCACTGGTGGGGGGCCAGCCAGCGGTGGTGGAGCTGACCCCGGCTGAGGACCAACTGGCTGCAACTCTGCAGCGCAGTGCGGTGAGGGTGTACCAGGAGGTGGATTCCAGACAGGTGGGAAGCCCATCACTGCCATGCTATGACATGGTGGTGGTGTTGGGGAGGAGAAGGTTGGTCACATGCACTCACGTGTCCTCTCTTTCTGTTGCAGATCCTGTTCGTCTCCAGGAGCGGTGGTGGTGGGACCAGGCAGTGAGGATGACCTGCTGACATGGAGGAGGGTCCATCCACCTCTGTCGCCAGCCAGCATGCACTACGCCAGCATGCACGCAGGGCTGTCAACTCTGGTGTTGGTGATTCGGGTGTGGGGGGGTGCACAGCCTGTGTCTCAGCAGTCTGGCATGCAAGCATGCCATCACGCTGTGACTGTGGCTGTAGCACGTCCCTGCACCGTTGATGATGCAGGGACTGCAATGGGCAGTGACATGTGTGTGTCCCATGATGGACACACAGCAGGCCATCACGTGCCCCTGGGCCTTGCTGGTTCCAACTTATGCGCCAGCATGTCAGCGCAGTCCCAGGCTGTGCCTGTCAGCACCGTTGGGGCAGCACCGGTGGCTGTGCAGGTGTCTGGCACTGTTGCAGCCACAGCGGTGGAACAAGTGGACTCTGTGGCACAGCGGTTGGAGGTGCAGCAGCAGCAGTCACCCACCAGGTCTGGGGGTACAGTGTCCAGTGGTGGCACATGCCCGCCGCCCTGCGATATGCCCATTCCTGGTCCTGGTGAACAGCGCCCACCCTCAAGGGGTGTTGTGCATCAGGACCTTCAACACCCTTGGGGACAGGCTGCCGTTGTGGCAGAGTACCCATTGGAAGAGCATACCCGCCTACTGCGGGAATCAGTACAGCAGCAGAGGTGGGTTGCAATGTCCGTTGAGGCACTGTGTGTGGCTGTGGAGCGGCACAGCAGGAAGTGTGCTCTGGACCGTGCAGAGATGGTCCACATGCGGATGGATGTGACCGCTGCCATTGACAGGCTGACCCAGGCAGTGGTCTCTGTCGTGGACGCATTGGGCACACAGTCAGGTGACCCTGTACCGCCACCCACACAGTTCCGCTCCACTCCCGTTCCGGCATTGTGCGACACCAGGCCTGTCGATGCTGGGTTCTGCTGTGGGCATCCTGAGCACCCCTGGTGCAGGTGTGTTTGGCATGCTGCAGACCCCTGTGTGGGCAAGGTTGCGTTCACGCAGTGGGACCCCTGCTGGTCCAACAGTGCCACCCCATGTGGCCTCTGCTCAGCCTGCCAGTGCTGTTGGGTCACGGCGGGGCCACCCACGCATCCGCGGTGGCCATGGACAGTGCTACATGACTGACCTGTCTCCCAGTTCGGGCCCTGTCTGGTGCTGCCCTGTGTGCAATGTGTGTCATGGTGGGCAGTGCACTGCTGGGTGCTCTGCTCAACATGCCGACACATGGACCACCTGCACACCCTCCCAACTGTTGCCCACAGGTGCATGTGCATGATGATGCCTGCATTGTACTGTACACCAAGGTGCAAGGGTGCCCAGCATCTGACACACGTACTTGGACAGTACAGGTGGTGGGGGTGGTCGGTGGTGCTGTGTGTTAGCACTGTCGGTTCTGCTGTGCTGTGCATCTGCCCATGTACGCTCTGTGCCTGGTGTGTGTGTGTCCATATGAGTGCTCACCCCTCCCTGATGGTGTGTTTGTATGCCTGGACCCTTCCACTCCCCTGGCCGTCATGCACCCCTGGTGTGTTACCCTGTGTGCCTGTGGTTTGTGCATGGACAGTGTTGGTTGCACATGTCCCCTTGACTTACCTGTGTTGTGCATAGTGCTCCTCTGTGATGGTGTCCCGGTGCAGCTGGGTCTGCTGGATCAGTCGGGGGTCCTGCCATCCTAGGGGGGGCTGCTCATCGACATCAACACCGGCGCCACTGGCATCCCCATCGCTGTCCCCCTCTTCAACCTGTACGGCTATCCCACAGTCCTTGGCCATGTTGTGCAGGATGCAACAGGCCAGGAATATCCCACAGGCCTTTGGGGGGCTGTACTGTAGGGCACCGCCGGAGGTGTCTAGGCATCGGAAGCGTGCCTTGAGCATCCCAAACACCCGCTCTATGATGTTGCGTGTGGCAGCATGTGCCTCATTATAGCGTTGCTGCGATGGGGTTATGGGGCGCCGGTATGGTGTGAGCAGCCAGGGACGGAGTGGGTACCCGCTGTCACCTGTGTGGAGATAGTGGAGATCAGTGTCATGTTCAGGTCCATTTTGCCCATATCCCTGTGTGCCACTACCATGGCACCTGTGGCATTCCCACCCTTGCCCCAAGTTTTCATTCCATACATGCGTACTCACTCACTAGATGTCCTGTGGGGATGTCCCCACTCTCAAATCGATGGCACAGTGTGGACTGATGCCATATGAAGGCATCATGTGCTCCGCCAGGGTGTGTGGCACAGACATTGATTATTCGCCCAGTGGCATCACACACCACCTGGCAGTTGACACTAGAGTAGCCCTTTCGGTTCCTATACGCTGCCCCATCGGGGCCAGGTGGCATGCGAATGGCCACATGGGTGCAGTCTATGGCCCCTAGCACGCCAGGCATACATGCTACCCTGTGGAACTCCTGCATGTTTGCTGTACGCTCTGCTGCGGTGCTGGGGAAATGGATGTGCTCCGCAGCATGTGGCAGCAGTGCGGTGAGGAATTGGGTGAGGATGCATGACGTGGCCGACTGTGTGATGCCTGTGGTGTCCCCTGTCGGCCTCTGGAAGGTGCCCGTGGCGAGCAGGCACATGCAGGCTGTCACCTTGGTCTCCACTGACAGAGCATGACTCCGTCGTGAGGGTGCCTGCATCACATCACTGCACAGCTCACAAAGCCGCCTCAGTATTGCCCTGTTCAGGTGGTACCGGCCCACCATCTCTACATCTGTATACAGCTCATGGCTGATGCAGGCACGATACTGCCTGTTGGGGGCGTACCACCGACGGGCCCTTCCACGGCCTTGTCCCCCTGCAGCTTGCATTCTCACCCCCCTCATTACAGCTTCCATGTGGAAGCTGGCACTGTCCATCTCCCTGGCTTCTGCCCCCCCCAGCTGGTGTTGCTGTGTTACCCCGGCTGTCCTGACTGCTACTTCCACTGCACAGGCACCCCCGCTGGCCTCTGCAGCCTATGGCCCACAATGCTTGCCTTGCCTGCCCTAGCCTGTCACTGTCTGTCTGTCTGTCTGTCTGTCTCTCTCTCTCTACCCCACTTGGCATCCTTGTAGCGTTCTTGCGCCGCTTCCTTGAGCCTTTTTATTTTAGCTCATTTCCGCTAGTGCACAATTTCCGGCAGTTCTGCTCTTGCGCAATGCGCAAGTCTTTCAATTTTGCATTGCGCTCTTTATGCATGGCTCCACCCACATCAGTTGCACATGCCTTCCTTTGCATTGCGCTGTTGCTCAGCATGTTTTGGGCACAACTGCCTCCTGCTGAATATCGCAGAATGGCGCACTTTTGGTCTTGCGCAGGCGCAACCCTATTGCACATGGCGCAACCTTTTGAATATCCCACCCCTAGTGCCATGGTATTTTCAACATTTACAGGTTTCAAAATCATAAGGTATATACATCAAGGTATTTTATGACATAGTGCTATTACATACTAAATCCAACAATGATGAACACAACCTGTCATTTTAGATATGCTCAGAGGTCACCACAATAACCTCCCTGTATGAAGATCTGAGGGGGAAAGGAAAATAAAAGAGGACACTATAGCATAGTCAAAAAAGGGGAGGGGTGCCCATAGGTGGCCAACCTTATGGACTAGAAATTATAAAGGATAAACTAGGCTAAACAATAGAAGAACTGCTGCAACAGATTCAAGAAAAGGTCGGTCCTCAAGAGTGGCAGGAGCTCCCTGTCACACACTCCTATGACAGGCAATTTGATGCTTTAACTCAAAAGACCTACCTTTTACAAAGTGAATTAAAGAATGCAAATGCTAAAATAAGAGTCCTGACTTCAGATACAAAAAGGAACGCTGAAACAATAAATACCCTCTCTAACAAAGTTCAGGCTACAGACACCACTTCTTCAGTTGAAAAAGAAAATTATCATTTCTATTGAAAATTTGGACTGCCAGACAATCATATAGTTATACAAATCTAAGAATAATTGGGTTGCCTCTACAAGTTGAGAACTGTGGTTTTCCTCTACTTGAAATATGGTCAAAGATTTATCTATTGTAACTTTTGAAATTCCTCCAGAAAATCTGCCTTTCATTACAAAAGTCTTTAATTTTAAAAAGAAAGTGAATACCAGCAATGTTGGGACTCCCGTGCCATCTAAACAAAATGAAAATCTGAACGCACAGCCGAAATGAATGAGAGTTTATCATGATTGATCATTAAATATCCTTATATTTCATTGTTACAGATCATTGATAAAGTATGAAAAATCACCAAAAATATCATCATTAATAATGAAAGTCCACCAAGGTTAAATGGCCGCCAATCATTAACCAAATTATTGGTCACGATCTGATCATGATTACTCTTGAATTTTAGGGATTTGCAATGTACTGTACAGTATTAATCTTGATTAATCATTACCTGAAGTAATCATAAATCACTATTATGTTATTGGCATCATGGTGTTTTTTTCTTGTTAATCATTATTATTCATGATTGATCAGTATTGGTCACAACTGTTTTGCTGGGTCATGATCATTTTTAATCAGTACTTTTGGTGGTGCTAAATCATTAGTTATCATAATCAATCAATACCTAAAGCAGTCATAATCCATCACTTTTCTTTCTTTGCTGATTTTGTTTTCATCAATCATGATTAATAATAGTTAATCAATACCTGTTGCTGGTTATTGGCAGCCAATCAGAACCAGCTTCACAGATCATGATAAATCATGCTTGATCATATGCTTGTAAGAATTTGCCAGATTGATCATGATTGATGTTCCTCGCTCTCATTGGCCACTGTGCTGTAATTAATTTGCATAATTTGTCATGTTTAATCATGATTAATCATTGCCTTTTAAAGCAATGGTGTGACATACTGTATTGGGCTTCATAGCCCACTCTGCAGCGGTGGCAGTCTCTGTGCAAAAATGATAAAATTTACTATTGTATTGTAAGGGAGGGAAGAGATGATAACTCTGGCCAAACTGTTGGCCAGCCAATCCCTTTCCACTTCCTGGTCAGCCTGATCCACCTCTGGGCTCCAACATTATGTGACATCTAACCAGGGAGAGCATGGGGTTGTGCCCCATGCAAGTCTATGGGGCTAGTTTTCAAAACAGTTTTACAGATGCTTAAGCAACCTTTAATAAAAAAATGAAAAGTCACCACTCAAATAATAATAATCCTTCTGAACGTTAACTTTGTGCCATAACCTTTCCCACCACCTCCTCTGATAACCATAGCGGTCTTTTTTCCTCTTGCTTTTATTTGCTTGTCTAACACAGAGGTGTGTGGCCTTCACTACAGCTCCTTTTAATTTCACTTACTGTTCTCCTACTCCACCCTTATCTTGCCTCCCCTTCCTGCCAGAGCATCCCTGAGGCATTCCCCAATCTTTGTAAAGTCTGCTCTTCTGAAGTTCAGGACCCTAACCTTCATGTGTCTTGGCTCCACCCCTGTTCTTACATTGAACCACACCGTTTGGTGATCACTGGTCCCCAGGTGGCAACCCACTGGGACATCTGCAAAACTGTCCCTGCTGGTGAGTACTAGGTTAAAATTGCTCCAACACGAGTGAGCTCATTTACTAATTGCCTGAGGAACGCTCCCTGCAGGGAGTCCAGGATGTCCCTGCTCCTAGCTGAAACTGCAGCCAGGATGCTGCAATCCGCCACCTGGCAAATTAAGTCTTCCACCAGCAGCACCTCCCTGTTAGTTGCCATCTTATGGATGGCTTCCACTAGAACCGTGGCCATCTCCTCTCCCTGTGCTGGAGGTCTGTAGATCACCCCAGTGCAAATAGTGACCCCATTTCCCATTTCTAGGGAAAGTTAAATGCCTTACTCAGGGTTGCATAGTATGTAAGTGGGGGCTGTAGAATTCAAATCCAGGTCTCCAGGTTTGCAGCTCAGTGCACTTAACCACTATGCTATACTGCCTCCTTGCTTGTATATTGCAACCGATTGCCCCTAAAACCCCACATCATGTCCCCACCATATATACATACATACAGTATATACTCACTGCAAAAAATTACGTTACTGTTGACATTAATACAGGCACTAGGGATGAAGAATGCAAACCGCACAAATTAAGAAAATGAAAAACAGGGTTTTGAGTGCTATGAGTCTCGGCAAATCAGCTGTGTAGTTTCCTTGTGGCTGCCATTCTTAATACCCACCCCCTCCACCCAGCCCATAGCCTCCTGTCTGAAGCAAAAGGTACAGCTCCAAGCCAGTGCCTCACAGGCAATTACTCTTTGAAGCAAAATAAGTTTGGCTCAGCATATGTGGCTAACAGAATCGGTATACAGAATAATGGATGTCTACTGTGCACAACCAGTTTGTTCTGCCACAAAGGGGTTCTGATTCCCTCTGACCTCTGATAGCTTATCTGTTCTGCATAGCACCAATCTCCCCAACCCACTTCCTCCCCTGCCTGGTGTGACCCCCACTGAGCACTTACCCCCACATCCCCTCTCCCCCCCCAGCCTTCCTGCTTTCTCTTCACAAATATTAATCCCCAATATTCACCCCTCCCCAGTTTCCCCTCACCTCACCCCCCACTTTAAAACCCTTTCCTATCCCTCCCCCTCCCACATTACCCAGCCTGCCCTATCACCTACTTGCTTAACCATGGGTAGATTCCTATCCAATCCCACCCTCTGACTACTCAACACCCTTATTCTGTCACCCCTTTGTCTCTGCCCCCACCCTGCCCCTGCTCTCATCTATTCTGTCCTCCCCTCCTTTGGTCACCACCAGTTCTGACCTTCCATAACTCTACCAGTATGTTCTAAAGCTCAGCTACCACTATAAATTGCTTGTCCGCCTTAAGTATGCTCTTAGTACTGTTGCAATAAAGTTGAGCACTCCTACCTGACATATTTTAACTGTACTTGCTTGAATCTGTATCTGTATGTACCATAATGTACTTGCCTGCTGTATATACCCCTATCTGTTTTGTAATGTCTAAGTACCTTGTCTATTGCCTTACGACGTGGAACCTTTGTAAATGAGCTTTTAGCTCAAAGGTGTTATCCGATGCCAATAAATAAATAAATAAGACCTCAAGAGCGAAGCTCAAGAGGTCTGTAGGAATCAGAACCCCAAGAAGGCAGAACACAGTGGTTGTCCATAAAGGTACACATCCTGTATTTTTTATAGTGTACAGTATTATGTGAACTGCGTGTGCAGCAGTTCTTTTGCTTTCAGAATTACACTGACTTCTTCAGTCTCTAGAGGTTTCAGAATGCTGTTGTACCACAGAAGGGTACAATCACATTCCATGAACTTTGAACTGTGGCACAACAGCATTTTGAAAGGGATGGAATTTTATACAGAACAATGCTCTACTTTACAGTATAATAGCGTTCTTCCCACAAGGTCTTGCATGATGCAAGAGATCATGTTTGCTTGGAGGAGGGGAGGGGCATTAGGCTTGACAGCACCAAGGAACATCATGCAACCAATTCATCAAGACTCCTCGGACTCAAAACCCTATTTTTATTTTATTTGTGCACTTTGCTTTCCTCCACACTGTCTGCATTAATGCAGTTTTTTTGCAGTAAATTTCCCCCTTTGTGACAGTGAACTCATAACAGAATAGTGGAGATATTTTAAACCCTGCATCACCAACTACCTAACAAGTGAAGGACTACAGTTGTAACAAGGGATAAAGAAGTTTGTCCCAATATTTCAGGCTAACCTCATTTTGGTCTAAAACATAACGTATTTGTGTAACAAATATTGACCTATGAAGCTGGATCATATAAAACTTGTAAAGCCACAAAACAAACTAAACCACAAGTTGCAATATTAAGGTGCCTTTTGATATTTGTGCTGACTATGTGAGTAATATCAAACAGTTGCTTTATGTGTTTGCAAAGCAGAAACATAGGATAGTGTTCAAATTATCCTTTGACTATCTTTAGTGTTGTCATTATCAGGACAGACCAAAATGCTTGTATGCACATTCTTAAGTCCAAACCTATTTCTTGCTCCTAGACCTTGGTAACTGGTAGTGACAACTATTACTAGCCATATATAGTAATATAATTTACACTATCTATACATTTGTGCTGATCAAAGATGAGCTCATACATATACTAAAAAGAGAATTGCCTTTTAAGTTGATGTTTGTACTTGTTATGAACCAATCATAGACAACCATAGGAAGTGATGATACTGTCTTCCACTATATAAGCAAGCCTGCATTCACTGTTAGTTTGAAGAATGAAGGATGTACCACTTGTAATCTCTTGCTGTGATTATTATTATAATCATTAAATTCTTCCGCCATCAGCCTCATCTCCGTTCGTCTCATTTCTAAGTATTTGTAATAGATAATTTACTAACTGTAATTTTTCCAAAACGCTACAACAGTGTCATAATACTTTGGGTTGCACCATTGTAGGTTAACAACCTAGCACAGATAAGAGATCTCTTATCTGGTTCCCGTGGTGCCTGGGATAAGGAGGTCTGTAAAACAAGAACATCATGGGGTCACAAAGGATCTGCAGCTCTTTATGAACTAACTGTGACAAACAATGTAGGGTAAACAAAAAGCACAATACTTATCTGTTATGTATAGGCAGTGTCCTCCTACACCTGATCAATGTTCTGTCGGACCTGTAGACGTAAAAGGGAAAGTGGGTCAGTATGAAGAATAAAAATACTGATCAGCGGAGTTGGTTGGGAAGGACCTGTAGAGGTTAAAAACAAAGGATTAGGTTGGTCGGTAGCAGGGCCAAAGCTTGGAAGCCTGAATGGTGAGACTCCAGGAGGCAGGGCGGAGTAAAAAAATGAATTAAAAAATAGGAGGGCAAGGCCATCTGGACAAGCACAACTGTGTTCAAATTCTGAAGAGAGGCTATGTGCAAAATACAATGGATCTTTACCTTAATGCATGCAGAGATTAGGCTAAAGCCTAACTTCATGGCATGGATGTGGGTGAATGGTGAACAAATGATCAGGTGTCTGAGGAAAGAAAGAAAAGCCAGAAGTCTGTCCAAACCTTATTTAACCAGAACAATTCAGCTAAGAGTTGCAACACCTCGTTTTCAGTGGGATCCTGCTTCTACACATTTCCCTAACTGGATAAACGGGTGCACTGGGAGGTTACATAGAAACACATAAGTTGTCAGCTAATAAGGACCTCCTAGCCCACCCATTCTGCTCTATTTTCCCCCACCTATAATAACACTGCAGACCCTACTTGGTCTCCAGTCTTCACACCCCCCCCCCCTTATTTCTAAGACCCTTTGTGTCTATACCATGCATTCTTGAATCCTGTAACAATTCCAGTCACCAACACCTCTGCTGGGAGGCTGTTCCATGCATTCACCACCTTCTCTGTGAAGAGGTACTTCCTCACTTTGCTGCTGAGCCTCCTCACATCCATCTTCATAGTGTGACCCCTTGTCTTTGAGCATCATTTTCTTTGGAAAATGCTAACTTCTTGTACATTGTTTTTTTCCTGTGAGATATTTGAATGTGTCTGTCATATCCCCCTTTCCCTCATTTCTTCCAAGGAGTACATATTTAATTCCTTAACCTTTTCCTTGTAGCGCTTTTGATGCAGGCCCTGCACCATTTTGTTTACCCTCCTTTGTACTGCCTCCACTCTATCTATGTCCTTGTGGAGATGGGTTCTTCAGAACTGGACACGGTAATCAAGGTGTGGTCTCACCAGTGATCTATACAGGGGTATTATTACCTCCCTCTTTCTGCTGGTAATTTCTCCACCTATGCATCCCAGCATTCTGCTAGCCTTCCCCACTGCCTTGTCACATTGTTTAGCTACCTTCTGGTCTTCAGAAATTATTACCTCCAGATTTCTTTCCTGCTTTGAAACTTTTAATACCTCTCCTCCCAGTTGGTATCTTGCTCCCGGGTTTCGGTGCCCCACATGCATGATTTTTCACTTTTTAGCATTGAAACCCAGCTGCCAAACCCATTACAATTCTTCCAGCTTTTTTATATCACCCCTCATTCTTTCCAACACCCCCCCCCCCCAAACCTGGTGCATTCACTTACACTGTGAGTTTTGTGTCATTTGCAAACAGGCATACTTTCCCTTCCAGTCTTCTGTAATGTCATTAATAAATACATTGAAGAGGACCGGGCCTAGTACTGATCCTTGTGGCACCCCACTGGTCACTTTCCCTGAACTTTTTAATGAACATCTTTGCTATGATTTTAAGGTGCACAGAAGAAAATACCGGGTGTTCTTCCATAGAGGAGCTGGCCGTTTGATCCCTTCCACTTCCTTATCTACAGTCTACTCCATGCTCAGATGCTGTGTGGCTGTTAGTTGAAACCTGGCTTTGATTTGTATCAAAACCAGATTTAAAAGTAGGGAATCTTGCATTAACAAAAAGATACCATAGAATTAAGCAGACGTGCCTCATGCTGTCCCTATACAGACATCACAAAGCATCTAAGAACATCTGCAGAGTCAGTGATACGGAAATACGATAGATGGGATCCAGCAGCCAGTTCCTCAGGAACAAATTACAATCGCTTCCCTTCCAAAAGGGGCATCCAGTGCTCCAGATAAGGTGAGTATTGGCCTATTTTACTCTCTCAATAGTAGGAAAAGTCTTTCAATTTCTTTTTAAACATGTAATGATCCTAATCCCAGCACATGGAAATGCTCCACACCCCATGGAATAGTGCTTCATAACATCATTGGTGACTTAAAAGGTGCAGATTTTTTCCAGGTTTAAAGCACTTGTACACATCCAAATTTTGTTTTACTCACTAAGTTTAAAAACTGATGAGTAAAATACTCTTACGTGCAGTAGTTAAATTGGAAATGTTTAGGTGGTGAAACTGTCATTTCTAGGTGGTGGAACACTCCTGTATTAGTCAATGGAGAAATGTGACAGAGGTGGTGGAACTGTCATACCATTTTTTAAGAGGTAGTGAACTGAGTCCCTGTGGGCACCTGCCCAATTCAACCACTGCTTACATGTCAATATTATCTGGAGCACCTGGGGCATCATTAGAAAAAAAATTGCAGCCATGAGCTCCCATTCAGGTGATGAAACGTCCCTGTTTTTTTTTTGTTTGTTTGTTTTGAGCACTGAGAAGGGTGCTCCTTAAAGGGTCATAATTCAGTAATCGGGACTGATTTTGCCAAGCAGCATCTTTGAACTGCCAAATCACTAAGATGAGCTATTAGGATAGTTTTCCATTTTTCATAAACTGATCCCTAAACCAGGCTCCATATTCCCAAGAAGTCATCCCATTGTCCCATTGTACTTTAAAAAGTCACTGACATGGCCCAGTAGCATGGAGGGTTGAGGCACAGGACGCCACACCTTGTGCCACGCTGGTGACCCGTGTTCAGGAATGGACTCGAGACACCAGGGGAGTCAGCAGGGGAAGGAGAGGACTGAGCATCTGGAGGACTGCTTTCCTCTCCTGGGGCGGGTTGTGGGGATTGTCTTGCTCAGTAGCAGCCCACAGTTGAGACTGGGAGCACTACAGAGTGATGCTGTAGACAAGACAAGAAAAACCAGGGAAAATGGCATCTTGATCAGCCGGATGATGGCTGCCCACACCCTCGCCACCATGGAGCCCCCGGACAGCTGGGACTGATCTCAGCAGCACCCAGGGCCAAGAAAGGTAAGCTGCAAGGCTCATTCTCTCCGGAAGGAGAGAACCCACCTGACGAAGGGATACGTTGGGTTACCCTGGGGGAAAAGACGGCAATATGGGGTGGAGTTGACAATGGGGGTTCCTGGGGGGGTGAGAGCAGTCCCATGTGGCCCAAAGGAGTGGTCAGTCGAGATGTAGGGGAGGGGCATAAATAAATAATGCAAAAAAAAAAGCCACCGACATGGTCCAGGCATGCAACTCATACCAAGGAATTGCCTGCCCAAGGATTTAATTTAGCCCATGTTTGAAAATTTTTTTTTAAGTGATTAAAAGTATCGGAACAGAAGTTATGAGTGGGGCATTTAAGCAGAACTTGTAATCACTAGCAAAAAAAACTTCAAAAATTGGCAAAATTAACTCCTCTGGCAGGCAGCTCCTTGATATGAGTTGCCACAATCCTAAATCATTTTGTCAATCAGAATAGCTCCCTGTGAAGAGCAGAATGCACATAAATAAAAAAAAATAGCACACTGGAAAGGGACAACAAAGCTTGGATTCAGGCTGTTTAAAAAAAGAACTGTCTTGTTGTTCATCTTAGTAACTAGGCAGATATAGAGCCTCCAATGCCATTGGGACAAGTTTGAAAAAATATATTTCAACACAGTTAAGCTTATATTTCATATTCCTTTCTGAAATTCCCACCATTATTCTTTTATAAGGGCATTTACAGGCAATCAGGATATCTAGTAATTATTTCTGCTCTGGCTGCTTGTGTACACTTGACATCACAACCCTGTTTACGACACAATAATCTTCATTTCATTTCGTTTTTATTTTTAACCAGGAGATGGACTGGGCACTGGCCTTTTTCAGTCAAGCCTCACAATGAACATTACGATACAATTTCACATAAACAGGCAATTATTCACATTTACATACATTGTCACAGTACAAAATATTTAACAGTAAATGTTTAAAGTGCAATACAGATTCTGCTTTCTGAATCAACTCTCCATACTCATTTAAAATAGAAGGAGCATACTAAGTTAATGCGCGTTCCTATTCATTTGAAGTTTAAAAGCAGGACAGGGGTCAGGCCATTTCATATTATGTTCTGGTGACATTTATTAACAACTATTGAATTTGATAGAACTAGAGGAACTTCAGAACTTATAATACGGAAAGCAAAACTTGCTACCAAACATTTTAGGCACCTCTCCGGAGACAGTACCCCCAAATTTACGTATAACTGGCAGTGATGGGTTCTAGAACGGGGCACGGAGAGCAAACCTGCAAATGTTGTTATAGAGAATTTTGTATTTAGACTCAAATAAATGATTACTTTGCACAAATACAATACTGCCATAGTCCATGGTTGGAAATAAGACTTGCTTGACGATGATATGCTGGGACTCATCTGTCAAAGAATTGATGTTTTTATAAAGGAAACCAAGTTTTTGATTTCTCTTACTGCTCAACTTCTCTGTATGAGGAATCATACTGAAGTTCGAATCCAAATAAATACCTAAATATTTAAATGATGTAACCCAAGGGAGGCGAAGACCACCAAGTCCCTCTATCTGAATGGGATCTAATTTCTGAAGCCTCTATAAGGAACCAAATAACATTACATTTGTTTTTGTTCATTTATCGCCATTTTGTTTAACCGAATCAGATTTACAAAAACATCATATTAACTTTGAAGGGAAACCTGAAAATCATGACTATTTGTTCCTGAATCCCAGATAACTGTATCGCCAGCATGTAATATACTATTTTTAATAGTGAAAGGATGGGGTAAGTCATTTACAAAAATTGAAAACAAGAGAGGGCATAGCACAGACCCTTGACGGACCCCCACCTTAACCTCTCTTGGTTGTGACATAAAACATTCAATTCCTGTTCTTTGAATGTGATTTGACAAATATATCCCAGTAAAAAGGTGCCGTATCTGGGGATCTGCTACCCACTGCTTAAATTCTTCACTCATGTCCTCTCTCAAAAGAGGGATAAAGCCTGGAACAAAGCTAAGCTAACCCAGTCCCTACCATATTGGGCAGAGTACAGAAGACTCCGAAACCTATGTAAGGTTTCCATCAGATCTGCTAAGGGCAATTACTACCGTTAGCTTCTTAGTATCTCTGTCAGTGACTCTCATGGTTTTTGGAGTCATGTTAACACCATCATGGGGAAAAACAAGTGCAATACCATCTCTGACATAGTCGTGAATGGTTGTAATTGCAATAACCTGCTCACTATCACCGAGGCTCTTAGCTCCAGATTCACTGACCTCTCCTCCTATACTGCACCTCCTGGGCCTTTACCTGTCACTCTGCAGGATAACCTTAAATCTTCCAACCCATCTTTCACCTTTCACCCAGTCCCAGAGACTGAAATCTTACCCTTACTCAAGTCCATCTCTCCTGCTGGTTAGGCAGAGGCAGATGAACTCTTACCAAAATTCCTAAGAACCATTGCACCTATCTATAGTCTCTCCAGTGACTAGACTTTTCAACCTGTCTCTTCCTATAGGACATGTCCCTTCACTCTGGAAAATTGCTCGAGTTGTACCAGTCCTAAAAAGGGAGACACCACTAACCTGGATAACTACCGCCCTATTCCCATCCTCTCCGCCCTCTCTATAATACTGGAGAAAATTGTTGCTACCCAGTTCTCAGATTATCTCTACTCCTTCAAACTCCTCACCTGTGACCAACATGGTTTCCAATGTGGGCACAGTACATCTACTGCTCTCATACAGTTTACAAATTATGTCAGACTCACTATGGACAAAGGCTTTCTCACTGGGGCTACTTTTGTTAATCTTACAAAAGTGTTTGATTTAGTTGACCACCCGCTGCTCCTATCAAAGTTGTCATCCCTAGGCTTCTCTACCTCTGTCACTGCCTGGTTCCAAAATGATCTTTCGAAGCATCAACAATTTGTCCATATCAGAGATGCTAAGTCCCCTCTTGCTCCTACTTGGATCGGAGTGCCCCAGGGTTTGATTCTTGGTCCTCTCCTGTTTACGGTCTTCATAAAATGACATCCCATCGCTCACTGGTGCTTGCTCAGGTCTGCTATATGTTGACACTCTTGTTCTTTACTCATCCTCCTCAAACTTCTCAGATATCAACCTGAATCTCAATAGTAACTTCAATACCTTTCAGAACTGGCTATTGAAAAACAAGCTTGTCTTAAATAAAAATAAAACGGTGACTATGCTCTTCGGTTCAGGTTCAAAAATTCGATCCTGCACCCACCCATTAAGTATCAGAGTGCTTGATGGCTCCCCCCTTAACATAGTTACCTCTTTCAAATACCTAGGAGTAACCCTTTATCCCATCTTGAATTTAGACCTGCACCTAGCCTCAGTCATTAAATCCATCAATATTCAACTAGGCCTGGCATATAAGGTGAGACATAGCCTAACATCCACGGTGAGGATGGCCATTGTACAGGGGATCCTGATACCCAAATTGGCATATGGGTTAATAGGCTTTCCAGCAACTACTAGAGGGCTCCTCTGAAAGTGGGATGTCTGTTACAACAGCATTTGCCATTTTGCTGTCTTTACCCAAACTTACTCACTGATGCACACTATACTCCAGTCTAAGATGGTTTACCCCCTCAGCCTTCCATCAGTTTACTTCCTACTACTTTATAAAGAATATAATTTCCTCCCAGATACCTGACAATTTGACTCTACTGCTCAAACCTGTGACCTCTTCCTACCCACTGAGATCAGCTGCCAAATCCCTTCTTATACAGCTGAGATGTAAAACCAAAATGGGGAAGAATGCTTTCTCTAGTTGGGCCTCTAAACTACGGAACTCCCTTCCACTGAGTCTAAGAATCTCCCCTTCTCCACATAGCTTCAAACAGGAGCTTCATGTGGGTCTTCTAAGCTTTGAACCCTGCTCATGTTCTCTATCCCCCCACTCCTGTACTGGTTCCTCCTAGTTGGCTACCAGCTCAAACCTCTACTACTCTCAAACCTGACTGGAAATCTTGCTATTTCCTCTCTTCTAGCACTTACTCACTACTTAAATGACTTATAACTGTTAGTTATTTGTGCTTATATTCCTGTTTTGTTACTACATATAGATTTCTGCAAATGTACTGTCATTGCTGAACATTTTGTATAAGTGTACTATGTCTGACATCTACTTGTTCCCATGATGTTTTCTTGTATCTACTATTGTCTACATATCCTTTGTTGTAATCTCCCGAGTCGTACCTGAAAATAGGCAGCTATGCTGTCTAGTGTACCTACCCGGTTAACAAAAACTAAATAAATAATAAATAAATAACTCCTAAACCAATCATGTTGAACATCGATTATTCCCAGATTCCCTAAATTAGAAAGTAATATTTCATGATTCACTGTATTGAAGGCACAGGCCAGGTCCACAAAGACTGCACCAGTGGCTCTCCCAGCTTCTGTAGTCACCAGTACGGCATCTGTGAATCCAGCCAGCACCGTCACAGTGGATCAGCCACCTCTGAAACCATGTTGTTGATCTATGAGCAAATTTTGCTATTCCAAATATACAAGCAGTTGTTTAAGAACACATTTTTCCAGAAGCTTGCTAACCTCAGACAATAAGGAAATAGGCCTGTAATTAGACAAAACAAGTCTATCTCCCCCTTTATGGACAGGTATTGCAATAGATTCCTTCCATATAGAAACATAGAAGCATAGAATTTGATGGCTGATAAGGACCGCTTGGCCCACCTAGTCTGCCCATTTCCCTACCTAATGCACAGGCTGCAGATCCTAGTTAACCAACAGCCTACTTCCTCCTACCCCCCACTAGAATTGCCTTATGCTTGTCCCATGCATTCTTGAATTCCCCCATTGTTTTTGAGTCCACTACCTCCTCAGGAAGGCTGTTCCATGTATCCACAACCCTCTCCATGAAAAAATACTTCCTCACATTACCTTTGAGCCGTCCCCCCATCTTCAAATTGTGCCCCCTTGTTCTTGCACATCTCTTTTTCTGAAAGATGCTACCCTTCTGGACTCTGCTGATTCCCTTGAGGTACTTGAAAGTTTCTAGCAGGTACTCTACCTTGTTGTAAAGAAAGAGTAAACAAGCCTGTTAACGGACCCTTTAAGTAGGGAGCAGATAGTTTAAGTAAAGTAGAAAACATTTCTTATCTGTCCCCCCCTTTCTGTCCTTCAAATTCAATAGCAGTTTTAAAACCATGTGTTCCTCTGTTTTAGAAAATTTAAAGTAGGACATCTCTCTGCTCTGAAGAGTGGATTTGTCGCTAACATAGCCCTTCCCCTTTCTGTCCATCTCTGCACTCCTGGCACAGAGTGTTTTAGAAATGAAAACATCATTAAAATAATCTGCCATGACTGTGCTTCTTAAAATCAAGTCTTCACCAACTTTTATACTTTTTATACATCTATCTTCTTGAGGACTATATAGGTGCCTAAAAGATTGCCAGCATTTCATTGGATCCTTTAAATTTTTATATTGGCTTTGTTTAAAAGACCTAGATTTGGCTTCGGCAATATTTTTTTAACCTCATTTCTATAAGTTCTATATTGCTTTAAACAATCAGCATCCTTAGTTTTAAATACTGCTTCCTTTTTGCTTCCCGGGATTTAATTAAGCCCCACAAATCTTTGTTTAACCATGGTGAGAAGGACCCTTTCAACCTCCACTTAGTTGTCGGGGTATGTTTATTAAATAAATTATTTATATAATCATTAAACTGTACTATGTTTTGATCCAGGACGGGTGAGTCCAATGTCTTTGCCCAATCAGTCTGCTCCAATTCCCTTTTATATGTTTCCACACTGAGTTCCAGTTGAATCTGTTGGGCCGGAGGTAATTGTGAGGTCATAAACAGAGGAACTGTGATGTAACTGGCAGACAAGCAGCAAGAGCAGATAAAGTCTATTTTTCCCCCATAATCTGTTTATCTGCTAGTCTCCCTGGCTGCCCCCCAACCGGTCCTGTCACTTTGCTTCTCTGGGGCTTACTTTACACTGACTTCTTGGCCACAGGTCTCTGGTTGTGTCCGGTCACTTGTGTGGGGCCTGCATCGGGTGTTTTTCCTATTGCTTTTTGCCCTGGGCCCATGGACATGCAATGGGTGTGATTAGCAAGCTCAGCTTCCATGGAGACACCCCATGCATCCTGAACATGGGTTCGGTTCCCCTTCCCTATGTAGTGGCATTGCATGTGCTGCCACCCAGCCACTGCTGGATATCAGTCACCCCCAGCATCCTGAACATGGGTTCAGTTCCCCTTCCCTACATAGTGGCATCACATCTGCTGCCACCCAGCCGCTGCTGGATAGCAGTTAAGCAGTGCACCACACTAACCCTCTTCACGAGGAAGGAGAGCTGTCCTAGGGATGCTCAATCCTTTCTCTCACCGCTGGCCCCGAGGAACACAAAGTTATTCCCAGACCCCTGGTCACCAGTGTGTGCCCTCTTTATCAAGTACCCCCAACTCTGTCACACCACATCTCCATGACTATCCTTGTGCCTCCAGATGCCCCATTGTGAGACAGAATCTGTGATCAGGTGAAACAGCTTGGTCAGTAGGTGAGGGTCCTATGGGATACTAGCATTATCTTGCTGCCCTGATGGTTCTTTGCTACCATTTTTACATTTTTACTCCCTTTCCTTGAAGTCAGTGGTGTCAACACTTACATGCATGCAACAGGCGTGCACATGTGCAAACTGACATCCTCCTCCTCCACCCTAACTTGATGGCCACTATATTGTCTCTTGCAGTACTGCGGAGGGCATTCATACATAGGCAAAGGAAGCTGCCCTCTCCTCCAGCCAGCTCCTTACCACCCAGGCTCATTTCCAAATCCAGGCTGCTGGCACTGTGAGTGGTAGCACTGCCACTTCACCAATGGATCAGCTAATCCAAACCAGCTTCTTGCTGTATAACTCCAGTCTGCTTCTTGATGGTTCCTGCTTATAACTCAGAAACATACAGTATTCCCAGGAGCAGTGCATCACTTTAGAAACTAGATTCTGGAGTGAATTTTGGAGGCTGGTACTTAGGTGACTGGCTGCAAGAGATGCTGCTGATAGCAGCACATCCCAGCAGGGGATGGCCTAGTGTACATTCTGTAGTAACAGTGACCCCCAGCAGTGGGCTATGGAGCTTGGTATTCCAATAACAGGATAGCAGTATGTGCAAGAAATGCTGCTGATAGCAGCACATCCCAGTAGGGGATGGCCTAGTGTACATTCCGTAGCAACAGTGACCCCCAGCAGTGGGTCATGGAGCTTGGTATTCCAATAACAGGATAGCAGTATGTGCAAGAGATGCTGCTGATAGCAGCACATCCCAGTAGGGGATTGCCTAGTGTACATTCTGTAGCAATAGTGACCCCCAGCAGTGGGCCATGGAGCTTGGTATTCCAATAATAGGATAGCAGTATGTGTGAAAGATGCTGCCAAATGCAGTGCAGCCCAGCACGGGATGGCCTAGTGTACATTCTGTAGCAACAGTGACCCCCAGCAGTGGGCCATGGAGCTTGGTATTCCAATAACAGGATAGCAGTATGTGCAAGAGATGCTGCTGATAGCAGCACATCTCAGTAGGGGCTGGCCTAGTGTACATTCTGTAGCCACAGTGACCCCAGCAGTGGGCCATGGAGCTTGGTACTCCAATAACAGGATAGCAGTATGTGCAAGAGATGCTGCCAAATGCAATGCAACCCAGCAAGGGAGGGTCCAATATACATTCTGCAGCCACAATAACCCCAAGCAGAGGGCCAAGGAGCTTGCTACGCCATTAATAGGCTAGCAGCATTTGCAAGAGATGCTGCCAATTGCAACGTGTCCCAGCAGCACAGGGGCTGGTTGTGTATTCCGCAGCTGTTATGACCCACTTCTTTGAGCCAAGGAGCTTGGAACTCCATTAGGAGGATAGCAGGAAATGCAAGAGCTGGCACCAAGGGGTCTTGCAAGCCTTAGCTCAGTTGGGAGAAGGGCTCTGAAGGAGAAACAGGGAAAACTAAAAACCCCCTATTGCCTTCAAAATGACAACCACTGGCACAACCTGACTTCCCTACATGGATCTTCACTGACCATGATGAGGGATGACAGGATTGGTGGTTGCCATGAGTAGATGGGGTGGGGTGGTGGGGGTCAGCACAAGGCAAATGAAGAAGAGATTAAAAAATAAGCATGTGTATGGTCTGGGGCACTTTGGGCATGCTGCAGGTACAACAGAAGGCAGCCATTGGTAAGTGCCTAAATCATTAAGTTGTGGGGGGGCTGAGTTACTGGTGGGGAGGATTGCAGGTTTTTTGCCTTTTTTTATTATTTATAAAAAACATATTAACCCTGCACAGCTTCACATTCCCAGCTCATTAAGTTACCCCCACGCCATCATACGTTGGATGCTTACACAGTAAAGATATTGCTCTTTCTCTCTATATGGATACCCAACTGAGATGCAGTTTCTCATTTCCAGTGGGGTCCTGCTTCTACACATTTCCACAGCTGGGTGGCCCGCATCACTGGAAAGTTAAGAAAACTGCCCAAAATTACACAGTGAGGATTTGGCTCTAGCTGGGCAGTTGGGCCTGATATCTCCTGGTTCCCATGTCAGTGCTCAACCCACTAGA
The DNA here is from genome assembly GCA_016271365.2 of Neoceratodus forsteri. Classification (NCBI taxonomy): domain Eukaryota; kingdom Metazoa; phylum Chordata; order Ceratodontiformes; family Ceratodontidae; genus Neoceratodus; species Neoceratodus forsteri. The sequence goes on from CM028131.1 coordinate 234,936,579, forward strand.
TCATATTGCATTATAGACTCCTAACTCTCTCTTACCACACTGCCCAGAATTCTCACTGGTTAGAGCACAAGTTTGGGAACCAGTAGCTCAGTTTAAGGTGATGCACATTGGGAAAAGGAACCTAAGAGAGCAGTATAAAATGGGTGCAGCTGTGCTGGAAAGCACAAAGGAGGAAAAGGGCCTAGGGGTCATGATACAGGAGAGTCTAAAAACAGTACAATGTACAGTATTAGAGTAGTGGGCAAGGCAAAAAGGATGCTGAGCTGATTCTCCAATTTGTACTGGTCACTGGTGTGACCACAGCTGGAATACTGCGCATGGTACTGAAATCCACACATGAGAAGAGACTGTGCCAAAGTGGAAGCACTACCGTGCAGGGCAACCAAGATAGTCTTTGGAGTAGGGGGCAAGACATACAAGGAGATGCTACAGGACATGAACATGGGCACCCTTGAGAAAAGGAAGGAAAGGGGCGACATGATCGAGACATACAAGTACTTGCACAGGACAAATAGGGTGGCTGTCAAGCAGTGGTCCAGTTAAGGGGTGTACCGGTGTATTTTATGCCTGTTTTTTCCATCTGTACACCTGGTGCAGACTCCTCGGTCATCCCATCGTGACCTGCCCATCTCTCCTGGCAAACTCACTAAACCCTGAGCTTGCCCTCTATGTCTGCACAGAACGAGTCATCTGTCAAGTGAGCATGTGCACGAGTCAGTGCTTCTTCCTGCACGGCCCCTCAGTGACTAGTGCGCAGTGGCAGAATGTCTTGTGTGTGCGCAGACTGTTTGAGCGGGCAGAGGATGAGGACTCTCACCGGAGTTGAGCTTTGCTCGTGATGTGTTGGAAATCGGATTTTTGTTATGATTAAAAAAATGCTACCACCAGTAAAAATCATAGTGGCGAATCAGTGATTATGGTTGGCATTGAGGAGTTGTCGTCCAGGAATGAGGAGGTGGGTTTTTTTGAGGAGGAGGAGCAGCCTGGGGTGTCGGGTATTGCAGTTCACGTTAAGAGGAGGAAGTGTTCTTGCACCGCCTTTCAGCGGGAGTAGTCCAAAGTTTGGCTGTGCATGCAGCCAGTCAGAGGGAACCCTGCAACTTCAAGCCTGGTGTTTGGTAAGGCCCAATTGGGGGACTCGCTGCTTTGTTCTGAGTAACAATCCATGGTGTTTTTGGAGCTAAGCTTTAATGGCTACAAGAAAAAACAGTCTAACTGCACACAGTGTCAGTGTCTAGTAGCCACTAACAGCTGCATTTGTGTCTGACTACTTGAGACACCTGTGGAAATCAAAGCTAGGTCTGATGGAGTGGGTGGGGTGAGGAGGTTAAGTGACTTGCTCACTTTCACACAGTATTACAAATGGAGCTTGTGGGAATCAAACCTAGATCTGCTGGAGACAGTGAGTGAGGTGAGGAGGTTAAGTGACTTGCTCAGAGTCACACAATATTGTGAGTGGAGGTTGTGAGAATCAAACTAGATCTGCTGGAGTGAGTGGATTAATTCTTTGGTACCCACCAGGTATGACCCATGTGTGAGTGTGTGAGAGTGTGTGTGTAGTAGTGCTCTGTGTTGTGTGGTTGGTAAACAATCACGCCCCCCCCCCCACCAACACCATGCAAGTTACCTGGCTGTTAAGCTAAAAGTAAAATAAAATCATAATCATCTTAATCTGTAGTGTGTCATACCTGTAGTGTGTCATGTCTGTTTGTATTATTTCATAATTTAAATAACAAATGTATTGTTCATCATAGGCTATGATGAACAATACATTCTTATTAATGATGAAATAATGCAAACGAACATGATACAGACTCAGAGATTATGATTTGATTTTTTACTCAACAGCCAGGCAGCATCAATTTTAAATACAAAAACTTGAATGTCGGCGTAAGCCGTCGCGTCCACCAGAACAGTGTGACTGCATTACAAAATACTACCTGATATATCAAATACTACCAGCTTGGAAAACTAGGAATGTTTTACTTCCTGGCCTAAAAAGTTATCTGGAGCACTGATGTCAAGAAACTTCTCTCCTTGAGTTCAACTACTGAGATAAGAAGGAACTCAAACTCGCGGGGGTCAAAATAGACATCTATAAGCACTTTTTCATATTTTCACATAAAGAGTGGTGGGCAGTGAGCAAGATGAAATGGTATGGGCCAGATTAGTAAACAGCTTCAAGAAGGTATGGGACAGGCATATGGAGTTAGTTAGAAAGTGGGGCAAAACAAAGGGAAGGGGTGGCCACTACAGCCACTGCAGAGTAGCTAGGTAGGGTGGGAACAGACAGGATATGCCAACAGGCCTTTTGCCATCACTGTCTATGTATCTACAGTTCAAAACTTGCTAAAGCCAAATACTCAGTGCTTGACCAGTGCTTCAATCCACCCAGCCATAGGAATAGGTTGAAACAGGAATCCTCTGGAAGAAATGAGATATTGCTGTTAAGCAGGGTCAGCCTACACAAACATTTATGAAATAAAAATATATATTTAACATTCCTTTACAAAGGGAAATCTCTTACCTTGCCAATCCAAGTTGTGGAGCTAATACTTGAAGCTGAGTCTAAGGAATGGCTGAAAATAAAAATAATAAATTAGAGCACACAAAGGACCAAGGGGGATCTAAAGTATATGTAAATCAGATAAAAAATACATACAGTTATATGATAGGTATGGATTTATGTCCTCTAAGACCTGTAAAATAAGACCCATATTTGCTCACCTGAAATTTCTGCTGCAGGTGTCATGGCTAACATCTTGCTGCGAAAGTGCTACGGTGGATGAGAATCTTGTGCTGCATGAGAGTACTGCTCGAGACTACTCATGTGCTGCTCGGAACACCACCACATACCGTCTGAAACTATAAGGGTTACAGACAGAATGTGGTTCAGCAGCAAGTGTCATTTAGCATTGTGGTTAAGGTAGTAGACTGTGGTAGGCAGGTAGTGGAGTGTGATAGGTACAAGGTTTGCATCCCAATTTTGGCAGCTTAATAAATAAAATCCATGAGGTTGTACCTGCAAATCGAAAATGATCTGTAAATAGAGGTGTGCGGAAAAAAAAACTTCTACCGGAGGAATTTCCACAAAAGTCGGATTTTTGCTTCCGCGAAATTGAGGAAATCAAATTAGCAACTTTTGCAGAAATTCCGACTTACAGTACAAGTCACATTAAACTGTTCCCTCAACTCACTGGTGTAGCATTGTTCAATGAGTTTCCTAATCTGTGCAGTGTTTAATTCAATTAATTATTAAAAGTTCAGTATTGGTTTGTAACTAGCTGTTAGGACTATAAGCTTTATTTTCAGCTGAGTGCCTATGAGTTTCATTTTAGAAGGCAGACTAAACAACTCTTAAGGAATGCTGTGATATTTATAAACAATGCTTTTAAGGAATTCTGTGATATTTATAAACAATGCTCTTAAGGAATGCTGTGATATTTATAAACAATGCCATGAACATGCATTGCATAAACACTGCAAAACAGCTACTGCCATATCACTAAACAGGTACAAGTGAGCTGAATAGGCAGTGAAGAATGGTTGGAAAAGAATTAAAAGCTTCAACAATTCAAGCTGCCACTGCAGTAGAATCACAAAAAAAATGTTACACCAGTGAGTTGATGGAACAGTTTAATGTGACTTGTACTGTAGAACAGTGGAATAAATGTATAAATGGGTGTTTACTCACCTGGTAAAGGTGATTGTGTTAGTTGTATCCATGACACTCCAGGCATTACCTCTTGGGTTTCCAACCCACCTGATAGGCTAGTGATGCACATGTGACCCAGATCAAATTTCACAGCATACCTAGGTCCCAGGAGTCCCCATTCTCCAGTTCGATTCTTCCATAGCTGAAATGCAAATGTTTTAGGCCAAACCCCTTTTCCTGTGACTCCCACCTTTATCCCCATATACCTGTATGTACACCAAATGACTGACCAAGGTTTAACCATCATCTTTAGTTTATTTCCTATAGGTACAATTCTAGATTTGGTTACCCAGTGATACTGACTGTAATTACTAGTGCATTCAGATTAGAACACTACAAAATTCTCATTTACATAAAGTCTGCTAGACGTAATCCCTCCAACATGAAGATCTCTGCCCGTGATTGCCCTGAAGGGTGGGTCGTGGAGTGTCATGGATGCAACTAACACAATCACCTTTACCAGGTGAGTAAACACCCATTGTGTTATGTTGTATCCATGACACTCCAGGCATTACCTCTTGGGTTACTATAATAAGCAATTAATCATCCCTCAGGGCGGGACAGGGCGATCAGGTGGGTAGGTTGTGTGACACGCTGAGGATAAAACTTTTGTGGCAAATTCAGTTCTTTGTCTGTATAAAGTCTTAAGTCTATAATGTCTTGTGAAAGTATGAACGGAGGTCCAGGTTGCTGCTCTACATATGTCCTCCATGGACACGCTAGCTCTTTCCGCCCAGGAGGTAGCCACTGCCCATGTTGAATGGGCCTTTATTCCCCTCTGGTGGGGTAAGGCCATTTGTTTGTATGCCTCCTGTATTGTCCTCTTTAGCCAGCTAGCGATGGTGGTTTTAGAGGCAGCCATTCCTTGTTTGTGACCTTGAGCTATTATAAAGAGACTTTCAGACCTGTGGATTGTCTGTGACCATGTAAATGTATTGTGATACGGCACTACCTACATCTACGACGGTGGGTTCCTGACTCCCCCTGTTATGGCTGTGTGTAGAATGTTGGCAACTCTAGGGTCTGCTCCCTATGGAATGAGGACATGACTTTTGGGCAAAATGCTGGTACTGTTTTCATAAAGACCCCTTGTGCAGTGAAAATGGTGTAGGGTTCTTTGCATGACAGGGCTCCTAATTCACTAATTTCTGCGAGCGGAGCAGATTGCCACCAGGAAGCAGGTCTTCAGGCCTAACCAGTAAAGTGGTGACTGATGCCCAGGTTCGAACGGGCTCCTCCCTAGGGATTCAAGCACCATGGTCAGATCCCAGGGGGCCACTGGTGTCCATATGGGAGGGCGAAGGTTCTGTGCCACCCTAAGGAACCTGATGGCGTCCAAATGAACACCATGCTGCGAAAGCCCGACTTTCCCCATGGCTGCTCCTGTGGCTGACAACTGCACCCTTAGGGAAGAGGTGGACAGACCTTTGTCCAGGCCCTGTTACAGGTACAGTAGAATTATGGAGATATCCACCCACATTGGATCGAGTTGCACAGACTTGCACCAATTAGAGAAGATGTTCCACTGCCTGCTATAAGTGGCTGTGGTGGATGGCTTCCTGGACTGTAGAATGGGCAATATGACCGACTCATGGTACCTGGCAGTTAACAGTCTCTGCCTCTCAGGAGCCAAGCCGACAGTTTTAGGGTGTGGGGGGGGGAGTTGGGTGAATCATTGTTCCCTGGAACAGCATGTCCTTCCGATATGGGAGGGTCCATCTGTCCAGTGTCATGGCCACTGTGGAGGCAAATCACGCCCTTCGCAGCCAGTAAGGTGTGATCAGAATGATCTGAAGTTGGGACAGCCTGATCTTTGCCAACACCTGGGGAATCAATGGGATCAGAGGGAAGATATAAGACCACTCCTGGTCCCATATCTGAGACAGAGCATCTATTCCCAGGGCCTGCTTCTCCCTGTATCTAGAGAAGTATGCCTTGACCTGTGCATTTGCCTTGGATGCCATCAGATCCATTGGAACCCATCCCCACCTCCTTTGTATCAGGGCGAATGGTCCGGGTGAAGTTACCACTCCCCTGGATGCACCTGCTGTCTGCTTAGCCAGTCTGCTCTGACATCAGTTTTCCCACCAGATGGACAGCATGGAGGTGGGTGAGTTTGGATTGAGCCCATGTTTAACAGTTTGGCAGCTTCTCTGAGCATGGCTCTGCTGCGTGTTCTGCCTTGTTTTGCTATGTATGCCACGGTGACCTGGTTGTCGGATTTCACCAAGACCGCCTGACCGATGATGCTGTCCCCGAACACTTTCAGAATATGGAACACCGGCCTCATCTCCAGGACATTGATGGACAACCGTGCTTCTGCCATCGTCCACTTGCCTTGTGCTGTGGAGTCATGCATGCATGCTCCCCAACTGAATAGGCTGGTATCGGTCTCCATTGTCAACCTCATAGGGCAGCTCCAGTGGGCAACCCCTGTCAAGATTTTGGCGGTGTGTCCATCACCTCAGTGAGTCCTTGACCATTTTTGGTAAGTGAACGACCTTGTTGAGATCTTCCTCTGATGGGGAGCCTTGCTGCAATATGCAGTTTTGTAGGGGACACATATTCCACCTCTCCCAAGGAACTAAGTCTATGCAAGATCCCATGCAGCCGAGGACTTGTGCCACTTGGCCCATCATCAGCTCGGCTGTGGACTGCAGTGTCCGAACTATCATGATCACTGAGTCGACTCGTTTTCACGATGGTCTCGCCATCCCTTCAGCTATGTCTGTCTCTGCCCTGAGATGTTCTGTGCGCTGGGATGGTCGCAAGGAGTTCTTCTCCCAATTGACCACCCAACCATGCTGGCACAGAGCCAACAGAACTGAGTCTGTGTCCCTTTGTGATTGGACGCTTCTGCGCACCCGTATCAGCCAGTCGTCTAGGTACAGAATGATATCCACCCCCTGCTCTTGCAGTTGAGCTGCCAGGACAATGGACACTTTTGTAAACAGCCTTAGGGCTGAAGTGAGGCCGAAAGGTAAGGCCTGTTACTGGAAGTACTGGTCCAGAATGTGGAATCGTAGGAAGCATTGGTGGCTGGGTCTGATAGGGATGTGAGTATACACATCCTTCAGATCCATGGACGTGAGGTAGTCCCCCACCCGTATGCTCCTCAGAGTCGACCAGAGGATTTCCATCTTGAACTGAGGGGTGGATATGAATTTGTTCAGGAATTTTAGGTCCAGAATTGGTCTGTGATCTCCATTCTTCATTGGAACCAGGAAGAAGATGGAGTAGACACCTGTGCTAGCCTCGGTGTCTGGCACTGGTTGAATTGCATTGTTTTGTAACAGGTCTCAGATAACCTCCTGTACCTGGTGGGCAGTAGCCCTTTTCTTTGAGATGGGGGACAGTACCACTCTGTCCCTGCAGGGCTTGCTTGAAAACTCGATAACGTAACCTTGGGAGATGATTTCCAGAACCCACTTGTCTGAGGTTGTTTGCTGCCATTGTCAATGGAATGACATCAGTCTTTGCCCCACAGGGGGATAACCCAAGTGTGGGCTGTGTAGTGGAGAGGCATGGGTGGGATAGTCAATACTGCTTTGGCTTTCCACCTCTGCCTCTGCTTCTGAAACATGGGTTCTTTCCTCTGGGGGCTGGGTAGTTGCCCTGTGAGGAGCCTCTGAAGTTGTTGCTGTTATGGCCTCTCCCTCAAAAGGAATTGTTAGTGTAGTACTGCCTTCTGTTCTGTTCTGTTGAAACCTGTTGTTCCCCCGAAACCTCCGGTGAGCAGACGGCAAGTAAGTGGTTCTCTGCTTGTCTTTGGCAAGATCCTTGCCCTCCTCCTTCTGTTTTAGAAATTATTTAAGGCCCTCACCAAACATGTTGTCCCCTTTGAGGGGCAGGTTTTGTAGGAGTGCCTTTGATTCATTGTCTGCTTCCCAAAGTTTTAGCCATAAGGCTCATCTGGCTCTGTTAGTCAAGGCAGAAGACCTGGCTTCTAATTTTAGGGTATCCACTGCCATGACCCCCAGATATTTTGCTGTATTAAGGGCACATTCCAAGAGCTCCACTTCCCTGGACTTGGGGTTGGCTTTTTCCAACAGCTCCTCTAGCCAGCGAATCTGTGCCCTGGTGGAGTAGACGGCTGTGACTGTGGCTATAGCCATAATACCTGAGATTTCGAAGAGCTTCTTTAACATTTCTTCCACCTTTTTGTCAGTGGGGTCCTTAAGAGTAATGGTGCCACAAGGCAGCACTGTCTTTTTGCTCAGTGCTGCAATTTGGGGGCCTATGCTTAGTGCCATGCACCACAACTTGACTTTTTCCTCTTGTACTGGGTACATCCTGTCTAGGTTCCTCTTCTCAGACAGGTGACCCAGTTCTGTTGCTTCCCATTCTTTTGAGAAGATATCATCGATGGCAGGACAGCTAGTGAAGGTGTCCTTAATCTTGAGGCTCTGCTGGATCATGGGATCGAATTTGAACTTGGGCTTGGGCATTTCTACATCAAAGCCCATTGTTGATTTTATGGCCCTCATCAGGCCTGGGACCAGGTCAAAGGAACAAAGCTTTGACGTTAGGGAAGGTGACTCGGGTATGATGTCCATATCCTCATCGCCTGACTCGACATCCTCACCACCATCTGGTGGCCCCCCTGCATCCTCGTCCCCTGGAATGGATGTAGATGGTTCATCATTGTCATTTGGCTGGGGGGTGCTGGGTCCTGGAGCTGGTGCTGGGACCGGTGTGGGTGGTGGTCTCACCTTTGTCAATGATTCCAGTTTCTCCATGACCTTAAGCATGAAATTCTGTTGGCTTTTCATCATAGCCACCGTCACTTGTTGGGTCTGAATAAGCAGCGTCCCTGGATTCATCCAGCTGGAAGCTCCGGGCCCTTGACTGTCCAGCTCCATGCTAGGGAGTTGGCCCTCTGCTGATTGTTCATCTTCGTGTAAACAAGCTGGGCATTGAGGGCCTGGGTTGTGGGGCATCAAGGCTGTGCTACAGGATGTGCACTTCTTGGCCTTCACCATCTAAGGAACGGCAGGAGGACAAGGTTAGATAAATGATCCAATGGGGCAGGGTACCTGGGAACCAGGTAAATATATAAGAATATACAAGATGTCATAACACTCTTAAATTCATATAGAAAGTGCCCCGAAGCATCACATGTAACTATTTAATTAATAATGTAAAGTAGCGCCCAAACTGGGGGGGGGTGGGAACAGTATCCACTTAAACCACCTGAGATGCCTTAATGTTGTTGGAGGCCCACAATCACAGCTATTCTTGCCAAAATTCCATTTTAAGGAAGACCTTAATCAATATTGCAACTGGCAGAGAGAGAAACACCCGAATCGATAAGCGGGTCATCGCTCTAGCGCTGATCTCTCAAGAATAACCTGTCCCCTGCATGTGTGAGCTGTGAGTAGGAAGGGCCCAACCTAAAATGGTGGCCAAGCCATGAGAGGTCAGGCCTCATACCTAAAATGGCAGCTGAGGGGTCGGGATGCTGCCCCAACAAAATGGTGACCGAAACTGCATGTAGAGCCAACGTTAATTAGTGTGGATCTGGAGCTGGTTTGCTCCAACAAACCCCCAATGCACACTCTGTTGCAGAGTCATAAATAGTTTTGATATCCCCAGAGGATGAAAACCATGCTGCTGAAATCGTGCAGCTGTGGCGTGTAAAAAGCTGTCTTATCTGTTCCCTGCACCAAAGGGTCACTGCCATGTGGGGCCTGGCATAGAAGGGCAGGAGAAACCAGCAATTTAATTGAAACTGTGCCCTCAAGCTCCATGCAGGGGTCGCTGCCTTAGGGACCGCCTGCGATAGCTAGGTAATTCACCAAAAATTGCACCCCAAGGCTGCGCCGTATTGGTCGCTGACTTAGGGACCACCCGTGAGCACTAATTCCGAGTCCTGCGCTACCTGCTGAACTAGGTGGTAGCACAGGTATGCACAGAGGCAGACTGCATGGGCTCTGCTTGGAAGAGGAAGGCCACGGTTTCAGGCATCCAACCGTGCGGTGATACTGCCAAATTGCGGGGCTGCTCCGCTTTTGCATAGTGAGCCCCGCTTGGGAGGGAGGCCCACCAGCAGATCAGCGTGTGACTGAGCGCGAGATTCAAAATATGCCCTAGCATATGCCACCGGCTAGGATGCAGCCTTTATCATGGCTGAAGTGATCATGACACAGCTCGTGCGATTGCCTCAGTACCACAGTATTTGGCAATATTGTTTCCTTACAATACTATTTCTGCTAAGACAACTTCTAAAAATTATCTCTGCTACCACTGGCAACAACAACAAATAAACACAGCATTACATGGGAGAGATGGGGGGATTACAGCGCTACCCAGGGCTAAACATGATTTTTTTACAGTAGAATGCATAAGTTAAACAGCATAGAGATAAAATTTGACCAGACTTCTCTCTCTCTCTCTCTCTCTCTCTCTCTCTCCCAGCTCCCTAACAAAGCAGCAATTTAAGCAACAGAATGCAGCTGAGGAGCATAAATTATTCCAGCCAGGAGCATTATTAAGGCAATAAACTAATCCAGTTAGAAGCCATAAAAAACAACATTCCTGCTAAGTCTTTCGGCTAGCTAGAAAGCATTAACTAATTTAAACTAAATGCTGTGAGAGCCACACAGTTACTTGTAAATGGTTCTGGCCTACCTTAGGTAGTTGATTGTACAGGGACTCCTGGAGTGCATGTAGCCTCTTCAGATGCAAAGGTTGAACTGGAGAATGGGGACTCCTGGGACCTAGGTATGCTGTGAAATTTGATCTGGGTCACATGTGCATCACTAGCCTATCAGGTGGGTTGGGAACCCAAAAGGTAATGTCTGGAGTGTCATGGATACAACATAACACAATTGTGGATTACTCTATTGAAAAACTGCAACTCTTTGGAGGAGAGAATGCACAAGGGGGAAATGATGGAGGTCTTCAAGTATGTAAAGAGAATAAATAATGTAGGCTTAGACAGGGTGTTCCAACAGAAAGAGGAAACCAGGGCATGGGTGGAAACTAGAGGGGAAGACCCAGGGGAGAGGAGGAGGTGTTACTTCACTGAGAGGGTGGTGGAACCTTGGAATGCACTACCTGAGGGGCTGGTGGAGGTGGATTCTGTGGAAGGGATCAAGAGGGGCTGGGACAGGTATAGGGGGAAGGTGAAGCTAAGTAATTTCAATGCTGGGAGGATAACTAAGATGGGGGTAGAGGGATCCAAGAGGGAGGGGGGACAGCAGAAACAGCGCCCATTATGGGTGATGACTCTCGAGCAGACTCAGAAGACCATGAGGCCTACTTTGCTGGCATTTTAGTATGTTAGAAAAAAGTCCACAGAACTGGTTACTGAACTACAGAATAATTACATGAACTGCGGAACAATTCATCAAACTGCGGAAAAAAAAATTCCTCAAAACAGTTATTCTGCAGTTCATGTTTATTTTTCCACAGTTCAGCCAAAATATTCTGCAGAACATGGTGAAAATCCACCAAACACATTGGGAAGATTCAGATCTCACTAATGGCGGAAATTTGGAAAATTCTGTAAAATGTCCGCATTTTCGTGGAAATTCCGTGAAAGCAGAATTCGCAACTTTCGCCCACCCTTTGTTGTAAACAAATATTTTTTTCTTCAATTTGGTGCCACCTCGGAGTTGATTCTAATTATTTACAGGGGTGCGGGGGGCACAGCCCCCCCAGGGAAAAAAGTCTGTCTTATGTTGGTAAAGGTTTGCCACAGACAGACAGTTATGGCACTCAGCCATACTGTTTCCTGTCTACCATGACACCTGCAGCATAAATTGCAAATGCTACCATATATTAAATAAAACTTTCTGGGGAAACCCAAGATTAGAAACAACAGCAGATGGACTAGTGGTGCAGAGGGTAGCACATTGTACTACCTTGTGGGAGACCTGCTAGGATTCAAGTCAGAATAACTCTGGGAAGAAGAAAATAAGAGGAGAAAATAATGTTGCAATGCAAACGCTGTTTGTTTGTGGAGGCCACCCATAACTGTGTGCTCTAGGGCACTTTGAAGCAGGCTGCAAAAGTATTTAATCTTGGAAAGGAACATTGAAAATGAAACAAATGTATTGTCTAGTAAATTGTAACATCCAAAACATCTTATTTATTAAAGCGCATGCTGAAGTGCAGAATTGCTCTTTAAAATTAACAGGCACATGTTATAAACCAATTAATAATAATAAAACCAGACTCCAACCAAAGCTGAACATACTGTATGTGGCAGGAGGCACACACTTAAACAAGCAAGCAAAAAATGACCAACAACACAAGGATCACGTGATGAGCTGAAGCCGTTTGGACGTTCTCTGTGCTGCTCTGAGGCCCGCTAATATTAATAGCTTAAAAGCTCCTAAATCCGTTCTTTCTCAGCACCTAAAAGGTTATAACAGAGCAGAGAAGTGAAGGGGGCACATTACAATGAGGATTGCTGTAGGAAACTCGTGGAAAGACGCAAAGGTAGCTCCCATGGAAAACGAGCGCTGGGCTGAGTCAGTAGGCCGCCAGAAAACATCGGAATGGAAGCAGAGGTGGCTGAGCCTTTGGCAGCAAGATCTCCCACTACTAAGCGGCCTAAGCCCCATTCCCCCATGCCAAATGACCAAGAGGAGGAACCAGGGGAAGAGGGGTGTACTGGCTCACCTAATACGGACCTCCAGGATATTAAGGCAATGCTACAGGGGCTGGTATCAGATTTTGCAGCGATGAAGCCAGTTCTACATTCTCTGGCCCAGAGAATGGGAGACGTGGAAGCTCGAATCTCTTCACAAGAAAGAAAAGCGATGGTGATGGAGCAGGCCCTGGTGGGGGCTAAAAGACAGATTAAGAAATTGGAAGAAAGGATGGATGATCAGGAATCGAGAAGCAGGCGCAATAACCTGATCATTGCAGGGCTTCCAGAGAGGGCGGAGGGGCAGGATTGTGTGGCATTTATGCAAGAGCTCTTGTTTAAACTGCTGGGCCCTACTCCCTTCGGCAAGGCGTACAACCTGGAGAGAGCCCACCGGGCACTAAGGGAAATACCACCTCCGGGAGCCAGGCCGGTTGATAATTATGCGCTTCCTTAACTACAAAGAGAAGGCACATGCATTGCTTACTGCTAGGCAGAAGAAGGTGTTACAGTGGAATGGTGCATCCCTCTGGATTTTTCAGGACCAAACGCCAGCGATTAGGGAGAAGCAGAAAGAATATGCCAAAATCAAAAAGAAGCTTTATCTGGCAGGAATTAAATTTCGATTGCAATATCCTGCAACCCTGGTGGTGTGGTTGCACGCCGGGGAGAAGAGGTTTCTCACCGCAAGGGACGCTCTTGAGGGGTTGAGAGTGGAACTCCCAGACCTGTTCAAGGCTGCATCTTAAAACCATCCTAAATGGAACAAGATGGGACATTTAAAGGACAGAAGTCGGGCAAAATAATAATTCTGCTACTTAGTGAGTTCCCATGTTACACGGAATTATTGGATATGAATAATTTTTCAAATATAGTGGGTGTTTAAATTTGAAGGGATTGGCGGAGATGGGGGTGGCGGGCCTGGATGATTTGAAATTGTACCTTTAGGTGGAGAGAGATTCCTTCCCTTTCCAAGGGTTAACGGACTTGCTAAGACTTTCTGACAGGGGATAATATTTTTGTTTGGGGTAAATTATTATAACAGAGCTCTATAACATATAACTAACTGTTATCCTGAGGCATGAAGTATTGGGGGGGATGACTGAGCTTAGGAACTGGGCTGCGTGGTAGTTAATCTACTGCTATTGGATCGGTTGGGATTTGGAGCTACATGGTTAAGATAGGGGCGGGGCAGGCGCAGGGCAGGTTCATCCATGATTCAGTATCAGGTAGGCAATCGATCGTTGGATCGGGGTTGGGGGTGGGAGGGGCAGGAGGGCAGGAGAGAGAGAGAGAGTCCCCTATGGAGAGCAATTCAGGAGCAGACCTGCAGATGACTGTTATAAGTATAACGTTGGGAATTTCTTTTAATGTCGGGTATTAAAATAATCTCTTGGAATGTTAAGGGGTTTAGGGGTAAAACAAAGAGAATGCTAATTTTAAGGCATATTGAACTAATGGGGGCTCATATTGCTGCATTGCAAGAGACTCATCTGTTGACCGAGGAGCTAAATGGGCTTAATAGAAGGTGGGTAGGGCAGGTATACGGGGTAGGCAGGGAAAAAGCTGCATGGAGGGGTAGCTATATTGATAAAGAGGTCATGCTCATATGAGGTGGTTCAAATTAAGGCAAGGGAGGACAGTAGAGGAATATATGTCTCAGGTATACTAGAGGGGAAATTCATTACCGTGGCCCCTATATATGCCCCAATGCCTTCGGACCCGGGGTTCTTTGCCTCCATTGAAGGGGACATAATGGCTCTCCCGTCGTCCTCATTAATCCTGGCAGGAGACTGGAATGCATGCTTCAATAATCAAGCGGATAGAGTACCGCCATCCAGAGGTCCTATGTCTAAGGCCCAGGTAGCCCTGAACAGACTTCTGGAGACCACGGCATTGGTAGATCCCTTTAAGATATATTCGACAGGGGGCATGACAATGACTTATTATTCGGCAGTTCACAAGACTCAATCCCGTATTGATTTTTTTCTAGTAAACAGGGAAGTGATAGGGGAGATCAAGGAAACGATAACAGGGGCTAGAATATACTCGGACCACTCTCCCATTCAAATAGTGTGGGAACCCAGAATGGCTCCACCCAGACTGTATAGGTGGAGGCTAAATGATGCTATGTTGGCAGAGCCTCTGGTGCGTGATAGGTTAGAGGAAACGTTGAGGGAATTTATGCACGAACAGGTCCCTACCATGCAAGAGAAAACACTAGTATGGCCTGCCTGCAAGGTAGTGTTTGCAGGGGTGGCCCAGGGTATTGCGGTACAGCGATGCAAGCAGAGGAGAGCAAAGGAGGAGTTTCTACTGGGGGCAATAAACTTTTTATCAGCTATAGAGGGGTCCTCTGGGGAAGTTGATAGGGAACTTAAAGATTTACAGGAAGAGTTAAGGGATATTGCCAACAGCAAAATTGAATTTTGGCTAAATAAAATTAATGTTAGATATCTGCTGCAAGGTGACGCCCCGGTGCGGTTGTTGGCAGCCAGAGTTAAGGAGTGGGAAGCTAGCAGAATGATTTCATCCATTTATTGGGAGGGGAAACTCTTAACTGAGTCACAAGGGATGGCAGAGGCATTTGCTTCATACTATCAGGAAATTTATCGGGTGGGTGAGCTAGCAGGAGAGAGGGAAGTTGAGAATTTTCTGGGAGAGATCCCCCCTGCCAGTTCTGGACCCAGTTCAAGCTATGGAGTTGGCGGCTCCGATTAGGGCATCTGAGATTATGGAGGTGGTACAATCGTTACCTCTGGGTAAAACACCGGGGCCTGACGGTCTTACGGCTAAATTTTATCAAGTACATCTACAAACCATACTCCCTATGCTCCAGGAGCTGTTTCAAGCCATCATGCAGGAAGGAGTATTTCATCCCCCGTTGTACCAGGCTTATATTACACTGATCCCTAAACCGGGAAAACCTAGGGATCTTCCCGGTAGTTATAGACCTATAGCTTTAATGAATCAAGATATTAAGATTCTTACAAGAATTCTGGCAAATAGGCTGTTGCTAATTGCCCCTAGTTTAATCAGTCAGGAACAGGTGGGGTTTATGCCGGGGAGAGGGGCACACGATGCCCTGAGGAAACTACACCACATACTGAGTTACATGCCTGATTCTCAGTTACCACTAGCACTGATATCGTTAGATGAGGAGAAGGCCTTTGATAGGGTCTCACACCCCTTTCTGTTTGTACCATGAAACGGATGGGTTTCCCAGAGGGTTTCCTTAAGGGCATTAAGAACTTATACGCCATGCCTACTGCTAAGGTATTATGTAATGGCTATCTGTCGAGGGAAATACAATTAGGAAATGGGACTAGGCAGGGGTGCCCTCTCTCACCAATACTTTTTAACATATACCTGGAACCTCTCCTGAGGGCTATTAATAAAGAAGTCCATATTAAAGGAATTAAACTAAAAGGGTGGGAATTGAAGTTTTCTGTTTTTGCGGATGACGTATTGTTGCATTTAGAGGAGCCTGCAGCTAGCTTTAAGAGAGTAACAGAGGTTATAGAGTCCTTCTCCAAGGTCTCCAACTATAAACTTAACTTAAATAAGACTCAAGTTCTCCCCCTCACTCCTTTTGTTACCAGGGATGATTTCTTCCCGGTGCAAATACAATGGCGCCTAGATAAAATTCAATATTTGGGCATCTGGATTGCGGCCGATTATGAGAGGGGGGCAGAATTTAATCTTGGGGGTATTATATCAGCACTCGAAGGGGATGTCCTAAGGTGGAATAAGCTGTCATTGAATTTTACTGCCCGAATTAGCCTTATTAAGATGAATATGTTACTCCATCTGTTATACCCGCTGTATCTGGCCCCTTATAGCATTTCACGTAAGTGGTTCAACATAATTAGGAGGTTAATTTCAGGCTTTCTGTGGAAAGGCAACCCCCCTAGAGTGAAATATAATCACTTGCATTTACCACATAAAAAGGGAGGGGTCCAGCTTCCTGATCTTCAGGTGTATTATGTAGCAGGCCAGTTGGGCTTGATGAGCTGGTGGGCTAAAGAGCTAGACGAGGGGAGTTACATTCCAACTTGGCTTCAACTAGAGTAGCAAGGGCTGAGAGACATAGGCCTCGATCCCGAGCAATGGTGTGTCGCTAAATTGGGGAGCATTTTAAAAAGAACCATGGGAACCCAATGGTAAAGACGGTGGAGGCATGGTGGTCCTTACTGTCCCCGGTGCGGAGAAGGGCCCAAATGAGGGCTGGAGATGAGCCCATTCTGGGTAACCCGAATTTTGCAATCGGGAATCAGGTAATTAAACAACGGTGGGCTCCTCAGTTATCAGGCTTGTACCTTAGGGAAGTTGCTCAGGGTAATAGAGTGGTTTTTCCAGTCTGTTGTGACAGAATGCCTTCTTTCCAGAGGCTTCAAATTAAGCATATGTTGGAGAAAGCGTTAAATAGGTTGGGGGGTGCTGTGGATACTTTTTTTTTCCTGGGGGTTGCTTAGGGGGGTTGATTTAAAAGCCCACCCTCTTTCGCAAATATACAAAGTGTTATTGGATTTTCTTAGCCAATCTTCTGCTAGGAGGGTTATATATTGGGAAGAGCAGATGGCCCCTCGGCAAATAAATTGGGATGACATTTGGAGAAGCAGCAAGTATAATATTATACCTAAGTATAAAAGTATGCAATTTTTCATTGTCTCTAATCTATATTTTACCCCTGTGAAACTATGTGATAGAAACCTAAGACAGACAGCCGTGTGTTTTAGGTGCGAGGCAGGAGTGGGGGATCTACTGCATGTGTTCTGGGCCTGTAGTAAAATATCCCCACTCTGGGAGGAAATTATAAGACGGATGGACCCAATGTTAGATTACTCAGAATTTATAGTACCTAAGATTTGTGTGTTGGGTGACTACTCCCAAATTTCAGGTGCTGCACCTAAATATCACCTCTCCTTGATGACAGCGGTAGTCAAGGGTTTCTTATTAAAGCATTGGGAGGATGATCAAATTTATCATTACGGTCATTGGGTAAAAGATTTACTGGGGATGCTGAATAAAATAAGAAAGTATTTATATTTGGAGGGGAGAGGAGTTCTTTATCTGAAACGCTGGGCAATGTTAGATGCAGCTTGCTCTGCGCAGATAATACATGGGTGAACACAGGCTGTCTGTCGGATAGGGAAGCACAGATGGTATAGGTTTTAAGTTGTGGAGAAGTTTTTCTACTTTTCTTTTTTCCATTGCCTGATCCTAATTGGTGAAGCGTAGAGATAACCTGATTTTAGAAACAAAGAGAATCAGCTGCTTAGTTAAGGTCTGCGCATTATTGAGGGGGGATAGGGGGCTCTTTCTCTTTCCAGGGGACACAGGAGGGTGCCGCCCACAGAAAGAACGGGGCAAGGGATAGGAGGTGTATAAGGTTGCTTGGAGCTTATTTCTCTATTGGGCTTTTAGAATATTGTAATTAAGTATTTAGGAATATATGTGTATTGTGCTAGAAGCAAAACAAGCAAGAAATGTTATCCATCTGGGGGTGGGCATCCACTGTGATTGTAAATAGAGGGACTGTATATAGTTGGCGCAGTCAGTTTTGGGCTGTACACCCTGGCTTGCCAGGTGTTGTTTGTTTTCTTGGTGTGACTATTTTTGTTTGCTGTATTCTGAAAAGGAATAAAGATGGTTAATAAAAAAACCAAAAACAAATGACCAACAACACAGTACAGAGAGAATACCGGATGGGCAACTATGTAGAACCAGTGTGTTCTGTCACAGAGGGATTCTGATTCCCTCTGACCTTGAGAGCAAAGCTCAAGAGATCCATGGGAATCAGAACCTCGAGGAGCCAAATCATGCTGGTTGTGCATAGAGTTGCTCATCCTATATTTTTATAGTGTATAGTACTGTGTGAAAAATGTGTTTTGTGAGTTCTTTTGTTTTCAAAATGAAAACTGACTCATGCAGTCTCTAGAGGTCCTAGAATGCTGCTCTAACACAGTAGGGTAGAACAGCATTCCATGACCTTGGAACTGTGGTAGAACAGCATTTTAAAATGGATGGAATTCTACACAGAACAACACTCCACTATACACTATATAGAAGATAATGAATGGGCATGGATGAACAACCACACTATGCTGGCATTGAGTGGTCACCTTGGCAACTCATGTAAACCTTGAGAGCGCAGCTCGAGAGGTTTACAAAAGTTGCCAAGGTGACCATGAGATGCCGGCTCGGTGCGGTTGTTCATTGATGCCCATTCATTGTTCTTTATAGTGTATGGGCATCGAAGGCTCCTTTTTTCATATTACAATGTTTTTTACCTTTTGTGCCATTTTTACTGCAGAGCTTGAGTTTTAAATGACCAAGCAGCTTTCACAACAAAATTTGTGACTGCTAAATGACGCATGGCTTCAAGATGAATCCTGTCCATTCCATCATGCGAGACACCGACCCGACGGCCACACGACCAGATTCTATTTTGTTGTACCATCGATGTGATGTCTGATCCATGGTATAACAACATCGAATGTCTCATCAATGGTACAACAATGCTGGTAAATGATGGATTTCTGCTAAATACAATGTTCTACCATATACTATAACATAATTGTTTTTATTGTACTCTCAGTGATAAGAAACTGGATAAGAAATGGAGGCAGTATAGTGCAGTGGTCTAAGACTCTGAGCTGCAAATTTGGTGACATCCAGCAGACCAGACCTGGGTTTGAATCCCACAGCTTCCACTTGCATACTGTGTGACCCTGAGCAAGTCACTTAACCTCCTTGTGCTCCCAGGTTGCTCCTGTAAAAAAGCTTTCAGCTTAGTGTGCTATACCTGGTTAAACAACTAAATAAGAAAAAAAAAAACTGTATAGTACATCAGCTTTATATGGAATATAGCAAAGCACCTTTTATATAAATAGCCACATGGAGTATCAGTTTAAGGTATGCTTTTCAGAAACAGCAAAATTACACCAAGCAAACAGAAAATCCACAAGTATACACAAAAGAGATATTTTCACAATCAACAAAAGAATAAACAAGCATCTGTCAATGCCAAATGTTGCCTTGCTGGCATCAGCATTGGTAGTGCAGGAGTTAGAGAGATGCATAATAGGAATGGCAGTGAAGTATTGAACTGACGCCAACCTCACCCCACCCTGCAGGGACTGACAGGCATTGGGGTGTACCTTTGGGTCATTGGCCATAATGCTAATGCCATTTCACCTCACCCTACCCTGCAGACACTGACAAGTGCCGCGGTGTGCCTTGGGGTCTTCTGGCCTTATGCTCACCCCATTTCATAAGGAAATATGCTGAGATAGGTGCAGTATAGGAGAATGGGGTGAACTTTGGGGCCGAAGACACCAAGGCACACTTCAATGCCTGTCTCTGGCTGCAGGGTGGGGGTGGGGGTGGAATGGCATGAGCATTACAGTCAACGATCCCAAGTCACACCTCTGATGTCTGTCAGTCTCTACAGGGTGGGGCGTTACAGTTGGAAGCTGCAATGCCCCAGGCATTTGTTGGTATTTTCACTCCAAGTTTTCAACATGGGCTTTTTGTGACCCCCACCTCATGAACAGTGGCACAATCAGTTCATTAGCCGAAAGGTGATTTTGCACAGCTACTGCGACATTTGGTGCCACAGGCACAAAAACAGATTTCGGACAGGATGTAAAAAATAACAGCTGTACTGTTCATAAGGAGGTGTGAAAAAATGGCAATGTTGAAAATCTGGAGTGAAAATATGAAATATTGGTGAAGTCATGAGCGTGGTGGAAACTGCACAACGCACGCTCATGACGCAGTCATTTTTTGGAATTTTTTCACCAAATTTGTAATGGAAAGTGGGACCCCACCTCATGGACAGTGGCACTATTTCACATTAATCAGTCCCAAAACGTGATTCCATGCAGTGACCGTGAAATCATCTTTGGGGACTGAGTAATGAGATGACAGTGCATGTGTTCATGAAGTGGGGTCCCAAGAACTCCGTGTTGAAAATCTGGTACCAAAATTCCCAAAAATGGCTGAGATATTCACCTAAGGTGAAATCCCCATTGCCTGCCATTATAAAGCTTACTGCATTTTGTTCAGTCCCTGGTCAGCTTTTGAAGAGTTTAGATGTGTTCCCGCTCCACAGAAGATCACAGTGCTGGCCCTCTGGAGGTAAGTATGGGGTGAGGGGTGTGCGGGGAGGTGGGGAGTGCAAAGGGTGGGTGCGGTTGGGGAGGGGTGTAGCGGGGCGACAAAGGGACCTTATTTTTTACAGGTAAAAAAAAGAAACCAGACTTCGGAGGATGATTTTCTTTATTTAAAAAAAAAATGGCACACACTGGGGTGGGCTCCCAGTGTGCCTCAAGTTTGGAGGAGGACATGATGCCGATGGGGATTGGGCACCATCATTGGCAAAGAAAGTGTGTGGGGGGGTATGATGACGACAGGGATTGGGCACCCCATCGGCAAACAAACTGAAGTGGGGAGGGACATGCCGACATGGGGACTGGGCATCCCCGATGTCGACTTTGTGGGGATTGTGTGGTGGGTGGCAGGATCTGCCATATTTATCGTATTGTTTCACCAGGAAAGGCAGGTAATGGAGCCTTGTCATCCGACTCTCCAATGAAGAAACTGCATCTCACTGGATCGGCAGATTTCTTTCAATTCCGTGGCCCTCTTTGAAACTGCTGTCATTGCTAGCATGCTCACTGATTGGCAGCTGAGGGACACACCCACTAAAGCGTTCCCTGCATTTGCCAACATTGACACACCTCTGAATGAGCTACTACCGCAAGATGTTGCTTGCACACGCGTAAGACAACGTTAAAAATTACAGGGATCCCAGCCTTTTATGCTGTTTAAAGTAATGTATTTACACATGCAAATTAATCAAATTAAATACTAAAAGCACAGCCCCACATCCAGACCACACACACACACACACACACACACACACACACATATATATATATATTCAAACACTCCAGCAGTTAGGAAATACACACTGTTAAAACACTTTAAGCAGTCAAGATGAGAGACTCTACATACTTTCAAAAGATGCTTTTTTATGTTGGCTCACGCTCACGCACCAGCCAACATCTTGCAGTAGTAGCAGATTTGGAGGTGTGGTCACTGTGGGCTAATGCAGAGCACACATCAGTAGGTGCATCCCTCATTCCCCAATAAGCCAGCATGCAGGCACTGAAATGAGCAATATGTAAAGTGGTCACCACATCTAAGAAAAGTGCTGCTGCAATGAGAGGCAAGCTCGTCGTGTAGCGGCACAATAACTCGCCTCCCGACGTGCCCTTCATGGTGAAGTATTCCAATAAACATGGCAGCAATCACAGCTGCTGCCACCTGATACAATGCCGACTTCAGTGGTGCCCAATCCCCGTATTGGCATGCCCCGACCCAGTTCATGTGTCAACGGGGAGCCCACTCCCCATCAGCATAATGCCCCTCCATTTCAATTGTGTGCTGAGGGGGTGCCCATTCCCCTCAGCATCATACGCACCCTCAACAGTCTTTCTTTACTGATGGGAGCCCCAATCCCTGTCAGCTTTGGTCCCCCATTCCCAGTTCAATCAGCCGATGGAGGAGCTGACTCCCCGTCATCATAATGTCCCCCCTTCATTTGTTGTGTGCCGAGGGGGGTGCCCAATCCCCCTCGGCTCTTGCCCCCCCAACTCGGTATGTGCCGACGGGTGTGCCCAGTCCCCCATCAGCTACAGCCCCACCAAAACACTCAGGTGGCATGCTGGGAACCCACCCCAGCATGCCAAATGTCCTGTAAAAAAAACTTCCGTGATGTTTTCCTTTTTTTAAACCTGTAAAACAGAAACGGTCCCTCATTGAGTCTGGTGGCCCTCCCAACCCATGCCCACCCTTTATGCACCCTGCCTCCCCACATCCCCTCACCCCATACTTACCTCCGGAGAATGGCGCGATGATCTTCGGTGGACCAGGAACACGTCTACACTCTTCAAAGCCGACCTCGAACTGAAGAAATGCCGGTAAGCTGTATAATGGCATAAATAGGTTTTTTTCAACTTTGGTGCATATCTCGGGTATGTTTGGGAATTTTTTCACCAAATTTATTTTCAACATGGGGTTATTGGGACCCCTCCTCATGAATTCAGTTACTATCATGGTGTTAGTCAGTCCAGAAAGGTGATTTTTCGGTCACTGCACGGAATCAACTTTCTGGACCGCTTAATGAAATAACAGTGCCACTGTTCATGAGGAGTGCCACTGTTCATGAGGTGGGCTCTCAAAAACCCTATGTTGCAAATTTGGTGAAAAAATCCTAAAAATTACTGTTTTACGACCATGCATTGCGCAGTTTCCACGCACACTCATAACTTTGTGAATTTGTAATATTTTCACTCAAGACTTTCAACATTGCCATTTTTCCAAACCTCCTTATGAACAGTACAGCTGTCATTTTACATATCCTGGCCAAAATCTGTTTTCACACATCCAGCACAGAACAGCACAGTCACTGTAGGAAATCAGTTTTAGGGACAGATTAAGAAAATGACAGCGACACTGTTCATGAGCAGAGGTCCTAAGATGCCTATGTTGAAAATGACTGTGTTACAAGCATGCGCTGTGCAGTTTCCATGCACCCTTGTAACTTCATAAATTTTCAATATTTTCATGCCAGATTTTCAACACTGGCATTTTTTCACACCTCCTTATGAACAGTACAGCTGTCATTTTTCACAGCCTGCCCAAAATGTGTTTTAGCACCTGTGGTGCACAATGGAGTGGTTGCTGTGGGAAATCAAGTTTTGGGACAGATTAACAAAATCACAGTGCCACTGTTCATGAGGGGCAGTCCCAAAATGCCTATGTTGAAAATGTGGTTAAAAAAATCCCAAAAGTAATTAGGTTACGGACGTGCGTTGCGCAGTTTCTATGCATGCTCATGACTTTAATTTTTCATATTTTCACTCCAGATTTTCAATGTTGCCATTTGTTTACTCCTCCTCATGAACGATACAGTTGTCATTTTTCACATCCTGCCCCAAATGTGTTTTCGTACCTGTGGCAACAAACGGCGAAGTCGCAGTGCAAAATCATGTTTCGACTAACAAACTATAGTTCCGCTCTTCATGAGGTGGGGTCACAAAAAGCTCATGTTGAAAATTTGGAGTGACAGTACCAACAAACTCCTATGGCATTAGGGTTTCCAACTGTAACACCCCACCCTATAGAGACTGACAGGCATGAGGGGTGTGGCTTGGGAATATTGGTTGTAATGCTTACGCCATTCCACCCCCACCCCCACCCTGCAACCAGTGACAGGCATCGAGGTGTGCCTTGGAGTGTTTGGCCCCAAAGTTCATCCCATTCTCCTATACTGCACCCATATCAGCATATTTCCTTATGGAATGCGGTAAGTATAAGGCCCAAAGACCCCAAATCACACCACGACACTTGCCAGTGTCTACAGGGTAGGGTGAGGTGAAATGGCATGAGCATTATAGCTGACAACCCAAAGGCACACCCCAAATCCTGTCAGTCTCTGCAGGGTAGGGGTGGGTTGGCATCAGTTCAATACTTCACTGCCATTCCTATTATGCATCTCTCTAACTCCTGCACCACCAATGCCAATGTCAGGGAGACAACATTCGGCATTGACAAATGCTTGTTTAACATACCTGCAACTTGTGAAGCTAATCCACATAATCTCCTAGACCTTAAAATTCAAATCACAGAGGAAGCGCAACATCTTGAAAAATGCCCCCAAAGGGTTTTGGGAGATCACATGTCTTGGGAGTTACTCTCCCCCCACTCCCTCCTCAATGGATTTTGGGAGTTGTAGTTTTCTATGAGCAGATATTTAAAGTAACAGAAAAATATTAACAGGTTAGTTTTAAAAATTGCTCTATACAGTACATTACAGAAAATAAAAGGGGGGGATCAATATAGGAGTGTCCTCTCAAAAAACCCACTTTTGTAACCATTGCTTTATCCAGGATAATGAAACTAAGGCATTTTCAGTTTCTCACAGGGGAAGCTGGAAGAGACAGTTGTAGTCTTCAGTTATGATTCACTGAGTATTCAAAACAAACTGTGTTTTCAAGTGCAATGCAGATCTATTTCTAGTCTTCATTTAGTAATAATTTACAGTTAAGCAAATAGTTTCTTGAATACTTCTTAGAATTTAGTATACTTCGAGGCTATATTATTCTGTTGATGACTCAAGATGATTAGAAATTACTGTAATTAGTTTTTAAAGACACATAAATGACAACTTTAATACTTTAATATTTGCTCGGCTCTCCAATTTATAGGGAAGTGAGGTCAGGTGA
Organism: Neoceratodus forsteri; assembly: GCA_016271365.2. NCBI lineage: Eukaryota > Metazoa > Chordata > Ceratodontiformes > Ceratodontidae > Neoceratodus > Neoceratodus forsteri. The sequence goes on from CM028131.1 coordinate 234,961,192, forward strand.
TCGGCTGAAATATCCTATCAGCCAACTTTACCAGCAGCAGGTTATACAAACTATACACTAGTGGCCGCTGCAGCACCTATCCCTCTCTCCGTAGTTGCTATGAACACTTTACTACTTGCTATCCTCCTACTTGCCTGGTCCCCACAGCTCACCCCACTACCCCCCCTATTGGCACCTAACCCTTACCATTATAACTGTTGTACCATCCCCTCAGCCATCAAAGGTACACACAGATTCTGCAACCCCATGAGCCTCCATACCAGACAAACTGAACCCGTGGCCATTATTTTTCTCATGCTAAACTTAACACACACTCGCACACCAGGTGTACACTGCACCTCTAGTGTCCTTCCCCGACCCCCTGCCCCCACCACCCTCCCTATCCTCCCTAATGCTCCCCTCTCTCCCCTTAAGCTACTTTCCTGTATTACCCCTAGCCTTCCCATCCCCACCTCCAAAGCAAAACGTCTCTCAGCCTACCAGTTACAGTGTCTCTCATCAAAACTCTGTTTGCTGGCCCTCCTACGGCACCCTACTACTCCTCCTTGTCTGGTAACATCCACCCCAACCCAGGTCCACCTTAAGATTGCCCCCCTAAAAGCCTGGAGGGTATGCTGACTCGCTACCTAAATATATGCAGCCTTCCCAAAAACACACACCCTCCAAGGCTGGATCGCCAGCATGCTCCTGACATACTTGCACTCTCCGAGACCTGGCTCACTGACAAAATACCCAGTGAAGCGGTCTCCTCCCTAATTATGCTCTCTTCCGGGCAGATAGGCCCAGCAAGAGAGGTGGGGGCTGTGCAATTTTTGTCAAATCCTCTCTCAATGCCACTGAAGTCCATACACCAGCATCACAATACGGTGCCCAGGTACTCACAATAAAACTCTGCCTGGGTTCCAAAACACTCCACATCGTCTTGGCCTACATCCCCCCCAGAAATCAAAAACTCGCATTTGACTCCATTCTCCAAATCATCTCCCATCTACCCAACACTAGCGAAGTCATCGTTATGGGGGACTTCAATGTAAACTGGCCTCTTCCAGCTACAAAGATGCCGCCTGGGCCTTTGATCTCACCCAACTAGTCGCCTCCCCACCAGAAGGGACTTCAGATCCGGGACCTCCACCCTCCTGGACCTCATCTTCACCAACCGCCGAAATCTCTCCAAACTACAGTACTCCTGATGCTATCAGTGACCACTCGCCAGTTACCTGCTGGTGGTTGTGCAAGTTGCCCTCAGCACCCCCAAAATCTCCTGGCAACGAGACTCAAACAGGCGGTTTAAAGAACCTAAAGCCCACCTAACCACCAGCAACTGGCTCCCCATTACACTGCCCAGTCAGTTGACTCCGCTCTGGATCACTTTATAACCACCTTCAACAAAGCCTGTGATTTATACGCCCCCTTTTCTAAGCTAGTTGTGAAATCCAGATCCACCCCTTGGATCACACCCCCCTTACTAAGCCTGCTCCAGCAAAGAGATAACCTCTGGCACAAAGCCATAGACTCCCAAAGCACCCAGGATAGACAACTCTACAGGGAGGCCCGCAACAAATGCACATGGGCTTTGCGGCAGGCGATAGCCCACTACTACCAACACACCCTAACCTCTACCTGGGGTGATGGGAAAAAATTTTGGGATAACATAAAGGAACTTAGTGGCAAACCTCGCTCCCCCATCCCCACGCAACTCACTATTAATGGTGAGGTCACCCAAGATCATACCACTATCGCTGAAGCCCTTAACTCGGCCTTCTCGGATCTATCCCACATCCCCCCTCCTAACTCCCCCCAACTTGAGCTCTACCAATACCCCTTCCCGGCTCCAGTCATCACCTACCATGAGGCAAAACGCCATTTCCAGGGCCATCTCTCATACACGCTACAGCAATGACTCCTGATCTTAAACTCCTGAGGCTCTCCTTGATGCCCCTACCACCTCACTAAAATTCTTAACCTCTCGCTCTGCCTAGGCCAGTTCCCTCTACCTGAAAGAGAGCTATAATCACCATCCTGAAGGGGAGACCCCACCAACACCAGCAACCAGACCCATCTCAATACTTCCACCTCTCTCCAAAGCCCTTGAAAGAATAGTCTCTGACCAGTTAACCGAACACCTATCTAAGCATAAGCTCCTCAGCCAGGAGCAGCATGGTTTCCGCTCAGGTCATAGTACCATCACCACTCTCACAGAGCTCACCTCATTCCTACATGAAGCCCTCGACCATGGCTCAATTGCCGGGGCCATATATGTGGACCTAACCAAGGCCTTCGACACGGTCAGTCACGAGCTTCTGCTTCAAGTTCTCCCTAAACTAAATGTGGTCCCGGAGACCTTGACCTGGTTCAAGGATTACCTCACAGGCTGCTCACAACAAGTCAGGATATGCTCCACCCTCTCCACCCCTAAAACAGTTTCCTCAGGGGTCCCTCAGGGGTCAATCCTAGGCCCACTGCTGTTCACCCTCTTCCTAAACTCCCTCCCCAAGGCTTGCAGTGGTCAGTTGCTCCTCTATGCCGATGATGCGGTTCTGTTCTGGAAACACCCCCACCCTACCGCCCTCCAGCAGGCCCTTCAAAGGCACTTCTGGGAACTTGAGACCTGGTTCTCTGAACACTGCCTAATCATCAACTATAATAAAACTAAATCCATGATTTTTGCCCACCGCCAAAGTCCTCATAGTCAGTCTGCTCTCCCGATCAAGAACGCTCAAGGTGCCCCTCTGGAACAAGTATCCAATTTCAAATACCTAGGTGTCACTCTAGACACCTCCCTCTCGTACCAGAGGCACACCCAAATTCTCTCCTCCTCTATCAGCTCTAGGGTAGGCATCCTGTATCGGCTCAAGCACTGCCTACCCCCATGAGCGATGCAGCTGCAGTCACCTCCTCCATCCTCTCCCTGGTGGACTACGGGATCACTATATACGGCTCTGCTGAACCCACCCCCTGAACAGGATAAACATTGTCCTGAACAAAGCCTGCCGCCTAGTCACTGGTTGTGATCGGCTAACCCACACCTGTGATCTCTATGTTATCTGGTTGGTTAAACTTCCAACATCGATTACAGTTCCACACCTGCATCCTTGCAAAAAATACACCTTCACCTAGCCCCGTCGGACTTTTCCCTTAATCAGTTCTGCACCTCACACGTGCAATACAAGACTTGCCGCAAGCTCCCCCTTCCTTGTACCTCAATGTAGAACTTCCCTAGGGCAAAGATCCTTCAGATACCGGGCCCCTCTCTGGCTCAATGCATTACCACACTCACTCTCACAGACCCACAGCATCTCTCAATTTAAAACAGGCCTCAAAGCTCACCTCCTTGAGAGATCCATATGTGGCTGCGGCTAACTCTGCTCACCCAGTTAACTGCCCTCCCTCCCCCACTCTGGACTCAGGGCCACACAAGGCCCCACGTATCTCACCAAGAATCCCGCCTAGGTATCCCAAGATTGCTGCCTAATCTTCTCTAACAGTCATTAAGTATGACTGGACTGCTCCTTTGATTTTTTTATGTATATTCTGCCTGTTACATGTATGTTCTCTACTGTATTTGTCTACCCTCCACCCTTGTAACCGACGTGGAGCCTTTGCAAAAGAGTCTGTGACTCAAAGGGTTGTAATTCTGATTGTTTCCAATAAAAAAAAAAAATAAATAAATTTAGTATGAACTTATTGCTATGTTCTGGTGGAAGTATCTTGTTACATGTGATGGTTATATGTTATTATGTTGTTATTATTACTACTATGTAATTGTTATGTACGTTAACTCAACCTGTTATGTCTTAACCCTGTTGGAAATTGTTTTACCTCAGGTCCATCTTGTAAATGAGCTTGTCTCAATGATATTTCGCCTGGCAAAATAAAGATTTTGATTGATTGATTGATTTGACGTTGGTGAGGGCAGCTAAGGTCGGGCGAGACATCTTCAAATGAAGGTAAAAATAGGTAAGTATGAGGAACTTATAGTACTGTGAGTAGAGATAGGGAGCAAAGAAATACAAAAGGTGTAATACAGCATAGGAATAAAGAAAGCCAAGTTTTAGTGGAAAAGAGAGTTAAAGAGCAACTCTGTATTATAATAAAAAGCTTAAAAACATGGCATTTACACCAATTGAGTTTTAACTTTATTGTTTTCTAGCTTTTTTTTTTTACTTTCCTGTGCTGTTGGTCTACTAAATATAAATGCAGCACTTATTTCACCAAGTCTTTCAAATGTATATGACTCTCCCCTGCTAACCACACAAATGCTGTTTTTGGCTGGCCTAGTGACGCTGGATACTTTATCTCCCACCACGCTGGTGATCCGGGTTCAGGAATGGGCCAGGGTTGTTGGGAGCTGGCGGGGGGGAGAAAGGGTGCAGGATTGAACAGCTGCAAGGCAAGCTGTCCTCTCCTCTCCTGGGGAGGGATCCTGCCCACCTAGTAGTTCCACTGCTCCTAGGTGGAGGCCTGAGCGTATAATAGATGGGTGGGCAGCATGGCGAGGGAGGGTGCCATGGGACCGTGGCATGCGCGTGCGCCTCCTCATGTGCGTATGCAGCCATGGCATGGGGTTGGGTAAATGGGGGCATGGAAAAACTGGGGAGAAAATGAATATTGAAAAACAACTGCTATTTGTGACATCACAGTCTCATGGTGAGCACTATGATGTCATTAACAAATGCATTGTGAGGTTAACAGGGGAGAGGCAAATGTTTTCTATACAGACTTTTGAGACAGACTACCAAGATGTGCTGTAAATCATGGAAAGGAACATGGAAAATAAAAAAAAATGTATTCTCTAGTAAAGTGTAGAAGCTAAAACATCTCATTTATGAAAGCACCTGCTGAAGTGCCAAGTTGCTCTTTAATGCCAAAGTAAGGAAAACACAGATATAGTGACAGAGGACAAAATAAAACAAAACAAAACAAAAAAAAAATAAGAAATAGGAGATGATTTTTCATCATGCTTCGACATCGCAGCTGTGCTCCCCCACTCTCCCAACACAGATGCTGTTATCCTGATGCTTCAACACAGGAGCTGCGCTCCGCTTCCACCCTCCCAACACAGGAGCTGCCTCTCCACCCAAACATACACACAGAAACTGTGCTTTCCCTGCAGCCACACACACCGAATCTATGCTCCCCCCACCCGCTCACACACAGAAGCTATTCATCACCCCCACCCACACACACAGGAGCTGCATCCTGAGCTTGGCTCCCTCTCCCTGCCTATGCTTCTCATCCCACTTAAGAATGGAGATTGACTGGCCTGCTTACCAAGCTGGCTACCCACCCATCCATCAGTCCACCAAACAAACCGACATGTCACAAGTCCACCAGCCTTTGTGCTGCTGATCTCGCATCACCATTCCATTCTCCATATGCAAAATAACCTTGTAAAATAACGGTGATAACGATAGTCACTGTTAACATTCATGCTCAAACAATCAGCTTGACCTTTTGTAAGCTTCCTGGCGGAAGTTCCGCCTACTCCGTCTTGCTCTTCATTGGCTGCGTCTGGGATGGAAAGGTTGTCAATCACCCCATACCAGGCAGCTCACAGCAAAGAAATCCAATGCTGAGTAGAAGGCTGTGATCATTATGGCAGCGGCGGATGTGTTCTGCCCAGAAACTGCATCCAGCCATGGGGGTGGACTGAAAATAAAACTCCATCAAATCTTACTGCTGAAACTAAAGTCCCTAGCATCCATTGGCAAACATCTCTCTCATCCCATTCCATGTAAATTAAGTCCCTGGTGTCCAGTACCACCCCCTCACTCTCTCCATCCCATATTTAAAAAAGCAGTCACTGCTGTCCACTGACACCTAATACCCTGTAACAGACATGGACACCCTGTTACAGTCAATCCACCAAATACAGGTCAATTAGAAGGCCTTACCTGAGCACTAGGGAGCCAGAGGTAGGAGTCTCAAAGGGATGTCATCTGCCGCACCTGTAAAAAAAGAGTAGAAAGGGGGTCACAAAGGATCTGCAGCCTTTAGGGGGTAAAATAGGGTGTGAAGAATGGATTAGGTAAAAAAGTATACTTATCTGATGGTGAAGAAGTCCACATCCAGTCCAACTGTAAAATAAAGGAAAAAAGAGGTTAGCTGGGAAGAAAACACAGTAGTAGCAGAAGCAGACAGAAAAGGAATTGTGGTTTTGGAGGTGGGCTCAGCAAAACCCCTTGGTTCCCATTGGTGACTGACTGGCCAGTATTTTACTTGATAACCCAGGTGGGCAAGTGTGGTCTCTTTTGTGCTACTGGGCCGTTTGGTAAAATAAAAAAAATTGGTGGTCCTGAGTGCTTGATATGCCTGGGGAGGGGGGGGATCACTATGTAAATTTAGCCCTGGGGTTTAGCTCTCTAGTGGTTGAGGCCAGCAGCTTTTTAAATAAATTAGTACCCTTCCCTGGGATCTAGTGGGGGCTCCCTGAGCCCTAGCATAGTGTGGATGCTGATATGTTGAGTGGCAAGGAGGAGGACATGCTGGGGCTGCAGCTGCAGCCAGCCCTATACTGCGATTGCATTAGAAGCGAAAATGCCTGCAGGCACTTACAACTCCCAGCCCGTATGAAGCTCAGGCTGTGGTCTACTCCATGCTGTCAGGAGGGGGAGAAAAAGGAGCTAGCATGAGGAGGAAGAGACAATGGATAGAAATGCCTCCTTCCACCTTCTCGAACCACTGCTCTGGCAGCAAAGTTGTTTTTTCCCTTAGGAGCTTGAGATGCAGAAAGGGACTGGAGCAGCAAAGAGAAGTCACTCCCACAGCAGTAGTGGGGGGGGGGGATGATGAGAGAGAGAGCTAGCAGAGAGGTCGGTGGCAGTAGCAGCAGGGTGTGCTGACCACACATCGAAACCCGCATAGCGAAATCCCTCACAGCGACAATTTTGACAGGTTTTGAGATTGTCGCTGTGAGGGACTGGAGGGTGAAATTTTGCCATTTTGCTGTGTTTTTCCCCCACCTTTGAATCAACTTTGACTCAGAGTTAGATATCTATGGGGGTGTGTGTGGGGGGTGTAGTATGGAGAGTTGGGGGGGGGCACAGCCCCTGATAGAAAAGAACACAATGTCTGACAGGCAAAATTTCACCTGTTGGCATTGTGGATCTCACTATGCCGAACTTTGACAACAGTGTTGTCGATTTGGCATAGGTAAACCTAGCAGCAGAAGGTGCTGCACATTGTAAGCCACACCATGGCTTTTGACAATGCCCAGCAAGCTTAATTAAATTGTAAAAGCCTTATGGAAGCAGGCAGGACTAAGAGCTCCTCGAGGAGAGTAACAGACAAGCCACCCAGAGCTGCGTGCAAGCCCGATGAGGGGCTGAAATGGAGACGGGGAGACCACAGTGCATATAGGGAGGTGGGAGTCAACCCACAGATAGCTGCATGAGGGCCACAACAAAAGCCAAAGAAGCATAAATAAGTAAATAAATAAATAAATAAAAATATATTAATAACTAGTTACCTGGATGGGGAAGCAAGCAGTACTCCAGGAAAAGCAAGGCAGGCCATGTTAGCCTGTTGTCTGGCACCGACATCATTGTGACATCTTGACACTGACAGCAGAAGGCAGGATCAGACAAACATTAAAGGAAAGTTAAAGCAGCAGTGTTTGTTATTTAAAAACTCTGTAAACTCACTCAACTGTTATACAAGTGTTCTAAATACTGTAGCTTGTTTTAATAGAACAGCTGTATTCCACATATTTTCTATTTGTCAAGTAATGTAATGCCTACAAGGTGCATACAATCTCACCAGGTCGGCCATTTGTACTGCTAGTTGATAGAGATGTCTCCTGCTGGTAGTGCCTCTAGAGGCTCATTTGAATATGACACATCTCATGCTCTTCCCTCTGAAGTGCCAATCACATCTTCAAGCTTACTCACGGTTTGTGGCAGGAGACTGCTGTCATTTCAAAAGTGAGACAGCTGCCTCGTTTTCCAGTAGTTCCTCAGAAAGTTCTGAGTACCTGTCATTGCTGTTGCTGATTGTAGCATTTAAAATATACAGTAGGTCTCCAGTCTGAACCTGTGTGTTGTAGTCACAACTCAGGACATCCAATAAAATAGTTGATAACTTCATAAACTACGCACAATCAAGCTAATAGCAAATTCCCTTCGACCTGGTTCCTAGCGCATAATCCCAGACAGAACAGTTTACGGGCAATAACACTGTCATTCCTAAATTACACTTCATTTGTGATGGAATTCCTAAACAGGAGATATAACCAAAATAGTGGCCATTAGGAATGATAATCAAATAAAGTTTTGTGGCTTAAATCAGTGTCCGAAGTGCAGCTTGCACTGACTGCAAGTACAGCTTCCTTCATGTCACAGATCAGCGAAAAGAACTCTGACAAGTTATTCCTTTCCTGCATATACAGTATCTATGAAAAATAAATAAATAAAAACCACAGAATTGTTACTGTATGTGCAGACACACATTGCAAGCATTGACTATGCTTAGAGAGGGCATACCTTTCGGTCACAGAGCACAAGGAAGTAGGAGAGAAGATCGTGCTGGCAGCATGTCAATCAATCCGTCGGGGGTGAGTGGGTTAAGCTTGCATGCAACACGCACATCTCCAGCACAGTGTGATAAAATGGCAGATGTGACTCAAGTCACTAATTTAAAAAAAGTTAAAAGCCAAGTTAAACAAATCATGGAACAAATGGAGGCAACGATAATTTGCAATCGAGATGTCCATTCTTCATTCCACAGCAATAAAAATAGAAGGTCAGAACTTTTCATATCCAATGAATACGGCTGCTTTAAGAAGATGGGCAGTACTGCCTGGTGAGGGCTTCTGTGTGGGCTATGCTGAAAATAATATGCAGGCTCAGGACTGCTGTGATGGGGAACAGGCTCAGGGGTATCTGTTGTGTGTGCGTGTGTGGGGGGGGTTGGTACTTTTGTTGGACATGTTGCAGGGGAGTAACTGGAGTGCCCAAACTGATTTCCCCTCAAACACTGTTCCCTGAGGCCACTGTTAAATGGCATCCCCAAACACGCTAATGTGCCCTGGGGGGTGGTGCTAGCTGTGAGATAACAGGTGGTGGGGATGCTGGTCAGTAGGCGGGAGGGCCCATCTGTAAGAGGGTGGTCATTTAAGGTATGCACGTTTGGTGGTTTGCCCTTCTCTCCCCCACTGGGCATGCTGTTGTGGGATTTCCCTTTTACTGTGAAATGGGAAGGGGTGCAATGCAACCACTGTAAGGGGGTGGGGTGCAGGTCCATGCATGGGATTAGGCCAGTGCCTGGGCATTGGGTTGCAATGCTCTGCACAGATAGGGAGGTACAGGCCATTGTCTGGGGAGGAGGATTTCAGGCCAGTGCATGGAAAAAGGTAGGTGGTTGAAGGCCCCTACAAGGGGTTCCCAAACACCATAACAAGACACGTCAGTGGATAGCAGGGTGTGGGGATGTTCCAGTTGCAGGGAGAGTGGTTGGTAGGGAGCAGCCAGTTGGTCAGTGGGCAGAAAGGGTGTGCTGTGTGGATCTAGCTGCAGGGAGGGTGATCATCTGGGTAGTATGCAGCCTTGAGTGCTGTGGAGTGATCCAGGGATGCTGTGCAGCATTAGGTGTCCATGTCATTATCACATTTTGACCTTATCTACTTCAGTGCCCGCTGCAGAATTTCTTTTTCACTGGATGGCAAGAGGGGTGCAAGGCCCTCCATTGGAAAGAGGGTACCCCTGACTGCTCCCTTCCCTGACAGTACCCTTCCCTCCACAGCTCCCTCCCTCCAAGACCCAACACTAATCCCCTATACCACCTCTTTCTACCATATCCCCTTCCTCAGACCCCATAAACCCTTTATTCTTCTACAGTTCCCTGTCACCACTACTCTCCTTCCCTCTATGGCCTCTCAGACACCTCTCTCCTCCCTTCCCACCCCATCAGACAACTCTCACCCCTGACCCACCAGACACATCTCTCCATGGTGCATAGGATATCCCTCCCCCACTAGACATGCCTTCAGGCCCCCCTTAGATGCCTTTTGCCCTAGCCTATATTCCTCCCTTCCCAGCCTCCAGGATGCACCTCTCTCCCTAGAAATCTGTCTCTCTTGTACCCCCAGACATCTCACTCCCTTGTTCCTGGACACCCCCTCCCTCTTGAACCCCCTGACACCCCTCCTCCATCCCTCCCTCCCTCCTTGGGCCCCTTTCTGGGCCCCCTGGACACATTTTACCTCCTGAGCCCCAGGACAATCACCATACAACACTATATGCCCCCACTTACTGAGTTCTTGCAGCTCTACCTCCTGTGTCCACCATCTATCAGGGTTGGGGTGGGTGGCTGGGCTCGGGAGCTCTTCAGCAGAGCTGGGAGCGGATGGCCTTGTGAGCCTGAGACAACAGCTGGAAGTGGGTGAGCTTGCGAGCTCAGTGCTGGGGAGGCTACAGAACATGGTGCCAAAGATGCTGCTACTCACAAAGTCCTATGTGCACAAGCAACACAACCAGTGTGGTAGGGGATTCATAACACAGAGTAATACAGAAAAATCACGAGTCCTGAAAATAAATGACAAAATGCAAAATGCAATGCATTTGAGAAAACTCTCAGTTTATTTAGCACCAAACATGATAGCACCACATTAAACTAGCCCCAGTGCTTTGGGTTTGTAGCATGGTCCTTTGTCAGGGGCATGACCCTTCAGCGGGGGGCCTCAGAAGAAGGGCCATGCTATAGACCCGTAGCGTCACAGCTAAATTCAGTGCTGTGCTATCATATGATGTTTATGTTGCTCCATGGCTGAGTAGAACCTCAGGAATATGGCTCCTTTTAACATAGTAATATGGATGAGGAGCATGTGTGTGTGTGGGGGGTCCACTAGACTACAGGTCTGTGATGGCATGGCCTTTAAGAGGCTGCTGACAGTTGCATGCAAATGAGCCCATAATGGTCATGCAAATGGCCCCTTAGCAACTTGCATGCCTAATGGACTAATTTGCATGCAAGGGCTGAATATGGCCCTTAGGTGCCCTAGCATTGTCCCATTAGGGCTGCACTATCGTTAATGGTTCCTATGGGTCATGTACAGCCCCATGTTTTGACAGCACAGAGTATAGTCACTATGCACTGTGCTACCAATTGATTCTATAGTCAGTTGGTTAGCAAGCTCAAGTAGGAGTGTGCTAACTCTGAATATTGCACAGAGCAGGACATGAGTTAAGTGCTGTGCAGCACTCCTGTCTGTGTGGAAGTAGTGGTTGTCTCTGAATATGTAGCCCACCTATTTGCTAACCAACTGTAGCTTAATGTAATCAACAAAAATCATTATTTGTACATTTGTATAATCATTAAAAACCTACAGAACATTTTGGCTTTATGTGATCATCAGCAATTATCATTTGAAAATAAGGCAAGTCATTAAAATTCACCAAAAAATGGACTTTATGTGATCATCAATAATCATCACTTGACAGTTAGCCAAATCATGAAAAATCACCATTAAGAATTTAAAAATTTTAGTATTTTTGATGACCAGATCACCATCCAAGAAGATCATCAAAAATCATAAACTTGCTTCATGATCAGATGATGATACTTGGTGAGTGAAAGTGATTGCTCATGTCCACCAACCAAATATTATGATTCATGATCTACCAATTTAACTGGGGGTGCAAGAGACTAAATTTACCATCTTAATTTCATTTGCATTTGAGTCTGACAGAGACTTAGTTTTGAGACTGGCTACAGTAAAGGGGTTGTTAACATATAAAACTTTTTGCTTTTGTGGTTACCCAGATTACTCATGTATGACCTAACAGAGAAGGCACAAATTCTTGGTGCACTGGCAAGACATCTTGGAATTGGAAGGTCATTTCAACTTTTAGCCCCAGCAAAGGTGGAAATTATCCTGAAATCCAAAGAATATATATTCTTTGAAACTGACCAACTCTCCACATGAGAAATGAAATGGTCTTGGGCCAGCAGGTCTAAGGTGGCCCAGCAAGCATCTGGAAAGGCCATAGCTACCAGGCACCTCAGAACTCTTGCAAAGCCTCAAGCAGATTTCCCCTTTTCTCTCCTTCTGTTGAAAAAGACACTTCTTTCTCGATCAGCACATTCAGCAGGCTCAAGGGACTGTTTCACAGCCACTAGCAGAGCAGTATAATTTTGCTTGAAGTCAGACTGCAGTCCCCGATACACTTCATGGGCTTTTCCTCCAAACAAAAGTCCCATGAATTTTTGCTTAGCTGCTGCATCCCATTCATTCAAGTCAGCTGTGAGCTCAAACTGCTCCAACTAGTCACTCCACTCCCAGTTCTTTCAGTTGAAGGAATTGGGCATAAAGGCAGGTTGTCTCACATCTCCTCCCACCAAAGGTACCTGTGGGCTAGTGGCTCCCCCTGGTTGGGACATGTCTAACATTAGTTGCAACACAAAATAAAAAAATTTTGCACAATAGCAGTTTTTGTTTTACCTAGCAAATGGTGTGCCTGGGCCAAGCATGTGGTGCTGCTGCCACCTTTGGTTAATCTGTGTGGTCTAGTAAGTTACAGCTCAGGGGTGAGTGCTGGAGACACTCCAATTGACCAAGCCACAAAGGCTTCAGGTCTTGGTGGACTCAGTAAGAAAATCATTAACTTCTGTACCACATGGAGAGTCAATAACCATCCCAAGTTATTTATTTATTTGAAAATTGGTAACTGGGAGAGGGGTACTGAGCTGGAGCTCATTTCCAGGTGTGACCCAGGGATAAAGGAACAAGAGATACAATAAAACAATACACACAATCACATTACACGGTACAAAATAAAGTGCAGTCAAAGTATGATAATGAGCGCAGCTACAAGTGCAAAATAAAGCAGTGGGCATAGTAAGCAGTAATAATGTATCACCAGAGGCCTTCCGCAGGAGAAGGAAGGAAGGCAGTGCAGAGGTAGAGAGTACTAGATCCTGGATACAGGCTAGAGGAGAACCCAGAAGGAGGCCTTACACATGGAATAGTAGAGACTCCAAACAAGGGAAGCATCAGGAAGAGGAGGAGTTGCAGGTGCAGGTGGATTAATGAAATAACACAGATGTATTAACAACCGACCACCTGCAAGAAAGAGGGTTAGTGTAATGTCAACTTCTTTAAACATGGCCCTCTTAGGTGCCTTCTAGGCAGGCCAGATCTACTCCTTCCCACCTAGTACCAGGTTTTAAACAGACCCAAATGGGAGCTCCCTCTACTCAGTGACCAGGTACCGCAGATATAGAATAGCTGCAGGCCCGTAGATGTTGTTGCGATTTGGCTGGCATTGGTGCACTTTAGACCGAGTAATGTGCTCAATCCCCTAAACCCCACAGGCCATGCAATTGCTTAAATGCCAGAAAAACCCTCAAAACAAAGTATTTGTAATCCAAATGGCAAAACACGGTGAAACAACAGGTGCTGTCCCTTAAAACAATTATGCACTACAGCATAGTCATGGTTCCCAGACCCGGATGGCTCCTCTTGATGCAGCAAGCCACTGGATCTCTGTTCCCCCAAGGTATATTCAATGTAGGCAGGCTTTCTACCTTTTCCATGTGCTGAACTGGCTAACTTGGGCACTTGGTGCAGGCTTTTCCAACCTCCTTCCACTCATTCTGGACTGATTTGTGGCCCTGATCTGTCCCTCAAATGTCCTGGCTTCCAAACCCCTAGGTAAAAGACAACACAGCACAATGCTGCAGTACCTGCTACAGGACCTGGATCAGCATCCCTTGTTTTTTTTTCTCCATGCTGGATCTTCAGCATCGCCCACATGCAGGCTTGCATGTGGCTGCCACTGTCTTTCTCTTTGGAACTCAGCAGCTCTGTTCACAGTTTGCTCCACTTTTCAGGCCTGGGATGGCATAGCTTGCACCCATTCCAAGCACCGCAGACCCTTCCACCATGAGATCGCCACTAAATCTGCCCTCCTCCAGCACAGCGCTGCCTTTATAGAGCCTACTAACAGTCTGCCTTGACATGTACCTCGTGCTGCCACTCCAAAAACATGACAATTCACAGGACACAGAAGAGGCACCAGAACCTGATGTCCCTCCTTTCTGCAGAAGCTTCCCAGAGTCCCTTTCCCTGCAAGGTTTCTGAGCGTAAGGCGGGCCCACCAGAGAGTGTCCATTACAGTGTAGTTGGATGGCCAGATTATGGAGAACAACTTCAGGATGTAAAAGTCTGATATTATGGGGAGAAAAACTGAATTTGTTGTCAAAACAGTGCGATTCTGAAACCTGGTGCAAGATTGTTGTTTGTAGACAGTTGTTTTAAAAATAATTTACTCTAGGTTGCAATGAAGTGGGGAAGAAAGATAATAATAGGAGCAGGGTTTCCAAATGAAATGGCAGAACCATTATTGACTGCATTTGGGAGACAGATTCATTGTGGAACTGGCTTAAAAAAAGTCAAGTCAATCAAGCCGATTGAGGGTTTTATGAGATATGACATAGGCAAGTGAAAAATAAATGATAATGACGTAGGCAAGTACATGCATACATACTAGGCTTCATATCCAAATACCGGTTTGGCTCTCTTCTCCCTTACCATTCCGCTCTCCTCTCCTAACTCCCCACTGCTTCTTGTTCCCTCTGTTCCAGGGACCATCGCAATTTTGTCACTCTTCACCCTCAGTCCTCTGCTGGGCAGTCTGCCTTCTTCCATATGTTTCCATCACTCTGCAACCAAATCCCCTCCTCCCTCTGCCTCTCCCCATGCCTTGGCTGCCTCAGCACCATTTGAAACTCCAACCCCTCCTCACCTGTTCCTGTTACCATTCTTGGTGATACAACCATGGCCCGAGCTGTAGCAGTTACAGTAAGCAGCCGGCTGGGTCACCACTCCTGCCTTGGTTATACTTCCAAAACACTACAGTTCTCTCCCTCCATTATGAGACTGGGCAATTAGTTCACCGCTCAGGTCAATCATCTGTTGCTCAGTATTGTTCTACTCATGAAGTATTGTTGCCACTGCTGAATATGCACTTGCTATGTGTTTCTTACTGTGCTGCATTGCACTTTACTCCTGCACATGCAACTGTTTAATATTTATTCTAATTTTGTACCAGTATTTGTACTGCATGCTGTTCTAAAGCTTTGACTATATATATATATATATATATATATATATAGTGCTGCTGTTCTTTATTATAAAAAGGGTCTGAGAAATGGAGCTTTCTGATTGGCTGCAAACATTCTAACAACCTTATGTTAATCTTTTATTAACATACATGTAGAGCTTAGCCATATGCTGAACAAGGTTTAAGACTGTTTAAAAACATTTTTATGATAATAGCAACAAGGCACTCCCAGGGATTATGTTAATGGACAGTTAATCGCCCTCTCGGAGCATGTGGCACTCGGCTACACCTCGTGCCACAGTACACCCCTAGAAGGTGATTAACAGACCATTAACATAGCCCTTGGTCATGCCTTATTGCTTAATTATGGTCCCCTCCCATGGGTTGCACCTGGAAACAAACCTTGACTCAGTGTGCCTCTCCTGATTACAATATTTTCAAATAAATAAATAAAGTAAATTATTCCTTTTCACTCTAGTTATGTTATTTGCACAGTCAATTTATTGGTGTACTCTGGGACCTAAATTCATTGTATGCAAACTATTTCAAATGTTTTGCTAGTGAATTTTAGTACTCAAGAAATGCACTGATTTGACAACACTATGTAACCCCCTCCTAAAAGGGGGCTTGCTTTTGGTTCTCTCCACAGTACTGATGCCACCTTCTGCTGCACCACTTATTCACCCCAGTCCTAATCCAGACTGCAGCCACAGGACCTGGGGCTGGACTGGACACTTCAATTTGTTTTGTGGGCTTGTTCAGTGCCCTTCTCAATGTGGCCGGTACACCACCAACTCTCTTCACTCAACTGGCCCCTGGATTACTTTCAGAGTCAGGGAGCCCACAGCAAGGAGGTTACTCAGTTTCAAGCAGCTCATAAAGCTGCACAAGGTGTAAAAGCACTAAATAAATCCTGTGAAACTGACATCAATTTAGAGACTAGATCAGCTCTGCAAAACAACTAAATGAGTACATCCTATCCCTGTGAAACTGACATCTATTTATAGCTCATCTATAGCTCAGCTCTGCAAAACAGCTCTAAACTGCAAGCTGGTTCAGGATTTGTATGCCTGCGTTTCCCCTTGAATTGACAGCCACTGGCAGTCAGAGGTTTAGCATAATGAATAATGCATGAGATGCTAGCCACTGATATTTAATACCTGGATTTCTACACAAAGGAGAGATGTGCAAATAGAGCAGATTTGTCTGAAACAAAATCTCTGAGGAGAGGAGAGGAGAGGAGAGTGTTTGTCAATAGCTTTCACTTGTTCCTGTCTGACTAAACAGTTTGCCCAAAACAAACTTGAGACCCCCGATAAAGGGGATTAATGCAGCTAGAGTGCCAAGCCTGAGCTCTAGCACTGAATTAGAGTAGGGATTGCCTTGAAAGTTGCTCTGCATCTTGGAAGGTGGTGAGCCACTGCCTTCTAATGCTGTTCGGATTTTACTCTGACGAGATCAAACCAGCTGAGGTCCCAAATGACTACCCACCTATCAGGGTGGGTAAAGGCAAGTCCTGTTGTGGGGAAAATAGGATTATCATCATCCAGAGCATCATGGCCCACACCCCTTGCCACCAGAAATGCGTTGGGTCCGCTGCACCTGTAACCAGTTTTCAGAAGAGAGCTCCAATCATCCAAAGTCACCACTACTGTACCTTTCACCACCAGGAGCATGCTGGATCCAATGCAGGTGTATCCAGCTTACAGAAAAGACCATCCAGCCATCATCTGCCTCGCAGGGGAGATGTTCCCCACAGAAACAGCACTAGCCTGTCATCTAAAGGTCATGAGTACTAGGTTTTACCTGTAGAGCTTATCCTTCCTATTGTTTAGCTAGCTAGCTAGATACTTTCAGGGTATTCTGGAGTGACCTTAGAATCATGTCCACAGCTACAGCTTACAGTCAGGAGCAACTGTTTTACTGTCCATCGAGTTGTGTAATTTGCCATTCAGCAGCTGCAGCCACAGCTGAATTTACACAGTACCACACCGAGGTCCAAACATCACAGTCCTGCAACCCTCCATCTGTGTGCCCACTTGAACTGTAACTGGGGGCTCCCAGAGGGACTGTGGGGTTAACTGGTGCACCAGTGTGGTAGAGGTCCTGAGATACACATTATGGTGGAGGTGAATGCAAACTACTGTCTTTGTTTATTTTTATCTTTGCTCCTCTTGTCTCCTACCTTGTTCTCCAACCTCCAGGTAAACCCATTGGTTATTTATTTACAACTGCTGACATATTTTGCCATTATTGATTTGCTGTTTATTTGCATGCTTAGAGTGATAAGTGGAGGGGATTGTGTTATTGTGTTCCCTGTCACAAAGGGTTGGGGTTGTATTTATTTATTGGGGGAAACACCCTGGCAATGCTCTGACATATGGCTCCCTATAGGTGAAGGCACCATGCCACTTTCCAAGCCATTTCTAACCACGAACCCAGACATCATTCTCCCGAAGGCATAACAGACTTTGCCCTTTTCCATCTCTAGGATTAGTCAGCACACCTCGTGGGTGGGGGTGGTTACACTAGATACTGAAGCTCTCTGTCTCTTCACATTACAGGTACATCATGGGCAATCTCACTGTAAATTTCCCTGCACTGTCCCACCAATGTGTCTCATGAAGGGACCAACATATACCATAGGTGAGAGGGTAGTTCGGACACCATGCTCATTCAGTCTGTTCATTCAGTTCATTCATTCATTCATTCATCGTGGCAAAATGAATAAAAATAGAATCATTGGTCTCTTGCAAGTGAAACAGTCAACAGAAGAGATGAATAGTGCCAGTTGTGATGGAGTTGTGATGGTGGTTTTGTAATGTGGACACCTGCCCACTTAGAACTGGATTGATAACTACCACAACTCAGTTCACATATGCTGGGTTAGGCATGGGTTAAGGGCAATGGAGAAAATGTTAAGCCACACCAGTGGTAGTGGTGATGCACCCCTCTTAGCAAACAAGTAACTAAGGTGAGGAAAAAAGGTTACTCACCACAACCCACTGGATACAAAATACAGACACCTGAAAAGAGGGGAAACCAGCATAGTTGGATATAAAACAGTGAAAAGATATACTTTATTATAAAAGCAAAACATGCAAATAGCAATTGGCTACATGGGGAGGGGGGAAGGACTGAAACTTCCCCCACAAGAGACTAACTTTTCACCCCAAACTCTGGTGGCACTTCATCAGAGGAAGCTCACCCTCACCTGAGACTGCCCTTATATACCTGCAGCAGGTCATTAATGATCGCAGTAAGGGTGAACACAGGTGGAATGTCTAAGCCATCAAAGCATTTAAGATACAATCATTGTCTACAGAGAAAAATAAAAAACAACTGTCCTGCGCTTGTCTACAGAGACAAGTGCAAGAAATCATTTGAAAACAGCAAACAGCAGAATCTGATAACAAAATTAGAGTGCAGTTTATAAGAAATGGGATGTTGTCTTGAACTACTTTCAGATGGAAAAGCAGTTGATCTGCAATAAAGAATGAGTAAATAAAACATAAAATGCAAATAAGATTGATTGCATACTGAAACATGTGGATATGCTTGCTACAGTACTAGATATATATAAAACTTCATTCTGAGCAGTATAGAGGACATCCTTATGCAACGCTAAGTTCCCAGAAAAAGGGTCAATTCACATTTATCATTTAGCCCCATACCCTCCAGTGCTGCCAGAGTGCAGATTCAATAACATTTGCTTTGACCCAAAATCCTTTCACAGTTTCCACCCCTCCAATTCAAGGGAATTATCTAATTTCCCATTGCCTTAATCTGATGAACACTCCAGCTCTGCACACTTCCAATATGAAGGGCTATTGCATTAGTACAATCTTTATATTTTTATTGCCCTCATGTGCTCACCTATTGTAACCTTTAGTTTGCATTTAGTCCTACCAATACAGTAGTACAAAGGGTCATTGGGCTCTTGAGTAGGTTAGGATTGAGTGAGAACTGAGTAATATGTGATGCTTGTGCAGCTGTGAACTTTGGCTTATGCTTTCTCTGTCCCTGCTATGGGGATGGCCACCCTGTCAGGGTGTCACAAGGATGCGGAATCCTGATGAAGGTTTCCAATGCCTCAAGGTGTCAGAGGGATGGGGTCCCAGGTCCAAAGGCATCTTAGGAAAGATGGGCCCAAAAGCACAACAGAAGACAAACAAGTACAGGTTTCCGTAAGAAGAGGAGAAGCATAGCCAAACTGAGAGTCAGACCTAGAGACCCACCAACCAACTCCAACTCCTGCCAAGACTCCCAAACTTTTATGACCTTTGTCATGGAGGAAAGGAAAAAAAAAGCTATAAAGGAGGAAATCTCTAGGGATCCAAGGGCTTGGTTGACTTCCCTTCAGGCTAGGGATAAAATTGGTGATAGGTTATCTACTACAGTTTAGAAAACAAATTTGGGGAGATATTTTTTGAAGAAGGACTCTCACTCTATCTCTCATACAGGATTTCCATGAGGGTGCCAAGAACCAGTCTCTGCAGCTAGATGAGGTGCCCCATGAAGGAGGCCCATTCCCAAGTTGGGAAGGAGGACAGCATTGACTGCTGAAGTTACTCACCTGGCCTCCAACTGAGGAAGGTCTAGGGAGGAAGCCAAACCCTTGAGGGTAAGGCATGGAGCTGAACCCTTGAGGGCAAGGCATGGAGTTGGATCCTTGAGGGCAAGGCATGGAATTGAACCCTTGAGGGCAAGGCATGGAGTCGAACCCTTGAGGGCAAGGCATGGAGTTGAACCCTTGAGGGTAAGGCATGGAGTTGAACTCTTGAGGGTAAGGCATGGAGTTGAACTCTTGAGGGCAAGGCATGGAGTTGAACCCTTGAGGTGGCAGAAGTTTTGATAGCTGTATGATCTTCACCCTTGAGGGGCAGAAGAAGGGAATGAGATGGAGAACAGGTGAATCTCAAATGGCCGTAGAGAGGAATAGTCATCAAGGCGCTGCCATAGTGGTCTGCAGAGCTAAAGGAGCCCTCAAGGATGTAGAGACCCTAACATCCGGTAGCTGAAGTCTTAAATGCTACATCAAGAGGTGCCACTGAGTCAATCTGCATGGCTAAAGTTTTCCCCACAGCACAGGACATTCTCACCCAAATGGCAGAAAGAGAAGGGCCCAGCCCAAGGTAAGGGACATACCCTCAAGATGCAGACTTCATGGGATCAGAGCGAGACCATTGATCTTCAGGACAGGGAGTCCTGGAAGCCATGGGTGGTCATGCATCCATAGCTAGTATGAGTGGAATTGCAGTAGGAAGCCAATGGTGAAGCTTGACAGCCATGATGCATAGAGTCTGAATGGACAAGGCAGGTGGACTGACTGAGTAAACACAGTAGGTACTGAGTATGACTGAAGCTTGCATGATTGTTGAAGCTGAGGAATGGAGCAATGATGGTGAATGCATGCCAACCAATCCTAGGTGAAGAAGGGCTGAGGCAGACTGAAACTGAAACAAAAACTGCAGAGGAGAAAAGGAAGCATACCTGTTTGCACTGAAACCTGGGAAGCAGCAAGCTGCTGCATGCTTTGGCTGAAGGAAAACTGCAAGGGTTTAGTGAGGAGATCAGCAGCTGATCAGGGGTTCTGCTAGAGGAGGAATAGGAGTACTATGAAGGGCACTTGGACCCAGGAGTAACCCAAGCTAAAACTGGCAAGGCAGAGCCGAAGAGAGCCCAGTGAGCGACCCACTGAAAGGCATGAAAGCCGGGTCAGCAGGCTCGAAACAGCTATGGCGAGAATGCAGGCAGGAACAACAGCTGCTAGATCTGCCAGCAGGCAGCAACCAGCAAGTCACACCAGAGACTAAATAACTGGAAGGGGCACACCGGAGCTGCAGGAGGCCACGGACAAAAGGCAGGGAGAAGGCAGAGGATCACCCGGAGGCAACTGCTTGGCTGCAAGGTAAGGGGGAGCGGGAGGGAGTGGGTTCGCTTCTGCGAGGCAACAACAAAAATTCGAGGTATCTGAAGGGTGCTTGGACATGCACAATTTTAACTGTGTAGAGGGGATGTGGTGTGATGATCTGCTGTCCCCCAGAACAGGCGAAAGCCTTAAAAGTGCCACTGCTACAGTTAAGGAAATAAAGTACGCCTTCCATGTCACAGGTAATCATGTCACAGGCATGAACAGTCCTACCATTCTTTGGATTATGGAAAATGTTTGTAAAATCCATAACAGGGCAGACCTTACAGCTCCACAACTGAATTACCTCTAGGGGGTTCTGGCAGACAAGACTTTGGCCTTGGTGGTTGCGGCCATGAATGTACCAATTTATCATTAAAGTTCTCTGGATGTTTGTAGATTACCCTGTGATCATTTTCTGCAATTTTGTTCAATAAGGGAGCCACCCAGACTATACTGCAATGTTTTCATAGGATGTCCCCTACTGCTGCTGCATGGGTGGTGGTGGTGGTGGTGACAACACTCCCTCTATCATCTCCCTGTATTTCACAACTGTTTTTTCAGTGTTACTTAGTAGAATCTCCCTATCTAAACTGTCTACCTGGGACCTCTGTGTGAGGGAGCGGGCAGATCTGTCACCTTCTCGGAGGTGCTTCCCATTCCCAGGGCAAGCATGGCAAGAAAAGGGAGAATTCAAGAGTTTAACAAAATAGCCATGGGCCTGGTGTCAGAAAAAGGGATACAGACTGGTAAGAGAGTGGGGGAAGGGGACCTGGGAGAACAGCAGTCTGTACGCAAAAGATAGACTACACCTAAATGAGGAAGGAGAAAATGTACTGAAGGCAAGGACAGGGAAGCACATTGAGGAGCATTTAAACTAGGAGGGGGTAGCAGGATGGATAGAGGTGTTCAAAGGCCTAGTGATGTGAAACCAAATGGATTTTCCCCCTGTGACAGCAAGGTAAGGAGGAAGGCAACTACTAAGGGAGCAAACGTAAGAGGAGAGAGGCGGGGGGAGGGTAGAGACAAGGGTTGAAGGGTGGTAACAATAAATGCTAGGAGTCTGGGGAATAAGGGAGTGGAACTGGAAGCTCTTTTGGAGGAGGGGGTGTGGACTTGGTGGCTATAACCAAGACATGTGCCACCCAAATCCACGACTGAGACATGATGGTCCTGGGATACAGATTACACCAGAAGGATAGTGAAAAGGGGAAGGGGGGGGTGGGCGGTGCATAAAGGAGGTATTCAAATGTGCAAGGGAGGAGGGAGACGAGAGAGATACAGAAGCACTGTGGGTGCAACTACAGGATCCCCACAATAGATCACTAAGACTGGAGGTGATGTACAGGCAACCCTCTCAATCTGAAGGGATGGACAGGGTACTTGCAGATCAGTTCAGGAGGAACAGGGACAGGGGGGTGGTGAGAGTAGGGGACTTCAACCTGCCGGGGGTGGAGTGGGACACACCTACCACAAAGAGTAGAAGGGAGCAGGTAATGCTGGATGCCTTCCAGAAAAGCTTTCTAGTGCAGTTGGTCAAGGAACCAACTAGAGAAAGGAATACCCTTGACCTCATAGTGATAAACGGGGAGTGGATGAGGGATGTGAGAGTGGAGGAACCATTCAGGGGGGATTGACCACTGGACAGTATGGTTCTAGTTACAGATGGCTAAAGAGAGGGGGACATCTGGCACAAGGGCGCTGGATTTCAGGAAAGCCAATTTTTTTTTTTGTGTTATTTATTTATCCTCCTTCCTGCCTTTGGCCTCCCCTCCTTCCGACTGCCCACATCCAGTGCCCCCCAGGATCTGACCCTAGAGTGCTTCTCTTCCCCTCTTCCCCAGCACAGCGGGGTCTGTCCTGGTTGGTCTCCTGGGTGAAGCAATCTTCATCTAGGACCACCGAAGGGTTTTTCCGTTTTTTCTGTACTCCCCTCTACCCCGCCCCCTGGGACGCCGGCACAAGAACGAACGAACATCCAGAGAGGCGACGTGCAGACGCACGTCTCTCTCAAGCACCTAACAGTGTCCCTCCCTGACTCGGAACGGAGCCGCAAGCCCCTCGAGCCAGTGCTCCCACTGGCTTTCTGAGGTTGGTAATCCACCCCTGAGGGAGGAGAGCATCCATTGGGACGCCGATCCTCCCTCCCGCCGACTCCCTGCCAACTCCAAGTCCGCTCTCAACCCGGGTTGCCGGCATGGTGCGAGGTGTGGCATCCAGCGCCTCAACCCTCAGTGCCACCGGGCCAGCGGAAAGCCAACTTTAAGAGAATGAGGGAAGTGGTACAGGGATTTCTATGCAAAATTCAACCGGGTATGGACACACAACAAAGGTGGGAACTGATAAGACAGGGGATAGTGGAGGCAACAGAAACTTGCTGTAGGGCCCAAACTAAGAAGGCTAGGGGAAAGGAACCTAGCTGGATAAGTAAAGGGGTGCTAGATAGGGTGAGGAAGAAAACAGCAGCATACAGGAGATACAGAAAATCAGAGAGGGAGGAGGATAGGGAGGAATATCTGAAAGAAGCAAAGGAAGTGACCAGGGGGGCGAGGGCAGCCAAGGTGGCAAGGGAACTCAGGCTGGTGCAGGGCATAAGAAAAGGGTAGAAAGACTTCTTTAGGTACAGCAGGGAGAAAAGATGCTGTAAGGACCAACTTGTAAGAATTAAGAAGGAGGAGGGATGGGTTGAAGATGGGGGTGAAAAGGCAGAAGTGCTCAATGACTACTTCTATTCAGTCTTTACAAAAGAAAAGGAGGGGATGCTACCCATGGTAGGAGGGAGAATAGAAACAGATGGGGGAGAAGTGACACAGATGGAGAAATCACAATGGGGAGGGTGCTGGAGGGGTTAATGGCATTGAGGGCAGACAAGGCACCAGGACCAGATGGAGTACATCTAAGAGTGCTGAAGGAGCTGGCAGAGGTCCTGGCAGGACCCTTGGCAGACTTTTTTAATTCATCTCTAGACACAGGATGCATACCACAGGACTGGAGACTGTCTCACGTGGTCCCCCTCCTCAAGAGTGAACCCAAGGATGAACCAGGGAACTATAGGCCAGTAAGTCTAATGTCCATAGTGGGGAAGCTAATGGAGAAAATCCTAAAGGTGAGGCTAATGTTACTACTTGAGGTGAAGGGGTGCAGGACGGGAGGCAGCATGGCTTTGTCAAGGGCAGGTCATGCCAGACCAACCGAGTGGAATACCATGACTAGGCAAATTTGACAGGGGCCATGCGATGGATGTCCTGTACCTAGACTTCAGTAAGGCCTTCAATTCAGTACCACATGGGAGACATGAAAGCAAACTACAGGGTACAGGGGTGGGAGCAAAACTGGTGGGGTGGGTGGAGAACTGGCTAAAAGATAGGCAGCAGAGGGCGGTGGTAGGTGGGGAATACTCAGCCTCTAAGCCTGTGAGAAGTGGTGTTCCACAGTGGTCAGTGTTGGGCCCAGTGCTGTTTGGCATATTTATTGCAGACATCTCAGGTGGCATCAACAGCAAAATCAGTCTATTTGCAGATGACACCAAGATGGGAGCAGTGGTGGACACCGTGGGGGGTGGGTGGCAGGGGCTACAGGAGGATCTGGCAAGGCTGAAGGCATAGTCTGACAGATGGCAGCTGGGGTTCAATGCAAAAAAATGCAAGGTGCTGCACTTTGGAACAAAAAATCCAAGGAGAAGCTACCATCGGGGGGGGGGTGCAGCTGGAGGTAACAGAAGAGGAGAAGGATCTGGGAGTGCTCATCACGGGAGCAATGAACAATTCTGCACAATGCAGAAAGGCAGCAGCAATGGCTAACAAAATGCTAGGGTGCATTGCAAGGGGCATTACCTCGAGAATAAGGGATGTTATTCTACCATTATACAGATCGTTGGTTAGACCCCACCTGAAATATTGCATGCAGTACTGGTGCCCATACCTACAAAAGGACATTAGGCTGCTGGAGAGGGTGCAGCGTAAGGCAACGAAGATGATTCAGGGCCTGGAGGATTTGCCATATGAGGTCAGACTAAAAGGGTTAAACGTACACACTGGAGCAGAGGCTGGATGGGGGGGGGACATGATTTAGACCTTCAAATATATGAAAGGGATAATCAAAACAGACACAGAAGGTCTATTCAGGAGTAGGGTGGGGAGAGACACTAGGGGCCATGACATGAGATTGGAAGGGGGTAGATAGAGGAGGGAGGTGAGGAGGCATTTCTTTACAGACGGAGTGGTGACTAAGTGAAATGCCCTACCAGCTGAGGTGGTGGCATGTAACACAGTGGAATGCTTCAAGAAGGGGTGGGATAGGGCAAAGGGGAGGCTAAAGGGAGGTAAGGGGATGGGGGTGGGGCAGCTGCTGAATAGGGAGCTAGCTGCAGTCTTGAGCAGCCTAGATAGACCATGATGGCCTTTTGCTGCTGGCAATGTCTGTATGTTTAGATGTTCATTTACACTTTTCTTAACCTCTCTAACTATAGTCTCACTGCACACCTGACTGATCAAGCTTTGTTGACTTGATGCGCCAAACTAATCTGATATGCAGACTGTTAAGTACAGTTTTTCTTAATCCTTATGAACTGGTTTCACAGAATATTGAGTACAACATGAAGAGAATGGCAACTACTAGGCCTCAAGATTGTGTAATGGTTCATTGGCTTCCTCAATATATGGGTTGCTACTTCACTTTTCCCTTTCTTAACAACAATAAACTCTAAAACATTATTTAATGCACGTGTCAGTATAGGTACTGACTGTAGTTTAAATGGTTTGATGGCTTAGATATTGAGCCCCTGTTTGTCCCCCGAGTATGGTCATTAGTGGCCTGCTTTAGGTATAAAAGGGCATTTTTCAGTAGAAGCAGGCTTACTCTGAAGAAGCACGCTGGAAGAGTTTGGTGAGAAACATTAGTCTGTTTTGACGGCAGTATCAACTCCCCTCCCCCTTGTAGCCAATTGTTTTTGAACATTTTGCATGATTTTAAAATAAAGTTCATCTTTTCAGCACTTAGTATCCTGCTATGCTGGTGTCCCTTCTTTCCGAGCATCTGTGTTTTGGAACTAGTGGGTTGTGGTGAGTACCTTCCTTTCCAAGCAAGCAATGTGAGAAGGCAGTAAGGAGGGCTGGGGGGGACACTGGGATGCATAGGGAGAGGCATCACCAGTAGAAAACAGGAAGTTGTTATCTCTCTGTACCGACAGTTGGTGAGAACCTATCTGGAGTACTACATGCAGTTCTGGAGATCCCATCTCTGTAAGGACATAGACAGTACGGAGGCAGTCCAGAGGAGGGCAACTAAAATGATGCAGAGTCTGCACCAGAACCCATATGAAGAGAGACTAAAGGAGCATAACACTGTATGTATACCCTCGAGGAAAGGGTGGGGAGGGACATGACAGAAACTTTCAAGTACCTCAAGGGAATCAACAACATCCAAGAGGGTACCATCTTTCAGAAAAAAAATGGGCAAGAACAAGGGGGCACAATTTGAAGATAGAGGGAGGATAGCTCAAGGGCAACGTGAGGAAGTATTTTTTTCATGGAGAGGGTGGTGGATACGTGGAACGGCGTTTCTGAGGAGGTTGTGTGGTCAAAAACAGTGGGGGAATTCAAGAATGCATGGAACAGACATAAGGCAGTTCTGGTGGTGGTGGTGGTTAGGGAGAAATAGGCTGTTGGTTAACTAGGATCTGCAGGCTATCCAGTAGGTAGGGAAATGGGCAAACTGGTTGGGTCAAGTGGTCCTTATCTGCCATCAAAGTCTATGTTTCTGTGTTTCCTTGCTAAGGGGATAAAGGCAGGCTGGATAGGCCAATTGGCCTTTGTCAGCTGTCAGTTTCTGTGTTTCTATATTTGTATGCATGGCCACCAAATAGTCATCATATGATACAGTAATGGGTTTGGTCATGACCAGCCCCAGCCAGATATGAAGCAGTGACCTGAAAGGGAAAAGCTCATATTTTTATTGACACTTTCTTTACTTATTACCCCTGTTCTGGCAAGCCTGCTGGCCTGTTTGGGTTGTTTCTGCCCCAGCTTTTCCCATTCTATCACTGTCCATCTGTTGCCTACCAGCCCTGACCCTTGACTATCAATGAAAGCCTAGACCGTACCCTCACTGATGGGGCTCAGGATGCTGAGGATATTAACTAGAGGAAATCTGTTCATTTGAGTGCAGGTGTGGGGGACAAGCAAAGGTGGCCATCACTGGTGACTTAGGTAGGGAGATATCCATCCACTTGAATACGGGTGTGTGTGGGTGCTTTTGGGGTCAGGCCCCTGGATGTAGGGTGGGGATGGTTGTCATTGCTAACCTAGGTGGTGGGGGGGAATCCATTCACTTGAGTGTGGGTGGGTGAGGAGGTGCTTTCAAAGTCAGGATCCTGGATGTGGGGTGGAGGGTGGCTGGCATTTTTGACCTAGGTATAAGTGTTTTTCCCTAGAGAAGTCCCACGTACCTCCTTATAATGACAAGAGTCAGACATCCAGCTCATGTTAGACTGTGGGGGAAGGACAATGTTGTGTGGTCACTTGCAATGTCAAGGCTCCTTGCTGTCCACAGGAGGTGCTGCATAGCAAGTGGTTGTATCACTCCCTCCCCCGGCCTTGTGCATGCTGCCTCCACAACATGCCCAGAATCCCATTAGATGGAGCATGGGAATCATAATCAAGACTCAGTGCTCCACGTGGCAGTGTAACACACAATATTATCCAGCCAGCATCACCAGACCAGTAAATGGCTCGTAAATTTACGTACCAGTTCACTGAGCCATCTGGTCCTAACTGGAAATTTTTACCTTACTTATTTTGTCTGCCCACACTATTTCTTCTATGTTCCCACCAGTACCTCACCTATTTTTATTCCTTTTATTTTTCATTACTAGGTAATTTAACATGGAAGCAGTATTGTTGCCCCTTAGCTTGGATCTGCCCCTACTGTTTAATCCTTGTCTGAAATCACAATCCTCTGCATGTGACATCATAATTATTGCCACAGCAACACACTGTGATGTCACAAGCAGAGGATTATAGCTTCAGTAAAGGGTTACACAGCTAAAGCTGATGCACTCTAGGGGACACGGTATTTCTGTAAAAACGAATCTAATAATGAAGAGCAAAGGGATGAAAAATGCCAACAATGTAAGAAATACAAGCCAGACTATGTGTAAATATTATGTTTTTCAAAGTTTTCTCAAATGTAAGAAATTAACAGTTTAATTTAAGAAGTTATTAGATTTCCTGTTATCTAAAAATTACGGCATAATATTGTGCTTAAAATGCATGCATATTGTTTAGCTGCTGCTAAGAAGGATAAAGAGGTTTCTGAAAATCATTTCAATTCCATATAAATAGGGGTGAGCATGGTCCCTTTACCTGGGCTTTCTGTTGCTTAACCCTGATCTCCCCCTCCGTTTATCAGCCCAAGGTTAAGCACTCTGCTTTCTAATAGGAGATGGCTAGGGCTAGACAGTAGCATTTCCAGTAATAAGATTTTTAAAAAGCTCCATAATTTTTAGAAGAGATTTATTGCTGCATTTCACTGATCAATGGCGCAGTGGTTTAGCACAGGTTGACTTTGGATCAGGAGGTCAGAGGTTTGATTCCCAGCTGGGTTGGCTGCATCCTTCATGCAATTTAGTATCAGGATAACCGCAACAGTCAAGGGAATTGAAGTCTTTGTGATGGGCTGCTTTCCTATTCAGGCTGCAGAGATGAAATACTACCCCTCTGTTTGGGGGCCCTGTGCTTAAGGAATGTGCGTAGTTTTTCTCTGTACCTGCTGTGTGTTTCTATTTGTATTATTCATACGCACCCTGACAGACACAGAGAAAACAATTGCTGGATAAAATGTACATTATATTTTTATCCGAAGTGTTCGGGGAGAATTTGACAAGAGAAGAGACTAAGAAGCGGAAAAGAGAATCATTTTTTAGTTGCGTCTGTTTAACAATGCTGGCTGACAGCATTCAAAATCTGCCTCAAAGCGATAGATCCTCCTGATTCAAGCTGGCATCAACTTTAGGTGAGGCCATATGTTGCTTGTTTATAGGTAAAGCTGCCCAGATACACACGTTGCATTTCATCTGAATGGACAACCCCTCCACATATTTTCCTCCTCCAAACTCACAAGGTTTAATTGCAAAAATGAAACCCCACCTAATACGTTCTGCTGGCACCTGATGTCATAGACTTCAGTCTTTATACAGATAACTCAGCCAAGGCATCCCACTGAATGTTCTTCACACCTGCATTCCAGCCTGCCAATGGATTTCGCTGTTTTCCCATCAATCACACTGCTTGAGAAATATGGCTTTCTATCTGAGGTGACTAGTCCAGCTCAATGGAGTGTGGCAGTTTCCTGTAACCAATAACTTCTATTAACTGAAGCATAATTATACAGATCCTAGAGACATCAGTGATTAGTGGCAACCATGCTAATTCCTCCATGCCAAAATAAATATGCAAGCTGTTTTGTTTTTTCCTTGGAGTATAATATAACACCATTTTAATACTGGTGAAATCAAATAAATTAGGTGGTTAAACAAAATCAGTTGACATTAATTTCTGACATGCAGACATATAAACTAGTAGCAGTTGGCAGACAGGGCACACAGGCCCAAAGTAAAGCAAGATACAATGTAGAGACTGACAATGGAAGAGAGGAAGAGGATAACAGTAGCTAGACACTCTAGTCTACATTTTGTTGCCAGGCAATTCTGTTGAGAGGCTGGTATAAACAGGGCAGTGATTTGTGGGCCAGAGGCAAAGGTCTAGAGTGCTGAGGAGTGGGTAAATATGCTTGTTGTGGGTGTGGCTAGATATAAATGACATATGGCAGCAGAAACCAGAAGTAGCCAGGATGAGCTTGGTGAACCTTATCTGGAGATTGACATAAGAAGTTTCTGGATTCTTGGGTATAGTAAGTTATTGGTGAGGGCTGTGGGCTGGGGACAGCATTATGGGAGCAACCAAGATGCTTTCCAGATGGTGCTAGCGGGAAGGTGTTGGATTTCTGAATAACTGAGATTAAGAATGGGTGTACCTTTTGGGGTTTGGCTTTAACTCCACGCAAAGAAAGGTTTGAAAATGTTCTTGTTTCCAAACCTTTCTTGAAAGTCTGTATCTCCTTTACATATACTGCAGTGGACATGTAAATCATACTGTATTTCTAATCAGCCTCTCTCTTCTCCCAGCTTGAGGCCAGTTACTAGACAGCATTCATATGGTTAAGCCTGACCTTGGGAATTGTTTTCTAGTGGGCCCCAGCATGGAGACAGGGTGTCTGCATGTTGTATTCTGAGCTTCCTGACTCAGCCAGCAGTAGGAAGCACAGACCTGAATATTCACTGACCTATTCTTCCCCCCTTTACAATATAAGAGGGGGAAGACAAACTGTGGGTCCGGGGGAAGAGGAAGGGCAGGAAGCCTAGTGGAGAGCAGAGGGCTGCAACCAAGCTGAGGGGGTCTGCAGGCCTAGGAATGGTAGTAGGGTCTCTGGGTCTGGGTGGCAGTAGTCCCCTCCGGCAAGGTCTCTGGAGGCCCAAAACCCAGTCTGGGTTCCAATGGGAAGGACTCCCTCATAGCATCAGCTAGGAGGAGGTAAACTGCAGCAGCCCCCTCCCCCACCCGAGAACCAGAAGATCACGTCTAATATAGCAGAACAGGAAGTTGTGGAGGACCACCCCTCAATGGAGGTCACTGACTTCCATGAGGATCTGCTCCAGTCATGAAGTACATTTGAAAGAAAGCACATTTCCCACTAAAGGCATGTGTCCCACTGGCCTGGACTCCAAAATGCTCTACCTGTCGGCCCCTGCCATCACCATCCCTCTGGCTTCACTCTATAACCTCTCCTTCTCTCTTGCCTCTATCCCTTCAGAATGGAAACATGCCATGGTCATCGTCTGCTTCTGGGAACTACTACCCTATCTCCATCCTCCCTATCCTGGTAAAACTCCAGGAACACCTTGTCCTCTCTCAACTCTCCACTTTTCTAGACTCCTCATCCTTCTTCACACCTTACCAGTCTGGTTTTAGGAAGTCCCACTCCACCATCTCTTCTCTCCTTAGACTCACCAACTCCACCCTCACAGGTATGGATAAGGGACACATTACCTCAGCCATCTTTGTCGACCTGGCAAAGGCCTTTGACACTGTCTCTCACCCCCTCCTCCTTTCCAAGCTCTCTCTCTCTCTCTTTCTCTCACAGGTCTCTCTAGTGCAGCCACCAGCTGGTTCCGGTCATATCTGGTAGGCAGATCCCAATCTGTCAGAATTGGCAACTCCACCTCTGCCTCCCTTCCTTTTACCTCTGGTGTACCCCAAGGCTCGATCCTTGGCCCGCTACTATTTTCCATCTTCTTGAATGATTTGACCACTGCCTGCTCACACACATCCATCTACATGTATGCAGACAATACAGTACTGTATACATCCGGCCTCTCGTCCACTGATGTTGCAACCAGACTGCAGCAGGACTTCAATAATGTTCAGCTCGGGTTTCACTCTAATTTCTCAACATCAAGAAAACTGTCTCCATGACCTTTGGTACTAGGCAGAGACTCTCGAGGCTCCCTCTGACCCCCAACTTCCATACCCTGGATGGGACTTCACTGGAGGATTGCTCCTCCTTCAGATATCTTGGGGTCTGGCTTGATCAGCATCTCAGTTTTTCTATATATATCGATGCAGTCCACAAAAAGCTTCACCCCAAGCTGGGTGCCTTGTACTGCAATCGCAGATGCATCTCTCTGCTGGCCCATCATGCAATTGTACAGAAAATGATACTCCCTATCTTCAACTATGGGGATGTACTCTACAATGCCGCCCCAAAGTCCACCCTGGCCAGACTAGACACCCTCTTCCATTCCTTCTGTCATTTTGTCCTTGACTGTCCACCCTGTACCCATCACTGCACCCTCTACTGGTCACTGGACCTCACATCGCTACAAGACTGGTGGTTGTCCCACAGCACCAGCTTCACGGCAAAATTCTGGGCCCAGTCACTCCCCCAGTATCTCATTTCTGTACTCTCAGCCCCTGCCCTCCTGGTGTACCCCCTCAGGAACAACAACTCCCACTTACTGTCTGTTTCTCTAATGACCACCAAGGCAGGCCAGGCAGCATTCAGCTATCACTTGCCTAAATTATGGAATTCCCTGCCTGTGTCAATTTGGACTGCCACCCCTAGTTGGCATCTCAACATCTATCTCAAAGCACACTTCTCCTCCACCTGCTCTTGTGCCTTGGACTAGCCACTGATATTCCTGTGGATATGTCAAGTTTTCCTAACGTATTTTCCTGTGGATATGTCAGGTTTGCCTAACGTATTTTCCTGTGGATATATCAGGTTTGACTATTTTTGCCTAGGATTATATTATCTACAATGTACAATTCACTGTTATGTGCCTTGCACTATTGCCTCTGTATGTAGTTCATTTTGTATTTCTCACCACTAGGCTCTTTGTATACCGTATTGCTCTTGGCCGCTGTATAAGGTGCCATTGTGTTTATTCTGTTGCTATCCCTATTATGTTGTTATCCCTATTCCTGTCTCCCCAGGATGGATCTGGAATTGAGCAGTAGTCTGCTCAGTATGCCTTCCTGCTAAAACTTTTAAATAAATAAATAATCATTTGTAAGTAAACATTTCGTTAAAGATGCTTTGTGTGTGAAGGAAAAAGTCAATGTAATTATTTAAAGGATATGTATTCCCTGGGGAATAGTCTTGTATTCTTTGGTCTTCAGGATGAGGGGGCCTGATTAATGCTAGGGTCAGTAAGTCCCCAGGTTGGGGCCAGACAAGGGAGCCAGTTATTTGGGCTACTAGGACTATCAGTGACATTGTCAGAGGGAGGCACGCATGACCAGACCAACTAGAACAAAATTTAACAGTAGATCATAGTCTGATTTACATTACAGATTTGACTGCCACTGTCTGGCACATTATCTAGCGCAGGCAAGATTGCTCCCAGGGTAGTGCTCGCCCTGCCTGGGAGGATGCCACCACATACTGAGCTTTGGACAACCAGGGCTCCAGGGTCACTGTGTAAGAGTAAAAAGAAAGCAAAGAGAGAGAAATCAGAGGTATCTATGAGAATAATAGAGGTGTACCAGGCTTAGGAAGCTTAAGTCTACTTTTAACTATGGGTACAGTGACAGTGTACTGAGTGTGAGAAATTTCAGCTGGAAAAAGTGAATAAAGGGATGATAGTGACCCATGAAGTATGGTAACAACATAGAAGAAAGTAGCTGGCAAGGGAAATGCCCTTAATGCTGTGTGACATCATAGACGGCATAATAAATACACCCTGCTTGATCATAGCTCCCAGTTTGGATCTCAGCTTGTGCAGGAGTTTCATAGCTAATGGTGCCCCAGAGCTGTGTTTTGGTTGCCCCAGTTCTCATTCTCCCTGGCTCAATGTAGCAAGTTACAGAAAGGTACTGGTTTTCATGGCATAAGGTGGCTGCTCCTCTGGATGAGCTACCACCCTATATCCCCCAGATGCAGGGCGGCACCCAGCCCTTTCATACGCAAAATAGGTAATGTACATTTGGAAGTTACCAAATCCTTTTAGAGCAAGAGGTTCAAACTAATTCAACATTTGAGCAAATGCACAGTTAGGGGGGGAGTCGCTTTTTCTTTCAAACTGGTTTGCATGTCTGTAAGTGGGATTTTTGTGGAGGAAACAAGTGATGCAGATTAGACTGGCTTCTGCTGTATAGCGAAAGGGAAAAGGGAAATTGTTTAACCAGGAAAGGCACACTAAGCCAAAGCTTGTTTCAAGGTGTGACCTGGGAGCACAAGGAAGTTAAGTGACTAGCTTAGGGTCACACATAGTATGCAAGTGGGGCAGTGGGACTCAAATCCAGGTTTCCAGGTTTGCAGCTCAGAACCCTAAACCACAGTACTATACTGCCTCCAACAGAAGGGGGCATACCGTCTAGCTCCTTCCATCAGGACTTATTTTGGGGGTGAAATGTATGGATTGGGGGCTTTAAGAAGACATTCAAAAATAAGGGGTACTTGTGGCAAGAACATGTGGCTGAACCAAAATGGAGTATGGGGACAGCAGAATATATAGGATAGTATATGGACTACCATACACAACAAGGCTGTGTTTCCATTGAGGGGTTGAGATGACATCACAGGGACCTTGAGAGCGAAGCTCGAGAGGTCCCAATGTCATCTCAACTCCGAGATGGAAACACAGTTTTGTCTGTGTATGGTTGTCCATATATCATTTTATATAGTATATGGTTCCAAACGAACTACAGGACAGAAGAGGCTGTCTGTTTTATTCTTCTTACCAGCTCACTTGTTTACTCGCCAGCTCTGTTGTCACTCTGCTTTAGCTGTTGCTGCTCGTGCTTCCGTTTGCTTCTCCCTGATTCCGCTTCTTGGTGCTCCCACTCGCTGAGTTGCTCTGTCCTACATTTTTGTTTTTGAGGTTTCAGTGGTGAGTTTTTAAAAATTAAATACAAAAAAATAACTTTTGTGGCATGGAGACGTATGAGGCTCTTTTCGTCAACTGTCTTGGTGAGGTTCTCGCTAAGCACTGCCGCCATGATTTTGCTGATTTTCTTGGCGGAGCGTCGATGTGAGAGTGCGTTTCTGTTTGATTGACAGGAATGTTGTTGTACTATCAATGTCAATAGTACAACAACATATATGACCTTTGAACTGTACTACAACAAGTTTTCAACAGTTACTGAAATCTGTGTAGAATAAAGCTTAACCATATATTATAATGAGAATGCAGGACTGACTTATGATCAGTATTATTACTTCAACTCTTTTTCTCCCTTGGATAGCCTCAAGAGATGTGGACTGTCCTTTTCACGTGTCTCCAAATTTTGGGTCATCCCTTATAGGAAATTATTTTCCTGTTTCTATTACCCTGTAAATGTACCAACCTTGCATAAGGTATGCATGATGTACATGTTATGGTTTTTGTTTACTTGGGTTATGCTGAGCATTTTCTAAGGTATACAGTTTACACTTAAATTCATATGTCCTTTTATTTTTCCACTATTTTATGAAGTCTGTTGTATGTATGATATCATGGCAAAAAGCAATAAGCTGAAACTGACTGCAAAAAAGGAATAGACTGGGAATCTGGCTAAACGTATGTCTGGATTACTCAATAATTTTAGCATGTCAGGGACTGTTTCTTGAAGCAGTAAGCAAAGGCAGGCAAGAGGAAATGTGCAACACAAGATCTGGTACTGAACTACACTGAGGAGAGAGTATTTATTAAAATAATGAATGGTACTGCGAAGGTGGTCTCAACTATAGGGCTGGCAGAACTTGATAAAGTTCTGAACCCTATTAAGTAAGAACCGCAGCAGAGTGCTGATTAGTTCTGATTATATTTATTTGAACAAATGTGACAAAATGCATAAAAAGGGGCCTAAAACTCTGTAATATTGAAGACAGAGGGCCAAAGCAAATACTTTATCATTTGTATAAAAATAAAGTAAAACTGCTATGTTGGAGACAAAGAAGTCAGGCAGTGGAGCAGGGAGAGGGACAAATATGACGCATGATGTAGCAAATCAATTTGCAAATCAATCAGTAGCTCCTTCGTGGCTTCCCTCAGTGGCATACTTTCTTGGGTCCTTGTGAGTAATGGAAGAGAGAGAGAGAGATTGGGGGTTGGGGGGAGAGGTCGAGAGAGATGGCTCACTCTATTCAAATGAAACTTCTGTACAGTGTGCAGTATTCGCAGATTAGTTTCAAGTCTTCTGTGTTTTGGAATCCATGGGACAAAATATTATGATGATACTGTGTAGAGAGAGAGAGAGAGACACACACACACACACACACACACACACACACACACACACACACACACACACACACAGATATGCACGAATCTGCTACCTAACAATACCAAACAGCTAAGATATTTTGTATTAAGTTTGGGTATATTCTTTTGCTGGCTGTTGTGTAGGAGACCAAGCCAAAAAAAATGACTAATGATCAAATGAGCAGTGGTAGGAGCCCACTCTCCATAGCCATGTGATACAGTTGCATTGCATGTTCTAGTGTACTCTGGTATGGTACACTATCTGGTCAAACAAGTGGTACTGTTTTCTACTTCTTCTACTCAGCAACATCAATCGGCTGGCAGTATAGCCTAGAGGTTAGAGTAACGAGCTGTGAACAAGCTTGGTACATCCAGCAGACCAGAACTGGGTTTGATTCTCACAACCTCCACTTGCATACTGTGTGACTCTGAGCAAGTCACTCAACTGCCTAGTGCTCCCAGGTCACCCTTGAAAACAGGCACTTGTGCCTACTGGGCCTTACCCAGTTACCAAAGACTAAAATAAAATAAAAAAAAAACAAGAAATGGAAGATATCTTACTGACCATCACCCAGGCAGTCACATCAGTCAAGCACAGTCAATAATAAAATGAACAGTGTGCTGTGTGCGCCTGACAAGTGACGACACACACACAATACATCCTTCCTAGTTCCAACAAAAGATTGATACCAATGCCAAAAATATAATCTTATTCGAACCTGTCACAATAACTGAGATGTAAAATTATGTCATACTGCAAGCGATGAATGAACCAATAGTAACATTTTTCTCTGTAAAATAATCGCAGTCAAATATGAAGGAATATGAAAAAATATATTATCCAAAGAAAAGCATTCAACTAAGCCATCTATTGTAAGGAAAACAGTAATTATAGTTTTAACATACTGCTGTAAGTGGTAAAATAATATTTTATGCAGTTGCAGACATGTAGTAGTAGTAGTAGTAGTAGTGAGCAGTTCCCTACCATTCAGATCAGATTAGTGCTACTGCACCAAAAAATGTTTGAGGCATAAAGTGCAGAAACGTTATGGACTCTCTGGACCCACTGATGCTCTTATGTTTTTATTTCTCTGTGCTCACAGTTTTCATTCAAGTAATCCTGGTCTGCCCTGGTCTAACCTGACTTGCTGCCACTACCATATCATGCATGCTTCATGTATTAAGTAGACCCTATTCACAAAATATTTTTACCACAGGCACAACGGGAAAAACTTTTTCATGGAGAGGTTCTGCTCAGAATCAGTATGTTTATATTCATTCAGGTATCATATCTGAAATTGAAGTGATGAATGTTGACTTTCAGAAATGTCAAATGTATAGCATTTTCTTGTGACAAACAGGATCTTGTGTCAGTAATAACATTACTAACTGAACTAATCAATCATTCTGAATAAACACTAGTAGGGGGGCAATTCATGTACTTCAGAGCACTGTGCACTAAAGCAGGGCACATATTATGTTTGGATTTCCAGTATTTCAAAGGATCTGCATTCCAATCAACATTGGGCTCTGTTAGGTACATTTCAGCAATAGTGTACTGAGGGTGTGCTAGAAAAAATGGATGAAGACATTACAGTGACATCTTGCAAGTGACTCCAGAGACCCAAAGCTAAACTGGGCAATCATGGGACACTGCTATTTTTTGATGGTGGCGAAGAAGAAGAAGAAGAAGAAGAAGAGCAGCTGCGTTTACACTCACCTTTCTGGTAATTTCTCAAATGGTTCGAGAACTAAAATTTTAAACTGCAGCATGGCCCACTGTGATGGAATAATATAAACGTCTGCGATTCTGTCTGCTAATTTGGGAGAGAGACTGTTTTCCAAAGTGGCTAACAACACCCAACAGAAGTTTGCACAGGGTGAGAGACTGTTGCTGATTTTACTAGTGGCAAGCATTGGAAACAGCTGTTACAAGGAGGAAGAGCTGGGGAGTGTGCTGTGTGCTCAGAGGAGGAGGAGGGTCAAAGCACTTTAAAAGCCGAGCTGCCCCAAGAGGTAAATCTGCACCTTTGCTGTACTCTGCCTGAGTGATTCTGTCTGCTAATTTGGGAGAGAGACTGTTTTCAAAGTGACTAACAACACCCAACAGAAGTTTGCACAGGGTGAGAGACTGTTGCTGATTTTACTAGTGGCAAGCATTGGAAACAGCTGTTACAAGGAGGAAGGCTGGGGAGTGTGCTGTGTGCTCAGAGGAGGAGGAGGGGTCAAAGCACTTTAAAAAAGCCGAGCTGCTCCAAGAGGTAAATCTGCACCTTTTGCTGTACTCTGCCTGAGTGATTCTGTCTGCTAATTTGGGAGAGAGACTGTTTTCCAAAGTGACTAACAACACCCAACAGAAGTTTGCACAGGTGAGAGACTGTTGCTGATTTTACTAGTGGCAAGCATTGGAAACAGCTGTTACAAGGAGGAAGGAGGCATTGAGGTGCCTTGGACTCTTCAACCCCAAAGTTTACTCCATTCTCCTATACAGCACCCATTTTATTTTTAGTAGTTTCAGGTGGGTGCTCCTCTTCCTGCAGTGGTGAGAGTACTGTGGGGGGGGGGTGGAACTAGAATCATAATAGATAATTTTATAGTATCAGAATTTGAATAGATGATTTTACAGCACTAGAAATTGTTAGAACTTATTTTATTGTGAGTGTTTTATTTTAGTGAAGAGATGTGCTGGAGTGACTGCCAGATGGTGGTATTATTCCCCTCTGTGCTTAGGACCTCCGCCCTTTCTCCTGTCCCCTGCTGCCAGCTGGCGTTTATAGGAGGTGCAGGGCTTTGGGGATTGTGAGAAGGAGACGGAGGTCCCATGCTGGAGGGAATGGAAGGTGAGGCGGATTGGGATTGTAGGGTCAAGGAGATGCCCTGGGGTGAAATGGGCACGGAGAGAGGGCCTTCTGTCTTGTGCCCATACCCAAGGGCTCTTGATTGACCAGCAGGTAGGCTGGTCACTATCGGAGGTTTGTCACTTGGGCTGTGTTATGCAATGCCAGGTCTATTAAAACAAGACAGCTATTATAGCTGATCTTGTCGAGTCATCTGACCTGGCATGCATCACGAGACCTGGCTGGATGAAAATGCTGGGCCTGTATTAGCTGCAGCAATTTCATTGGGTACTAGGTGATACACCCGAGGCAGGATCGGCGGGGTGTTGCCATGTGTTTTAGGTCAGAACTGGGTCTGGTGGAGGTGCCAGTGGAGTCACCAGATCCTTTGAGTACATTGTGGGCGAGGGTGTAGGGTGCAGGATACTTCCTGGTATGCAGTCACCAGGTGCGAGAATGTTTTCTGCAGGAAATCGCAGACTTCATTGTCGACCTAACATTGGGGTCCCCCAGATGGTTGGTACTGGGGGACTTCAATGCTTGGGTCGACGATGAATTCTCTCGGTTTGGTCAAGATTTCCTCCAGTTGATGATATCACTGGGCTTCACACAGGTAGTTTCCTCCTCGACCCATGTGGGCGGACACTCATTGGACCTGGTGTTCCTTCTGGGGATGGGGATATCAGACTTGGTGGTGGAACCGATTGGATGATCAGACCATCACTCCATTAGATTCAGTTTTGAGGCCACCCCTGTTAGGTCTGCCCCTACGGAGATGGTTCGATACCGCCCTTTGAGGGGTATATCCCCAGAGGACCTGATGGCAGTATTGGACCTATCGAGCCTACCGATAGATTGCATGGATCCAGGTGTTCTGCTGCGTGCCTATAATGAGGCAGTAGCAGGGGCCCTGGATTCTATTGCACCATTTCGTGTTCGTCCTCTTACTCCTCGCCCCAGGTCTCCTTGGTTTGATGAGACCATGAGGGAATTGAGGAGAGTTGGGCGAAGGCTGGAGAGGCGTTGGCCAAAGTCCGGTCGTGATGATGACAAGCTTAGTTTGATGGACCATTATTTGGTCTATCAATCCGAAATCTCTCGTAAGAAGGCAGAATTCCTGTCCAGAGAGATAGTGGCTGCACAGAATAGACCAGCTCAGCTCTTTTGGACTGTGGACAGACTGTGCAATCCAGTCTGTCTTCAGCCCAGAAGAGCCTTATCTCAAGAATGGTGTGAGGAGCTAGCTCTCTTCTTTGCAGATAAGGTTGCCAAAATCAGATCGGACATTCGCTCTTCCCCTTCTAATGGGAGCAGCGGTGGTCATCGGGAGATGTCAAGCACCCAGTTGGAATGGTCTGACTTCAGCCTTCCCATAATCGAGGATGTTGTGATGATCATTCGAGCACTGCGACCGACCTGCTGTAATTTGGACCCTGGTCCCACGCGCCTCTTAGTGGGTTGCGTGGATAAGATTGGTCTAGTCCTAGCTCTGATCGTATGGAGGTCTTTAGAGAGGGGGATTTTTCCAGATCCCCTCAAAGAGGCTATAATTAAGCCCCTTTTAAAGAAACCCTCCTTAGACCTATACTGTCTAGCAAATTACAGGCCAGTCTCTAACTTACCCTTTGTGGGTAAAGTTATTGAGAAAGTGGTCACAGTGCAGTTGGAGGATCATCTGGCCAACAACAATATCTATGATCCGCTCCAGTCTGGATTTAGGAAAAGGCATAGTACCGAGACAGCGCTCGTACGGGTACTAAATGACCTCCTAATGGCTAGAGATCGTAGGACCCGATCCATCTTGGTACTACTTGATCTCTCAGCAGCATTTGACACCGTTGACCGCGGTGTGTTATTGGAGCGCTTGCGGTTAGTCTGTGGACTGTCTGGTACGGTCCTCAGATGGTTTCAATCTTACCTTGAGGGTAGGACTCAGAGAGTGGTGTCGGGAATTTTTTCCTCAACATCATTCTCCCTGCCCTGTGGTGTACCGCAGGGCTCCATTTTAGCACCCATGTTGTTTTCGGTGTATATGCTACCATTAGGGGCGATTATTAGATGGTACGGTCTGCGATTTCACTGCTATGCTGATGATACCCAGCTGTATATGTCTTTTGTGCCCGGTCAGGACGCTGCCTTGTCGGTATTTAATAACTGCCTTGAAGAAATCCAAGAATGGATGAATGGGAGTTGGCTGAGGTTAAATCCGGAGAAAACTGAGGTGTTAGTTGTGGATTTAGGTCTCTGTGAGGCGGGTCTGCCAGAAGGATCACCCTCAGGCCTATGGCTTGGAGGTGTCCAGCTGACGACCTCAGACCAGGTGCGAAACCTTGGCATAATACTTGATGACCATTTCACACTCAAATCCCAGGTGTCAGCGGTTGTGAAGACTTCCTTTTTTCATCTGAGGAATATTGCCAGGGTGAAGCACTTGGTTCCTCCAGAGGACCTTCCAACATTAATCCACACCTTTGTTACCTCCCGACTTGACTACTGTAACTCCCTATACCTAGGGCTATCAGGGTTGAACTTCACCGTCTGCAGCTGGTGCAGAATGCGGCAGCCAGGCTGTTGACTGGAGTCTCTAGATCCAGTCACATAACGCCTGTGCTCCACGGACTGCACTGGCTGCCGGTGTTCTGGCGAATCACCTTCAAGGTCAGTTTGGTGACCTATAAAGCCCTACATGATCTGGGACCTGCCTACCTGAAAGAGCTCCTGTGCCCCTATAGTCCTCTCACCTCTAATCCACTGGACGAGGGATTGCTAGAGATCTCAGGCACATTTGAAAACATCTGGTGCTAGATCATTTAGTTTTATGGCACCTACCCTGTGGAACTCTCTGCCTCATCAGGTGCGAGACTGCCCGACCGTCCTTAGTTTTAAAAGGGAGTTGAAGACCCACCTTTTTAATATAGCTTTTAAGGATTTCTGTTGATTGGATTTATTATATTTATTGTCATGTTTATCTGTACAGGCGCTTTGATTTAAGAAAAGTGCCTTTTAAAAATAAAGTTGAAATTGAAATTGAAATTGAAATCAATTTTCTTTTCCAAAGTGTACTGTCTAACAGCTTTCTTTTGTTACAGCAGACTTTAGAATATAAGAAAGGTTGAATTCCACCTAGTAGAAATGTCTTGGATCAGTCTGTGCAAAGGTAATTTGTGCTCCTCGTGTATGTTTTGAAATAACTGATCGGCTTTGCTTGAGTATTTGAAATGAGTGCAGATTCTTCTAGCAGTGCTAACAAGAGCCTTACTCTGATGAAAACTGAGTGAGACAAAAGTGCAGCATCCTGCAGTGTTTATTTGTTTAAAAGCTGACAACCGGGAAAGGCACACTGAGCCGAGGCTTGTTTCCAGGTGCGACCCAGGGGTAAGGGGGAAGGAACAATACAAGCAAACATAATCAATTACAATTGAAATATACAGAGGGCCTGGTGGCTTACCTAGTAATGTACAATTTTAAAGAGACCCTTGCTGAATAGTGGCTGTAAGTAGAGATAAGGTGCTTTGTACCAGATGATAGAGCAAAAGTAAGTGCAGTTGAGGAGGAGGACACAGTAACAGGTAGAGGATAACCAGGAAAGAAGTAAGAGCTTAAGTTGGCAGAATTAATGAGGCAAATGCCTAGAGTTGCTGGAGATAGCTGGCATTAGGGAGGATCGAAGCATTGGCATGGAGGGGGTGGGAGGCACTTGAAATAGTTCTTGATGGACAGCACTGAAGGCAGGTTACATATAGAGAGGGGAAGGGAGTTCCAGAGGGTGGTGAGAAAATGGGTGAATGCTATTTTACCAGCAAATGATTGGGGTGTGGTTACGGCAAAGGAGCGGTTGTCACATGAGTGTAGGGAGTAGCTGGTATTAGGGGCTGAGGTTAATAAGGAGGAGAGGTAGGAGAGAAGGGTGTTGAACCAGAACTTGGTGATTAGGGCTGTACAATGAGCCAGACGGCAATTTGCAAGAGATGGCAAGGAGACAGACTGGTAGAGGAGGCAGTGATGAGTGCGGTAAGGGAGATTTGAGGCAAATCTGCAGAAAGCATGGAACAGAGGATCTAGTTTGGCCAGGGAGGATTGGGGCACTGAGCTATAGACCATGTCTGCATAGTCAAATAAGGGAAGGATAAGCTTGGAAATTAATTCCCTTCTGATAGGGAGGTATAGTCTTTCCTTTCTCCTGTGAAGCATGCCTAGCTTTAGGCATAGTTTTTTGTGGATAGTGTCTAAGTGTAGAGAGAAGTCTAGTTTGGGATCGAGTCACACTCCCAGGTACTTGCATGAGTCAACTGCTATGATTTTGGAGCCATCGAAGGCATAAAGGGAGGGAGGAGATGTAATTTTAGCTAGTTTCTGGGTGGAACCGAAGACCATGACAACCATTTTATTGGTGTTGCATTTTAGTGATTTATCTTCAAGCCACCTTAGGGTGTTCATAAAATCAACTTGGAGGATGGGTTCAACCTGGACTAGGGAGGGACTGGAAGTGAAGATAATGGTGTCATCCATGTATATTTGGACCTGGGATCCTGAGAAGGAGGAGGGGAGGTTGTTCACAAAAATTGAGAACAGGGTAGGTCCAAGGTTTGACCCCTGGGGAGCACCTGCCAGGATAGGGAGTGGGGCTGATTTAGATTCCCTGAGCTGAATGAATTGAAACCTATCTGTGAGGTATGCCTTGAACCATTCAGTAGACAAAATGGATAGTTCTATGGCTGAGAGATCATTAAGGAGTATTTTATGGGCCACAGAATCACAGGCCTTAGCCAAATCTATAAAGATGGCAAGAGTCAGATGACCCTTGTCCATGGCCGTGTGGATGAAGTTGGTGAGGCAGAGGAGGGAGGATGAGGTGGAGTGTAGGTGGCAGAAGCCAGATTGGTATGGAGTCAGAATTTCCTTGGAGGCAAGGTAGGAGTTTAGCCTTTTAGAGATGAGGGATTCCAGGATTTTGGAGAGGAAGGGAAGGAGAGATATAGGCCTGTAGTTTCCAGGGATGGATGGATCACCCGCTTTATGAAGTGGGATAACTTTGGCTAGTTTCCAGGCCATAGGCATAGAGCAGGTGGAGAGGGAGAAGTTGAAGATATATGTAATTGGCGGGACTATGGCGGGAGCTGAGATTTTCAAGAAGATGGGATTTATACTGTCCGGGCTTTGTTTGGAGGAGTTCAGAGATTTGAGGCACAAAGTACCTCTGAGGGGGTA
Organism: Neoceratodus forsteri; assembly: GCA_016271365.2. Lineage (NCBI taxonomy): Eukaryota > Metazoa > Chordata > Ceratodontiformes > Ceratodontidae > Neoceratodus > Neoceratodus forsteri. Next base: position 235,005,007 of record CM028131.1, read on the forward strand.
ATTGGGGGAAGATATGGTGGGGACTGGTCCCAGGGGGAGGGATGAGCAGGTGTCTATGTGGAGGGGATAGTGGAGTGGGCGGTTGCCCTTGGGGAAAGGCACAGGTTGTGAAGAACTGGTTTATGGAAGAGGCCACTGCACCAGGGCCATCATTGGTGGGATCAGAATAAGGGGGTGGAGCATGGTGAGTGGAGCCAACCAGGGAGTGGAGAGTTTTCCAGATGGCAGATGGGGAGGGATGGCTGTCATCAAGCTGCTACTTAAAGAATCCAGCTTTAGTAGAATGTACAGCCTGAGTACATACGTTCCTCAATGTTCTGTACGTTTGATGGTCAGAAACATTGGATGATGCTTAAAATACTTTCCAAGGTTTATCTGTGGCCTTGAGCAGCTTCACCAGTTTGGGGGAGATCCAGGGGAGGTGCCTGCACTGGAGATACAGCTTCTTTAGAGGAGCATGAGAAATTTCAAATACCTAAGAAGATAGAGTTGAAGGCTGCCAGTGCAGAGTTGATATCCTATGCAGTGAAGACTCTGGACCAGACACCAAGGTATAGATTGGGCAGTAGGCGCTATTGGTTGAGGGACCTTAGAGGCCTGAACCACATATACTTGGGTGGGGCATGGAGTGGGCAGTGCTTCATGATGCAGTAGGTGATGCAATGGTCACTGAAGGCATCAGGGAGAGTTCTGGCTGAAGAGAATTTGTGGGGGTGGGAGGTTAAAATCCAGTCCAACAGTGAGTGGTTGGGGAGTGAGGATTGAATCTGGTCGGGTCAGTGATGAGCTGCATGAGGTTAAGGGATTCAATCTCTTGGGTGATGGCCTTGGAATGTTGTGCAAGCCAGTTAGTGTTGAAATTGCCCAGGATTAGAAGTTCACCTGGTGTGGCCGAGGACATTGGGGCAGCTAGTTTGGAGACCGGGGGGGGGGGCGCTAGGAGCAAAATAGCAAACTGCGACAAAAAAGGGGGAGGAGGAGGGGAACACTAGCTTGGAGAGTAGGATCTCATGAAATTTAGGGGTGACTTCCTGGGAGACAATGATGCAAGGAGGGAGTTGTGGGTATAGATGGCAACACCGCCCCCACGCTTACTCCTGTCCTGTTGGAAAATGGAGTATTCTGGGATGGTGACCAAAGAGTCTGGGATTTTAGCCAACAACCAATTGGGGGAGCATTGGGATATCCAGGCTTTGATGTGGTCTAGCTTTGGCAGCAGGGTCCAAGCATTTAGGAGATAGCCAGCCCGTTGGTGTTTGAAGGTGAAGAGGCCAAGGCAACAGGCCCTGGGTTGGGCTCAATATCCCCAGCCAGTAACAATAGGGAGAGTATGATGCAGAGGGGGACTACCAGGTAGAAGAAATGGAGGAAAGAGATTGGGTGGAGTGGAGGGAAGAACTCAGCAGACGACGCTCATAGTTTGAGAGGAGGCAGAGTGTAATGGTGCCAAGGGAGTTTGAGACTCTGCCAGCATGAGAAGAGGGAGAGGGGGATGATGTGTCTTTTGAGAAGTGGAGGAATTCAGCCTTTTCAAAGAAAAGTATTGAGGCTGCGAAGTCGGTTAACAGTAGAGAGCCTGACAGAAGCATTACCACAGCCAGAGGGATCGGGGTTTCATTTTTGCACTGATCTTTGGAGAAATGCATTGGAGACGCAATGGCCTGATGTCCCTTTAAGAAGAGGACTTAGTGGGGAGCAAAGGAGGAGGGAAGGGTGGTGCTGAGAAGGGGGAAGTGTTAGAGCGTGGGGTACTGGATCCCAAAATTGTGTGCCCATTAGGACGCTGCCACACATGGACAAGGCTTACTTTGTTGCCATGGATAAGTATGGTACACACTGGTTTCATGGGTAACATTGCCCTCAAAATTATTTATTCAGCCTGTGTAGGCCTGCCAAAAATTCACAAAACATTAATCTGAAGAAGACTGAGTGAAAAAAAAGTGCAACATCCTAGGCTTTCATGGACACAGAAGCCCTCCCCATCCATCTCATCATGCTCTGTCATTACTGTAGGTGTAAGTGTAGGAGATTTATTATCCATAAAATGTGGCAAATAGGACATTGGAAAAACAGGCAGGTTAAAAAAAGTAAGAATTTCCACATTGTGGGTTGAAAGGCATGTTCTTCTTGCTACACTTGGTCCCCTCACCCTTAATGGCAACCCACTGTGCATCACTGACAATATATATTATGATATGTGCTATGTTATGTATAATCATGACTAACATATAGGGTGTTGGTACTCACCGAACAAGCGTAAGTTACTAGGGACATAATTATGATTATTGCCAATATTATTACTGTGATTATTGCTAGATAATGCTAACAAGTACTGTATCAAGAATACACTTATGTGCTCTCTGTTTATTCTTCTTAGAAGTCTTTGTATAGCCTACACTACCATCAAGCAGATTTATGTAACACTGCACTTATTTTCTGTTTTATGTATAAGTCTTTGTTCTTATATTAGCTGATTTTACACATTTTGTATATTTTTAGATAACATTGTGGAGCCACCTAACCTTTGGTCAATAGGGCTTGTTTTGCATATCTAACTGATTTACAAAAGTAATAGTTACCACGGGAATTATCATAGTTTATAAGTTACTGCATTACGTATTCCCACTGAGACCATCTTCACCCCCCGGAGGTATTGGGAAACTCTGGCTCCCAGTGTTTATATTGGTAAGACTCTGATTAGAGCAAATGTCTGCTTCTGTGTAATAAACATGGTTTAGTACCGCATATGCCGCTTGTCTGTTGCTTCTTTTGCTGGTTTATTACCACCAAGAACCTGTGCAGGGCTTGACACCCTGACATTATTGGTGACCCTGGGCAGGTGGTCTAAATTAGCAAAGATTCACTGTTTGCTGGCTTTTCCCTTGCAGGTAGTAAGTGGGGGCACACACCAATACCACCTCATCCGTGTTTTTCACTCTGTAGCATCTTGTAAAGTCTGTCTGCTTACTGGGCAAGGTTGATTCCATCTCACCTTGTTCAATGGCAGTTTTGAGTTGTAGGATTGCACAAGTGCAGATGCCCGACCGTCTGTTTGGTTCAACCACTGTGGATCAATACACAGCAGGGTAGCCACTGACAGTCCATTTGGGTTTCCCAAACTTTTCTTTTCTTTACCATCATGTCTAATATCTGCACAGATCTGAGACTCAATGTCTCTAACTTTCTCACCTCCCATGGAGGCTTAATGACTGCACTGGATGTGGATCACTCCAATAACCCCGTACTGGGGATCTCAACCCAGTACTCAGAGGTGAGACAAACAGTCAAAAAGCATAATGCTAAAGGGCTGTTGGTCGCAGCTCTTTATGCGGCTTTGGAAGCCTCCGAATCAAGAATCAGCTCCCTTGAACTTGCAAAACTCAGCTCTTAATAAAGAGATGGGCTTGCAGGCATCTGAATGTTTAAAGAAAGAGCAAAGACTGGAAGATGAACCTCAGTCCCTGCGTAGTAGGAATGAAACTCTTTTGCACTGTACTGTACAGAATACTGATCGGGAGTTATGCATGTTGAAAGGAATGCGATAGGTTGAAGCAGGATAAGAGACGGGTGTTGCAAATGAATGATTTGTTGAGTGACTGAATGAGACTGTGTGTGAGTAGATTGAGGAGATGAGAGAGGACCTAACACGGGTAAGTGCTGAGTTGGATAGAGAGCTTAGGGACAGTTGCGAATTGAGCGCTGCATATAGAGTGTTACAGAAAAGAGGTGCGAAAGGTGTTGGGCAGAACAATGCAAAAGTTAGACACAAACAGTGCAGAGTTAAGATGGCGAAACTGCATCATCAGCGAGAGGTGTTGGCTTGTCATATGAAGACGATGGGCAAGTTTTACTACACACTCACCGACCTTATGTCATCTGGAGATGATGATTCTGGTGATGATAGCAGCCAAGATAGGGCCCAGTCACACCCTCAAAATGGCTTATTCCCAAACCGCCACCCACAAGATGGCAGCTTCCCTATGCTGTACCAGCATGACCCTACGTCATGAGAGATATGACGACTATCATGTGCGATGCCAAGATGACAACCCCCAAGAAGGAGGGGAAGTTGATGCCTAGCCCCTCCAATTGCCATCCTGAAAAAGGAGGACAGATCCAAGATTGATTAAATGATCGAGCCCGCCCTCACTAGAACAGAGTTGACTGAGGAGCAAAGGCAGTTCTTCCGGGAACACATGGACAACATGTTGAAGGAAGCCACTACTCAGCAGCCATTTGTCCGCACTGTGGCTGATGCCGCAGTAAAGGACACCCTTCACGAAGCACAATTCCACAACCCTTTTGCTGAAGTGTGTCCTCTAGTTCAGACTAATCACCTTCAGGTGGCTCACTCTCTACAGCAGATCACTGACAGTATAGGCCGCATGACCCCCAATGACAATCTCAGCAGTCATTTAGAAAAAATTTGTTCCAAATGTGAGATGCTCAGTCTACAGATAGGTTACCAAGTACAGATCCTCCGGCAGTCTGTAGACCCCGGCCTCTGGTCAAAACTCTCAGAGGAAATCCACCAAGCCACGGATGCAACTTTTGATGACGTCGCAGCAGAACTCATTGTCGCACACGACCCAGGCATGGTTGGCGTTATGTTGGCCCATCCTGTTAAACAATATGCCAAGGAAAGTCCAGTTTCATACCATCAGAGGTTATGGTTAGCCTACCGTACTGGCAAGGTACTCTTGCAAGAGGAAGTAGATCTTGACTAGATCTAATATAAAACCTTGTCCATTCAGAATATGATTCTGGCCATGCAGGATAAGGTCGAGCCTGCAGTTTTTCCCAGAACAGACACATTTTCAGAGATTCTTACAAGGATGGACTATGTCTACCAGCTCTACCTCTGAGATCTGAATTCTAGTTTGAAAGCCAAGGTGGCCGAGGTACAATCTACCAGCGAGCCCACAACCCACTACACAGTGGAGGGCAAGGCCCAGGACAAAAGGGCTGCACCCTCGGATGATAAACAGAACTACAAGACAGGGGAAAACCACAATAGAAACAGGAACAGACAAAGAAATTGGAATAGCCCTAATTCCAATCAGAATGATAATTGGGGCAATCGAAATTATCAACAAGGTCCCTCTTACTGCGATGCAGTGGTGGAGAATAATAACCTCCACACACTCCTTGGGAAGGTCCAATCAGTGGCTGAGGCTATCCCAAGGCAGACCATTGCAGCGTTAGCTCCAGTAACCCAGTCCCTACTAGGCCAAGGAGATACTGGAACCTCCTTGGACCAGGCCGCAGCAGGCCCAAATCCTGAGACCTTGTCCATTGCAGCTGCTACCAGTATCCAGACCTACTTGTATCTATGCAGAACTTGGAAAAGGCCAGGCGACCAAGATCCTACTGGATTACATTTTCAGGAACCACCTGAAGATGGCAGTAATAGTTCAGATTGACAACTACAGACCCCAGTCCATATTGTGAACAATATCACTATTGACACAAATGGAAGGCCTTGTACCAAGGCCATGGTCGGGGGCTGCCAAATGGTTGTATTGCTCGATACAGGCATGGCTGTGTTTGTACTACATTATAAGGATCCAGCTAATTACTCTTGGTCCACCAGATGGAGGACCAGTGCTCAAAGTGTAGATGGCACTAGATTGTCTACCTATCGTTCTATTGTACTTTCTGTGGTGTTGGGTACCCTCAACACGAATCACACTTTTGGCCTCATGGTATTACGTCATCATGCCAGCATCCTAGGAATTGATTTCCTAGCACTACATAGGTGTGTAGTAGACTTAGCTAATATGTTCTTGATTCAAATCAAAGGACAATACCATGTGGTCATGATTCCTGTTTCTCACGTGGTTGCCACCCTTGCGGTCAATGCCAAGGAATATGACAGCATAGCTCTATTCCAGACACACAAGTTCTTCAAAGAACTTTTACCCATTCTGCAGAAGCACCTCGATGCCTTTGCAACACACAAACATGATTGTGGAGAATACAAACCATCATCGAAGTTCCAGGTCCTGAACATGACGGGCAAAGGCAATACCCTTTTCCTACAGAGGCCCTAGCAGCACTCAGAGAAATTATTCAGTCACTTCTTAAGCAAGGTGTGATCAGGCCTTGTGTCTTGACCTCCAACTCACCCATCTGACCAGTGAAAAAGCCCAATGCATCTTGGAGACTCACTATTGACTACAGAAGACTTAACCAAGTCACTCCTAGCTGCAACAGTACCCTCAGCACCAGATGTGCTCAAACTGCTAACACCAGATCAAAGGTGGCTCAGTGCCCTTGACATCGCCAATGGATGTTGGTCACTGTCCCTTGCTCAGGAAAGCCAATACAAGTTTGCTTTCACCTTTGAGAGTCAAAAGTACACTTGGACTTGCCTGCCACAGGGCTTTCACAACAGCCCTTCCCTTTTCCATCTACACATGATGGATGCCTTGCAGGGTTTCTCTGCCCCACAATGCCTTCTGCAGTATGTGGATGACTTACTGTCGGCAACTGTCACCAAGGAGCAACATCTTGACCTCCTTGATGAGTTACTGACTCTCTTACAGAGAGCAGGCCTCAAGTGCAATCCTGCAAAAGCACAACTGTAACAGAAAGAGGTTATCTTCCTTAGTCTGTGTATCACAGAACAAGGCAGGAGCCCAGCCTGGAAGAAGATCCAAGGCCTACAAGATTTGTCACTTCCTACCAGTGTGGCAACATTCAGATGTATCCTGGGAATGGTCAACTATTACAGGTATTTAATTTGTGATTTTGCACAAAATGCCACCCCTCGGTATGAGCTCCTGAAAAAGGATGTTCCTGGACTTGGGGTCCTATTCACACTAATTCTGTGACCCTTCTGAAACAGGCTTTGGCCTCTGTTCCAGCATTAGTTAACCCCAATCCAGCATTACCCTTCCATCTGGAATCTGCTACTTCAGACATAGCCTTGTCTGCAGTACTTGCTCAAAAGGTTAATGGCACTTTGAGACCTACTGCCATTGCTTCCCAAATGCTGTCCCCAGTGGAACAGAAGTACAGTCTTTGTGAAAGAAACCTTCTGCCTACCTACTGGGCTGTGAAACATTTTCTGAACATCATTGGGTACTCACCCATCATTTTGCACACTAATCACCCTCTGACAAACTTTTTGCTGTCAGACAGAGTGAAGGATGGCTCAGTGTCTAATACCAGACTGACTCACTGGTCTCTTCTTTTCCAGGACAGTGACATACAGATCCACACTGCCAAATGCCCTCAATTTTAGCCCATGATCTTTTGTACCAAGGAGACCTGCATAATTGCTCACTCCAGCCTCCTGATTTGCCTGATCCAGGATCATTTCTTCCTGCTACTCCAAGACTCCTTGCTGACACCTCCCTGTGTCAGATCTTTACTGATGGCTCTGCCTCATACAACCAAGGAGAACAGGTAACTGGCTTTGGAGTGCTCATTATGTACCTTAATGGTAACACTATTCATGTGTCCAAACACTGCAGTGTTGCATCTTCTCAGTATGCAGGACTGGCAGCTATGGCCTGTGCTCTTGAACTTATACACCATGGTACCACAGATACCATCATCTTTACAGAGTCTAACTGGGTCTGTTACTCTCTGTCTGAATTTTTACCATTCTGGGAGAAGAACTCCTTAGTGTCTTTTGATGGCACCCCTGTGAAATACAAAGTACACTTTGTATACATCCATAACTTCACTCAAAAGTTTGAAAATAAGCTGTTCATTCACAAGGTGAAGGCCAATTTTAAATTTTATCCATACCATATTTTCAATGATCAAGCAGACACTCTTGCCAAGGAAGGTGCTGGGGGAAGGGAACATGGGATATGGCTCACTCTGTAGTTCGGGCAGCCATACAAATAGCTGCCACAAAGAAGAAAACTGAATATTTTGTGCCACTGGACTTGTCCACAGCACAAAAATCTGATCCTCAGCTAAGAGAAGTGTTCAGATTTCTAGACAAAGGGACTGAACAAGAACCGCAGACCAACAACCCCTACAAAAGACTTGCAGACAAACTGCATCTATCACATGATAACAAGTTGATATGGTATCAGCCTGACAACCTGAATTACAAGTTGTGGATAGTTCCCGAAGCATTGTGATTTGAGTTCATTCATCAGGTCCATGACACCCTGATTGGTGGACACCAGGGGGAGGAGAATACAGTCCAGAGACTGAAATCTGTGGGTTGGTGGCCTGGCATCACTAGGGATGTCAAACATTACATCCAAAACTGCTTAATTTGTGTGCAGAACAATCTGGACCCAATCAAGAGAAATGCTAAGTTACTTCCCCAGAGGCAAACAGGCCCCTGACATGCAATTCAGATTAATTTCATTGGCTCATTGACCAGTATCAGCAAAAACAATAAGTACGCCCTTGTGGTCACTGACTTATTCTCCAAATGGGTGGAGGCTTTTCCCGCTCGACAATGCACAGCAAAGGCAACTGCAAAAGTCCTGGCAGAACAATTGTTTTCCAGGTGGGGCCTACCTCTTAAGGTAGACTTTGATCAAGGAACCAGCTTTATAGGTGAGTTGATGCAAGAAACACTCCAACTTCTTGGTGTACACCAGAAGTTCCACATTCCGTACCACCCACAATTTTCAGGCCAGGTAGAAAGAGCCAACAGATGGATAAAGCAAATGCTTTCCAAATTTATCAAGGACAATCCCAAGCATTGGGATTCCCTTTTGCCTTTACTCCTTATGGCAATTAGGGGTACTCCTTCAGCCACCACCCAGTGCACACCATTCGAGGTGATGACTGGTAGAATCATGAGATTACCTGAGCACCTGCTGATTGATCTGAACACACTCACTGCAGACAGAGTGTCCATGGACACATATGTCACAAAACTGAGATATGACATCATCAAAACCCACTTGTACATTGCACATTGTATGGGCAAGGCACAACAGCAATCCAAAATTCATTTTGACAAACATGCACAAGAGGTGATTTGACAAGTCAGAGATCAGGTAATGGTACTCAGATTTGCACACCGTACGCATCCCTTCTCCAGTAAGTGGGATGGATCCTACCCCATCATTAACAAACTCAGTCCCACAGTCTACCAAGTTAGACTCTTCAGTCAGAAGAAATGTACTGAGAAGTGGCTGCATGCTAATCAGCTCAAATTGTACAAAGGAGAATAATTACTTTTCCTAACCCCATTCAACAGAATTGTACCTACTGACATTTTTCTTTCTTCCTTACAGGTATACTAGCAAAATGCTATCTTGCTATTGTTCCTCACTGCAGGAATCTTCCCAGTTGTCCATTCACAGGATGCGGCACAAGCCGCACACATCAAGTGACTCCGCCAACACCTTGACCCACCTGCACATCCCCACATTGACCTACATCCACCCCAAAACCTTCACCCACGTAATGCGCCTTCCAACATCAACATCCCTGAAGGAGTCAGCATTGATGTTCCCAACAAATTGATCACTGTTCAGGAAGGCGGAGATGCCTACCTGACTGCCATGGTTGTATCACCTGACAAATCGTCCCTCCAAATTGAATGGCAAACTGACAGTATTGGACAGATGCTTCCTGTTGTCCACTTCTACAAAGGCACTATCTAAGGCAGGCCCAATACTAGAATAGCACCACATGGTACCCTGTCTATTTGCCAAGCCAATTACAGACATTCTGGTTTACACAATCTTACTGCTTTGATTGAGCCTACCTTTTGTGATAAATATCCAGACGACTCTGCAAGAGACTTTTGTGTTCACAATTGCATGGCTACAGGAGCTATGTTTCTGTATGTAGTACCCCCTACTGAAGCAGAACTTACTGATTGTCCTTCACAGGAACCTGGTCTGCTTAGTGGTCTTACTGCCATTCCCAGGCTCCCTTGTGAACAATGTGCAATGTATGCACGTTCCAGTTATCTTTAATCTCACCCATTGGAATATGGCTGAATTTGGTATTTGTTCTAAAACTTTACACTTCTAGATTTTTCAGCACTGTTATTAGATAGTCTTGCTGCATACCAGACATGCATACAAGATCCTGTGGTTGGTTCAGATACCACTGAACATTTAGGTATATTCAGGTCTAGACCTAACCCTGTTAACAAGAAAATTTCTTCATCACACAGGAGGTGTGCCACTGCTGATGTCACTGGTGCAACTGGCACCATATCCGGACTCTTCAGATCTGGCATGTCTATCTGGAACAGGGCAGACATTGCTGCCATCAAAATACAAACTTCAATTTTAGACTGGCATGAAGAATGATGTTTTACCACCCTTATTGCATGGTGTTGATGGGCTTAGTCAGGAGGAGAGTTACACTGTGTACAACATGCACGATGTTGCTAAGAGTTTTAATGACACTAAGAATAAAATTAATGAACGTGTCTTCCAGAATAACAAGGAGGCAGACAAGCAATATATTGCCAGGGAACTTTTATGCTCTGCTTATGGCTCTTATGTCATAACCACTATCAATAAATCTCTTCCGGGATTTGGAATCTGAATGTATTCCAGATCTTATCCATGATAGGTGACTTCTAAATGGTATTGTCCACACTGTAGATTTACTGCTTGTATTACAGTGTGTATGTCCAGATCTGTTACTATACCAATGTCTACTGCCAGAAATCTAGGTTATGTTATACACCATCCAAACAGGGGCCCATGTTACACTGCCATCCGCTGCACCATCCATGATACCATGTTTGTTACCTTTACTGTATCCTTACCTCACTTTGATCCAGACACTGCAATTTTCGACAGACTGGCCTCCATACATTATAGTAGGCATCTCGAGGAGGACATATACTGAGAGAAGATCGAACTTCCACCTCTTCTGGTCTTTCATCCGACCCTGGATACCTGGGTGGCACCTCATACTGACTGTTGTGCCAAAAAGGGATACCACTACTTATGTCGCAGTGACATATTTGACGTCATCAAGCCAGTTTGAGGATACTCACCAGACAGTATTGATTGGTCTTTTACTTTGGACTCAGACATGTCCTCAAATGCAATTGGTAGCCCTAGGGCAACAGCATCTTCATCTTCTACTACATCATCACCAGTGAGCAACATTGGACGTTTCTACCAGAACTATGCAGAAGAGGTTCATCGCTTCACTACATGACTCACAAATCAATCTATCACCAGCCCAATTTGACTGTATAAATGGAGGATTCCGACAGTGAGTGTCATATAATTCTGATGGGCAGTACTGAGCGGTATCTAACCACAAATCCTTTTTATATGGGTCTAAAACTTGCAACATACAGTTTCCTAATTTCTGTTTTATTTTTAATCAAACTACTGTTATTGGTCATACTGTTATGACTCCTGTTCCCATCCTGGAACCAGATGTTATTAATACTGATCCTGAATATTTGCTTGCTCTAGCCCAGTATTTTCCAATTTTTAATGTTCATATTGACCCCTTGACCTTGTGTCTCAAGACAATTTAAGACAGAAAGGATACCCATCTCATCTACATCAGCAATAATATCTCCAAAGCTGGAGAAGGCCTCAACACCCTTACCCATGATGACGATTTAAGCACCGCACTTTCTAATACATGCTTAGAGTTAACCTTTAAAGGTTTTGTTATTATACAACTATTTTTGATTATATTTTTGATACTAACTCTTTGCTGTCTATGGCACACCCTAAAACAACACCGTGAACAGCTTAAGTTCCTTTACAAGGCTCGTGCATCAGGTCTGTAAATGATGGAGATTATTCCCACTACTTTTCTATAGTGTTGTTGCCTTTACGATAAGGCAACAAGGGGAGGTAATGTTACACTTGGTCCCCTCACCCTTATGGGCAACCCACTGTGTACTGCTGACAATATATATTATGCTATATGCTATGTTATGTATAATCATGACTAACATATAGGGCACTGGTACTTACCATACAAGTGTAAGTTACCAGGGACATAATTATGATTACAGTGTAACCCCATTTAGCCAAACTCCTTTTATCCAAATCTCTCTGTTATCCAAAACAGCCTTGCGTCCCCTGCTGTTCCTATGAATTTCAATGCATAACAGTTTCAACTGTTATAAACTGTCAACTTTCACAGCCGATTAAACGTTCGTTTGTTTTTCCTTTCTTATTCTGTTTATAGTTTGAGAGTTCCGCTATCCCCTTTCACCTGCCAGGCTTCAATAATGTGTTAATGAGCTAATTAACACTTTATAACTAGACTGCTAAGTAAGTTTCAGCCGTTTGGCACCCCTGTTGCTGTTGCTGTGTTGTGCTCAGTGTGATATGGCAAAAAGGAAAAGGTCCATGCTCGACATTGCAGCAAAACTACGGATAATAGAATGCCTTGAGAATGGAGATAAAGTTGTGGAGGTGGCCCGCCACTTTGGTGTTGGAAATGCCACTGTCTGCGATATCCACAAATCAAAAGACAAACTGAGGGAATTTGCAGCCACAATGGATTGCAGCCTCAGTCATGAGAACAGGAAGACAATGAGACCCTGTCTTGACAAGGAGCTGGGCAAGGCAATTTTCATGTGGTTAGTTCAGAACCAAACTAAAGTCACTCCAATATCAGAAACAATCCTGAAAGAGAGGCATTATAGTTCCACCGCATGATGAACTCTGACTACCTCTTTTCTGCTAGTGAGGGGTGGCTAAATCGTTTTAAGAACAGGCATGGGATTAGGCAATTGGCTGTAGCTGGTGAGATCATGTCGTCCTGTACAGAATCAGTAGAACCATTCAGAGAAAAGCTGAAAGATATGATGGCTAATGAGGGGATAGTAGATGAACAACTGTACAATGCCGACGAGACCGGCAGTTATTGACGTATGCTACCCGATAAGACACTAGTCTCCTCCGCTGAAACACATGCTCCCAGACACAAAAAAAAATAAGGAGCATCTCACTATGTTAGCCACAAGCAATGCAACTGGCACACACAAGCTTCCACTGCTCATCATCGGAAAGTCACAGAACCCAAGGTGCTTTAAGCACACTAACATGTCTATCCTTCCTGCACTTTACTGTTCACAGCGTAGTGCCTGGATGACAGCAGACTTGTTCAAAGATTGATTTTTTCAAAGTTTTGTGCCTTCCATAAAATTGCACTTACGCTCAAAGAGACTGCCACTCCAGGCAATTTTTTTAATTGACAACGCCGGAGCACATCCCAGTTCTGAACACTTACGGACTCCTGATGGCCACATCCGTTGAGAATTCATGCCAGCAAATACAATGGCATCAATTCAGCCCATGGATCAGGGTATTCTAGCAACAGTAAAATGTATCTATCGTATTAAACTTCTAACAACTGTACTGAGCAAGGAGAATGAACCAATCCACGCTTGTGGAGATTATAAAATCTGTTACCATCAAGGATGCTCTGCTGATGTTGGCAGATGCTTGGTGAGATGTGAGGCCAGAGACAATATAAAAATGCTGGCACAAATCAACCTTGCTGCTTGAGCCCTCACAGCCTTCTGCTCAAGAAGAAATTGAGCCAGAAAATGATCAGCTAGCTGATGCCACTGTAGCTCTGCAAAAGGCTGCTGAGGAGATGGATTTTTCAGCAGAAGCAGTCGAGGAATGGATCGTGATCAATGAGCTGGAGTGCAGATATGAGAAGATGTCAGATGCTGACATCATAGAGGCAGTGACGAACAAGGTCTATACCAGACATGATGGTGGGAAAAGATCCAGCTAATCAGGATGCTCCAACCCCCCAACACCGCCCACAGATGCCGAGGCTGCCGTCTCCTTTGACAAATGTATCTCTTGGCTGGAGAGTCAGCCTAATGCTGACATAGTGCAGCTGCTGCTGCTTAGGTAGTTGTGACTATGTGCTGTGAGACAGCACAATGAAAAGAAAAAACAATGCTCTATTGTGGACTACATTAAAAAACTGTAAGCACCACTGTATAAGGACTCTAGGGGTGAGTACATGTAAAGTATGACCATTTTTTTCCTACAGAAATGTTATACAGTATTTTTTTAAAGTTGTTTACTTGTCAGAATAAAATGATATGCCTGTTTCACTACAGTACTCTGGTGTGGCAATGAGTTAGTAGTGATCTGCTTGATTTTCACTTATCCGAAACCCCACTTATCTGAACATTTCTGATGTTCTCCTGCATGTTCGGATAAATGGGGTTATACTGTATTGCCAATATTATTGCAAAGTAACGCTAACAAGTACGGTACCAAGAATACACTTATGTGCTCTCTGTTTATTCTTCTGAGAAGTCATTGTATAGCCTACACTGCCATCATATGGATTTATATAACACCGCACTTATTTTCTGTTTTATGTTTGAGTCTTTGTTCTTATTTTAGCTGATTTTACACATTTTATATATTTTTAGATAACACTGTGGAGCCACCTACCTTTTGACCAACAGGGCTTGTTTTGTATAGCTAACTGACTTACAAAAGTAATAGTTACCACGGAGATTATCATAGTATATAATTTACTGTATTACCTATTCCCACTGAGACCATCTTCACCCCTGGAGGTATTGGGAAACTCTGGCTCCCAGTGTCTATATTGGTAAGACTCTGATTAGTGCAAATGTCTGCTTCTGTGTAATAAACAAGTTTATTACCACATATGCTGCTTGTCTGTTGTTTCTTTTGCTGGTTCATTACCCCCAAGAACCTGAGAAGGGCTTGACACCCTGATGTTCTGTTAGTGGCCATATTGCCTGAAGCACTGGAAATTCCTTTTTAGTATGAACTTAAATGTGGGTAATTGAGGTATTCAACAGCTACCTGTGTCAAAGAGGACCAAATGGTCTTTTTTGGTACTAGTAAAATAGAGGTTTGTCTCCTTCTGCTAGTGGCACATTCTCATCCAGATTATCCTGCACTATTTTCTTTGCTAGCATGTCAGGTACCACTGTATCAGAAAGTGACTTGCTGTGCTTTTTAATCAAGCCATAGTAAGGCAGTGGTTCCCAGAGTGGTTAGTCATTAATGACTGTCATTCTGGTGGTGCAGCAGCAGCAGCAGTAACATCACTAGATCTTAATTGTCTTGGAAAGAAAAACGAGTGACTGCTATGATGTTTGGTAGTTGCAGTGGAAACACACTGGAATCCTCATTACCTCTCTTCCACCTGTTTTGTCAGTGTAATTGCAAGTGATGATAATAAATGTTGTTGTTGTGCTTTGCTTGTGTTTCTGGTCTTGTTTTGTGCCACTTGTATAGAGACCAGATAGATAAATCAGGCTTTATAAGACTGCTGATCCTTATCATATTCTTGTGTATCAAAGAATGTCTCAAATGTGTTTTTGAATCAAGGGTCTAAGAGAGTGGCCATGATGTAGTAGTCAGCTCTACACATTTCTGAAATGTGTATTATTCCAGAAATGTGTTCTTATCCTTTCTACTAGTTGACTACAGTGGTAGCCTCCTTGTCCTCACACTGAGTTTTTATGAACAAGCCAAAGGTTAATGAGGGCAATTAGGTGGATGTACTTGACGTGGACCAGCTGCATCAGCACTTACCACCCATGTGGCCTCTTCAGATGGCCTTAGAACAGTGCAGAGGGTCTTTATTAAGCCCCACTGATTTGGGATAATGTTTACTTCTTCTTTGCCAATACCATGCTCAATGGTATACTGGTGGATAACCTTCTGTTATTTTATCAGCTGCTGCATCATGTAATAGGTGGAATTCCACCTTGTTACATATCTTTTTTCAGGTGATGCAGGGGAAGGTGCTTCCACTGCCGAATGTTTCATAACAGCTTCTGTGTCTTAATAGATTGGCTAAAATGACCACAGACTATTTTTGGTCAGACCTACAAATGTCTGCACAGTGGTGTTATCCTCATTTAGAAATTCCTGAGCTACTCAATTTATACAGTGAGCAAAGCATGCAATATATGTATAATCTCCATTGTCAGCTGTTTTATAAAGTTCTTTGCATTATCTTATACAATAAAACCTGATGTTAATGAGTGTGGTGTCAGCCACTCATCAAATTTCTGCTGAAGGAAATGTAACATGTTTTCTGCAGGATGGTCATTGCCAAAGACAGCCATACCTAAAGCTGGCTGATTGGGGAGGTTGAAGGGCCCTGGTGACTTGCAGCTACTGCTACTGCTGCTGCTGGCACATAATCCAGAAAAAGAAGGAAGAGGAGAAGGAAGAGGGAAAACTGACCCAATGGGCAGTCACTGCCAGGTAATCAGTCATTTGATCAGTGTTTCACATGTCAGTGGTGATGTTAAAGGCTGGAACAAATAATGCCTTCTCGGTATGCAACACATTCTTGTAGACACTCTGACACAAATTAGGAAGAACCACTGTAGAAAACTAGAAGTGGCTCAGCCCTTGAGACCTTGGCACTGCAACTTGCATTAGTGATAGAAAACCTGCATTGCTCACAAAGGTGAGTGGCAGCAAGTCAGTGGCTATCATTTCTACAATTGTTCTAGTTATCGCTTTTGCCTCTGGCCTGTTGGTTTTATGTTTCTGGCCTATTTCCAGAGACTCAACCAGTGAGAGCTGAGAGCTTTGTTTCCCTGAATATGACTGCTGGCTTCTATTTTTGCTGCCCCTAGGGGTGGAAGTAGCTGGAGATTTGTGGCCCCTTTGAGGCGTGGGAGTCAATGGCCTAAAGAACAAATGAATGGAAAATATTGGAGTGGTGCAGTGGCTACCACTTGAATGATTTTTCTTCCTCTTTCTTTCTTCTACCTTGTCTCTTAACATTCTCCTCCCCCTGACTATCATTATCAGCTTCACTGCCTGGTGGTGCTGCTTCTGACGCTACGCACTGGTATACCTTCTCATACTGAGATATGTAGGACTTCAGAAAATGCCTTTTCATGGCAGACATTCCCAGCCCTGTTCCCTCCTTACCTTAAATTCCACCTGTCTTTACAAAAGTGACACACTATATGTGTCCATGATTCTTTGTCCACTCAAAAGAAATCATAAACCACTGATATCGCTGGTTTGGTCTTTCCTCCTGGTACTCTCTGCTGTTGCCTAATGGTTGGGCTACTGTGGCCTGTTTCCACATCATCTTTCTTCTCTTCCTCCACTGGTTCTTTAGGGTCAGGGAATGGTTCTTCTTCCTCTACCATATATCCTGGGCCAGTCTCGCCTGTCTTTATTTGCTATAATTTGAGTTGCTTGTTGTTGCGTTTCCCCTTGTCATTTTGTGGCCTCTTTTTTTTTACCACCACATTTGGTGTTTTTTGATCTCGTATGTGTATCTACCTTAAGATCCCACCTATTTCACCTCCTCCTCCTCTTCCCCATAACTGCTGCCGCTATCTGTTTTATTGGGTATATAATCACAGTCTGTATCTCTGTCCCCAAGCTCTGCCAAATTACTTTGCTCCTCCTCTTCTGCTTGTATAACTACTTGATGTACACCTTTCCTTTTCCTTTCTTCTACAATGACTGACCATGTTGCAACCCTTGTTGTGCCACTGTGAGTGGTTCCTACAATGTATGATGCTTTATGAACTGACCACTGTCATTTTCCACTACACTTGCAATTCATACTGAGGCAGAGCTTTATGACTAAGCCCACTCCACTCTGGTTTTTGACTGGATGATCCCATGCTATCATCTTTTTGCCCTCTCTGTTGCTCCATTTCTTAATGCTTACTACAGGACTAGGACACTTGGGTTAAGACTTTTTAAATTGTTTTTTGTTATTTTTTATTTTTATTTATTTTATGAAATGTCACAATGACTGTCAGTGGTAAGGCACTGACTTGTTGTCAACTGGCTCACCCTTGCTGCTCACTACCCATATCACACTGCAACAGTACAGCTCAGGATGACACACACACACACACACACACACACACACAGAGGCTGCTTCAGGACTCAGGAGAAAGAAGGAACTGAAGCAAATTGGGGAAATGTGAAGTCTGCCACAAGAAAAAACTGACATTTTTTATGAGATGCCATCAAGGTGCCAACTACCAGTGTCTGGGTATTGGCACATTGCTAGCTGGCACACCCTTACTGCCCACTGCCCAGATCACACTGCAATGGCACAGCTCAGTACAACCCACAGGCTTCTTCAGGACTCAGGAGGAGGAAGGAACTTTAGCAACTTGTGGGAATTTGACTTTATTTTAAATTGTTTTGCCACCAAGGTGCCAAGTACCAGTGGCCAGGCACTGATCCAGAACACTGTCAGCTGCCACACACTTTCTGCCTACTGCCCAGATCATGCTGCAGCAGCACAGCTCAGTAACACACACACACACACACACACACACACACATACACAGACACTGCTTCAGGACTCAGGAAGAGGAAGAAACTGCAGCAACTTCAGCAATTTGGGTGAACATGAAGACTACCACTAGAAAAAGAATAAACATTTTATTTTTAATTTGTTTTGTATGATTCCACCAAGTTGCCAACTAACAATGACCAGGCACTGGTCCTACACACTGCCAGTTAGCACACACTTTCTGCCCACTGCCCAGATCACACTGTAAAAGCACAGCTCAGGATGACACACACATAGACTGCTTCAGGACTCAGGAGGAAGAGGAGGAAGAAGGAACTGCTGCAACATGGGTGAATGTGAAGAGTTTGAAGATTACCACAAGAAGAATCAAAGTACCAATCATACTAAAGGTGCCAAATGAGGTCTGTTAAGTGTGAAATAATCATGTATTCAAATACAATATACTGTTGTGGTCAGGGCAAATAGGATGCTGGGATGCATCGCTAGGGGGATTACCTCAAGGAACAGGGAGGTGATTTTGCCACTGTACAACAGCCTGGTTAGACCACATCTTGAGTACTGTGTGCATTTCTGGAGGTCGCACCTAAGGAGGGACATCCAAATCCTGGAGAGGGTTCAGAGGAGAGCAACCAGAATGATCAGGGGCCTGGGGTATATGGCATATGAGGAATGACTAGGGGAGCTCAACCTGTTCTCATTGGAGGAGAGGAGGGACCGGGAGGACATGAGTGAGGTCTTCAAGTACCTCGGGGAGTAAATAAGGTAAGCCAAGATAGGATCTTTCGACTGAAGGAGGGTAGAGTCTCCAGAGGACGCAGTTGAAAGATTGAGGGTGGTAGGATTGGGGGAAAAGGAGGAGGTACTTCACCGAGAGAATGGTGGAACCATGGAATGCACAGCCCGGGGAGCTGGTACAGGCAGCTACGGTGGAGGGATTCAAGAGAGGGTGGGACAGGTATAGGCAAGGGGTTTGCCTTGGGGGGACTGGACTGGGGGATGGAGTAACAGTGGAAGGAGACAGAGGGCTACGGTACCCAATCATGGTGCTGAAGCATGAGCAGACTCGATAGACCAATAGGCCTACTCTGCTGGCTTCTAGTATGTTAGTATCTGGATTTAAACCACTGATCCTTTGCCTGCTTAGCGAGCACACATTCAGTGTGCCACTGAGCTGCAGGTAAGGGAATTGCAGTTCCTGTGGTGTAGATGGCAATATCCCTGCCTATTTTCAGGCATGACCCAGGACACACATTCACAGATTCAGCTTGCTGAAGAGCTACAGGTAAGTGAGTTGCTATTTCTGTGATATAGAGGTTATGCCACATCCTGCAAAATAGGGGGCTAGGGATCCAATCCCAGCAGACAGTTTGCCTTCACAAATTGTTATTAGATAAATTTATGTCTCATATAATTTAATATTATACTCCACACCACCATGAATCACTACTCAGGTAAGTTTCCATCTTACAAAAAAGTTGAAAACACATTTAAGACCCTTCCAGGATTCAAACTATGTCTGTCTGAATTTATTCCACTGATCCTTTGCCTGCTAAGCAAACACACATTCAAAGTGCCACTGAATGGCTTAAAGGTCTATCTATTAATTTGCCATTAATTTCTAAGGGTCCTATGACTGTCTTCCTGCTTTTTAAAGAGTTTATATATCCATAAAATGCCCTTGGATTTGATGTGTTTCTAGCTAAAGACAGTTCAAACTTACGCTTCCATTTTTTTTGGCTGACCTACACCTTTTAAAATTTTTCTTATACTCCTCATAAATGATTTGTTCTGGGCTAGTCTTGTACTTCCAATAGGATCTCTTTTGTGTGTTGATTTTTTTGCTTGATATCTGTTGTCAACCATTTTGTTCTGCTCTTGCTACATAGATTTTTTTTTTTTTTTTTTTTTTTAGGTACCCATTTGTCTTGTAGTTCTATTAACTTGTCCTTAAAGGTTCAGCATGTTTCACCTGCTAATTTTTTTATCAAATTCAGTTTTCCAGTCCAATTTTGCAAAATCCTTAGCCATGGCTGCAAAATCAGGTCTTCTAAAATGGTAGTAAACTATATCCCCTGATGTAACACGTGACCTATGAAGAATGTTTACATGCAGCATGCAATGGTCACTATACAGTGGAGCCCACATAAGTGCACGCTGGATAAGTGCACATCAAGCTTAAATGCACACTTCATTTCCCATTTTTTCTCTTATACTTTCTTGTTTAAAAGACCCTAATAAGCTCCCATTGCTTAAGTGCACGTCTCGCTTAAGGTCACAGTCAGAACTGCCACAAGATTACCAACTGCTGCTTAAGTGCACATTCATATGGTAGAATAAGGTGTTATTTGGCCTGTTTATCACACCATGATACTTAGCTTTGCTTCTTGTCCCAAGAAATTCTGCACTGGGAATGTTTTTTAGCTCAGTAGTATAACAGAGTTACACAGGCAGCTAACAGAGGACTTCTAATAAACAACTGTTGGGATCCTGCAAGAGTTGTTATAGGCAGCAAAGAACATGGACAGTGAAGTTGGGTCACTTGCTGTAATGTACATCTCTGAATACGTTCTGGGGCTCTTAAGGGCCTTTACTATAACAGTCAACATGGAAAGTGTGTCAGAGTTGACCTGCTGTGGTCTGTGAGGTGGGATAATGCATTGTCTGCTTAAGTGCACAGCCTGCTTAAATACACAAAACATTCACTTCCAAGGGTGTGCTCTTATTAGGGCTCTACTATATTACCTAATGGTTCCATAACATTACAATGTATCACACAATTTTTAATATTAGGACCAGATCCAATAGATTCCTTCCCCCTAGTAGGTTTAGACACCAATTGTTCCAGGTCACATTACATATGAACATACAAATCTGCCAGCAGAAACAGGCCTTATGGTCTATCAAGTTAGTCTGCTCAAATGCGTAGCTAGCACCCTTATATTGCAGCTGCCCCCTCCTCTCCCCCCTCACCTTTACGTCCCCTTCGCACCCTGTCCCATGCCCTTTTAAAACTGCACACTGTGCTACAGGATACCACCTCTTCAGGTAAAGTGTTCCATTTCTTGATCACCCTCTCTGTGAAAAAAATGCCTCTTCATCTATGTCTGATATCTTCCACCCTCCACCCTGAGACCATGCCCTCTGGTGTTCCTTCCTCTCCTCAGTTTAAATATCCCTTCTGTGACCATTTTGTTAACCTCTTCAAATATTTGAAGGTCCCAGTCATATCCTCCTGATCTCTCCTCTCCTCTAGGGTGTACATATTCAACTCAGTAAGCCTGTTCTCACAGGTTTTGCCCTCCAGTCCCTGGATCATCTTAGCTGCCCTGCACTGTATGCCCTCCAGTAATCTGATATCCTTCTTCAGAAAGGGACTCCAGAACTGCATGCAGTACTCCAAATGTCTCCTGACTAGTGACCTATACAGTGGCAGGATCCCATCCCTGTTTCTGTATGAGATTCCTCTCGTAATACACCTCAGCATCATGTTGGCCTTAACTGCCACCTTCCTGCACTGAGCTGAGTTGTTCCTGTTACCCATTATGATCACCCCATGAAACATAGAAACATAGAAATTGTTGGCAAATAAGGACTGCTAGACCCATCCACTCTGCCCATAGGCCCTACACATGTATACATCCACTCACCCTAAGTGGTCAATGGCTTTTCATCACTCCCTTCCTGCCCAAGGTTCCCCTGTGCTTGTCCCAGGCATGTTTAAACCCCTCCACTGTGCTTGCCCCTACCACCTCTTGTGGTAGACTATTCCAAGCATTCACCACCCTCTCTGTGTAGAAAAACTTCCTTGCATTACCTCTTAATCTATCCCCCTCAAATTTCATATCGTGCCCCCTTGTTCTGATATTTTTTCTACATTGGAAAAGATCTCCTACCTGCACCTTGTTTATGCCCTTGAGGTACTTATAAGTTTCTATCATGTCACCCCTTTCTCTCCTCTCCTCTAGTGAGTACATATTGAGGTCTCTTAGTCTCTCCTCATATGTTTTGTGGTGCAAACCACGCACCATCTTTGTCGCCCTTCTCTGGACAGCCTCCACCTTGTTTATGTCCTTATGCATGTGTGGTCTCCAGTACTGCATGCAGTACTCCAGGTGAGGCCTTACCAGTGTTTTATGCAATGGCATCACCACTTCCTGTCTCCTACTAGTAATACCTCTGCCTATGCACCCCTGCATACCACTGGCTCTTTCTGCAGCCTTTGCACACTGCTTTGATACCTTAAGGTCATCTCCATAAAGTTCCTTCTCCTCCTCTGTGACCTCTATCTGAGCCCCTTCCAACTGATAGCTCCTCCCTGGGTTCCTTGCTTTGAAGTGCAAAACCTTGTACTTCTTCGCATTGAAGCTCAATTGCTACTTTTCTGACCACTCCTCCAGTTTGATCAGTTCCTCCTGTAGCCCCTGCCACCCCTCTATGTTGTCCACCACCGCCACTATCTTGGTATCATCTGCGAACAGACTGATCTTGCTCCTAATGCCATGTGAGATATCCGATATGAATAACCCAAACAATACCGGACCCAGAACTGAGCTCTGCAGCACCCCGCTTGTCACTGCCCTTGGGGAAGAGAGTGTCTCCCCCACCACCATCTGTTGCTGCCTCCTCTTCAGCCAGTTCACAATCCAGTTTACCGTCTTTGTCCCTGCCCCCACATATTGCAACTTACCCCAGCCTCCATGAGGCACTGAATCAAAGGCCTTGCTGAAGTCTAAATACAGCACATCCACTGCATGGCATTTATCCAGTTCCCTCATTACCCAGTCATAATATTTAATTAGGTTGGTCTGGCAAGATCTTCCAGAGACAAATCCATGCTGCTGCATACTGCATTCATTTACTGTCTCCAGCAAATCGGTTCCAAATGACAAACTGAAGTTTTAGTATCCCAGTTTATTGATGTTATATTAAAATCACCAAGGACAATGATGTCCTTGTTAGTTAGGCACCTGTCATGTGTCATTTGTAGGAGCTCTGAGTTATAACTCTGATTAGAATCAGGTGGCTTGTACCATGTCCCAGTAATTATGGATTTGGGTTTACCTTCAGTTGCAATCCTAATACATTCAATGTTAGTATTCTCCTCCACATTAGATGTAGTAAGGAGTCTGCTACCCAACATATTGCTCAAGTAGACTGCCACCTCTCCACCTCTCTTAACATTTCTATTTTAGTTATTCAGAGTTAACCCCTCTAGTTGATGCCCCAATCATTTGAAGTCTGCCACCATGTCTCTGTGACAGCAAATATATCACACTGATGATCAGTTTGTTGGGCTGCAAGTAGATCCATTTCATTGTTTAAACTCCTGGCATTTAAGGACATAATATTTACATTTGTCATATGAGCTCTAAAAGGTTTTTGTACCCTAACGTGGTCAAACTATACCACCCTCTTGGTTACTGTATATTCAGTTTAGAAGAACCAGGAAGAGACCCCCAGTCTCCTTTAAATTGTGTTTGATCACTGTTAACAGTCTGTTACACAAGACTGCTGTATTTGAACCGCTGATTCTTTTCCTGATAAACACACACATTCAGTGTGCTGCAGAGCTACAGGTAAGTGAGTTGCAGTTCCTATGACTTAGAGGTTACGTCACACCCTGCAAAACAGGGAATTTGGGATCTATTCCCAGCAGATGATAGATAAATTTACTTCTCATATCGTTTACTATAACTCCACACCACCATTAATAGCCACTCAAGTGAGTTTCCATCTTACAAAATATCTGAAAAAAATGCTCATGTCCCTGCTTAAACATGAAGCACAGATGCTTGCCTGCTATGCAAACACATTCAGCGTGCCACTGAACTACAGGTAACTGAGTTGCAGTCCCTATGATACAGAGGTTATGTCAAACCTGCAAAACAGGTGATCTAATCCCACCAGGCAATTTAACTCCACAAATTGTTGTTCTTAGCTAAATTTACTTCTCATATAATTTACTATTACACTTCACTCCACCATGAATTGCTACTCAAGTGAGTTTCCATCTTACAAAAAAGTTAAAAAAAGAGTTTAAGTCCCTGCCATGATTCAAACTATGTCTACCTGAATTTAAAGCACTATTTCTTTTCCTGCTAAGCGAACATACAGCCAGTGTGCCACTGAGCTGCAGATTAGTGAGTCACATTTCCTATGGTGTAGAAGTTATGTCACAACTTACAAAACAGGTGACTATGGATCTAATCCTAGCAGACAATTTACCTTCACAAATTGTTATGCTTAGGGAACTCTAAGTGGTAGTCATACAAATGTTGCTCAGTACTGAGGTATACCTGGGTATACTGAGGCAGAATCACATTACAGTCAATGCAAATTAGCCTCAGTATACCCAGGTATACCTCAGTACTGAACAACTTTTGTATGACTACCACTGTACTTCTCATATAATTTACTACTTATCTTCACTACACCATGAATTGCTATGCATATGAGTTTCTAACTTAAAAAAATGCTTAAGTCCAGCTTAAATTTGAACTACTGATCCTTTGCTGTTAAAGGTGATATGAAACAGTTTTTACACCTGTAGATGCCCGCCAGTTGCCATTTTAGTGTCTGCTCAATGTTCTGATATGTTCATGGCCTTTTTTGTTCAATTAATAATCTAATATGGTGTCTTTGTACCTATCCTGAAGCCCTCTCTGTTCAGCAGTTGCTGTTCTCTCTTTTCATACTGCCCGAACATTCTATGATAACACTAACAGCATTCCAGGCTATTCATATGACTAGCATGGAATGGTGTTATTGATGCCATAGACTGTCTTAGAAATATGAATAGAAAAGCAGTAGCTGCTGAGCAGAGTGGAACTCTATACAGATCTGAGGGCACTCAAGGTAGAAGATTTATTTATCAAAAATTGGTCAAATTATATCAGAATAATTAACTGGCATGGAAAGGAAGATGGAAGGGCATTTAACTATGTAAAAATAATTTCCTATCTAATCATTTCCACTACTGCGGTTCCATCCAAGCAGTCGCCTGCCCACCCCTGAAGTGACTCAGCCAGGTATGGAGAGTGCAAGAGGTGAAGAAGATAAAGCAGCCTAACTGTAGTTTAAACTTGGCACCTTTTCTAGCCAGCTTCCTACTAGCTTTGTATTGTACATTAGAACTATCTGTCACTTCGTTTTATGTGGATTTGTTATATTTAAAGTATTGCACTGATGTGTTCTTTTTGTTTTACAATGTAAAGTACTAGTCTGACATATTATTTTACTGCTCCTGGTTTAAGATTTGCTCAGTATCATGTGGCTGTATTTTAAAGATTTTAGACATCTCTGTCTGCTTTCTTACACTGACTCCCTTTCTTTCTTTTTGTCATTGCTCCTTCCTGCTGTGTTTTATTGCTTTTTGTTAATGTTTTATTCAGTATCTTGTAGCTGTAACTCAAAGATCATATGCATATCCCTCTGCTTTCTTAAACTTGACTCCCTTTCTTCTTTTGTTCTCGCTCCTTCCTCCTCCTCCTCCCTGTAATCACTCCTCACCCCTTCTGTAAACCCTTCCCACTGATTTATGTTGATGTTAATCTCCTTCCTTCCCCCCCCCCAGGCTGCCAGCAGCCTCTGAACAGGCTTCACTGGGAGAACAATGCTGCTGCAGTTTTGACCAAGCAGCCTTCCGCCTGCCCCCAGAGTGACTCAGCCAGGTAGGGAGAGTGTGAAAGATGAAGGAGTCAAAGCAGCCTAACTGTAGTTTGAACTTGGTGCCTTTTCTAGACAGCTTCCTACTGGCTGTTTGCATTGTACATCAGAATTGTTTACCACTTCACTTTTTGTGGATTTGTTATATTTAAAGTATTGCACTGATGTGTTCTTTTTGTCATGCGATGTAAAGTACTAGTCTGATGCATTATTTTAATGCTCCTGGTTTAAGATTTGCTCAGTATTTTATGGCTGTATTTTAAAAATGTTTGACGTCTCTATCTGCTTTCTTAAACTGACTCCCTCTCTGCTTTCTTTTGTCTAGTGTGCTTACCCGAGCAACAAAAACTAAATAAATAAATAAAGTCTTATACTGACTCCCTCTCTTTCTTTTTGTCCTCACTCCTTCTTGCTGTATTTTACTGCTTTTTGTTAATGTTTTAATCAGTATCTTGTGGCTGTATCTCAAAGATCTTATGTGTGTCCCTCTGCTTTCTTAAATTTGAATCCCTTTCTTTTTTGTTCTTGCTCCTTCCCCCTCCCTGTAATCACCCCCCAACCCTTCTGTATACCCTCCCCACCAATTTATATTTGATTTTAATCCCCTTCCTTCCTTCTCCCTCCCTCCCTAGGGTGCCAGCAGCCCCTGAATGAGCTTCACCTGGAGAACCACACTGCTGCAGTTCTGTCCAAACAGCCGCCTGCCCACCCCTGGAATGATTCAGCCAGGTACGGAGACAGCCCCACTGGTGCTATGCACTGGCTCGCCACCTGCCCCCTTCCCACACCCTATCTGGATAATCACTTATATAGCTACTGTAAGTCACCCACCCTATCAGGATAATCACTTATATACCTACTGTATGTCACATGACTTGAACTTGACTGATGGAAAAAAAACTACTTTTCTATTTGCTCCTTATACCTTTAACCCACTATGGGCACCATAACAGTTTATTTATTTATTTTATTTTAAAGTTGATAACTGGGAAAGACACACTGAGCCAGGGCTCATTAACAGGTGTGACTCGAGGAAGCAGGGTACAAGAGATAAATACAGAAAAATAATCAGATGTGACAAAGAGGCAACACTATTTACAATACAAGATCAGACAGTACAATATCAATGAAAGGATTCATCATGTATACAATGAAAGGATAAAGCTTGGTTAAAGCTATACAAACTGTATATTTATATATATATATATATATATATATATATATATATACACACAGAGTTCTGTTCACTTCAGTGGTTTATCCTACTAGCAGCAGCCATTTAGGCATAAAACTACAGGCAGCTTTCATTGTGGACCTGATACCTAATTTTTATAATGAAGGTAACACTGAGGACCTGTTACCCTGTTTTTATTATAACAGATTTTAGCAAGACCTATGATTCAGCCTATATTCAGGCATGATATCTCAGATAACTCCCATTGTAGCCATGTACCTTGCCTTTGTAATAACAAACTTTTGCAAAAACCTTATTTATTTATTTATTTATAGCATTTTGGTAACTGGGTAAACCCACTTAGACTAGAGGTCCCTATTTTTTTTTTGTTAGTCCTTTTTACCTGTGGCTCCCAATCTGCCCTACACATCCTGGCATCCCATTCATCTGGCCACCGTCCAGTCTGCTTCAGCCCCATGTAGAGCCCCCACTGCCAATTACCCTCGTGGCTTTCCCCTTCCGATGAGGTGGTGGAGAGTCCCCCTCACTCCCCGCCGGGACTGGATCTAGCATCTGCAGTGTTGCTCCCCGAGGTCGGGCGTCCCATAGACAGCCATCAAACCACCATGATCATTTGTCATTTTCCTCCTTTTTTTACTGGTGGCTTGCATGAGTGGGGCATGCAATGATACCAAGGGGGGAGTGCACACATGTCCGCATGCACTCCCTCCCAGCACCATGCCTCCACTTAGTCCCCCAAGCACAGTGTCAGTGCATTGCCCCCCAGCCTCCGCTAGGGGCACCAGCATGCCGGCCACTGAAACACCCCTTCCCCGGAGAGGAAGAGCAGTCCCTTGGATGCTTAATCCCTCTCCACCCCTTCCAACCCCCGGTGACCTGAGGCCATTCCTGAACCTGGGTAGCCGGTGTGGAGTGAGGTGTGGCATCTAGCACCTCAACCCTCAGCACCATCGGGCCAGCTCAGAGGTCCTTAATTTCAGGGGCGACTTGGAATTAGTTACATACAGCATATATAGTACAACAGTTAACACAATGAAGAACAGAGGAACACATCAGAGAAGGATACATAGTTACAACATAATCACAGTACTAATTAGTCACTAAGCAAAGTCATATAGTAATCAATGATATTGATCAGCGGGAAGCAATGGATAGGGCATGGAGTAGGCAACAGACATAAAAATAAATAATCTGGGTCATGATTTCCAGAGGGTCTTACAATACTCTGTAACCATAATAATTCAGATAGAATGGAACCAGTGCACAGTAGCTTACCTCGAGGGGGAAGGGTAGTAGTTCAACGATAGCAGCTGCAGTAGCAGCGTTCCAGCATGTACACCTTTAAACTGGACTTGAACCTTTCTAGCATTGAGCTATTGGTCAGGTTCTCTGGGAGCGAACACCAGTAGTGGGGTGCCGAGTGCCTTAAGGATCTTTTACCTCAGTTGGTACATACCCGCAGAATTTCAAGTCGGTTGTTACTTGAGGAGCAAAGGTTTAATTGGGAAACCTTAGGGTTTAGTAGGCCTACCAGGTTGGGGGGAGGGGTGTAGACATTGAAGAGTTTGTAGGTGAGACAGATCAGGGGATAGGAGAGCCTGAATTCCAGGAAGGGCCAATTTAAGTCAGCAAGGACCTCACAGTGGTGTTTCTGAGGAGGGGAGCGAGTTGCAAAATGAGTAATCTCATACAGAGCCATCAATTTACAGTTTTCACTATCCCTAAGAAAGTGTAGAAGTGGTGCACCATAAAGTAGGGTGGGGAGTAAGGTGCTCTTTGCTATGGCAATAATTGAGTCATCAGTCAAGGAGTTACCGAGCCTGTAGAGAAGGCCAAGTTTCTGGTGTATGGTCTTGGTGACATTCTCTATATGTGGCTTGAAGGACATTTCTTGGTCTAAATAGACACCAAGGTACTTAACTTTGTCGACAACTTCTATCTGTAAACCCAATGAAGTGTAGAGCGGCAGCAGGTGTCGCCTATGCTCACCCAGATGATTGGTATCAAAAAGGACAGCCTTGGTCTTTTTCTCATTCAGAACTAGTGAATTAGATGCAAACCAGTTTTCTAGGGAGTTCAGACAGGCAGCTAAGCTTGCAGCAATGGTACTAACTTGGGGGACGCTCCAGTATACCACAGTGTCATCCGCATACAGAATTAAGTTCCCTGTGCCACAGTTTTGACCAGTGTCATTAATGAAGAAGGTGAATAGTAGCAAGTCTAAAATAGAGCCCTGGGGTACACCATCAGTAACTGGTTAGAAGCCTGAATGCACCCCTCTCCACTTTACCTTATGCGTTCTGTTCACCAGATAGCTTGTGAACCACGTGTGCGAGAGTGAATCAAGGCCTAGGAGTTGCAGCTTGCTAAGGAGCAGCCCATGACTGACCAGGTCAAATGCCTTTGTCAAATTAATGAATAAGGCCCCAATGGGTGGATCCATTATCCACGGCACTCAGGGTATCAGTTGTAAACTTAATCAAGATCATGCCAGTGCCATGGCACTTTCTAACTCAATCAATCAATCAATCTTTATTTAGCCAGGTGAAACATCGTTGAGAAGAACTCATTTACAAGATGGACCTGGTAATAATTACATATGAGACAGAATAACACTGCAGTATACAACACATCCTCATAGAGTAGATATTCCAAAGAATTACAACATACAATTGGCTGTTTATACAGAATGGTTAGGATATATACAGATTTGTTGAAGCAAAGTACAAAAACAAAATACAATAGACATTCCATTAGCTAGATTGGTTAAGATAAACACAGATTGGTTAAAAGAAAATACAATACACAAAATACACAAGAAATTCTAATAGCTAGCTGTACCAGTCTATACTGATAGTGTGTAAACTGACTGGCAGGATGTCAAGCCAAAGGCCAGGAGGTCAAAGGTCTGCATGGAGGAAAGGTCACCTCTGAAAGTTGAAAAACACATATAGATCATAGAGTAAGAGCCCAGGGCAATAGCTATCTGAGGCAGTGTAAATATGTGGGCCAGAAAAAGTAGGTATGCTGGACCACTTATAAGGAACGTAAAAGGCAGTGAGAAATCATAGTGGTGTGGACCTGAGGTAGGGGATAAATGAAAAGTGATTGCATAGAGGTTTGCACACTTATAATTTTCAGTAATAGTCTTGACCAGTAGATATTTTATGAAGCACATTTATAATTTTCTGTAACAGTCCTGACCAGTAGACGTACGGTAGGGGAAGGAAGAAAAGGTGTTAGCACAGGGGTTTTATGATGCACATTTACAGTTTTCTGTGGCTGTCCTGGCCAGTAGGGTTTTGCAAGTAGCCAGGGGAAGTGAAGAGGCAATTTGAAGTACTTTTTGGAGCTTGTTCCATAAGATAGGGAGGGAGTAGCCAATGGAAAATTTGCCAAAACAAGTTTTGACTTTGGGAATAACAAGAGTGATACAGGTGTATCTTCTTAGTGCACATGATCCAGGGATGCAAATAAGGAGGCAGTCTGAAATATACGAGGGCAGTTTCTTGATGATAGCACGGTAGGTCCAGATTACTGCATTTTTGTATCGCCATTTTGTTAAAGCCATGCTGATTATCAGACAGAAGATGGTGTTATTCTAAGTAATCCTGCAGTTGGTTGGAAACCAACCTCTCTCTTGCACCTTTGCCAAAGGGCAGAGAATGGAGAGTGGCCTGTAGTTCTCTACATTTCCATGTGACCCTGTTTTGTGTATGGGGGCTACCACGGCCACCTTCCACTTACTAGGGACATATCCTTCCATGAAGGACCAGTTGATTAACATAGTAGCAGGCAGAATAATTGCTGGGGCAGCAGCTGTAAGCAGTCATGGTTCAAGCTGGTCGAAGCCAGGGGATGAATCAGGTTTTATACACCTCAGTAGGGACAGCACTTCTCATGTCCTGGCCAGCTTAAAATAAAATTGGGGGCCAAAAGGGTCACCTGTTGAGGTGTCCTCTGTAGGGGATGGGGAGCTGGAGTTTTGGGTTTATAATTGTCTAGGTTGGTAAAGAAGGCATTGAAGGCCTCAGCTACTATGGAAGGGTCATCTGATAGTTGGCCATTAACCAGAACCACTCCATCTTGAGTACTGGCACCACCTTTCAGTAATGTATTGATGTGACTCCAGAATTTCATGGGGTCTCGTAGATTCTCAGTTCTGGAGACCATGTAGATACTGACTTTTTGCTGCCTTTACACCTTTCATACATTTGTTCCTAAGATCCTTGTATTTCTCCCAGTCAGACCTGAAGTGTGAGGCCTTGTAAAGCCCCCAGGTCTTATTTCTAAGTATCATGAGCCTTTTTAGGTCAGCATTGAGCCATTTGTGGCATTTGCCCATCATTCTAAGTTTCCTGCAAGGAGCATGAAGGTTAGCCACAGACATGAAGACATTAGAGAAGTAATCTAAGGCCTCATCTCAGCTAGGAAGTGTTAGTATCGGGTCCCAGTTCGCTGATGATAGGGCTGAGCAGAACTTTTCAGTGATGAAATTGGAATAGTCCCTCACCTCAAAGACCCTATGGGATAATTTGAGGAGCTTATTGGACCATATACAAAAGATGGGTGAGTGGTCACTCAGTGAATCTGATAAGACTCCAGCAGCTAGTATCTTTCAGGGTTAGTGACTAGTGCCCAGTCTAGCAAAGTGTGATTGCCAGATTTGGCATTGTGGCTGGTAGACAAGTTGATTACTTGTGTAAGGCGGGCATCGAGAACTAGGTCCTGAAGTCCATCATTGCATTTTGAAACTCAATTTTGATTCAAATCACCCATGATGATCATTTCCCCAGGTGTGTGTTAAGCTAGGGCCTGGGTGAGGGATGCTAGGGAAGAGGCCGCTGTTGAGGGGAGTAAGTAGACACAACCCATGTATAGTGGCTTTGTGTCACTAAGTTATAATTTAAGTATTGCAAATTCACTCACCGAGTTGTTCAGTAGGGGGATATCTACCAGTGAGGCATTTAATTTGGAGCTGACATAGATAAGGACCCCCCCTTTTCCCAATTCTGTCCTTTCTGAATACATTGAAGCCCAGTAGGTCTGTTTCATGCGGCTGCATCTATGGCTTCAGCCATGTCTCAGACACGGCAATCACATCTGGTTTGTATAAGGTAGCACAAGCCTCAAGGTCCTGCATCATATGTCTCAGACTGTTGACATTCATGTGCTCTAGTCCGAGACCCTTGACAATATACCAACAAGTATTAGTTGGGGAGCCTAATATATGGTTGGGAGGGGCAGGACCATGGTTAGGTTCAATATCACCATATAACGCTAATTTCAATTTCACCACATACCTAATGAGTTTAGTCAGATAGGTTAGAAGGCTCTTTCTTTCAGGTAGATTACAGCTAAGGAAGAGATTAAAACAGTGTCCATGACATGTAAGGCCATGTACTGAAATAAGTATGGAGTTAATGCATTCAGTCTTCACCCAGTGGGACCCATAGGGAGGAAGATGGGAGAATCCTACCCGAGGGGAGGGAGCCACAGAGTGGAGGAGAACCTGGTCTATCAATAGCACAGTGGCTGTATAAAGAAGTGAAGCAATAACTCCCAAGGACTGCATTTTCACTCAAATCAAGCTAAAATCAGAGGCTATCTGGAGGAAATGGGATAGGGATTCGTAATAATAGTAAAGAGGATGAAAAATTAATTAGGGTATGCCTAGAGATAAGATTTTAGAAAATTAGCATGTAATGCAATTAATCATTGACCAGTGAAATCACAGGCAGCATTTGTGATAAATGCACAGGATTAATAATCCCCATTATCCCCTCCCCTCTACTAGTTCTCGCTTTTATCTCCAATCTATAAACTTTAACCCTTGTGTCACAGTCTCATTATGCACTGTATCCTGCTTTTCTTCATTATAACAAATCTATAAACTCAGTCCGTTCTGTAATCCATTATAATTATACTCTTTTTCTAAAAACAAGCAGGTTTTATCATAGTACTAAAGAGCAGCCCCCTTACAGAGAGAGTATCAATTTAGCACAGTACTAGAGAGCAGCCCCTTAATGAGAGAGTGTCAATTTAAGTCAATTAAAATCACTCCACCAGTATTTCTTCCCTACAGGATAGCGCCTGCCTGTGTAACACCTAGTTCCAGTTTTCATTGAAGTGATCATCAGCCTTTTAAGAACAGTTTCCTCCTTGGGCTCAGCCTCTTGCTCCTCCCCTCCAGTAGGTGGCCTATCCCAGCTCAGCCCTCTGATCATTCAACAAGTCGTGGTGAAGGTTGTGTACTGATACCAATTATGGGTATCTTAAACAACAAAGGAAGAATCTGCTCTGTGTGTCCCTTCAGCCCAACGAGGCCCCTGTCCCAAGGATCACTTGTGGCCACTTCCTATTGTTTCCTCCACCCCCTGTTCACTTGTGATTGGTGCTGCTAACCCATTTAATAAGGGTGGTGGAAGAAAATATGGGCAGATGATGTGATTGGCAGTCTGGGCTTCAGGCTTTTATAGCCCAGTCAGCAGTTCAAGTTTGGCGCACTTGAGCACCTTGCCTCCTGATTGGCCTGCTCCCTCAAGCCACTGATGTGGCCTTCTGACTGCAGCTACAGCCGCCAAATCTCCCGATGCAGCAACAGCCACCGGACTGTCCTGCCACAGAATGTGGCTTACTCCTCCAGTTGCTGATGAGGCTCAGCCCTTTGAAAATGGGCAGATGATGTGATCGGTGGTCTGGGCATCAGGCTTTTATAGCCCAGCAGCCAGTTCAAGTTTGGCACAGTTGTGCACTCTGCCTTCCAATTGGCCTGCTCCTTCAAGCCGCTGATACGGCCCTCTGACTGTGGCTACGGCCGCTGAATCTCCCGATGTGGCAAACCATCTAACCTGTATTCAGCGTCAACTGCAACTTAACTAATCTTAGAAAAACCCATCATCTAACCTATACTCAGTGTCGACTGCAATTCTCCCTTTATTTTATCCAAAGCAGTGAATAATGTTTTTTGCCTTTTTATTATTTTTGTTTCCAACCACCCCACCACAGATGGAGTGCCTAACTCCCATGTCCACATATCTAATCCAACATCAAACCACTTCATTGACTACAATTCACATCATCTGTGGGACCACTTCACTAGGGATTATGCATTAAACCTTGTCTTTGGTAGCTGCCCTGTATTCCATGCCATTATACTGCATCACTGCACTGCCAATTCCTAAACAATAAAAATTGGTCAGCTTCACTGTATCACTGGCAAGAGCCCCGACGTAAGGTGAACAACATCTCTATGAGACTCTGGATGTGACAAGTAATACTTATGCTCCTCCTTTGCTCAAGCAACATAGAGCTCAGTCCTGGACCTATCTCCCCATTAGCATCACCTGCTGATTTTGCCTTTGACAAAGGACTAAAAAGAATACTTATTAACATATGTAGTCTTCTAGAGAAAATGACTGATGTACAAGCTTGTGTATCCCATCCCATCCCAGATATCTTGGTATTGACAGCAATCTGGATGAAGAGTACCATCCTGGACCAAGCTATAGCCCTTCCATCCTATTCCTTATTCCGTGGAGACAGAATTACAAGGGGGGAGGGGTGATAATCTATGTTATTGATAGGTTATCTACCACTGTACTTCATGCCATCTCTAAGACTAACGAACATGAATGTCTAGAATTAAGACTCTCCATCTCATCTGCAGAATCAATTAACATATTAGGATGCTGTAGACCACCCTTTGGGGGTCTGGATCTCTTGCCCCATCTGCATAATTTCATAGACACCGGTACAAATAAATCAATAATTCTTGGTGACCTGAATTTGGATTGGCACAGCTCAAAATCAAATCCTCTAAAGAATATCTGCAATGACCTGAGCCTGACTCAAATAATAACTAATACTACAAGGCCAAATCATAAAAAATCATCTTGTTGGCTCTATTATAAACCTAGTCATTACAAATACACCACACAAGATATTACATGAAGCTGTTTTCCACAATGATCTCAGCTACCGCAATATAGTAGTGTGTGTTAAGAATTTGTTAAACCTACCCCCACTGGCAAATTTATTTCTAAGAGAAGCCTTAGAAAGTTTAATTCAGCCAACTTCCTAACTGACCTGAGGGACATCAATTGGCAAAACATCTACCTAGCACCTACTACTAATGAGGCCATGTATGATTTTAACTCCATTCTTATTAGTGTTAAAAATAAACATGCTCCAATAACTAGAATAAAAAAGCCTCGTGTCCATGGTTTAAATGAGGATATTAAAAAAGTACTGCTAAAAAGGGACCAGCTCTGGGTGACTGCAAGATGCACTAAAGCTCCTGAGGACTGGACTGCTTTCAGGGCTTGCCGTAGCACTTGCCCTAAACTGGTAAGAAGTACAAAAGAGAATTATTACCTGAACATTCTTGAATCGGCAACAGAAAACCCTGCAAAAACCTGGCACACCTTTAAATCAGTGGAAGATCATACAGAACCTCCAACCCTGCCTGACAAAATTAGTTTTTAAGGCTCCACCATCACAGACAAAACTGTGATACTTGATAAACGTAATGACCACTTTGCAACTGCAGGCCTTGCTTTTGATTCCTCTCAGGCAAACACACTGCTCCCTTCTATTGTACAAACAGCGGCAGTAACCAGTCCCTTCACTGATGACATCTTCACCTTTTCTACCATCACTTATAAAGAAGTCAAGGATCATTTACTTAAATTGGACACCAAAAAGAGCACTGGAGCAGACATTATTTATCCTTTCTTCCTGAAGCTAGGTCACCATTATCTGACAACCCCTATTACCCACTTATTCAACTTGTCTCTTACAGAGGGAACTGTACCTCATGAATGGAAGGTACCCATATACTACCCCTATTCAAATCTGGAGAGCCTAGTGGTTTGAATAACTATAGGCCTATCTCAATTTTACCAGTACTGTCCAAATTCTTAGAAAAACTGGTTAGCATACAGATCAGGGAATTCTTGGAGAAGCACCAACTGATTATTCCCTTACAATCTGGGTTTAGATATCAGCATAGCATTATATCTGTCGTATCAAAAGTAAAAAATGACTGGTTGGAGACAATAGGTAATAAACAAATAACAGGGGCTGTATTTCCATACCTTAGTAAGGCCTTCGATATAAAAGATTATGACCTCCTCCTTTATAACCTTAAGGACCAGGGGTTTGAAAGCTCAGTTCTAAAATGGTTCGCCAGCTATCTGGGGAAAAGACAGCAACAAATCAAGGCTAATGGGATAGTCTCTGCTCCACTCCCCCTGGCAGGAGGGGTTCCCTAGGGTTCTATCTTGGGCCCCCTGCTTTTCTTGCTTTACATTAATAACCTAAGCAGTAACATTGTGGATTCCAAAATCCATCTCTTTGCTGATGATACTGTGCTTCATATCTCCAAACTGTCGTCTGCACAAGTATGCTCTTCTATCCAGTCTGACTTCAACCAGCTTCAGAACAATCTAATATGATAGAAACTACTACTGAATACCAAGGAAACAAAAGTAATGTTTTTCCACCCACCAATCTCTTCAGGTGCTCACCCCAACTTCTGTCCCCCTATGCCTATCACTACCCTACTTGGTGACACTCTTGAAGTAGTGGACAGGTTCAAATACTTGGGTTTCTTGCTTGATTCTCACTTGTCCTTTGCACTTCACCTTAAGGTACTAGTTAAAAATTAAAACTGTGGCTTGGCTTCGTTATCAGAAATAAATCTCTTTTTTCACAGTTCTCTAGAATCAGATTAGTTCAGACTACCTTTTTGCCTCTCCTAGATTATGCAGATACAACATACAATAACTGTGCAATCACCTACCGTAACAAACTGGACACACTATACCACTGTGCCATCCATTTTATCACCAATGCTCCTGCAAGAACCCACCAGTGTTCCCTGTATAATGAGGTGGGCTGGATCTCCATGGCTACTAGGAGACTTGCACATACCTAAATTTGTGTTTACAAAGCTCTCTCAAACAAATTGCCTCCTTATATTACTACTCTCCTCCATCACTCGCACAGTTCATACTCTCTAAGGAGGAATGCATATATCTCCCTAGAGATACCTAAAATTCACACACACACTATGGCAAAGCAGCCATAAGGTATACCCTCCCCGCAGGCTGGAATAAACTCTAAGCAATGCTAAAGCTCCAAACCATAATATCTCTGAATGCGTTCAAAACCTTCATTAAGAAAATCACCATCAATACCTGCCACTGTTACTAATCTCTATTCATAACCCCCAACTCACTTCCTCTGTTTTTCCTCTCTCTCTCTCTCTCCCCCTACATTTAGACCAAATTGATTACTGTGATTTCCATGTTTTAAATAATTGTTTGTGCCTGTATATTACTCTGTATGCAATTATTGTATATATTGTAAATACCTTCCATAATTGTTATTTCTATTCTCCTCAAATGTGCTCTTCAAGTTTTGCATTTATTATATGTATTGTCCTGTTTTCATTGCTTGCATAAGGGGTCTCGCTGTAAATGAGCTTGCTCAAAGGATCTAACCCTTCACAATAAACTTGAACTTTTAAACAAACACACATTCAGTGTGCCACTGAACAAGCAAGAGAGTTGCAGTTCCTATGATGTAGAGGTTCTATCACACCTGCAAAACAGGTGATGGGGATCTAATCTGAGCAGGCTATTTATCGTCACAAATTATTTTTAGCAAAATTTACTTCTCATGTAATGTACCATGCTACTCCATACCACCATGAATCACTACTCAACTGACTTTCCATCTTACAAAAAGATTGGAAAACGTGATTAAGTCCCTGCTAGAATTCAGTCTATGTCTATCTAAATTTAAACCACTGATTCTTTGCCGGCTAAGTGAACACACATTCAATGTGCCATTGAGCGGCAGGTAAATTAATCACATTTCCTATGGTGTTGAGGTTATGCCACAACCTGCAAAACAGTAGCAGTAGATATAATCCCAGCAGATGATTTACCTTTATAAATTGTTGTTCTATGCTGAATCTACTTATATAATTTACTATTCCAACTCCACACAACTATGAATTGCCACACAAGTGAGTTTCCATTTTGCAAAAAAAAATGTGAAAAATGCTTAAGTCCCTGCTCAGATGTAGGCCACAGATCCTTTGCCTGCTAAGCAAACACACATTCAGTGTGCCACTGAACTGCAGGTTAGTGAGTTGCTGTTCATATGATGTAGAAGTTATGCCACACCTGCAAAACAGGTGACTGGAGATCTATTCCCAGCAGGTTACTTTTGCAGATTGTTGTTCCTAGCTAAATTTACTTCTCATATAATTTAATATTACACTCCACACCACCATGAAGCACTGCTCAAGTGAGTTTCCATCTTACAAAAAAGGTTGAAAAAACATTTAAGGCCCTTCCAGGATTCAAATAACATCTACCTGAATTTATTCAACTGATTCTTTGACTGTTAAGCAAACACACATTCAGTGTGCCACTGAATGGCAGGTTAGTGAGTTGCAGTTCCTATAATTTAGAGGTTCTGGGGATCTAATCCAAGCAGGCCAGTTTCCATCATGGATTAATGTTCTTAACTAAATTATAATTTATCATCTCCCTTTTTTCCCATAGAGAAACCGTGGTACGATTTTCCATAATAAAGGAGTGTTTATTATGGCAAACAAGTGCATGGTTTCCTTCACTCTGTGTATGCACCCACCATAATTCCTCGGTTCCCGACTGCTCTCTGCTTGCCTTTTCACTGAACTACAAGTGATCACTGAACTGCCACTCATGCCCCGCGGTAAGTTTTTTAAACAAGATGTAACTCAACTATTTTTTTCAGATACCCACAAAAATACAAAAAAAAACAAAAAAACTTTTAAACAAGTAAAGAAAAGATAGATAAATGCAACCACGCTGTGACCAAACCAGACCAAGGCTGCACAGCAACTTCATTTTACTTTATATAATTGCTGAGGCCAAAAAAAAGGGAAACCCAGAAATTATATAACATAAAACATGGGGTGGTGTGTGTAAACTCGAAGTTTACATACACCCTAAGGGTTAGATACTTTCACAAACCCCTTGAGCTTTGCTCTCGGGATTTATGTAGCATCTAACTCCTCGGGTGTGGGTAAACATCTCACTACACACACCACCCCATACTTTATTCTATATTACTTCCCATATTATTTACTATTCCACTTCATGCCACCATGAATCACTACTCAAGGGAGTTTCCATATTACAAAAAAGTTTAAAAACAGGTTTAAGGTCCTTCTAAGATTCAAACATGTCTACCTGAATTGAATGAGCAACCAAAGCCAGCATTAGTCATGGAATATGTTTAAATAAAATCTGTTTTGTCAAAGTAAAGTGTAATAGTGCACTAAGCAGTGCAAAAGTGCACAAGCTCACAGAACTGTAGCAGCAGTGAATCAGGGAGCTGACACTTAGAACAGCTTGAATAGTTTCACTCTAGGCTTTTTCGAGGGAACGTCTTATATTACTACCATAGCAGCCTAAATAGTGCAGGAATTAAAATTATAGTAGTGTACATATTGGTAAGAATCAAACAGTACAGTTCTAATGATTAATTTAAAAACAAAATATTTTGAAATTTGAAAAACTGTCAAATTTTTCCCATGTAAAATGTGTCACAATTATAAATGCCCAAATAAACAATGTTGGTTGTATCACAGTTGACAAAGTACCTGGTTTCAAAGGTTTTTGTGGCATTGACTGTGGAATCCAAGGCTTTTTGGAGCAAATTTGGAAGCTGATATCTGGTAGCCCACAGGTTGACTGGGAAGAGAGTTGCTCACAGCAGTGTGTCACAGCCTAGGGAAGGCTGGGGGTGCATACTACCATTGCAGTGGTCCCCGATGGTGAATTGAGGGAGCTTGTTCCATCTATCAGGGAATGCTCTGTACTCTACAATGGGAGTGGTGGGAGTTAATCAATCAATCAAAATCTTTATTTAGCCAGTTACTGAGGGACCAGAAGAAAAATGCAGGTGTAAAAAAGGAAGATACCAATGATAATGTTCCCAGCATACTTGGCCACATGGTGCCTGACAAGCTCCAATGCCAGATCCTTACCCAGTGAAGGGGTATGCCTCTCCATCAGCTACACCAAGGGGATGAAAGCCATGGGAAATCTAGCAAAGAGTTGCGTTAGCTGGTGAGGCTGGGGCAGTGGCCAAACCCTGAAAGGAGATGCCTACCTATAAAATCTACAAAGGCTGCAGAAGAAATTGGGATCACAAAATAGGACATGAACAATTTAGTAATTTTCATAATGCAATTGTAATACTATAACAATGGACTATGGTTATGAAAATAAGTTGGAACATACTCGTGGTTCAAATGTGAGCCAATTTTTTTTTAGAAGATTTTAAAACAGCGTACAAAATTATTGATAATTTATTATTAATAATTGCAAATTGCACCAATATTACTATTTTATGATGTTGCACTGATCCAAGCTTTCATTTAAAAAAAATAAGTATGTTTTTAGTCCTGGTGGTTCCAAAGCTAGACAAAGTTAGACATCTGCAAAAAGGCTAGCTTTGCAATTATATGTGCTAGAATTATAAATCAGTAAACTGTTACAATTATCAATAATTACAATTAGAAATAATTAAAAACTATATCATTTATGAGACAACTAAGACTCCTAACTTTCATTTAAAAAATGACATTTCAAGCTCTAACATTTCCAAAAGTAGCTTATTCTAAAGATAATTTAATTTTATATGGCCTATCATGCAGAGCTTTATCAATCGTTTCCAGCCCTGCTTCCAGGTTAAAGTACTGTTTCCTCAATCACGTCAGTATCAGAAGAGATATCAAAATAGGTAGACTTCTTCATCAAAAAACATTGCCTTCATTACAATCGTATGTGGAGGATACAAAGGATACAGCAAGAATTCTGGAAAATGTTGCAGTGGATGACAGTGAAATTTTGGTGTCTGTAGATGTTGAAAGCTTGTATTCTGGCATTCCTCATGAAGGAGGGATGGAAATGAATGATAAAGCTCTGCATGATTGACCAGACAAAATTAAACAACCCACACACTACATTGTAGAAATGCCAAGATTTGTCCTGGAAGCAAACTCCTTTATGTTTGAGGATAAATATTACTGACAACATAATAGTATGTTAGTAGGCATCATTTTTGCCCTGAATCTGGTAAATATACTGTACATGTGGGAGAGTGGGAAGACAAGTGTGTCTTTGATGTTCAAGAAAATCCTTTTTTTGCAGCAATAAAATTATGGTGCAGATATATAAACAATGTACTGTTAATCTGGTCACAAACGAAACCTGAATTAAACATCTTTTGAAGTATATCAATTCATTAGACAGACACTTAACATTCACATATGAGAACAGTCTTAATTAAGTGGCATTTCTGGTCTTATGTATTTATATGACCATAAATCAATTAGAGATTAATTTATATTGAAAACCATCATCAAGAAACATGCTTCTTAAATGTGACAGTTGTCATCCACTGCATATTAAAGAAAATATTACAAAAGAACGGTTCTTTAGAATAAAATATACATATTCTGCACAAGAAAATGCTGAAGCTGAAAGTAAAAAGAATGGCACAATAGTTTCTTGATAGAGGCTATAAGGTGCATACAGTAGAATATACATATTAATATGCAAAACATAGGGGCAGAGCTTGCCATCTGTCATGCTGGCAGTGTAATTTATTCAGGGGTCCATTGGGAGAGCCATTTTGTATCCATCTTTATAAAGCGATAGCTGTTTAAACTCCGGTTCACTATCTTTTAACACCGGGAACCTTGCACTTCAAAATGAATCCAGCCTTGCTGTAATCACTGCAGGGGATCAGAAGTTATTCCATAGTTCCAACCTGTACAGTACCATGAGGCACATGGCCATCCCAGACAGGCACGCTCCAGTACTGTGATCCCAACCAGAAGCTCCATAAGGCTATCAGCAATGGGGGTAAGCATGGCCGTGAAGCATCGTTCGCATCAAGCACCCAGCCTCAGTTTAAACAAATTGCTCCTGACAGCTCTGCAGTAATGGCTAAACTAGATAAAATTCTTACAGACACAGCGGATCTTAAAATATCCATGTAAAAACAAATACTGACTTGGCCCTCCTGGCATCAAGTGTGGCCCACACCGAGCAGGTGATCCAGCACACAGTATCCACCCTTACAGTGCAGGAGGGCACGCTACAGGATCATCACCAGAAGATGAATTATTTACTAAATAAAATAGATGATCTGGAGAATTATGCCCACCGCAAAAACATTCAAATTGTGGGCATACCTGAAGGGGCCAAAGGAAGGGACATGACTGGGTTCCTCGCAAATCTCCTGTCAGACTTGGTAAAAATTAACAATTTGTTTCCTCCAGAGATCGAGCATGCTCACAGATCTCTTGCCCCTCATCCACTACCAGAGGAACATCCAAGACCCATCCTGTGCAAGTTCCTGCGCTACCCGGCCAAGGAATTTTATTTAAAACAAGCTTGAGACCATGGGTCTTTTCAATGGCAGGACTGCAGGGTACAGCTGTTCCAGAACTTTTCATTACAGCTATCTAACCATCACACAGC
Organism: Neoceratodus forsteri; assembly: GCA_016271365.2. NCBI lineage: Eukaryota > Metazoa > Chordata > Ceratodontiformes > Ceratodontidae > Neoceratodus > Neoceratodus forsteri. The sequence continues at coordinate 235,047,643 of CM028131.1, forward strand.
CTATGCAGGGGTGAAACAACTGTGCTATCAACTTAACATCCCTACCTCCCTATGGTACCTAGCTTTGTTAAGACTGCAGGTGAACGGGGGCTATCTTACATTTGACACACCAGCTGCTGCAGAACAATATGTGCAGCAATACCAAGCTATGGAGCAGGGTCATGACAGCCAGGGCTCTCCTTGTGGCATGCAAGAAGCCAATATGGAGATGACACAAGTCGCAGTCCAGGATGAGGAGCGTGATGACCAGCAGGATGTTCTGAGAGTTCCAGCCTGGCAGTCTACATCTTGAGGAAGGAAATCCAAGAAGAAATTTAAGGCCACATAGGATGCTCCACTTCACCCAAGATGGTAGAGATTGCATAGCCAACAGAGGAGATACCTCCCCTCGGACACTAGCAGTTGCTCTCCAGGGTTCACGCCAATTAAGACTTCAAACAGATACAAACCTCTTTGTGACCTGAGCCCTGTAGCTTTGCATCTCTCTATGCTGCCTAAGAGGGACATGCTGATAGCTGGGAAGGAAAAGGCTGATGATACTGTCTGGTACCCTCTGCCTTTAGACTGGGCCAGTTGCTTACGGGAGGAGGCCAGTGATGCTGAGGACTCCATTGAGAAGCTGACAGAACTCCTGGATACATCAGACAATATAGCACAGCTGACCTGAGAGGTCTTGATATGCTTTTTTCTTTCTGCTATGGACTCAGGTTTCATCTGTCCTAGGCCATTTATGGCTCATGTATACTGTGAACTGGAGCAAGGGGGGAGGGGGGAGAAATGAGATAAAAAGGTTCATGTACTGCTTGAGTGACCATGTGTCTCTGAAACCTATTTTAACTGCCCTGGGTATTTGAGTTACCCAGTATGGCGCTCACTTGACTAAGAATTCCCACCCCTCCATCCGAACCCAGATCCCCCCCGGGACAGGTAGTCTCAGTCATGTTGGAGATGTCACCTCTTGCATAGCCTCACCGCCGCTTATTATACTGGGTGGCAGATGCACCCTATTAACATGCAGACTTGGTAAAGCAACTGCTGCTTTGTTTTAATAAGGGTATGAAACGGATCATAGGTTGCTCCCTCAGCAACAAAAACATTGTTCCTTCTAGTTAACCATGCAAGCCAGAACAAGAGCAGGGCACTAGTCCCTCTCCTATCTGAACTGGGGGTTATGCATTATAGCCCCCTCTTCCCAGACCTATACCCACTGGCTCAGACTATGGACCAGTGACATGGCATAAGGAGCTGACATGGAATACAGCTTTCCCTCATCCTTATATAAGTCCGGAAAGGTCTTACTGACCATGGCTGGGCACAGGGTTTGTGACTCTGAAGGAGGAAGGGGACAGAATGCCCCCCATGGGGTTTTTCTTGTTTGGTTCTTTATCTTTCTGAGGTTCTACAGGTGTTTTTTCCTGTACTTGTTCAATATTACAGCTAAGTAGTCTTTGGCTCTGGATGACGATCCCGGGTTTAATGTGGGATCAACATTACAGAAAATGTTTTTTAATGTTTGATGATAAAATTATTCTGATAGATGTGTTTCATGTTAAACATGTAGTTCGCCTTACTGACGTCCCAGAGAGGGCCCCTTAGGTTCTTGGAGGAGCACATGTCCGACTCCTTCTGATGGTAGGAGGGACCTAGTCTCTTCTGGTTGGGGAGGGACTTCTAGCCCTAACCCCAGAGATGGAGGTATTCCCCATCATAGGCCTGCACAGTGACCAAAATATACGAGGGGTCCCACCTTGCACCCAGATTGGGGTGAGGAGGACCCAACTCCAAGGTTTATACAGAAAATAAATCTTTGCAGAGTGGTCGGGTTATGATATAAGTGGCTTATTGTGGTATTGGTGGCACATCTGGGTAGCACACACACACACAAGGCAACCGAAGGACAGTGACCGGAGCAGGGGACATCACCTTCTCCAATAAAATCCTACAAGGGGAAAAGGCCTGGAGTTAACTGGATACCATGTATTTATATAACCCTAATATGGATTCCCCAACACCGATAACTTTTACCTCATGGAATGTTAGAGGGCTGAATGACCCGATTAAAAGGAAGAAGGTGATGTCCAGGCTCAAAAAACTTAAAACACAAGTTGCCTTCCTTCAGGAGAGTAAGGTTAATCACAGAGAGGTGAGGAAACTGACAAGTGATTGGGTAGGGTGGGAAGCACACAGTGTATCGGGTAAGAAGAAAGGGGGGTCTGTTGATCTTATGTCACAAGCAACTTAAGTGGAAGCTGGTGGAACAACACAAGGACAAAGAAGGGAGATGGGTATTAGGGAAGGTCATAATGAACAAAGGACCTTTAATCCTAGGTAATATATACGCCCCAAATGAAGATGCCCCAGAGTTCTTTAATGTAATTTCTCAAAGGTTGCTAGAAATGTCTCGAGAATGACCTGACATAATCCTGGGGGGAGATTTTAATATGGCCATAGACCATTTACTGGACAGGACTAATGCCAAGCCAGAATCCCATAGCAAAGCCTTGAAGACTCTATCCAATCTACTAGCCTTACATCGTCTCACTGACACATGGCGTAACTTCCATCCTGCTGAAAAGTATTTTACATATTACTCAGCAGCTCGATCAATGGCTAGTAGACTGGATTACTGGTTCTCTTCTACCAACCTAAACCCGGCTATTGCAGAAGTCTTCATTGCCCCCTTGTATATTTTCGACCGTGCCCCAGTGGTCCTGCAGGCCTACCTTACCACAAACATTGCCCACTCAGTGACATGGAGGCTCAACCCCCTCTTACTTGCAGACCACCAATTCCAACTTTGGCTTAAAAAAGAGGTGTCCCTCTATTTCCAAGATAATCCTGAAACATGTGCCTCCCCACAGATGATATGGGAGGCCTTTAAGGCCACCATTAGGGGCAGGATAATCTCCGATGCAGTTCATAGGAGGAGGCAGAGAGAAGAGGAGGCCCGGCAGCTAGAAGTACAGCTGGCACAAAAAGAGGCAATCTATAAAAATGACCCCGATCAGTTAGATAATCAGTCTCTAAAATATGAGTTTATAGCTCTTCGACTTAAACTTAATATCTTAGCCACTAGGAAGGTGGAACTGCAAATGGCTAGATTATGGCACAAGTACTGGGATCAGGGGGATAAGGCTGGGAAGCTCCTTTCATACAGGTTAAGGAAGCAACAGGCAGAACGCCATATAGATAAACTAAGGAACAATTCTGGGATGGTGCAATTCTCCCCCAAGGCAATAAACATAATCATGAGGGCATTCTATGACAACCTTTATAGATCGCAGGCTCCCTTCCATAAGCCTAGTTTTGATGCTTTTGTTGCAAGGACCCCTCTCCCTAAGATCTTGGCTGAACATAAGGCCATGCTGAATGCTCCCATAGAGAATTCCGGAGTGCTGAAAGCAATAGATGGGATGGCTTTGCGTAAGTCCCCAGGGAGCGATGGCTTTCCTGCAGACTTCTATAGTCACTAGGGATCTTATTCACCGGTCCATGCTTCACATGTTGAGGGAATCTCATACAGCCCAATCCCTTCCTGGCTCACTCAAAAAGGTAGTGATCACTGTCCTCCCTAAGGAGGGTAAGGACCCTCTCTTCCCAGCCAGTTACAGACCTATCTCCCTGATAAATGCAGACACTAAAATACTAGCCAAAATACTAGCATCTAGACTGGAAAGGGTACTTCCATCCATCATCCATGAATCACAGGTGGGTTTTATTAAGGGGAGATCCAGTGCGAACCACCTGAGGGCATTAGTGAAATTATTCCAACGCGCCTCCCATTTACCCACTCCAGTTGCAGCCATCACCATCGATTTCAAAAAGGCCTTTGATTCGGTTGAGTGGGGGTATCTTCAAGCAGTCCTTGAACACTTCAATGTAGGCCCAAGTTTTGGGAGCTGGATCAGCATGATATACAACGGTCCAACAGCAAAAGTCCTTACTAATGGCCTCCTGTAGGAACCAATGACCCTGCGACAGGACACGAAGCAAGGTTGCCCTCTCTCTCCCACCTCCTTTTCATTATGGCTATTGAACCACTAGCTTTGGCCATTCGTACCCACAATCACATCCTTGGCATACAAATAGGGAAGGAAGAATTCAAAACAAAGCTGTATGCAGACGACTGCCTCATCTTGACTAGAGATATTCATTCAAGCCTGGATCATGTTCTGAATATATTTTCTAACTTTGAAACCATTTCAGGACTCAAGATCAACAAAACTAAGTCAGAAATAATGCCTCTTAACAAGCATACCACGGCGGAGATGGGGGAAAGCTCTGGACTAGCCTGGCCAGGATCCCAGATCAAATACTTCTGGGTCACCCAAACTTAGTCAGCTCAATATGCAACCTTTGATCACCACATTCCAAAAAGAATTGAACAGATGGCAGCATTTAAACCTTTCTCTTCCGGGGAAAATTGATTCAGTTAAAATGATGCTAGCCCCCAGAATCTTTTATCTGCTAGCTCATCTTCCAATACTAATCCCTGACAAATGGTTTCAAAAACTAGACTCATTTATAGGCCACTTCTTGTGGGGGTCATCCCCTCCCAGATTTAGCAGAACTAAGCTCAGGGCCCACTGGTCTCCAGGAGGGTGGAATCTTCCCCATTCCAAACACTATATGTATGCCTTGATTACATCAAGGACATCCTTAGTGCTCTGCACTGGAGGCTCCTCTCCCCCTGCAGTATGGTGTAGAATTGAACAATATATCTTGGGCATACGACACCCTTCCATGTACCTAGGTTCATCACTACCTCCAAAAGCCACCCATTGGAATATTATTCAGGCAGCCCATAGGGCGTGGGCCCATACAGAAAAACTAGCTATGAAATCTCCTAGTTAGGGAGGTATACGTACTTATGGAATAATCCTGACCTCCGCATTGCTGGTGAAACAATCAGATGGGCTGCATGGGAGGACAGCTTCATCTGTACAATTGGGGATCTCCTTACTGCTGACAAAAACACTGTTGACACCTTTCAGGGGCTACAAAACAGATTTAACTTAAAGTCACAGTATTTTTGGAGGTATCTTCAAATCAGGTCTGTATACCTCCAATGGAGGAAAACTCAGTGTAAATGCCAACCCTGTAAAGATTGGAAAGCCATCCTTGTCTCCTCCTTAACACTGGGAGAATGGATGGGAGCCCATAAGGTCAAAGCAGGATCTATCTACCATATGATACGAGATTCCCAACCAGATCCCACGGCTAATGCTAGGATCAAATGGCAGACAGCCCTCCAAACTGAGATCCCCCACAATAGACTGGAGCAGATGCTGGAGAATGACCCAAAAGGCATGTATTGACCAAAAGAGTAGACTGATCCTGAAAAAGATACTTCATCTCTGGTACAGAACACCAGCCCAGCTTAAAGCTATGGGAATATCTCCTATGGACAGCTGCTGGAGGTGTGACTCCCAAGACGCCGACCTGCTCCATATTCTCTGGGCCTGCCCCCTTCTTATCCCATTCTGGTCTGAGGTGATACAAACCTGTTCCTCTGTCCTTGAATTGGAGATATCAAAGTCTCCACGCACTATACTGCTAGGGTGTCACCCCAAGATACCCTCCTGCCTGTACGGAAACTGAAATTGTTAATTGCAGCTTCAGTAGAGGTGAAGCAGTTAATTCTTACCAAATGGAGATCTACATCCATTCCAACTGTGCGGGAATGGCTTGCCTCATTAGAATCACTGGCCAAGAATGCCAGGCTGGCCTTTCTGACCACGCAGCAAATGGCTACCTACTTTGACACGTGGTCTCCATATATGCATTTCACAGACCGTCTCACTGCCAACAAAGGGCAAGCCTTAGCCATTACCATGGGGTGACTCTCTACCCTAAGATACTTACAGATCCTCTGTGTAGCATAATGGCATTGAAACTATGTTACTTCTCAAATAACAGTTTGTATTGGTGTAATGCTCCTTTCTTGTATGTACAGAAACACATGCCTATATCTGACTTGCACAGATATTCACGGTTGGATGTATGACTGTTAAATGTTTTCAGTTACTGTATGTAAATGCAAAGATTTCAATAACATAGAAACATAGACTTTGACTGCAGATAAGGACCGCTTGGCCTACCTAGTCTGCTCATTTCTCTACCTAGAGGATAAGCTGCAGATCCTATTTAACCAACAGCCTATTTCTTCCTACCCCCCACAAAAATTGCCTTATGTCTGTCCCATGCATTCTTGAATTCTCCCGCAGTTTTAGACCCCACAACCTCCTCAAGAAGGCTGTTCCATGTGTCCACCACCCTCTCTGTGAAAAAATACTTCCTCACATTGCCCCTGAGCCGTCCCCCCATTATCTTTAGATTGTGTCCCCTTGTTCTTGCACATCTCTTTTTCTGAAAGATGCTACCCTCTTGGACTTTGTTGATTCCACTGAGGTACTTAAACGTTTCTATCATGTCCCCCCTCTCCCTCCTTTCCTCAAGGGTATACATATTAAGCTCCTTTAGTCTCTCCTTGTATGGCTTCTCTTGCAGACTCTGCACCATTTTAGTTGCCCTCCTCTGAACTGCCTCCATCCTGTCTATGTCCTTGCGGAGATGGGGTCTCCAGAACTGGATGCAGTACTCCAGATGGGGTCTCACCAACTGTCTGTACAGGTGGATAATAACTTCCTGTTTTCTGCTGGTGATACCTCTCCCTATACATCCCAGTATCCCCCCAGCCCTCCCTACTGCCTTCTCACATTGCTTGCCAACCTTAAGGTCATCTGTTATGATTACCCCCAGGTCCCTTTCCATTTTTGTCATTGTTACTACCCCCCCATTGTGTAATTTTCTCCTGGGTTTTTGTTTCCCAGGTGCATTACTTTGCACTTCTTTGCATTGAATCCAAGCTGCCATACTTCTGACCATTCCTCCAACCTTGCCAAGTCCCTTCTCATCCTTTCCATGCCTCCTTGTGTATCAACCCTGTTGCAGATCTTTGTGTCATCTGCAAAGAGGCATACTTTTCCTTCCAGTCCCTGTGCAGTGTCACTTATAAAGACATTAAAAAGGACAGGACCCAGTACTGAACCCTTCGGTACATAAAAAGATTAACTGTAAAAAGATATATACAAAATATAGAAAGGACAACTTTGCTAGCTGGCAGAAAGAGAAAAATGAAACTGAGCCCCCCCTTCCCCCATCGTTCATTACAGAACATACTCCAAATGCATGCAAAATGCACAATATGATTAAAAAAATTGTGGTATATTAAATGAAGATGAGAAATTCCAACAAATCTCAAACTGCATGCCAAAAATAACCTCTCAGAGAGACAAGAATATAAAAGACAAATTAGCGCATACCACACTGCCAACAGAAGTCCATAATAACACTTGGCTCCATGGACCCCTGTTGTCGAGGCACAGGTCAGGAAACACAGAAAAAAACAGGAGCAGTTGTAAAATTCGCAACAAGAGTTTTATTATTAATAACAGTAAAATAAAAAAATAAATAAAATTGTTCAGTAAACTATTTACAAAGGCAGTATAAACAGATAAAGTCCATCTGGGTTTCTTCTCAATTTCCAATCTCAGTCTCTCTCTCTCAGTCTCTGTGTCTCTCTTTTGCAAGATATTGCAGTTCCTTTTTTATAAGTCTGTGCAGGAGCTCATTAAGAAAATAGCATGCTTCTCACACAGTGTTCCTGTAAGTTTTCAATGTTCTTGTCAGTTTTAGCAGGTGCAGCAAAAAGAACATTGTGACCCAGAACTGACCTCTTGTTTACATCTTCTGCAAAAGGCTTACCATTGCATCTCATGTTAACCCCTTGAGTTCTAAACAGCTTTGCAATCAGTTCAACAGTATAACTATATACAGTTTTAAACAAAGGGATCCCAGTGTCAATTGCATTTCCAAAATTCACATATATTTTTATACTACTAGATATGCAAGGGGGGAGAAAAGACAGAACAGCAAGTGAGGATAGAGAGATAGCAAGAGGCAGAGAACTGCAAAACCATTGGTGTGATCAAGTCCTAGGTCTCACGAGAAAATGTGGTTGTGCAACCAGACAGAGAAGACAGAAAAGGAGGGGATAGAACAGACCCTTGTGTTTAAACACATTCTGCATAACAACTGGGACAGGGCCATATTCAACCCTGTCACACCCCCAAAAGGAAATTATAAATGCCTACACTCTGTGAATTGTTCCAACACCTCAAATGCTGCATCCCTTACTCAATCTCCTTCAGGGAAAATATACTACATTAATTTATCATTTGCAGTATGGAATGAGTCCTCCATTTACTATATTGCCTGTGCAGCCTCTACTATGTCTATCAGACAAAGAGACATTTTAAAACACAAAATAGTGGTGCATAAAGCTGCTATAAGGACTAACAATGTTTATATTTATTTATTGATTCATTTATTTGATAACTGGGTGGGTGCACTGATCCAAAGGACCATTTTCAGGCACGGCCCAAGCCACAGCATGGCACATTAAACAATAAAGGTGTGGAGAACAACAGTAAAATACAGGCCTCAACATAAGGTGCAGGAAATTACAGAACAAGGGGGTCATTACAAAAAGTGCAATTACATAAGATACAAGGTGCCGAGAAACACCTGCATACAGGTCAAACATAAATAGTCACAGGCCAGGCAAAAGGCCAAAATACAAGTCAAAAAACAGAGACAAAACATAATTCTCAGATATAATATATAAAGTGCAAAATGCATTCATGTACACTAATAGTGCACAGGTTGACAATCAGATTGGAACTCAGAAATCGAGTACAACACTTCCCATTAGCAAATAGAGCTGGGACATACAGCAAGGAACATAAGAAGAAGAATCAGCATTCATATAGCACTTTTCATACACATTGTATCCCAAAACACTTTACAAGTAATTCTAGTCTGGTAGTGAAGTGACTGAACATGTAGTGGTAGTCATTTTGCACATCAACACCCATACATAGCCTTGGACAATTACATGAACCAGTTTAATGGGAAGGGGAATGTCATCCAGGACACTGGGACAAATCCCCTACGTTTCCATAACATGCATTGGATTATTTTACCTCTACTTGGACATCCACCATGACAGCAACTGAGATGGGTGGAAGGGACCTCGGTTTAACATCTCATCCAAAAGACAGCACACCCTGAAAGTACAGTATCCTCCTAGTATTGCACTCAGGTGCCAGCATTTAAGGTATGAACCCAATCCTGATGTGCACTCAGAACCCATGACCTTTTGGCCCAGAAGCAGATGTGTTACCAACTGAGCCATGCTAATAAATCCTATGCAATAGCCAGACATTTTTCAAATGTGGGACATGGATCAATTAAGCAATTTATCCCTCCAGGGTGTGGGTATACTGGAGAATTTACCACGGCTGGTGTGGTTCGGTCACAAGGCACAGCCAAGTGACTGAACCACACCAGTTGTTGTAAATCCTCCAGTATACCCACACCCTGGAGGGATAAATGTTTATTATACAATGTCCCCGTTCTGTTTTTGGAAAAAATAAAAAGATTTTTTTTTTTCATTTTAAATCTTTTTTTTTTATATTTTTATTGTTGCACAGGGAGAGGAAATAGTCCTCTGATATGGGCAATCATAGAGAGAGAGAGAGAGAGAGAGAGAGAGCGGGAAGACAGTCTGAGAGTCGGGTAGTGAGTTGTACTGGAGCTGGAGCAGAAAAAAAATGGAGATTGTAGAGGTATGGGGTGAGCAGTATCAGACGAGATATGGAGTGAGGCTTCAGTTACAAGCAGTTTAGTACAGCGCTGCAGTTTGTGAGCTGTAGGGAACGTGGTGTTGTGTAATTAGAAGGGACTCGGGCTACAGGGAGAAACGTGTCTGGGGAGGCGGCAAGGATGACTGTTCCATCCAGGAACTGATTTAGGCTCAGTACAAGGTGTTGTTTTTTTCTCTTTTTTTCACTTGAGTATTTTTTCTGTCAGTTGTTTCGGGAGAGCAGTATAGTTTATGTACTTGAGTTGAGGACTGGACTTGTGGAGCAGTTTAGCTGGGAATAAAGATGGCGGGTATATGTTTTGATTTTGTGGGGTCATACTGATCTTGGTAAAGAGGTTGGCTGGCACCTTTTCCAGTGGGTACACTGGAGGATTTATAATGCTGAAAAGGTGCCAGCCAGCCAATCAAAATACAGGATCTGGCTCATTCGATTTACCACATTGTATAATAACAGATTTAAAGTTTATTGGAGTAGAGACGGTGGAGGTAGGACAGCATGGGGGTGTTGTGATGACTAAGCTCTTCCAGTGTAACGCCTTTGGCTATATACACTGTATCTAAATGGACTCAAGGAAGAATGTTTATTCTATCCATCTGTAAACTAGATAGCCAACTTCTAGATCATGTGCTGTTATGCCCTGCTTTATGTCATAAATATGTAACCCTGGCTTCTTACAGTATCAGCCTGCCTTGCTGCTGACACCTGCCCTCTCCCCCCACACCCCTTGACTAGGAGTTGCTCTACAGTGTTTGGTTCTCAAAGAGGTGTTACACAAAACATTAATATTTAACCATAAATGTGGTGGGCCATGACTCTGGGGACCTGTGCAATCATGGACTGGCACCAATAAAACACAGCAATCAGAAATGAATGTCCTCAACTTCAGCTAGGGTCACGTAGCAGGTTCATTCAGCACACAAGATGCAAAAGCAACAACATTCTGCCCACTGGGGGCTGCAGGTGCACAAGGTACAAAGAGTTCACAGTCCATTGCACTGTACATAAAATCCAAGAAGTTCCCTGAACTAGGGATCAAGCAAAAGTCTCTTTGTCCAACCTCTCTTGGGATCAGAGGCAAGACAGAGCATGTCCTCACAGAAAGTGAACACTTGGGTTCACAAAGCACATTTTTTCCACACAGACAGAAACATTGTTGAAGACAGCTGGTGCCCATACTGAAACACTTTTTGTCAGAAGACTAGGAAACTCTGATGGGGACAGTTGGTGTCTTTAATTTCAAACACTTCACATTCTTGTCAGAAACTGCATACTTTGAGACAGGTCATGTCCTTAATGAAAGCAGATCCTGTGACAGGTATAGCTTGGTTTGCAGCATGTGAGCTGTTCCCCATCTTCTGATCAGAGAGCTTATTGTCCCTTTTTCCAGTCAGGGTAATCCACTCCATCCATTACAGAAACTGTGTCAGTGAGGCAAGATGCAGATTGTTGTCTTTCAAACATCCTATCAGACAAACTGGTGTTTTGTCCCTCAAAAGCCCCACAGGCCTTCCCATTGGGTCCATCCTGGAAGAGACAGCTCTAGGCTGCCACACAGAGAACAAACTCTGGCCAGAGCCGATAGGGCTGCAACTGAGGAATTTGGGGTAAAAATATTAAACAAATTACCAAAGTCACGAGTCTGCATTAGCAAACTGTGACTTAGGCTCATAAATGTGTGGTTTTTTAATATTTGTACACCAGATTTTCAACATAGCTTTGTTATGACTCTGCCTCATGAAGAAGGGCAAAGCAAATGTTCAACTCCTGCCCAAAAGGTGATGCTGCGCAGAGACTGCAAAATCAACTTTCGGGACACAAAAAACACATTTTGGGCAGGAGTTGAAAAATGACAGCTGTCACATTCATGAAGTGCTGTAAAGAAATGGCTATGTTGTAAATTTGAGGTAAAAATATTGAAAATTACCAAAGCTGCAAGCCTGTGTTCACAAAATTCAACGTAGGTGCATAACTTTGTTGTTTTTTTAAATATTTTTACACCAAATTTAAAACATAGCCTTCTTATAACCCATTTCATTAACAATGGCAGAGACAATTTTCAACTCCTGCCTGAAATGTGATTTCATGCAGGGACCACGAAATCACCTTTTGGGATATAAAAAACATTTTGGCTGGGATTTGAAAAATAACAGCTGTCACATTCATGAGGTGCTATAAAGATTACAGAACAGTTCTCCCAGTTCCCTGGCCCTTCAATTCTGTGCACTTACTGTATGTAAAGTGGAGCAAAATTGCAGAAACAAATTTACAGGTCCTACTTCATCTACAACCTGTGGCAACACCAGCACCAATCTCAGAGATGTAATCAAGAATTAAGTATTATTTATTCATTAAAGCCCTTATGTATATTTCTTTGAAAATGTACACATTTGGTTATTCTTTCTTTATAAAGTTCAAATTCATAATTTTCACTGTAGCACCATCCTGTATTGAAAATCCCACATCACCAAGAAGTAATCTAATAAATATTAATAAAGTTTAACTGAGTGCAGAATATCTAAAAAGTCGATTGTAAACTTCGTGAGTTAGTTGCTAAGTGTTGTAAGTGATGATGTTGGCGAAGTTTGCCTGCTAGTGAAATGAGAACTGGTAGATACTTAAATATGGTTTATAGATAGTATAGAAGTGTTTGACACTTTCACACATTTTTGGAGAACTGGATTAGAACTCTGAACCCTCCAATGAAATTACAGATAAGTGGTTGTACTGTTGTACACTTATGTGTTGTTTCTAATGTGGTCTTGACTAGATGGGAGCTACAAAACAACATTTTTACTTAAATGGTGTGCCAATTTGAAGTTACAGACTTGAGGGGTACTCAGTTAATGTCAGGTTTCATATGGAAATGGTAGTCTGATTTGGCAGACCTAATTTGTGGAGACCCCCTAACACTGCTTTAGTGCCTGCTCTATCTCTTAGCTAAGTAGCAGAGGAGAAATTTAAAGCAAAATATTTGACTTGCTCTGGGAACACAGTTTGAGAAGCTTTTACTCTCTGAAAATACTGAGGAAGTGGTCTTTCAGATCTAAGCATGCCGGCATGTTTGATAGCTTTGAGGCTATCACATTGTTACCAACTAAGCGAATTTTGCATTAACTACGTAATATCTATAAACCATATTTAAGTATCTACCAGTTCTCATTTTACTAGCAGGTGAACTTCGCCAACTTCATTACTTATAACACCTAGCAACTAACTCATGAAGTTTACATTAGACTTTATAGATATCCTGCACTCAATTAAACTTTATTAATATTTATTAGATTACTTCTTGGCGAAGTGGGATTTTCAATTCAGTATGGTGCTACAGTGAAAATTATGAATGTGAACTTTATAAACTTTATAAAGAAAGAATGACCAAATGTGAGCATTTCCAAAGAAATATACATAGGGATTTTAATGAATAAATAATATTTAATTCTTGATTACATCTCCAGGTCTGGTGCTGGTGTTTCTATAGGTTGTGCTATAAATATAAGGCTATGTTGTAAATTTGTGGTAAAAATATTGAAAATTACCAAAGTTATGAGCCTGAGTTCACAAAATTCAACATAGGCTCATAACGTTGTTGTTTTTTAATATGTTTACACCAAATTTTTAACATAGCCATCTTATGACCCCACCTAATGAACAATGGTGGATAAAATGTTCAACCCCTGCCTGAAAGGTGATTTCCCACAGTGACTGTGAAATCACCTTTTGGGACAGATTTACCTAATGTCTCTTGCATTTTTCATGAGGTAGTGTGCCAAAAAAGGTATATTGAAAATTAGGGGCAAAAATATTGAAAAATGGCCAAGTTATGCTACTAAGTTCAAAATCCTGTTGAAATACGTTGAACCACATACCTAATTTCTTCAGTTCATGGTCTGGCATTAAAGAGTGAAGATGTGTCTGTGGTCCAGACAGAATTATGGTGTTGGACCCCTGATGGGTAAGTAAGGGCTTGGGGGTGTACAGGGTGGTGGGTGCTGAGTGGAAGGGTAAGGTGGGGGGATATAAATGGCACAAAAGACATTGATTGACAGTTTTCTTTTTACAGGATTTTAAAACACAAACAACCGCACCCCCACATGGCTCTGGATTATGACACTGGGGGATTGGGCACTCCCCAGTGTCAATCTTATGTTTCTGAGGGGTGGGCACTGACAGAGAGGGTTGGGTGGGGGAATAGTAAAACAAAAAAACACAGAGGCATCCTGATGGTGACACTGGGGTATTGGACACCTTCAGTGTCACTCTTATGTTTCGGGGAGTGGGTGCTAAGAGGGAGGATCAACTGGGATGTATGTATAATTTAGATAAAAATAATTGGCAACATCTTAGTCAGCGACACTGGAGGATTGGGCACCCCCAGTGTCAATCTTATGTTTCTGGGGTGGGATGGTGGGTGCTGAGAGTGAGGGTTGGGTGGGAGGGATATCTATAATTTAAAAGAAAAAAATTGGCAGTCATGACACACTCTGCCATGTATAAAATGGCCGCCACAGTCTACTCACAAGCGTTAGTAGTCACGCATGCACAGAAGACTGCAGTGGTAATCTTGAACATGGTGGAGTGTGCTGTGACTGCCAATTTTGTTCTTTTAAATTATAGATATCCCTCCCACCTGACCTTCCCTCTCAGCACCCACCACCCCACACACCTCAGAAACATAAGAGTGACACTGAGGATGCCCAATCCCCCAGTGTTGTGATCAAGACACCTCCTAGTTTTACATAAATAGTGCAGTGCCCCTGAAGACAATGAGTGGAGTGCTCTAGGGATGCCACAGATGCAGAGATGACTGTGCTACATGTACAACATGTTGTTTGGTTTTATAGCAAGAGGTCTGCAGGGCTATGCCCACTGCAGTCCTAAAAAGTCTCTCACAGTTCAGGGATGTTTGCCATATTTTACTCTCATGATTTCCATGATCAGGTGTATTAAAGGTCCTTCACCCCACATGGGGATACACCACTGAAGAAGGTCACCACCATGACTCAAGGCTCTGCTCTCCCAGGACTAAACTAGGGATCAAAATAAGACAGGGAAGAGAGAGAGTCAGCATCTCTGCTAAAGCTCTCATCAGTCAGATTGGCTCAAGCCACCGAATGAGCAACTAACTCCAGCTGCAATATTTCATCGTGAAACAAAACAATCCAGCGCTCACCATCCTACATATAGACAACACTGCTCTTGATTTTTAGAAAAAGTGCAAAAACGTTATTTCAGGTGTCAGCCTAAAAACACGCTCATCTTGACACATTTCGGAGATGCCTCCTTTATCAAAAGATGTGCCACACTAACAAACATGTCCTCTTATATATTTAAAAATGACATCATCATTCATGGACAGATACAGGTGATGTCACAAATAAAAAAAACAGTTTATAAAAATCTACATCCTACATCTATACAGTCTATCTACATATCAAACATTAATACATTAACTGTGGCAATAACAATTCTGATTGCCACAAGTGCAAGTTGCTTCTTTTGATGAAAAATTATTTGGCGGTCACCACTACAGGAGCATTCAATTCCTAGTGCAGACCTTGATCTGCAAAGATAATAAGCAGGTAAAGTGAGCAACAATTTATAGTTATTACAAAATCATATATCTATAACAACTGTCAAATATAAATCTCTGCTCATCATTCATGTATCCCTGCCTACCTCTATCTTTTTTCATTGTGGCTTATGCTGCTAAGAGAGATCCTCCCACTTGATGACTCTGTTCAGATGACTGACACAGATTTCAGGGGAGACCAGAAAGTGTTAACCATCTGCTGCCCAGAGTCACTAAACAAAAAGAAACCCATTGCACTACTTAGGATTTTAGTTCACTGTTAAACATTTTAAAGACTCTGCTGTAGCAAACTGCAAACACACTATAGAAAACACTTCTAGATTATCTCTAGTAAACTGTCTAGTAACCTGGGGAAGACACTGGGGTTACACTCATCATCACCAAGAAACATTGCCATCCTCAGCAAGGGCCTTGGACACAACAGACTGCCCCCTCTTGGTGCCCGATGAGGGAGGTTGTGCAAATCACCCTCTATCTATGATCAGCATTGGCAGGACCCCATAGGGGACAAGGAAGTCTCGACTATGAAGAGAGCTACCAACCAAAGCTCTCTGTGGGTGGCTAACTACAGAATTCATGATTGGTAGCATAACTGGCTACCAGATAGCATATCCAGCTACCAAATATGGCATCCAATGAGCTGGGGCAGCTCCATCCTAGGTGCTTGCTAGAACAGTGTCAGTCCGCAACCAATGGGCATTCATCCAGTTCCACCACCAGGTTATTACTACTGAAACCTCTATCTAGGTATTACTCACAGAGAAAAACACTTCCCATGGACACATGTCATGGATGCATTAAATGTACCATACCAAAACCAATGAAACCCAGAGCATACTGTGTATTGTAAAACCATATAGTGTTAGACTTAGTGAGACTGGTTTATATCCTTTTTCTTTAAGAAGAAAACGGGGTGATATCCTATTAACTTACAAACTAATCAAAAATTCATCATTAATGGAACAATGTGGGCTAACATTAGCCAATAAGCGCATAGTAGGCAGGATGAATAACCAACAGCTTAAAGTAAACTGGGCAAACACAAAAAGGCATGACAACTTTTTTAATATAAGAGCTGCTAAATTGTGGAACATACTTCCGCAAGAGATAATAAATTCTGCATCCTTCAATATATTTAAATCAAAGTTAGATAAATGGCTCACCCTAACACACAATTATTAGTGACCCTCAGGTGAGGGAGACAATCATGATGGGCTACGTGCCTTCTTTTGTCCGGAACAATCAAGTAAATCCAGTAAAAAAACCTTGTTTGTGTATTGCAAAACCTTATACCTTTTAAGATTATACACATGGCATAGTTACGCAATTCCTAAAAACTGAAAACAGAACCTTTGTTAAACTTTTAAAAGTTGTACAAACTATGTCATAGCTGTGCATGCCAAAACACAATAAAATCAGGCCCTGTAGCACCCACAGATGCTATGGTCAAAGCCTCCACTACTCTTCATCAGCTGCACCTGCGAAAAAGCATGCAACATCACACACAAGTCATACTATTTGACTAAATGTTTTGTAAAAAAGTGTTTTTATATGAAGTGTAATTTTTTTATTTTTGTGTTTTTGTGTGAAACAGTATAAAACAGTACAAACTGGGCAGGGGAAACCTTATGAGTCCATCTAGGGAAAAGAAAAGTCATTGGGGCTTGGGCCTCCCAGACAAGATGTCTCTGGAAAACAGATGGAAAAGTTACAAAGTTCTTGAAAAGGGCACACCACCCACTTGAAGTATCCAGGCCAATTGTCCAATTGGACTAGGGTGAAATGCCATCCACAATACCCATTGGCTGTGTAACCATGTGTGTGAAACAGGTGTAACAGTCAGGAAATAACAGAAACTTGGCCCTATCTGTTTTGAAGAAAGAGAACCACTGGATCTTATGACTGCTGTCAGCTGGTGCCTCCTCCAGCCAGAACTGCTGGACTGCAGACCATGACCCAGTCTCCCTCATGACCTCTGGAGCTGGAGCCAGGAACATAGCTCTTACATCGGGGGGATAATGCAGTGGTAAGTTATCCTCCTCTTCAGCCGAAGCCCTGCAGAAAGTTGCCCACTGACCATGACTTGCAATTTTTTCTTGTATGCCAACATGGACACTTTATACATCAGGTTCCTTTTGGGGGAACCTTACTGGAATACCCAGAAGTCTATTAAAGAGTACCAGTCAGGGTGGGGCAGTGGGCAATAGCCCCATCAGGACACCTCACTGCAAAGTGTGGATGGATTGTTCTCCCTCTACATGGGTTCAAATCACAGCATCCATCTTCAGAGTCCTTCCAACTCACCAGGTCTCCACTCTTTCTTTGCAGATTCTTTTGGATCTGGCTAAAGCTGTCTCAGTGCCAAGGTAGCCCCATGAGGTGTAGTCCTCCCATGTGTGCTCCATGAGCCACTGCTCTCTCTCTGTTTTTTTTATATCTCACCAGAGAATTCATTCCAAGTAGGGGTACTCCTCCTTGAACTCAGCCTTTTCCCTCCTTTTGATGATGTATTCCTCTTTGCTAAACTTAGGGAGGCACCTCTTCCCTGGTCTCCCTGGAGGTGGCTAGATTTGTAAATCTCATGCATCCTGATCCTAGTCCACTGTGTGCTGGGAACCCTTTTCCTCCCAACTGTAGGGTTCAGATTCCTCAGACTGGGCAAGTCCAGGGGTAGTTGAAGGACAGACAGGAGGGCAAACCTTGAAAGAATCCTCTTCTTCCTGGGATTCAGATTCAGACCATTCTTCCTCAATGATCACTGACACCATTTCCAATGGTCCCTCATCCTCAGAGAGACTGGATGTGGCAAAGGTAGTGGGTACTGCTGGTACTTCAGCATCCATTATTGCTCACCAGGACAACACTGGGTAGGGTGCATCACAGGTTTGGCAAGGTTGCTGTTTGTCAAAGTCGCTGGTTGGATTGAAGTCCAGGGGCCCTCTGTGTAGCAATCTGTTGTGCCATGTGTTTCTTTCTTCTAGAACCAGGAGCTTGGTGGGGTTTGCAAGGGGACAGCATCCCAATCAATCCCGCGTGCCTCTGCTTCTAGGTTGCACTTGGTGCCAATGCAGACTGATTGTACTTTGTTGTGTTGCTCTTTCCATGGCATCACCCCGGGTCCATACTGCTGGTTGCAGGCCCAGTGGCATATTGCTGCACAGTCTCCTCCTTGGCTACTACTGCAGGCAGGCACTGGGCCACTTGTCTCACAGATCCCCAGTGTGCTCTGACTCAGACTGTGATACTCACAGCACCCCTGCAGTAAGAAATGTAAAACACATCTCTCCCTCAGTGGGCACAAAAGCTGCGCATAATTGCTGGCCATCTAGGTAACTTGATGATATCTGCCAGCCCATCTTTTAAACAGGCTCTCTCTCTACTCTTTCTCTAGGACCCCTTCTTTCTGGCAAATCCAGGTGATTACATGTCCTGGAATTGTCACTGACTTCTTCATTACCCCTCTACATGCCATTCTGTTGGTTTGCATAAAACCTGTTAACAAAACACAATGTTTGTGAAACTGATGCTGTTAATCTAAATTGGGGTTAAAACTTTTTCTTTGTCTCACACTCAAATGCCCTGTTCACACTGGAACACAGTTCACTAAACCGTTCTTAAAAATGGATTAAAGCTTATTGGTTCTGAGCGTCTGCACTGTCAAAAGCGAGTTTAAAAACGTGTTGGTACCTGCAGCAATCCATGTCAGTGTGTTCTCACTGTCGCAGTATTGGTGTCCCTGCGAAGGTTTTCAAGCACCCACAGCAGCCAAAAGCTGCTTACCATCATGCTTTGGGGTAACACAAAAACCTAAAGAATCGAGCTGCAGAAACTGTGTTCTCCTGTTCACACTGTGCGTAAGTCCGAATTACAATCGGAACTGTTTTCAAAACCGTGCTCAAGCCTACCTCGAAGCAGGGTTTGAGCACGGTTCACTGAAACGGTTCTGAAGTCGTGCTGAGTGCGAACGCAAACCATGCTTGCGGCTACTTAAAATGTTTTACTAGTGATAAAACATTTTAAGTAGCCCAGTGCAAACAAGGTCAAAATGGCATTCTGACTTTGGCACCATCCTGATAGTTTTATTTTCTCTGACTTCGGGGAGGGGCAGTGAGGTTACTTCCTCACACACCAGTTCAAAAACAGTTTCATACATATTTCATTTTGTTTTTTTACTCTGTCTCCACGCATCAGTTCACTTTTGCTAGTTCTGTTTCTAATTGGTCACACTTGTAAAAACCCAGTTCACAGAGGCAGTATTATGGCTCCTACTGCTGCTACTGAATTCTTACTGCATTACCACCAGGCCCCTGCATACTGCCTTTGCAGATTGTGGTGGCGGCCCCTCCCCCCCATTTACTGCTCAGTCTGTTAGAAGTCCCAAGGTTTTTTGAACAACTTTTTTCACTGAAACCACAACTTCTTTCTCCTGTAGAGATTAATTTCCCTGTCTGCCTTTTTGCCCTGGACCTGCATTTGTTTCACCCTCGCACATTTCGATGGGGGCACTTTCCATATACTCACTTGTACCCCTCTGCACTCTGCATTTGCATTTTTCTTCATCCCCCACCCTAGGATCACTTTGCAACACTCTGTTGCCATTTCCTTACACTGGTTTTGGTAACAACTGGCTCCTACCACTTTCCATAGTTTTAACAGTATTAAATGCCTTTTGCACTTTCAGTGAAATTTACTCTCTGACAGATGCCAGTTTTTCTGATACTGACACAGTTCTCTGCTTCCACCCAATATTAGCTGGCCACTGGACTGCTTGATGCCATGCTCAAGCACTTGGAGGACCTGGACACTACGGGTGGACCCAACCTCTGGATCCAACCATGCAGTGGGAACCAACAACTGCACAGATGCTGCAATGATCCTCCTGTTTGCTGAGACACATCCAGACACTCTGAGGCAAGTCTCAGAAAAGTTTTCACACAGTTTTCAACAGTTTTAACCAGCAATTCAAATACAAGGTTCTCTCACTAAGGGTCCCTTCTCTCTTCACGAGCCCTGTACCTAGAGGCTAAGTCCACCCACCAACACACACCAACAATCCAGGAGGGATGGAGCTTACCAGAGTGAACCAATCACTGAACACCATGCAAGTTAGGGCAAGGACACATTCTCGATTCACCATAAGGCACTCCACAAGACTCAAGGAGCAATTTAAATGGCAAACTGAAGCGCCATTTTTTCTTGACTCTGAGGTGCGATTTGAAGTGTATTGCACCACATGAAATCTTTCACTTTCCTGAGCACACACACCCCCCAACCCCAAGATTCACAGCCCATGCCATTTTTCTAGGCAACCTGACCCACCACAAATCCTGGACAAACCTAATTGTGCAACCTATGCTTTTTACACTATCAGCTTGCCTTATTGCTGACACCTGCCCTCCCCCCATTGGCTGGGGATTGCTTTACAATGCTTGGCTGTCAAGAGTGACAAAACATTTCTATTTACCGAGGAACTGGGGTGGGCCATGACACTGAGAACCTGGTCAATCATGGTAGGGCACCAGTAAAACACAGCAATCATAAACAAATGCCTTCTACTTTAACTAGGGTCAGATAGTAGGCTTGTTCTGTACACAACATGAAAAAGCGACAACATATTGCCTGCTGATGAAGAGTAGGTGCAGAAAGTACAAAGAGTACACAGTCCATTGCATTGTACACAAAGTCTGAGAAGGTCCTCGAATTAGGAATCAGTGAAGGCAATAATACCACAGGGGTGCGGTGTGTGCTCAGCATACGGACCGGCCAAGAGGAGGCGTAATGAGACCCTGGCCGCATGAGCCCTGGAAGGTCCAGTATAGCACAATACTGCCCACTCTGGAGGGCATTACTGTTCTTAGAAAATTGGCACTGTAAAACAAATAAGTTTAATAATAAAACATTAATACAAAATTAGTTTAAAATAAGTTTTGAAATAAAATAGTTCATCCACATATATTACAATTGTGTGTGTGTGTGTGTGTGTGTGTGTGTGTGTGTGTGTGTTTTTTATCTAGGGACTTTTGCCCTTCTAGAGCCCCTGTAGCTGTGGCTTTCGGTCCTGGTTGTCATGGTTACTGCCCCGGGCTTTTGCAAGCAGCAGGAATTGGTATTTTAATTTTAACTTTAGAAGAAGTCGCTTAGTTTACTTTAATTTACAAGAAGAAATATCCGGTACCGCTAAGTGTATGACTCACACACACAGGTGTGACAGAACCTCTCCTGCTTTCTGTGACTGCAGCACCTGATCGCCGAGAACGTAGAAGAAAAAAATGAAATGCTTAAACTTCAAAAGAGGTACATTTGCATTGCTGCCTTATGAATAACAAGGGCAAGGTGATCACTGTTAGCGGACGGGGTGGGCAGTGTAACTGGTGGGTGCTCGGAGAGATACATTGATTTTTAGCCTGCCCTAGGGATTCACGAAGCAACACCTTTGTCTCTCTCCAGCTATGCACTCTCGCTGCCTGTTTTGAGGACTGGGACTAAGTTCTTAATTTTTTTTTTCTTTATGGGTTTCTGGTCATTGCTGCCTGCTCTGAGCCCAAGGACTGGGACTGTGAAGACAAGAGGAGCACCGAAGAGGGAAATCACAAGCAGCGGTGTTGATCAACTGGGACAGTGGACAGTACTGTGGCTGCTGTTAGAGGCAGTGTAGGCAAACATGAATGGTTTCAATTGAGAGATTTAACAGCAACAAAAAAAAAAAACAGGATTGTTCTTTTTATTTTATGGGTTGCTAGTCAGCACAGATGGGGGTTGGGGACCCGGCTGCAGCTAGGTAGCAGTGGAGTGGAGCAGGGGATGGTTTAAATTGAAAATGTTTGAATTGGTGCTGGAAGAAAAAAAAGTGTGCAGAAATGTGTTTCTTTTTTATTTATTTATTTTTGGGGATTTTGCTGAGGAGAGATCTGGAGAATGGCTATAGGATTGGAGTCGAGTCGCAGCTCTTGCTAAGGGAGACAAAAACATGGTGGGCATTTTAAAATGAACATTCAACTAGCACTTTGATACTGGTAATTGGGCTGGGTGGGACTGGCACTTTCAATACCCGGGCTCTGTTCTCTGATAGATGCTCACCTTGCCAGGACTATCAGCGAATCAGAGCCTGGGATTTTCTTAGACCATTTTCTAAAAGTCTCTTTGTCCATCCTTCTCCTGGGATCAGAGTCAGGACAGAGCATGTCCTCACAGAAATTGAACACGTGGGTTCACAAAGCAACTTTTTTACACACAGGCAGAAACTCTGTTGAAGGTGGCTGGTGCCCATACTGAAACAATTTCTAGGAAACTCTGATGGGAACAGGTGGTGTCCTTAATTTCAAACACTTCACATTCTTGTCAGAAACTGCACACTTTGGGACAGATCATGACAACACATTCTGTGAAATGTACAACTTGGCTTGCAGCACATGAGCCCTTCCTCATCTTCTGGTCTAAGAATGTACAGTCCCTTTTTCCAGTCAGGGTGATCTACTCCATCCAGTACAGAAACTGTGCCAGTGAGGCATGACACAGACTGTTATCTTTCAAACGTCCTGTCTGACAATTTGGAGTTTAATCTCTCTGAGCCCTCACAGGCATTTTCATTGGGGCCATCCTGGTGGAGCCAGCTCTGGGCTGCCACACAAAGAAAAAGTCTCTCATAGTTCAGGGATGTTTCCCATATTTTACTCACAGTTCCCATAGCCAGGTGTGAGAAATGTCTTCACCCCACAATCAGGTATGCCACTGGAGAAGGATGCAACCATGATTTGAGGCTCAGCTACTCCAGGACCAAACTAGGGACCAAAACAAAAGAAAATGCTTTATTTTTGAAATCCACATGTAAATCACACAGCAAGACTTGCTGTTCCAGCTTAGACCGCTAGCACCTGGAATCAAACGATTCTTCAAAGGAGGTGGGGCTGGTAGGAATGCAGACACTTTTTACGCTTGGTAGTCACATTAATTATTCTAAATTACCAGTACAGAAAACATGATCAATTAATTGTGTTGTTACAAACAGCCTGCCAACAACTGATTAGTAAGTTATAAAAGGAAATAAAATTAAAAGTATACTAACTCTGCATACAAAAAAGGCTTTACCATGCTAAACAAATACATATGTAAAATAATCACCACTGCTAAAAAAGCACTGTGTAGAAGCTTAATTCACTTAAGTAGCCTAAAAAAGTATGGAGAGAAAAGAAAGTAATACATCAATGGACCTCAGTCAGTGATTAGTGTCATGGCATAATGCAATCAAGGACCACCATGTAAATAAGTGTTACACCAGGTTGGAAGGGGGGTGAGAGTCCTTAATAATACATCCCAGATTGGTGTTGTTAAGCACACCTGCAGATAAAAGAGAGAAAAAAAAAAAGAAAAAAGAAATTAATATAGTAAAGGAAACATCACAATTAAAGCATATGCAGTTTCACGTTTCAAAGTGGATGACTGAACAGATTACTGAATGTTTTGATCTTAAGAAAAGGTTTGAGGCCCCATTGGTCATTAAGACCATTGGGTTTCACACTGTTTAGTTTGTAAATCCACATGCTTGCAACAACACAATAATACATAGACCACATAGGGGGTGTCACATGTAATCAGTTCTCTTACATCAAATCTAATGGCATCTTCATTGCTAGATTTTTAGATAGGGGCTATGAGTCTGGTTTACTGACTAACTCCAAGACTAAAGTTCATCAAACTCCTCGAGACACTCTTTTGTCTGAAAGACCTCCAGCTATCACGTAAAAAATTCCTGTCAGCTTTGTTACTGAATATAATCATTTGGCCGGTAGAAATGGTAATATTATATATCAAAATTGGTCCATGTTACACAGGGATAGGGAAATAGGTTTAGCAGTAGGGCCCAAGCCACGAGTCACTTTCAGTCGAGTAAATTCAGTAAATTAAAAGACCAAGTTGTATATAGTAGACTTAAGAGAGCAAGCAGCAATGATGCCCTAAATAAGAACTGGTTACCAAGGAAGCCAAAAGGCGTTTATAAGTGTGCATGTTGTAGGGATGTTGTGAGTACAATAGAAGCCATTTCCAACACCCCAATGCAGATGCCATTAGATCTGATGCAAGAGAATGGATTACATGTGACACCCCCTATGTGGTATATGTATTATGGTGCAGTTGGAATCTTATATATGTAGGGAGGACAATACGCCCATTAAAGTAGCATATTCAGGAACATGTATGTTCCATCATTAACAATAGACTTAATAAACCAGTTGGTTTGCATTTTTCATCACATCATGGGTCACAACCTGATGTTCTTAGGTTCATTGGTCTGGAATGGGTCCCCCAGCCCAAAATGGGAGGTGACAGAACAAACCCATTGTTACAGAAAGAAAGCATGTGGATTAACAAACTAAACAGTGTAAAACTCCAATGGTCCTAATGACCAATGGGACCTCGGACCTTTTCTTAAGAACAAAACATTAAGTAATTGGTTCAGTCATCCACTTTGAAATGTGAAACTATATATATGAACATATGAAAATGCCAGCAGAAGCAGGGCTCACGGTCTATCGGGTCTGCTTGAGTGCGCAGCTAGCAACTTATGCTCCTGCCCCTCCCTCCTCCCCCCCCATCCTATTACCCCTTCCCCTTCACCTATCCCAACCCCTCTTGAAGCTGTCTACCATCTTGCAGGCCACTATCTCACCCGGCAAAGAATTCCACTCATCCACCACTCTTTCTGTGAAAAAATGTCTCCTCATGTCTCTCCTGAATCTATCCCCTCCAATCTCAGTTAGTGTCCTCTCATGCCCCTCCCCTTTCTCCTCTGGAAAATTCTCTCTGTATTAGTCTTGTTTATTCCCTTCAGCTACTTAAAGGTCTCAATCATATCTCCCCTGTACCTCCTCTCTTCCAGAGAGTACATATTCAACTCCCCCAGCCTTTCCTCGTATGGCTTGCCTGCCAATCCCTGGATCATCTTTGTAGCTCTACGCTGTACCCCCCCTCCAACAAATTGATGCCCTTCTTCAGGAACGGGCACTAGTATTGCATGCAGTACTCCAGGTGGGGCCTCACCAGTGACCTATACAAGGGCAGGATAACCTCCTTACTTCTGGAGCAGACCCATCTAGCTATATACCCCAGCATTTTTTTGGCTTTTGCCGCTGCCCTTCTGCATTGAACATAGTTGTTCATGCTCTCTGTTATGATCACCCCTAGGTCCTTCTGTTCTGTGGAGCAACCCAACTGAACCCCATTTAAGTGATAATTCCTCCCCTGGTTCCGGGCTCCTAAGTGCAGAACCTTGCACTTCTTGGCGTTGAACCCCAGCTGCCATTTATCTGCCCACTCCAGCTTATTCAGGTCCTCCTGCAACCTCTTTTCCCACTCTGTGTCATCTACTACAGCGCCCATCTTGGTATCGTCTGTGAACAGACTGATTTTGCTGCGGATCCCATTCGACATATCTGAAATGAAAATCCCAAACAGTACTGGTCATAGCACAGATCCCTGTGGTACCCCGCTTGTCACCTCTCTCGGTGATGAGAGCCCCCCCACCACCACCACCCTTTGCTGTCTCCCCCTCAGCCAGTTCCTGATTCAGGTCACCATTTTTGGTTCAGCCCCCACATACTCCAGCTTCCCCTCCAATCCCCAATCTCCCATGCGGCACTGAATCAAAAGACCTTACTGAAGTCCAAGTACAGGACATCCACAGCATGGCCCTTGTCTAGTTCCCATGTCACCCAGTCATAGATCTCTACCAGGTTTATCTGGCATATTCTGCTCATGACAAACCCATGCTGCTGGTCGTCCTGGATACCATTTGTCTCCAAGAAGCTCATGAGCCTCTCCTTTAGGATGGTCTCCATGAGTTTATCCATGATCGAGGTGAGGCTCACTGGTCTGTAGTCCCCTGGTTCATCCTTTGGCCCACTTTTATGGATGGATACCACATGGGCCATCCTCCAGTCCTGTGGTACACATCCTGTGTCCAGGGAGATATTGAACAGGTCTACCAGAGGACCCATAAGGACCTCTGCCATCTCCCTCAGTAATCTAGAGCAAATGCCATCCAGCCCAGGTGCTTTGTCCACTTTTAATGCCCTCAACCCCTCCAGCACCCTTCCCTCTGTAATCCCTACATCTGTTGTCCTCTCCCCCCCTTACCCACCTGCCACTTGCCTGAGGTGTTCTCCCCTTTTCCTGCATGAACATAGAGCAGAAGTACTCATTCAGTGCCTCTGCCTGCTCTGCCCCCTTCTCCACCCACCCCACATCTTTCTTGATCCTCACAAGCTGGTCTTTGCTTCTCCTTTTCTCGCCTATATGTTTTAATTGTGATGATTCCTTTGCTATACTGATTTATTTTTTTATTTTTTCTCTCTCTTTTATCTGCAGGTGTGCCTACCAACACCAATCTGGGATGTATCATTAAGGACTCTCACCCACTTCCAACCTGGTGTAACACTTATTTACAAGGGGGTCCTTAATTGCATTATGCCATGATGTTAATCACTGACTGAGGTCTATTGATATATTTCTTTCTTTTCTCTCCATACTTTTTTAGGCTACTTACACGAATTAAGCTTCTACACAACTCTTTTTTAGCAGTAGTGTTTATTTTACATATGTATTTGATTAGTGTGGTAAAGCCTTTTTTTGTATGCAGAGTTAGTATACTTTTTTATTTTCTTTTCTTTTATAATTTACTAATCCGTTGTTGTCAGGCTGTTTGTAACAACACAATTGACCATGTTTTCTGGATTAGTAATTTAGAATAATTAATGTGACTACCAGGTTTAAAAGGTGTCTGAATTCCTACCAGCCCCACCTTCTTTGAAGAATTGTTTGATTCCATGCGCTAGGGGTCTGAGCTGGAGTAGCAAGTCTTGCCGTGTGATTTACATGAGGATTTCAAAAATAAAGTATTTTCTTTTGGATATTGAGGTACTGTTTTACGTCCCTCACTGAGTGCCACTACAGCTTTTGACTTTGCTTCTGTGTTCAGGGCTGGCCATCCTTTAGTAGTGAGCAGCAAGCCCAGCACTGTGGTTTGCAGTTTGCAGTGGGAGTTTGTCGGGACCAAAACAAGACAGGAGAGAGTTGGTACCTCTCTTGAAGCCCTCCTCAGTCAGGCTGGCTCAGAGTTCTGAGTCAGCAACTGACCCCAGCTGAACCATTCCATTGTGGCTATTGCTGCTGCGAGAGTTCCTCCCACTTGACATCTCTGTCTAGATGACTGACAGGGGTTTCAGGGGGAGCAGAACATTTTAACCATTTGCTACCCAGAGTGACTAAACAAAAAGAAAACACTTATACTACATAGGCTTCTAGTACACCGTTACACATTTTAGACTCTGCTGTAGCAAACTGCAAACACAGTGTAGAAAACACTTCTAGTACGTCTCTAGCAAACTGTCTAGTAAGCTGGGGGGACACTGTGGTTGCAAATGTTATTATTAACTTGTTTGATCATGGTGATGCAGGTACTATGGTGTTTGTCACTTACATTTTTTGAGTTAAAAGCCTCATTGCAGTAGCCAATGCTAACTCTGTTAAAAGCTTCGCATGATATGCTGAAGTATTACTTTGATTCTGGAACAGATACAGGCACTCAGGGTACTTATGGTAACTTAGTTTATTTTTGTTTAGTTTTTAAAAGAGACAATTGAATGAGGCTTGGCCTGGATGCAGACCAAGATGGCCACCTAATGTTAATTCTCCTCACTACTCTTCACTTAATCCATCCGAATCCACACTTCTACCTATTAGTGTTATCCTTCAGTGTGCTCATCTGGTATAGCCTGAGCCCCTGAATCATTCATTTGCATTCAATATGCTTTTTGTCCTCCAGTGCTTGCGAGCCATCAACAGGAAACTCTGTGTCCCTTCCTCAGGGTGCTGACTCTTACAGCAAATCGCATCAGCTCCAGTTCCCATTTTCCTTAATAGTGACAACCTCAGTTCTGTTTCTGACTCAGGGGGGAGGAGAGTGCTCTGTGTTCGAATATTTGGCATGCTTGGGGCATGGAAGGCAGGGCCAAGCCACTTAATGCTCTTTCTGTGGTATAGTAATGGTGTCTCCCCCCCAACCCAGCCACCATTTAGCCTGATATGTGACACTTTATACGCCAACCATAGTGTCCCTGCATACATCTGTTTTCTCCATCCGTTAGCTTGGAACCCTTTTCCATGCAGTGCAGGGCTTCCCAAACAGTGTCTGTTGCTGGGGAAGTGATGCCCCCTGGCATGCAGTGACCTAAGATTCCTTTAGGTGGAATATCTGCCTCCTCCCCCTCCCACTGCGCTGAAGGAGTATTCCTTGTTTTGTTCCTACCAACCCCCCCCCCCCTTCCATTTGGCTTTTCAGATCCTTTGGAATGAGAATCAGAATGAATGCACGGTGGATATATTCAGGGGTTTGTGTTTCCCCAACGTCAGCTTTGCCTTCCCCAGCCATCAACATTACCTTCTTAGGGCACTTATTGGTTTGAGCTTCAATTTAATTCTTGGGTTATGACTCATGTAAGGGTTGCAGTCTCTTAGGATTAGAGGCAACACAACAACAAGATATTGGAGGAAACCAATTTGAAACCAATGTCTTGCATGGACCACCTTAGTCACCTGAGCTCTATGGACCACCCCTGCATGGCAGTAGCATTTTGTTCATCAAGACAAGTAGACTTATAATAACAACAAGACCTAAGGGCAGGATCACTCAGTATCATTACCCACTTGCCCTTTCAGGGCTAAATGTTTGGAAGCGGTCATGGTCCCCCCCCAAATTGTAAGGAAATGTAGATTGGCTCATGCATACTGGCCATAGGTGAGTGGACTTATGGCAGCTGGAAGCGTAGACACCCTCTCGATGCCCTGCCATACTATTAGAGGGTATGCCCCCAGCTAACCACATTGCAGGGCTTTTTACCCATAGAGCCCTTGAACCGCTACTTGGGCATGATTTCAAGTTGTCCTTGGGGCCAGCTGGCACTACGGACTATGCTCCCTGCACATTGCAGGCCAGGAGCAGTTATACTGTGGCTATACCTGCCTGTACATGTGGGGTTTAATACTGCCCACCTGTTGTATCTTTGCAAGTATGGCGGGAATCTCAGTTAGCCTTCATTTCCCTTAAAGCTGTGTGCCTTGTGATATCAGGGGAAAGGAATGGGGTGATCTATTTGTGGGGCACTTTCAGATCCTGCAGAGGAACCCAGCACCCTTTTTAATGTGGGCCTCTTTTGAAAGCTGGATTTGTTTTCACCTACCTGAGGTGGTGGGAGGATGAGTCTGTTTGGGGTGCCCCAGCACCCAAAGTTGCTTTTAAATGACATACAACCTGCTCACCCTCCACAAAATCAGGACTAACTGGGGACATGGACTTCCTTTTGCTGGCCTGAACAGTTTTGTCCATACACAAGTACAGTGACATGAGCATCCAGTGTCTAATGTCTATGTTATTTACTCATTCCTTCCTTACATACAGCTCCTGTTGCCATCTCTACCACTCCAGATATCTACAGGGAAACCTCCTGCTATCTTTATTTTTATTTGTTTTTTGTTAACCGGGTAGGTGCACTAGCCACAAGACTATTTTTAGTGCTCTCTCTGACTTCCCAGCTATTGTCAGTAGCAGGGCAGTTTAGGAACCCCCCACCCCCAGGTCTGGATGAAGGAGGGTAAGTCTATCTCTTGGTTTTCTCTCTACATCCCTTCACACTGTTCTCTTCTTAACTTGGTCCCTTTTTCATAATGGATCTCATCAGGGTCACTTCAAATAATACTTGAGTCCTACTGTTTAGTACTTCGGCAGTGATGGACTTGGCGTAGTGCCAGTGACCACCCTTGCCATTGACAGTTGTCACCCCAGGGGCATCTTTAGTTTGTTGGGAGTCATATTCAGAGAGTAGGAAAGTTCTTGGTGAACCCTCCAAGCTTCCACTTCAGGTTTTCTATCTCTTTCCACTTGGAGAGTTCTCAGACTTTTGTGGCTCAGGAGCATGAAACCTATGGGATTGGGGTGGGGAGGTGGGGTCCTTTCACAGAGTTCCACACCATCTACTGGGACTTTAATGGGCACTTTGCTCATTTTGTATATAGATCTTAGTTTTAATAGTGTTGTTCTGTGGGTTAATTTTGCATTTCTGATCTCAAACACCGTAATCTCTTTTGAGGTAACCAAACTCAAGCACCCTGGAGCATTTTGGAGGCACTGTCTGGGGGGGCCTGGTCTGACTGAGCTCTGTCCTAATATTCTGTTTGTACTCCAAACATGTTTAGTTATGACGCAGGACATAATTTTGTCACATGGAATGTGAAGGAACTCCATCACCCCATAAAATGACAGGTGGTGCTAAACCATCTCAGGAATCAGAGTGCAGCAGTAGCCATTCTCCGGGAAACTCACCTCACACAGGAGGAGGCGGTCAAACCAAAGAGGGAATAGGTTAGGACTGAGGTTCACCCCTCCTTCTCTAGGAGGAAGAGAGGAGTGTCCATCCTCTTCCACAGATACCTGTCATGGACCATTGCCCTCCACAAAGTGGAAAAAGCTGGGTGCTGGGTGCTGGCCAGGGCAAAAGACCCAGAATTGGAATTCATACTAAGGGGGATATATGGCCCTAATGACAGTGACTCTCTTTTTTTTCTTCACCTTAAACCAGGTCATATGTGACTTCAGCGCTGGAAATCTGTCACTATTGCTGGGGGGGCCTTTAACATCCCCACGATGGGGTGCTTGACAAGAAGTCTTCCTGTGTTCAGTCATCCTGCTCAGCCCAGTGAGCGTTAGAGTCTCTCATGACAGAACATCAGTTAGTGGACAGCTGGTTCTTACTTCACTCTACTACTAGGGACTACTTTTTCTCGGCAACTCACAGACCTCATAGTAGAATTAATTATTGGCTGCTCTCCCCTACCACTACCCAAGCTTTGGTTAAATCAAAGATAGGCAACATTGTACTATCGCATCACACCCCTGCCTCCCTTGTTGTCCAGTTGCTTCCTCCCCAGCCAAGGTCCCCACAATGGTGTTTGGATCCCCTACTAGGGCAAGTTTAGGGAGCTAATTTTCCAAGAGACTAAATCCTTTCTTCAACTCAATGACTCCCCAGAGGTTACGCCAGCAACCACCTAGGAGGCCTACAAGGCCTATATTAGCGAGGTCATTATTGCATTTGTGGCCCACAGGCATAAGTACAGGGATAAAGAAGAAAAGCAGCTTGCCAATGTACTGGTGGCTAAAGTGTGAGCTTTTAAAGAAGGGAAGGACACTTCAGAGCAGAACTTGTCCACTATCACGCTCCTAAAATATCACTTAAATACCCTACTCTTTAGGAAGGCAGTGGTAGCACTGGTTAGACTGAAACATCATTACTGGGAAAGAGGGGAGGGCAGGAAAATTTTTGGCACACCGGCTCTGGGTGCAACAAGCTAAAAGACGCATTGGCTCACTCCACAACACACAGAGCAAGCTGCAACACGCCCCTGCAGAAATCAAGCAGAGAATGGCTGATTTTTCTGTCACTGTTCAGTCCTTCTAACCCTTCTAATGATTCATAAGATACAAAACAAGTCATGTAGCGTTAGCCTTAAGTGACCTGGACCAATTACTCAAACCTAAAATCTGAAAGTCTGGTCAGCCAGAATTTCATCTAGAAATTTTTTTCTAAACATATTGATAGTAGTACTAGTCACAACAGAGTCAGGAAGCATATTCCAGGTTAATACCACTCTCTCTGACAACCATTGCCCTCTTGGGGTTTTCTTATACATTTCTCCCTTAAGCATCATTTTATGCCCTCTGACTGATTTTGTCTCAGGTACTAAATGTAATCTCACACATTCCCAAAGATCACCATCTCAGAAAGCCCTGTGAACCATACACATATCACTCCAATGCCTTCTGTATTGTAATGAATGTCATAACCCCACTCAGCAGGTCAGGCCCTCTGCTCCCACAGTGGCAACCTCTGAGTGCAGTATTGTGAACAGGGTAACAGAACAGGGTAACCCTCCTGTCTGGTTTGTGGGTCCAAATCCCCTTTGGTCTCAAGTTCTGGAGGGATTCAAACTGTGAACCTTCTGCTAGCGTATCCAAATGTACAGGCTCAGATACTCAGATAATGCTGCTCTTCGGGGAATGACAGATATCTTTCGCCTACGGGCACCTAACCAGGTATACAAAATGAACCCTTAAAAACTCTATGAAAGACCTTAGATAAATTCTTACCTTTTCCCAGGTTGGTATACCATTAAGCTTATGAACAGTGTTGTCAAAATCTTAACCATCCATGCATCACAGGCAAAAAGGAAGGACTTAGAAGACACAGGCAGTCTCTTTGAAATAAGAGGTTTACTTAAAATGAATAAAATATGTAAAATATAATCACAGAACAATATGTCACAAAACATACAATCACTTAAAAGAACAAGGTTAAAGTGCAAACACCTACCAACAATACACTTAGACTTGTCTATCTAATGTATACCTTCTTACAGTGCTCTAGTTAGCTGTTGTTTCAAGAGAGAGTCCAAACAGGAATGTGTCAGTAAGTGGAAATACAGAATACAGTTTAAACCCTGTGTCTCCACCCCTTCTATGATGCCACCTAGCTCCTCCTTCTAGAATATTAAAAATTATACACACAGGATGTCCCATCCCTCAGAAAGTATATTAAATACTGTGAGTTCAGCAAAACTCATTTCCAAAATTATGACACTCTTAATTAAGTCTGTAATTGTCCAGTTCCTTCTTTGCTCTTGAGTGGTTTCCTGCTTGTCAAAGACATCAGAGAACTTTTACAACTCTGCAGTTTTCTCACCTAACTGCAACATAGTTTTTCGGCACCAGTTGAAATTAACTGCCCTTCCCGAGGACGTCATAAAATGGATATTTTCATTTCCTTTGGCATCAAAGCAAACTGGGAAGTTAATCACCTTACAGAGATCTGCTGTTTAACATATCCTGTCCTTTGAAGTGATACCTGGAGGGGGGTTCATCCCAGGAGCACAGGATTTCTCATGAAAGACAATCACACTACATTTTTATTTTACAAAAATCATAGAGCAAGCAGAACCAGCTGGCCAAGTGTCACAATCCTCCCCACCTAGACTGAATTTGGGGGCTCTATCCCTTGCATGTGATGAGCTTCCCAAATCAGTTAACTCCTCCTAGACACAAGACAAGCTATCTGAGTTCTGATTGGTCACTCCAGCTCTATGTAAGATTGTCATGTCATACCCTTGCAAGGCAAGACTCCATCTTAATAGTCTACCATTGGGTTTTCCCATTTGCATCAGCCAAACCAGGGGGTTGTGGTCAGTGTGTATCACAAAATGCTGCCCATATAAGTATGGCTCTAGCTTCTTTAGGGCTTACACTATGGCAAGACACTCCTTTTTCACAGTAAAGTAAGCCTGCTCCCTGGGAAGTAACTTTTTACTCAGGTACCCTACCAAGTGATCTTTCCCTTGGTTGGATGTCTGACTCAATACTGCCCCAATACCCACATCTGAGGTGTCAGTCTGGACTATAAAGGATCTGCTATAGTCAGAACTTGTCAATACAGGAGCACTGCACAGTGCCTCCTTCAGTCTGGTGAAGGCTTCTTCACTGGCCGGTCCCCAGGTAATTTTCTTTGGCATCCTTTTCTTTACCAGGTCAGATGGGGAGCATCCAGGGCACTGTAATTGGGTACACATTTCCTGTAGTACCCTGCTGTCCTTAGAAAACTCCTGACCTGCTTCTGCATTTCTGGTCTGGGCCATGCCTGGATCACCTCTATTTTTATTTGGTTAGGATGGAGCTGTCCCCAGCCTACCACATGCCCGAGGCATGTCACTTCCCCCATGGCCACCTGGCACTTCTCAGCTTTGACAGTGAGCTCAGCCCTCAGTATCCTAACCAGCACTTCTCTAAGGTGGGACAGGTGTTCCTCCCAGCTGGCACTAAAGATGGCAGTGTCATCCAGGTATGCCACGGTGTACTCCTCAGCACCATTTAACACCTGGTTCATCAACCTTTGGAAAGTGGCTGGGGCGTTCTTCATTCTGAAAGGCATTACTTTAAATTCAAATAAGCCTATCGGAGTGATGAAGGCCGACTTCTCCCTAGCTCTGTTTGTTAACTCTACCTGCCAATACCCCTTGGTTAGGTCAATGGTCATAAGGTATGTTGCCCCTCCCAACTTGTCCAGGAGTTCAACTGTCCAGGGCATTGGGTGGGCATCTGACTTTGTGACTGCATTCAGTCCATGATAGTCCACACAGAAATGAGTAGAGCCATCTGGGTTGGGCACATGGACTATGGGTGAGGCCCAGGGGCTGTGGGGTCTCTGGATTACCCCTAAATCCAGCATCTCCTCCACTTTCCTCCTAATGTCCTTTTGGACAGCCTCTGACACCCGATATGCTGTCCGCAGTATGGGCGTATGTGTCCCTGTCTCTACATCGTGCGTCGCTACAGGGGTTAGTCCATGCTTGGCGCTAAACAATGGGATAAAGTCTGCTAAAACCTCCCTTACTTCCTGGATCTTGTCCAGGGCCAGCTGGAGAGACAATTTTACTGCCTACACAGAGGACTTCAGCTTGCTTTCTTCCAGAAAGTCCAGAAGAGGGTCTCCTTCATCCGTCTCCTCCCCAGGACTACACACTGCAAACACCATGTCATATGGCTTCATCATGTTGACATGGTATATCCTTTCTGTCTGTCTTCTGTCAGGTGACTCTATAATATAGTTCACGTCATTTACCTTCCTAACTACTTTGCACGGTCCTGACCACTCAGCCTGCAGCTTGTCTTTCCAGACCGGAATAAGGACCATGACTTCCTGACCCACCATGTACGAGCGAATTCTGGCTCTGCAGTTGTGCCACACTTTTTGTTTCTGTTGGACAGCTGCCAGGTTGCTCTGGGCTGTCCCCATATGCTCCTTCAGCCTTTCCCTAAACCTAAGGACGTAATCCACTATGGGAGTTCCCTGGGTGGCATGCTTGCTTTCCCAGTCCTCCCAGATCAAGTCTAGGGGCCCACGTACCCGGTGTCCATATAAGAGCTCGAAGGGGGAAAATCCTGTCGACTCTTGGGGCACCTCCCTGTATGCAAACAATAGGTGGGAAAGGTATTTCTCCCAGTCCTTCCCATGCTGCTTAGCAAACACCCGGAGCATTGACTTCAGGGTACCATGAAATCTTTCCACAAGCCCATTGGCTTGTGGGTGATACGGTGTCATGCATCTCTGCACCACCCCATACTTCTCCCACAACCATTTCATCAGGTCCGACATGAAGGAACCCCCCTCGATCAGTGATAACCTCCTGCAGAAACTCAACATGGGAGAAAATCCCAAGTAAGGCATCTGCCACTTTGTCTGTCCTCAGTGAGGATAGGGTGACTGCCTCTGGGTACCAGGTGGCATAATCCACCACAGTCAGGATGAACCTCTTCCCTGAGGAGCTGGGGGTATTTAAAGGACCCACAATATCCATTCCCACCCTCTGGAATGGCTTCTCCACTATGGGCAATGGAAATAGGGCGGCTTGGGTTTTCTTCCCACCTTCCCTATTTCTTAGCACCGGTGACAAAACCTGCAATACTTCTTCACCTGCTGGGTGAAGTTGGGCCAATAGAAATTCTGGGCCAACCGCTGTGTAGTGCATGTGATTCCCATATGACCAGACAAGGGAATATCATCTGCAGTCTTGAGCAACTGCTCATGGTACCCCTGGGGAAAGACAAGCTGCCTGCTCAGCACCCCTCCCTCTGTCTACACAGCCTGAGTATACATCAGTCCATTTTCTCAATCAACCTTATGTTTACTGTCACCTCCTTGTGCTCCGTTAGAGTCTGCCCAAGCCCTCAGCTTCTCTAGACTAGTGTCACTTCTCTGAGCAGCTGCAAACTCCTCACACATTCCCAAGGCATGGGACAGGTCCCCTTCAGTCTCTAAACTAGGGTCCCTAGCACTAGCGTCAGGGCACTCAGGATCACTGTCATTCCTAACCCTCTGACAATGGGTCACACCTCCATCTTCAGAGTAACCTTATGTAGCTGTGTGGTTAACTGCTACTGGGGAAATTTCTACCCCTTTTTCATCAGTCTTCATATCAGGAGACACAGGATGGGGAACCAGCCTCCCAGTGGTTTCCACAATGGCTTCTGTAGGGTTCAGGGAACTACAATTTTCCCTTGCCGATTGACTATGGGTAACTGCACACACCATCCCCTGTTGGAGATTGATGCCAAGGATGACATCCACTGCTAACATTTTGGCTACAGCCACCTGTTGCACAGTTCCCCCTGTTTTACCCCAGTCTAGAAGAATACTAGTGAGGGGCAATGTTTTCTCCCCGCCAGTAAAGTCTGGTACAGTGACATATTTATTGGGTATAAGCTGACCAGGCTGTACCAGATCCCCTTTCACCAATGTCAGGGATGCCCCTGTGTCCCTTAACCCTTGCATCTGTACACCATTCACCATGACTGGGTGCATGTGTTTCCTCATGTTCACAGGCATGCTTCCAGGGATACACAAACAACCCACTTCTTTCCTAGTAGCATTCTGCGAATTGCTCATCCTTTTGGGACACTGTCTGGCAATATGCCTAGTTTCTTTACACACCCAACATTCATTTCTTTTTTCAGAGAAATCTTTTCTTTGAAACCTAGGGCTAACTGTTTTTGGTAGGGACAGTGAGGGTTTTAGCTGCCCTGAAGGTGCGCTTTTCCCTTTCTGCACTTCCACGCCCACCCCATTCACTCTCAGAGCAGGTCTGCTCTTGGCATAGTGGTCTAAGAGTTCAGCAGCCTCTTGTACTGTTTTGGGATCTCGGTCCTCCAGCCAGGTTTTCAGCTCTGCTGGGCATGCCCAGAAAAACTGTTCTAAAAGAATCACATTTTTAATTTTATCTACAGAGTTGGCTTCAATTCCTTCCCACCAACATTTTAAAAACTGATGTTGTTTCATGGCTAGCTCCTCATAGCTCATGTCAGGGCTTCTCTTGAGCTTATGGAATTTAGCTTTTTATGATTCAGCAGTTAATTCAATTTTTTTTAACAGTGCAGCTTTAGGTTTGCTGTAATCATTACTCTCCTCATTGTCTATTTAACCCAGTGCATCCCAAGCTTTCCCGGTAAGTATCGAGGATAGCTGGAAGCTCCAGGACTCCCTAGGAATTTTAGCCTGAATACAAACTTTTCAAAAGAATTTAAAAAGGCATCCATGTCCTCCCCCTCTTTAAATTCAACTATCAATTTGGAATTCAATTTGTAACCCAGTCCCGTAGTCCCAGTTAAACCCAAGCCACTTACCTGCTCTGGTGCTGGTGGCTGGAGTCGTAGCTTCTCCAGTTCATGTTGCCTCTGGCGCTCATGCTCCTCACAGTTTGCATCTCACTGTTCAAGGTCCATCTCTCACTTCTCTCACTCCCTCTTCTCCTCTGCAGCTCACTGTTCTCGCTCCCTCTTCTCCTGGAACTCCAGCTCCATTCTGTGCAACTCAATCTACAGCCTGAGTACTTCTGGCTCCAGAATTCTGGTGACTTTCCTCTGCTGCTGTGGCTCTTCATTGGCACCGGCCCTCCTGCCCTCATCAGATCTGGAAACTGCACTGGCCACTAGCCCTTCCATACTCAAGGTTCGGTCCCTTATAGTCACTGTCTGTGACTCGATGCTGTAGGTATCTGCTACCATCAGGGCATCCACAAGGTTCTGCTTGGTGGCTTTCACCTCATACAGGACTCCTCTGTCCCTGCACAACTGCTTTAAGTAGTCTACAGTGTGCCCGCTGTAGTTATAAGCCATCTTCATCCCTAATTACTGCTGCTCTAACTTGCAATTTAGAAAAAAAAATAAAACAGGTAGGAACTTGACTGTAAGCCAAGTGATATACTGTAGTTCTGTTTCCTTTTTAAAAAAATAAATCACTGCCTTTTTTTTGCGACTGAGCTGTACAGTATCAAGCTGACACACTGAACAATATAAAGCTTGTGTTTACCAAATTTATCAGCACCACTGCCAACCAATCTGTCACAACCCCACTCAGCAGGTCAGGCCCTCTGCTCTCACAGTGCCAACCTCCGAAAGCAGTATTGTGAACAGGGTAACAGAACAGGGTAACTGTTCTGTCTGTTTTATGGTTCCGAATCCCCTTTGGTCTCAAGTTCTGGAAGGATTTAAACTGTGAACCTTCTGCTAGTGTACCCAAATGTACAGGCTCAGATAATTGTGCTCTTCCTGGAATGCCAGATATATTTCACCTATGGGCACCTAACCAGGTATACAAAATGACCCTTAAAAACTCTATGAAAGACTTTAGATAAATTCTTACCTTTTCCCATTTTGGTATACCATTAAGCTTATGAACAGTGTTGTCAAAAGCTTAACCATCCATGCATCACAGGCACAAAGGAAGGACTTGGAAGACACAGGCAGTCTCTTTGAAATAAGATGTTTACTTAAAATGAATAAAATATGTAAAATGTAATCACAGAACAATATATCACAAAACATACAATCACTTAAAAGAACAAGGTTAAAGTGCAAAATCCTACCAACAATACACTTAGACTTGTCTATCTAATGCATACCTTCTTACAGTGCTCTAGTTAGCTGTTGTTTCAAGAGAGAGTCCAAACAGGAATGTGCCAGTAAGTGGAAATACAGAATACAGTTTAAACCCTGTATCTCCACCCCTTCTATGATGCCACCTAGCTCCTCCTTCTAGAATATTAAAAATGATATACACAGGATGTCCCATCCCTCAGGAAGTATATTAAATACTGTGGGTGGGATATTCAGAGCGGATGCGCCATGCGCAACAGTGATGCACCAGCGCAAGTGCATAAATGCACCATGGTGCAATATTCAGCTGGAGCTGGCAGCGCAGCACAACAAGAAATGCGTCAGAGCGCAACAGTAATGAATGCATGCGCAACTGCAGGGGGCGGAACCAGGAATAACATGCACAGTGCGATATTCAACAGCATGTGACGTGTGCAATAGCAGAGCAAGCAGAAGTTGCACGACAGTGGAAATGAGCCAAAATAAAAGGGAGTGAGAGAGGGGAGGAAGAATGCACCACAGGGAAGCCATAGGTAGCAGCGTGGAGACAGAGTGCCAGGGAGGCAAGACAGAAAGCTGAGTTCAGGTGTGGCCAGGTGTAAAACAGAGCCCACTAGAGGTGTGCCTGAGTGAGGGTAGGAATGGGTGTGTCTGTGCCAGTGTGCTCGATAGGGCCTGAGAGTGCCACAGTGGACGGAGGGCAGTGGCAAAAGCAGAACAGCCACAGGTGAACAGCTGGAGGTGAACCCAGTTCAGGGGCAGCACCAGCAACAGATGGTGGGGGGAACAGGAGGACATCTTCCCGGGGGGGAACACCAGCCAGGAACATGGCCAGTGCCACCTTTCAGATGGAGGTGGTAATGAGGGGTGTGAGAAGGCAGGTAGCAGGGAGGCATGGCCATGGAAGGGCCCGTCGGCGGTATGCCCAGAACAGGCAGTACCGAGCCTGCACCAGCTTCGAACAGTACCCTGACACTGAGATTGTGGGCCGGTACTGCCTGAACCGGGTGAATCTCAGGCGGCTCTGTGAACTGTGCAGTGAAGAGATGCAGGCACCCACACGACGGAGCCATGCGCTGTCAGTGGAGACAAAAGTCACAGCCGTCATGTGCCTGCTCGCCACAGGCACCTTCCAGAGACCAACAGGGGACATGATAGACATAACCCAGTCAGCCACATCACATCTGCTCACACAATTCCTCAGCGCACTGCTGCCACATGCTGCAGAGTACATCCATTTCCCCAGCACACAGGTGGAGTGCACAGCACACCTACAGGAGTTCCACAGGGTAGCACGGTTGCCTGGCATGCTAGGGGCCATTGACTGCACCCATGTAGGCATCCGCATGCCACCTGACCCAGAGGGTGCAGCGTACATTAACTGCAAGGGCTACGCAGGTATAAACTGCCAGGTGGTGTGCGATGCCAGGGGGAGCATTATCAATGTTTGTGCCATGCACCCTGGGGGAAAACACAATGCATTCATCTGGCACCAGTCTGCACTGTGCCACAGGTTTGAGAGTGGGGACATCCCCACCGGCCATCTAGTAGGTGAGTATGCATCGCACGCTGGACGATGTGTGCAGATGTGGGGGGGCATTGTTAGGGGTGCCATGGGTACTGGCCATGATGGCCCATGGCATAGTGATGCAGACCACCATGCTAATGTCTCCCTCTACACACAGGTGACAGTGGTTACCCACTACAGCCCTGGCTGCTCACACCATACCGGAGCCCCATGACCCCATCGCAGCAATGGTACAATGATGCACATTCCACAACATGGAATGTCATCAAGTGGGTGTTCAGGCTGCTGAAGGCATAGTTCTGGTGCCTGTACACATCAGGCGGTGCCCTACAGTACAGCCCCTCGAAGGCCTGCGGGCTATTCCTGGCCTGCCGTATCCTGCACAACATGGCCACCGACTGTGGGATAGCCGTTGAGGTCAAAGAGGGGGACAGTGGTGGGGACAATGAGGACGCTGGTCCAGCTGGTGTAGGGCAGCCACCCCCTGGATGATGAGACCCCCAGCTAGTCCAGATGGCACAGCAGCACCGGAACACCATCACAGAGGAGCACTTTGGACAACACAGGTAGGTAACAGGGCCATGTGCAACCACCAAGGGCAAAGGCACAGCCCACAGACAGGCAGGGCTGGACAACAGGGGTGGATGGCGGTAAGGGAATGGGACTGAGTGGGGGACCGTACATGGTGGCAGGGATGGGCAGGGCTGAACACGTCACATGCACACACATGCACACACACCACAACACATGCCCAAAGGGCAAATGGCACGCCCACCCCAGTAGGCACCCCCATACCCTCATAAGACCATACATGACCATGCCCAGTGGCCGGCACTGTGCGTGCCTCAGATGCTGGGCACCATTGCACAGTGGCGGACAGCGCTACGCAGGCATCATCATGCACACACCACAGTGGCCAGCAGCTGGGATGGTGTGCACAGGGACCTTGTGTGTGCAGGGCTGGGAACCCCACCCATGCGTCACACAATGAACACCACAGTGCACACAGGGCAGCAGCAGACAGTGGCTACGGTGGGAGACAGGTCAGTCATGTGGCACAATACCACGGCCACCATGGATGCATGGGCGGCCCCACTGAGACCTGCCAGCTGTGCCAGGCTGACCAGTGGCCTCATGGGGTGGCACTGATGGGCCCCCAGGGGTGACACAGCGTGAATGTGACTGTGTCCATGCAGGGGTCTGCAGGCCACCGAACATGCCCACACCGGGCATGCTTGGTATGCCCACAGCTGAACCCGGTGTTGACATAGCAGGGGTTGCACGATGTCGGGAATGGGGAGGTGGACATAACACTGTGTGGGGTCTGCGGTGGCTGGACACCACACTGGGTGGCCAGTGTAGCTATGACAGTTGCCATTGCAGTGGTCTGCCTGTCAATGGCAGCAGTCACATCTGCCCGCTGCTGGGCCAACTTTGCCAGGAGCAAGCCGTGGTCCCTGATGTGCTGCTCGTCTGCCTGGTGCAGAACTGCACTGAGTGCATCCACCGCTGTCACGAGCCACATCTGCTGATCAACTGAGGCATGGAGAAGATGGCTGTGGTCGTCCAAAGGGTCATCTGCTTGTCCAGCATGCTGTGCCCCGTGGTGTTCCTGGCCCTGCTGGCCAGCACCCCTTGATGATGGGCGCTGCACACCAGTGCCATTCCGAGGCACATCCACACGTGGTGCACTGCCACCGCCCCAAACACTGCCCCCCCATTGTCATT
The DNA here is from genome assembly GCA_016271365.2 of Neoceratodus forsteri. Lineage (NCBI taxonomy): Eukaryota > Metazoa > Chordata > Ceratodontiformes > Ceratodontidae > Neoceratodus > Neoceratodus forsteri. Next base: position 235,089,744 of record CM028131.1, read on the forward strand.
GGCTGACTGCTGACACTGACCCTCTGGCTGCCGATCGCCAGGGGATACCAGCACTGCCGCAGCAGCCGCAACAGCCCCACCACCCTGGACGCACACCAGTGCTGCCCCACTGGGGCATATAGACACAGGCTGGGAATGGGTTGTTGCACAGGCAGCCACGGCAGCATCACCTGCGGTATCGCCCGGGCGGCTGCCTGCTGTGGGACCATCCTGTGTCCCACATGCATCACTGTCCATGACGTCTGTCCCGTCATCATCGGTGGTGGATCTGGCCCCAGTCTGTGTCCCAGCACACTGGACACCGGGGGTGGTGTCACGCTGGGACACAGGCGGGGCCATGTCCGCACCCACACCATCCGCATAAGTCCAGACAGACGTGCAGGTATGCATTTGGCTGGTCCTTCGGACACCTGTGGAGGTGGGTGGGCAATCCTCCATGTCCAGGGCCACCCCCTCAGTGGACACACCCACCACTGCTGCCCCATGTAGGCACTCAGGAGCTGTAAGGAAACACAGTACTGTTAGTGGCTCCGCCTGGCCTTGTGGCATGCCCTCCACCACCCACACACTGACAGCGCCGGACCTACCATGTAATGATTGGATGCCACCCATCTGGAAGCCACCACCAGGAACACCCTCGACGGCACTATGCCGCATGCTGCTGGCTACCTGCTCCTCCCGTGGCGTTAGGTGGGGTACGTCCTACTGGCCCCCATCGGTGGCAGCATGTGCTGCCCTGATGGCAGCCACCTTGTCCTTGATCTGCCTTCTGTCTGTGCCTACCTTCTTTTTGCACTCCTGCACGGACTGCTGGTGGCTGCCCTGCTGGTTTACAGCACGTGCCACCTTACCCCATGCCACAGCATGGGCCTGTGGCATTCCCCGCTGTCTGCTAAGCAGTGGTTCCCTGTCAAGATATGCCTTGAACAGGGAATCAGATTCAGCCCTGGTGAAGTTGGGCCTCCTCCTTCTCCCCTTCCCTGCTCCTCCTCTTCCTCTCGCTCGGTCATGCTCATGCCTGGGGGAAAGACAGGTGTTACCTTGGACTGTGCAGTCCCATACAGCCCTCCCAGACCACTGTCCCCACATCCCAACAGCATGCAACCTACCACAATGGACTGCAATACCGATCCATGGCCTATGCAGCCCCAGGTCACATATTTATAGTGCAACGCATGCAGATGAGAGCAGGCACATCTGTAAGTGGATGCTAATGCAGTGGATGCATCGTGGAATGGCTCATGAGTTGATTTGCATATCCTGGCTGAATATCATGCTGTTGCACCTTGTACAATGTTGTTGAGCGTGCTCAGGCTATGGCGCACCACTGTGACGTGCACAATCGGCACCACACCATGCATGTCTGGGTGCTGACATCAACACGTGCAGCGTTGCAGATGTTCTGTGCACGGGAGGCAGTGCAGAGCATGGCCACCACTGTGCCTGTGGCATTAGTGTGCTGTATGCCCAGGGGGCGCTCGTACCATGGTGCCACAGCGTGGTAGGCCACTGCAGGGCGTCGCACACATGCACCCAACTGTGCTACATGCAGGGCATCCCAATAGTGCTGTGTCACTCTATGCGCGGACAGACTCCTGACCCTGCAGTCGACCTTTGCCCCCTAGGCACCATGCGTACACATGGCTGCACCCCTATTGCGCAGTCTGGTGACAGCGCGATAGCGACTAGCAGCACAGTACCGTGCTGCCTCCACACATGGGGCACGTGTGCTACAGGGTGCCATTTTGATGACATTTGTGACTGCACCACGCCTTGAACCAGAGCACCAGTCTGGACTGCTATCGAGCTCGCTAACCTGGTGGCCTTTGTGGAGCCACATGCTGGTGCCCTCATTGGGCAGGTACTCCTCCAGAGGCCACAGACTGCAGCGTGGCAGGAGGTCACAGAGGGCCTGGAAGAGGCAACAGGGAGCAGCAGAACAGCAGAGCAGTGTCGCCACCGTTATGGCGACCTCTAGTGGTGGACCCTGACTGTCTGGGGCAACTGCAGGCATGTGCCCGGCAGGGTGCCATGCCACAGCCAGATAGGTGCTCCATCCCATCACTGGTAGTGTCTGTCTGTCCAGGTATTGCTGTGGCCATCAGGCCATACCGCGGGGGGGCGATCTGTGGGGGTGGTGGTGGTGGGGGTGCATCATGGCTGAGCTGTGTGGGCACACACACAGCAAGGGGGAGCTATGTTGCTGACCTGTACTGATGTTTCCCTCTCCATGTTTTCACCCTAGGCCCAGAGGATCACCGTAGGACCTGTTTGGCCCATGGACAGGGACAGCAGGCCGGAGTGGGTGGCGTGGCCTTGCAGCTGGGGCACGGTGGTGGTGCAATGGGTCAGCAGCGCCCTGCTGACCAGGATGCAGGTGAGTGCTGTGTTTGCCCTTACATCTGTACATGGTGGGTTGCAGGGGTGGTTGAGGGGCATGACCACCTGCACAGGGCCCCACTGCCATGCATACCACACAGTGCACTCCACACTGTCCTGTGGCACTGCATGTGTGGGTGGGTGTCGCAGGTGGGCTGTGCATGCACTGGGTTCATGGCTGTGCCATTGCCATCACACTGCATAGCCATGACATTGTCCGGCCATGTTGGTGCTGTGCAGTACATGGGCGGTGGGGGTGTGCAGCATTCAGCATGGCTATGGGTGTCTGGGTAGGCGGGTCTTGTGGGCACGGCCACTGTGGGTGGTCACATGCCATCACAGGGGCATGACCCATGGCTGTATGCCATGCACATTGGGTGGGCTGCGGGGGTCTGGCCAGTCACACATACTGACTCTGCTCCCTTGTCCTAGGTGGACAATGCTGGACAACCCTGGAGCGACACATCCAAGAGCTCCTACAAGTGACCTGGGCAACTCTGGAGCTGTTCCAGGGTATGGAGCATGGTGACCGGTGGAGGCACAGGCAGCACCTCAGGGACCGGAGAGAAGAGAGGGGCCGCCAGTAGAGCCTGCGGTGCATGTGCTGTGCATTCCCCCTGGACTGTCCCTCACACCTCTTTGTCCCGCTCCTTGATGTTCCCCCTTGCCTCATGCCCACCCCCACCTGGATTGTGGCTCCCCCCCCACTTTGTACATAGTTCTGTTGGTGTTGTTGTTTGTGCAGTTTCCGTTTTAATTATAATCATGTTTTATACAACAGCTGTGGTGGTCTCTGATCTGCAGCGGGTGTATGGTGCTTTGCTGCAGTGGTGTGCATGGTGTCGGGGGTTGTGCAGGCCTGAGAGTGTGTGTGTGTGTGTGTCTGGCAGGGCCCCACTACTGGTGTGGGTGGGGCCACGGTCCCTGTCTGTGGTATGTGTGTTGTTCCCTGTGCACCGGATGCCTGTGTGCAGTGGTCCCTGGTGCATGCGCTGTGTCCCTGCTGCCCCTGTCAGTCTGTACTTGGCCCATGCGGCTGAGCACCTTGCATATCTGTGGTATGCACGGTCTGCTCGCATGTCATTGGTGGCTGTCCATGCCAGCCACCCTCTGGGCATGGCGCCTTGGCTGCTGGCATCCTGTCACCAGATTTATTGCACGTCTGCCTCAGGTGACACTGTGGGCTATGCTCTTGTTGCCCCCCTCCATGCTGTCGCTGGTGTCTTTAGCGGTGTCTGTGGTCTACTGTCTGTCACTTGTGCTTCAGCCGCAGCTGACGGCGGACAGCTTCATGGTCCATGCACCAGATAGCTAGATCACCAGTGCCATGGTGGGGTGCAGGCCGTGGGTACACGGCATCATTGGACACACACACCAGCGGCATCTATTGCCCCGCTATTTGTGGCCCTGTGTTGGGGTACCCTTGGGACAGGGTGGGGGATTTGTCCATGCCCTGTGTTGCATCCTGTGTGACACATGCCTCCATGCACCACAGTGGGTGGCTGTGCTGTCTGTTGGGGCCAGTGCTGGGACAGTGTGTGTGCATGGGTGGGTGTGTGGGGTGCTGTCCTGCTGGTGGTGGCATCCAGGGCAGGCTTTGTCACATGCAGGGTCCCTCGGGTACTGACGCAGGGTTGACCTCTCCGCTGTGCCATGGAGGGGGCCATGCAGGGGGGCATTGTGTATGCTGTTGTTGCATCAGTGGCTGGTGTCTCCCACTGCTGAGAGATCACAGTGGGGCTGTCATGCATTGCATCATGGTGCACAGGGTTGCAGTGTCATGGTGGTGGTGGTGGCATGCATTTGGTGCCATGCACTGTTGGGTGTTGCTTCTGGGCTGGGTGTCTTGGGATCGCTGTACGGGGGGTGATCAGCATTGGTGGAGTATGGTGGCACTGGAGGTCCGGCCCTCCTTGTGTTGTGGTCACTGCTTGCTAGGGGAGTGTGCTGTGGCACCATGCCTCTGCTGTTGATTCAGTGCTGGGGTTCATGGACTGGTGGTCCATCCAGCTCACCTCTGGTTGTGCAGTTCATGGGGTGCCTGGAAGGGGGGTGGGTCTGTCTGACCTGCGGCATGATCCTCCGCCCATGGCTTCCATGGGTAGTGCACCCCTGCTTCCTGTCCCTGTGCATCACTGGTTGTGCTACTGCGCATCGGCCCTGCTCCACTGCGCATCCCTGGTTGTGCCATGGTGCACGTGGCATGATATTCAGCTGTGTTGTGCAAGCGCACCTTGGCCTGCACTTGGTTTGAATATCACACACGCTGCGCAGTGGCGCACTGCACTTGCACCTGCTCCTGCTATTGAGCATCTTTTTGGCACAGTCTGAATATCCCACCCAGTGAGTTCAGTAAAACTCATTTCCAAAATTATGACACTCTTAATTAAGTCTGTAATTGTCCAGTTCCTTCTTTGATCTTGAGTGGTTTCCTGCTTGTCAAAGACATCAGAGAACTTTTACAACTCTGCAGTTTTCTCACCTAGCTGCAGCACAGTTTTTCAACATCAGTTGAAATTAACTGCCCTTCCTGAGGACATCATAAAATGGATATTTTCATTTCCTTTGGCATCAAAGCAAACTGGGAAGTTAATCACCTTACAGAGATCTGCTGTTTAACATATCCTGTCCTTTGAAGTGCTACCCGGGGGGGGGGGGTTCATCCCAGGAGCACAGGATTTCTCATGACAGACAATCACACTACATTTTTATTTTACAAAAATCATAGAGCAAGCAGAACCAGCTGGCCAAGTGTCACAATGAATACAGGCCCAGACCTCGCAATCTCTCCTCATATGGCTTATCTTTTACATTTGATATAAGTCTGGTTGCCCTTCTCTGGACAGTCTCAAGTTTCTTTATATCTCTTCAAATAGGAGGCCCAAAGCAGGCAACAATACTTTAGGTGAAAATGAACCAGAGATACATACGGGGCAACACCACCTCCCTGTCTCTACTCTTTATGTTTCTACTAATGGTTGCCAATACCTTACAAATGGTAAATACCTACAAAGCCCTATGAAATTCCTGTAAGAAGGAAATCAAAAGGGCCGAAAGTGTCTACTGCAAGGATCTATTAACTAAATCCTATGGAAATTCCAAAAATTCTTGTCCCATATAAAATGCTTCATTGGCTCAAATCCGGCTCCCACCCCAACTGACATGTCTCTAAATGATGTCCATTGCAATAATCCCAGTACCATTGCCAACTTTTTCAACTCACAATTTTCTGACCTTACCAATTATACCTCTACCTTTCCTGCCCAATCAAACTTAAGCACCCTACCTGATGTTTCCGGTCCTAAATTCTACTTCAAGTCTGTCTCTAACCATGAAGTACTTACACTGCTTAACAACATCTCCGAATTTGCTGTGGTTGGATCTGATAATCTTGAAATGAAGCTCCTAAAACTCACTGCCCCTTATATACTGTAGCTGCGCCTCTAGCCAAGATTTCAACCCTTTCCCTATGCCAGAGTCTTGTTCCAGACATTTGGAAACTAGCTAAGATCACCCTGGTTTTTAAAAAGGGTGACAAGAAAAATCCCTCTAATTATAGGCCCATAGCTATCTTGTTAGTTCTCAGTAAAATTCTTGAGAAGCTCGTTGCTACTCAAACCATTGACTTTCTTCAGAAATATGACCTTCTAACAACTGCACAGCATGGCTTCCACAAAGGTCATAGTACCACCACCACCTTACTCAAGTTCACATCCGATACCCTTAAGGCCATGGACTCAGGTCTCCTAATTGGGGCAATTTTTATCGACATGACTAAAGTGTTTGACCTTGTCGACCACCCCATCCTCTTAGCTACTCTAAGATCACTTATTAATCTTTTGTGCAGGACTGTGTCAAATGCCTTGAAGTTTGAAGTTTATTGTTCTAGGAATTAATACCTTTGAGCCAAGGCTCTTTTACAAAGGTTCCATGTCATTAAGTACAAAAACATAGTAGAAAGTGTTACAAACAATCAGTAAGCCGTTTAACAAGGCCACAACTTAAACAGTAACATTTATGTACAGAAAAGAAAAAGGAACTCAGAGGCAGTGTCAAGGGCAAGGAATAAGGATTGGAGAGCTTGAGAGGGAAGAGAGGGAGAAATAAGAAGTTTAGGAGCAGACAGAACCAGGTTAGTGGTACTCAGGTTGTCTTTGTCAAAGAGGAGACAATGGTGGTTGAATGAAACAAATGTAAGTGCACTCAGTGGGATGAGACTTTAGTCAAAGCAGTCACAGGAGCTGGAGGCTGTGAGGTGAGTGTAAAGTATGGATTTGAAAGCTCCCAATGTCGTGGAGGATAGGGAGGGCAGGTTAAGGGCATTGTATCAGGTAGGGGCATGGTATGTAAAAGATCTTTGTCCCTGAGCAGTCCGGCATCTAGGGACAAGAAAAGGTTGGTGGTCAGATCTTCTGGTGGTATGAGTGCCATTGTTCAGGCAGAGCAGGTCCCGGATACATGGAGGAGTGAGTCCTAAGATTGATTTTTTTGCCATCACGCAGGTGAGATACATTAGGCAATTGGAAAGATGCAACCAACCGGTTTCCGTGTAGAGGTCATAAGTGTGGGTCCATCTCTGTGCTCCAGTGAGGAGTCGACAGGTTTTGTTTAGTGCTGTTGAGATGCACTTTAGTGCAGTGGTAGTAGCTGAGCCATAGACAATTAGACCATAGTCTATGATTGAGATGATGGAGCTTTGAACAGCAATCCTCAAGGCAGCTTGGTTGAAAAATTGATGGTTCCGGTACAAAATTCCAATGCGTTGGTGCACTGTTTTTGCAGTGTTATCAATATGGGCTGCAAAAGTAAGACATTCGTCAAAAGTGATACCAAGGTATTTGAAGGTGTTCACTTGTTCTAGTGCATTTCCAAGAGAAGTTTTTATGACGAGTGGAGTATGCCTATTTCTGTCTTGATGACTGGAGGAAAGCATGACTTTTGTTTTTTTTTTATTTAGGACCAGTTTGTGCTCAAGGAACCACTTTTCAACACATATGAAAGCAAGCTGCAAGCTCTGTCGTAGTGGATTTGGATCCTTATGGGAGGAGAGAATTACAGCGTCATCAGCATAGAGTATTAATTTTTCAGGGCAGGATTTGGGAAGCAAGTTTAGAAATAGGCTGAAGAGGAGAGGACCTAAAATTGAGCCCTGGGGGACACCAGAGAGGACTGGTTTGGAGTCAGAGAGAACCTCAGAGACTTTTACTGTTTGAGAACGTTATGCCAGGTAACGTTTTACCCAGGCTCCAGGTCCCTCGGCTAGCCCAATGTTGAGCAGAAGAGATATTAGAAGGCTATGGTGAACAGTGTCAAAGGCCTTTGTGAGGTCTATGAAAACAGCTCCAGTTAAATAACCCTTATCCAAGGCTTTGTGAGTTTCACTAGAGAAATCAAGTAGGGCCGTCGACGTACTGTGTCCTTTCCTAAATCCGTGTTGCTGGATGCAGAGTAGATCATACTTTTGCAGGTAGTCTGATAGTTGATCCGCCATGATCCGTTCAAGAGCTTTGGAGAGGGGTGGAAGTATAGATATGGGGCCGATAGTTATCTGGTGTGGATTTGTCGCCCCCTTTATGCACTGGTGTGACTATAGCGGCCTTCCATGTGTTGGGGAATTGACTTTGGCACAGGACGAGGTTGAGAATTTTGGTGAAGGGGTGGATCACTTCTTCCAAGGTGAGGGACAGAAGTTTTAGATCAATGGTGTCACTGCTATTGCTAGATTTAGAGCAGGCCTTTTTTATGTATCTGTAGGCTTCATATGTCTTAACTATTTTAAAGTGAAATAGCGGTTTGTCTGGCGAGGTGGTTTGGGATAGGAGTTTTGGAACTGACAAGTCCTGGAAGAAGTCTGGTGAGAGGACACCACTGAGGTCAGTGAAGGTTTTATTTAGGGCATCGGCCATAGTCTTAAGGTCACAGGTAGTGGAGCCATCAATGTTCATTGCCGTGGGAGAGGATTTAGACTGTTTGCCCATAATATTATGTATATTGTTCCAGAAGGATCTCCCGTCACTCCAGGTGGTTTCTAGAGCATTCTTGAAATAGGAGCTCTTCATTTGCCTGATTTGTGAAGTGCATAGGTTGCGCGCCTGTTTATAGTTAAGTGAGTCTGTTATGGAGCCTGTGGCCTGGCTATAACCCAAAGATGTCACGTGCTTTAAGCTGAGCCAGTGGTTTGGCTGTTAGCCAGGGATTAGAGAGGCTTTGATTTTACATTTTTGAAAGGTGCATGAGGTGTCACAGGCAGTGTTGAAAGTTTTAATGAAAAAGTCTAGGGCGGCGTTCACATCCAGCGTATTGTAGATAGGGGACCAGTCTTGTTGTAGGAGGCAGGTCTTTAGCTTAGCAAGGTTTCCGTGCAGTAGCATTCGACTTAGGATGGTTTTAGGAGGTGGTCTGTGGAATTTATTTGTCCAGATACAGATCACAGGGGAGTGGTCACTGAGGGAGTCGGCGAGAACGGTGGTGTTTTTTATCCGGTCTGGGCGATTAGTAAGAATCCAGTCAATGAGAGTGCTGGTCCCAGTCTTATAGTTTTTTTCTAGTAGGGGAGTTGACCATCTGTGTTAGGTTGGTTGCTAGGATAGTATCCCTGCTGGGTCCGATATCTGAGGCAAGCCAATTTATATTGAAATCACCGAGAAGGAGGAGCTAGAGTCAGGAGGTTGTAATCTTGCAAATTCAAGGATAGACTGGAGTCCGGCTCGTGGGTCCTTAGGGGGGATATAGACTGCAGCCACAGTAAGCAGTTTGTTATGAGCACCAAGGAGAAGCTTGACAGGGAGAAGTTGTACTAGGGTGTTTTCTGGGGAGAAACTGGCAAGGTGGCACGAGAGGTAGTCCTTTATATAGATAACACATCCGCCCCCCTTTCTTTTTACCCGGTCAAGTCTGAAGAGGTTGTAGCCTTGGAGCGAGATTGCATGATCTGGAGTGCTAGGTGTTAGCCAGGTCTCAACAATTACAAGTATGTCAGGATTATGTTGTCCAATAAAGGCTTGAAGAGATGCCAGCTTAGGAAGGAGGCTGCAGATATTTATGGTAACAAAGGATGGCCCGTTTGCTAAAGTCTAGGTAGGCCATGTCCACAGCCCCTCCCTGGTCTACTGTTTTGGTCATCCAGTCAAAGAAATCAATTAGATTTGTCTGACATGACCTTCCCGCTGTGAATCCATGCTGCCTTGGGTCCTGTGCCCCACTGACCTCTAGGTACTCAACAATTCTTTCCTTCAGAAGTGATTCCATAATTTTCCCTACCACTGAGGTCAAACTGACTGGTCTGTAGTTTCCTGCCTCTGTCTTGCTCCCACTTTTGTGAAGGGGAATCACATCCGCCATCCTCCAGTCCTCAGGTACCATCCCATCCTCCCATGATTTATTAAAAAGGGTAGTCAGTGGTGTTACTAGTTCTTCCCTTAGTTCTTTTAAAATTCTGGGGTGAATCCCATCAGGCCCCATTGCTTTATCCACCTTCAGTTTTAAGAGTTCTTTCAGAACCCTTTCTTCTGTGAAAGGACTAATATCAACCCCCATCCAGAGTGCTTCTATTGACCGGATTAGGTATTTCCCCCTGCTTTTCCATTGTGAATACTGAGCAGAAGTATTCATTCAGTATCCCTGCTTTTTCACTGTCGCTCTCTGCCCAACTACCTTCCTCTTTGTTCAGCCTCAGTATCCCTGCCTTAGTCTTTCTTTGCTCCCTAATGTACCTTTAAAAGGTTTTATCCCCCTTCTTAACCGAGTTGGCTACCTTTTCCTCAGTTTGGGCCTTTGCTATTCTGACTGCCTTACCCACTTCCTTCTGCTTTAACTGGCATGTGTTCTCTGTCCTGCTCCTTCTGTGTTTCCTTATACTTCCTGAATGCTATCTTTTTTTCCCTTACCTTCCCCGCTACTTCTTTTGAGAACCATAGTGTTTTTTCTTTCATTTTGATTTGTTTATTTGCTTCACACAAAGACTTGTTGCCTCTCTGATGGCGGTTTTGATGTTTCCCCTTTGTTGCTCCACCCCACCTTCTTGCCTGTTTGCTAGTGCTTTTCTGAGGCACTCTTCTATTTTGACAAAATCAGCCCTCCTGAAGTGCAATACCTTCACTTTTGTGTGGCTTGACTCTAGCTTACTTCATATAAATGTTATACATATATCAGAATGCATAGATATTATATATATATTAAAAAAACTATCACCACGGCACACATAACTCATTTATTTATCATCCAGAAAGGGTTTTAAATCAAAACCTGTGTTCAGACCTGGTGGTTTTGTTGCATGTAACTTAATGATCTAAAAAGTCTAATGCTTCAAGAACAGATTGTTATAGTTCCCTCCCCTGGGGTTTCTACTGACCTTATCAATATCAATAAACTGCATTTTATGGTCATCCCTGTTCTCTGAATCATTTACATGTACTGCAGTTGCATACAATGGATCTCTATTCTCGATTGCCCTTATATGTTCCCTCAAACACCATTTAAAAGGCCCTTTGATCTTTCCTATATATAATGTGTTGCAACTACACTGCCATATAAATCACCCCAGCTGTGGTACATGTTGTCCATTCTCAAATACTAAATTCCTGAGTAACTTTGATACTTGAAAACATTTTGCTGTTTTTCACTGAGTTACAATATAGGCAGTTCCTGCATCTAAATCACCCTTGCACTTGATCAAGCCAGGTACGCTCTCTATCATCAAAAAAGTGGCTATTAACCAAACTGTCTTTTAAAGTAGGGGCTTTTCTAAAAGACATACATGGGTTAATACCCAAAAGTTCCTGCTACTGTAGAATGCCCCAGTGTTTGTTTATTATTTTCTGAACTTGCCTGGCTTGTGTAGAGAAGGTAGTAACGAAGTTAAATGACTGTCTATCAGTATTTACCTCCTGCCTTCTAGCCTCAAGAAGTATATTTCTGTCTGCGCTATCGGCAATAGCTCTGGCTTGTTCTACAGTATGTTGTGTGCACTGTAGCCCATGCTATCCAGTCTGTTAAGTTGTCAGCTTCCCGTATGTGTGTTGCCTCTGAGCTGCAGTTCTGCTTTGTGCGCAGGAATTGCCCCTTCGGTACATTACGTTTCACATGAGGCGGATGGCAGCTGGATGAAATGAAAAGTCCATTGCCATCCACTGGCTTTCTATATAGCCTTGTGTCTATACCTTCCTTCTTGTCCCTTACATCACATCTAAATAGCTCACAGTGCTGGGGTTGCTGGTGTAAGTACATCTAAGATGTTCATTGGTCTGATGCAGATCTATAAAGTCTTTCAATTCTGCCTCATTCCCTGTCCATACAAGCAGTATATAACGACCCCCAAAAACGTATTTTCTTTTTATTTCTAAATTGATTTACATCATTGAGAACATTCTAATTTTCATAACGCCCAGCATATAAATTCGCTATAGTGGGAGCACATGTGGCCCCCATTGCTGTTGCTGTTCCCTTGGTTTGCAAATACATCTCCTTATTAAAAAGAAATGCATTGTCTTTAAGTACATATTCCAACAATTTCAAGATGAAATCAGTTGGTGGTTCAGTTGAACTGAGTCTGGTATTCAGGTAGAAGGCAGCCGCATCCAGCGCCCCCTCATGGGGGATATTTGTATATAATGAATCAATGTCCAATAACACTAACAAAACATGCTCCTCTAGGACGAAGTTGCTGCCGATATTTAGCAGATGTTTAGTGTCTTTGATAAAAGATGGTGACAGTTCCACACAAGGTTTCAATTGCATGTCAACATACTTAGAGAGACTTTCTGTCTCAGAGTCTATGCCGCTCACAGTGGGGCGGCCAGGTGATTTCTCTTTGTTTTTGTGTACTTTTGGTAGCATAAATAAAGTTGCTCTTATAGGATTTGGTGTGATCAGAAAGTCTCTTGTTTTATCTGTAATATACCACTTGCCGAAACATCATTACCTGTTTCATCAATCACAAATTTAAAATCCGCTGCAGGATCAGAGGTAAGTTTATGGTAAAAGTTTTCATTATTTACTGTAGCTGCCTTTCAATCTCAGTGATGTAAGCTTCCTCATCCTGCAGAACCACACATCTCCCTTTATCAGCGTGTTTTATTATTATGGTTTTGTCATTTTGTAACCTTTTCAAGGCTTCCCTTTCTTTAATTGACATATTCTGAAAAGGGGCACTGGTGGGATTTGAAGAAAGGTCCTGTAGATCTTGTTCAACAGGGGTTTTAAAGTCAGTTACTGCTGCGTGGGGAGCCTGGCAGAACATAGAATATGGTTTTAAAGTGATGGATACTTCATATGTATTGTCGTTATTCCCATTCCATTTATAAAAAAAAGATTAACGGTTCAATTTCCTGCAAGCTAAGTTCAAGTCAATTACTGTTTGTGCTTCGTTTATTGGATTGGTAGGGACAAATTTTAGGCCTTTTTATAGAAACATATAAACATAGAATTTGATGGCAGATAAGGACCGCTTGGCCCACCCAGTCTGCCCATTTCCCTACCTACTGGATAAGCTGCAGATCCTAGTTAACCAGCAGCCTACTTCTTCTTACCCCCCCCCGAATTGCCTTATGACTGTCCCATGCATGCTTGAATTCCACCACTGATTTTGACTCCACAACCTCCTCCGGAAGGCCGTTCCAGCCATCCACAACCCTCTCTGTGAAAAAATACTTCCTTAAATTACCTCTGAGCCACCCCCCCCATCTTCAAATTGTGCCCCTTTGTTCTTGCACACCTCTTTTTTTGAAAGATGTTACCCTCTTGGACTTTGTTGATTCCCTTGATTCCCTTTGTTGATTCCCTTTTTCTAGCACCTTTATTTCTTCTTCATCGAGGATTCTTTTGGACAAATTTATAATTACATCTTATTTATCTACTTCTATCTCTTCCTCCCTCTGAAGTTCCATTGTTGATTCTGCCCCCTCCACTGACCCTTGTAATTGCCTCCATTTCCAGAACCCCCTACGCCTCCTGCCTCTTATTGTTCTCTTCTTTCTTCCTGATACATTAGTCTGGGGCTTCATTATATACTGGGTACGTGCGGTTGCCCCGGGGGTGGCTGGGGTGAGTCTAAATCATCAGGGCCTTGATACAAAAAAGACCCCCTTGTTTGATTATCTTTCTCTGAATTACTCTGGTCTGTACTGTAACTAAAAGAGACCTGTCTAGGGCATTTTGGAATACTTTTTGGGTTTTTTTTCCAGGAGTAAACCTGTCTTCTCTCCCAGTCATTCTTATCACTAGTGAATTTAACTTAATTTGCCTCTTTTAATTCTTTATCAAGTCTAGCAATAGATTCTTTTAGACGCTTGTTTTGATTATCAAATTCTGCTAAGTTCTTAAATTTAGGTACCACTTTTTCATGTTCTTGAAGCTCCTCTCTCAGTTTTCTTTCTGGTTCCTTACTGTATTTCACAAGAAGTTTTATCAGTTTGGTGCTGGCCTCCGTTAAAATCTCCTCCCATTCCTTCATGAACTCCAACTTGTCAGTTTTGTATGTAGGTATCTTTAAGATCCTTGATCTTCTCAGAATTCTTACCACTTGTAGGTATGCTTCCATCAATGTAATATTCCAGTAGGCTCTCCTTAATTGATGTGTGATTTTTCTCCAGCTGTGTAAATGCCTGTAATAGAGATCTTGCCTCTGGCTCCATTCTCATGGCTTCATTGTGTTCAAGTAAGAAAGGATTTGCTGTACTTGCTGTAGCCAGAAGGTAGTTAACGTAGTCAAGTGGGTTTGTATTTGCTTTTGATTGTCTTGCTGCTCCTGCCTGTGTACCTTCACTTCCAAAAACATTTGGCATAGTCTCTAGGGATGACATATCATTAGAAACAATGCGGTTATCCAAAGTCTTAAGAAACTGCTTTTACATGACAATTGTATAGAACGTCGTAACCCGTGCGTTGCACTGAATTTCAAACATTTGGACACAGTTCAGAAGTGCACACTGGGATGGTGGTGTTCATGATGGAAACAGTCACTACTTGGAAAGACAAAATCGGGCACACACCAGCACTATAAATGAGACTCCAACCACTTATGAAGTTAAAAAAGCATATTTATTAAATAAAAGATGACCCACGAGGGCAAATGCCCGATTCTGTTTTTCAAGTATAAACTGTAAGATACTGGTCAAGCTGCTCACCACTCACCTGGAAGCAATCCTGACGAGGCTCACACACCTAGTACAAATGGCTTTTGTTAAAGGAAGGCAAGAATCTGACTACTTGCACTCCTTGTTCACCCTAATGTCAGCTGCCCATGCTACAAATAGTCAAGCAGCTGCTGTTTCTGTCGACTTCGAAAAGGTTTTCAATTTGGTGAAATGGCCTTACCTCTGTGCCACCTTGACTCATTTCAGTGTTAGCTCACAGTACCTGAATTGGGTTCAGCTCCTTTACTAAGCTCCATCAACCAAAGTTTCTACCAATGGTCTGCTATCCGCCCTCTTTCCTCTTCACAAAAGTACCAGACAGGGCTGCCCCCTCTTATTTCTCATGGTGATTGAACCACTTGCTATAGCCATCAGAACTCACTCAGAGATTTGTGGTATTTGTTGGCACTGGTAACTGCTGTACTCTGCTGTATGCAGATGACCTCCGCCTGGTTCTGTTAAAAGCCCCGCCCCCCACACGTCAGTACTGCCCTTCATGCAGACACTGCAAGGCTTCTTGGCCATCTCAGGTCTTCAGGTGAACAGGGGCATGACTCAAGTGCCCCCTCTGACTACCGTGTGCCCACAAGAGCCTTTTGCACAAGCAGGGCTGTGCATATCGGTACAAGGCATCACCTATCTAGGAGTAAAGATAAATCATAGACCTCTCTGCTATTCCTAGAACCAACTTGGGATTGCTGCACATCCTGAAATCATAATGTGACTGCTGGAAAGTGCTCCATCTGTCTCTGGTGGGCAAGAATGAAGTCCTGAAGATGGTCACTTCTCCTCAATTACTCTATCTGATTACTAACCTTCCATTATCTATACCTAAACAGTGGTTTTCCAAGATTGACAGGATGATGAGCCCTTTCTTATGGGAAGGGCATCCCCCATGTTACAGAAGAGGAAAACTCAGAGCCCACTGATCACCTACTGGGTCAATACTGTGTATGGAATATAGCGCGGTATTAACCATGCTGTGAAGAGCACATTACAAATTACAGCGACAGGGGTACAATAGCACAGGGAATTACCACTACCCTATGGCTGTATGAATTACTAGGAAGATATCAAGTTACCATGTGCTAGATGCCTGGTCCAGCCGCTCCTGTGGTGGAGCAGTTAAGGCACCAGCACACGGCATACTCAGGAGACCTGGAGCTGTAGTTTGATTTCCCACAGGACCTCCCATGTTACTACTTTTGCTGTCATTTTTTTTTTTTTAAATAAAGTTCCTCCCTTCTGACTTTCTCCCCATCTCCTGAGTCAACCAAGCCCCGGAGTTTGTTATTTTAATTCCAGGGGGTGCGGAGGGTGAAGCTCCCCCCCCAAAAAAGAGCAACCTATTTATTTCAATGGTGTGCACTCTTTCTACAGGTCGGTGTATTTCCCAGCCTTATCATAGTGCACGCTATTTTGCTTGCGGCATTTCTTGTCGCACTATTATTGTTTGTGTGGTTATGGCCCAGTGCCTATTGGTCATTAGGGGGTTGGGTCTTCCACTGATCTATGAGTATTACCTGCCATTTCTGGAGGCTCAAACCTTAAGATAGTTTGCTGATGAGGAGAGACTTTCCCCTCTGTAAGTTAAAATGGAGCGAAGGTTTTGTCTGATATGATATATTTGCTTGTTGGATCATTGAAAATCAATAAAGCATACTTAATAACAAAAATAAAAGTGCACTACTCAAAGCTATATGTTTGCACTCAGCTCAGGCTACCCCTGCTACTACCTCACCTATCATATTAAGGCTTGGGAAATCATCAGGCAGGGCAGGAGCTCTATATTGGGCTATTAGGAATGACCAGCTGGACTATACCCAAGGGGCGAAACAACACTGACAGCATGACCTCTCAACTTCTAATACTCCCCAAGACTGGGAGAGTTGCTGGAGAATGGCATACTTAAAATGTAGGGACACTAGAAGCTGCCTGACCCAGAATAAAGTTCTGCACTACCGGTGTCGTATCCCTACTAGTATCATACCCCTCAAATTTTGTCTAACCTTGGAGTCATACCTTCTAGGAGAGTGCTGGAGGTGCAACTCACCAGGGAGCACCCTGCTCCATAACTTCTGGCCTTGTCCGGCTATCCAAAATTTCCGGAAGGAGGTCCATGACTTTTGCCAGACAAACTTCAACATGCAGATACCTCTATTACCTTTGGTGTACATTTTAGTAGTCCCTGGGCTGTCTCCCTCCCTCGGTTCATATCAAAAGCAATGCCTTGGTGCAGTTGCCAGAGAAGCTAAATGCCTCCTTCTCCAGTGTGCTGGAGGTCTCTGGACATACCATCCCGTCTCCTCTGGAAGCAAGTGGTAGTATCCTCACACATAATGATAGAGTGAGCTATCTGGCTGCTAATAAGTATCGTGACTACACATGCATTTGGTCTCCCTTTTTAGAGTATATCTCAGGGGCGGTAAGCTGAATTCTCTCTCCATCTGTTGCACTGTAGATGTGTACCCCTCACAGCTACTGAACCATAGTGTTCCCAAGATCCTCTGCTGTCTCAGTTTGGTTGTCTCGTATTTCTCATACCCTTCGTTTGCTCAGCAGTTTTTTAGCTAGGTGTTCAGATCACTGATTTTTGTTTGTTATGTTTTCTGATAGTACTTACATTAGACAGGTTTCAGGTCTGTTAGCATACAGATATTCTGTTGCACATATGGTATGATGGTTAAACCTAATTACTGGCTAACATATTATTTATAGTGTATGGTATGTTTTATCAGTTCTATTAGGCCTGCTACAGGATTTATTTTTTGTATGTATTGTTTTTATACTTCATCCTGAAGTGTACATTGTAATGTATTATTCTGAAACCTAAATAAAAATTTTCAGTAACATGATAAAGCACTGAACACTTCACAGAAATATTTTGGTGGGTGACTGTGATCGTTTGTGAATCAGCAAAACTGCTACTGCATTGCACTGCATTTAGAACTTTGTATTACCCTCTGATATTTCTTTGTTTAGAACTCAGAATTAAAACAAGCCATGCATGGTACAGTGTTTAAAGATACAGCCTGTGAAAGTGCAATTGGGACAACACTTCCTTCATGAAAGCGATACACGTTTTAGTATGGACTAAATGTTTGTTTGACATAAACACACCATGCTGGTAAGCATATAATTTCTCTCATTTTGAAGGCAATTACCAACAGTGCTGATCATTGACCTGTTTTAAATACAGACCACAGTGTCTAACTTGTCTGTTATGTTTCACTGGCTCCAAGCTTTCATTAAAAAAATAAAACTTTTTAGCTCAATTGATTCTAAAGTCAGAACTTTCTAAAGTTAATTTCTTTGAAAAAGGTAAACATAGGAATCAGGAGGGCTAAAAACATATTTTATTTTATAAACAGAAGCTTAGATTCATTTCAACAGAAATTATGTCAATTAAATTTAAAATTATTATTTTTTTGTAACTTATTCTGTAGCCCATCCAGCCCTCACTTGCCTGCACCTCATTCCCTTTAGTGAACTGATGTTTCTGCTGCATCTCACATACACTTACTTACTGGGGTTCTTCCCACAACTGACCTGTTTCGTCCTGCCAATTCCTCCACGGCTTGTCACTAATAACAGAGTACCACTGACCAGCCCACAAACAGACAGCCACGTGGCAGTAGCTGTATTCAGCAGAAGATGTTCACATTCAATGGCATCCAGATGGATAGGCACTGGTGCCATCATTCACACGAGGCAGACTTCTTTGCCTCCTGTAGTAGCAACAGCAGTAGAAGTAGCAGCAGTAGTAGTAATAACAGTAGCAATAGTGGTAGCAGTAGTTGTGGTTGTAGTAGCAGTAGCAGTACAACAGTTTCAGTAGTAGTAGAATGAAGAAAAGGGTGGTGTTTATTGCAACCAATAGGAAGCCCTGGGCTGGAGATAATACAAAACTCAATATAGTACAAATATTAAATAGAGGATAATGGATGAACATCAGTCAATAACCACATTGTATTCACTTCGAGAGGTTGCCAGGGCAGAATTGTAATTGACTGCTGCAATGGCAGCCTTGAGAAGTGAATGCAGTGCAGTTAATAATTGATGCCCATCTATTGGCTTTTATAGTATATGGGCCCCAGTTACTTACAACACTATTTAGATCACACCTGTCTTAGATGTCTCCAGTGTCTCCAGTGAATTTGAATACCCACCGGCATTCAATCGGCGACAGCATTAGTACACAAAAGAAACTGCCACAAGCAGTGCAAAATAGGTGTGAGTGAAGTTCATAACATTTAACCCAATGGATTATAGAGGGGCTAAAATTATGTAGGAACTGTTTGAAATAAAATTCGGAGTAGTGAGGTGCTGAGCAACATGCCCACAAACTATGGTAGACGTGCATGTGCAAATGTGCCTAGTTTGTTATGGTATCGATATGATTTATTCAAGAGGGTATAACAACCTCTTGACATCACAACAATACCATAAAAAGGATAGGAATTTGTCGAATTTCATCCTTAATCACTGTCCCCCATACATTATAACACTGTTACTGCATCATCCAATAAATACTCGCAGTACAAAAAGAGTAAGTAAAATATATACAGTAGAAGGCATTCATTTTAAAGCAAAATCATTCCTTTGTGATTTATGCTTCAAGCTGCACATATTTTATATCTCTAAGTGCAAAAGATGAAGTTAATACAAATAAAGGAATATATACTGTAATTATCAAATAGTCATACAAACTCTAAGGTAAAACTACCATTGACTGCCTAGGTTGCAAAAAGGAAGCTGTATTACATTCAAAAAGGAACTATTAATGCAATGAGGCCTTATTTAATGGCACAACTGTAAGCGGTATAGTGCCTGGGTCACTATAATATCCTCCCATTACCCTAGAATCAGTCTATGGGTGCTGTGGCATCCTCCTATGTGAGGGGCTGGCCAACTTCAAGTGGTCACTCATGATTTCAATGCCACCACTGCTCCTGCTGTAGGAGGTGCTCATGCACTTGGGGCATGTACAATTTTGCATTTCTTTGCTTCCAGATAACCCTTGGGTCAGTGCTTTTGTACTTAGGTCCTTGGTCTTTTACATTGCTTTCCCAGTTTGGGCTCACCATGATCTAAACCAGTAAGGCCATTATAGTGCTGGTTCTGTCTTCCCCTGGGTTTCAGATATAGAGTCCCTAACGGGGACAAACCATGTGTCTGTCTGCTGTTTTTACCCTTTGCAGATTGTGTAAGAAGCCATTTGGCACAGTGCATTCCTACTTAAAGCAGGCCTTAATTATTTCACAGTGATTTGCATATACTTCTCATCTTGCTTTGTGTTATTTGGGTATGTGTAATTTTGTATTTCTCTGAAACTTGGCTTTTTTGCCCGTGTTCTTCCTGGATAACCCTTGCTTCAGTGCTTTTTCACTGAGATTCCTCATCTTTTTTCACACTGACATTAATTACAATAATTTTGTCCCTTAAAAAATATCTTGGTATATAGAAATGTTTTAAGGAGGTGAGGTATGTAGAGCTGGAAGAGACATGGGCATAAAAAAAAAATTAAAACAAATTACCGTAATTCAAACTTAGCAGGGACTTAAAAGTCGGTGCGGCACTGCAGATAGATTTTTTACAATAGAATTGTTAACAAATGTCACCTTTTACTGGTCAGGAATCAGTACTTTAATGAGCAGCAGTTTGGTTTATTTTAGAACTTTTATTTAATGTTTTTTTACTCTCTTCACTGCCTCCAGTTGATTGTCTGATTCCATATAGCCTAAGGCAATGTAACTCAATCCAGCAGTGCTGTAATTAACTCACAGAAGCTCTACAACATTTTGTTTTACTTTATTCATGTACAGCCTGTATAGTGAATTCTTGTTACTGCTTTTCTTTAGCCTAAGGGACTGTTCAGTTTAAAATATTCAATTCTGACAAAGTGAATGGTACTGTGAGGTGGGCCAAATTATCTGCAGCCTTGTACTGTTGCCCTGTTCCCACCCACACCCATTAGGCCACCCCTTCCCTTAACTGCATTTAACTTCTGTCCCCTTTCTGTCTTCTCCACAGCTCCACCACACCGGGGGTCATGAGGGCTTACCTCCAGCCCTCCCCCACAATGCAAGGAGCTCTCCCATCCAAAGCAGCAGGTATGAATACTCGGCCACAGAAGTTGGCTTGTTTGCTGCAGCCTGGAGTTCCCCGTTACCCCCACCACCAATCTTGGTGATCCTGTAGCTTTATAGGAGTTGTCATGTGACTGGTTAAAAAAAACATGTCTACTTCTCCATCAGCAGGTTATCTGTGCTTGCCACAAGAGGCTGCTAACACCCTCAACCAAGCCAAATCACTGCACCTAATCTGCTTAAACTGGTGTCTCCCCTTAGCTCTCTTTACCATGCTACTACCTCTGCTAATACTCTCCCTTAGGACCCCCCCACTGTCCCTCCCACCCTCCTCTCACCCAGCTGAGCAGGAGTGCCTACCTATACCTCACTCCCCTCCTGGATCTCCCCCACCCCAGGCACCTCCCCAACCATCACACTCTCTACAGCACTTCTATAAACACCTAACCTAGACTCTTGCAGCCTCCCTCCCTCCTTTTTCCCAGGACAAATAGCCTTTCAGTCTTTCACTGTGGTCTCCTTCAAGCCCACCAAGCTTTCAACTACATAGCCATGCAAGCTCCTGTGAGCACGGCCCCCTAATCAAGCTGGTGATCTCTCTTCTCCTCCTGCTATCTGGAAACATTGAGCCACACCCTGGTCCTTCCTCCACCCTCGGTCCTACCACCACCCAACCCTTTAAGCTCCCCAGAGGTTTGAAACTGATGCACCTGAAGATATGCAGCCTATTACTTAAATTGACCCCGTTGCAACCAACCATGCTCTCCCTTCATCCTGACGACCTGGTTGTATCCGAATTCTGGCTAAAACCACACAACAAGGACTCTGAAATTGTGATCCCTGGCTACTTGGTCATCTGCCATAGTCGACCAGGCTGCAAAAGAGGTGGCGGAGTTGCCATGTATATTGCAGCCGGGACTCAGTTCTCAAGCATCACCCTGCTCCACCATACACAATCCATAGACACACTCCTAATAAAACTAGCCCTCCCTCATAATGCTCCAATATATATCACAGGTTTATACTGCACACCTGATGCCACTCTGTCTACCATTAAGGACCACCTTGGTAGCCTAAAAACACTAGCCACAGGGGGTGAGCTCCACATCTTGGGGATTTCAATCAAAATTGACTCTCCTGGACCAACTCCAAAATCAGGAACAAAGGCAGTGCCCTAAACCTCACACAAATGATCTCCAAGCCCACCCGCCTGAATCACAAATCATTAAACCACTCCCTTCTTGACTGGTCCCTCACCTCCCACCCTCACCAGATTCTTGAAGCAGGCCTGCTCCCTGACTTCCTTAATGATCACCACATGATCTATGTGATCAGGAAGATCTTTAGGCCTAAGGCACCACCGCCACACATCCTTCTCACCAGATCCTACAAAGCTTTGAACATTGCCTGTCTTCTACAAGACCTGACCAACATTGACTGGTCCTTCATCAGCCATGATAAATCCCCAGACACTGCCCTAGAGGGTTTCAAAACCAGGTTCCTTGCTATCTGGAATCATCATGCCCCCATCAAACTAGCCAGGGTGCATGGTGCACACCTCCCCTGGATCTCAACTGACATCATCACCAGCCTCAAAGATCATGACCTGACATGGAAAGCTTTCAAGGTATCTGGCCTGCCCCAAGACCACCTGAAGTACCACACTCTGCACAATGATTGTACAAGGTCAATCCAACAGGCAAAGGTTAGGTACTTCAACACTACATTCCACACAGAGATAAACAATCCTGCTAGATTCTGGAAGGTTCTCAAATTATTATTCAACCCCCCTTTCCCAGCCACCAATGCCGTCACTAAATCTGGGTTCATCCACAGTAAATGACCCCCCTGCTGTAGCTGCCACTTTCAACTCCTAGTTTGTTAACTGTACCACTTCCTTACTAACCTCTTTCCCTTCCCCCATCCTCTTCCCCTCTCCTCATGCCCGCCCAAGACCCCCAACTGACCCACTCCTTCTCCTTCCACCCAGTCACCCCACTTGAGGTGTACGATGCCCTCATTGCCCTTAACCCGGCCATGGGTAGATGCCCCTCAGGCCTCGATGCAAAAATGTTGAACCTGCCGGCCCCTACCATTGCTGCCCCCCCTGGCTGCAATTTTCAGCCTGCCTTTCTTGCATGCCTCTATACCAGCAGATTGGAAACACGCAACAGTCAATCCTCTACCTAAGGGTGGAGATCCTTCTACCCCCGGAAACTATAGACCCATTTCTCTCTTACCTATCCTAGCTAAGCTCCAAGAAAAACTTGTACTCACTCAACTTATTGCTGGATAAACAATTGTGCAGAAGCACCTGTAAGGGGAGTGGAACCCACAGTTGTGAGGTTGCAGACTTGTTGGAGTAGTTTTATATTATAGTTCTGTGTATTGGGACATCTTAACTAAGAGCCCTGCCTCCTGTCATTACACAGGAAGCAGGAAGATAGCTGGTAGTTTTAGAGGGACAACAGTAAAACTACAAAGCCAGCTAGTGTGTTTTTTATCTACTTGTGGCTCTGAAATTCTGTGCCTTGGTCACGCATGAGTGGCAGATGCACTGAAGGAGCAAGTTTTATTACTGAAAAAACGCAACAGTGTTGTGAGTCTCTGTGACCCCTAGCAACCATTTCTGGGTCGGGTGCCCCTATTTAGTAAGCCCCTGCTGCGAGCAGGCAAGGTACATATTGCTGGACAAACGATTGTGAAGAAACACCTGTAAGGGGAGTGGAACCCACAGTTGTGAGGTTGCAGACTTGTTGGGGTAGTTTTATATTATAGTCCTGTGTATTGGGACATCTTAACTAAGAGCCCTGCCTCCTGTCGTTACACAGGAAGCAGGAAGAGAGCTGGTAGTTTTAGAGGGACAACAGTAAAACTACAAAGCCAGCTAGTGTGTTTTTTATTTATTTGTGGCTCTGAAATTCTGTGCCTGGGTCATGCATGAGTGGCAGATGCACTGAAGGAACAAGTTTTATTACTGAAAAAATGCAACAGTATTGTGAGTCTCTGTGACCCCTAGCAACCATTTCTGGGCTGGGTGCCCCTATTTAGCAAGCCTCTGCTGTGAGCAGGACGAGCGCATGCAGGGGCACGCCAGTTGGTGCGGTGGGAGATCGCTGCAGAAAGACACGCTGCCTGGTGCAGTCAGCCAGGGTCCCATGAGGACAACTGGGACCTGGGCCAGCTTACTAAATTCAAGGTAAACCTCTCAATATCCAAACTGATGACAATATGGAGAAGGAGGGGATATGTTGTTGTACAGTTTGTAAAATGTTCACAGCTGGCGAACAAGTCATGCAATTTGTATGCAATAACTGTGAACTAATAGATGTTCTGAGGAAAGAAATTAACATTCTTCACCATAAACTGGCAGTTAGAGAGGATATCAGTTTATTAGAACATTATATCGACCAAGCAGCAGATAGGTCTGTACAGGAGTGCCCCCCTCAAACCTAATTAATTTACATACAAATGCTGGTAACACAAAAGGGGAGGAGGAAGTAGAGGAATGGTCCACCATACAAAAGGCACCAAAGAAAGGGAGAAGGAACATTGGAGGCTCAGCAAATATCCCCCTACATAACAGCTTCCAAATATTAAGGGAGCCTAGTAATACTGATGAATTGAATCAAGTGGGTGGGTTAAATGCTCCGGCCCCAACTAACAAATCACCAGTAGTAGTCCCTAGACAGCAGGATTTGGTTACCTCAAGTGAAGTAGTAAGTCCAACCCATGTTTCTGCTCTTACCTCCTTGTTCTTTCGTCCATGGTTCTTCTTTTTCGGCAGAAGAAGGGCCCAGCCACCCACCTCCATCCTCAACCACCCCACACTACACTCCTTTTATAGGTTACCACAGTTGTGACATTTCCTGTGGCAGAGCAGGAAGGGGCAGATCAGTGGGGCATCCACAAGGTGAGCTCATTTACAGGGGCATTAGTAATTTAACTTGTTATAACAAGTAAAACAAAAACAAAACACAATCAAACCATTACTTGCATTTTTTTTCCTTCCAATTACTCTGACTAGGTTATAAACCCAGCAACTTATCTGGAATGGATATCATTAACTGCAGGTACTGTGGAACAATTTTCAGAAGGACAGTCTTACAGGATTTAGGACACTGTCCTACATGCTGGGCCATTGGAGATCTTAGGACTCAGCTCCGGGCAGCATGGGCAGAGACTGCACACCTCAAATTTCATATTCAAGAGGAAATACATTATAAGAACCACCCGCCATTTCCCCAGCATCCAACAGAAAAACCTCGACCGCAGAGGGTAGTTGGTCCAGGAGGTTGGCAGGTGGTTAGGAGGGGCAAATCGGGTGCCCCATCACTCTCTGCTCTCCGTCATATTACCTCCAAAAACCATATAAACACTACAAACAGGTACCTGCCTCTATCTCTGAAATCAAACAAAGAGGCAGAAGACACTGCAGAGCAGGACACTGCGGCACAGGAGCTAGCACAACAAAACTCACCCAAATCAGGAACCAAAACAAAAAAAAAGCAAAAAGGAAATCCAAAAAACTTCTGATCATAGGAGACTCCATGATTCGAGGAGTTGATACCCATCTCCAGCCAGGGGTAATGGTCAGATGTCTCCCAGGTACATCAGCATGGAGAGACACTGACCGCATTGCTAAAATTGTTCACAAAGCAGGAGAAAACATTGATGTCCTAGTACACATAGGGACTAATGATCTCGCCAGCAGGTCAATTGTGGAGACCAAGGAACACCTGACCAGGCTGAGTGACAAACTATCATCCATTTCATCCAGCATCTCCTTCTCTGAGATCCTGCCAGTCTGGAAGAGGGGGGCAGATGGACGGAAGGTCAGAGAAGGGGAGATAGGGGAGCTAAACACGTGGCTCAAGTGCTGGTGCCAGGAAAAAAGACACAGATTTGTAGGGAACTGGCAACAGTTCTGGGAGCGAAAGTTCTTTAAATTTGATGGACTGCATCTGACTAAGGAGGGAGTCAGTGCATTGGGGCAGAAGTTTGATGTCTTTGCAGAATATTTAAACTAGCAAATGGGGAGAGGGGTGCAGCACCCCATACGTCGAATGGGAAGAACACCCCTCCCCTCAGCTAGTGGTCAAACAGGGATTCAGCATGTTTGCAGTTCATTTGCATCACCAGGTAAGAAAAAAGGTTTGTCTCCCCATACGACACACAGGGGTAATGCCAAACCTCACCCAACAACTAACACACCGAAATCTGGCCAATGGAAAATCATGTACACAAATGCTCACAGCCTGGGAAATAAAATCCCAGACCTGCAGGCAATAATGTCAGAGGCTAAACTGGACATAGTAGCAATTAGTGAGATGTGGTTTACCAGTAACCACACTTGGGAGACTTCAGTACCTGGCTATGTATTGTTCAGAAGAGACCGAGGTACAAAAAGGGGGGGAGGAGTGGCCCTGTATGTCAATGAAAATATCAAAGCTACAGAAATTCAGAATACACATAAGGAGCCAGAAGAACTGTGGGTCATCCTGGAAACAGGAAATGGGACAGCCATAAGAACTGGGGTTGTCTACTGGCCCCCACACCAGGGGGAGGACATAGACACATTATTGTTAGAAGATATACAAAACATGACAGCTAAAGGGGAGGTTCTGATAATGGGAGACTTCAACATGCCAGATACAGATTGGTCAATGCCAGCAGGAACATCTGCCAAAACTAGACACATAGTGGATTCCCTGCAGGGGGAGGGCCTCAAACAACTGGTACAACAACCCACAAGAGACAGGGCTATCCTAGATCTAATACTGACTAACAGGGAAGGGATCACAGATCTCCAGGTAGAAGGTCACCTGGGGGCCAGTGACCATCACATGGTATGGTTCAATTTGGCTACTACATCTAAATCATGCCATTCCAAGGCAAAAATATGGGACTTCAGAGGAGCAGACTTTGATAAGATGGCCAACAGAGTTAAGCTAGCCCTGGCAAAAAGAAACACAGGTGAGGGGTACAGGCAAAGTGGGCAAGCATTAAGGATGCAATACTTGAAGCAACATCCCATTGTGTTAGACAGAAAAGGAAGTGCAAAAGAAGAAGGAAACCACTTTGGTTCTCAAATACAGTAGCAGAAAAGGTCAAAGCCAAAAGGCTGGCCTTCAGGAAATTTAAGGGAACACAGTGGGATGAAGATAGGGAGGCATACCAAACTGCTCTAAGGGAAGCAGGGAAGGCAGTGAGGCAGGCAAAGTCCCAAACTGAGGAAACAATAGCACGAACAGTAAAAGAAGGTGACAAGACTTTCTATAGATACATTAGTGAAAGGAGAAAGTCCAGAGGGGGTATTGCTAAGCTTAATGGAGAAAGGAGCATGTGAGGAGGAGGCTCATGTAAAAGCATCTATCCTAAATAGATACTTTTGCTCAGTATTTACTGAACAGAAGGTAGGGCAGGGCCCACAGCTCAGCACCATGGACACAGGGGGAGGGAGGTGAGCATTACTCCCTTCACAAAGAAATGGTCCTACAAGAGCTTGCTAAGCTCAGGGTGGATAAGGCAATGGGACCTGATGGCATACATCCCAGGGTACTTAAGGAGCTAAAGGTGGAACTAGCAGAGCCATTAGCAGAACTGTTTAGTGAGTCTCTGAGCACAGGAGAGGTCCCAGAAGACTGGAGAAGGGTTCATGTGATCCCACTCCACAAGAGTGGTAGCAGGGAGGAGGCAGGGAACTACAGACCAGTCAGTCTTACCTCAGTAGTGGGTAACATTATGGAGGCACTCCTTAAGGAAAGGATAGTGCAACACCTGGAATCCATAGGGGCACAGGATCCAAGACAGCGCAGGTTTACAAAAGGAAGGTCCTGTCAAACTAATCTCATAGATTTCTTTGACTGGGTAACCAGAGTGGTGGACCAAGGGGGAGCAGTTGATGTCGCCTACCTTGACTTCAGCAAAGCTTTCGACACTGTTCCACATAGAAGATTGATAAATAAGCTGGGTAGGCTCGGGGTTGGTCAGAAGTTGGTCAACTGGGTGGCAAACTGGTTGACGGGCAGAAAACAGAGAGTGGTGGTAAATGGTATACAGTCAGAAGAGATGCAAGTCAGAAGTGGGGTACCTCAGGGATCAGTCCTGGTGCCAGTCCTCTTCAACATCTTCATTAGAGACCTTGCAGATGGACTAGAGGGTAAGACTTGTCTGTTTGCAGATGACACCAAGATCTGCAACAGAGTAGATGATCCAGATGGGGTGGGCAGAATGAGAAGAGATTTGAATAAACTAGCAAAATGGTCAGAAGAGTGGCAACTGGGATTTAATGCAAAGAAGTGCAAGATCATGCACATAGGGAAGAGAAACCCTGAAGCCACCTATAGGCTGGGAGGGGAGTTGCTAGCAGTCACAAAGGAAGAAAGAGACTTGGGCATCATCATCACTGATGACCTGAAATCAACCAAGCAGACCTCTAAAGCAGTAGGTAAGGCTAGGGGGGTGTTAGGGTGTATTAGTAGGGTTATCACAAGTTGTAAGAGGGAGGTAATAATCCCCTCTTTACAAGACACTGGTTAGGCCCCATCTGGCATACTGCGTGCAGTATTGGAGGCCACGCCTTCACAAGGACATTAACCAAATTGAGGCAGTCCAGAGAAGGGCAACCAAAATGGTGCAGGGACTGCATCAGAAGACATATGAGGACAGAGTAACAGAGCTCAATATGTATACCCTTGAGCAAAGGAGGGAGAGAGGTGATATGATCCAGGCATTCAAACACCTTAAGGGCATTAACAAGGTTAAAGCGTCTAACATGTTTAAATACAAGAAAAATAGCAGGACAAGAGGACACAGCATGAGATTAGAGGGGGGCCGATTAAGGGGGAATGTGAGGAAATTCTTTTTTCACAGAAAGGGTGGTGGATGCATGGAATGGCCTACCTCAAGAAGTGGTGGCTATGAATACAGTGCAGGGCTTCAAACAGGCATGGGATAGGCATAAGGGAGCAATGCAAATGAGTATGAATAGATAGGCCACTGACAGAGCAAAGGCCGATGGCACATTTATAAGGTAGAAAAAGAAATGGGCAGACTGGATGGGCCTTGCGGTCCTTATCTGCCATCAACTTCTATGTTTCTATGTTTCTATGTATGCCACACAGGACATACTAGTAGTGGGGGATTCTATATTGAGAGCAATGGATCAGATTCTGTGTAAAAAACTAAATGATTTTACCACAATGAGTGTCCTCCCTGGGGCTGGCATAGGGGATATTAGGCAGCTCCTTCCCAGCTTATTGGAAAATACCAACAAACCAGTTACTGTATTGCATGTGGGAGTAAATGATGTAGGGAAAAGAAATATGATAGATATTCATCAAGATTTTGAATATGTGGAGGCAGTACTACAGGACAAAGGTTGTAAAGTCCTGATCTCTGAAATTCTCCCAGTCCCTAGGGCAAGCTTGGCTAGAATAAATGCTATAAACCAGCTAAATGGATGGTTAAAATGGTGGTGTCATAGGGATGGGCATACTTTTATCGGACATAAGGACCAATTTCAACAAAGCAGCTTATTTGCATCTGACGGTTTGCATCTTAGCAAGATGGGAAAGAGAGTTCTGGCATATAAATTTCGTGCATCAATAGACCTTCATTTAAACTAGTTAGGAGGGGGAATAAAGCAAATGCAGTTACACATACCAGGAATAAAATATCCAAAGCTACAATCCCACTTCTGAACTGCTTGTTATTAAATGCCAGAAGTTTGATAAATAAATTTGACGAGCTGAGATATGCACTGGTTAAGGATAGAATACACATTTGTGCTATCACAGAAACATGGTGGGACAGGGAAGAAGTCTGGGATAAACAAATCCCTGGTTATATATTATATTCAAGAGATAGGATTAAGACTAGGGGAGGTGGAGTAGCACCATATATATCTGATCACTTGTCATCAGAACAAGTAGAAACTACTGACTGGGACCCTCTAGAATTAGTTTGGATAAAGCTTACCCCCACAAAAGGACCTAAGGTTGACATAGGAGTAGTGTATAGACCCCCCTCATATCTTCTTCACAAGGATATGACTCTCCTGGAAAAATCTCACACCATTACAGATGGAGCAGATTCTTTACGTATGGGAGACCTGAACTTGCCAGGTATAAATTGGACCAATCTTACAGCTCAATCTGCTGTAGAGCATCGCTACATGGAACTCTTTAGCTTAGCAGGACTACAACAATTTGTGACTGTAGGTACCAGAGGTGACCACACCTTGGACTTAGTTCTTTGTGATATGTATGAAGCTGTACAAAATTGTACAGTTTCTCCCCCATTAGGTTCTAGTGACCATAAATTTCACCTTACTAAATGACTTGGAGAACATTAAGGGAGAAACTATTATTTGCAACTATAGCAAGGCTGATTGGAATAGTATGCGGAGAGATTTGGGAACCTGGGACTGGGAACAAGAGTTCAAGGATCAATCCTTGAATAAGATGTGGAATACTCTAGCAAGTACAATTACCTTACCAGTTAATAAATATGTACCCCGAAACAAAAAATACAGCAACACTAAGATGATGCCCGTATGGATAACAGCCAAAGTTAAAAAGTGTATTAAACAGAAAAAGAAAGCTTACATCAAGGCAAAAAAGAGCAATCAAGCAACATGCTGGAACACATATCGCAATTTACTTAAACACACCAAAAAAGAGATTGCACAGGCCAGAAAGAAGTATGCACTATGGTTAGCCAATAAAGTTAAGGATAACCATAAAACCTTCTATACTTATATAAATAATCAAAAGGGAGGCGCTAGTAGACATAAAGATGTTCTCATTCCACGCTATACTTCACTGGTCAGACCACACATGGAATACTGTGCACAACTATGGGCACCAGGGGGTAAAACCGAAATAAGAGCACTGGAAAGGGTACAGAAAAGGGTGACAAAATTAATTAGAGGGATACAACACTTGGAATATAGTGAAAGATTGCAGAACTTGGGTATGTTCAGTCTTGAGTCTTGAGTATCGCAGGCTCAGAGAGGATATGTGTTAGGTGCACAAAGCCTTTTCGAACCCAGATTTGTGGGATATGTTGAATTTGGATATCAGGGAACAAAGTCACTACACTAGAGCACATCCCTTGCAGATTAGAGGTAATAGGTATCGTAATAACAGAAGAAAATACTGGTTCTCTGTCAGAGTACCAAAAATCTGTAATAGCATCCCTTAAGAGGGAGTGGCCAGCAAAACTACTGAGAAATTTAAGCATAGCTTGGATAGATACTCATTTAATAGAAAAGTAATGGGATACTAAATGGTGAGCAATATGGACTATTAGTCTTCTCTGCTCAGAATAACCCATGAAACCTATGAAACTCTCTACCTTCCGTGACTCCTCCTCCTTCTACACCCCTTTCCAATCTGGTTTCAGAAAATCGCACTCCACCACCACCTCCTTTCTGAGGCTCACAGATTCCATCCTCTTGGCTATGGATAAAGGGCACATCACCTCAGCTATCTTTGTTGATCTAGCGAAGGCATTCGACACAGTATCCCACTCCCTCCTCCTGGCCAAGCTTGCCAGCACAGGTCTCTCATAATTGGCCACTGCCTGGTTCCACTCCTACCTGGTTGGCCAGATGCAATTGGTCAGAATTGGTAACTCCACCTCTGACCCCCTCCCCATCACCTCAAGAGTTCCACAGGGCTCTGTTCTGGGGCATCTCCTGTTCTCTATCTTTCTAAATGACCTACCCTCCACCTGCCCCCACACTTCCATTCACATGTATGCCGGCAACACAGTGCTATACACATCAGGTTCATCTGTTGGGGATGTGGTGACCAGACTTCAGCAGGACTTCAACAGTGTCCAGCTCTGGATTTGCTCTAACCAGCTTCACCTCAATGCCAAGAAGACAGTCTCCATGACCTTCAGATTAAGGCAGAGACTTTCTCGGCTCCCCTCACCCCAACTTTCCACACCCCGGATGGGACTTTTCTGGAGGCCTGCCCTTCCTTCAGATACCTGGGGGTCTGGCTAGACCAGCACCTTGACTTTTCTGTACACATCGATGCCATTCATAAAAAACTCCACCCAAAACTGGGTGCCCTCCATCGCACTTGTGGCTGCATCCTGCATCCCATTGCCAGCTTGTTGAATCTTAGTACAGAAAATGATACTGCCAACTTTTGATTATGGTGACATAGTCTACAGTGCCACCCCCAAGTCCTCCCTGACCAGACTGGACCCCCTCTTCCACTCCTTTTGCAGTTTTGCTCTTGACTGTCTCTACTCCATACATCACTGCTCCCTCTACCAATCTCTAGGTCCACCCTTCTTCAGGATCGTAGATCTACACACTGCGCATGCTTCACTGCCAAGTACTGGACCCACGCTTTGCCTCCCTACCTCATCTCAGCCCTGTCAGCTCAACCATCACCAGTTTACAAGCTCAGGACAAATGACTCTAGACTCCTTTAAGATCATTGTTTGTACAGGACCTCATTGTAAATGAGCATCAGCTCCATCAAGTAAATCCTGGTTCATATGTCTGTATATGAAGAAAATTTTACAAATACAAAAAATACAAAAATATACCACATAGGTCTTCCTGGTCGGGTCAGGTGGCATTCAGCTACCACATGCCTAAGCTTTGGAACTCCCTTCCTTCACACATTCAACACTCCGCTCCCTCGCAGCACCTAAATGGTCTACTGTCTGCACATTTCTCCACCATTTGACCATGTGCCCAACTCTTTCACAGCCCTATGATAGCTCCTCCCCCTGGCTTACTCAGCTTCACTGCTGAACCTCCGATACTCAGTTATCCCCGTGCCTCTTTTCCATGTTGGTCCCACAGTCAGGGCTGTATTGGTTGCTCAATTACACCCTGTATCATTACTTTAGTTTGATCTGCCTTCAGCTGTCATAACTGTCATTGTAAATGCATTTGCACCCTGAATCACATTAAACCCTGAATCGCATTGTAACCTTGCTACTATATTGTCTGCACCTATCATATCTTATTGTACTATTGCTATTTTGTTTGCCTCACATTGTTACATTGTATTTGTCCCCAGGACGCATCTGGAATTGAGCGGTACTCCGCTCAGCCTGCCTTCCTAGTAAAACTCTTAAATAAATAAATAAATACCCAACGACCAGGCAGGAGCAGAGACATTTTTTTGTCTTCTGAAATGGACAAGTATGAAATGGAAGCAAAGTTGAAACACAATATTTTATTGTTACTTTTGCATCTGAACAGACATGCTAATAAAGATCATTAGAGATTTAAAAAATGAGTTCCAATTACTAGGCACTCCACAGCATAGATCAACTAAATGAATCATGGGACAAAATAATGCACATGGCAAACGTTGCTCAAAGGAGTTACATATTTGAAGAAGTATCCTCCCATAAGAAAAACAGAAACAAATTTTGATGGAAAAAGGTGACCAAAGGTCCACCGAGTACACCCTTACTAAATGACTTCACCACACTGACCTACTGTACTGGTGGGCTGCTACCCTCCTCCCCCAACCCCCTACCACTCAAAATGTGTTGCCTGCCTTTTGGGATGATGGGTCCCCTTGCCCTGTCCCAACTGTGTTTAAACCCCTTAAGGTTAGTTGCCCCCACCACTTCTCCCAGCAGTGTGTTCCACCATTCCAACATCCTCTCAGTGAAACAGAGCATCCCTACATTTCTCTTAAACTTGTCCCTCACCAACCTCCAGTCATGCCTCCTGAATGCTACTGACCAATTCTTTGTGTGTCTCTTCAGAGTTCTAAAAAAATGCTTTGACATACACCTCTGCTTCTCCTGTCACTTAGAGATTGCATATTACACTCATATTCAGGGACGATGCAGGAATCAGAAACTGCACAGATAAGGATGGCTCTTGAAGATTGCCACTCCCTTTATGCATGCCACTGTGCGGAGAGAGGCACAACATTCCTTTATGCTAGCACCAGTATTGAGAGCCAACTGCTGTGACATTGGATGTATTACATAAGGCCTAGTCATCATCTATCTGTCTTATTTAAGTGTGACCTGGAGTGCAGTACCATTATAAGAATAACAGGCATAATGTACTGTGGAGTTCCATAAACTGAAAGGTGACCAGCAGTGGAAATCGATAAAAGTCTTACTTGTGCTTTTTTTATTATTCCAACAATTACTAACGCTATTAATTTCATTGTAATTCTTTTTACTGGTTTCTAAATTTAAAATATTCCTGTTTCCCTACTTAATATGCACAATGAGTGTGGGTATAAAAATCCATGAAACTACATTTTGATAGGCTACCAGTAGAGTACACCTGATGGCATCACAACAGCCACAGATAGAGAGCTGTATGTATAGTACTATTGAAGTCATATGCAACCACCTGCTAATGACATGGCAGAATGTGGTTTCATGCCTTTTTATAGCTGCAGTTTCATCACACAGAAACAGAGATTGTGGCAGCAGAAAAAGACCCAGAGGTCAATCCAGTCATTACATGTAATAAATACACAATAATACATATGCTAATATGGTATATAAAATGTAAACAATAGAATTACAGATGAAATAAATTTATAACTGGAATACATAATGAAATGTTAGTTTTCATTTTCCGTCGCTTATCACTTTGAAGTATCTTGTAGCAACAGTATACACCCCTTACAGGAACACGACAGATTTATTTGGGGTTGACTGGTCTGTTAGTCAAGCACCAAAAAAAAACAGCAGAGCTCAAAACGCACCTGGAACTGTTAGAAAATAATCAGACCATGGTGGTATGACTATTTTAATTATTTTATTGTAAAGGTAAAATGTACTACTCACCATCACTACACTGCCCAATCTGACACTGATCTGTTAACATATCCATCTGCCTGCCCATCTGTCTGTCCACCAATCCATCTGTCTGTCAGTCCATCCCCTCCTTCAGTCTGTAAGTCCAAGCTCTCCATCTGTCTATCTGTCTATTTTTCCAAAACCTGGAAAATGAAACTGAATGCTAATTATAAACAACCATTTAAAAAGCAAATAGTCCTTCTTAGATAACAGATACCCATCAAAATTCCCCTTGACATTATTATTGCCCTCCAGTGATGCGCCTCAAACAAACATTCAAATTCTGGAGTGAAAACTGCAATACAATGAAATTGTTTCCTTGCTAATCTGCCTATATTGGAGCCTTGAGGCTAGATGAGGGATCCCTACTGTATAGTTTGGGTTTTAATAACATTTTTATCAACTATTCAGAAAACACCATTTCTTAGCCCTCTGGTGAAGCTGTCTGACTTTATTCCTAAACCGTTTTGTGGTTCCCTACAGAGAAAATCCTCTATTTTTTTCCATTCTCTTTACTTGACTTGATGCCTCTGCTTTTCTTTATGTTTTCACTTGATTATTCCCTGTTCTGCTTAAGTGGGAGGGGGACATGTCAGTCAGTACTGGAATGTGTTTAGCCATTCATGTGTGTGCGTGTGTGTGTGTGTGTGTGTGCATTCTATGCACCTGCCATGCCCTCTCCACTGTTTGTGTGCATATTATGTGCTTGCTTTTGTCCATCCACTCCAGCTATTAGGCCCATTAGCTATTTGTCAGTCTGTCAATTATCTGCCTTCCTCATGTTCTGTCTGCCACTCTTCTCTGTCTAATGGTTAATTCCAGGCTAGTTACATGAAAGTGGCAAACGTCCGTTTGACAAATAATCTCATAGTGGGAAATCTGATTAATCTCATCAGAATGAGCTATACTGGGGCCATCTGATGTGCTCCCTGAACTGCATCATGCTTTCATGTTGGCGACCTGGGTTTGGGAGTGAGTGTAGAAACCTGGAGTCAGGCAACCCTGCTGGAAAGAGGGTTACTGTTTGGCAACATAACACAGATAGAGAGGGATGGCTCTGCTGCCTGCCACAGTGGTGACCTCTCACAGTGGGCTGGAGGTTTGCTGCTTACTGAGAGTTGCCCATGTGCCAGACATCAGCACATGTAACAAGCATATGTAGCACTAGAAAGAGCCACATTAAAAGACAGGTGGCTATATTGGCAGAGGGTCACTCTGGAGGCTTACCTTCATGTAAATATTGTACACGGGGGTTTAAGATTAGTTAAGCAACCTACCTTCAGCATCAAATGCACTCTCTTAAAAGATTGGCAGATTCATTGGCTAGAATCATCTGCTGACCTCATTAGATTGCTATCACGGGATGCAGCATCCATTGAAGCAGAAGTCCAAGACCAATTAACAGACACATTTTAAAGAATTTTCAACTCATTCAGAGTACAATAATTGTAGACATCAGTTGGCACAAACAATTAAAGTACATAATGAGAAGATTTGTAGGACCAAAGAATGGAAATTTATCCACAACCATTTTGATTATGAGCAAGGACACATTTTTGAGTGGAGCTGTAATGCAAAACAGCCTCCGTGCTTTATTTTGAAAAAAGTAAGAACCAACAGATACTTATAGTAGTGCCTCTAGCTCCAAGTCAGAGGAATCTAGCAAGGAGGTGATGCCCCATCCTTTTTTAAGGGTGAGCTAGGCCTCTGCCATGAGTGATCTTACTCACCCCCCCCCAAACATTAGGCTCTGAACACAGGGGAAATATGAGCATCACTCGAGATGGTATGCCCCCCTGACAGTGACACCAACACAGTGACCTACCAACTTGTCGTCAAAATTGACAGGTTGCTAACAAGTTGCTGTGTTGGTGTCCCTGACACAGGGGCACACTGTCTCCTGGTCCTGCACCCCCTCCCCAAATCAACTCCAACTGGAGTTGATAATCCTAAGTATGGGAGGTGTGGGGGGCAGAGTCCCCCACATGGGGGGCTCAGGAGAGAAGCCCCCCAAAGAAAAAATAGGACCGGCAGACAAATGGTATTTATGTCGACTACAACTTGCAGTTGACATAAATCCTATTGCTGTGATGCCGGTCGACGAAAGTGTTGTCGAACCAGCATCGAAGAGCCACAGGCGACAATGGGTAAACTGACTCTCCCCTAATCAGCACCATCTGAACTTGAAAAATATGAGTGCCACAGGGAATGCACTTGCACCCACAGCTCCACAGTCCTCATTTTCCAAGGTACCTGTACTACCACAGAGGATAATTCGTTGCCATCCCAGGATCGCAAGACTCACAATGAGCAATGAGAAGGGGGAAGAGAGGCAAGGCAAGAAGGGGGCAAAC
This sequence comes from Neoceratodus forsteri, assembly GCA_016271365.2. Taxonomy (NCBI): domain Eukaryota; kingdom Metazoa; phylum Chordata; order Ceratodontiformes; family Ceratodontidae; genus Neoceratodus; species Neoceratodus forsteri. Next base: position 235,126,521 of record CM028131.1, read on the forward strand.
ATAAGAAACAACTGGAACAGGCATTTTCAGACAGGGAGTGGCAACAGGGAGAGGATGGAGAGGGAGCTAGAAAGAGGTACTGGGATTTCTAATATTTCCAATGCCCAACCTATATTGGAATATGAAATCTTGCAAAATAATATGTCAGGCACTCATAATTTGATAGTAAATTTCTCAGCGTATCCACGGACTGAGCATGAGAACATCATATTGAATAAAGGACTCATTCATTCTAATGCAATTTTTGTAAATGAGTTGGACACAGTTGTGGACCTCCATAAATATACAAGAAATATAAATCTGCATGTACTTTTTGCCAACAAGTATACACAGCCATCAACTGATTTTTCATTTTCCATTTTGGATACCCTTGATATCAGCACTAATAGTAGTGCAGAAGGAGAATAACATTGTCCAGTGACAAGGAAACCATCTGTTACCATCTTCCAGAAGGCTTGTGAGAGGGATATTGAAAGACTAGTGGCAGCACTCCCAAAGCCATGCCGGTACAACTGCAGGAAAGAGTAGAGAGCAGCCATTAAAGCACTGCAAGACAGCCCTACTATCACCATAAACCCCTCAGATAAGGATGGTATTATTGTGGTGATGGGAAAAGATAAGTAAGAGAAAGAGATGTTACAACAGTCATACTGCTCATTTTATAAACTGTTAAGTTATGATCCTACCATGGATTTAAAAAAAAAAGAATTGCATTGTGCTAAATGAAGCAGTACTGAATAATGTTATTTGCCAGGACACCTGTGAATGTCTGACTGTCAAATGTCCAGTAAGGGCAACCATATATCCATTCCCCAAAATTCTTAAAAGTGTAATGGATCCCTGGCTCATCTGATAGTAGTCAGTACTGGTGCTGTAACAGAGCCCTTAGCTCAATTTCTTGATCACTACATTAAAGGCATGGCACAGAGTACACATTTACACGTTAGAGATACTGTGCATATCCTAGAGGTTTTGAAAGATGTGTGGCTAGAAAGAACTGGATATTAGCCAGATTGGATGTTCAGTGCCTCTGTACCAATATCCCCCATGAGGGAGGTCTGAAAGCTCTCCATAAAGCCCTATATGAAACTACTCAGTATGCTACAACTGTTCATTGAATTTATTCTTACCCTCACAGAAACTGTATTAACCAAAAATGTATTTCTATTTAATAATCTGATGTGCCATCAGGTAAAGGGTACTGCCATGGGGTAACCATGGTGCCAAACTACACCAATATATATTTGGCACAGTGGGAAAAAAATCTTTGTACTTGACAGTCAGATCAATCCATACTGCGATAAACAAGACCTTTATTGGTAGTTTACTGATGTTGGTATACTAATATGGAAAGGTGACATCACATAGCTATATTCATTTGTGAAATTTCTTAAGAGTACTATTGAGAATCTTAAGTTCTCGTTGACATCAGATCAGCATCAGGTGAATTTTCTTGATCTTTTTATCAAAAAAGTAATCTGTCAGGAAAAGGGGTTATTAAAGATCTATTTAGAATAGCCACTGACACCAATGGTGTTTTACATTTTGCTAGTTGCCATCCGAAGCATGTAACTAGGAATATTTCTGTTGGTCAGTTCATTAGACTGAAGTGTAACTGCTATGCAGAAGTTGATTATGAAAAGGGAACAGAAATTTTGACTAAGAGATTTATTGAAAGGGGATATGACCCTGATTGTACAGTATTACCGAGGCGAAAGAGAGGGTTAATCCTACGGGCAGAGTGAGCTTACTTAGACCTGGGAATAATAACAGACAGTGTTTTAACAAACAGGGTCCTAATTTTGTTACTATCTTTAGCCCACAGATCTACAAATTGAAAGAGATAATTGAAAAGAATTGGCACATTCTGGTGATGGCTCTGCTCAGCTAAGACGCTAATCGTGCAGCTCCGTTTACCAACCTAACAAATAACTCCATCTTCACTGCTAAAGCGTTTAATCTCAGCTTCAAAAACGTCTTGGAGGACATTATTAATACAGGTGCTGCTTCTTATGCCTTAAGTAAGACAAAAATGGATGTTGACATGCAAACGCTGATCAGGCATACCCCGCCGCCAACTCCAGACAGGATAGGAAGCTCAAAAAGGCCTAAGCAAAATCCAAGTAAAATTACACATAAGACCAGTGCTAAAAATCTACTATCAGAGGAAAAGTTTATGTCTGAAATCAGAGATCTGAAAGATGCCATTTCGCACTTGGTTCAGGAATCCAAAAATACAAGAGAAGTTTTAAATAAAATTACTACCTGACTTACAGATGCGGAGGCCAGGGTTTCCTCTATAGAAAACTGGAAGGTCAAAATTGATCTGGAGCTTCCTAATATAAGGCAAAAAGTTTAAAAACTTGAGTAAAAACTGGAAGATCTGAAGGGAAGATCATGTTGTGACATACAGGGTTTCAGAATCCTCTGAAGGCGTAGACCCTATACACCTCGCTCAAGTGTTGTGGAAAAATATTGTGGGCAACTCTTCGAATGGCACTTCATATGTAATAGACAGAGCCCATAGGGCCTTGAGATCACTACCAGCAAAGGGCAAACTCCCTAGGCCATTTATTCTTCACTTTCTGAACTATATTGACAGATCTCATGTTTTAAATAAAGCGAAAGATATCAAAGATTTATCCTGGGATGGTAAAAAAACTAGAATAACTCAAGACCTTCCACATGAAGTTCACCAAAGAAAAAAGGACTTTATCACTATTGTGAATAAACTTATTTCTTCAGGGATCAAATTCCTCATGTTTTACCCAACAAAATTGTCTGTTGTCAAGGATGGCAAAAACTATGCCTTTGAATCGACTGACCAAGCCTTTCCCCAACTCTCAGGATTGTTTCCCAATTTATTTAAAAAAGGCTGAGACCCTGAATAAAGACTGTACTGGATTCAGCTTTTGTCTGTGAGACAGTTAAAAATATGGGGCCCAATTCTCAAGGGGTTACGCCTGGTGTAAATTGACTTGTGCCAAAATAAATGGTGCAAGTAGCCATTTACACCAGGAGTTGTGGCATTTGGTATTCTGCAAAGCAGCCTGCGACATGTCACAGGCTGCTTGTGCCAAAGTGGACTTACACCACCAGTTACGCCATATACCCCCTGCGACATGGTGCTAGGGGGTTTATGGCAGCAATTGCACCCTATTCTAGAAGGTCAGCCTCCAAGTCCCCAATGTTGCAATTCACAAACAACCCCTGGAGGACATCCACCAAAGTACAGTTACACCAGCTATTAGCTGGTGTAAGTGTACTTTACAGCCACTGGGTGTTGCACCAATGCTCCGCCAGGCCATCCCACAGCAATGTAGTCCCCCACCCCATCCCCAATATTTGCAGAAAGACCCACAGGGCTTGCTCATGCTCCCCCCATCCCCAATTAAATGCAAAATGCTCTGCAGGGCTAGTTCATGCCCCCCAATCCCACAAAATACACAAAAAGCCCCATAGGGCTAGCTCATGCCCCTGATCCCCACAATTACAGCAGTAACATGCAGTATCCCTGGTAGTCTAGTGGTCCCCCACCCGACAGTGCCCAACCACCCCGACCCATTTCAAGCCGGCAACTGGCATAGCCCACCTCTCACCACCGTGGCCAGTCACCGACTGAACTCTTCAATGACAGCATACTGTACATAGTACACTCTCAATGAATGACAGCAGCTGTCATTCACTGAGTGTGTACTATGTACAGTACGCACTGTAGAAAGAGCTCAGTCAGTGGCTAGTCGCAGTGGTGGGAGGTAGGCTATGCCAGTGGGGGGCCACTAAACTACCAGGGATACTCAGGCTCTGCATGTTACTGCTGTAATTTTGGGGATCGGGGGCATGAGCTAGCTCTGCAGGGCTTTTTTGTATTTCGGGGATCGGAGGGCATGAGTCAGCCTCTGCGAGGTTTTTTGTGTATTTCAGGGATCAGGGGCATGAACTAGTCTCATGCTTTCGCCATTAATGGGGGATTGGGGCATGGGGGATGGGAGAAGTTGCACCCTTCACCTCCAGGGCTGCAGGCTTGTGACACACCCTTCAGGTACGCCCTTCATTTGGCATACCTGTTGGATTGTCTCAAGTCACAGGACTTAGCCACGGGCCCCCCCTGCCCCTTACAGAGTTGGGTGCTGGGCCCTTGGCGCACCTGCACCCCTCGCATATCGCAACTTGTGACATGCATAGGGGTGCTTCTAGAGTTGGGCCCATGGTTTTATTCTAGCTTTTGAGACTTTGTGATATATGGTTCTATGATTTGCATCTCTTGTTGTTTCCTGTGCCTATACTTCGATGTTTGTTTGTGACCTGGCCCTGGTTTATGTGCTCACTGGCAAGCTTTTCTTTTTCTTTTAAAATGCGGTATATGATTGTCATGGAACTTTCTGGAAGCATCATGGTAGAACTGGATATGCATGCCACGGCATTTGGGACAACATATTGGAAACTTTATAAAAGTGACTGGTGATATGATGTACCTTTTGTTTTGGCCATCCTTAGATGCACAAGGGTCTTTTCTTTTCTTTTCCTTGATAGATTGGTACAATCAATCTTTATTTTAGGTTCGATATTTATCTTATGTTTAATTAATCACCTTATGAGACAGTGCTGCACCTTGTGGATATAAGTTAATTTTCGGCTTTCTAGGTAAGCACCCCACTTTGTTTTGTAAGTAGGGTTTAAAACTGGTTCCTGTGTTCTTCAGCAGGATCTTGGAACGAAATGTAGTTTCTTTTACCAAACAAAGTGGGATGCGGTGCTCCATATCATTCTCTTTAGAACTATGTGGATAGCTTTTCAAAACTCTGCTATAGTTCGAAAGAGAAAATATGTTTCTTTTGCAAGTTTTACTGTACACCGAGACTCGATTTAGGAAAAGATCGTTATATACATTTGAACAAATTCACTCTGAAAGAATAAGTTTTTTTTTTTTTAAGGTGTTTTTGCTGCTATTTTTTTGCATCAGCTGGAATGTGTGGGGGATTTCCACAGGGAAAGAACCATAATGCATTTAGTTATTTTAAAGTGTACAGATGAATCAGAAATCAGTGTGTTGATTCGAGGATTTTAGGTGGACTGCTAAAAGAGAAAACTTGGAGGAGAGTAGATAGTGGTGCTGTTTTATTGCTATGGGGGTAGGAGCTGTTAAATAGGATCCTGCTTCTATTCAATGCAATATAGCCCTTAGTTTTTGTGCTGAACCACTCTCTAGACATGTTATTTTTAAATGGGCATTCACATGTTATTTATGCTGGATCCTACCTACTAATAATTTCATTTACTATGTCTACCTGTTAAATAGGGGACATACCATATAAATCAGATGTCCTCATCTTATTTTGAGGTCCTGTTTTTATATAAAAAGAGAGATTAGTCTGCTACTCTTCAACTTCTGGTCCACTAAATAGGGATCAAGGTGAAAGGCTTATAGCTTCAACTTCAGGGGTCAACTCAACCTGTTGACATATACTGGAGGTGACCATTCTGGTTAAATACTTTTATAAGGCTGGAACCCATCAAATAGGGATTATATATATTTGTTACCACCCAAAAATTTTTAAAGGTCCTGTTAGATAAGGACTTAATTTGGACTGGTTGCATTATTCTAGTTGGGTTGAGCTTACAATTTTTACCAGATTGCTTCTTTTTATATTTTTAGAGTTTTCTCTCTTTTTCTTTAAACTACATCTACCAAATTCAGGAATAATGTTGAAGAGTGGTCCTGTGCAAAAATTCAGTTTTTTTTTTGTTTTGTTTTTTTAGTTTAAATAATTACTCTTCACCAATGCACTGCCTCAGAATAGCACACTTCTTCTCATCATGTCCCCAAACTTTCAGCACTACACCTCTAGAATTATACCAGATTGAGGTCTGATTCTCGGTGGTTATCTCTCACGCATTCTCCTAACCTGGTTAAATTTCATGTTATTAAAAGGAACATTAATGTTTCACTAATGTATTAAGGCCAAGTCTGCCTTATCTTTAGTCATGAGGGTCAACATCTGATAGTGCTACATATGCTAGTAGGGCTTTTGTTTAAGTTTAATCTACAATATAGAAATCAGATAACTTTAAGAAATGGTGTTGCTCTGTTCTGATCTCTGATAAGAAACATTTTATTAAGGGGTAGGTTAAACAATATTCTGCAAGACAGCTGTGAAACATATTTTAGTTCCATAGTAGAGGAGTTTAAACTGTATAGTTCTTTGCACAATAATACCTTATAATGTACTGTATGTTGCTCCTTTCTCTATGGTATTTTCCCTGCCAGTCTTTCATGGTAATAAAGATTTGTCAGTAGTGCTTTAATGGCTAAGTAATTAGGTTTTATTAGGTTGGACACACGGGGTTAGGGTAGATTTTTTTCATCACATTTAGAGACTTTAGGAGGTCAGTCTTAGGGACTGTGGGGTAGATTGATGTGCATATAACATACTGTTCCACCTTCAGAGATGTTAATTGAAGTGTTTTGTGTTGATATGGATTGCTTTGAGAGATTTCTTCACTGTTTGGGGAGGAGTATTTTGCGGGGAGAGGGCGGAATAGCTTGGGGAAGGGGGTCAGGGGGCTCTTAAATTATATTGGTGGCCTGCTATTCATTTAGAGCTATCATTTGTTCATAGCTAATTCACTATTATTATTTCCCCATGAGTGGTATAACCCTTAAATAGCATCCTGGAATGTAAAAGGGCTGCCATCAAAAACTAAAAGGATGTCAATCTTAATTTATTTAAAGTCTATGGGAGTTAATTTAATTCTCTTACAAGAAAAGCACATGCTAAGCTCTGAGGTAGACTACCTGAAAAAACGTAACTTCAGATCAATATATGAAGTAGGCAAGTATACTGCCAAATCAGGGGTGGTGATTCTAATGGACTCATCTGTGGATTTCCATTTAATAAAACTCATTTCAGACCAAGAAGGAGGTTATATTTTAGCTGTGGGAGAAACTGTTCAAACTAAATATGTGTTTGGGTCTATCTATCATCCAAATAATGCTTCCTCAAGCTTTTATATGAGTTTAATTTCTAACTAAATGCCTTACCACTCTTATCAAATTGTTTTAGGAGGTGACTGGAATTTATCTCTTGACTATAACCTAGATAAATCTAATCCCTCAAGTTATATGGTCTCGGTGGACAATAAGGCCTTTCATGATTTAATTGCGATTCATGATTTAGTTAATCCATGGAGAACATTCTTCACAAGTAAAAAAATATTAACTTTTTTTCTCACACGCCCATAAATCTCTCTCCAGAATCAACTATTTCCTTCTTTCTAATAAGTTACTCCCCTCAGTACTTGATCCACAGATATTACCAAGGGTATTATCAGATCATTCCCTAATATATATTACTTTAAAATTCCGTATCCCTTACCAGAGATGTTTTTTGTGTAGACTTAACCCCAACCTTCTGAGACAAGAATACATCACAAACTATATTAAAGAAGCTATTTAGGTTTTTTTGGGATCAAAACTCAAATTCTATTGAAAAAGTAGATTTAATTTGGGTGTCCTGTAAATGTTACTTAAAGGGTTGAGTTTATAAGATTTGGGGTGAAGATCAAAAAACAAAAAACCAAAAATTAAGGGAATTAACTAACTAACTAAAAGATTTGGAAACAAAAGACACAGATTTACTTTCACCTCGGGAACACCAGTAAATTCAAGAGCTTAAAGAAGAACTACAATTTATTTCTAAAGAACTAGCTGAACTTTTAATTATTAGGTCAAAGGCTTCTTATGCTGATTTAGGGGAAAAACCTAGCAAATTGCTAGCTCAAAGAATTCAAAAGATGGAACAATCCAGACACATAGAATCTATAATTTCTGAAAATCAAAATATAGTTTTAACAGACTGTGAGGATATTCTCAATGAATTTCATATGTACTACTCAAAACTTTATGGACCAATCTGTAATTCTCCCACCGCAGAACAGACAGACAATTTCTTATCGAATTTTTCCTGTCCTTGTATTAGTATGGCCGAAATCCCTAATTTAGTAGCTCTGCTTACCCCAAATGAAATTGAATAAAGAAATAAATAAATAACTTTAAGATTAATAAAGCTTCTGAACCAGATGACCTTACATCTAATTTTTATAAGATATTCAAACATCCCCTTACCCCTATTCTAAAACAACTTTCTGATTTCATCTCAACAGAAGGAATTTCAGACAAGACGTTACTAGAAGCACAAATCATTCTTCTTCTTCTTAATCCCAATAAATCCAAACAAAAGGTTACCAATTATTGTCCTATCTTGTTAATTATGATATAACAATCTTAACTCATATTCTCGCTCAAAGAATTAAAGGGATATGGCAAAAACTGATCGGCCCCGATCAAGCAGGCTTTATGGCTTCAAGACAAGCCTCTGACCATTTCAGAAAGATTTCACATATTTTTTTCCACATCCAAGGACACCAAACATTCTTTAGTATTGGTGTTGCTGGATGTGGAAAAAGTATTTGATACAGTCCATAATAACTTTCTATTTGCTACTTTTCTTAAACTTGGCTTTCCCCCAACATTTATTGACTGGCTATACATTTTATATTCAAATCCAACAGCTAAAATTAGCTGTAATAATCTACTCCCCCCCTTAAACTATATCAAGGCACTGGACAGGGTTGCCCCCTTTTTTCCATTCTTTTAAACTTTAATTTAAAACTCCTTATTTACTTTTTAAATTCAAATACAGCTATTAAAGGAATCCCCTTATTAAAACATCATTTACAATTATCGTCCTTCACTGATGATGTGTTATTACACATCAGACCCATTGAATTTGATTAAAATGGCTTTGAAGATTATTGATCATTATAGTAAAGTCTCTAATTACAAACATAATAGAAAAAAACAGAGGTGATGTGCCTATCTAACTGTTTTTGTAAAGAGGAAACTGGTAACCTGGATCTTTTATGAAATCCCTCAGGGATCAAGTATTTAGGCATAACTATATCCAAAGATGAATCCTAGCTAATAAAGCTGAATTTGGATATACCTCTACAAAAAATTACCTAAGACTTAAATAGATGGGCCAACCTCCCCATTTCTTTTCAGGGTAGAATTAGTATTACAAAGATGAATATTTTCCCCAGAATATTCTTTCCTATTAACATGCTTAACTTGTTTCTTCCTCTCACCTGGTTTTCTAAACTTCACTCAATTATAAATAACTTTTTATAGTTAAGGATGCACCTAGAATTGCTTTACACAAACTCATGCTTCCTAAAAATCTAAGGGGACAGAAGATACCAAACATCATACTTTATTACATGGATTATCACATGAATAAGTATTTAACATGGCTTAAATATAACAATCAATCTTCTCTTTATGTCCCCATGTGGGTTTTGCTGGAAAAAGAGTTAGTTAAAAAAGTAGCATTTGCCCAGAAGCTACTGTATATACCGCATCTAAAAAATCCCTAAAGAAGTTAAAAACATAGTTGTTGGCACACCTCCAACAACCAATTTTGTCAATTTGTTATTATTAATATATCCCAGAGTACCTCCCAACCTGTGCTTTATAATCCAAACATTTGCTTACATGGGAAAACAGTAACCTCAAAGTTTCTACGTAGTCAGGTTATCCGTCAGGTGAATGCTCTTTTAGATCAAGGGAAATTTCACTCTTTTTCTGAAATTTCTAAAGACTTCTACTTGTCCAGGAAATATATGCTTAATTTCCATGTGTTAAAACTCTTATTACAAGCCTATTTTGGTAATTGCTTGCTTCTGAAAGATGAGGGCAATACTATATCAGAATTAAGCTCTATGACCATCAAGCGGCATCCAATCTCAAATTTATACAAATTCCTTCTGAAATTAAAATTCTCTGATACACCTTTCCAGAATCTGTTTTGGGATAAATAAGTCTCGACTCATTCTTTAGCTTGGTCACAATTATAGAATAATATCTACAAGTTCATACCCCTTGACAACCTAAGATTAATCCATTATAAAATTTTACACAATGATTATTTAACTTCCTTGAGATTAAATAAAACAGGCCTTAAACAGTCTAACATGTGCCATAAATGTAATGAAGACATTGGATCCTTGGACCATTTGTGTTGGTGCTGCCATTATACTCAGTCAGTCAGTGTCAGTGGCTCAGTAGGTAGTACACTCGCCTCTGAGGCTGGGAGATCAGAGGGCTGTGGGTTCAGTTTCCACATCTGGTACTTGGGTTAATATCCCAATACTGACACTGTAGTGCAGCATGAAAGGGGTGCTGCACTTCTGAGGTGCCGTCTTTCAGATGAGATGTTAAACCAAGGCACCATCTGCCTGGATTGGTGGTAGTTCAGGTGAATGTTAAAGATCCCATGGCACTTATCGAAAAAAGTAGGGTAATTTTCCCAGTGTCCTGGCCAAATTTCCCTCATTTACTAAAAATACCACCAACAGCTTAATCTGGTTCAAGGTCAGTTGGCTTTCATCTGTATCCCTCTCCCCCAGGTCGTGCCTGAAAATAGGCAGGATTTGTCTAGTGCGCTTACCCAGTCAACAAAAAAAAACAAACTAAAACTGAACTAAATACTCAAGAGCTTTGACAGGAAATAAAATGTAACATCCTGAATAAAATACTCCAATCTTGGTAATTTCATTTATTTAATTGTATCTTAGGTGATTTTAAACCTGACTTGTCATTTGTTGAGAAATCTATATTATACAATGGCAAGAAAGAATCTTGGACTGTGATTGGTCAGTTTAGGGATGGACCCATGGCATTATCCCAGCATGACTCCACGGGTCTAGTCTCAGCACTGTGAACCAATATGGATCTCATTATAGAGCTCTTTTTTTGCATCTCCTTTTAAGAAACAAAAGTATTTATTCACACTAATAAAAACATTCTTTAAAATTATTTTTTTATTTTATATATAACAATGAGCCATTGTATAATAGGAATAATGCATTCCAGGGTATGTGTCGTTTGGGATAGCACCACGTCTGGGGCATTGGACGCAGTCGGCCTGCAGCCTTGTGCCCTCCCCCCCCAGGTGTGGGGTTTTCCCAGCACGACACACACCCTGTCATGCATTATTCCTTTAATAGCCCTCACAGGGATCACAACCACTCAATTGTTACTTAAACATTGGGCAGACAAATCTACTCCTGTCTTTGAAGAGTGGAAGGCCCAGCTAAGACACAGTTTAACTGTGATTTGGATTATCTCCTACTCCCATGAAAAACAAGCTTTCTTTTCAAAATGTTGGGGGAGTCTTTTAGATGTAGTTGCCAACTTATAATAATTTTTAAGTCAAAATTAGCAAGTGTTCACAACCCTTAGGTTTTTAAAGATGTATTGTTCTTTCTTGTCCTTCTCAGATGGTAGCTTCTGCCTTTTTTACTTTTGGGTTTTCATGTCTGATTTCTAAGTGCTACTTTTTAGTTGTTAGAGTTTATTATTTTACTTAAAGACATATCGCTCCTGGGGGAGGGAGGGAGGGGTTTATTAGGGTTCATTTTAGAGCCATGATTTTACATGTGTTAATTTTGCTATTTGTTGCTGGAATTTATTGAAATGTATTGTTCTGGGTTGTTTGTTGTTTATACATGAAAATTTTAATAAAGAATAGGGATTGAAAAAAAAAGAAAACAATTGGCACATTCTGGAAACAGTACTGGCACTCTTAAGACTTTGCAGCCAAGGGTCTAAAATCTACTTTTCAGAAATGCAAGAATCTTGCTGATGACCTGGTCCATAGTCTCTATATAAAAGGAGATGGCAACAAAAAAACTATGTGATCATGTGATACATTGTGTTGTGGCAACTGTGTTCCTTGTGAACATATCCAGGTGGGGGAAAAGTTTGTTCAGCCAACCAGAGGTGATGAATGTAAAATCTTTGACTATATTTCATGCGCTGCAGAAGACACTGTTTATGTTGCAAAATGTATATTTATTTTATTTATTTATTGAAATGTTTCACCAGGAAAGGCACACTGAACAACAGGTTGTTCATCTCACGGTGTGTCCTAGGGGGAGGGGGCAAGGAGAACAGTTCAAATACAATTAATATTTGTACACATAAATATTTGCACACATTGTCAAAATAACATGACTGGTAATAGTTCTGGTGGGTTACAGTAGAATACAAATGGAAGCGAAATATACATGCATAAATTGGTTTGAAATACTGTTACAATATTAGGCATCATTAGAAAGAGTAAACCAAGAGAGTCTAAGGGAACGGTAGGTGTAAATTAACTGTGGGGGTGGCCCCAAGGTAAGATTGAGACTCTGTGACTAGGCTATTGTGGGGGAAAAGGGTTAGAGGAAATGGTGGGGGAGGTGGGGTGGTGGGGAGAGGAGACAGGAGATGGGGGAAGGAGCAGGAATCTAGGGAAGAATAAGTAGCAGAGGAGGTGAATGAGGGTAAAAGCAGTGGGTTAAGTGCAGGTACAATTTACAGAGAGGAAGTTGTGTAGTGTCAAGGAGATGGAGTAGAGAAACAGAGTGGTGAATCTGATGTGGGAGAGCATCCCATAATTTAGGGAGGTGGTAAGAAAAGGCCACTATACATGTCAGTGTTTCTATGCTGGGAAAACTGTAACAAAATTTCACATCAGAATCAAAGAACAAATAGGCAACATTAGAAATGGCAATTTGGAAAATGTATTTGCATTACATGACAAAGAGAAAAGACCAGGAATGCTTTTTAGTTTCAGGGACTGGAGAAAATACAGATGAACTGCTATGGTGTGACCTGGATCTTAAACCCATTACCCATTTTTGGCTAGTTGGACTGAGGGGATCGGTGTCTTGAAGGAGCGGTCCCGAAGAGATCCTGCAAGATAAGTGATTTTGGATTTGTTTATTGACATTGTGACTGTATAAACGTTCTTGGAGCAACTGACTTCATTTGGCCTATTAGTTGGGCTTGCAGTGTTCTGGTGGCCCTGGGTTGGTGTTCCACACAGTGGAGGGGAGTGGAGTAGGCTGGAGGGCCTGTCCTTAATTTTTCCCTCCTCTACACTCCTGAGGTGGCCGGCCAGGGGGTTGTCCTCTCCCGGATTGGAAGTAGTGGGTCACTGATCTTTTTGGGCTGGCCAGTTCCTGCGGCCTGCTGGTGGTCCTTATTTAAGCCAAACTGATGTGGATGGTGAATGACGGTCCTCTGGAAACTGAATTTTATTTGTTGATTTTATTTTATCTTGTATTTTTTATATATAGGATGTATATTGTTTGTAGTTACTTTATTTGAGGGACAATTTATGCAGTGAGAGTGCTTGATTCCATCTTGTATTCCACCTTCTCCGGTTTGGTGAGAGAGTCCCGGAGGGTGGTTTTTAAATTATTCCCTCTATTCATTATCTTGTTATTAGTTTTTAGTTTTATTATTTTATTAATGTCCCCAGGCCTTGAGAGGGCTTGTGGATAAATATAATTTAATAGATTTTGTATTAGAGTGTTGGTTAAGTTACATTTTTATTTTTTGTTTGTTTTTAGTGTTAGGTTGATTGTGGTGTTGTTTTATTTATTGTTTTAACCTTTGAGCAGCCTGATGTGCCAGCTAGCTCCACCTGTCCTACGTTATTCGGCCTCCGTTCTCCATGCCCTCGCCCCTTCTTCTTGCCCCCCTTGCTCATTCATGTTTATCATCGGTGTCGGGCACTAGAGATTGTGCGAAGAGGGGGGGAATGGGGGGGCATGGGAGGTTGTAGACAGTGGAGTGAGCGGTGCTCTACCATAGGGGTAGTTAGGCCTAGAAGACACCCTAGGGCGAAATGGCTTCTGGAGCGTGATAGTTCCGTTCTGGTTCCCATACCCAGGGGCACCTCCTGTTTCGGAGGGCAAGTGGTTGGGACAACTCGTCATCCTCATCCAACTTGGGCGCTGCTGTGCAATGCCAGATCTGTCTGCAACAAGACTGGTCTTATTGCAGACTTTGTTGCAAGGGCAGATCTGGCTTGCATTACCGAGACCTGGTTGGATGGGAATGTGGCCCCTTTTTTAGAGGCTGCCATTCCCACCGGGTTCTCAGTTATACACCGCCCGAGATTGGATTGGGGGGCTAGCGGTCTGTTTTAAGACTGAATTGGGCCTTACTGGCGTACCAGTTGAGGAGGCTAGGTCATTTGAGTGTACTGTGGTAGCTGGTGTGGGGTGCAGGATTGCTCTCATTTACCATCCACCAGGGGATGAGAAGCTTTTCCTGCAGGAAATAGCAGATTTTGCCGCCGACATGGCCTTGGAGTCACCCAGATTGATGGTGCTGGGCGACTTCAATGTGTGGGTCGATGACGAATCTTTGCTTTTTGGTCAACATTTCCTCCAGGTGATGACATCTCTGGGCACAGGTTGTTTCCACAGCTACACACAAAGGAGGTCGCTCTCTTGACATGGTTTTCCTCCTGGGGATCGAGACTTCTGACTTGGTGGTGGAACCAGTCAGTTGGTCTGATCATTACTCAGTTGGGTTCAATTTTGAGGTCCCCCTGGGCAGGTCGGCCCCTGTAGAGTTGGTCAGGTACCGCCCATTGTGGGACATTGTCCCTGAAGACCTGATGGCGGTTATTGACCTCTCGTTGTTTGACTAGTCATGCACTGATCCTGAGCAGCTGGTAGTGGCCTATAATGGGGCCATATCAGCTGCACTTGATCAGATTGCACCAGCCTGTGTTCACCCCCTCCCGTGCCATCCCATTGCCCCATGGTTTGATGGGGCATTGAGAGGGCTGTGGAGGTTGTGGCATAGGTTGGAGCGTCGTTGGAGGAAGACTGCCTCTGATGCCGACCATCTTATTTTGTTAGAGCATTATAAGCTCTACCAAACAGCAATTTCCCATAAGAAGCCAGAATTCCTGTCCAGGGAAATTTCTGTCACCCGGAATTGACCGGCTCAGCTCTTCAGAACAGTTGACAGACTGTGCAACCCAGTCTGTCAGCAGATCCGTAGAGCTTTTACGCAAACTAATTGCAAGGAGATCGCTCGATTCTTTGCGAATTAGATGGAAGACATACAGAGGCAGTGCCCCCGACCTCACTCTAAGGTTGTTGCAGTTTATCAGTGTCTTGTCACAGAGCCTGGAGTTTTCTGGAGTTCCTTAAACCTACTGGATCTCGTAGACACTATGAGGATTGTCCGTGAGATGCACCCAACATGTTGTAGTTTGGATCCGGGCCCTACCTCCCTGATTATGGGTTGTAGTCAGACTATCGGCCCGGTCCTTGCTCGGATTATCCGGTGTTCTTTAGAGATGGAGTTTTCCTAGTTTCTGAAGGAAGGTGGTGACTCCCTTCTGAAGAAAGCTTTAGACCCGGATGACCTAGCAAACTACCGACCAATCTCTAACCTCCCTTTTATGGGGAAGGTTATTGAGAAAGTTGTGGAGGCTCAATTGGATAACCATTTGACCATCCATAGTTTATACGAACCTCTCCAGTCTGGTTTTCGGCAGAGGCATAGCACTGAGACTGCTCTGGTTCGGGTGCTCAATGATCTGCTGATGGCAAGAGATCGGAGACACCGCTCTATTTTGGTTCTCCTTGATCTGTCATTAGCTTTTGATACTGTGGATCATGGGGTTCTGCTCGAATGCCTGAGGTCCATTTGTGGACTATCGGGTGTGGTCCTCAGATGGTTTTCATCCTACCTCGAGGGGAGAACACAGACAGTGGTCTCGGGTTTGCATTCATCCAGGGCTTTCTCTCTGCCTTGCAGGGTACCTCAGGGCTCGGTGTTTTCCCCCATGTTATTCGCAGTATATATGCTACCCCTCTGAGACATTGTAAGACGGTTTGAGCTGAGGTTTCACTGCTACGCTGATGATAGCCAGCTCTACCTGTCTTTTGCACCTGAAAAGGTTAGTGCTATCTCGGTGCTGAATAACTGCCTCACTGATATTCAAGACTGGATTAATACCAGTGGTTTAAAGTTGAATCCGGTAAAGACCGAGGTTATGGTGGTGGACCCGGGTCTCAGGGTTGAGGGTTTAAGGGTGGGGTCCCCCTCTGGATTAATTCTGGGGGTAGACCAGATCCTTACCTCCGAACGGGTGCGTAACCTGGGTGTGGAGCTTGACACTGGTTTGACCCTTCGTTATCAGGTGTCTGCAGTTGTCAAGACTGCATTTTTTCATCTTAGAAACATTGCCAGGATTAGGCAACTTGGTTCCACCTTGTGACCTGCCGGTTCTGGTCCACGCCTTCGTGACATCTCGTTTTGATTACTGTAACTCCCTTTACCTAGGACTTTCTGGGGTTGATATCCGCCGCTTGCAGCTAGTGCAGAATGCGGCAGCACGTTTGTTGACTGGGGTTTCAAGAAGGTCCCACATTACCCCGGTGCTGCGCACTCTGCACTGGCTGCCAATATAGTGGCGGATCACCTTTAAAGTGGGTCTTTTGACCTACAAAGCCCTACACGGTCTAGGTCCTGACTATTTGAAAGAGCTTCTGGTGCCCTACACCCCTCTGAGACTGCTCTGCTCAGCTGACGAAGGGCTGCTGGAGATTCCGAGGGTAAATTTGAAGTCCTCTGAAGCCCGTGCCTTCGGGTTTGCGGCTCCCACCCTCTCGAATTCTCTGCCCCGTCAGCTCTGTGAGAGTACGACGGTGGGAAGTTTTAAAAAGGCCTTAAAGACTTTTTTATGGGAGAAGGCATTTCCTGCTATGTTGTAATTGGTTATTTTAGCTTTGTAATATTTGTTTTGTGTAGTTCTATTGTATGTATTGATTATGCTTGTGTTTTCATGTTTTTATGTACAGCGCCTTGAAAAATTTGAAAGGCGCTTAATTAAATAAATTTTATTATTATTATTATTAAACTTTTGTATATGGAGAGCTTTTGGGAGTTCGTACTGAAGGCTACCAGGGTTCCTGGTTTAAATGAACACTTTCAATTGGTGCCCTGACTTAAGTAATGAACTGTATAGAATGTATGTGCTACAGTATATAGTTAGGATATGGTGATATCTGGTACCGTTATATCAGTAAGGTAGTGATTTTCATGGTTCTGTATACAATATTTATTTGTCACAATAATAGTTATGGAGTCGTAGTACAGTTAAATCTGATACTTAACAATACCTGTATATGTTTTCATCCCTTTTCCTCCCAGTCCTTGTGGCCCTCTCCCCTTTTTTTACTGTCGGACTTTTCCCTTTTCACCTTCCTCCCCTCCATCATTTGCTTTGTAATTATTGTATTTTAAATTTATGGTTCTTGGTATTTAATCAGTTTCACATATTGGTGTACTGACTGTAATATTTATGAAGCACTTACACTTTATTTCACCTAAATATTTATGTTTGATGCCATAGCACTGCCTCATCATTTGCACAATCTGGACTATTTAAACTGGGTATTCACGAGGGACGCTGTCTTGATAATGCATCAGAGTGATGTGAAATGTTGACATGCTGTATGGGGTGCTACTCCAGTTTATTTTCCAATAAATGGTATTTTAACTGCTCCAAGGTTTGGAAGAGTTCTTGTTCAAGTCAGGACATAGTAGCCAAGCTCTCTACATTTTCTACACAACAGCAGGCTGTGAGTGAGGCCAGAAGATGGGCTCCACACACTGGCAAAAATGCATGAGGGTCAGAGCTCACAGGGGCAAACATGCACAGCATGATGCACAGCATAGACTTAAGAGGAGAAAAATTCCCCAGCAATCCATCAGTGTGACAGTGAGATGCTGGCACTCGTGGGCCCCACTCTACAATATTCTCCCTTAACAGATTGCCAGAGTAGTGGTGGGATGACCTCAGCCCTATGGCCCTGCAACAGGGGCAATCCATAGAAGACTCCTGGAGGGGTAGAGAAAGGATTTGGGAGTTGCTGGGGGGCAGCCAGAAGGCTGGATCACTGAAGGGGCCATAACAAGCTTTAAACAATGAAGTAACATACCCCAGGTGGTCTCCATGAGTAGATACTGGGGGTTCAATTTTCAAAGCCCCAAATGTGGTGCAGGGTGCCTGCAGCAAAAGGATTTGATGCATGTGGCAACTTGCACCAAATGTTGCGGCAATTCCAAATTTCAAACGCAGACTGTGTTGAAATCAGAATGCTTTGCACTGAAGCTGCCCTCTGCCCCCCGTGCCCAAAGTGCTGGCGCAGCAGGTCGCAAGGGGGCTTGCACCACTGGCGGCTGCAGAATCCCATTATTTGAGATTTTGGAAGCCCCCTTATGGACCCAGTGCAGCACTGAGATTAGACCAGTGATGAGCTGGTCTAACAGCCCTTGTGCCAGGTGGCTAATGTAAGCTGCATTGTGGGGGACAGGCTATATGGCACAGAGCAGCAGGAGGGGTGTGGGTGCCAGTACTGGGCAGAATAGGCACAGCGAGGTGTAGGAGGGAACATTGGTGGAACTGAGGAAGGTGTACCCTGGATGGTGACATACAGCCTCAGAGTGTCAATGGGCAGTATTCTGCCACAGAATAAGCCCTAGACCCTGATGCTGCCACCCCTGCCAGCTAACCCGAAGCATGCATGCTCCCTGACATGCTGACTGGCAGATCTCAGGATCTCATTTGTCACCTGTGGTGCCCATCCCACCTACTGTCATTTTTACAGCACCTGTGGCTGTACATCGGGGTGGGTGGCTCTGCCCGAGGTACTTTCCCCACCAAGTGCATTCCCTCATCCTGTGCCAACATGATCTGTCACTCCTTCTTGGAGTGGCTGCATGATGCAGGCAGCTGGCAAGGGCTGGTGGCATCAGGGGTCTGGGACATGGTCCATGACAGCATACTACCCACTACACACTGTGGCTGTGCTGCGCTGTCCAGGGCATGCCTGCCCTGATGCCAGCAGAGTACCCTCCCACAACTCTTGTTCTCCTACCACCCCCCCACTGGCACCCCCACCAGGCTGACTGCTGTGTACCATGCAGCCTGTCCTCCCAACATTATGGCTTTGGACCAGGGTTGTGCAAGGCTGAGGGGGCTTTACGGGACCCTCCAATAAACCCCTCTGGTTTTCTAAAGGTTTGAGGCAACACTGAGCCTGTGGCAACTCTTGGGACTTTGACACAGAGACCCCTTTTCTCTGGAATAGGGTGCAGGGTCCCTGATGCACCCAGAGGTTGCCACAGCTGTAGATTGGTGCACTGTGTGCTGATCTAGTGGCCAATTGAAAATCAAGCCCTGGGTGTATTATGCATTCTGAATTAATTGTTCTTCATAGCCAAGGCCTGGTTTGGGATCATACTACCAGTTTGTTCAGGAAGCCTTAGAGACTATTGCCAATACGGTTTCATTTCTTCTCTGGCTATTGTGAAATCTTTTGATGATATATCCATGAATAGTTATTCTACCATTTGGGGCAAACACATAACATAGAAACCTAGAAACATAGACTTTGACTGCAGATAAGGACTGCTTGGCCCACCTAGTCTGTCCATTTCCCTACCTATTGGATAAGCTTCAGGTCCTAGTTAACCAACAGCCTACTTCTTCCTACCCCCCCCCACCAGAACTGCCTTATGTCTGTCCACTGCATTCTTGAATTCCCCCACTGTTTTTGACCCCACAACCTCCTCAGGAGGGCCGTTCCATTCGTCCACCATCCTGTCTGTGAAAAAATACTTCCTCACATTGCCCCTGAGCTGTCCCCCCTCTATCTTCAGATTGTGTCCCCTTCTTCTTGCACATCTCTTTTTCTGAAAGATGCTACCCTCTTGGACTTTGTTGATTCCCTTGAAGTACTTGAAAGTTTCTATCATGTCCTCCCTCTCCCTCCTTTCCTCAGGGGTATACATATTAAGCTCCTTTAGTCTTTCTTCATATGGCTTCTATTGCAGACACTGCACCATTTAGTTGTCTTTCTCTGGACTGCCTCCATCCTGTCTATTTCCTTGCAGAAATGGGGTCTCCAGAACTGCACGCTGTACTCCAGATGGGATCTCACCAACTGTCTGTACAGAGGGATAGCAACTTCCTGTTTTCTACTGGTGATGCCTCTCCCTGTACATTCCAGTATCCTCCAGCCACCCTTACTGCCTTCTCACATTACTTGCTTACCTTTAGGTCATCTGATATGACTACCTCCAGGTCCCTTTCCATTTTTGTTGTTGTTAATACCTCCCTCCCACTGTGTACTCTTCCTCTGTGTTTTTGTTTCCCAGGTGCATTACTTTGCATTTATTTGCATTGAATCTAAGATGTCATACTCCAACCTTTGCAACTCCCTTCTCATCCTTTCCACTCCCTCCTTGTGTATCAACCGTATTGCAGATCTTTGTGTCGTCTGCAAAGAAGCATACTTTTCCTTCCAGTCCCTTTGCAATGTCACTTATAAAGACATTAAAATGGACCAGATCCAGTACTGAACCCTGAGGTACCCCAATAGCAACCCCGCCTTTCTTCAGAGTGGACTCCATTTACTATTACCCTGTGTCCTGTTGTCCAGCCAATCTTTTACCCAGGCTACCACCCTGGGACCCATTCCCAGGCTGGCTAATTTGTTTATTATTCTTTTGTGTGGGACTGTGTCAAATGCCTTGCTAAAGTCTAGGTAGGCCACCTCCTCCCTGGTCTACTACTTTGATCACCCAGTCAAAGAAATCTGTTACATTCATCTGACATGACCTTCCAGCTGTGAATTTATGCTGCCTTGGGTCCTGTGCACCACTGGCCTCTGGGTACTCAACAGTTGTTTCTTTCAGAAGTGATTCCATCATT
Source organism: Neoceratodus forsteri (assembly GCA_016271365.2). Taxonomy (NCBI): domain Eukaryota; kingdom Metazoa; phylum Chordata; order Ceratodontiformes; family Ceratodontidae; genus Neoceratodus; species Neoceratodus forsteri. Next base: position 235,147,166 of record CM028131.1, read on the forward strand.
TTCCCTACCACTGAGGTCAAGCTAACAGGTCTGTAGTTTCCTGCCTCTGTTTTGCTCCCACTTTTGTGAATGGCAATCACATCTTCCCTCCTCCAGTCCTCAGATACCACACTATCCTCCCATGTTTTGTTAAAAAGGGTAGTCAGTGGTGTCACTAGTTCTCCCCTCAGTTCTTTTAGAATTCTGGGGTGAATCCTGTTAGGCCCCATTGCTTTGTCCACCTTTAGTTTTAGGAGTTCTTTCAGAACCCTTTCTTCTGTGAAAGGACTGGTATCAACTCCCCTATCCAGAGTGCTTCTGTTGACTGGATTAGGTACCTCTCCCCCCCCCCTCTCTTTTGTGAATACTGAACGGAAGTACTCATTCAGTATTCCTGTTTTTTCACTGTCCCTCTCTGCCCACCCACCCTCTCTCCCCTTTATTAAGCCTTGCTATTCCTCCCTTGGTCCTTCTTTGCTCCCTAATTTACCTATAAATGGTGTTATCCCCCTTCTTAACCAAGTTGGCTATCTTTTCCTTGGTTTGGGACTTTGTTATTCTGACTGCCTTCCCAGCTTCCTTCTACTTTAACTAGTACTGTTCTCTGTCTTGCTCCTTCTGTATTTTCTTATACTTCCTGAATGCTATCTTTTTCTCCCTAACCTTCTCCGCCACCTCTTGTGAGAATCATAGTGTTTTTTTTTCTTTCAGTTTGATTTATTTGCTTTACACAAAGGCCTGTTGCCTCTGTGATGGCAGTTTTGATGTTTTCTCATTGTTCCTCCACCCCTCCTTCTTGCCTCTTTACTAGTGCTTTTCTGAGGCACTCTCCCATTTTGACAAAGTCAGTCCTCCTAAAGTCCAGTGCCCTCACTTTTGTATGGCTTGACTCTGTGGCTGTGTTTATCATGAACCACACTGTTTGGTAGTCACTTGTTTCCAGATGGCTACCTACTTCTAGATCTGAGATCCTCTCTCTGTCCCCATTTGAGAGCACGAAGTCTAAGATGACTCCCTCCTGAGTGGGTTCCAACACTAGCTACTTGAGGCAGGCCCCCTGTAGAGCATCGAGAAAGGCCCTGCAGCAAACAATTGGCATATTCAGGTCCCCCACCAACAATATCTCCCCTTTCTCTGCCATCCTAAGGATGGCTCCTATCATTTCCTTGTCCATTTTTTCCCCCTGAGATGAGGGTCTGTATACAAACCCCATGTGGACTGTGGTGCCATTTGTGGTCTCCAGCATGACCCACAGTGCCTCCTCTCCTCCCTGTTTACCCTTTAGGTCAGTTGTTTTGATCCCTTCCCTTATGTAGAGAGCTACTCCTCCTCCTCTTCTACCCTGCCTGTCCCTCCTATAGATTGTGTACCCTGGTATGTTGACATCCCAGTCATGGTTCTCTGTGTACCATGTTTCTGTGACTTCCACAATATCCAGGCATCCCTCTTTCATGAAGGCCATCAGTTCAGGGAGCGTGTTACCTAGACTATGGGCATTGATACTAATTACCCTCCATTTTTTGATGGCTTTACTCATTTTTGCCCCATCCCCATCCTTACTGCCTTTGCCTTTTTCTCCATTTACCCCTGCCCTTCTCCCTATCAATTTCTTTATCTTGGTGTTTACCTCACTAACTACCCTGATTTTTAGGGGGGATAGGATGTACCTCTCCTTTTCAGTGCCTCCCTCCCTTGGCTAGTTTAAATGCCTGCCAATGAAGCATTTAAACCTATCACCTAGGATCCAGGTTCCCCTCCTAGACAGATGCAGACCATTGCACCAGTATAGGTCTGCATCCCTCTAGGGGGACCCCCAGTCCCCAATGAAGCCAAAACCCTGAGTTCTGCACCAGTTTTTCAACCACTGATTGAATCTCATGGTGTAGAGCACCCTAGCCTCAGCCATGCCATAGACAGGCAGCACCTCCAAGAAGATTACCTTGCATGCTACTTGTCTAAGGCCCCTTCCCAGTTCCACAAACCCCTTCTGCACTGCTCTGATCCCTTTCCCAGCCAGGTCATTTGTCCCTAGGTAGGCAATGACATCCAGCTCCCTCCCCTGTTCAGCTGCTCCTGCGATCCTGAGGATTTTCTCCCTGTCCCTCCAAGCCATCTGACCTGGCAGGCACCTTACCTCCTTCTCCCCCCCAGTTCTACCCTCCTAACAATGGAGTCCCCCACCAGGAGTTGTTTCCTTCCTTCCCCTGTGGAGTCCCATGCCACCCTCCTGTGGGTCTTCTTTGTGGAGGTTCCCAGCATCCTCCTTGGTCTCCACTGTGAGTGCCTCCATAGAGGAATCACAACTGGAAGGATGTGCCTCTTTTCTACCACCCTCTCCCTCGCCCTCCCTGAGCCCATTGTGGTCCAACTGTTCCTCTTTCTTGCCAACCTCTGAGGCAGCGGCGGCACCCCGGCAGTCCCTGGGTGGGAGAGGAGGTCCCCAGAATCCTGGCTAACTCAGCCTGAAGATGAGCAACCTTCTCCCTCAGCCCAGAGAGGTGCCTGCAAATGGGACAAAACTGCATCCTCCAGAATGTCTTCCAGAAGACTGCTGCTACACAGCCACTGCACTGCACCACTCCCATCATGTCTTATTTGTGGTCCCTCAACTGTTGTTTTGTATGCCTACTCTTTCCTCTCTCTGTTTATGTATTTATTTTTTATTTTATATACTTTTGTTCTTCCTATTTTTCTACTGCCTCTGTGCCCTTAAAGCTCCTGCTTTTCCAGTTCTGGAACAGGAAGTTCTTGTATTCCTCAGTAGTCTCCTTCTTACTTGCTCAGAGTCAGACCTCCAGTGGCTAGGGATGGATGGAGAGCTACTCTTTTCCATCTAGGATGGTGAGTCTTTTTTGATTCTGTGATCACTCCCTTCCTGCTCCCAAACAGGAAGTTCTGGTTGTCAGTCAAATCCTGTGCCAGTAAAAGTAGAACTGGCTAAGGGGTGGGTGGAGTAGAGGGGAGGAAGGGAGGGCTGTATAATCCCATTAGAGTATTAAAGTTCTACCAACACCTCCTTCCTCTTACTGTTCTCTGCCAAAAGTTATCTAGGGCAGATTTAAATGCAAATACCTGGCTTCCTGCTGTCTAAGTCACTTCTCCTAATTTACAGTTTCTTTCTTCACCTAGCTAACTGCACAGATAACAATTCCCTTCACCCAACTATAACAAACACACTAACTCTTGTTTGTTTTTTTGTTTATTTATTTGTTTTTATCCTAAATTGAAGTTCCCAGTAGTAGAGTTCTAGTTCTTAAGTCCCATTAGAGCAGTAAAGATTTACCAGCACCTCCTTTCTCATGCTGTTCACATGACATTATTCCCTAATAACTGAATCCCTGCACCTTTTTCATGTTTTTCTCCTATACTCTGTGTTAATTTTGTGTTAATTTTATAAGTGTGACAGCACTTGTCATGGTTTGTGGTGGTACTATGATATGCAATACACACTTCTTGTGTAGGTAACAAAACATGGCTGTGCCTTCTGCCTCCCAACACACAAACGGCATGTGTATGTCAAACTGGTAACCCTGCTGTGTGTTATTACTTACAGTACATATAGCACATCAATCCAGCTATGCTATGTACCAATTAATACATTAGTTAATCGTTACTTTCTGAGACTTTAAAATTAAATGCACTCTCTGTGTTATAACAGCCAATCAAAACCAGTCTTCTAAGTATGTTTTTTGTAGTGCCTCTGTATTATTTATATATATAAGAAGTGAAATTCATTGCAAAAAACTGTGTTAATGCATCAGTTAGGGTTGATAGCACAGTGACAAAAGTATGGAAATGTGATGTTAGGGTTACCCCCCACCAACCCCACCCTCCACACACCAACAGACATTGGGGTGTGCTATGGGGTGATCAGGCCCAACTCTCATCCTATTCCATGTGTAAGCAAGCTGACATGCTACAGTATAGGAGAATGGGGAGAAAGGTCTGACGACCCCATGGCACACCCCGATGTCTGTTGGTGTGTGAAGGGTGGTAGGGTTGGGTGGTGGTAGGGGGGTAACCCTAACATCACATTTCCATACTTTTGTCACTGTGCTGTCAACCCTAACTGATTCATTAATGAAGTTTTTTGCAATGAATTTTCCTTCTTTTTGAGAAAGTGTAATGTAACTGGTAACTGGCATGTGTTTGTGGGAGCATGGGCCTTCTAGGCCCTGTGCTCCCTTCACATTGCCCATTTTTTGTGTAATGGTATGTGTCTGTGGGATCACAGGCCCTCTGGGCCCTGCACTCCCACTTACACCCAAGTATGGAGCCATAAAGCAGCCCCATCATACTGAAAAGGAACCTTTGTAATACTTATTTGGCAATATCTCAGTAACCGTAGGAAGTATGAACAAAATTCCACTGCAGTTGTAATCATGACTTCAAAACCTCCATGCATGCTTAGTCCAGGTGGACTAAGCTGCGGGTAGCAAAAGATCTGTATCTCAAATTGTTTTTGAGGTATGGGTGCCGAAAGGCCCCGTGAGCACTGGAATGTTGTCTTATGGGAAATTTCTCAACTTCAGAATGCTGTAACTATGGGCCCGTTGAATGTTTTGAGACCAAATCACCAAAAGGCGCATCTGTGGGACCAGGGTTTGCCACCCTGCAAATTGCAGCCAAAAAGCACAATCCACCTTGGCACAAAGAAGTGACAAAGAAAACAACACATAGGGACAATATTTTCGAGCAGTGTTTTTGCGATAACTTTAATGTGTTCACGGCACTCCTATCCCTATAATGGAAATGTTCTTGAGCACAAAAATACGTTGCCGAGCTACCTTTTTTGTTTGCGAGGTCATTACTGTACACACAAAAAATGTTTTAGCGGCAACAGAATGTCAACATGGTGGAAGAATTTTGAAAAGCATATTTCCAGGCTACCTGCACAAAAACTGATGCCAGAGTCATGTTCCACAGAACCCGATTAGGTAAACACACAAGTGTTGGTGTTTAGCAAGAGGCAGTATTTTTTGATTTACAAGATTTTTTGTCTCTCACTAACTGAAAACCGGATGGCGACAGCATAAAAACAAAATTCCGGAGCACAACAACAAAAAAGTGTTAGCGAAAGATTTTGCAGTGCACATATAAATTTTCCCATAGGCTAAAATTGCACATGAAAAACTTGCATAACTTTTGAATGGATTAAGATTTTTTTCACCAAATATTCAAAAGGCACCAGTTTGACCCAGGCCACACACAGACATGCCAATTTGAATCCACTCAGATGCATTCTTCAGTCCATTAAACACGACTGAAAAATGTGCAACAGTTGAGGATTTTTCACTTTTTTGACACTTTACAGTTCCACAACTGTACACCTCAATCAATCAATCAATCAATCAATCAATCAAGTCTTTATTTAATCAGGCATTCATCATTGAGCAGAAGCTCATTTGCAAGATGTACCTGGGTGGAGCATGAACAATTGTATATACAGGTCAACACAGGTATTTACAAGGCAATACAGATAATACTCTTTACAGAGAGGAAGAAAAAGAAGTTCATATGTACATAGAATTGTACAGATATTATACAGATTACACAGTATTTGCATACATAGAAGTGTCTATAGGAAAATAAAGCAGGATATCTAAGGTTGCAGGAGGAAGTAACAGAAGAAAAAAAATAAAAATTAAAATATACACCAGGTAGAGGTGAAGGTAGGGGGGAAGGGAGGGAGGTAGGGGGAGAAAGGCTAGGAGGGCACGGTGCACAGAGAGGAGTTAGTAAAATGGGATGTAGAGAAGGTGGATGGAGAAAAGGAGTATGTGTGAGCCCCGGGACTGAATGCTATAAAGTACGAGGCATGGTAGGATGTCACAACCCAGGGTAGTGAGCTCCTATCCGAGGTTGGGAAAGGAAGAATAAGGGGATGGACAGGCCTAGTGTTGATAAGACAGGAGGATAAGAGAGCGAGAGAACAATTAGGCTGGTGAGGAGCAAGCTGGGGGGTCAGTACTAAAAATTGGGTCTAGGTGTGGCTATATACCAGTGCAGGCACCGGACACCTGACCAGAACAAAACTTCCCAGATCCAGAGCTATGTGGTTGGATGCTGTGAACGCAAGATTTCAGGCAAATCAGACAAATGGTTGCAAAGTTATTAAAGTACAAACTTTGGGGTTTAACATAGAAGTGGCCCGCCAATCCTAACTATACTGGCACACTACCGTGCAGGTATAATATATACATATATATATATATAGTTTTTATTATCCTTTTTATCTAAGCTGGCCCTCTGCTTGCCTCAGTCATCATCATGGGGGTCAATTCCCTGCCCTGATGTAGCGTGACCCAAGCATTTTCCTATGCCCCATAGCTTCACCCTGCATTGTGGGGTTGTCAGCTCTGAAGCATTCTGGAAGCCATGCTCACTGTACCTTCATGCTATGACAACATGGCGCCTCTCAGTGCTTTAGAGTGTCACAATGTGGCTGCCAATCATTTTCTCTGCTTTTTTTTCCCCAGCCACCTTCAAACCACCAATAGAAGAAGGCTACAAGCATGTAGCTCCTCTGTTCCACCTCTGTTCCAGGGTACTCATATTGAGGTCCTATAGTCTCTCTTCATAGGGCTCTTGATGCACACCCTGCATCATTTAAGTTGCCCTCCTCTGGACTACCTTCATTTTGTCTATGTCCTTCCAGAGATATGGTCTCCAGAACTGGACACAATACTCTAAGTGGTGCTCACTAGCAATCTCCCTCATTCTGCTGATGATACCCTTTCCATGCACCCCAGCATCTCACTTGCCCTCCCTACTGCCTTATCGCACTGCCTGGCCACTTTAAGGTTATCTGATATGATTACTCCCAGGTCTCTCTCCTGCATGGTGGTCATCAATACCACTCCACCCATTTTGAACTCAGTGTCTGGGAGCTGGTGCACTGAGTGGCTGGAACATGGGATCGGCATGTTCAGATGTCCAACATGGCAGCGTCATTGCCATCATTGCACATCCTTGCCATGGGGGAACAAGGGAAAAAAATCCTCCGGTGTGCATGAAGACCGGTGCCGATGGTGCCACACAGCTTGCACACAGGTTGCTCCCCCGGATCCTGACCCTTGACCTTCTGTGGTGGTGGGGTAAGTACCCGCTGTGAAGTGGCTTGTGACAGGAACTGAGGAGGGGGTCAAGCATGAGCACTGTGAGCAGTGCGGTGCCATGGGGCCTGTCAGATTAGGGGAACCACAGGCAACACCCCCTGCTGAGCAAGGAATAAACAAATAATCTAAAAAATATAAAAGAAGACCTGTCCCAGCACTGATACCTGAGGTACCCCACTGGTCACCCTCCCTTCCTTGGAGTGAACTCCATTTACCACCACCCTCTGTTGCCCATCCCTTAATCAATTTCTTATCCATTTTACCACCTTTGGACCAACTCCTAAGCTACTAAGCTTACTTACTAGTCTCCTAAATGTAACGGTGCTGAACGCCTTACTGAAATCTAGGTAGGCCAAGTCTACAGATCCACCCTGGTCTAGTTCCTTGGTCACCCAGTCAAAGAAATCTATCACATTCTTTTAACATGGCCTCCCCCTTCTGAAACCATGCTGCCTTGGGTCTTGTAACCCACTGGATTCAAGACATTCCACAATCCTTTTCTTCGGCAGTGATTCAATTAACTTCCCAACCACTGATGTCAGGATGACTGGCTTATAATTGCCAGCCTTCTCCCTGCTACTACTTTCGTGTAGTGGGACTAGGAATCTGGTTAAAATAGCGCAACCAAAATCGCATATACAATTATAGCGTGATCAAAATAGTGCTTGAATAAATAGCTGGCTGGCTAAATAGTGCTTACCTTTATAGCACCAGTAGAACAAGCTGTGCACCCTGTGTAGAAAGAACTAAGTAATCTGCCCAAGTCCCCTCACAAGTGCTAACAGTACTCGAACAAACTAGTAACTGATTGGTTTGGGACACACATAGGTGTAGCACGTCCGTTCTAATTTAGTCCCCAACCGCTTCCTAACAGTTCCTTCCAGAAGATACACACATAATGGCACGGTATCTTTATTTCATGCAATGTTAAAAATTTGCTCATATGAAAATAACACCTCAAGCCTAGCCATTTCTCACATAAACACAGCATCAGTTTTTCCAACATTCTGTCATGATTTTAAGCTTGCAACTGGAAATTGTATGCAATCCCCCTTAAGTACTTTATCCTGGGCCTTGAATTGCACCCAGACACAATAACTGCAATGCGTTTCACTGTGTCTTTATATTTCTTGCAACCTGCACTCACAGCAGACCCTGCAACCAACTGCTCCATCTGTCTTAAGAAGCTCAAAGAACTTCCAGATAGAGGGGTGGTGTGTTCCTGCAAGTTGATTAAAGCTCCTGTGCCAGGCTTCCATAGCATTCACTGTCCAGATCTCCACATTTCTGGCTCTTCAAAAAATGCACTGACATTTTCAGAGTATCTGAAGCATCTGAAGATCTGTCTGGTAATTGTAGCTATATAGCAATGCCAATTACATTGTAACTACATTACAGTACATTACAATGTAATTGCCAGTCAATTTCATTTGCAAGCGAGGTTTTATAGAAAAGTGCATGGCTGTGTGTGTTTGGCAAAGTGTTCAGTGACAGTGGGCTGTACAGTACAGTGAGACTCACACTGTTCTGTACGCAGCATGTACTGTCATGCTTTAATGTGCTTGCGATATTAAATACATGCTATATGTGCATGCGCTATTGCCAATGCACGAGTTTAACATTAAACTGTGGGACTATATCCATCCTCCTCCAGTCCTCTGGAGCCACTCCAGTTTCCAATGAGCTGTTAAATAGAACTATCAGTGGTGCAGCCAGTATTTCCTTGAGCTCCCTCAATACCCTTAGATGCGCCCCAGCTGGCCCCATTGCTTTGTCCACCTTCAGATTAGCAAGTCCCCCCTTCAGGACTCTCTTCTCCAAACAAAGGCTAGTGTCCACCTCCCTCCATCCAAAGCTTTTGTTACTTTTTTGTGGTCCCTCCCCTTCTCCTTCCTCTGTGAACACTGAACAAAAGTATTTGTTCAGGATGTCTACCTTTTCCTGCTCCCCCTCTGCATAGTCTCCCCTTCCCTTTTCAACCTTACAATACAACCCCAGTCTTCCTCTTTACACTTACATATCTAAAATATGTATCTAAAAATGTCTGTCCCCTTTTGTTACCTCCTGGACTAATCTCTCTTCAGTTTGTGCATTTGCACTCCTTACTGCTTTCTCTGCTTCCCTCTGTTTCCCCCGATACACCTCTCTATCCTCCTACCTCTGAGTCTCCTTATACCTTCTCAGTGCTTCCCTTTTAGCTTTTACCTTTTCATCCACCTCTTTTGAGAACCATAGCAATCTATTTTACAGCTTGCTTTTGCTCACTTGTTTGAGGCAGAGGTTTGTTGCCTTTACTATGCTCCCTTTTATCTTCACCCACTGTTCCTCCACCCCACCTAGGTCACCCACCCCTGCTAGGTCATCCATAAGGCATTTACCCATCTTTTTAAAATCTTCTGTCCTGAAATCCAGGACCCTCACCCAAGTGTGGTTAGCTTCTGCAGCTGTCCTTATATTGAACCACACCATATGGTAATCACTGGTCCCCAAGTGGACTCAAACCTTGATATCTGCAATGCTACCCCTGTTAATGAATACCAGGTCCAGTATTGCCACATCATGAGTGAGTACACTGACTAATTGCCTGAGGAATGCCCCCTGCAGAGACTCCAGGATGTCCCTGCTTCTATCTGAAGCCACTGCTGGGAGGCTCCAATTCACATCTGGCACCTGAATCGTCCCCCACCAGCAGCACCTCCCACTTTTCTGCTATCTTGCCAATGGCTTCCACCAGTACCATATCTAATTCCTGCCTCTGTGTGAGAGATCTGTAGATCACTCCAGTATGAATAATGGCTTCATTCCCCATCTCCAGAGAGACCCAGAGTCCCTCTGCCTCCCCCTGTATTCCATGTATCTCTGTGGCTTTTATGTTTTCTCTCACATAAAGCATCACGCCTCCTCCTTTCTTTCCCACCTGGTCCATCCTGAACAGTACAGTCCAGCATGACCATGTCCCAGTCATGGTTTTCAGTGCACCATGACTCAGTAATGGCCACACTATCCAGGTCAGCCTCTGTCATGATGGCTTCTAAGTCCAGAATCTTATTCCATAGACTTCTAGCATTTGCACACATGGCCTTCCAGATTTTGACTCCACTCTGCTTGTTGCCCCCCTTTTTTGTTTTTGGCCTCCCTCCTCCACACCTCTCTTTATAATGCACCTGTTCCTTTCCCCCTTTATCTCTACCACCCTGTTCCCTTTATTTATTTTCACCTTGGAGGATTCCTCTCCCCTACTTACTTTCTACTTCAGCCTGTGTGGGAGGCAGTTTCTGAATGCCTGATTCCTTCTGCCACCCCCCCTTGGCTAGTTTAAATGTTCATTGAAGTAACATTTAAACCATCCACTGCGGACTGTGGTTCCCCTTCCAGATATGTAAATCCTTATATACTCCTACCCTAGATATGGTGTTGCTTCTATTCCCAGTTTTGGCCTACCTTTGACCTTCCACCCTTCCCAGCAGTGAATATTACACAGAAGTGAACAGGCGCTTTTCCCTTGTTGACCAACAGAGTTCCCCAAAAGAGCAAAAAAAAAATCAGTGGCGACCATATCAGTGAACACATGTAAGCACCAGCAAATACAGCGAACATCAAATACAGCAAACTTCACAACAGCTCACTATGGAAAACAGAAAATAAATGCTCTTTATCTAACACACTGATATGATGCTGCAGTGCGGGGTGAAATAGCTCTGGGCCTCACCCTATCACTCCGCTGGAGGGTCTTGTTCCCATGACCCCACCAAGGGGGGCTTGCCAGGGCTTAGAGGACTGTGTTTCTGGGGAGGGGGCACCTGCACAGTGGCTCTGCACAGGGGGGAAAGCCTGGGCATGGGGAGGCAGCGAGCGGAGCATGGGACCAGAACCCCCAGCAGGGGGGAGATTGCCAGGAAAAAAAACAAACCATGATGAAGCCCTACTGTGATAAGGAGGAAACAGTCTTCACTGTGTGCAGTGTGCCAGAAAAGGAAAATGAGGCTTATCCACTGGTTGACTGCCTCAGGGAGGCATGGGAGGGATCTTCAGTGGATAACCTCACCCTCTCAGTGCAGCTGACACCTGCCCAGGCAGAGGAGAAGAGAAGAGTGCTGTGAACATTTGGGGACATTATCACAAGAAACCTGGGGTACACCACGATGGCTGAACACCACATGGACACTGGAACCCAGGTGCTGCTGAGGCAGTCCTCCTACAGGGTACCAGAGGGAGTTATACAGACCATGCAGGAGAAGCTCAGAGAGATGCTGGGTCTTGGAGTAATCCAGGAGTCCAGTAGCCCCTCGTACTCGCCTCTGGTCCTGATCCCCAAGAGGGATGGTACAACACGGTTCTGTGTTGACTGCCATGGGCTTAACAGCTACACAAAGTCAGATACCTATCACATGCCCAGAACAGATGAAACCTTGGAACAGCTGGGCAGAGCCTAGTTTCTGACCATAATAGATGTGACAAAAGGCTACTGGCAGGTATCTCTAACCCCTGCAGCCAGGAAGAGGTCAGCCTTCATCATCCCATTTGGCTTACTGGAATTCAAAGTAATGCCATTTGGGATGAAGAATGTGCCTGCAATTTTCCAGTGGATTATGGATACCATTCTATCTGGGGTATGTGAATATGTACTGCCATACATGGATAATATAGTCATTTACAGACAGACATGGAAGGATAATGTCAGGCATGTGAGGGAGGTGTTCCGTTGACTGAAAACTGCATGGCTGACAGTTGAGATGGAAAAATACCAGACAGGCATGGTAGATGTGTCCTACCTCGGGCACCAGGTGGGCAGTGGATACATCCATCCAGAGCCTGTGAAGGTTGAGTCCATCCAGACCTGGTCCACCCCAGCCACAAAGAAACAGGTAAGGGCATTTCTGGGGACAGCCAGGTACAGAAGGTGGTTTGTTCCCCACAGTGATGTGGCCAAGCGCCTCACAGCCTTGACAAAAAAAATTGGCAGAGAATGTTCTCTGGAGGCAGGTGTGTGAATCTGCTTTATGCTTGTTGAAGGAGGAATTATGTGGGTTGCCCATGCTCATTAGCCCCAATTATAGGCTCAAGTTCATTGTGCACATGGATGCCTCAGACCATGGGCTGGGTGCTGTCCTGAGCCAGGTTACACCACAGGGGGAGGAGCACTCCATAATGCATCTGAGCTGGAAGCTTTTGCCCAGGGTGGAGGCATATGCCACTGTTGAGAGGAAGTATCTTGGGATAGTTTTTGTCCTTCAGAAGTTGCAGCCATATTTGTACAGGTGGCAGTTCACTGTGGTCACAGATCATAATCCCCTGACATGACTCCACAGGACTAGTGGGCAAATACAAAATTATTGCACTAGAGCTTTATACTGCAGTCACATAGATGACCATCCAGCACCACAGTGGTTTGCAAAATGCCACTGTGGATTGGTTCTCTAGGAAGGGTAAAATGTATGGCAGGATACTTTAGGCACTTCCCTGTTCCTACATAAATGGCAGTTTCTCTTGGGGTCACCCAAAAGAAACATGTCTTCATTTTCTGGGGAGAGATGTAATGAGAAATGTGACCAGATTCATGTATTCCTATTCATTTAGCCCAAAATGGCTTTCAGGTCACATGTTCAGGCATCTCTCAGGAGAAAATACTGGCCAACTGCTAAGTACTAAGGTTCCCATGAGCTAATCTAGTTTCAGGCACTGGCAGATATAAGGGTGCTATTCCCAACACCCAAAACATCCTGCAAAACAAGGTTGCAAAAGCTAGAAAAAGGCTATCATAGGTATGAAGGATGTCAGTTGGCCTGGATGATGTCACACACACACACACACCTGGGTGGGGAACTGTCACTCAAGAGAGAGGTAATTTCCCCAAAGCCCTGAACACATAAAAAGGGGTAGCTAAAGACTCTTTCTCTCTTTGAACTTTTACATCAGGCGAAGAAGTTGGGAGCCCTGTTAAGATCGTTAACTTGTCTGTGTGAGGAAAGAGCAGTTTAAAGGAGTGTCCTTTCAGGTTAGCTAGCAGGTAAAGTTAGATACTGGGAGAGACTAAATTTTGAGATTCTTCTATCAATCATCTGTCTCTGTACTTGACATTATTTTCCTTTCTCAGTAAACGTGTAACCCTTTTGTCTTACTGTAGATATCCTGTTTATTTGTTAATACCTGTAATAATTACTATTATACAATGGCAAGAAAGAATGCTGGATCCTGATTGGTCCATCTGGGACTGGATCTGGGATGTTATCGGAGCATAACATCCCGTATCTAGTCCCATCAAAGAGACAGCTGCATGAAATGTAAGAAAAAGATCGCTCCACAGCCATCCCAAGCAGTGACTTCACCAGTTTCCCATTCTGCTCGAATCGGCACTACGTACCCTGCTCAGCATGGACACTCCCAGCCCCCCAACCCAGTCTCACAGAACAGAAGCAGTAGAAACTCTACTATCCCATACCCAAATTGTAAATAATTTTTTTTCCCCAAAAGCAGAATTGTACCTGTCACTGACAGCGGCTTGCTGCTCTTACTGGAAATGAATAACCAAAAAATGGAAGTCTCCCCAGCTCCCTCGGCTTCCTACATGGCTTCGCTCAAACAGTACGTATTCACCGGGTCCTAAGGCAAGCACTGACACCACATAAATAAATGAAGAATGGGTACAGAAGTGATCTCTACCACCGGCAATTGTGAGAACGGTGGTAGAGGTGCGGAGATGAAAGTGGCAGCACCGGGGATGGGACAGTGCTTCCTGTTGACACTAGGAAGTGCAGACCCACACTTACAATTCTGCACCTCCATCTGCTGGTGGTAAATTGGCACTATTTTTTATAAAGTAAACCTACTCATTCAAAGAAACAGAAAAAATCTACTTTAAATATACTTTTTTTAACCTTTCTCATTTTGTTAAACTCAGGAGCCATTGTATAATAGGAATAATGCCCTCCAGGGTGGGTGATATGCTTGGATAGCATCCCTTCTTGGGTGTTGGATGCCCTCAGCCAGTGGCCTCGGTTCCAACCACTTGAGGTGGGATGTTATCCCAACATAACACCCACACTGTCAGGCATTATTCCTTTAGTAAAGACTGTGTAGAATCAGTGGCTGTGCCTCATTAAGCCAAATCTTTCCCCTGAGATTGTGTCATACACATGAAAAAAGCTGCCTTCATATGAAAAAAGAATGTGAGAAAACTAAGTCCAAATTATTTTTCGTATGAAGGCAAGCTTGTTTTGTATGGCCGGTTCTTGTTTCATATGCCCATATGAAAAAAGAAAATCGTCTCATGAAAAAAGATAAAAAAAAATTATTAAAACACATTTATGGGTAATTTTTTCCAAAAGCAATTGCAGAATCCACTTAATGGGGTCCAGATTAACAAGCTATACATGTTGGTGTGTTTCAATGATACCATTTTTATGGGTTTTGAAATTTTGACAAAAATGGAAACAAGATGTCAGCCATACGAAAAAAAAAAATTCTAATGAAAAATTATTGTCCCCATATGAAATGGAATCTTTTTTGTATGGGCCACATTATTTTTTCGTGTGAAACAGCTATGCAAAAGACTGTACTGAGCATGCTCAGAAGTGAAATTTCAAAACCTTATAACTCTGGAATGGATTAATAGTTTTTTTTTTTTTTAGCAAACCAGTGAAAGACACCACTCTGGCCCAAGCCCTTTCCACCCTGAAAAGCTCAGAGCAAACTTCCAAACTGTCTGGGTGCTAGGCGATGACAAAAAAATAGCAAAAAAAAAAAAAAATGTTCACTCATTTTGCTATCCAGATCTCGGAATCTGCACATCTAACCAGAACTAAAATTGGCATGTCCAGAGACCATGCCACCAAGACTGCACATCCAAAATGTTGTGCAAATCCACTGAACAGTGGTGAAGCTATTAAAGTGCAAAATTAGGGGTTTAAAGAGCAACTATTTCGTGTTGTTCCCCATAAGCATAAAAACCTTCCAAGTACATTGATGCCAGAATTAACTTTTTTATGTGCCCTTATTTAGGAAGGGAAGGGATCGTAATTTGACTGTGTGGAGCCGAGTCACACTGATCCCTTCCACTTCTTAGTACCACTTCAGTCTATGGTCCACCCACGCACTGTCACATTTTGTGATGTCACTGTACAGATAGCATGTGTGGTGTGCTCCATTGACATGAATAGAGCTGTTTTGAAAAATAAAATTTTTGTAGTTTACATAGCTGTTTGGAATAAATAATTGCCATCATTTAACTAGCAAGGTCTTTGCTAGTTAAGTGGGGGCCATGATTTGTTCCAAACAGCCATCTAAACTAGAAAAAATCTACCTTTAAAAACAGCCCCGCTCATGTCATTGGGGTGTGCCACCCATGCTATCCATACCGTGACATCACAAAACACGATAGCATGGGGGCAGATTGGAGGTGGACCGCAGACTGAAGTGGTACTAGAAAATGGAAGGGATCAGTATGGCTCAGCTCCATGGAGTCAAATTGCAATCCCTCCCCTTCCCTTCCTAAATGGGGGCATATAAAAAATTTAATTCTTGCACCAGTGGACTTGGAGCCTAGTAAGGGTTTTTTTCATGCTTCTGGGAGGACATAATAGAAAAGAGCACGTTAGTTGCTCTTTAATATTAAACAGCCTAGTCAACCCTAACTATAGTGGCACTACTGCAACTCTATAATGTCACTTACTGATTTGTTATCTCAATTGACTATAACATGTACTTCCTCTGTTTCTTCTCCCCAGGTCATCCCTTGAAACGAGCTTCAGCACAGTGCACCTTTCACTGTTACCAATTTTCAAATAATTAAATAAAAGTCAGGTTAATGGCAAAGCCTTTCATAACTGCTTTAATAATTCTAGTTTGATAACTCTTCTATGAATAATTATGACATCCCTAGCAATTTACAGGATAAACCAGGACCCAAGGATTTAACATTTTCCTTGGATCCTATTACAGTCAGTAGGTCACTTCCCTTTTGTGGAGGTCGGATCCCAGGACACCAGAGGGCCTTGATGGAATCCATCCCCAAGTGTTACATTATTCAGCTCCAGCTGTAAGTTATTCTTTGACTTATATTTTCAATATGACTATTTCTTTGGGACAACTTCTAAAAACATGGAACCTAGCTAAAATTATCCCAATATATAAGTCAGGAGAAAACAAACATGTCTCTAACTACTACCCCATATTCTTATTGTCTGTTGTGTCAAAGTTCTTAGAGATCCTCGTCACGAAACATATCTTTAAATGTTTAAACTTTAGTAGAAACATATAAACATATAACATAGAGTTTAGTAATCTTCTTAACATAAATCATTCTGGGTTTTGGCCTAAATACAGCATCACATCCACCTTGGTGAAGGTTAGAAGTAATTTGCAAAAAGCGATCGAATGTGGCCATTTAGCTGGAGCAAGGTTTGCCTTATCTAAGGCCTTTGACACAATAGACCGCAATGTCTTAATAAGAAAAATGTGTAACTTTGGGTTAGACACATGTAATGTTGATGCAATTGGCCAAAGAGTTACATAACTAAAAGTCAGCAATTGGTTTCAGTTCTATAGGCTAACTCTTTGGTTTCCTTGCTGAAGTGTGGGGTGCCCCAGGGCTCTGTCCTTCATTTCATTTCATTCATTTAGAATTATAACCATGGAGCAATGCTCATATACAATGGCGACCCGTAGGAAACATATGGCAGGATAAACATGCAAGTTTCAAATAAACATACATAAATAGTCATAAGATGTGTCATAGATAAGATCCTGGGCCCCCTATTCATCTCATTTTTTGTTAATGATAGTGATGTTATTATGCAAGATGTATCTGTACATTTATGTGTGGATCTATAGGTGGTGTAATGAAATTTCTTCTTCACAACTGAAACTTCAAACTGTATTTGATGAAGTTCAGTTATTATTCTGACCAATCAAATTATGCCTGAATGCAAAAAAATAAATAAATAAATTACACAGTTTAGTACATCTCAAAAATCTAAGCTAAACAAACCATTGGTTATTACTACAGCAAAAAATATTTCATTACAAAACGTTACTCATTAGTAATATCATGGTGTTTGGCTAGATGTGAACCGTAAATGTTATTCTAGAGGATGCTAACAATAATTAGCTGGATAAAAATATAAAAACATAAGGACCTGTTATGCGATTTGGGGTACATAAAGTAACTGCGACTCTGACTAGACCGAATCATAAATCAGGAAAACATTCCATCCTGGACTGGGCAGAAGTTGCTAGGGTCGACAGACTGTGTTGTTTCAGCTTGCTGTCTAACTCAGTAACTGGCCACTGCCCAGAATATTGTCAGTGGAATGCCAGAAGGCCAAATGTGCTCTCAGTTATTCTTCAGACATGGGGCCAGATATTCAAAACTTTGCCCCGGGGATAAATTAGCACTGCCCAGCATGCAAAATTAACCCAAACCAATAGCCCGCTATATTCAAAAGGGATAGCCTCGGTGTTAAACCTGCTGAATATAGTGTGCTAAGGAAGCTGGGCAAACTGGGCTGGGAGTGCAGTGCAAAAATAGCCTGGGAAATAAAACAGCTCTGAATATAGCAACCTGGAAGTGCAAACTACAACAGCATCCCTGTTCACAGCAACAGGAAGGAAGGTAAAGGTGAACTATGTGGCCAATGTGTGTGCTAGCAAAGGAGTGGAGTCAGTAAAGCTGCAAGCAGCAGCACATGTGAAATTACTTTGTGCAGAAATGTACAATGTTTCTGAAATGTGTGCACAGTGCAAACACATTTGCGTAGGTTTCGAGTGGAGCTAAGCCATTTGCTCGGCACTATCACATTTGCAGGGGGCAAAATTTTGCTATATTCAAAAGTGACATGCAAATGAGCCTACTTAGGCAATCTGTGGGCAAACATCCAGAGTAGCAGCTCAGTATGTCCTGATTTGCATGCAGTTTGCTCAGTGCTATTGCAGGGTCCCACAGCTCCACTTGTAGGTCAGTCTGGAAATACAGGAGCTGGCTGGATCTGCCCACAGCTGCACCTGTATGTCAGTCTGGCAGTGCATGGTGGTAGCTGCAGGCTACATTTGTACAGAACCACATAGAATAATGTGCCCCAGGGGACTACACAGCACAGGCACAGGTGGTGGTGCTGCATGTAATTGTCAGACTGTAGTTCTTTATACAGTGCACAGCAGACACTACAGTAGCAAGGTGATCTGTAGTGTAAGGGACACAGCAATGCGTATGGTGTGTAGGGCATCAATTACCACTGCACTGTACACAGTGACAGGCTCAACTTGCAGGTGTGTACTGACAGTGAACATTACTGTTATTCTGTTGTGTGACCCACAGACGCTGCACCACTGGCATGGGATACTCACAGTAACATAAATATGACTGGCTGTGTGTGCTGTGATGTCTGTACAGATGTGCAGTATGTGGCTGGGGGGGCACATACCATTAGACAGGCACACTAGTGTTGGGGTATTCTCAACACTGGACCATTTGCACTATGTGGCTTGTCCCAGCCTTGTGGCCGCACCCAGTCTGTGGTGCAGCCAGGCCACCTGTACACCCTCCCCTCAACACCCTCCACACCCACAGTACTGCATGTGTGTGCTGACTTCTGTTGGTGTCCATCGAAGGGTAGTCTGCAAGTGTGTGCTGTATGACCACACTGCCATGGTGTCCACTGGGAGCCAGGTCACCACTTACTGCCTGGTATGGCTGGGACCGGTGGCAGATGATGGCATCATAGGGATACCATCTGTGAGCAGCATGTTTCTTCTCTGTCAGGTTTATTTCTATGTTTAATACTCATTGGTTAGGGTCCACAAAGCTGTGCAAAAGTCATGCAAAGTCACAAAGTTGTGCAAAGCTGGTTTGCCCAGTTAATACTACCTTTTCCTGGGCAGTAATTTGCACTGCACAAAGTGTTGTGCTAAGTCACGTAAAAGCACTTTGCGTGATGCTATTCACTGAATATAGCATTGCGCCTGTATTCATATACATGCCCTCTCAGTTTGCCCCTTGCACACATTATACTTTTGCTTGGTGCTAATGCAGTTTGCCCGTGCCATTTGAACTTTTGAATATAGCAGACCCACGTAAACCCGTCTCTAACCTTGTGCAAATGGTTTGCGCCCAGTGCAAAGTTTTGAATATCTGGCCTATGGTGTCTTAAAAACTTACAAGTTGATCTCTTTTGAGACGAACGGCATTAAGTAACTTGGTCCCTAAAGGAATGCGTTTCCAGCGCCAATGTGGCCTTGGATTTCTTTTATTTCAGAATGTAACTCCTTTTGTAAGAAACTGGTTCCTTATAGAAAACCAAGGGTTATGGTGAATACACAAAATTGGATTACCTCAGAGATTTGTGAGTTAATGGCCAAGAGGAATAAAGTTTGGGGAGTGGAGTTGAGATGCAAGCATGTAAATTCCTTGTAAGTTTATACAGAATTGAGAAACTAGTGCAAATCTCTTATTAGAAAAACTAAGGTCTCATCCTGAAAAGCAAAGGGCTAATTTTTCTAGCCACAGACGTTCTTGGGACTCCATTATTGCCCCCTTAAACTGACAGAAATCCATAATAGTTAGGCCTCTGGAAATTTCTCAGGGCCCAGCTGAAGATCCTAATGAATGTGTTGGCCTTTTCAATAACTTTTTTGTGATATTTCTACATTACTTCAACAAATAATAATAAGTACATCAACAAATAATAGTATTGTTTTAAATGATACTAAAGGCCAGATTGGGGAGAACATATTTTGGATGATGACTGCAAATGCATTTTTTTATTTTAGAAAGGTTTAAATTTCTGCATTTAAAAAGGATTTGGATAAATTATCCTTCAGATCAAGTGTTGGTCCAGATCAGGTGTATATACAGTAGATCTTCTTAAACTGGCTACTGATATAATGGTGCACCCGTTAAGAATTTTATTGAATTTGTTCTTCATTTCTGGAGGAATTTCCTGTCTTGTGGAAACATGTGGCCGTAGTCCCTGTATTTAAGGGGGAAATGTGGCTGTTACTGATCATTCCATTCCCATTTCCATCTTATCCCCCCCCCCCCCATACAAGCTCCTTGAATGGATTGTTTTTTGACACGTCCCATCTGGGGGCTAGCTGTTTGTTGGCCGATGCCCAGCATGGATTTCAGGCTAACCGCAGCACCTAGACTGCTCTTTTGGCATTGACTGAGTATTTGGTTGAGGCCTTGGACAGTTAAGAAATGGGCGTGGCTATGTTCTTGGATTTATCGAAGGCTTTTGATCTTGTGGACCACTTCTTGCCCTGCTGACCAAGCTGGATACTCTTAATTTTTCCAGTGTTAAAACGTGGACGTATGATTACCTGGCGAGTAGAATACAACTAGTAAAACTTGGTTCCAGATTCTCTAAAGTTCGATCTGTTTCTATTGGAGTATCACAGGGGCCAATACCTAGCCCACTATTATTTAATATTTAATAATTGCTTTGTCATGCTTTACTTTGTAATCTCC
This sequence comes from Neoceratodus forsteri, assembly GCA_016271365.2. Lineage (NCBI taxonomy): Eukaryota > Metazoa > Chordata > Ceratodontiformes > Ceratodontidae > Neoceratodus > Neoceratodus forsteri. Next base: position 235,167,725 of record CM028131.1, read on the forward strand.
CAGGTCTCTCTTGTAAATAGAAACACAGAAACCTAGAATTTGTCTGCAGAAAAGAACCAATTGGCCCAACCAGTCTGCCCAGATGGACCCTGTCTAGTCTGTCCCCTCAGACCCTAACTGGTGTCCAGTGACCCTCCCTGCCCATTTCCTATTATTCTCCTTTTTCTGTCCCATACATGTTTGAACCCCCTCTTGTATTTTGCCTCCACCACTTCCACTGGCAGTCTATTCCAGGCATTCACCACTCTTTCAGTGAAGTAGTACTTTCTCAAATTCCTCCTAAACTTCCCCCTCTTCAGCTTCATCACATGTCCTCTGATTCTGGTGCTTTTTTTCATTTGAAATACTTCACTACTGCACCTGTTCACCCCCATGAGATACTTGTAGGTCTCTACAATGTCACTTCTCAACCTCCTGCCTTCCAAGGTGTACATGTTGACATCCCTCAGTCTCTCCTTGTAGAGCTTTTGGTGCAATCCCTGTACCATTTTAGTTTCCCTCCTCTGGATTGCTTCCATACTGTCTATGTCCTTTCTGAAGTGCAGCCTCCAGAACTGGACACAATACTTCAGTGAGTGATATGGTGGTAATAACATCTCCATACTCTTGCTGGAGATATCTTTCCCTATGTATCCCAGCATCCCAGTGGCCCTACCCACTGCTTTGTCACACTGCCCTGCCACTTTAGGGTAATCAGATATGATAACCCCAAGGCCCCTTTATTGCTTGGTGACTGACAGTACCTCCCCCCATCCGATACTTCTTCCTATAGTTCTTGGGTTCCTATGCCCTGGGTGCGTGATTTTGCACTTTTTGGTATTAAACCCTGACTGCCATGCTCTTCACCACTGCTTGAGTTTCCCAAGATCCCTATACATTCTTTCCATCCATTCCTTATTGTCCACCTTATTACAGATTTCAGTATAATTTTCAAAAAGACATACCTTCCCTTGCAGTTCATCTCCAAAGTCACTTATGAAGACACTGAAGAGGCCCAGTCCCAATACTGAGCCCTGCAGCACCCTGCTGGTCACTCTCCCAGTATTTGAGTGAGTGCTGTTAGCCACCACCCTCTGTCATCTATCTGTTACCCAGTTTCTAACCCAATCCACCACTTTGGATCCCACCCCTAGTCTGGTCAATTTTTTTTTTATTTAGTTGTTTAACCAGGTATAGCACACTAAGTTGAAAGCTTTTTTACAGGAGCGACCTGGGAGCACAAGGAGGTTAAGTGACTTGCTCAGGGTCACACAGTATGCAAGTGGAAGCTGTGGGATTCAAACCCAGGTCTGGTCTGCTGGATGTCACCAAATTTGCAGCTCAGAGCCTTAGACCACTGCGCTATATTGCCTCCTTATTATTTCTTAATCAGTTTCCTGTACAGCACTGTCAAAGGATTTGCTAAAGTCCAGATAAGTCAGGTCCACTGCCCTCTCCTGATCCATTTCCCTGGGTACCCAGTCAAAGAACTCATTCAGATTTGTCTGGCACGACATTCCTACCCATGTGAATCCATGCTGCCTTTGGTCTTGCAGCCCATTAGATACAAGATACTCTAACTAACCTTTCTTTTAACTGTATTTCAATTAATTTCCATGCCATTGAGGTAAGGCTTGCCGGCCTGTTGTCACTAGCCTCTTCTCTATTGCTGCCCTCATGTAGAGGGACCACACCTGCTCTTCTCCAGTTCTCTGGAACCATGCCTGATTCCAGTGAGCTGTTAAATAAGGAGGTCAGAGGGCAGCCAGCACCTCCCTGAGTTCTTTCAGTACCCTTGGTTGTATTTCATCTGGTCCCATAGCATTGCACACTTTCAAAGCTGAAAGTACCTTCAGGACTTTTTCCCTCTGAAAATGTACTTGAGTTTACCTCCACTCTTCCATTATTCTTGTTGATCACTGGTGGCCTGTCCTCCCTTTCTCCTCTGTGAAGACTGAGCATAAGTATCTGATCAGGATGTCTGCTTTTTCTCAGTCCTCATCTGTGCAGTCACCCTCTGCAACCCTCCTTATCCTCACTACCCCTCCCCTTGCTTTTATCTTCTCACTTATTTACCTGAAGAAAGTTTTATCCCCATTTGCTACCCCTTTGGCTATCCTTTCCTTTGTCTGTGCCTTACCTGCTTCCCTCTGTTTTACTGGGTAAACCACCCTGTCTTCTTCCCTCTGTGTTTACTTATTCCTCCTGTATGTCACCCTTTTTTTCCTTCAACACCGTGACCACTTCCCTACAGCACGATAATGGTCTCTTTTTCCTTCTGCTTTTACTCACTTCCTTCATGTCAAGGCTGTTCACCTTAATTATGCCCTCCCTTATTTTACCACAGTGTTCCTCTATCCCTCCCTCTGCCCTTCTCACTAGAAATTTCTGAGGCAGTCTCCATTTCTTTCAAATCCACCCTCCTAAAGTCCAGGACCCAGCCTCCTCACGTGGTATGCCTCTGCTCCTGCCTTAATGTTGAACCACACTGTACACAGATCACTGATACCTATGAGACTGCCCACTGTGACATCTGCTATGCTGTCCCTGTTTGTAAACACCAAGTCCAGCACTGCCCTGTCCCTAGTGGGTTCATTAACTATCTACCTGAGAAAGGCCCCTTGTAGGGATTCAAGGATGGCCCTGCTCCTTGCCAAAGCTGAGGCTGGAAGGCTCCACACCACACTGGGTAGAATGAAGTCACCAACTAGCAGCACCTCCTGCTTATTTTCCACCCTAATAATGTCCTCCTTAAGTGCTTAATCCAATACCTCCACCTGTGATGGAGGACTGTATACCACCCCTGTATGGATGGTAGTCCAAGTGCCTACTCCAGGATGACCCAAAGCACTTCCAATCCTTCCTTTTCTTCTGGGTGCCCCTGCACTTCTGTAGCCTTGATTCCCTCCTTCATATATAGTACAACCCCTCCTCCCATCCTCCCTTTCCTGTCTCTCCTGAACAGAGAGTAGCTTGGTATTTCTACATCCCAGTCATGGCTGTCAGTGCACCATGAAATAGGCATGCATTTGTCTAATGTGCTTACCTGGTCAATATAAAAATATAGTATGTCTATGAATGATCTGGCTGATTGTAAAGGAGTCCTGTTTTGCTTTGTGCTAATGACATTGTTCTGCTCTTTAGAGGCCCAGACCTCAGTGCCCTAAATCCAGATTTACAGATTAACTTTTTGTCTGTTCAAAACTGGTTGCTTGTAAAAAAAAAAAACTTGTACTCAGTGCTAAAAAGAACAAGTATATGTTTTTAGGAGATCTGCTAATGAGAGCTGTGGAGATCTACCCCTGGAGATCAGGACAATCGACTCTAAGTTTATTCAATCACGTGATCATTTTAATACGTATGTATTATTTTGGGTTGCCGCTGAACTTTACATCACATATTGTGTATAAAAACTGTGTATGCTAGATTAACCATGTTGTCTAGAATTAGAAAATGTTCGTCAATTGAGACTTTTAAAATTGCTGCTCAAAGTATTGCTCGCTCTCTCTCTTGTTGACTATGGTTTGCCTATATAGTGTTACTAGTGAGACTAATTTAAACAGAGTACGGGTCCTGCTTAATGCGGCTGGTTGCTTTACTTGTAATGCTGAGAAGAATTCACCATTGTGAACTTTTCTCTTTCCTTGGGTGGATGCCTTTCGAAGCTCGTGCTCAGTTTTTGGCTTTCACTACTTTTGTAAAATTTTAAACAAGTGTGATATGACAGCTTTGAGAGGGCAATTTTAACTTTAAGTGGCACACATAGCACATGTTGTAGTCAGGGGAAGCCGATTCTTCCCAAACATTATTCCACCCTAGCCCACAGAGTTTTTAGCTTTTGTGCTGCTAAACTTTGCAATGCTTGTTCACCAGCTATTGTTGGCAGCCATCGTTTGGGTTTATTGAAATGCAACTTGAGATCCCATTTTATGCTAATTCTGTTTTTGTCATTTTTTTGTGTGTACTTTCAACTTTGTTTAATATGATGGTGAGATTTTTCTTGATTATATCTGTATCACCATATTCTGATTGCTATTTGTATTTCCTACGTTTTAATTTGCTGTTTCTTGTTATGTATCTTACACTCTGTCGAGGTCATCCATGAAAATGGACATCTGTGTCCTTGGGCTTTACCTGGCAATCAAATAATAAACAAACAAACAATAAATGGGATTAGCATCTGGACATTGTAGTGAAAGAGTAATGCATGCACAGTGGCAGTCTGAAAGGAGGTCAGTACTCACATCACTAAAGCATGACTTTAAGAGAAGTTATCTGTGCAAAAACAGCATTTCAAATTTACAGCTGTAGCCATTAACATGGTCAGATATTTCCTGAAATTTCTGTGATATTTCTGGAAAAATTTCCTGCCTACACTACCACTACGGGTCACCAGAGAGAATCTCTTTAGATAGATCATGAAATACCTGGCAATATCAGAACGCATCTGTGGGTGCTACTGTTATTCAGAAATAAAAACTTTTTGCCATTAAGCATACCACATCCAGTATAAGAAGACATCAGCATGTTCATGACAGTCAGTCTTTGTTTCAGTAGGCAAGTCAATTTACTGTATATAGTCTCCAAAGCAGGATAAAGAAATGCCACCTCTGAAGAAAGCATCAGGCTATGATGTTAAAATGGTAGGGCGTGGCTTCCAGCGTGTGCATTTGACAAAGTTGGTCCACAGCCTGTAGTTCATAGCAGGTTTAGCATCTGGAATTCTCACAGCCTTGGTCACTAAGCAATTGTGGATGGATGATGGCTTGTTTGTGAGAGTTTAAACTCCAGTTTCTTCATCCTGCTTTGCAGACCATACATATTGACTTGCCTATGAACAAAGACTGATTGTTCTGACCACGCTGATGTTTTTTTTTATACTGGCTGTTTTATGTTTAATGACAAAAAATTTGTCTCTAAATCAATTTTAAATGCTGTTTTTAACAAGGAACTTCTCTCACATTCATGCTTTCTGGATAGCCGCTGTACAGTTGTTGTGTTATATAAACATTTGCCTTAGGCATTGTGCAACCTCTCTAATACTAAGTTTCAAACTGCTGCTTGTGTTCTGTAAGACTATCACAAGCACTGACTGGATTTCTTTATGGAAACATAGAAATTGTCAGCAGATAAGGACCACTAGACCCATCCAGTCTGCTCGCAAGCCCTATATACATTGTATGTGGCCACTGACCGCATGTGATCAATGGCTTTTCATCACTCCCTCCCCACTCAGGCTTCCCTTGTGCCTGTCCCAGGCCATGCTTAAACCCCTCCACTGTGCCTACCCCCACTACCTCCTGTGGCAGACTATTCCAAGCATCGACTACCCTTTCTTGGCATAAACTTTATTTTTCCCAAGATACCAGACTGAAAATAGTATATACCATGTTACTACAGGATTACAATGATATTGATTGCAGTTGGTGTGCACTTGAGCAAACTGAATACAGTACATTATTAACTTGCTTGCTTCATTATAGACTAGAAAACTATAGCATTTTTGAAGTGTTTCAACTGCCTTAAGCTATTAAGTATTAAAGTTTGAAGTTAAAAACTGCTTTGTCTAACTGCTGAATGGCTCTGCCACCCCAACCCCACTCACCTTTTTCTCTGTATACTGGTGACACTGCTGGTGCTTAATACCAGCCACTCCCATAGCCATTCTCTCCCTCTCTGGCTAACTTAGTACCCTTAATTTCTCACCTTGTTACAGAATTCTTTTGTCTCCTTACTTAGCCTGCCTCCCAAACTCTGAAGCCTTTGTTCTGTTGGTACATATAAGCTGATTTCTCCCCTCTCTTCTTTTCTCTTTGGGATTCCCTGAGGGGGATTCCATCTTCTGCACTAGCAGTCTGGTGCTGAGCACAGCCAGCTGCAGGGTGCTCCCCAGTCTGCACTCAAGAGCAAGATTCCAGGTACACTTCAGGAAAGCAGCTGCAGTCCAGCTTGCTAGTCATGAACCCAGTTGGTGGATGGTGCCTGAAATTATAGGCAGATTCAGCACTCTGTCTCTCCCTGACTGGCTTCAGCTCCTGGAGATTTGAACTGCTTGGCACAGTCCCCTGGAGCTCATCTGTCTGCTGCCTAAATTTCTTTCATCCTAACCTCTACAACTAAATTTGTGATGTGTCTTTGTACCCACTGCTGAATTTGAATTGTTAGTGCAGGGAATTACAACCCCCCTTTTTGTTTTGCCCATTTTCCCATTTGCAGTTTATACTGATCTGCCACTACAGGCATCTTATTTTTCCTATTAATCCTCCAACCTTGCCTCTGCCTTTTCCTCTTCTAATCACCGTTATCCCCTGCCTTGTTCTCACTTTTAGCATATTGTACTCTGAAGAAAAAGAAAAAAAAAACTGTTCCACAGAGGCAGTCACACTCACTGAAGGTCAGTTATTCCCCTTAACCCCCAATAGAAATAGCAAAGGGCACCATGGCTATCACACTCAGCCTACGCATGGTTACCTTTCTTGCTCTGCCCACATCCCATCCTGCCCCCCTACCCTCCACTCTGAGCCCCACCCCCACCACCCCACAGCAGCCAACCCCTCACCCTGGACACCCCTATTTTTCCCACTGCACCCACCTACAACCAATACCCCCTGGGACACCCAGGGCCCACCCTTCCTTGCTATACCTACCCACTTACCCATCCCTTGTACCCCCCACTAGTAGGACCTCGCATCGGTACCTGGCTAAGGGTCCTGGTCGCCACAGACTGCTCATCAGATTAATTGCTCTACTCCTTCTGCTCTCCGGGAACATAGACCCCAACCCCAGGCTGTTGTCAACTAGCCACCCCACACCCCACTCTAGTACTGGCCTCAGCATTGCATCCATGAATATCTGCAGCCTCCTAAAAAATTCCACCACTCTCCAGTGCTGGGCTGTACAACACTGTCCTGATATTATAGCACTAGTCAAGACCTGGCTCTCAAGAAAAACTCCTGACTTTGTCATCTCCCTCCCTGGCTACTCTCTGTTCAGGGAAGACCTATACAGCCTATACTGGCAGGAAGGTCTGCATCTGTCCAGGAAGGGTACAAGTCTTTTGGGCAATCGGTTTAAATGCTTCATTGGCAAGCTTTTAAACTAGTCAAGGGGAGAGGCACTGATAAGCAGCAGGAAAATCCCATCCTCCCCCTACAAAACAGGGTACTAAATGAGAAAAAGACCAAGGTAGAAAGGTCAGTGGGGGATACTGCTACAGAAGGTAAAGCCATCAAAAAATGGAGAGCAATGAGTACTAATGCTCATAGTCTGGGTAACAAGCTTCCTGAATTAGTGACCTTGATAGAGGAGGAACATCTGGATATCGTGGCAGTCACAGAAACATGGTACACACAGAACCATGACTGGGACGTAAACATACCAGGATACACTATCTACAGGAGGGACAGGGAAGGTAAAAGAGGAGGAGGAGTAGCTCTCTACATAAGAGAGGAATCAAAGCAACAGAACAAAAGGGTAAACAGGAGGAGAAGAAGCACTGTGTGTCAATTTGGAGGCGAGCAATGGCACCACAATCCGCGGGGTTGTATATAATTTCCAGGGAGAAATGGACAAGGAAATGATAGAAAGTATACTTAGAATGGCAGATAAAGGGGAGGTATTGCTGATGGGTGATCTGAATATGCCAGATGTTAACTGGAGTGCAGTTGCAGCAGTCACTTCTAAGAGTGGGGTTATTCTAGATGCCCTACGGGGGCATGCCTTAGACAACTAGTATTGGAACTCTCGAGAGAGGGAGCAATCTTAGACCTGGTCCTCTCAAATGGAGATGGAGAGAGGATCACAGATGTAGAAGTGGGTAGCCATCTGGGAACTAGCGACCATCAAACAGTATGGTTCACAATAAACACAGCAATAGAGTCAAGCCATACAAAAGCAAAAGTACTGGACTTCAGGAGGGCTGACTTTGCCAAAATGGGTGAGTGCCTAAGGAATGCACTAGCAAATGGGCAGGAAGGAGGGGTGGAAGAACAATGGGGAATAATAAAAAACTGCCATCACAGAGGTAACAAGCCTTTGTGTGAAGCAAATAAACAAAACAAAATGATGTAAGAAACCACTATGGTTCTCAAAGGAGGTGGCAGTGAAGGTTCAAGAAAAAAAGAAAGCATTCAGAAAGTACAAGGAATCACAGAAGGAGCAGGACAGAGAATCGTATCAGTTAAAGCAAAAGGAAGCTGGGAAGGCAGTCAGAACAACAAAGGCCAGAACTGAGGAAAAGATAGCCAACTCAGTTAAGAAGGGGGATAAAACCTTTTTTAGGTACATCAGGGAGCGAAGGAAGACTAAGGGAGGGATAGTGAGGCTTAATAAAGGGGAGGGGGTGGGCAGAGGGTGACTGTGAAAAGGCAGAGATACTAAACAAATATTTTTGCTCAGTATTTACAAATGAAGAGGGGGGGAGGTACCTAAAACAAACAATAGAAACACTCTGGATACAGAAGTTGATACCAGCCCATTTACAGAAGAAAGGGTTCTGAAAGAACTCTTAAAACTGAAGGTGGACAAAGCAGGGATGCCTGATGGGATTCATCCCAGAATTCTAAAAGAACTAAGGGTAGAACTAGTGACACCACTGACTACCCTCCTTAACAAATCATAGGAGGATGGGGTGGTACCCGAGGACTGGAGGAGGGCTGATGTGATTCCCCTTCACAAAAGTGGGAGCAGGGCAGAAGCGGGAAATTACAGACCAGATAGTTTAACCTCAGTGATAGGGAAAATGATGGAATCACTTCTGAAGGAAAGAATTGCGAGTACCTAGAGGCCAGAGGGGCACAGAACCCAAGGCAGCATGGATTCACAGCAGGAAGATCATGCCAGACGAATCTAATAGATTTCTTTGACTGGGTGACCAAAGTAGTAGATCAGGGAGGGGCTGTGGACATGGCCTACCTAGACTTTAGCAAGGCATTTGACTCAGTCCCACACAAAAGATTAATATACAAGTTAGCCAGCCTGGGAGTGGGTCCCAAGACGATAGCCTGGGTAAAGAAATGGTTGGAGAATAGGACACAGAAGGTAATAGTAAATGGAGTCCACTATGAAGAAAGGGGGGTTACTAGTGGGGTGCCACCGGGTTCAGTATTAGGACCGGTCCTCTTCAATGTCTTTGTAAGCGACATTGCAGAGGGACTGAAAGGAAAAGTATGTCTCTTTGCAGATGACACAAAGATCTGCAACAGAGTTGATGCACAAGGTGGGGTGGAAAGGATGAGAAGGGACTTGGCAAGGTTAGAGGAATGGTCAAATGTGTGGCAGCTTAGATTTAATGCTAAGAAGTGCAAGGTAATGCACCTGGGAAACAAAAACCCAGGAGAAAAGTACACAATGGGGGGTGAGATACTAACAACAACAAAAATGGAAAGGGACCTGGGGGTAGTCATATCAGATGACTTAAAGGTGGGTAAGCAATGTGAGAGGGCAGTAAGGAGGGCTGGGGGGATACTGGGATGCATAGGGAGAGGCATCACCAGTAGAAAACAGGAAGTTATTATCCCTCTGTACAGACAGCTGGTGAGACCCCATCTGTAGTACTGTATGCAGTTCTGGAGACCCAGTCTCCGCAAGGACATAGACAAGATGGAAGCTGTCCAGAGGAGGGCAACTAAAATGGTGCAGGGTCTGCACTGGAAGATATATGAAGAAAGACTAAAGGAGCTTAGTATGTATAGCCTCGAGGAAAGGGGGGCATGATAAAAATGTTCAAGTACCTCAAGGGAATCAACAAAGTACAAGAGGATAGCATTTTTCACAAAAAGAGGTGTGCAAGAACAAGGGAGCACAATTTGAAGATAGAGGGGGGCGGCTCAGAGGTAATGTAAGGAAGTATTTTTTCACAGAGGGGGTTGTGGATGCATGGAATGGCCTTCCAGAGGAGGTTGTGGAGTCAAAAACAGTGATTGAATTCAAGCATGCATGGGACAGCCATATGGCAATCCAAGGGGGGTGGCGGTAGAAAGAAGTAGGCTGCTGGTTAACTAGGATCTGCAGCTTATCCATTAGGTAGGGAAATGGGCAGACTGGGTGGGCCAAGCGGTCCTTATCTGCCGTCAAATTCTATGTTTCTATGTTTCTATGACTGTATAGGCAAACGTGGTGGTAGGTATGCAGTCTTTATGCGTGACACACTTTTAGGCCATGCTCTTCCTGCCCCCAAGCTCGGTTTTAGTGCCCAAGCCCTCACCCTCAAGGTTACCCTGACCCAGCCAGGGGCCCTCTTTTTCTCACAGTCTCTTACATACCCCCGAGGGACCAGGGACCAGCTGTCCACTCCCCCATTGATTACATCACCACACTCCCACACAAGGTGGAGCAGCTCATCCTAGGTGACCTTAATGTCAATTGGCTGAGTACCACTGCCCCCATATCAGGGACTCCTTCACTACCCTAGATATGACCCAACTAGTTACCTCACCCACTAGATTTAACTGGTCAGGCGGCTCTAGCAACCTCCTAGATGTAATTCTGTTGAACCGCCCCCATAAAATCAGGGATATTAATGTACCACCAGACTCTCTTAGTGACCACTCTCTTGTCCTCTGCCACTGGTCATCCCCCACACCAAAACCAGTGTCCCAGGTCACCTCGCACTGATGCTTTCACCCCGGGGGTCTCAGAAAGCTAAAAACGCACCTAGCCCAGCTTGACTGGTCCCCAGTCCTACTAGCAATGGATATTGACTTTACCCTAGCATATTTCTCCAGTGCCTTCCGCAAGGCATGTAACCTTTTTGGCCCCCTGACCAGAATCCGTACCAAGAAACACAACACCCCATGGATCTTCCCATCTCTCATCCAAACACTGAAACAAAGAGATAATCTCTGGCATAGTGCTGTCGAGACAGGCAAACTGGCTGACAGACAGGCCTATAATGCAGCACGTAACAAGTGCACCTGGACTGTAAGGCAGGCTAAGGCCAAATATTATCAAGCCACCCTTGAATCCACTTGGGGCTCATCCCGTGCCTTCTGGAACAAAATGAAAGAGCTCAATGGAAAGACCCGCTCCCTCCCCACCATCACTACTCCCCATAGATAGTACCGACACTACTGATCCTCCCCGCATAGCTGAGTGCCTCAATATGGCTTTCTCAGATCTAAGCTCTGTCCTCCCCAACTACTTTTTCGACCCTATCCCTTCCTCCACCCCCCCACCTCAGATTGCCTCCCCTTTCTACCTGTGTGCCGTATCACCTATTGAAGCCAGGCCTCATCTGCAAAAAGCCTTAGCTAGCAACAACCCCATCTGTGATTCCCTGGACTCCAGGATTCTCTGATTAGTCCTAGATACTGTACTAGCCCCTCTCACCAACCTTTTAAACCAGTCACTATGTCTTGGTCAATTTCCCAGTGCCTGGAAAATTGCAGAAATCACCCCTATCCATAAGAGTGAAGATAGAACCTCCCCTAACAATTTCAGGCCCACCTCCATCCTCCCCCCTCTCTCCAAAGCACTAGAAAAAATAGCAGCCATTCAGCTCTCCGAGCATCTGGCCAAATACGACCTGCTGTGTCCAGAACAACATGGATTCTGCCCTGGACACAGCACCACTACAGCTCTCCTCGAGTTCTCCCAGCACCTCCAATCTGCTCTCGACTCTGGTCATGTTGCGGGTGCAGTGTTCATTGACCTCTCCAAGGCCTTTGACACTGTCTGTCACCCCCTCCTACTTGACTCCCTCCACCACCTTGGCTTCTCCCCATGCCCACTGGCTTGGTTCACCAGTTTATTTATTTATTCAATTTTGATAACCGGGTAGGCTCACTGAGCCCCAAAGGTCCCTTTTTCAGGGGTGACCCAGATTTAGTTACAGAGTACAATCAGTTCACATACATGCCAGTATGGTGAGATGACCATTTTGGTTAAATTCTGGTCATTGTACTGACTAATTTGGAATTACACAATGATACATTAGGAATCAGTAGAGCTTGTACAAGAAGTAGTATTAGTGTACATTCAGACCTAGAGACAGCCTGATTCTTGCAAGGTTAAGTTTCTGTTTAGGACTGGTCTGTGCAAGAAGCAAGCTGGGGACTAGTTGTTAAGGTTTGTATCCCTGCACATGCAGTACATGCACTATTTGTTAGGTGATGAACCCGGAGTCTCTTTTGGAAGTTTCCCAGGGAGGTCACCTCCTGAAGGTCTGGTGGCAGTTTGTTTCATAGCAATGGAGCTACATGGGCAAAGGACTTGGTGCCTGCTGTGGTGCGTACCCTGGCTACCTCCAGGAGATTTCTCCCTGTGGTGCGGAGCATCCTGCCTGCCCTCTTAGGGACTAGCAGCCCAGTCATGCTATCTGGTGGGCTGCTGATGAGTTTGTATGTGTTGCACAATAATGGGTATTGTAGGAGGTTGGAGAGTGATGGCCAGTTAAGGGAGGCTAATGCCTCGCAGTGGTGCGTCTTGTTGTGAGATAAGGTGGCAAATCAAACAATCTTGTTGTACAAAACTTGTATTCTATTGTGTTCTTGTTTTGCCATACCTTGCATAACTGGGGCAGCATAGTTCAGGTTTGGGAGCAGGATGCTGATTGCAATGGTGACCCTGGATTCGGATATCAGCTGGTCAGTCAGTCGGTATAGTAGACCCAGTTTTTGGTTTAGTGTCTTTGTAATCTGATTAACGTGAGGCTTCAATGTAAGGCCTTGGTCCAAAGTGAGCCCTAGGTATTTTAAGGATTTTACCACATCTATGGTGGAGCCCGATGTGGAGACTAGCGGGAGCAGGGAGCCTCACTCCTGCCTGAGAGCTCTTGGGCCAAATACCATGGCCTTTGTTTTTCTGGGATCATACAAACATACGAAATTTGCCAGCAAATAAAGGCCTAGAGGTCTATCAAGTCTGCTCGACTGGGCAGCTAGCACCCCTTATTCTGCAGCTGTCCCTCCCTTCCATCCTTCCTCTTCATTGACCCTCCCCTTGTCCTGTCCCATCCCCTTTTGAAGCAGTCCACTGTTCTACTGGATACCACTTCTGCAGGTAACACATTCCACCCAGCCACCACCCTCTCTGTAAAAAAGTGCCCTCTCTCCCTCCTGAACCTTCCTCCTCCAGTCTCATATCATGGCCCCTGGTGTCCCTCCCTCCCATACTTTGAACAGCCCTCTATACCTGTCTTGTTTATTCCTTTCATGTACTTAAAGGTTTCAGTCATGTCCCCCATCCCTCTTCTCCTCCAGCGAGTACATGTTCAACTCCCTCAGCCTCCTCTCGTGTGATAAGTCCCCCAGCCCCTTGATCATCTTTGTCACCTCGCTACCCCAGTAACTTAATGTTCCTCTTCAGATCACAGACACCTGTGCCGCAGTACTACAGGTGCGGTCTAACTAATGGCCTATACAGTGGCAGAATCACCTCCTCGAGGTTATACCCATTGCAATAGAACCCAGCATTTTGTTGGCCTTTGCAGCTGCCTTCCTACATTGTGCCGAGTTGTTCATTGACCCTGTAATGAGCACCCCAGATCCTTCTCCTCCTCTGTCTGGGCTAGCTGCACTCCCCCTAGCTGGTACCTCCTCCCAGTTGCTAGGTGTCTGGCCAGGTTTCAAGCTTTGCCAGATCATCCTGCAACCCCTGCCATCCCCCTAGGTCATCCACCACCGCTCCTACCTTGGTATCATCAGCAAACAGACTGATCTTGCTCTTGATGTCCAATGATATGTCTGCAATGAATATCCCAAACAACACTGGTCCCAACACCAAGCCCTGTGGAACACCGCTCGTCACTACCCTTGGGTGTGAGAGCTCCCCACCCACCACCACCCTCTGTTGCCTTCCCTGCAACCAGTTCCCTACCCATCTCACCAGCTTTGCACCCACCCCTGTGCCTTCTAACTTACTTCCCAGCCTTCCATGCAGCACTGAGGATTCAGGACTAGTCTGTTTTCAGTGAGCCAGGATTCCAGCATTTCAAAGTCGGATTGGAGGTGTTTCCCCAGGTCTGCAGTGGAGTTAGATGTTCAGTCATCTGCATACTGGACCACCGAGCAGCCCCTACAGTGGTCGTTCAGGTCATTGACAAATAGCGTGAATAGGAGGGGGCCCAGTATGGATCCCTGGGGTACCCCTTCCCTGAGGGTGAGAGGTTCAGATATTGCACCTCTCCACTTGATCTGCTGGGAGTGGTTAGTCAGATAACTATTGATCCAGATTAGGGAGTGCTGGTCAAGGCCAATATTACCCAGTTTGTTCATCAGTAGGGCGTGGTCTACTAAGTCAAAGGCCTTGGTCAGGTATATGAAGATGACCCCAGTGGTGGTGCCTTTGTCCATGGCCATAAGGACATCACCGCATCCTTGCAGCTTGCATCCCCATCTGTTGCCATCAGTAGCTCAGTTAAGGCCACCTTTCTGGTGCCCCATACCAAGTTACCTCTCTGCCAGATCACAGCGTGTGAAGGTAAACAGCACCCTGTCCAATACCCTGCCTGTTCACTTGAGGGTCCACCAGGGTTCCATCCTGGGCCCCTTTCTGTTCATCCTATTTCTCAATGCCCTTCCCAGCTCCTGCTCGGGCAATATGGTACTCTATGCCTATGATGCGGTTCTCCTCGCCTCCCACCCTGACCTCGCATCTCTACAGGAATCCCTGCAGCACACATTCAACTAAGCGGAAAAGTAGTTCCTTGACCACCGGTTGGTCATTAACCTCAAAAAAAACAAATCTATGCTTTTTTTGCATCACCAGAATACGGTCAAAAATGCCCCCCCGCATTCTCCCCAGTAATGCTCACCCTCTCGAGCAGGTGTCATCCTACAAGTACCTGGGCATCACCTTCTACTCGGCTCTCACATTCCACACCCACATCAAAATCCTGTCCTCAGCCATAAACTCTTGGATTGGCCTTCTCTATTGCCACAGAGATTGCCTCCCCCAAACCGCTCTCCGACTGCCCATCAGCTCCTCTGTCCTGTCCCTAGTGGACTACGGCCTACCTATCTTCACTGCAGCCGACAATACTGCTCTCACCAGAATCCAGACCTTGACAAACAAGGCCTGCAGGCTCCTGACTGGTGCATCCCTCTGCACTCATACTTACCTGCTGTATTCCATCATCAACCTGCTCACCTTGGAGGAGCGCCTGTGCTAAAAAACCTGCTTACTTGCCAAAAAATCCCTGCTAGGACTCTCCCCCCACAGGGGTCACCGTGTCACTGCAGCTTGCATCCCCATCTGTTGCCACCCATAGCTCAGTTAAGGCCAACTGTCTTGTGCTCTGTACCAAGACCTTCTAGCCCAAAGGTCCTTCCACTACTGCGCCCCCACATGGCTCAACTCCCTCCCACTCTCTGTCACTAAGTCTATCAAAATCGGTTCCTTTAAAGTCGCTCTCCATAACCATGTCTTTGGCTCCCGAAGCTGTTGTTGCCCTTAATCAACCTAATGTTGGGGTCCCTCCCTGTTTCTTGCCCATAGCCATGACAATGTCCATTGGACTGCTCCCCCCTTTCTTATTTTTTATACAATTGCTATTTACTGCATGTAACTTTATCCCATAAACCACTGTTATATTGTGTTCTTTTTGTTATCTGTATTGCACCTGTATGTTACCACTGTTATATCTCACACTGTAACTATGTCTACCCTCCCTGCGATGAGATGCCTTTGTAAATGAGTCCCTGACTCAAAGGTTGTAAATCTGACTTTCAATATAAATAAAATAAACAAATTTTACAGGTGTCAAGGAACACTCATCATTGTGTCCTTTTAACTAACCTAGGTTGGCTTATCAGAATAAGTGGCATGTGTTGCATATACTGGTAATGGTATTGAAGTGTGTTATGACTAAAATACCCCTGTATATTTTTGATCTTATTGTAGAGCATCCCTTTAGAAGTGGACTTGGGTCCTTTGTCGCCTTGGAGTATGCTATCCCTCAAATAAAGGGTTTGATTGTTTGACAAGCCTTCTCATTAGTAGCTCTAAAAAGCTGGACTTCAATGCCATTATGCATAAGACCTGTGGCAGGGCATCTTCTTTCCTCATCCTACTGTACTTAAAGATATGGTTTAGCACTATGGATAAAGCTGCCTGTATCTCTTGTTGTGACATGTGACTTTAATTTGTGGATGGTGTGTATTGTTAAATTGAAGGTAAGTAAATAATATATTATATTTTATAGCCAGCCCATTGATGCAGTGATAGCAATACTGCTCATGACACTGGCAACCTGGGTTTAGGAACAAGGCTGGGACCTTGGCGGTATGCTGGGGGGGAGGACTGAGCATCCCAAAAGATGTTCCCCTCCTCCAGGGTGGGGGATGGCTCATCCCAGCACTATACTGCCACCTGAGTGACCATAGGTGGTAGTGCCTATGAGATGCCCAACAGTGGGGAAGGGACAGCTGATGGCATTCCACTGACTCGGTGTCCCACAAGGGAAAGAGAAAACCCTGGGCAGCACACCATTATGGACCCAACCCCAGCAGGTTCTGCACCAGTTGCAGTGTGTTGTCCTGGAGACACTGTATCTGTTTCATTGACCAGTTTGATGGAATCCACTGACCCCTGCCACAAGAGGCAAGCTGTGCAGGAACACACCTGGGATTGCAGGTAAGTCCCTGAGGAGCCAGATGACAGGGCTGGGAGCTTGGGCCAGAACCACAGCTTTCACCAGAGAAGAAACAGCATTAATGAAAAATATATTGTATTTTAATTCATATATTATGGTAGCACTGTAGTGCTACCATAGTTAGGGTTGAGGAGCCCTTTTAAGGTTAAAGGGTCAAACTTTGCACCTTAATAACTTTGCCACCATTTAACAGATTTGCCTGAAATTTGGAATAAATAATTAAGAACTATACACCTTGGGATCTGCCAAGTTTCTTACCAGTTGGATATACAGCTGCGGAGTTATTAAGCGTGATCTGCACATGCGTTTACGCTATTTGGTGAATTCTTTGCCGTTGCCTACAGGTCGCAAGTTTTGCTCGAGTGGTACAAAATCTTCAGGGAACATGCTGCCAGGGTCCCCGATGTGCCTTTCAAAGATTTAGTGAAAAAATATTGAACGGTTCAAAAGTTATTCAAAAAACAAGTTCCCATTATAAGTCAATAGGAAAAGTTAACAAAAAGTTTGACACTTTCGCAAATGCACTTTATACTTTCGCAAATGCCCCGACTACTTTTGCAAATCTGCCATTTTGTTTTCAGTTAGTGATCAGAAAAATGCCTGGCATTTAAAATTGGGACCATCTAGGTGCACAATTATTTTTGTGTTCACCTAGTAGGAGCATGGGGATGCCAGCCATGTCTTCATTTTGGGGTGAAACACCCCAGAAATATGTTTTTCAAATTTCTGAAAAAAGTACTTTCACAAAGTACTTTCGAATGCATGACACTTTTGCAAATCTGTTTAAAAGCTTTCGCAAACATGAAAGTACTTTGCAACACTATACCCAAAATGACAAGACTTCTTTGCCACCTTGCTGTAAAAGAACAGTTAGGTCTTTTGGCCTGAAATTTGGTGGGAAGGCAGCCAACATGTCACAGATGTGCCTTTTGGTGGTTCGGTGAAAAAATGTTGTACGGCTTCAAAGTTACGGTACTCTGAAGTTGATGCTTTTTCCCATAGACTAACATGGTGGCGTACACCGCACCTTTCAGGGCTCATATCTCAAAAACAGTGCAAGATACAGATTTTTCATTGCGAGTTGCGCTATGAAAAACAAAACAGTAGCTAGGAACATAATGATTTCTGTGAAATTTACATTTTTTTCTACATCGTACAGTTGCTGAGATATTTACAATTAAGTACAAAAAATGTGTTTTTTATATATACTGCGTATTACAATGCATACATTCTTTGGTTTCTGTCTGTTTCTCAATATAGCTTATACGAATTTCACATACCTAATTATGTGTTGGTAGTGCAGAATGTGACGACTGTGTGCTGTCAGCAAAGCATTGATATATCACGGAGTGGGAGCACAGGTCCTGAAGGGTCTCTGTTTCCACTGCATGTATAGATACTCATTGGTGGCACAGGGTCTGAATGGCTCACGCTCTCAGCACCGCATACCTATATCATCCAGTGGGAGTGTAGTGCTTGAAGGGAGTGTGGTACCATGTCTGCATAGATATATTATGTCATGGGAGGACAAGTCCTGAAGGGCCTGTGGTTCTACCACTGCATGCATAGATCATGCAGTGGGAACGCAGGGCCCCCACCACCATATCCCTATATATTGAAGTGAGACTGCAGGGCTAGATGGGACTGTGTCCTACCATTGCATCTATATATCATGCAATGGGAGTGCAGGGCATGAAGGGTGTGCGTTCTTATCACTGCATTCATATATCATGGAGTGGGAGCACAGGTCCTGAAGGGTCTCTGCTTGCACCACTGCATGCATAGATCATTCATTGGAGGCGCAGGGTCCGAATGGCTTGTGATCCCAGCACCGCATCACTATATCATCCAGTGGGAGTGTAGCGCTTGAAGGGAGTGTGGTCCCATGTCTGCATACATATATCATGTCATGGGAGGACAAGTCCTGAAGGGCCTGTGGTTCTACCACTGCATGTATAGATCATGCAGTGGGAGCGCAAGGCCCTCTGGGTCCCTGTACTCCCACCACCGTATCCCTATATCTTGAAGTGAGACTGCAAGGCTAGAAGGGACCATGTCCTCACCATCACATCCATATATCATCCAGTGGGAGTGAGTGCTTGAAGGGAGTGTGGTTCCATCTGTGCATACATATATCATGTCGTGGAGGACAGGTCCTGAAGGGCCTGTGGTTCTACCACTGCATGCATAGATCATGCAGTGGGTGCACAGGGCCCTGCACTCCAACCACCATATCCCAATATCTTGAAATGGGACTGCAGGGCTAGAAGGGACTGTGTCCTCACCATCACATCCATATATCATGCAGTGGGAGTGCAGGGTTGTGTGCTGCTAGCACTGAATTAATATGCAAAATCATGAGGTGGAAGCGCAGGGCCTGAAGGGTCCATGCTCCCACCACTGTATCCTTATATCATGCAGTGGGACTGCAGGGCTAGAAGGGATCGTGTCCTCAGCGTCGTATCCATATATATCATGGAGTGGGAGTGCAGGGCCCGAAGGGCCTGAGCTGTCACCACTGCATTCATATATCATGGAGTGAGAGTACAGGTCCTGAAGTGCTTGTGCTTCCATCACTGTATCCATAGGTCATGCATTGGGAGTGCATGGCCTGAAGGGACCATGCTTCCAACACTGCATTAAAATATTATGCAATGGGAGCACAGGTCCTGAAGGGCCTGTGATTCCACCACTTCATGCATACATCATGCATTGGGAGTGCAGGATCTGAATAGCCCATGCTACCACCACCGCATCCATATATCATTCACTGGGACTGCAGTGCTTGAAGGGAGTGAGGTATCACCAGTGCATACATATATCATGTTGTGGGAGGGCATGTCCTAAGAGGCCAGTGGTTGGACCACTGCATACATAGAGCATGCAGTGGCAGTGCAGGGCCCAAAGTAACGAGACTGTATCAACATGTAGATTCTTGTTAGTGCTTTTGTTTCTGATGCAGTCACAATTGTTATGCACTATGCAAAATCGTTGTATACTTCTTACTGCTTTGCTTCAGTTGTAGTTCCCATTCATGTTTTAGACACTGGATAATTTTGTGTGAGTGTACTTATAAAGACCTGTTCTGGTAGGATGTGATTATTGTGTATTTGGGAGTCTGTGAATAGGTGCACACTTGCTAGTGCTATCACTTATGTTGTACTTACTATTGTTATGTGTGGCACAGTTTCTTATACTTGATTTGCATGCTTTAAAACAACATTTATATTCAAACATTGTAATTTGATGGTTAAGTAAAGACTCGACACAGGTGGATAAGTTGCTAAAAGATTTATTGCCAATTGGAAAAACTGAAAAAGGGCCAATTAAGATGAAAAATCTTGCACAAAATCAGTCTCTCAATACAACATTGCATGCGTGTAATCATTGTTTGGAATATATGTTAATGAATGTGGCATGCATAGTAAATAGATGATATTACTTGGAATAAGTACCTACATTCATGAAGGTCAGTAGCCTCTAAGCAGTGATTACACACATGAAACAGTCATGATTTGTTGTTATTGTGTTAATGATAATGTGTATGTTCCTGGGGTTGGCGAAAAACCAAATGGTGAGTGTTTAAGTAATAGCAATATATAAATATCATGGTTTCAGTGACATTAGATAACTGGTATGTCCAGTTAAGTATTTAACTATACATCACTGAGCAGGTGCATATGGAAAATTCCCACCCAACCCCTCAATAGAGGTGATCATAAACATAGTCAGGAACAGGTGTGGCATGAGTTGTAATCAGCAGAAGTGTCTGACTTACAATTCTGAGTATTATTAACAAACATTACATTTACTTGCATGTGAAGTACAATATGTTTAATACCATAACAGATACAATATACATTTCTTTCAATGTTTACATTAGCTACTACATGAGGTGTGTATCAGTTAAGAGAAAAAAAAAATTGTGCTGCATGCATTTTTTTTTTATCAAACATTAAGTTTTTAGATTTTTATTAGTATTACATTCTGTTGTATGGCAAGGACAAAATCTTTGTTGACTATTGCAGTCACACTTTTTCAACACCAATTAAGAATAATCAGCAAAGATGGTGAGACAAAATAACACAGAATATATCATAAAATGTGTCATCACATAACTAGGCAATTGTTATAGATGTGTTATTGGAATACTTGAATAGTGAAACAGTATTTGCACATTTATATGCACTATGTTTCTCTTACAAATATATCCATTTGATAATAAGCTGCAATATTTCAGTATTCACACTTGCTTCATTACACTTGCTTCATTATGTCTAAAGAGTTTTATATTTACATACAGTATGTACAGTTTCAGTGTAAGAAATACATCAGGCATAGTTCAACACTGTTGCATGGTGAAAGAATGATGATGTTGTCAAGATGTCAACAGATAATAGACAAAAAAAAAGCTGGTGATAGAAAACTTGTGACAGAGTGTTCTCTTTGGTGAATGAGACATGTTACACACTTATTTAAAATGATAAGGGACAACTTTTGTGTCTCTGCAGAGGCAAACAGTTAGCAACTGGTAACAACTTCTTGTTGTGTATGGGTATGATACATCTACAAGAAAAGATATGTACAGAACAGGGGAGCCAGAAAGTACTCTCTTTTGACATGTACAATCTTTGATAGACATGTAAGCATGGTTTCTCTAGTGACTGTGAAGACTGTTGGAGCTGATTGAAGCCACTACAACAATTTCCACATTGTCACTGATCCACACAAGATCTTGTATGTCATAGTGCATGAAATGTCTCTGGCAATATATCATTTTGTTGATATGCTACGATTTATTGACAGTCATAGATTGGAAACAATCATACTGCCCTATGACTGACTCTGTCATGTCACAAAGTAGTCAGTAAAAAATGTCACATGTTGTGTGCTATTCTTCTTAGATATGAAGGTCATCATAATTCTTCAATATTAGAAGATATACATTTTTTAAGTGTCGTGGCTGTCTCTGTTTAAAGCTGCTTGGAGAGTCATCACACTCTACCAATCCACTTCTGTACCTTAGTAAACAGGTGTAATGGCCAGAATGCATAGCTTGACCATGGTGATAGAGCACACTGTGAGTGACACTGAGTGGTTAAAAACTATTCTACCAGCTGTGTAATCTGTGATGGGAGTGTCAACTCTGAGCCCGTTGGAGTCAAATCTGTGCAATATAAGCAACAGATATTGAGATGAAGTCCTGAGACATTTGGACTGAGTACATGTGCCTCCACACCTTTCACAGGAGTGACCACATTGAGCATTGGTAAATAGCTGGTGAAATTTGACACTTTTGGCCTGAGGGACAAACAGAGTAATCCACAGCATGTC
The DNA here is from genome assembly GCA_016271365.2 of Neoceratodus forsteri. Lineage (NCBI taxonomy): Eukaryota > Metazoa > Chordata > Ceratodontiformes > Ceratodontidae > Neoceratodus > Neoceratodus forsteri. Next base: position 235,189,629 of record CM028131.1, read on the forward strand.
TTCTGTGGTTTGACGCTCTGAATGACCACATGTTACACATACATATTTGGTAACATATGACACAGTGAAGTACTGACACATTGGGATGCCGTCTTCAACAAAGGTGTTTATGATTGCCATCATAAACTCACTGGCATCTTGCTGTATGTTTGCAGCAAATGTTCTGCATCTGTCATTGTTCCCAACACCTGGCGTAGGGGTGTTAGTGACTGAACACTGTTAGCGCTGTTAGAAGCCATGTTTACAATCTGCTTCAACTCTGTCGATAGGGTAGTGTTTTGTGAAGCAGATATTGCCTGCACAAAATGTGGCATGTGGAGAAAAACTTGCATAGCTGAATTAGCATAGCAGTTCACACTAGTGCTGTTTTCAAACACTGGCACAGCAGCTACACCAACTGATCTTTGACCAACTACTGGTTCTGAATATGTAGTTGAGATTGTGATCTTTCTTGAACTCTTTAGAGCTGCATCGCTGGTAGTAGCTTGTGCCTGTTTGCAGGCAGTTGCAGATATCTGAACGATGTGAGACAGCCAGAGATGTAGGCAGTGGTACTAAGGACATGTGTGGCTGGTAGAGAGTATGTAACCTGTTGTACTCAATGATACATCACTTGTCAGTGTGTATCTTCTGAGGTGCAAGAGTTATGATGTGCAACCCAGACAGACTACGGACACGTGAAAGTGCTACGTAGCTCATGCCATCTTTGAACATGTCTGTACCTGTGTCCACCATTGCTGAATCCAAACTCAAGCCATGAGATTTGTGAATAGAAACAGCATATGCAACACATAATGGAAACTGTTTCCTGTTTATGAAGATATCTTTGAATACCTGAAATTTTACACAGGTACATTCTATCTGTACAGGCTGTTCCATGTTGTCAAAGTGAACTACAAGTGTCTGGATAAATGTCTTCTGGACATTGTAAACAAAGTCAGTGATGTTGCCCATGGCACCATTTATTATCCCACGCTCAACATCGAGGTTATGACCCAGCATGACACGTGCATTCTTACAAAGTGTAAGGACAGCTTCGAAGCCAGCTGTGCATGAAACATCTGACTTCAGTTCAGTGAGCCATTCAGTCATCTTTGCTACCAGCTTACGACTAAGAATGACACCCTCAACTGTGTCAACAGCATGCAGAATAACAATTTCTTGGTTTTCTCTTTGCAACATTATGTTGTTGAACTCAGCGCATTTCTTCAGTCGTGGCATAAGACACATGATGTGTGTGCCTGTGGAGAACACATTGCTGAAAACATTACATGCTGTTTCCATGGATGTAGTATCTATCCTGATTCTCTGTTCATTCAACATAGCGACGTCCTGGTGATAGAGAACCTGTACGAGCTTCATCTAAAAGTGATTTGTGAGCCATATCACCACTTTGTCGCATGTTCTCATACAACTCGACATGGGTGATTAACTCCCAAAGGTTACAACCTCCAATGCAGCCTAGTGTATTCTTGGCCTGCTTGGCAGTCAGAGTTGCAAAGACATGTTCTGCATTTACTGGTGCAAGCTGTAAAAGGTCTCCCAATACAACTATACTTTTGCCACCAAATGGTACCCCATAGTCAGTACCCAAGATCTCCTGTAGATGTAGGTGTATATAGGTGAGCATTACATTGGAGACCATACTGATTTCATCGATGATGAGTAACTTCATCTTTGTAAACATTCAACGGAGCTGAGATGCAACATCAAATGACAGTTTACGATATTCTCCTGTTTTGCCATGTTCCACTGGCAACATAAAGAGATGGTGTAATGTTAGTCCATCAATGGTGTATGCGGCTAGTCCTGTGGGAGCTGTAACAGCTGCAGACATTGGTGACCCTGTCATGCTCCGTATTTCAGCAGTGATGGCTTCAATTAGGAAACTCTTTCCTGTGCCAGCTGAGCCACTAACAAAGATCAGTAGTGGTTTATAGTCAAGACAGTGACATTTTTTTGCTTCATGTAATAGTCCATGTCTAACAGCATCAATGACTTGGGAGTGAACCAGTTGCTGCTGCTGATTTAGTTTCTCTCTCAAGTCAGGTGTGTTGCTATTGCAGTGTGTTCCATGTTGCATGGCACTCTCAGCTTCTGAGATCAACACTTCTGGGGTATTTAAAGGCAGAGGCTCACCTAAGATGCCTTGTCCTTCTGGATCAAGATTGTCTTGTGAGGTGACAGGAGTGTCCTCTTGAAGTTGTTTCTCTGCCTTCTCGAGCTGTTCTTTCTCAGCCTCCAGTCTATGTATGTATGTCTCAGAGTATTCAGGTCTGAAACTCTCATAACTGAGATTGAATTCATCCTCGAATGTGTCGCAGTTACCTTTTAATTCAGACTCATTCCTTCAGGGCTTAAATAGGAATAAGAGAGCAAAGTAGTAATTGCTCTCTGATGTACCTAGGTGCAATTTGCAGTGGTCTATGAGCCAAGGCTTGTGTCTCTTTACAAGACAGCCATTCACTCCTTTCACCTTGTAAATGTGCCGTGTTGAGTCAGGTGATATATCTGCCTTGTAGTCATACCACTTAGCCTCCTGAAATAGACACATATCTTCCATGTCATCATGATGATATGGGTAGTATGTGTCAATCAGATTATTCTTCAAGATATGTTTTGAGGAAGGTCTGTTGGCAGTGAGTTCCTCTATTTCAGAATGCGGGATAAGTACACGTTTGCGTTTCTCTTTGTAGTTCACACTGAGAAAGCAGACAGCATCAGACTTCCCATACAGATGTGTACCCACTAATCGGTCACTAGCTTCATAGGCAGCACATTCTCTGTGTGAGAGGGTCTTCAAGCCGAGTGACCACAGCTGAGATGTCAGGCTTTTACTTGAGCTGGCAATATCCTCCCAAATATCTTGCAAGCTTGTCTGTTCATGCTTGGTAATGTAAAAAGTGACGTACCGCACCAGGGCCAATGAATTATCAGCCACAAACTGAACATCTATGTTTGCTTGCCACATTAGGAGAAGAGTCGGGTTGTAGTCATTGATATAGACCTCTTTTTCATCTCTGGGAAACTCATATATCCTCTTGGTTGATTTTGCCTTCAAGTGGTGTCGCATTGCTGAAAAAAGTTCATTCATGGAACCATCCTGACAAACTCGCCTAGGGAATCCAAAGCGACATCGTGTGTACCAATCAGATTTGTTCTTTACTACTCGCCAGCAGTATTTTGCACAAATATGCCACTGGAATTTTTTACCAACTTCTGTAGTGTGGGGCTGTCATACTTGTCTGGAATGTGGCAAGTGATGTATTTCTTGATGAATGCTAGCACTTGTGCTGCTTCATGCTCACCTATGTGTGGTGCATCCTTGATCCACAATAGCACGTGAATGTGAGGAGCACCCCGTGCTTGATATTCCATTCTCCAGAAGTAATGTTCCACATAACCAAGAGGTGGATTGTCCTTTGATAATATGAAAGTCAGAATGTCATGGAACCACTTGTGAAAATGTCTTGTGACAGACACAGGGTCAAGTGAGCACATTTCACTGACAGTCATTGAGGAAATGCCTTTGATGTCAGAATTGGTCCACTTCAACAGTTCAAAGGCTTTGTCCCAGGCATACTCAACACAGCTGAGTGTGACAAACCATGTGGCTGGACCATACTCAGCATTGTCATCACCTCAGAGTGTCTACAATACCAATATTCTTTGGTTCCACATAGACTAGAAAGAATGGAAGACAGATTCACTAGAACATTTTCATCTCTCTGCTTTAATTTCTCTAGCAATTGAGCAGCTGTTATTCAATCTAGTGGAGTTGTGAGATGAATTGTATGTGCAATAGATGCAGACAGAAAGCTAAGTTCACTCTCCCAGAGGAAATGAACTAGGTACTGTATGTTACATCTGAATTTTCCATCCTTACTTAAGACACGGCTAGTACAGTACTCAGCACCCTGCACACACACTTCTCTTTCATCTAGGCATCCACCTGACCCTTTTGGGAATAAGTCTCAGAAACAGCGTGCTTCTAGTGTTGCCTCCCATATGCTGACAGGTTCACCTTCCATCTGTTTCATTTGATACAGATTAATGTTGTCACTCACTGGATCTCTACTATGCAGCGGATGAATTGTGTACTGTTCATATACGTTAGCATTTGTTTATAGATTGACCTTTTCTATGATTGGTTTCATTGTCTCCAAAGCATTATGTTGAAGTGGTAGACTACTCATGTGCTCAATATCAAGGTCTGCATAAAAGGGATTGTTGCTCTTCAAATAAGTAAGAGCAAGTTTCACCTTCTCTACATTGACAACATCTTACCAGATGACTTTGGACTTTGTTGGTACACCATTTACAGGAATCACCAAACTATTTTCTGTTGAGATTGCCTCCACATTTTCCTGTAAAGGAAGTGGGTGATACATGATGGAACCCTTGACAGATCTGATGAGTTCTTTCTGTAGAATGTTCCGTGTCTTTGTGTTCAGACGTAAAATGGTCTGAAATGGCTTCATTGTCTGAATTAGAATGTGCTCAAACATATTCAATGTGGCAATCTCAGTTGGTGTGGCATGTGCCTCCATCTTAATCAACACTGACCTTGGTGACAGAATGTTGCACTTTAGTTTGGAGAAACAGTGTTTGAACAACACAACTGTGGGCTGTAGCTGGAAGTCAGATTTCAAGAGCAAAAATGCTGATAGTTGGAACCACATGTCATTGTATGGTGACAACGTTTCAAGGTTTACTGTTATTGTTTGCTGCAGCACAGAGATCACAGGAGACACATACAGAGTCAAACTTTTCAACCTGTGCCAGTTCAGATTTTGCAATATCTTTTCCAAACTGTTTCAGAATGTCACTTTCTAAGACTGAAACAGATGTTTCATTAGAAGCTGTTGACTGATAAATGCTTGTTTCAGATACAGAAGTGACACGTTGCAGTTGTTTGATAAATGTCATGGCACCGTGCATGTCACTAGACTGCAGTAAGTCATTCAAGCAAGTGTACTGGTTGACAACTCGGAGCACTTCATATACATTGTATACAAAGTTCCGCATGCCTGTTTGATGCATTCCCAGCATCCTCATATTGTGAAATACACTGTCACAAACAGTGCTATCCAGGCATGCTAGTGAGTGACCCATAAGTCCAGTATGTGGACGTACTTCACAAAGGTCAATCTTGTTAAACAGTTTATATCTGTCTTTCTGATCAGTTATTACAAATAGGTTGATGAACTGCTTAACTTTGTCAAAAGATGATTGCCTTCAGTTGCAAGTTTCATCACATGGCCATGAGAGGCAGTGATGTTTATGAGTCTCAGTGTTTGCCTCAGAGTTGTCATCTGACTCCATTGCTGTGTCATAGTCAACACTGAGCACATTGACTAGCCTACCAGACTCATCAATGGTGAACTTGCTGTCTTTTTTGTGTATAATAAGACTCTTCCCAGAAATATGCCTCTGAGTGCTGTGTGTGCATCCAGTGACCTGTGAAAACATCACAGAAATTGTGGACAGTCAAGGTAGGAAACTGCTGTAGCCTTTTCTTGATATTGTAAACAACTTTCCTGAATATTTCAAGCACATGAGACATCTTATGCCATAAACATTGAAGAACAAATAATGCTCTGTTCACAAATGTACATACTTTGAGAAGCAATTTCATTAGACAGGTGACTCTTTGTCTTTTTGAGCTCATGTCTCATCACAGCAGCAATAAGCCTGTTGATCTTAGCTTTTGATGCTAGTGATCGAAAATACTTTTGCTTTCTCAGATTCGAATCAGCAGGTGTACATTTGCGGTGCTGTTTACAACGTGCACTTATGCTTGCTGTGGCAATCATTGTGTTGCACCTGGCAGACCGGAACAACTGCTGTTCATGTGAACATTTTTTCCTTACTGATGAGCAAGTTTTTAACTTTGTTGGGGATTGAGTTGATGTCTAGCTCACTGTTCCAGTAGAAGTCTGAATTGTTTTATGTCTTTGAACTGACATCACTGCTCTTTTTATCACTCTGAAGCAACAGTGAAGTACTATGATACCAGCTTTGTCTTTCTTTTGATGTACGTCTATATTTGCTCGGCATCTTAGGAATGTGTAGTTTCACAGTAGTAGTCACCAATCATACAGAAGTATGAGACACCTGTATAATAAATACAGAAAAAGAAAATATTACTATCTGTTTGAGATGTTCATTTCTAATATTCTGTGTTGATGCACGTTACTTATGTGTTGACCATTATAAGAAAGTTCTTACAAATGCTGTGATCAGGTTGACTGTCATGGTTGCAGTGGCGTTATATAGATCAATGTTATGATATTTTTTCATAGTATCACCATGGCAGATAAATTGTTCCTGTTCACTTTTCATGTTCTATGCCCAAACAAAATGACTGACTGATGCCTTTTGATTTTGGCTTAGTACTCTTTAACTATTGTTGGAAGGACTATTGTACTAACAATCTGTATGTTGATGACAACACATTAAAAAAACATGATTGTTATACTTTTTTTCAAAATATATTTATTATGGTGCCAGCAATGCATTCACATGAGTAACTTTGACTGTGAATAAGTGATGTGCTTGGGGTAGGATAGCAATTTGGTAAGCCACATGAAACATTCTGTGGCTGAAGTGTTAGTGTGTAAAGAATTTTCTCAATAATGTAAATAATAATACCTGGCAGGATAGACATTATTGGGGGATACCACAATTACCAGGGCTGTGATAAGGCCCAATGCAGCAGGCAGAATGCCTTTAACAGCCTGGAAGATCCAACATTTCCCAACAATGCCTATGCTGTAGGGCATTTTTTTGTGTTAACACAATGGCCCATCGTACAATGTTAGTCTGTGAATAGCTACTTAGAATGTCTCTTGTTTTCAGCTGGTTGTCTATTGAGAATTAAGTGCCATCTTAGAGACTGCGTCACCCAATAAAGTTTTAAAATGTATTACTGGTATTTCCAAATGTATATAATGACTATGCTGGTTATCATTAAATACTTGAATACAATTGCATCTGAAAATTATGCTCTAAAAATGAGACAGTTATTTAACCCACTAAATATTTAAGATTGTACAATGGCAAAAAAGAATATCCGGATTCTGATTGGTCACTGTGTCCCTCAGACAGTGATGATATTACAGTACAACATCACTGTCATTGATTAGCATTACTTTTGCTTACTGTAATTATGGAACACCTTTGCCTTTCTTTTACTCTTCTCTTAAGAAACTCACAAAATAAACAATAAAAATATTTTCTAATTTTTTTTTTATTTTGTATCACACTAAGTCATTGTATAATAGTGATAAGGCACTCCAGGGTGTGTGTTATTGTGTGATAGCATCACTCATGGGGTGGTGGAAGCACTCGGCTTTTTCTTGTGCTTCAACTCACACCAGGAATGGCATTATTACGTAATAACACACACCCTGTTGTCCCTTGTTGCTTAAATAATGATCAATAATTATTTGCACTTGTGTATTTGTGCATAATGTAGGAAGTGGGACACTTCTGCCTTCATAAATCATCTAATTTGGTAAAACAAACACAGAAAACAATGTTGTACATTCGACAGTGTCGAAAAAACAGTGTCGAATGCACAAAATTGTTGAAAAATATAGTGTCGCTCATTCAAAAGTATCTCAACTACTTTTGAATAAGTACTGTCAAATGTGTGAAAGTGTCGAACTTTTTAATGTTGTGCTGCGAAAGTTTTGAAAAAGTAATGTTGTGCATTCGAAAGTGTCGCAAAAGTAGTGTAGTTCTTTCTAAAGTGTTGCAAAAGTACTTTCGTGCATTCAAAAGTATCGCAAATTTAGACTTATGGGGAGTGACTATGTGCATTAGCAAATGATATCTTGTTTAGCGCTTGACTGACAGGCAGTTCTGCCAATGGTGTGGTGCATTTATCAGGCCATATACGACAACCAATCAGAGATGGAGAAGAATGAAGAAGAAGAAGGACATAGCAGTCATCTTAGACTTAACTGAGATACAACACATTCCTCACTGTAAGTACATCACATTTTAGAAATAATTTTTCTATTATGATAAAAAGTGTTAGAGGCACTTAAATTGTATTAATCAAAACATTTTTTAGTGCTCTATTTGACTATGTAGATAGAAATAAGCTATGATGTTTCATTATTTAGCTAAAACTCTTTAAAGTCAGACAGTTACTTGGTACTTACCTGCACAGATACAGCTGCAAATGGAGGGAGATAGCAAGGTGCATGTGTACCATAACAGAAGAGAGAACCAATCAGACATGTCTCTGCTTTTGTAATTGTTTAAAACTGCCTATAAAAAGGATGCATTTTTGCCACCTTGACATTTTTGCACATTTTAGCTGGAGCAGAACTGCTATGATAGTCAGTACACACATATCATTGGTTAATGAAGGCACAGTAGTAGCCAATGATTTGTTTTATTTGTGTGTCATGGATCAGCCCACTAAAACTGAGTTGAACTTAAGAGGGAAAATAGCAGTTTTACTTTTACTACTGCTTAGGTAGTGCAGGGTGAACACTGACTTTTTTGGTAGCTCTCTGTCCACTTCTTAGTTGAAAAGCTGAGAATGGCAGAAAACAGCAAAGGGACTTTATGGATTGTTGGCAGCAGTATAGTGAGGTGAGCGGCTGAGTATGCTCAGAACAGTGATTTGGGGAAAAACCTGCAGCTCCCAAATTGCTATGTGAAGTGGTATGGCAGGGGTGGAATGAAGTGGAAACATCTCACGCCAACAATGCACAGGCTTCTGAGTACTCAACCTCACCCAGACATACTGGTGATACATCTTGGAGGGAATGATTTAGGCACCAAACATTGGGTAGATTTAGTGGCAGGAGCAAAATTGGACCTTGCTTCTATTATCAGTATGTTGCCAGCCTGTAAAATCATTTTTTCAGATATTACAGAGCATAGGGTCTGGCAAGCAGAATACCATGTGTACTTGCTTGACAGAGCATGGAGAAAGGTGACCATACAAATATCTGCATATCTACACATGTCTGGAATGCACACCATATGTCACCCTGAAATTAAATTTTCTTATGATTGGCTATACCTATCAGACGGTGTGCACTTCTCACATGATGGCAATTGCCATTTCCTGGGAGAACTTCAAGATGGAATTCTCAAAGTCCTCTAAGAATGTCAGACTGTTTGTATACCTATTGAGTTGTTAAAAAAAAGGTTCTTTTAAGAACCAAACATGTTGGTCAAAAAATAGAATGGGTATATACACCACTCACACAGGAGTAACACATACTTGGGGATATTCATGGTGAAATGCAGGGCTGGTAACAGTTGACCTTGGATGCACCACGGGTGTTGCCAGGGTGATATTTAATGGTGGCATGCTATGGGTCAGCTGTGTTGAAATATGTGACTGTGGCAGTTGCATACTATATGGTTCTGTGTCATAGTACCAGGGCAAGTGCCCACAGTGGAGCACCAGTGTGACAGTGGTTCTGATACCTGTGACTACTGTGATGTCCACTTGTAGATATGAAAATCGGTGCAAGAGACATTGGGGCACTGTTTATATTTATACAGGTTCTTTGCCATGCTAGGTTGAGCTGCCTAGCATACCAACTGACTGTGTGTGTGTGTGTGTGTGTGTGTGTGTGTGTGTGTTGATGGTTGGTCTAGTCAAAAGGGAATTGGGCACCCATGTCAACAAACCAGAAAAGGGGGGGCACAGGCAGTGATGGGGGAATGGGTACCCCCCCCATCAAACAAGGAAAGGGGGGCACACAAACCAAGAGGGATTTATCATACCCTCGGCAAGCAAAAAAAAAAAGTGAGGGGGTTACATTATGCCTATGGGCACTGGGTACCCTCATAAACACACAACAAATGGGTGTGTTCACAAGCAACACCTGCAGTCACTGCTGCTATGTTGGGTGCACATAGGGAGTGGCGTGTTATGGTCACACTGTGTGAGACCTTTGCTCTCATTGCACTTTACCTTTTCTCTGATGTTGTCACCTAATTAGCTAGGCAGGGTGGTGGCAACTGCTGTTGAGTGATTGGGGAATGTGGAACACACCTACTGTTATGTACTGTGCATCTGCCCCAACAGTAACCATTCCTCTAAATCTGTAGTACCACAAGATGCTGGCTGTGAAGCAGACCAACATGAGACAGACAATGCTTCATCTTCAATAGACAGGAAGATGAACTTTTGATGTAGCTGTATTCAAGCTGTGGTATATCTTATTACTCGAACATACCATGACACGACACAGAGTTGTGTATGTTATTTGTGTGTTGAAATACACTAATTCACATGCTTGAATTATAATATTTGTGATTGTGACAAATGAGTTTTAAAATGCTGTTCTTGTCACATTCTAATCAGAATACTTCACAGAATACATAGAAATATATAGGTTCTGAGACATGAGAGTAATGGAATGTTTGTCTATGTTTTTACTGCAGAATACAAAATTGAACAATGAAACAGTGGTCACTGAGAGAGGTGTGCTTGCTGCTTGAAGCAGTCCAAGTGAGGGGTAGTGCTTGAATTTTAACGCTGCGCACGAACCGTAAGTTGGACGCAATGTGGAGCCGCATCAATAGCTTCCTGCACATAGCCTTGAAGGTAAAAAATAAGACTGTTGTGCAGCTGAAGAGGAAGTGAAAGCTGTTGCGCCAGTGCTTCTATCTTCCGAAGCAGAGAGAGGAAGTACCAGAGAACAACAAGTGCTGGTACTACCTTGCTTATGAACTCTGGAAAGCTGCAGGCAAGTCAGCTGCGGGGAAACGCCTCACTCAACATAAGTTATTCAAAAAAACATTCCTCAGATTCTATGATATAATAGTACAGGTACACAATCAGGTAAAAGAAATTATTTTTCTGATTGAAGTCTTTGTTGTTGTAGCCATGTTATTATCACAATATGATGCTACAAGTCAAGTGGCTGCAGTGTAAAACAACTGAATATTTCCTTGGTCATGAGAGACAACATTTTTTGTGTCTTTTGTTTTTGGTTTTTTTTGTCTTGAGGGAAAAAGTATTGATAACTGTTATTAAATAATGATGATTTTTTTTCTGTGTTACTAATATATATATATATATATATATATATATATGTTCATGCAATACATGTGGCCTGATATTGACTTAGATAAAAACATGTATTTTACGCCGCTGTTGAATAAACAACCCAATGACGTATACAGTATGTGCACTAATCTTGCATTTATACATATACTTCCTATTTCAATAGTTGATGTTAAAACTGTACATATGACAGAGCCCCATACCAAGACAAAAGTTGAAAGACTGCACCACTTTTATGTTACGTTAAAGATAATAGCAGTCAGGTGTTGGAAGTACGAGAAAGATGTATTTTCTCTAACCATCAGGTGCACTACATTCAAACAGTTTATTTGTTGGGCATACATCACAACAAAACTGCAAAAGTTAATAATAGTCTATGCTGTGTTATTGCAGGTCTCCAGCATGACCCCCCTATCCCTCCACCGACACAAAGAGAAAAAAGAGTCTGAGTAACACCACAAAACAATGAAATGGACATTAGCAAAGCAGAAAATATTAACTTTATTGTATTAATCACACAGATGATGCCCAGATAGTGTACTATGGCAAATATTCGACACTCATGTGTAGCTAGAACATACTGTGCAGGAGTGAGAATATTTTCCATTTCACACTCCTGGGTATGATGTATACCTTATATATGTATACATTCTATCATGACAATTATGCAACATATGAGGAGTTAACTGATGGCATGTGTGGTATTGGCTTTAGCTGTTTTTGTATATCTTTGGTGTGGGGGGAAGGTGTAACATGTAAATTGCTTTCTTTAATGTCTTCTCAAGACTTGAAGTCTTATTATGTACTTCTACTATTACATATGTATTGTTGTTGTGCCATGATAGTGAGGGAGTTACTATGCAGTATCGATTTTATTAAAGCAGAGTTGTATTTCATGTGGCATACTAGATAAGTACTAAGTATTGTGTACTGAGTCAGCTTATATGACCTTTTATTTATGAGATATTTATTTGCACTAATTCTGATTTTATATGTGTCCACAATGGCTCTGCAATACCTGATTACAGGCAATGTTAGGTGCCTGAAACATGTTGAATGCTTAAAGAAAGTGTAGTTAAAATGTGTTGACATTTACATAAAATACTTAGTGGATCTACTTATTATCTTCTTTCACAGATCGGCACAGGTACCCCCCATTCCCAGCTGAGGTAGTACCAGCATAGTCAGAAGCTGTGGAGGCTGAGAAGTCTGACACTGACAGTGTCATCCTTGTTGAGTCAGATGGTAACATGCTGATAGAAATAATTGCATTAGGTAATTGGGGCGGTATGAGGCTGTCATGTAAGGTGTGAGCTGGACTACTTAACTCACTTCTTTTAGGAAATACTCTTCAGAAAGTTACCATGAGTTCCAGCACCCAAGCAATATTTTTAATTATACAACAGGCACAAAAAATGAACAGAATCCTGAATTTTGATTGGCTGGCTGGCACCTTTTCAGCATTGTAAATCCTCCAGTGTACCCACTGGAAAAGGTGCCAGCCACCACTCAGCCACATCAGGAACTCCCTGGCAAATCCCTATGTTCATCACAAACACACCACTGCCAAGCACATGGACGGACAGCAAACAAACAAGCTGCAAGTTTGAAAATGATCAGATGTTTTAAATATATTTTTTTGTACAAAAATAAACAGGGCCTTTGTATAATCACAATATACCCCTCCAGGGAGTGAGTATACTGGAGGATTTACCACTCCTGGCGTGGTTAAGTCCCTCGGCTGTGCCTTGTGACCGAACTACTCCAGCCATGGTAAATCCTCCAGTATACCCACACCCTGTCAGGGTATATTGCTTAAATATTCAAAACAACAAACTTCATAGCATAACTGGTGATTCAAAAGGAACAGTTTTTATAGCCAGATGTACAGTACTTGTATGCATCTCACTTTTGTTTAACTGACTATGTTCTAAAACTGGTGATTAAATTTCTAGACACCAATGCTATGTGAAGCATTGTTGTCATATGAATTTTTTATTTATTGTTTATAAATTAATGTAGTCTTCATTGCACTCTAAGAAGATATTTGTACACATCTGAATTGCATTTTTGTGTAATCTCACGTTCAAAATGAGTAATACAGGTACTCATCCCAATATATGTTATCTAGATCCTGGCTGGTATATTTAAAGTGTTTTTGCATATTGATATACTACCCACTTATGTGAGACCTACTGATGTGACCAGACACAATATACACAGGAGAATGTTCTGTTTTTCAAATAATGATGTGAGAAGGGAACAATAGTAATATATGCTAATCAAGTTGGGGGGGCGACCCATGCATACCTAATAGAGTGTGATATTAAGCCTCTTATGTCCTGGTCATATATTGCCAGAATCTGTACATTTCTTCATGGATGGTATGGTACGTCTATGCTACCATTGGGGGAATAAGTGAAAATGGGGTGGGCATCACTGAGCAGCTGGATGGCCACACACAGTACTGCAGAAACAGTGTTATTGAATTACACTGGAGTGTACGGTGTTGATCTGGCTGGCAAGGTGTGGGAACCTCTGTGGAAGATCGGCTGTGATAGTGCCGGTACCCTTCATGCGAGTGAGTCTGCTGCTGAACCCACGGAGTAGGACCAGTGCCTGGATGTCACTGCTGGTAAATGACACAACATGCATGGAAACACAGAGGTGTTATTACAAAGACAAATATGGTACATGGTTAAATAACACCATGAGACACTATAAAAAGGTATTTCACAATAAAAGTTGAGTGGTAGATTATTATATTGTGGGTACATGTTATAACATTCTTAACTTATATGTTTTATAGTGGCCAGGGAAGCAGTGCCAGTGACAACTGTGCAGGTGAAGGAGGAGCCTGCCACCAGCTCTGTGCGTAAGTGCCATCATAAAAGATATTCACACAAGATGTACTGTCATAGCCCCTGCACACACAACCTCTGTTCAGTAGTATGGGAGGACCTTGTCACCCCTAAGGCAACCATAGAACTGCTCATTGCTAGGTAGTGTGAGAGCAGTGTGGCTATTTGTGAAAGGGATGAGTAAGTGGGGATGCAAACAGTACTGCAGTAGACAGTCTCAATATGTGAATGGATCATTTGTATATTGAGATTCTGTAACACAATCTGTTATCCATGTTCAGAGACCCACTTTTTGCTTTAGTATGCATACAGGTGTACTATATGGTGTCACTTCATGCATGGTTGGGAGGTATTTTGCTGTGCAGTGTGACCTACTCCCTAATGATGCTACACTTATGATTACATTTTTGGTTCTCAGTGGGTAGGTGGTCATGGTGGTAGTACTATATGAAGGGGGAATGTATGATTTGATAAGACTAGTATGGCCCATGACAGCAGCTGTACTAAGCCAATTCTGACTACGTTAACATAATTATCACAATGTGTGTGTGCAGAGGTGATGGAGTGTACTGGACTGGTGTGCCATGCATGTATGTCATCATAAGTGTTATTGTATGAAGGGGAGGAGTGTTCTGGGATAAGAAGTGCATTTATAGAGAAAGTTCATGATAGCAAAGATAGTAAGGCCTACTGGACTACAATGCATACTCAACCAATTCAAAACAAGTTTTCAGTTGAATGGGGAAGGCCCAACATAGTAATAGAGCTAGTTACCATATTGTAAGAGTGTGATCAATGGTAGCGGGGGGGTACAATGGATATGTCACATGTGTACTTGCCATTTACGGATGATGGGTGCACTGTAATGCTCTGCAATGTGTCAAGTCACCTGTAAGTGGGTACATATTGTTGTTGTTTGCTTATGATGTATGCTCACACCCCTCCCCACCCCCACACAGACAGTGGAAGGTTAGTGTGCAGCTCTATATATGACACAGATCACAGAGAGAGTAATGAAAAGTTATGACTATGCATGTTCATGTGCCACTTATTTTTTTGCATCAATTACTGCTGCAGTTTGTTTCATTATAGCAAACTGCTGAACAGGTTATCATTTTGATCCTTACACAAGGATATATCAGTCAAGCTTTTCATGACATTAAACTGTTGCGATATGTTCACTGATCAACATAGTCTAATGTAGGTGTTCCAAAGGTAACTTCAATGCTGCTGCATACCTTATGGTTAAGTGAGATTTAACAGTTTAAGAATCCTGAGTCTATGCATCAATGTTCTCATGGTGTAAGTAGTATTAAGTTTCAAGGCATGAGCAAGGGTATTTCTATAGTATGTCAATCTTTGTGTAGGGGTGCAATGTATCATGACGTCTGCATGACTGCAACATGACACTACAGGGTGATAAACTCACTATTTACATGATTCTTGGCTGTAGCTTATTGTTATTATAATAATAATCTTTATTTGAAAATAGTGAGAGACCTTGTCCAGCATATGATGAAGCTCTACATGTGTGTTAATACAATTTTACATAGGCAAGTTAGGATGTTTGTGGCAATCGAAAAGTGTTATTTCTGAGAACAATTGTATTGTGTGCAACATTGAGATAAAAACAACTTTTTAGTAAATTAGAAGATACTGATATCATATTAACTATTTATTATTTGTACATTCTGTTTCTTTACATGATATGTAAAGATAATTATTTCACTAATCAGTTGCCAATGTCACTGAGCTGTTGGTTTATAAATGTTTAACATTATTTGAAGCGTTAATGTAACAGCAGTAAAAGATGATTTGCTTCTATGAAAATATGTACACAAAATAAAAAAGTATATGACATGTGTGTCTCTTTTGTAGTAGTTATTAAAAATAAGAAGATTATATGAACATCAGATAGCGGAAATAGTAGTGTTGGCCTACAGGTCATGTTATTATTCTCATGCAGCTGGGAACAAATAATATAGATGTGGATGTTCAAGTTCACTTGTTCATACACAATTGATGAGCTAGTATCACTGTGCTAGTATCACTGTATATCACACTGTGTTGTTCATTATACCAAAACATTTAAGTAGTGAGTTTTGGCAAATACTAACTGATATAGAACAACAGTGTAGGAAGTATACTATTCTTATAGATCCATTCAACTTGTCCACAAAGAACATAGTAAGGTAGGAAAAAATATAATAACAGAACTGACAAGACAGCAGTTCTGATTAACATCACAGTCTTCGATGGTCTTGAGAGTGGCCAGCAACATGTATTACAATTATTGAATTAGATATCAATATTCTAAGATGAAAGACAGGTAGATAATCACCATTTTGAGGGTCATATATTGATTCATGTTGTTTGTCACTTTACAGGGTGCCCTCGCTTAAAGGGGTGCACTGGTCACTGTCACTGTTACTTCAGGCTTGAGTGCAAGGTTGGCAGTCTTATAAAAGACAATGTTGCACTCCGTGAGGGACAGGAGAAATTACTGTCCTTCATGGCAGTGTAACAAGCGACTGTCAACTTTGTGCTTGAGCCTGTGGTGACAGCGGCAAGTGAAACTGTGGCATCTAGCTTCCCTGACAAAGACTGAACAGCCTCCACAGCTCCTCCAGTATCTCCTCTGGAAGGCACAACAGCTTCCACTTCTACTGTGCCTCCACATTGTGTCCAACTTATGGGTTGGGCTGCCTCAAGCAGCAACACACCTCTCTCTCTCTCAGAGTTGTGTGTAAATATTGTAAATATTTTTTAAATGGCTTTTTCACAGATTTTGTAAAATGTTCATTTTTTCTAACTTTTTTAATGAAGACATCTATTTTTTATATACCATTTAATTCTGTAGATGAACAACAACAAAAAATTAATATATTTTTATGTTTTTTTATTTTTCTATGAACCATCATTTTAATTTATTTTACAAATTTTTGTCAGGACTGACTTTGTTTGATTTGAAGGGCTAATAACTATATTTTTTCACTTTAATATATATATAAATAAATATTTTTTGGAAATAACACTTTGTCTTGTGGTATTATTACGTTGTGGGGATCTTTGTCATCAATATATAGAGTATAAGAAAGTGGTCCTTTTCCTTAGTTTGGTAAAGAAGGGTATTATAATCAAAGTTTCAGGTTTAAACAGATAACACATCACAATTGTTGTTGTGTTATATATCTCGCAGTGTTATGACAACATTTTTGCAGGTACATTAATATGTATGAGTTATGTTCAGAATTTGTGTCTAGTAAAGGTACGGAAGAAGACTATGTAAAATATGTAGGCACAGTATTTAACAGTGGTGCTGAGAAAAACAGTGCCACATTTTTTATGTCCCACAAGAGTAGTTTCATTGCCTGCAAAACGATAGTGTGTGAAACAGTGCAACAACATAAATCAGTATGTGACATACCAATGTTAAGCAAAATGAAATAGATAAATATTAACAGACATATGCTTGAGATGGATGTTCTCTTACTCTTTATAACAGACAATTCTGCTAGATGACTTATTGTGTTCTTCATATGTGTGCATTTGGCTATGTGTGTCTGGTGCTGCCACTACAACATTGCGGGTGCTATTGCTACTTCTCATTCTAAAAAAGAAAGGAGATTCATGGCAAAAACTCCATTTAATGTATCAGTTAGGGTTGTTCCACAGCAACAAAAGCAAGGAAATTTGGTGTTAGGATTGAAAACCCTAACTCTGCATTCAACCCCCACCCCCCCAGTACCACACACATGTGCAAGTAGCTGGGAAGACCAAGACAAGATGACCAATCACAGACAACCAGCAGCAGGTGACAGAAATAAAATACAACTGTATAACTGTACTACAAGAAATCCCCACCCACCCGACCAGGTACTGCATGCTCAGTGGAGATTCACAGCAAAACTAAGGCCATGTACACCAAATGTACACATCCCTGATTGCAGGTGCACACAATGTACCACACTTAGGAGTGTATATATATATATATATATATATATATATATATATATTTATATTTTCTCTCAGGAAAACATTGTAAATGAATCTTACCTCAAATGGTTGTGTAACATATAATTCCTTGTTCTTAAATAAATAAATGAAATGACGTTTCTCAAAAGTCCCTTCCTTGCCCCCCACAAAATACAAATAAGTGCCAACCCAGCCTTACCAAGTTTCTAAAAAGTATCCCCAAATAAATACAAATAATAGCTAACCCAGCCCACCTTCTATTCAGGTTTCTAAAAGTCCTTGCTCCACCCAAAAGATTTTAAATAAGGGCCAACACAGACCCTCCAAAATTCTTAAAATCTCTCCCCAAAAAAGTAAGGTCAAACCTGCAAGCCTTCCTAAGTTTCTCTGAAAGTCCTTTTGAAGGACAAAATATCAGTTCCAGCCTGCCATGTCTGAGAGGTAATTCTCAAATCAAGAGACTGCATCACAGGAAAGGCCAAATCACAGTCAATTTGGTACATAATAATTGGTGGCTGACATGGTTGAAGGCCTAGAAGAGGTCAACAAATACTACTGTGGTCATCATACATATGTCCTTTGCTTCTTTAATATCTTTAGTTTTAAAAGGGCAGTGGATGTGCTATGATTTTTATGGAAACCATGTTGTTCTGAGGCTAACAGGCTGTACTTGTGAAGATGGCTAATTATACCACAACTACCTTCTCCAGAATTTTGCTCTTGAAGCCTGGAATGATACTGGCAATGTTCCATAAGGCAGGCATAACTCCAGAGATAAGGGATATATTGAAAATGGAAGCAATAGGAGATGTAAGGCTAGGAGCAGCAAGTTTAGTAATTTCAGGTTCCAGACTATCAGGCCCAGGCAAATGCTAGGGGAGAGATTAAAAAGCAGTTTGAAAACTTTCTTAGAGGTTACAACTTACAACCTTTAGGAGAAATTGGCTGCAAGATGTAGGGGGAAAATGATTTGATTGGCAGGTTGAGTTGGCAGGTTGACAAGAAGAGGAAGTACAATTACAGTGATTGACATGGTCAAATATTTTCTGAAATTTTTGCAATATTTCTACAGAAATTCCTTGCCTGCCTGTAGTACTGCTGTAGGGCCATCAGAATTTGTTTAAAAATATTGCAACATGTCTGTAATTACCTGACCATGTAGTTTGCTGCAACTAATGGCTGTAACATCAGTAAAGTGAGCATTGAAAGCATTAGCAATTGTTATACGGTTGTGGCAGTTAATCCCACCCAGAACTATGTCAGTTTGGTCTTTTTTGGTGCACCTACCTAACAACCTTTTTATATGGCCCAAGATTCTCTGGAAGTTCCTAGCAGAGGCATAAAGCTTTTCCTTACAGTAGGAGATTTTGGCATTGTGGTAACCCTTTTGCTGGCATGTCTATGTCATCTGCACTCATTCCAAATGGATGTTCTGTGGAAACCATAAAGGAGAGCTAACAGTGGTCCCTGGCCATTAACAAAGAGAGCAGATCACTATGGAAACATTGTGTAGCAGTACCCCTGACTCTCCATTTAATGATAGTGAGATGTTTTTCCTGAAGGGTGTAGATTTGAGAGATAAGGTGGGATAGGACAGAATTAACATTAGAGGTTGCATAGATATGGGACTAGTTGACCAGGGCCAATTTTGCTTGGAAACTTGTAAAGACTGGAGACGTCCCTAAGTGTAACTATCTTAATGTAAATTTTAGGCAAGCATAATTTCCAGAGACAGTATATGGGGGAGTTGTCACTGATAGAAAAAATAGAAATATAGAAACATAGAATTTGACAGCAGATAAGGACCGCTTAGCCCACCCAGTCTGCCTATTTCCCTACCTAATGGATAAGCTGCAGATCCTAGTTAACCAACAGCCTACTTCCTCCTACCCCCAACCTCTAGAATTGCCTTATGTCTGTCCCATGCATTCTTGAATTCCCCTAGTGTTTTGACTCCACAGCCTCCACAGGAAGGCCATTCCATACATCCACAACCCTCTTCATGAAAAAATATTTTATCACATTACCTTTGAGCCATTCCCCTTCTATCTTCAAATTGTGCCCCCTTGCACATCTCTTTTTCTGAAAGATGCTACTCTCTTGGACTTTGTTGAGTCACTTGAAGTACTTGAAAGTTTCTATCATGTCCTCCCTATCCCTCCTTTCCTCGAGGGTATACATATTAAGCTCCTTAAGTTAAGTCTCTCTTCATATGTCTTCTGGTGCAGACCCTGCACCATTTTAGTTGCCCTCCTCTGGATTGCCTCCATCCTGTCTATGTCCTTGTGGAGACTGGGTCTCCAGAACTGCATGCAGTACTCCAGATGGGATCTCACCAGCTGTCTGTACAGAGGAATAACAACTTCCTGTTTTCTACTGGTGATGACTTTTCCTATACATCCCAATATCCCCCAGTCCTCCTTACTGCCCTCTCATGTTGCTTGCCCACCTTTAGGTCATCTGATATGACTACCCCCAGGTCCCTTTCCATTTTTGTTATTGTTAGTACCTCACCCCCATAGTGTACTCGTTCCCTGGGTTTTGTTTCCCAGGTGCATTACTTTACACTTCTTAGCATTGACTCTAAGCTGCCATACATGTGACCATTCCTCCAACCTTGTCAAGTCCTTTTTCATCCTTTCCACCCCACCCTGAGTATCAACCCTGTTACAGATCTTTGTGTCATCTGCAAAGAGACATACTTTTCCTTCTAGTCCCTCTGCAATGTCATTTATAAAGACACCAGTCCTAGAACTGAACACCGCTGTACCCCACTAGTAACCCCCCTTTTATCAGAGTGGACTCCATTTACTATTACCCTCTGTGTCCTGTTCTGCAGCCAATATTTTACCCAGGCTGCCATCTTGGGACCCACTCCCAGGCTGGCTAACTTGTATATTAATCTGTTGTGTGGGACTGTGTCAAATGCCTTGCTAAAGTCTAGGTAGGCCATGTCCATAGCCCCTCCCTGATCTACTACTTTGGTCACCCAGTCAAAGAAATCTATTAGATTCATCTGACATGATCTTCCCACTGTGAATCCAGGCTGCCTTGGGTCCTGTGCCCCTCTGTGCTCTAGGTACTCAACATTTCTTTCCTTCAGAAGTGATTCCATCATTTCCCCTACCATGGAGGTCAAACTAACAGGTCTATAGTTTTCTGCCTCTGCTCTGCTTCCATTTTTGTGAAGTGGAATCACATCTGCCCTCCTCCAGTCCTCAGGTACCATCCCATCCTCCCATGATTTGTTGAAGATGTTAGTCAGTGGTGTCACTAGTTCTACCCTTAGTTCTTTCAGAATTCTGGGATGACTCCCATCAGGCCCCATTGCTTTGTCCACTTTCAGTTTTAAAAGTTCTTTCAGAATTCTTTCTTGTGTGAATGAACTGGTGTCAACTCCCCTATCCGGAGTGTTTCTGTTGTTTGGTTTAGGTACCTCCCCTACTTCACTTGTGACTACTGAGCAAAAATATTTGTTTAGTATCTCTGCCTTTTCACAGTCACCCTCTACCCACCCCTACCCCCCTTTATTAAGTGTCATTATCCCTCTTTTGGTCTTCCTTCACTCCCTGATGTACCTATAAAAAGTTGTATCCCTCTTCTTAACTGAGTTGGCTATCTTTTCCTTGGTTTTGGGCCTTTGCTGTTCTGACTGCCTTCCCTGCTTTCTTCTGCTTTAACTGATACAGTTCTCTGTCCTGCTCCTTCTGTGATTCCTTGTACTTCCTGAATGCTATCTTTTTCTCCCTAACCTTCCCTTCCACCTCCTTTGAGAACCATAGTGTTTTTTTGCATCATTTTGTTTTGTTTATTTGCTTCACACAAAGTCTTGTTGCCTTAGTGATGGCAGCTTTAATTAATCCCCATTGTTCTTCCACCCCTCCTTCTTGCCCATTTGCTAGTGCATTCCTTAGGCACTCACCCATTTTGGCAAAGTCAGCACTTCTAAAGTCCAGTACCATTGCCTTTGTATGGCTTGACTCTACTGCTGCATTTATAGAGACAGGTTGGACTCCCAATAGCTAGATCCTATCCCCTTTGTTAGTTGGCATCCAGTCTATCAGGGTATGGTGTTCACCATGTGTAGAGGGACAAGTAGGGGCAGAGATTAGCTGAGTAAATTTCAGTTTACTAACTGCCTTCATAAGCTTTGTAAGATTTAGTATGCTTGCCTAACTAATCAAGTTGTATACCACCCATGACTAAAACATCATTATTACCAGTCCTAGTGCTGACCTGAGTTAGTAGGTAGACAAGGCTGAAGGGGAATTATAGGTGCAGACCATGTGAAGCTTTTTTGTGTTACCTAGAAGAACGATTGAGTGAAGGAGTGCACCAGAATGCATTTTTGGTAGGTTGTAATGCACACAGGACACATTTGGCTTTTTGTTTTTATTAGACCACTCCCCTTTTAGAATCAGGCTGATTCATTCCAAAAAGATTATATTTAGGGAGGGAACAAGCTGAATTGGGAGTGGAATAACTTACTGCTGCTAATGATGGAAGTAGTGTGCAGGACAAATCTGTGAAACAGAAGCAGGGGAAATTCAGTCCCTTCCCAAACTGTGTGATGCCTTTGCCAAACATAAATATCCATCCCACACTATTGAAAAATAAATTGCATGATGCAGTCAAGAAAATTCCACTAGATTTCACCTCCACCATACAAAATAAGAGAGTTTCTACAGCCAGGCCTTGCAGTACCAAAGGATATGCTCTGAACACAGTGGCAGGGACAATAACCTTGACACACTGTGTGGTACCTTTGCCAAATAACAATATCCTCATTACTAAAAAATAGATTGCATGGGCCACTCAAGAAAATTCCTCCAAGTTGCCCTATATAGTGATTCTATCTAGGTATGTGAGTGAGTGTCTACAATAATGTACATGGATGACACAGTGTTGGACTTTTCTGGTAAAACAGGGACAGACCTACAGGAGCACCTGCAGGGCACCTATGATATGTTACAAAACTGATTCTGTACAAATAGATTATTGTTAAATCACAAAAAAAGAATGATGGCTTTTGGAATGAGGCAAAGATTAAATGCACATGGACAAGAATTGTATGTTATTGGGTCCATAAAAGAACTATTAAGTGTCGTGGAAAATTTCAACTGTTTAGGTGTGGTTCTTGATGAAACATCATCTGCAAGATCATGTGAACAAAGTAACCAGAAAAGTAAACAGCAGGTTAGGTTATCTTAATAGAAATCAAAGAAATCTAACAAATGAAGAAAAGAAGCAATAGTAAAGCGTTACTTCCTGCACTATAGTATAATTCAATTTTGTTATATCAAGGTTCTGAAATTGGTATATCTAAGTGTGTTGTTACATTTAACAACATATCTAGATTTGTAACCAAATCTTCCCAGCAGATTCACTACTGTCAGTTATATACATGTGCAAAAGTTTTGACACCATGGGATAGAATTTTTCAGAAAGTTGCGAGTTTTGCACAAAAGGTACTTACAACAAATGTACCAGAAATCTTAAGATAAAAATTAATTCCAGTTACAAAAACTATGTCCTTGCAAAATAAGTCAACAAAATGGTATAAAGAAAAGCAAATAAAAACCAAGGTGGTGGAAAGATCATTTTCATATTATGGACCTACTGCAGGATTCACAAAGCTTTGCCCGGGTACAAACCCAGTTTGCCCAGGGCAAACTGGGCTTTGTGAATATCTGGTGTTGACAAAGCCCCAATTTGTCCCCATAAATTGGGTTTGCACCCAGGCAAAGCAGTGAGGGGGGCCACAATGCAAATGGGGGGAGGAGACCTGTGTAACCCAGCAATCCCATTCACTAAGGATTTGCTCTATGCAAGGGCCTTTGCAAAAGTCCTTGCCTGGAGCAAATTACCAACCTAAAAAAAAAAGGCAGTAATACGTGCAACTTTAGTGGTTGTCGGAGGTACTGCAGCTCCCCCACCCCTCCCTGGTCCCTGATCTCCTGATCCCTACCCATTAAAGAGAAATGGGTAAGTTCATGAAATAGGGGTACCAATGTGCCCAATACTTTGTATGTTGATTTAAAAAAAATTAACAACAGCCACTGCAGTCATGATAAGTAAATTTAAAAGATAGCCACAAGTACAGATACATTTCATAGTTTGAGAAACCTAGCTGCAATCATTTTAATTTTATTCCATGTCCAGCTCCAGAATGACACAGATTTTCCCTAGCAAAATGTGACATGCAAAACCACAGTACATTCCATTGCTTCTATGAAGACTTTATTTTAGTTGCATTCAGTAAATTTATGTTAAAACTGCATTGGGTGTTGTCTTTTGTTAATGAAAACATTTTCACCCTAGTTTTCAATGCTTATAAAATTTCTGGTCACTCAAGTTTTGCGTGGAGCGCAACTGTGGTGTCCAAGCAAACTGCACTTTTACATGTTCCCAAATTTTCAGCAAAAGCATCCAGCTTTTTTGAGTGGGTGATTTTCTTTTCAGATAGGGTTTACAAGTATTGCAGGACATTGGTGAGAGGGGTGAAGGCAATGCTTTTTTAACTTAAACATTTGTGTGATGTCCACTGTTGCACGTGCAACGCTATGTCCCTATACATGCTAATGCCGAAAATTGCTTTTCTCTCACATTCGATATGGAGTTATCCCACAACATAGTCCCTTTTTCACTATTGAGTCATAGTGTCTTGAAATGCTTAGTAAAATAAATAAAAACTGAAAATATTTTTTTTTTCAAGTTAAACACCTCTTGCACGTGCAATGTTTGGTGTCCCCGTTGCACGTGCAACACTGAAGGTGCTTTTCTCTCAAGTATGATATAGAGTTAGCCCACAACATACTCCCAATTTTAACTCTTGGGTCATGGTGTCTTGAAATGCTTAGTAAAATAAAGTAAAAAAGGAAAGTAAAATTTTTTTTTTCAAGTTAAACACCAGTTGTGTCCACTGTTGCATGTGCAACATTTGTTGTCCCCGTTGCACGTGCAACACTGAAGGTGATTTTTCAGAAATCCCTGCTAGGGAGTTATCTCATAATCTGATTCCTTTTTGACTCTTCAGTCACAGTGTCTTGACAAGCTTATTAAAATTGATCTACTGTTGATTTGAAAAATTCTCCCTCATGTCACACTTTGGTAACCCTGTTTCATGAACTTACCCAAAAAATGTTTTCCATAGTGTAGGGTCCCTCCCAGGTCCCTGATCACCTGATCACCCATCCATTAATAAAATAAAGTATTTTCCATAGTGTAGTGGTTCTTCCTGAGTCCCTGATTGCCTGATTACCCACCGATTAATAAAATAAGTATTTTCCATAGTGTAGTGGTCCACCCTGGTCCCTGATTGCCTAATTGTGCACCTGTTAATAAAATAAAGTATTTTCCATAGTGTAGGGGTCCTGACCCAGGCCCCGATCACCTGATTACCCACCCGTTAATAGCAGAAAGTATTTTCCATAGTGTAGGGTCCTCTATCCCGAGCCCCCACCCATTCATGAGAAAATTGTTTCTATAGTGTAGGATCCCACCCTGTTGCCCAATCTTCCACCCGATATGACATTTATCATCCGTTCATAGTGTAGTGGTCTCCCCAACCCCCCATCCACTCTGGTAACCACATATCACCCTGCTCCCCCATCCCTGCATGGCCACCAGTCAGTGAGCAGCACAGCCCTCCTCATACCTCCACGGCTGCCCACTGACTACTCTGTCAATGACAGTTTAGAGTATACATTAACAATGGGCTTGTAGTATATACTGTAAGCTGTCATTGACAGTTCAGTTGGAGGGGAGCCATGGAGGTGTGAGGAGGGCTGTGCTGCTCGCTGACTGGTGGCTGCACTGGAGCGGGGAGAGTGGGGTGGTATGTGCTTACCAGAGTGGGTTGGAGGTTGGGGGGACCACAACACTATGGAAAGATGATAAATGTCATATTGGGTGGGAGATAGGGCAATGGGGTGGGACTCTACACTGTGGAAACTATTTTTCTCATGAATGGGTGGGTGCTCAGGGGATTGTGGACTGGAGATGAACCCTACACTATGGGAAATACTTTCTGTTGTTAATGGGTGAGTAACTGGGTGATCAGCGACTGGAGTGGTACCACTACACTGTGAAAAATACTTTCTGTTTTTAACAGGAGGGTCATCGGGTGATTGGGGACTGGGGAAGGACCACTACACTATGGAAAACACTTTATTTTATTAACAAGTGGGTAATTGGGCAATTGAGGACCAGGATGGGACCACTACCCTATGGAAAATACATTCTTTAATTAATGGGTGGGTAATTGGGGGACTGGGGAAGGGACACTACACGATGGAAAATACTTTCTTTGATTCACAGATGGGTGATCGGGTGATCAGGGACCAGGGTGGGACCCTACACTATGGAAATATATGTTTTTTACCATCTGATCCATGATTGGGGTGGGGGGAAGAACTAAACTATGAGGGAATGCGGCTGTGTGGGGCTTGGGCTGGTGGGGGGGCCATGCACCACCACACTAATAGCATATAAATCAGCCCATAATGGGCATGCTAATGGCCACTAGCAACTTGCATGCCCAATGGGCTCATTTGCATGCCTCCTTTCATGAATAGCACTTTAGCGCCTGAGCACTATTGTCTGTGGGGCTATTTTCCTGGCTGGCTGTGGGGGCAGCGCTACTGGGTATTCCACTGCTTTTCCTGGGCTAGTGCTGCCCTCACTGGCCCCTATTCACAGTCAAATAGTGCACCATGCTTTCCAACTGTGAATAGCTCCATTGCCCACTAGCGCAACTGGAAAGTGCAGCACAAACCTTTGCACACACTTTGTGTTCTTTTTGTGAATCTGTCCCCTAAGTATGAAATAAATTAGTTCAACAGGATGTTGACATGTTAGTAAAGTACCCAGTATTCAAACAAAATCTGAACAATAGATTGTGGGCATCTTCTTCTTCATGTAATTGTACAAAAGCTGCTTCAATTTTAGTACTGTAGGCATTCTTTGCATGAAATTATATAAATGTTGTATGGCATTTGTACAAATGTTGCATGAAATTGTACAAATGTATGGCATTTGCACAGATGTTGCATGAAATTGTACAAATATTGTATGGCATTTGTGCAGATGTTGCATGAAATTGTACAAATATATGGCATTTGTACAGATGTTGCATGAAATTGTACAAATTTTGTATGGCATTTATGCAGATGTTGCATGAAATTGTACAAATGTATGGCATCTGTACAGATGTTGCATGAAACTATACAAATGTTGTGTGGCATTTGTACAGATGTTGCATGAAATTGTACAAATGTTGTATGAAGTTATACAAATGATGAATGAAATTTTGTAAATGTTGTATAGATAGCGCTCAAGGTATTTTTCTTAAATTGTTATTGTTTTTATGTTTTTGTACTTTATCTTATGTAATGTTTGTAATTCCTATGTATCCTTACCCCCAGGCGTGGCTGAAAACAGACCTTTTTGATCCGGCCCACCTTCCCAGTAAAATGGTAATAAATAAATTTAAAACATAAATAAAATATCCTGTCCTACAATGTTGTGGGGCAGAATGAGAGACCTTTAGATAATACAGATGCCTCTGCTGGTGTGAGCATACATAACATAGCGACACAGACTCATATGGCAGATAAAGACTGCTTGACCCATCCAGTCTGCCCATTTGTCCATACCTACACTATTACTGCAGACTGTACCTGATCTACAGTTCTTTCTCCACCCTACCTTCTTTTCCTCTATTGTTTCCTTTTGTTTATCCATACATCTTTGAGCCCCACCACTGTTTTTGCACACACCACCTCCACTGGAATGCTGTTCCTGGAATCTACCACTCTTTCTGTGAAGAAGTACTTCCTCAAATCTCTCCTGAATCTACTTCCTCCAGCTTCATAGCATGTTCCTTTGTTCTTGAGCACCATTTCTTCTGAAAATGACTTCCCTCCTGTACTTCATTTACCCTTGAGGTATTTAAAGGTCTCTATCAAATCCCCCCTACCTGCTCTGTTCCAGGTTGTACAGTACATATTGAGATCCCTTAATCTCTCCTCATGGGGCTTTTGATGCTGACCCTGCACCAATTTTTTGTTGCCCTCCTCTGGACTGCGTTCACTCTGTCTGTGTCCATCCAGAGATGTGGTCTCCAGAACTGGACACAGTACTCTAGGTGGGGTATTACCAGAGATCTATACAGAAGCAACACTAACTCCCTCTTTCTGCTGGTGGTTCCTCTCCTTATGCACCCCAGCATCCCACCAGCCCTCCCAACTGCCTTGTCACACTGCCTGGCCTTCTTTAGGTCATCAGATATTATTATCCCTAGTTCTCTTTCCTGCTTGATGGTCATCAATATCAATGCCACTCCACCCATTCTGTACTGCATCCCTGGGTTTCTGTGCCCTAAGTACATTATTTTGTGCCTTTTTGCATTGAAACCCAGCTGCCATACCCTTGATCACTCCTCTAGTTTTCTCAGGTCTTTGCTCATCCTTTCTACCTCCTCAGAGTGTCCACCCTATTGAAGATTTTGGTGTCATCCACAAAAAGGCAGACATTCCCTTCCAAATCCTCTGCAATGTAACTTATAAAGACATTAAAGAGGACTGGTCCCAGCACTGATCCCTGAGGCACCCCACTAGCCACTGTGACAGGGTAGAATAGGACCCTGTCCCATTTCTTATGGAGATAGTGTTTAAATACAAGGATCCTTCCTTTTTCTGGCTTTTCTCTGTCTGGTTGTGCAACCCAGTTTTCCTGTGCGACTTTGGACTTGATCACCCTGAACAGTCTCATAATTCTTTGCCTCTCTCTGTCTCTCAGTTTTCACTTGCTATCTGTTTTTCTCCCTTGCATATCTGTATCAGCTAATATAAAAATATGTGTAAATCAATGTATGGAAATGTAGCTGATATTGGGATCCCTATTGTTTAGAAAATATATAGTGTTACTGCTGAAATGTATGTATTTATATTTTGAGATGACTGCATAAACTCTAGAGGTTACTTGAGTGCAAATGTTGAGCCTTTTGCAAAAGCTGGGGGGGCCTCAGCAAGCACAGTGTGTTTCTGCCTTGCACCTATCTGAAATATTCAAGGACAGGATGTTTGTTTAGAATGGGGATTGAAATGATTTATAAAAGAGCTAAATTGCTACTGCAAAGGAAATTATGACTAGCAAAAGGGACACAGTCTGAAGGAAGATTTTTTTTTGTACATAGTTATTCTGAACAAGTTTGTTTTATGTTACTGCAACTGCAAATAAATAGTTTTGTTGAATTCTACAATTGCTCCTGGCTTTCCCTATGCTTCCTGACCTATGCCTCGACGATAGATGGTGTCAACAGTGGGATTTATGCCATGCATACCCTAAGACAGGAGTTTTGTGCGTGGGTACTGGACCTAGTATCAGGGAAGCACAGAGGAAGGTATGAATTCTGCAGCAGCAAGTCCAGGAGTGGATACCAGGAGAGTGGCAGCCAAACTAGCCACAACAGAAGTCCAGTCTGAGATTGTGCAGCCAGCAAAAGTTATGGAAAAAGAACAGGCAGTGCCAGAACCTAAAAGCCTGATGGACTTTTTCAAATGGTGGGCTATACAACAAGAGACTGAGAAGCAGAGAGAAAAAGAGATTCAACATTTAGAAGCACAGAGGAGAGAAGTGATGCAGTGACAGGAGCAGCAGATGAGAGAAGAGAAGCAGCGACAGGAGCAGCGATGACTGGATGTCTTGCATGCTATCAATGGCAGAGGATCTGGCACAGATCCAGATGAGCAACAAAATGCAAGCAACTTAAAGGCCACAAAACTTACAAAGTTGTGTCCCTAGGATGATATCGAGGCATACCTGACAACTTTTGAAAGAGTTGCCACAGCTTGCCAATGGCCAAAGCAGCAACGGACAATCAGACTGGTACCCTACCTGACAAGGAAAGCCCAACTTGCCTACAGCAGTATGGACACTGCACAGTCAGAAAACTATGACCTGGTGAAAAGCAAAATCCTGAAAAGGTATGACATCTCAGGAGAAACATACAGACAGAGATTTCGATCTCTGAGGTACAACTCGGTCAACAATCCTCGAGAAGCCTTCACCCGACTCAGAGAATTCCTGATAAAATGGATCTAACCACACAGCAAAACAGTCCCACAGATCATCAACACATTTGCCATGGAGCAATTCATCAGCATCATGCCTCCAGATGTGCAGCTCTGGGTAAAGGAACATCGACCAAAGAGTGGGGGAAAAGGCTGTTTCTTTGCCAAGGACTACCAAAAGGGCAGACAGATGCCACAGCAGTGAGATAACAGCCAAACACTGGTAAGACACTCTTTTTCCCACTTAAATTCCATGCCTGATAAGAACTCTCGTGTGGGTAACAAATCTGTGCCAAAAGACGTTATCTGCTCTAACTGTAATAAGCCAGGCCATTTTGCAAGAAAACTGCCATAATAAAGATAGTGGCACTGGAGCAGATTTGTCCTTGGAAAATTGGGGCAAGTACTTAACAGATGTGAAGGTGGGGAATAAGACTGTGAAATGACTCATTGATTTGGGAAGCAGACAGACCCTCGTGCATGTTAAAGTGCTGGGAAAACACTGTGCAAAGGGACCAGACACTGATGTCATGTGCATCCACGGGGACGCTCAATACTATCCCATCACCCAAGTGACTCTGACCATCAAGGGTGTGTCGCACCAAATGAAAGTAGGGGTAGTACCTAAGTTACCTGTACCTGTGATTATTGGAAATGACTTTCCAGGATTTACTGAGTTGATCAAAGAGGAAGTAAACCCTGATGTTTCAGCAGCAGTAGTGACAAGAGCTCAGGCAAGGAAAATGTCAGATGGTGGGGACATTTTTCCTTTCAGTGATTTTGATTCAGACTTGTTTGAGCACAGCTCCAAGATCCAGAAATCCAGGAAAGAAAGACAAAGCCTGAAGAAACTATGGCAACAAATGACTGATGGACATAAAGGGTTAACATATGAAAATGCTGAAACTAAATTGATAACTGATTAGGATTTTCTTTCAGAACAAGCTAACAATGTTTCTCTCTAGGGTTGTTTTAAGCAGCTGGGTGTGAAACCAAACCAGGGTGGACCAATGTTTAAAAAATGTAATGAGTTACTGTACAGAGTTTGGATAAAATCTCAGACACAGGAACAGACAGAACAATTGGTTATACCACAGAAGTATAGAACCGAGTTATTACAGACAGCACATGATAGTCCTGTGGCTGATCACTCAGGGAGGGATTGCACCCTTGCCAGATTGCTGTATAGATTTTACTGGCCTGGAATTCATGAAGATGTTGCTACCTATTGTAATTCCTGTGCTCAGTGTCAGAAGGTAGCCCCAGTCACTAGAAAAGACAAGGTGCCCCTGGTGCCCCTACCCTTGATAGATGTGCCTTTTGAGGGAATTGTAATGGATATGGTTGATCCTTTAGACAAATATAAAAAGGGTAATAGATTTATTCTGGTAGTGTGCGACTATGCTACTCAATACCCAGAAGCAGTTCCCATGCATACTATTACAGCCCCAAATGTTGCAGCAGAGCTAGCCAAAATGTTCTGCAGAATGGGCATACCGAAATAAATTATTACTGATCAGGGTAGTAATTTTGGTGCTGCACTGCTTAAGGAGCTATACAGACTGCTAGGTATCACTGCCATAAGAACCTCCCCTATCACCCTCAGACAGATGGTCTTGTTGAGCTTTTTAACCAAACCCTAAAATGCATGTTAAAAAGGTTTGTAAAAGGGGAAGGGAAAAATTGGAACCATTACTTACCTTACCTACTTTTTGCTTACAAAGAAGTGCCACAGGCATCAACAGTGTTTTCACCATTTGAAATGCTGTATAGTAGGCAGCCAAGAGGGCCACTGGATGTGATAAAAGAAACATGGGAAGATAACCCCACTCAGAAGCAATCTTTATCTTCTTATATGTGTGCCCTAAGAAAGAAACTGGCAAAATATGTTGAATTTGCCCATAGTAATAAGGAAGAGGCTCAAAACCAGCAGAAGGTATATTATGACCATGGGATAAAAGAAAATGTTTTCGAGCCAGGTGAAAAGGTTTTGCTACTGTTACCCACAACAGAAAATAAGCTGTTAATGAAGTGGCAAGGGCCATATAAGGTTTTTAGACATACTGGCACTGTTAACTACGAGACTGAGACCCCTGACAGGAAAAATCCTTCTAAGATATACCATACTAACCTTCTCAAGAAATGGGCTGGAAAAATGCCTAAAGCTGCTTTGCTAGTTTTACCAGAAACTGATAAGGAAGATATTGATGTAGCTTATGATAGACTGGAGCAAACTATAAATGCTGATGCTGTAAAGGTGAATGTTTCCTTAACTTCAGAACAAACTGCAGACATTCGTAATGTGCTAAAGACATTTTACAGTACTTTTACCATGGTACCAGGCCAAGCAAAAAGGGTTGAGCACATAATAGTGACAAAGAATGTTTGTCCGATTAGACAAAAGTCATACAAGTTGCCAGAGTGGTTAAGAGATGATGTGGTTAAGGAAATACAAAAAATGAAAGATTGGGTATCATAGAGGAGTCAAGGAGTGCTTGGTCACCTCCCATGGTAACTGTAAACAAAAAAGAAGGGGATGTTAGAATCTGCCTTGATTTCAGGAAACTTAATTAAGTGTCAGAATTTGATAGGTGTCTTATTCCCAGAATAGATGATTTAGTGGACAGACTGGGGAATGCAAAGTATATCAGTACCCTCAATCTCACCAAGGGTTACTGGCAAATACCTTTAGCTAAAGAATCCAGAGATAAAACTGCATTTGCCACCCCTATAGGATTCTATCAGTTCACCACCATGCCCTTTGGTTTACATGGTGCACCAGCTATATTCCAATGGTACATGAATGTAATTTTATCCCCTCACACTGGTTATTGTGCTG
Organism: Neoceratodus forsteri; assembly: GCA_016271365.2. Classification (NCBI taxonomy): domain Eukaryota; kingdom Metazoa; phylum Chordata; order Ceratodontiformes; family Ceratodontidae; genus Neoceratodus; species Neoceratodus forsteri. Next base: position 235,222,431 of record CM028131.1, read on the forward strand.
TGTACCTGGATGATGTAGTGGCGTACAGTCCAGACTGGAAAAGCCACCTGGAACACCTACAAGCAGTTATCCAAGCTATCAAAAATGCAGGTCTGACTATTAATCCTACCAAATGTGCATTGGGCATGCAGGAAACCAGATATTTGGGCTATGTGTTGGGAAATGGAGAAGTTAAGCGAGCGATTTCTAAAATAGAAGCTGTAGCTAACAGTCCTGTCCCTAAAACAAAGAAACATGTCAGGTAATTTTTAGGACTGGCTGGTTATTATCAGAGATTTGTTCTCAACTTTACTGAATTAGCTACTCCCCTCACTGAACTCATGAAAAAACGGTACCCAAATAATGTAAAATGGACCCCAGTGTGTGATGAAGCTTTTCAAGCCATAATGGCTGCATTATGTTCAGCTCCTGTTTTAAGAAGCCCAGACTCTGAGAAACCATTTTTGCCACAAACAGATGCATCTGAGGTAGGCCTAGGTGCAGTCCTAAGTCAAAATGTAGATGGGACAGAACATCCTATTCTATATATAAGTAGGAAATTGCATGACAGAGAGAAAAGGTACTCCACTATCGAAAAGGAGTGTTTACCAGCAAAGTGGACCATGGAATCCCTCAAGTTTTATTTGCTAGGAATTGATTTTGTTCTTGTAACTGATCACATTCCTCTCTGTTGGCTTAACCAGATGAAAGATAAAAATTCCAGAATCACAAGCTGGTACCTGACACTACAGCCATTAAAATTCACTGTTATACACAAAGCTGGTAAAGAGAATAGCAATGCTGATTTTCTGTCAAGATAGGGATCAGGAATTGAGGGTTCTGAAGGTTGAAAAAAAAAACTAATGTATGGGTTTGAACTGTGCTGTTTGCTGTACTGTAAGAAAAAATGGATCATACACATATGTTTAATGTCTGAAAGCAGCAATTGTTATTAGAGAATAAAAAGTTTTGGAAACCTGTTTAATTAAACAGGTTCCCTCTTAAGGAGGAGGGTGTATGTGACGGGGTAGAATAGGACCCTGTCCCATTTGTTATGGAGATAGTGTTTCAATGCAAGGATCCTTCCTTTTTCTGGCTTTTCTCTGTCTGGTTGTGCAACCCAATTTTCCTGTGAGACTTTGGACTTGATCACCCCAAACAGTTTCACAATCATTTGCCTCTCTCTGTCTCTTAGTTTTCTCTTGCTATCTGTTTTTCTCCCTTGCATATCTATATCAGCTAATATAAAAATATGTCTAAATCAATGTATGGAAATGTAACTGATATTAGGATCCCTATTGTTTAGAAAATATATAGTGTTACTGCTGAAATGTATATATTTTTAGATAACTGCATAAACTCTAGCGGTTACTTGAGTGCAAATGTTGAGTCTTTTGCAAAGGCTGGGGGGGGGGGCTCAGCAATCACAATTTGTTCCTGCCTTGCATCCATCTGAAATATACAAGGACAGGATGTTTGTTTAGAATGGGGGTTGAAAAGATTTATAAAAGAGCTAAATTAATACTGCAAAGGAGATTATGACAAGAAAAAGGGACACAGACTGAAGGAAGATTTTTTTTCTCTGTACATAGTTATTATAAACAAGTTTATTTTTTATGTTACTGCAACTGCAAATAAATAGTTTTGTTGAATTCTACAACTGCTCCTGGTTTTCCCTATGCTTCCTGACCTGTGCTTTGACAACAGTCACCCTCTCCCTCTTCCTTGGAGTGAACTCCATTTACCACCACCATCTGTCACCTATCCTCTAACCAATTTCTTACCCAGCTTACCATCTTTGGACCCGCACCTAAGCTACCCTGTTTGCTTACTAGTCTCCTATGTGGAATAGCATTAAAGCCTTACTGAAATCTAGGTAAGCCACATCCACCATTCCACCCTGATCTAAATCCTTTGTCAGCCAGTCAAAGAAGTCTATCATATTTGTTTGACAGGACCTTCCCTGTGAACCCATACTGTCTCAGGTCTTGTAACCCACTGGATTCAAGATATTCCACAATCCTTTCCCTCAGCAGTGATTCTATTAACTTTACCACCACCGATGTCAGGCTGACTGACCTGTAATTGCCAGCCTCCTCCCTGCTACCACTTTTGTGTAGTGGGACTACATTCACCTTCTTCCAGTCCACCAGAGCTACTGTTGTTTCTAGTGAGTTGTTAAATAGAACTGTCAGCGGTGCAGCCAGTATTTCCCTGAGCTCCCTCAGTACCCTTGGATGCACCCATCTGGCCCCATTGCTTTGTCCAACTTCAGATTAGTGAATCCCTTCAGGACTTTCTCCTCCAGAAAAAGTCTAGTGTCCACCCCCCTCTTGTGACAGGGTTAAATAAGGCCCTGTCTCATTCATCATGCAGAAAGAGTTGAACACAAGGATTGGTTTAATCCTCTCCTTTTCTGTCTCATGTCTGTCTGGTTGCACAACAAAATGTTCTCATGAGACCTAGGAACTGATCACTCTCTTGGTCTTGTGATTCTCTACCTCTTGCTATCTCTCTGCCTTCAGTTGCTGTTTCTATCTTTTCTTCCCTCTTGCATATCTGCAGTTAAAATAATATATGTGAAACTGGGATCCCTTGGTTTGAAATGTATACAGTAGTTTTACTGTTGAAATGATTGCAAAAAACTATTTGGAATTTAGGGGATTAACCTGAGATGCAGTTTGAGCTCCTCTCAGGCTTGTTTGCAAACCCTTTTTGCAAAGCTGTCAGCAGGAGGCCAGCTTGGGTGACTGTTCTATTTGAAAGCCTGTTCTGCAAGGAAACTGACAAGAACTCTGATACATTTTGTGAGAAACAGGATGTCTTCTTAACAAGATCAGGATGAAGAAGTTAATTGCCAGGCAAAGACTTATACAAAGAGCAGCAATACTTTTGCTAGAGAGAGAGAGAGAGAGACTGAAACTCGGAATTAGAGATGCTCTCAAATGAAAGAATTGATTTTCTCTGTTCATACTGCCTTTGTAAATAGTTCTACTGAACAATTTCATTTTTTTTATTTTACTGTTATTGATAATCATAAAATGCTACTTGCAAATTTTATAACTGGTCCTGGCCTTCCTATGCTTCCTGATCTGAGCCTCCCCTTCTCCCTCTCCCCCATCTTGGGGCGTTAATATGTGATGTTCCTTTTGATTGGATTTAGCCTGTTCCCCAACAGAAGCTGGGAAAAAAATGTATTTTCTGGTCTCTATCGCTGCTGGGGGAGGAAGAACTGCACTAATGTACAAATATTAGGGGAGAAACTAAGTTTAATCCCCCAAAACTCCTTTCTTTTTCAAGAGTTGCCACTGTTTCCAGAGAGCTACTTTTATAATGCCCAAGTCCAGGCATGCCTCCCAATTTTTTCATGCCAGTCCAATATCTACCCCTCAAATTTTTATATCAGAAGTAGTTACCAGGATATTCCCCTATAAATGGAGCCTGCATTTCCTTCCCAAACACAAACTGGAGCCCTTTGCTTTGTGAATAGTTTACTGGTGTGTGCCTGATGTCTCAGCAAGCCATGCTAACTCCTGTACCACCCTCTGGCCTGATACTGTAGAATCTAAACAGAGACACACATCATCTATGTAGGCCAATGCTGTGTTGGTGGAGCATGTGTAGAGGACCTTAAACCCATTATCCAACTGAGGCATGCAGCTTCTTTAATAAGGGGAGCTAAACTACAAACACATAACAGTGGGCTAAGGGGACACCCCAGCCAGACCCCATCGAGGAACTTGTGAGGGGCACAAATCCATCCATTGACCATGGGAAACCAGCAGGCATCCACATAACATGTTCTAATCAAAGCTACACTTTTTTCTGCAATTCTGTACCATACCAAATCCAAAAAAAGATGAGTGTGCAACATAGTCAAAGGCTTTGTTTAGTCTAAAGACAACAAGGTTACATGTCAAAAGAGTGAAAATAAAACTGCGCCGACCATATGGGTGAAGACAATGAGTGTGAACAGATACAGCAAGTATCAAAAACAGCAAACATCAAAACAATGATGGAAAGCAAGCAATATTCAGTATGGGAAACAACAAAATAACTGCTCACTATGTGACACACCAATACAAAACTACACTATATATTCTATGGGGGGGCTTTGCCCACCCCCCCCCCATTACAGGACTTTGCCTCTGAGCTCCCCTTACTATAAATAACCAACTCTAAGACTGCACTAATCATAATACAGGGTAAATACTATTTAAACACTAGTAGCCATTGCTGAAATGACATTCGCCATTAAGCACAACTCACTGATATGACACATGCTATTATTCCCTTGCTTAAATTAAGTCGCTCATATGAGGGGATGCCAGACAATGATATGCCTTATAACTCTCCTCTGTTACTTCTTTCCACAATTTCCCTTAGAGTGACTAGGCTGTACTGAATAAAATAACCTGGTATACAACAAGTCTAGGCTGGAATTAAGAGATGTTCTGCCAAATGTGCTAATCTTTTCTGGATTATTTTACATGTTCAAGTCCATGTTTAATAAACTGATAGGGTGCCAGTTGGCTAGGTTTCTCTTACGGTAGCTCCCTTTTTGAACAATAATATGAGTAATGCTTGTGTCATAGATGGTGGTACTATATCTCTTTGTACATAATACAAAGGTGACTGAGTTGGGACCCAAGACATTCAGCCATGTTTCATAAAATTCTGATGTCGGGCCATCACTTCCTGGTGCAGTTTATGAATTTAGAAATTTTACTGCTGTTTGAACTTCCTCAGATGTGACAGGCTTAATCAAAATGAGCTGCGCCTGGGAAGACAAACAAGGAATCTCCACATTCTGTAAGTAGCCATCCAGCAATGCAATCATAGTAGCTGGTGTACCAAAAACTGTGTTTATATGATGGTGCCCAATGCCTTTCAACCCACATAAACTGGTTTCCAGTGTGCCCTCAGAAGACTTAAGTGAAGTAAAGACTTGGCAGCCAAGAAACATATCTAGCATATTCTGTCTGCCCTGTGTACCAATGTAGACCTCAGCCTGTAACAAGGCTGCCCTTTCCTACTGATAGAACTTCATTTCTTCTTTCACCTGTTTGATCTGAGATGAGTATAACCCATTCTGTTATTTATTCCCCACTATCAGATGATAAAGCTGAGCTAATGGGGTCAGATATTTTTGTCACTATAATTTTAGCATTGGATTGAAAAAAGATTAAATTCTTTTTTGGTGTCTTTCCACTAGTCAATTATATTATTAAACATGCACAGAACTAATGTAAGGGCAGAATATAATTCCAGCTATCTGTCCTGAACCATTTTTTTCCTGAAGGAGCACACAAATTAATTTCCAGATCCCCTTTCTTACTGGAGGGCCCTGAGTTGATGTACAACAGCAGCCTACAATACTGTGATCAAATACTGACTCAGGTTTAACAAAAACAGTTTTTTAGGGAGTGTATCTGAAATGAAAAGGAAATAAATTCTAGTTTCCAAGTTTCCTTTATGGAATGAGAAACCTCCTTCCTTATGAAACATTCGGGGTTGGATATTCAGAAGGGTTGCGCTTGGAACAACACAGTTGCGCTATGCGCAACCCACTGATGTGCCCTGGTGCGATATTCAAAGGGGGATTGAGCCTGGCACAAATCCCTATGCACCAGAGTGCATCAGTAATGTATGCGTGCAGGTAGAGGGGGTGCCATACACACCAAGACATCCCGATATTCAGCTGGGGATGTGTCAGCCCATTCACGCAGTAACCCTACCCGCGCTGCACACAGGTGAGCCCAAAAAGGAGCAACAGCTGGCCACCCACAGGTGAGCTGCCATGTTGCAGGGCGCAACACGGTAGCTGCCACCTGTGGGTGGCCACCCGAGCTCCAGCGGCACCTTCGTGGTGGCGCCCAATGCTGAGATCGTGGGGCATGTAGAAAAATCAATAGTCCTATATCCCTGGTGGTCCAGTGGACCGCTCACAGCCTGATCGCAGGCATATGTAGTAAAATATATAGTCCTATATCCCTGGTGGTCCAGTGGACCACTCACAGCCCGATCACAGGCGTCAGTAATAAATAATTACACACCAATACAACCCTGGTGGTCCAGCGGTACCCCCCTCCCCACTCGCCCACTGAGCCCCACCAACCCGCTCCCCCCCCGGTCAGCGGTGGGTGGCAGCTCCCCACCCATTTGTTGCCCCACCGCCTGCCGACTGACTCCATATGGTATGGCTGTACGCCCACTGGTCCACAGCATGAGCCAATGGGCATGCAGCCCTTACCGTACTACACAGTCCAGATATTCACATATCTGGACTGTGTAGTAAGTGATTGCACACCCATTGGTTCACGCTGTGGACCAATGGGTGTACAGCCCTACCGTACGGAGTCAGTCAGCGGGCAGCAAGCGGGTGGGGAACTGCTGCCTGTCACTTACCAGGGGGAGCGGGGTGGTGGGGCTCAGTGGGCGGCTGGGGAGGGGCGTACCGCTGGACCACCAGGGTTGGATTGGTGTGTAATTATTTATTACTGACGCCTGTGATTGGGCTGCGTGCGGTCCACTGGACCACCAGGGATATAGGACTATATATTTTACTACATATGCCTGTGATCGGGTTGCGAGTGGTCCACTGGATCACCAGGGATGTAGGACTATTAATTTTACTACATATGCCTGCAATCGGGTGTCACAGCATGTTGTCGCCTCTGCAGGGAGCATCGGTCCCCGATAGCTGCAGCCTGGCAGGATGCCAGGTGCAAGTTGCCAGGGATCGGTGCACCTGCATGCAAATGGGGTCACAATGACATGCAAATGGACCCATTTACACCTTGCATACATCATGGCCCCATTTGCATGTACACTTTTGAATATTGCGGTGGTTGCGCCTATCGCAACAGCACTTGCGCTAGTGCATCCCCCTGCTACACTCTGGCCACTTGCGCTGGAGCAGTGCCACTGCGCCATGTGCACTGCGGGTGGCCAAGGTGCGATATTCAACGATGCTGTGCCATGGCGCAGCTCTATTGAATATCACCCTGTCCACGCCCCTGCGCATCCAAGTTGCGCTGCGCCCAGGCTTGCACCACAGCCTGGCGCAGTCTGAATATCCCCTCCCTCAGTAGACAACTTTTAACCTGGCTGTGGAAATCATTTTACACAGTAAATTAGTGTTACTAAACACTTTTTCTGTTCTTAATTCCTTTCATTTTCTGACAGCCTGCAATTGGAATCAGCTCCTAATATCACCAGTCTGGAAGTATGTAAAAAGGGCTGTATTTCTTTAAACATATCTGCCCTTGCTGCTTTTGTTTGTGGGCCATATACATTAATCCAGCATATTCTGTGTTGGTTTAAAATACCATCAATCAAAAGGGCATGACCAGGTACAATACTGACTAATCAGAAAACCAACAAATTTGATCCTCTTATGAATATCCCCACCCCGTTGCATAGATCTTCTACATATGAGCAATAGGAGGGACCCCATAGCCAATGTCATGTTGCCTGGGTGACCTCAAGGGGGGGGGATTTCAATTGTGTGTCTTGCATGAAAATTACCTTTACTGATGTAGATTGTAGTACTGAAAGAGTAGAAAATTGTTTCTTGACAGACTTAATGCTATTTACGTTTACGGTAATAACATCTAAGGAGGTCATAACTTGCAAGATGAAAAAAAAAGGCGAACAGTTATAAGAAGACAGTCACCCTCATAATGACCTACTATGTGATCTGTCCCAGCTGCTTGCTTTTTCAGAGGTCAAAGCTTCAGAGAGAGAATCCTCCATATTAAAAGAAAAACCCTTCTGAGAGGAAGCAATGGAAGAGACCTCCAAGTCCTCATCTTCCTCTTTGATATTACCCCACTGTTCGGCAGCCTGCAAAGCTACATAGCTGTTCCTAGTAAGAATGGATTTAGCCTTTAGAGAGTTTCTCTTTTGTCTCCTACTTTTCCATGCTTCTTCCCAAATACTTCTATCATCTCACTGTCTGGTGATGGTGGGGGAGGGCATTTCCATAGCAGCAGGGGGTATATCTGGCTGTACTGTCTACTCAAGAGAACCAGTGGGTAGTGACTGATCAGCCCTGTCCCTGCTTCCGCAAGCTGGCAACTACCTCCCCAGGACTCTCCATGGTCTGAAGAGTGTCCCATGAATTCCCCCTCATAGTGGGCCTGGAGGGAAGAGGGGCCTCCCCACCAGTATTAATTATCCAGAATGGACCATCAGTGAATTCCCAAGTGATGGTGCTGGCTCCAGACAAGTGGGAAGGACTTCAGTAAGCCTCTGACACCCTTTTAACTCCTAGTTTTTCTCCCCATCTCTTGCTGCAGGATGTCAATGTGTGTGTGTGTGTGTATGTGTGTGGAGGTGCACATGACCGACATTCCTGCAAACCCCACCCGTCATGTCATCCACTCTGCACTACCACCAGGCCTTCACCTGATGGCAGTCGAAGGCCAGGTCAACATCCTTCCCCAGGAGAGGAGAGCAGTTCCTTGGACACTTGATCCTCTCCTGCCCTGGCTGACCCCCAGTGACCTGAGTCCATTCCCGAACCCAGGTCACCAGCATGGCAGGAAGTAAGGCACACAATCACCTCAGCTCTCCATGCCACCAGGCCAGCCATGCAGGACCTGTTTCTGAGAGGGCTGCATATAGCAATGGTTCAACAGACTGCCCCCCTTTAGGGGTCTCTACATTTTCCACTTCCCTGGTAGATGCCGCGGGAGCTGGGCAGCTGACTGAAGGCACTGGGTCTGCGACAGGATTCTTTTCCATGTCTGGCACCAGAGATATGGAGGCAGGGGTTACTACATTGTTCTCCTGCTGTTGTCTAGCTCACTGTTGTTGTTCTGAACTCTGCTGTTGGACTTGGGCTACCAAATGTTCCTGATCCATGTCATCGGATTGATCGTGCAAGGCCCACAGACAGTTTCTATATGATTTCCCATGGTTGGTTCTCACACAAGTTACATCAAAATGGATTCAGACACTGAAAACTGGAGTGTCCATACTCCAAGCATGACCCCACACTGCTGCTAGCTGCAGTAATTACTCAGAGGCACCCAGAAGCCACATCTGTAGAAGGACTTTGGCCATCCTTGATAAAACAAAGTCCGTCCCTGCCTAAGAAAAAAAAGCTACTGGTGAGATAGAGAAAAACAGTTTTAGTCTGTTTTAACTTCACCCTGAACTTCCACCCACCCCCATCCAGATCTGCTAGGAGTCAATACTGGCAAAGGGCTTACTACCTTGCAGTATTGCCTCAGCCAATATGTCATATCTGAAACACTGACTCCTTCATTTCAAAAGAGGATCATTAGTGTTTTCACTGCAGATTTTGACAGGGGTAGCCAGAAAAGGGACCCAAACCCAGAGGGGGGTATTATGCAACACTCTGTACTGAGACCAAAACCATTCTAAAGATTTTACTGTTTTAAAAAAATTGTGTTATAAAGGTTTGTTTCCCTGCAGCATAAATCAGTGCATATACCTCAGACACATAACATTTCATTGATTCTTTTAATAATGTCCAAACCAACATACTGTATTTGGCTGTAATTCTGCCCCCAAATGTCACACAAACTGCTTTTCTTCTTTCCTCTGGTTCTGCTTTGGTGGCAAAGAGGTCAGCCATTCCGAATGAAGTTCCTGGGCCTTGTGTGGGTGGGAGTATAGAGCTACCTTCAGATTCCACTCCTTAAGTAGTAAACCCCTACCATCCTCGGGGGGGGGGGTCTTTACCCAGTTCTCTGTCAGTCTGATTTGTGGATGGACAAGAGGAATTAGAGCTAATAACAGGTCAGCATTATTTATCAAGTTACATGATTTGCCCATAGCATCTCGGGTATCCTGCTTTCTTACAGAAACAGACTGAGGATTGGGAGGGGGAACCACCCCATCAGCTACCTGCTCAAGACTGGACTCAGTGGTCCCTGGATTTACCTCTACAGAAATCCCTGCAGAAGTATGTGTGTGAAAGGGTGAGTCAGGGGCTTCAATTGTTAGGTTAAAAGTTTCAGACAAGATAGGTTCAGGATTCACCAAAGGGATGTGTACTGCCAAACTCAGTCCACTGCCTCCCGCTTTAGTCTCTACCTTAGGAATGCCTATATTAGACAGTGTGTGTCCCACCCTCAAAACATCTTCAGAAATGGGGATTTTCTCTTGTGTAGTGCTTGTTGTCTCTAGATCACTGATACAGTTGTCTACAGCTTCTGTCCTTATTTTCCCTACTGAAGGATTCCCTTCTGGACTGGACACCAAGGAGCCATCTGCAACCTTGAACAATCCGGCAGCTAATACAGCCTTGTCTGGTGACCAGTCCCTATTATTGGAATCATGAGCTACACCTTTTGGGAGTTACAGGTCTGGGTGTCTCCCCACTGAAAAACCCAGGATCTCTGACATGTATTTTAGGCTTCCTATAGCAGGTTTATGCCTACCCTCTGTATTTATGGTTGCAGTGCTTTTCTCCACCAGCCAATATGTTTCAGCTAGGCCGTTTGATCTTTCACCAGCCATGGAGCTTACTATTATGTCCTTTGAGCTAAGGTAGGACTGGTATTGTGGTGTGTGTGCTATACCCAGGAGAGCAGCACTCTGAGGCTTGGTGAGGCCTTCTGACAGTGGCCTCCATTCTGTCACTACACCAGCAGAGCTCAGTTGATCTCCACAGTTGAGCATACCATAACAGTTAAGATCAAAGGCGGTAAACTGTCAGGTCATGCAGTCATTTCAGTAGGATCCACAGAAGCTGCTGGCGGGGCTTTGCCGCCCTGCTTTGCCACACTCATTTTGTCTATTTCATGTTGCAGTTGTGCTTCATCCTTGGCAAATAAGTTCAATAGGAGTTGTCTCTGTTCTGCCATCATTTCCTCCGAATGCAATTCTTCCAGTCATCATGCATCCTTAACTTTGATTGCTGGCCGATTCTGCAGGTTGGGTTGTAGTTTCACTGTCCGTTGCACTCAGTGATATCTTCCTTGAACACCATTTCAACTACTTCAGGATCAGCAACACCAACTGCAGATACAGTATGTTTGTTTTATTTTATTCTTTGTGTAACTCCTCACCCCTGCCTTTTTCAAAACGACGGTGGCATGCTGTTGAAGCTGACAGCAGTACCTGGTGGGGACTGGGTTCGTGGAGGATTAGGTTACTCGGCACAGGGGGCCTAGGTTTGGCTACTCTGCACAGGGGCACCCAATTAAATCTGAACACAGGAAGCAATAACTGTAATGTCCAGAACCAGGAATGGGATTCTACAGTGTGGCTTTTATTCACATCCAAGCTGAACAAACAAAGCATAGATGGACCCCCACTGGGCTACATTCCTGGTAATGCAGATTAGAGACAACAGAACACTTCTTTGCTATTTCCAGCCCTCAGGCTCTGAACCCACCAGGCACACAGCCCAGACTTGCACGCAGCTTTGGGTACACAGCCCGACTTGTACACTACTTGGGTTTTCCCCACTGGCCCTGCTCCCCCGACGGCCACTTGATCCATGGTCTATTTTGGGAAATTAACCAGTTTTCCAATTGCTGGCTCCCCAAACCATCTTAGAGCCTTCGACTCCTAGAGGGAATTTTCCTTCTAACCCCACGTCTGGGTACTTCCCTCATCACTGGCCAAGTGCATGAGGCAAAGTAGAAATTACAGAGCAAATCCAGAGGTGGACCTGGTCACTAAAGATGGGGGGTCTCCACCTCCAGCTCCCACAATCCATACCCAGCCATTTCTCTGAAACTAAACAACTCTTTTCTGAAAGCTTGGCAATGTAGATTACTGGGCAGACGTATGTCACATCTCCTCTACATGTCTTGACTTCCCATAAGTGCTGGACTTGAACATACTTTTACTTTTGGCTAAGCCTATTACTCTAGGCCTCCCACTGCTTCAGTAGTCCAATCTCCACTATCACACAAGTCCCAGGATGAAAACATGGGCCCTTTAGAAAGAGCAGAAACTCACCCTCCAGTTGCAGGTGCCCCACAGGCAAATCACGAACTCTTCTGGTTTCCCAAAAACTCTTGAACAAATAAGGCAGCTTCTCCACTAGTAGAAAAAACCAGGGGGTTGCCCCTGGAATATTCAGAAAACCTTCCTGCCCCCATCCCTGGAGGGAGGGGGCACTGAGACCCGAATCAGCGGTCTCCACCACATTAAAAACTATCTTCTGTGTCTCTCTTTTGGTGGAAACACACACCTTTTTCCCAGAATGTAGCCCTATATCAGGGCTGAGGCTCCACGAGCCTACACAGAGCTGCTGTGCTGCTCTCTCAGCAAGCTCCAAACTCCAACTGACCTACAGACTACTGCTCAAACCTCCCAACATTCTATTCCAACTCCCTGCTGCAGATTCCATTGTGGCTCATGCAGCTGCGACAGTTCTATGGTGATGTCATTCCTCAGTCTCAGCTGAGACTGAGAACAGAGTGAGACAGTGTGAAATCCATTTAACTGGAGTTTCAACGGCTGCCTTCCCTGCCTACCACGAGGTCTTACTGGGATTCTAGTAACCCTGGGTAACAAGGGGGTTACACTTGGTAACCAAGTAAGGCCCATTAGGCACAGGTGTCTGTTTTCGGGGAGACCTGGGAGCATCGGGTGGTTAAGTGACTTGTTCAGAGTCAGTGGTGTCAGCGTGGCTCAATTGGGAGCATATCCACCTCTGGACCAGAAGGTCATGGGTTCTCATCCCACACCAGGATTGGACTTGCTCCTAAATTGCTGGCATTCAAGTGCAGTATTAAGGGGGTGCTGTACTGCTGGGGTGTGCCATCCTTCGGATGAGACATTAAACCGAGGTCCCGTCTACCCATCCTGGGGGTGTCCAGGTGGAAGTAAAAGAACCCAGGGCACTCTTTGCAAAGAGTAGGGACATTTCCAGTGTCCTGGCCAACATTCCCCTTCCCATAAAATTGTTCATGCAATTGTCTAGGCTGTGTGTGGGTGTTGATGTGCGATATGGCCGCCACTACACATTCCATCACTTCACTACCAGTCTAGATTTGCTTGTAAAGCATTTTGGGATACACTGTGTATGAAAAGCACTATATAAATGCTGATTCCTCTTCCTCTTCAGAGTCACACAGTAAGCAAATGGAGTTTGGGGGATTCAAACCCAGGTCTACTGGATATACTGTACCAATCTCATTCACAGCTCATTACTCTAACCTCTAGGCTATACTGTCAGTATGTGTAGTTTGTCCTTTAAGTTTGAGGGAACAGAGATAGAGAGCACCTCACCTTTCCCAGTCATTCCATCTTCCTTATCTTGTTCCTCCATCCAACAGAAAAACCAGCATGACCCCCACCAAACACAAAAGAGTAGTGGAATTTGTTATAAAAACATCCAAAAGTAAACAAATATACATATGGGACTACATAGGACTATTGGAATATTGCAACTACCTTTTTTGGGCTGCAGTGCTGGACTGGGGGGTGGCTGCTTAGGGTGGGCGGCCTTATGGAGGGGCATTGGGGAATGTTGACCAGTGGGTAACGTAGCCATGATAGCCTAGGGTGTCCCCAAGATGAGTGCAGGTGGGCTTGCATCTCTGGGATCCCTAATTCCGGGGGCTCTCTGCCTTGGATTGCCATTCTTTGGGGGTAGCATATTTGCGGTTAAATGAGACATGGAGTTATGTGTCATCTATCATTCTGCTGTGACTGTGGCTGAAGGCTTCTTGGATATTCCCAGATGGTATAGTGGCTTGAAACAGTTTTAAAGTTCTAACAGTTTGATCGAGGAGGTGGTGAGAGAGCCTCCAGCTTTAACATTTTATTTATATGGATAGCTATATATTTACTGCTGTAGTATTAGTGCAGCAGATCGGACATAAACACGTCATTGGTTGGGTAGGTGTGAGAGCCCCATCTCTCCCAATTTCTAATCTGGAGCTCTGGCGTTCTTAGCTTTTATTTATTTATTTTTTCTGCTATTGATTTCAAACATCCATTGTATCTGAAACTTACATTACTTCAAGTGATGGGTTTCTTTCGGTGGGGCTGTGGGTATTTATTTATTTTTTGTATTTGTGTATGTGAATTTGTTTATTTCCTTTTGTATTGTCATGATTGCTATTTGACTGCCACAATAGGCTCATGTAAGCATCTGTTGGCAGAGGTCTGTCCCGGCCAGGCGTTACTTTCCCTCTGAGCTTCAGGGCCTCCATCCCTTTAACTATCCAACACTGCCAGCTGAGGTTTATGGGCAGTGTCAGGCTCTGGGGATAGTAGGGAGGAGACAATGGGGGATGCCCTGGACCTGGAGGGAGACTGGAGATGAGTGGGCGGATTAGAGTTGTGGGGACTAAAAGATGCCCTGGGGTGAAATGGGTCCTGGAAGGGTGTCCTCCCTGTCTAGTTCCAATACCCAAGCTCTCCACCATGAGTAGGCAGATGACTCAGCCAGACTCGGTGTCCCATTCTACTCAGGCTGTGTTCTGCAATGCTAGGTCTATTAAAAACAAGACAGCAGTGATTTCTGATCTTGTTGGGTCATCTGACCTGGCTTGCATCACCAAGATCTGACTGGATTAAAATGCTGGCCCAGTTCTTGAGTCAGTTATTCCGGCCGGGTTCTCAGTGATACACTATCTGAGGATGGATCATAGGGGCAGGGGTGTAGCCTTATGTTTTATATTGGAATTGAGCCTTGTAGATGTGCCAGCTGGGGAGACATGGTCCTTAGAGTGTGTCATATGTGCAGGTGTAGGGTGCAGGATTCTTCTCGTCTACTGTCCACCCAGGGGCAAGAAACAATTCCTACAGGAAGTCGCAGACTTCATCATCCACGTGGTGTTGGAGTCCCCCAAATGGATGGTTCTGAGGGACTTCAGTGCGTGGATCAACAATGAACTCTTGCAATTTGGTCAGGACTTCCTCCAACTCATGAACGCGTTGTGCTTCACACAGGTGATTACCGCTGTGACCCACAATCACTTTCAAGCATTGGACCTGGTCTTTCTACTGGGCATGGAGACCTCCGACTTGGTGGTGGAGCAAATCGGATGGTCTGACCACCACACTACAAGATTCAATTTCCAGGCTCCCCCCTATAGAGATGGTACTGTACCACCCTTTAAGGGGCTTGACTCCAGACAGCCTGGCTGCTGTTCTGGATCTCTCAGGTTTTCCAAGTGCAAGTTTGGATCCAGACAATCAGTTACAGGCTTACAAAAGGGCTGTGACTGAGGCTCTGGATTCCATAGCTCCTGTCCGGGTTCACCACTCACCCTTCGCCCTCGGTCCCCCTGGTTTGATGGGACCTTGAGGGAGCTGAGGAGTGTGAAAAGAAGGATGGAGCTGTGCTGGCAGAAATCAGGCCTCGATGCGGACAGACTTAGATTGATGGCCCATTATAAGGACTATCAATCGGCTGTCTCCCATAAGAAGGCAGAGTTCCTGTAAAGGGAGATCGCTGCTGCACACAGATTTGACCAGCCCATCTCTTCTGAAATGTTGACAGACTGTACAATCCAGCCTGTCTGCAGTCTCAGAGAGCATTGTCACAGGATACGTGTGACGAGTTTGCTCGATTCTTTGCAGATAAGGTTGCCGACATCAGGTCTGAGATCTGTGCAGCTTGCTCCAATGGGTGTGGTGATGGTCGGTGAGAGGCTGCTGTTCCTCAGTTTGTCTGGTATGGTTTTGACCAGGTGGTGATCATGGATGTTGCAAGAATTTATCCAGAGTACGTGGCTGACCTACTGTGGTTTGGACCCAGGCCCAACCCACCTCCTTGTGGGGTGTGTTGAGGTCATCTGCCCGGTCCTAGATAGGCTGGTGTTCGTTGGAGACAGGTGTGTTTTTTTTTAATTAGATAAACTTTATTAAAGTTATATAACAAAGCAGAACAATGCAATGAACAATGCAACCAGAACCCCCTCCAACAATTACCCCCCTCTCCAGTGGAGCCACCTCAAAACAAAACCTAGGTAGTGACCTAGCAGAAAGGGAAGAAACTCTGACATATATGCTAGCTAGGAACCAGATAAATGATACCTTACAACAGTGTATACATCCACCCAATAATATGAAGACTTTCAATTGTATACAGAGTGTAGAGTTTGCCCCATCTTTTATCAAAAAGGGGAAGCCTATGTCTCAAGTTCGCAGTCATACATTTCACCCTAAGATTAAATAACAATTCCTGGAGCCACTCCTGATATGAGATAGAAACCTGGTCGAGCCAGTGCCTCAGGACCACTTTTTTCAAGGAGAGAGAGAGAAATTAGGGCCATGTAAAATTTTCATTCCCTGACCGAAACAGCAATATAGTCCCCTAAAATACATATCTCAGTGTGAAATAAACCCTGTGATCCCAAAAGCAGGTCTGCCCTAGTTTCAATAAGCTTCCATAAAAGAGCAGTCTTAGAACAATACCAAAAAATGTGCAGGGTAGAACCCTCATCCTGTCAGCATCTCATGCATACAGAAGAGGGTAACCTACCCATCCTAGCTCATTTTTATGGGTGTAACAAAGGTTATTCAAAATATTAAATTGAGTAAATCTCAATCTATCCTGGGAAACATAATGGTAGAGATCAGTCCAAATGGCTTACCATTGTAAGGGGGATAAGGGAAACTCAGCATCCTAGGAGGATGATGAGCCATCTAAGTAGGATGCCATTAGGAGGTAGTATAGCACAGTGGCTTAAAGCTCTGAGCTGCAAAGTTGAAGACCTTGGTTTGAATCCCACAGCCCCCACTTGCATACTGTGTGACCCTGAGCAAGTCATTTAATTTCCTTGTGCTCCTAGGTCACACCTGTAAATAAGCTTCCAGCTTAGTGTGTCTCTCCTGTTAAAAAAAAAGTCTGGAAAAAGCTTTGCAGAAAGTAATGAATACAAAGCGGACACTGCATGCTGTTTTAACACCAAATTAGCAATGTCAGTTAGAAACTCCAAGAAATCCGTGGTCCAACTGCCTGGCCCAAACCATTGCAACAAAACATGTTGGATCTTGAAAACTTTAAATGCTTGTTGCCACTATAGCTGAAGAAAATCAATTAATGCTGTGGTTGACAATAAAATCCTCCTGACAATAAATCACAAACCCGGACATTAGCCAATTGGGGGAACCAATGCATGGTGAGAATATGCCCCCATTCTGAAAATTACAGTTACGGAGTATAGGCTGAGAGATATCCTTGGCAATGGGGTGTTTCAGCAGGGCCCAAAATTGTGAATATACTCACTGTGAGGTTCCCAGAACAGTAGCACATAAATCTGAAACTTCTTATAAGCACACCTTGGAGCTTTCCTAGCCCAAATAAATTAAGTGATCATACAGTGGATTCGCTGAAACCAGGCCAAAGAAAGCCAGAAATTTAACATGTTAATGGGGTAAGAAATATGGGGAAGAACATTAATCTTAATAATATTAACTCATCCCAACAAGGACAAAGGAAGAGCCTGCCACTGCTGGAGGTCCTGTTGGGAGCTTACCCAGTAAATCATCCAAGCTGAGCTCATGCATTAAGGTGGCTTTCTTTGAAAGATGCAGGCTAAGATGTTTACTGGAGCGGGGAGTGGGGGGGGGAACAGTTCATTCCCAGAGAGAGAATGCCCTCTTTGACCACCGTTGGCATAAGAGGCATAACTTCAGTCTTGCTGAGATTTAGTTTATAGTTGGATAACCAACCAAATTCTTCAATAAGATGCAATGCAGCTGGCAGGGAGGTTACCAGGTGAGCGATGTGCAGCAGAATATCATCTGCATACACAGACAGTTTCAAACTATGGGGGGCCCACAGAAATATCAATCAGATCAGGGCAGGACTTTAATTTAAAAATAAGATGTTCTAGATACAAATTAAAAAGAAAAGGGGAGAGGGAGTAGCCTTGACGAGTACCAGAAAATAAAGCAAAGGAAATGGAAAACACTCCATTGTAGTAAATCCTGGCTGTCAGGGAGGAATATACTGTAGTACCCAGATCCACCAGAGAAAATGCCCCGAGAAGCCAAATTTTTCAAGTGTCAGTATAAAAAAATCCCAACTGACCCTATCAAAAGCTGTCTTTGCATCCAGGGAAACCAACATCATAGGAGTAACAGAATCCCTAGCCGCAGAGAAAACATGGGCCAAGTTCCAGAGATGATCCACAGAAGACCTGGCAGAGACAAACCCCACCAGAAGCAGGTGTGTTTCTGGACAACCTAAAGGAGGTGATGGTGACACCTTTCCTTAAGAAATCCTCTCTCGACCTAGATTGTCTCGCTAACTACAGACCCATCTCTAACTTTACCATTGTGGGTAAGGTTATTGAGAAGGTGGCTACGGTGCAACTGGAGGATCATCTTACCATCCATGACATCTATGATCCTCTCCAGTCTGGGTTTCAGAAGAGGCACAGCATAGAGATGGCCCAAGTGTGGGTACTTAATGATCCCCTGATAGCGAGAGATCAGAAGAGCTGTTCCATCTTGGTTCTTCTTGATCTCTCTGCAGCGTTTGACACTGTGGATCATGATGTTTTAATGGAGCGCTTGCAGCTGATCTTTGGACTGTCTGGTACAATCCTCAGACGATTTCTCTTTTTCCTCACTGGCAGGTCTCAGAGAGTGGTGTTGGGGATTTATTCCTCTGACACATTCTCCCTGTTGTGTGAGGTGCCGCAGGACTCCATTTTGTCACCCATGTTGTTCGAGGTATATGTGCTGCCATTGGAAGACATTGTAAGGTGGTATGGGCTGAGTTTTCACTGCTACACAGATGATACTCAGCTATACATGTCCTCTGTGCCCGAGCAGGATGGAGCTGTCCTGATCTTTAATAACTGCCTCATCGAGATCCAAGATTTGATGAGTGCCAACTGGTTGAGGTTGAACCCTG
Organism: Neoceratodus forsteri; assembly: GCA_016271365.2. Lineage (NCBI taxonomy): Eukaryota > Metazoa > Chordata > Ceratodontiformes > Ceratodontidae > Neoceratodus > Neoceratodus forsteri. Next base: position 235,241,230 of record CM028131.1, read on the forward strand.
ACAAGACCAAGGTATTGGTTGAGGACCCAGTCATCGGGAAAAGAGTCTTTCGGCTGGGCAGCCTTCTGGTCTTTGGCTCAGTGTCAGCCAGTTGATGGCCTATAAACGTGTGTGAAATCTGGGTGTTATTTTTGACGAGGGACTGATGCTTAGATCTCAGGTGTCATCCATCATCAAGACCTCTATTTACCTGATCCACCCTTGTGGCCTCTTGTTATTTATGTATGCTTAGAAAATTAATAAATATTTTCTATGATAAAAAAAAAGACCTCTATTTACCATCTGAGGACTATCGCCCAGATCAAACACCTGGTTCCACCTGATGACCTTCCAATGTTGGTCCACACCTTTGTAACCTCCTGCCTTGACTACTGCAACTCCCTGTACCTAAGGCTACCAGGGATTGATATCCATAGCTTGCAGCTAGTGCAGAATGCAGCAGCCAGGCTGTTGACTGGGCTATCTCGATCTTGTCATGTCACGCCTGTGCTGCATGGCCTGCACTGGCTGCCTATTCAGTGGTGGATCACCTTCAAGGTTGGTTTGCTGACCTACAAAGCCCTACAGAGACTAGGCCTGTGTTATCTGCAACAGCTTCTTTGCCCCCTCCTCCCACTCCACTCTGTCAATGAGGGATTGCATTTGCATTTGTGGCCCCTACCCTGTGGAACTCTCTATCTCATTGGATAAGGGAGTGCCTGACCATGAAGAGTTTTAAATCCATACTGAAAACACATCTTTTTAATCTTGCTTTCTGTAAGACTGGTTGAATTGTTGTTGCTGATTTGCTTTGCAATTATTTATGGACATTTTAACTTTAGATTTTATAATCAGTTGTACAAGCGCTCTGATCTTTTTGCGAATAGCACTTTTTTACAAATAAAGCATTGATTGATTGATATAGAATCTTAACCAGAAAAGAAGCAGAATATCAATACATTTTTACATAAATAATAGAAAACCCCTATACCCATTTTAAAAAGAAGCTTCTCACTCCTTACAACAATGGACTACCCAGGCCTGCTTGAAATAAATACAGCCAGTGCATCCCCTTCCAAAACTGTTGTCTAGAATATTGATCCTACTGATGCAGTATACCAGTGCTATTTCATGGTAACTTTGTATTAATTCCTACAATGGACAATCCTTCTGTTGTAATATCCACTGGCAACAAGCCTTTTGTAATTAAGCAATAATGCACAACAGGATGTGTGTCATGCTAGAATAACATCATACCTCAAGTGGTCCAACACCTGAGAAGTTATGTTATTCCTACATGATACACACCATGGCGGGCATTATTGCTATTATACAATGACTCTTATTTATTAATATTGTGGGGACAAAAATTAGCACATGTAGATGGCTGAAACATTTCATAGTTAGGCAGAGAACAGGTATTGGAACATCCCTTTTCAATCAATCAATCAATCAAAATCATTATTTATCCAAGCGAACATCATTGAGCAAAGTTCATTTACAAGACGGACCTTGTTAAGGCCGGTCAAAATAGAGTTACATACAACAGTGACAATATATCATTAAGGCAACCAATAAATACAGAACTCATTTACAGGATGGGCCTGGTTAATACCAGTACACAATAGATTTATATACAACAGTGACAATACATCATACGATACAAATAATACAAGGTAGGTGCTCAATGCAGCAGCAGAATAAAACAGAAGGGAATAGTGAAGGTGGGGAGCTGGAAGGGCATGGTGGGTACGGGACAGCATAAGAGAGGGAGGTAGAGAACCTAAGCAGGAAAACAGGTAGCTAGCGTGCAGTTGCAACCTAACTGGGCAGAGAGAAATTAAAGGGTTTACTCACAACATGAGATGGATCCATAGGGCCAGCAGTACTCTAGTCTGCACTGAAGACAGCTGAGAGCTGGGTGCCTAGGACTCAGGACAGGTTATGGAGTGAGGAAAACAGTTACAGTGTTCCCTCACAGTTTGGGCAAATAAGGTCTTGAAGGAATCCAAGCTGATGGGTATGCTCAATTTCAGAGATTTTTGCAATTTATTCCATAAGGTGGGCAGTACAAAGCTAAATGCTGCTCTACCAAAGCGTGAAGAGACCTTGGGAATACAAAGTGTGAAAAATGAGGCACTTCTTAAGGCATAAGTTCCTGGCGTGCTTAGCGGGAGACAGTCAAAGATATATTGGGGAAGCTTTTTTTTGTGACAGCTCTAAGAGTCCAAAACACCGCATTTCTATTTCTTCTAAACATAAGGGAGGACCACCCTACGGCAGCATACAGCAAGCAGTGGTGGGTAGGAAGAGGAAGGTCTGTTATAAATCTGATAGCTCTATGATAAAGTGTGTTCAGTTTAGCAAGGGAAGCTTTTGGGCACTTATTGTATAAGAAGTCTGCATAGTCAGTCAACCAGTGATAGGAATGTTGATTGGACCAGGCACTTTTTAGCATCTGTAGTCAAGAACCGGTTAATCCTAAAGAAGAGGCCCAGCCTGTGCCTTAGTTTCTTAAGCAAGTCCTCAATATGCTCCGAAAATTAAAGATTTTGGTACAGCTACACTCCCAGGTATTTGAATTTTGTGACAAACTCCAGGTTTTCTCCAAGGACAGTAGTGATGTGAGGTAATGCTCCAGTACTAACCAGATTCACAGCATGACTGTAGGGTGAGAAAAGCATTGCTTTTGTTTTTTTGGCATTTAACAGGAGTTTTTTTGAAAAGAAGCTGATTCTGAAGACAGTTGAATTCCTCCTGGAAGTCAACTCAGGAGTCGGGCAACTAAGGTACAGAACCGTATCATCTGCAAACAGGTGTATATTTGCCTTGGATATGCTATCATTAATATAGATAGCAAATAGTAGGGGGCCAAGTATTGACCCCTGCAGCACTCCCCTCTGGAGAGGTTTTAGTAGGGAGAGCTCACCTTCAGCCTTAATCTGTTGGAACCATCCTGAGAGGTAATCAGTGAATCAATGCAGTGATACCGTGTCCAGACCTATGCTCCTCAATGATGAGAGAAGCAGGCTGTGATCCACAGTGTCAAAAGCCTTGCTTATCTTGCTTTTCTGTGTAGGGATATCTATTTTATAGTATCAATTGTACAGTTTTATTTTTCAATTTTCTTTTTTTGAGGAAACACTCCCCGTGTGAAAGTGCTGCATCATGGGTATGCCAATTATCAATTGTCTGGTATCATTGTAGTGTGTTATGCCATACCAGACAATTGGGTATTTGCATACTCATGTTGCAGTGCATTAATATGTGGTGTGTTTCCTCATAAAAAATAAAACTGTAAAACTGATGCTATAAAACAGATGTTCCTACACTATAAAGGAGATGTTCTGACACTTGTTCTCTGCCTAACTATGAAATGTTTTAGCCATGACAAATATTTTTGTCCCCACAATATTAGTAAATAAGGTCTTTATATGAAACTAAGCATTGTGCTACTTCAGTTGTAAGACATCAAACTCTTTTGGTAAGATGTGGCCATGTGTGTGTCTGGTCTGCATACAATGCTGTTATGCTGAGATAATAATACTGCTCCTGGCACACACTGACCAATCACTGCTCAGGGGTAGTTTTGCCATTGTATAATACCAGTTTTATACAACCATACAATACACATAGAATTTCCCTTATGACATTCCCCCAGCTGGGTTTAGCAACACAAAATTTTTTTGAAGTTCTGCTGTTTGCCTAGATTATTGAAGGAACTGTTTGCTGTTAAAAGAAGTTTGCTTCCACAGCCAGCTGCCAGTGTGTTCCAAGGTTGATCCTGAAGAACCAGCCACCACTGAAGGAGTCATTGAGATGCCAGCCTGGTGAAGACTGTCTATAAAGGCCATCTGATGACGTGGGCAAGGTCAAGCAGGTGAAGATCTGAGTCATCCCAGTACAACATCCCATCATCATCCACCAGACAATGAGCACCCCCCAATGAAGCCCATTCATCACCAGCACCACCCGTGGGACTCAGGTACTGTTTCCTGTTATTATTTCTGGACTGTGTTACTTGGTTTGTACAGTGGCCCCTCCCAATAATTTACCACCTGGATACCCCTAGATGGAAGGGGACTTGCAATGTGGAGGCTCATCCAGGATATAGTTTTGGGGTGCCCTGGCTGTGGTGGATTAAAAACTTTGGTGTTGGACAAGCTGTGGAAGTCCCCCCTTTGCTGGACTAATTTATTGCTCAAACTAAATGGTGTCTATGGACCTGGACATTTCATGCCTTTTTTCTGAAAAGTTGCTGTTGCTGTGGTGCCTAGATGGGAAGCAAGCATGGACATAGTGGGAGCAAAGACTATATCATGGACATTGCCTCTTTTATCTCATGTTTGGCTTCACCTGATGGCTTTTAGTGACTGCCTTCTAGGTAAAGGAAGGTTTGCCCATCAAAAATTCAGCACCTCATGAATATGAACTAAAAATGTAGTTTCTTCAGAGACTATACTGTGGGGACGCCCCGTTTGACCTAGGGCCCAGATCTCATGGCTAGTTTGCCCCTAGTTACTCCAAGCCTCAGGGATTTTGGAATAAAAAGCAGCCACTGCAGAGACTTTTTGAACTGTTTGTGGACAATGAGCTTATTGGGGGAAAATGCTTTTGAGAAAAAAAAGAGAAAAAGATGATTGAGTAACTGTTTATGCACTGTTGATTTATTATGTATTTACTTACCTTCATATTGCACTTTTGATGTGTTGATCTCAGTTACACACTAAGTTAAAGTATTTTTTCAAGATCTGGGGGGATATTGCATTCTGAGGAGGTTCTAGAAAGTGCTTTGAGAATGTGCTATCAATCTGCTTAAATGTTTTTCCAGCTTTAGTCATTTTTAGGATGTTTCAAAGATGACTTGGTAACTATTTCTAAAATGTATGCCTTAGCTATCGGTGTGTTTCAAATAAAATTCTTTTCAGGCAGTCCAATGCAGGCAGCTAGCAAATATTTGGGTAAATGGTAAAGTCCTGTAGAGTGTGGGCAAATGGTAAAGTTGTCATAGGGTGTGAGGGTCGGACTTGGGATGCCACCGTGTGAACTGAAAGCAGGGGTCCATAGATTCTGTGGGTGAGTGGGTTGCCAGAGATGTAGGATGTGGAACGCTGTCAGCCACGAGCTTCTCTGTGTATTCATAGGCTTGGTCCGCGGGTGGCCAGGAAGGGATTAGTTAAGGAACTGAGGACGCCATTGATCAGAATGAGTTTTTCCTGGGCTTTGTAGGTCTGGCTGGTGGGTGGTCCAGTTGGATGGTGATTCTCAGGTGGATTAGAGAACTGGGTTAGTGTATGGATAAGTAGTAATAGTTTAAGTTAGAGCAAGTAGATCGTAATGGTTTAGGTATAGAGTAAGCGTAATGTGAATAGTATGTGACGAGTCTTGGCTCGCCAAGGATGGTGAGCATTTAAGTGAGAGGAGAATGTAAGCCCCCCAAAATGGGAATACCTTATGAAACCTTTCACTCTGTGGCTCCCCTTCATCTGTTCGGGGTCAGTCAGTGGCTCCAGTAGGATTTGGACCAGTGTTGGTCCACGGGTGGCTTCTTCAGTCTACAAAGGCCATCCGGTGAAGTGGGCAAGGCCAGGCAGGTGAAGATCTGTGTCATCACAGTACAACATCCCTTCATCATCTGCTTGCCAGGGAGCACCACCCAATAGAGTCCATCCATCACCAGTACCATTTGTGGGACTCAGGTACTGTTTCCTGTTATTATTTCTGAACTGTGTTACTTGGATTGTACAGTGCCCCCCTCCCAACAATTTACCACCTGGATACCCCTAGACAGGGAAGGGGGCTTGTACTGGGTATATTCTGCCTTATAGTCCACAGTAGCTGACCAGTTTCATACATAAATTTTTCATTTTTTCTCAAAAACTCATTCTGACCAATGGCGTCCTCAGTTCCTTAACTAATCCCTTCCTGGCCACCCGCGGACCAAGCCTATGAATACACAGAGAAGCTTGTGGCTGACAGCGTTCCACATCCTACATCTCTGGCAACCCACTCACCCACAGAATCTATGGACCCCTGCTTTCAGTTCACACGGTGGCATCCCAAGTCCAACCCTCACACCCTATGACAACTTTACCATTTGCCCACACTCTACAGGACTTTACCATTTACCCAAATATTTGCTAGCTGCCTGCATTGGACTGCCTGAAAAGAATTTTATTTGAAACACACTGATAGCTAAGGCATACATTTTAGCAATAGTTACCAAGTCATCTTTGAAACATCCTAAAAATGACTAAAGCTGGAAAAACATTTAAGCAGATTGATAGCACATTCTCAAAGCACTTTCTAGAACCTCCCCAGAATGCAATATCCCCCCAGATCTTGAAAATATACTTTAACTTAGTGTGTAACTGAGATCAACACATCAAAAGTGCAATATGAAGGTAAGTAAATACATAATAAATCAACAGTGCATAAACAGTTACTCAATCATCTTTTTCTTTTTTTTTTTCCAAAACATTTTCCCCCAATAAGCTCATTGTCCACAAACAGTTCAAAAAGTCTCTGCAGCAGCTGCTTTTTAGTCCAAAATCCCTGAGGCTTGGAGTAACTAGGGGCAAACTAGCCATGAGATCTGGGCCCTAGGTCAAACGGGGCGTCCCCACAGTATAGTCTCTGAAGAAACTACATTTTTAGTTCATATTCATGAGGTGCTGAATTTTTGATGGGCAAACCTTCCTTTACCTAGAAGGCAGTCACTAAAAGCCATCACGTGAAGCCAAATATGAGATAAAAGAGGCAATGTCCATGATATAGTCTTTGCTCCCACTATGTCCGTGCTTGCTTCCCATCTAGGCACCACAGCAACAGCAACTTTTCAGAAAAAAGGCATGAAATGTCCAGGTCCATAGACACCATTTAGTTTGAGCAATAAATTAGTCCAGCAAAGGGGGACTTCACAGCTTGTCCAACACCAAAGTTTTTAATCCACCACAGCCAGGGCACCCTCAAAACTATATCCTGGATGAGCCTCACATTGCAAGTCCCTTCCATCTAGGGGTATCCAGGTGGTAAATTATTGGGAGGCCACTGTACAAACCAAGTAACACAGTCCAGAAATAATAACAGGAAACAGTACCTGAGTCCCACGGGTGGTGCTGGTGATGAATGGGCTTCATTGGGGAGTGCTCATTGTCTGGTGGATGATGATGGGATGTTGTACTGGGATGATGCAGATCTTCACCTGCTTGACCTTGCCCACTTCATCGGATGGCCTTTATAGACAGTCTTCACCAGGCTGGCATCTCAATGACTCCTTCAGTGGTGGCTGGTTCTTCAGGATCAACCTTGGAACACACTGGCAGCTGGCTGTGGAAGCAAACTTCTTTTAGCAGCAAACAGTTCCTTCAATAATCTAGGCAAACAGCAGAACTTCAAAAACAGGTGGCCCATTTAATGAATAGTTAATAAACAGGAACAGTCACTCCATGGAGCAATAGAACAGTTTCGTTGCTTACGAGTATGCAGGTCACATTATGGCTAGTGGTGCTCTGGACTGTGGGGGTCAATACATGAGCAAGTTAGTTCAGGTGACTACCTATAGTCTACGTAGATAAAGTCCAAATGCAGGCAGCAAAACTTTTGGCTGAACAGGCCCTTGCAAACAGCAGGCAGCAAAAATGTTCTTTTCCCTTCAGCTTCTCCATTAGCTCCCACAAGAGCCCAGGAATATGCAATTCCAGCCAAAGGGGCAACTAGGACCAGGGAAAGTCCAGGACCCATGGCCCCACCATATCCCCTCACCTCATGTCTCAATTCCTTAGAGTGGCACCCTACCGGGTCATAATGTTGTGCACTAACCCGGAATAGCACTGTATGAGACAGCGAGTGGTGCAATACTGTGAATACCGCTGTACGTGGTATTGCACCACTTGCACTATCCCAGGCAGAGGATATGACCTCTGCTAAGAGGGGGTTCCACTGAGCAGCTGGACTGAGCCACTGCAGCAAGGAACCCAGGTGCTGCATCTGGGACTGGGTTTGATTCCTGGTCCCAGAAACTTTTTTTTTTGCACTTTGTGTGATTTGGAGGTGACCCCCCCCCCCAGAGTTGAGAATCCTTATTGGGGGGGTTTGGGGGCACGATTTTTGCATGCAGCATAATGTCTTGTAACATTATGACCCCATGTTGAGTGGCACCACCATGGTTAAGATTATCAGCAGCTCTTGAGGCCCCCAAAAATAGATCCCTGGTTACAACACTGTCCGTTACCAACAAAGCAGTCCTAGGTAGATTGATTCAAGCTCCTGCAGCATGAGGGGAAATCTTATAATCCCTAAGGAAACATTGTGCACATTCAGGCCCCAAGGCCCCCAGTAGCCACTATTGTAAAAAGGCCAGGAGATCATTGCCTTCAACACCCTAAGAAATTCCAACGAGACACACATTAGACACTGTGTGCATTTTCTAGAGTTTCCAAATGATATCAAAGCTGCACATTTTCTTGGACCAGCTTGTTGGTCACAGGGAGAGCTTTCCCTGCCTGTGTCTCTGCTGAAGTAGCAGCCAATGTGACCATCTCAATTTTAAGATCCTTCTCCCCCAAATGACTAAAAATTGTTTCAATTTTACTGTGAATTGCCTGCATTGACATTGCAGCCACTTCCATGGGGGGGTCTCCTCCGGCAACCACAATCCTGGATCTTCCAGCACCTACAAGCCCTGCTCCAGCAGCCAACTGCTCCGTTGATAGCTGATTTTTAGGTCTGCCTGGACCTCCCTTTTGCAATCGACCCATAATGAAACAAGCATTTGTCAATGCCAACTGTTGTCTTGTTGGCATTGGCATTGGTAGTGCAGGAGTTAAAGAGACGCATAATAGGAATGGCAGTGAAGTATGGAACTGATGCCAACCCCACTCCACCCTGCAGAGACTGACAGGCATTGAAGTGTGCCTTTGGATCATCAGCCATTACAAGGTTTGTCTGTTTGCAGATGACACCAAAATCTGCATCAGAGTAGATGATCCAGATGGGGTGGGCAGAATGAGAAGAGATCTGGATAAACTGGCAAAATGGTCAGAAGAGTGGCAACTGGGGTTTAACACAAAGAAGTGCAAGATCAGGCACATAGGGAAGAGAAACCCTGAAGCCACCTATAGGCTGGGAGGGGAGTTGCTGGCAGTCACAAGGGAAGAAAGAGACTTGGGCATCGTCATCACAGATGACCTGAAATCATCCAAACAGACCACTAAAGCAGTAGGTAAGGCTAGGGGGATGTTGGGGTGTATTAGTAGGGGTATCACAAGTTGTAAGAGGGACGTAATAATCCATCTTTACAAGACACTGGTTAGTGTCTGGAGTACTGCGTGCAGTACTGGAGGCCGCACCTTCACAAGGACATTAACCAAACTGAGGCAGTCCAGAGAAGAGCAACCAAAATGGTGCAGGGACTGCATCAGAAAAAATATGAGGATAGATTAATGGAGCTCAATATGTATACCCTAGAGCAAAGGAGGGAGAGAGGTGTTAAGATCGAAACATTCAGACACCTTAAGAGCATTAACAAGGTGAAAGAGTCTAACGTGTTTCAATATAAGAAAAATAGCAGGACAAGAGGACACAGCATGAGACTAGAGGGAGGCCTATTAAGGGGTAAGGTGAGGAAGTTCTTTTTCACAGAAAGGGCGGTGGATGCATGGAATGGCCTACCTCAGGAAGTGGTGGATATGAATACAGTGCAGGGCTTCAAACAGGCATGGAATAGGCATAAGGGAGTAATACAGATGAGTATGAATAAATAGGCCATTGACAGAGCAAAGGCCAATGGCACATTCATAAAGTAGAAAAAGAAATGGGCAGACTGGATGGACCTTGCAGTCCTTATCTGCTGTCAACTTCTATGTTTCTATGTTTCATGCCATTTCAAATCACCCTACCCTGCAGACTCTGACAAGTGTCAAGTTGAGCCTTGGGGTTGTTGGACCTTACACTCACCCCACTCCATAAGAAGATACATTGAGATGGGTGCAGTATAGGAGAATGGAGTAAACTTTGGGGCCGAAGAGTTGAAGGCACACCTTCATGACTGTCACTGGCTGCAGGGTGAAGGCAGGGGTGGAATGGCATGAGCATTACAGCCGACAATCCAAAGTAACATCCCTGATGCCTGTCAGTCTCTACTGGGTAGGATGTTACGATTAGAAACTCTAATGCCCTGGGCGTTTCTTGGTATTTGCACTACAAATTTTCAACATGTGCTTTTTGTGACCTCACCTCATGAAAGCATTTTGGACCTCCACTCATGAACAGTGGCACTGTGATTTTGTTAATCTGTCCCGAACGTTGATTTCCCACAGTGACCGTGCCATTCTGTGCCAGATGTGCGAAAACACATTTGGGGCAGGATATGAAAAATGACAGCTGTACCATTCATAAGGAGGTGTGAAGAAATGGCAATGTTCAAAATCTGGAGTGAAAATATTAAAAATTCTCAAGATGGTGCATGGAAACTGTACAATGCATGCTCGTAACACAGTCATTTGTGGAATTTTTTCACCAGATTTTCCACATAGGCATTTTCAATCAATTAATCAATCAATTTTTTCACCAAATTAGCAATATAGGCTTTTTGAGAGCCCACCTCATGAACAGTGGCACTGTCATTTCGTTAATCAGTCCCAAAAAGTGATTCCGTGCAGTGACCGCAAAATCCTCCTTTGGGACTGAATAATGAAATGACAGTGACTGTGTTCATGAGGTAGGGTCTCAAGAACTCCATGTTGAAAATTTGGAGCCAAAAGTCACACAAATGGCCAAGATATCCACCTAATTTGAAACACCCCATTGATGCCATTATACAGCTTACTGTGATTTTCTTCAGTTCGCATTCGGCTTTTGAAGAGTTCAGACATCTCCAGCTCCACCGAAGATCATTGCGTCAGGCTCTGGAGGTAAGTATGGGGTGAGGGGGTAAAGGGAGGTGGTGTGCGCAGAGGGTGGTTGCAGGTTGGGGAGGGGGTGGTTCAAACTCAACGACTGACCATTTGCTTTGTTTTAGGAACAGACATCGAGGTAAGGTTTTCATTTATAGGTGAAATAAACCAACTGTTGGGCACACTGGGGTGGGCTCCCAGTGTGCCCCATGAGTTTGGGGTTCTTTGGCCACACTGGGTAGGCTCCCAGTGTAGCACACAATGGGGTGGGGTGGGGAGGGGCAGGAACATGCCGACATGGTCAGCTTTGGAACACACGATGGTGGGCACCCACTATGCCACACGATCTTGAGGGGGGTTATAAACATGCCAACAGGGGGACTGGGCACCCTTGTAGTTCGCTTTCTAAGGATTGTGAGAGGCAGATGGTGACAGCCACTGCCATGTTTATTGAAATGTTTCAGCAGGCAAGGCACGCCCTGCAATGATGGGGCACTCCCTTGTTGCAGCTGCAAAATTCTTTCAGGTTGGTGGCACACTTCTGAACTGCTGTCATAGACAGTGTGCTATTTCATTGATGCCACAGAGACCAGCCCAAAAAAGCAGTGGCGCCACTGGCCACAACATTGCCGCACCTCCACAACCTGCTACTCCAGCAAGCTGCCACAAAATGTTGCTTGCACTGCACGTCCAAGACAACATAAAAATTATACAGTATCAATTTGTGCAGATCAATGAGATGTATTGATTGCAGGTACTTTAAAGAATGTCCAAACAGCGAATTTGACAATTTTAATGTTTAAAAGTTCTTTAATCTGCAGTAGAGCGACGTTGAAATGCAGCTACGTGGCAGGTGTGCTCCACATTACCCCTGCACATTAGTTTTTTCTTGGCAAAAAGCCCACAGAATGCCCTACATTTATAGAGGCATCATCAGATCTATCAAGGTCTCTATTACTGCTTTTTTCCAGTATCCTCAGGCTGCAAGAAAACACTGGAAACTCAAAAAAGAATTGTGACATCACTAGTGAATATATTTGTTTCATAGTCCACGAATCGACCTGAGCCTTAGTAAACTGCCATTTTCTAATTTTCATGAAGTAGTCACAAATATAGGAAAGTGGTGCCCTTACACCCTGTCTCTTCAGTGTTCCATGTAACCACTAAACTATAACTGAGCTACAGCATTCCAGCAGTAACTCCGACCATGCTGAAGGAATATTTTTCAGAAGTGGGGAGATACTGATTTTTTTTATCAGCTCAGTTTATTCTCCACGGGGTGGCTAGGGGATATACCCCACACTGGTCTGCTGGGTTGCCGCAAGCATTCAAGACTTCATGCTACTCATTGTCTAAGTTTTTTTTTTCCTGTGTGTGGTTCACCAATGGCACCCCCCTTGACAGAGGCATGCATGCAATGACCTCATTGCATGGCTGGATGTGCTCCTGCCCCCAATGTATAGACATCTGCCACCTCTGCCAATCTGGCCTCAGTATTGGTCCCGGGCTCACCTACCCTCAGCTGTCACTACGGAATGGTAGCTGCCAGGCACCAGATCCCTTCCCTTCCCAGAGAAGGCAAGCAGCCCAGTGAATGCTTAGCCTTCTGCCCCCATTCAGCCCTCTGACATCCCTGGGTCTGCTCCTGAACGCAGGTCATTGACATTGCAAGCAGTAGTGCTACCACTGCACTGGTGGGCCAGCTGAGATATTGAATTTCAAAAAACCTTAAAGAAGAAAAACAATGGGGTAATTATCAGGGAGAGTAGGGGTGTTTTTATAGATAAAAAATATATACAGAAACACTTATTTTAAGACATCAGGACATAAAGCACTCAAGATAAATACATTAATACAAAAATAGTGCATTATTAAACACATTACACACCCTCAATACAGTAACTATAACAATCCCTTTCCAATGTAAAAATGCAAGGATACACACCAAAACAAAAAAAATTCAAATCTCCTGGGTACCTGTCAAAGAAAAGAGAAAAAAAAATCTGTATCATAAAAGAACAAAGCAAAAAACTTTTAATTTCTTGTGACATCTCTCAAAGAAAAAGGAAAAGAAAACACTGCATCGTAAAAGAACAAAGCAAAAAAATAAAAAGGAACTGAGATATAACTTCCAGAGAGGCAAAAATGACAAAAGATACCATCCCTACTGTAAACTATCACAATCACATTCTTCCAAAGGGTTACCCACTGCTGCTCCACTAGATTCATATGTTCTTGATAGTAACCAACTTGCAGTTCATGCACATCATTACCAGTTAACACCTGCAATGGAATTAAGTTCTGTTGAAACAGAATAGAACATCTCACCTGCCATATGCATCACTTTAAATAGCTTATGGTGATGCATAAGGTACGATAATCCCCCAACCCGACACATTCTTTGAAAGGAACAACTTATTACATTCTCATAGATCATAGAAGCAAAAGTCGTGTCCTTCCATTGTTTGCTCAAACTGGGCCAAAAGTCCTGGATGTAAGGACACTGAAAAGAAAAGATGTGCCATGGGTTCTGTTTCCTGGCTGCAGGAATCCCAGAGGCATATATGAGCTGTGGCACTTTTCCATTTATGATTACCTCACACTTGTAGTTCACCATAGGAGCACAACCAAATTTAGCTTTTCACTTTGTTTGGAATTCTTCCCTGTACAAGTTGCCTGGTGATCACTGAGGAGTCAAACCTTGCCTAACTGGATGAACAAAAATAAGTTGAGGGAAAAACGCCTACATTATATAGTCATATAGTTTAACTTGGTGTAGAGATGTAACCTACATAAAGATAAGGTTTCATTGCCCAATTTTCAGTTGGCAGAAGCTCATAAACACTGGGAAAGACTTTAAATGCCTACCAAGTAATTGGGAGCATATTTTCTCTCCAAGTGGTAGGCAGAGCACCAGGCTCATCCAAATGGTACCTGGTTCTTGGAAGAAAGTAATAAAACTGGTATTGGAAAGTGTACCAAAATAATGCAATAAAAAACATCAAGTTACCATACTAAGGCCATCCTCTTTCAAATACCTGTATGTATGTGCACTCTTTATAGGGTTAAGCTGGCTCCCCCATAACAATCTGAAAAAAATATTGTACAGGTTCACCTCAACCTTTCTGGGAGGGAAAAAGGCAAAACTGGTATACAAAAAAATGGGAACCAAAAAAAGTTTTGATCCTATATATTCATTTTGCTTTGGACATGGGCCACTTGTTCCAGATATTCACCTTATGTTCAACTATTGCTAATTTAGTATCCCAATTCAGTCTAACCATATTTCCTGGACCAAACTTAATATCCATAACAGTAAGTGGACCTTCTTCTATAGCAATCCCAGATACTTCTTGGACAGTTACCTACACCTGAGATAATCTGCATGGATGTCAAACTCCATATTAGAAGATAAATGGCATCAGTATAAGCCAAAATGGAAGGAAATGTGCAATAATCTGTAGTCTTGATATAAACAATCCTTCGAAGATCATTTATTTTTTGAACAAGAAGATCTAAACTAAAAATACATAGGAAGGGGCTAAGAGGACATCATTGCCATACTCCCTTTTTTATATTAGCTAGTACCCCTAACCTCCCCCAACATGAACCAAACATGCAGTTTTATACAAAGTGTGTACCCATAGCACAAATGTCTCCAGTATTTTATAATGTCTTAAAACTGTAAACATCACAAAGTCAAAGGCTTTCTCCTGATCACGAGCCAGAAGAAGGCCAGAGACTTCACCCCGACTGCCAAGCTCAACAACCTCTTGGACTATATAAATACTATCTTGAATCCTCTTATCCAGAAAGGTGTCTTATCAGGAGTGGGGTTACTTGGGACAATCTGGAGGTCATGGTCTTCGTTAACATTTTTAAGTATAGGAGACTGATAGGTCTCCAATTGGAAATATTAGTTTTGTATCACTTCTTGTACAAATATATCAGCACTCCATGTTTCAACGTTTGGTCCATGGTACCAGAATATGGTATAAACTTAAATACCCATTGCAGTTCCTCACCTATAAGTGTATATTGTTCCCCTGGGGGTGCATCTGATCAAGGAGCTGAACCTGATGATAGAGAGCTAATAGCTGACATGACTTCCCCAGAGGTAACATCCACATGTAACATCTCTGAGTAGTCCTGAGTAGTCAGGAAGAGCAAGGGAATTTTCTCACGGTCATGCTTTTAATAAAACAGGTCCATAAGACCCATCCTCCAGGGTATACCTGGAAGCAAGCTATTATAGCTTAGTGTGCCTTTCCTGTTCAAACATTTAAATGAATAATAAATAAATTACCAGGGTAATAAAGGGAAGACCTACTGGGATCACTGGGTCATGGACTAAATTTTAGGAGCAAATTGCTCCTGGAACACCATGGTAGAGTGTGTGTGTGGGGGGGGGGGTAGAATTGAAGCACTTTCAATGTACATCTATCCAACCATACCTAAGTACCTAAAACTGTGTTGGACTGTTAAGTCATTTGTTCTTGCAAAGCTTTTGTTCTAACTACAGTAAATAAATACTGGTTCCAGTTCTGTTATGACAACATATTTACCAGCCAGTTAGTGAACCCCACAGATGTTTCTGATTTACACACTAGTGGTAAGGACCATTTTTGAAGTGTATCAATGTAATTTATATCACTTTAAACTACAGGTATGGGGTTCTGTAGTGGGATACAGATGAACATTACATAGAAACATAGAAACATAGAAGTTGACGGCAGATAAGGACCGCAAGGCCCATCCAGTCTGCCCATTTCTTTTTCTACCTTATAAATGTGCCATCGGTCTTTGCTCTGTCAGTGACCTATCTATTCATAGTCATTTGTATTGCTCCCTTATGCCTATTCCATGCCTGTTTGAAGCCCTGCACTGTATTCATAGCCACCACTTCTTGTGGTAAGCCATTCCATGCATCTACCACCTTTCTGTGAAAAGAATTTCCTCACATTCCCCTTAATCGGCCTCCTCTAATCTCATGCTGTGTCCTCTTGTCCTGCTATTTTCTTATATTTAAACATGTTAAACTCTTTCACCTTGTTTATGCCCTTAAGGTGTTTAAATGTCTCGATCATATCACCTCTCTCCCTCCTTTGCTCAAGGGTATACATATTGAGCTCCGTTAATCTGTTCTCATATGTCTTCTGATGCAGTCCCTGCACCATTTTGGTTGCCCTTCTCTGGACTGCCTCAATTTGGTTAATGTCCTTGTGAAGGTGTGGCCTCCAATACTACACGCAGTACTCCAGATGGGGCCTAACCAATGTCTTGTACAGAGGGATTATTACCTCCCTCTTATGACTTGTGATACCCCTACTAATACACCCTAACACCCCCCTAGCCTTACCTACTGCTTTAGAGGTCTGCTTGGATGATTTTAGGTCATCAGTGATGATGATGCCCAAGTCTCTTTCTTCCTTTGTGACTGCTAGCAACTCCTCCCAGCCTATAAGTGGCTTCAGGGTTTCTCTTCCCTATGTGCATGATTTTGCACTTCTTGCATTAAATCCCAGTTGCCACTCTTCTGACCATTTTGCTAGTTTATCCAGATCTCTTCTCATTCTGCCCACCCCATCTGGATCATCTACTCTGTTGCAGATCTTGGTGTCATCTGCAAACAGACAAGCCTTACCTCTAGTCCATTCAAGCAGGTCACTAATGAAGATGTTGAATAGGACTGGCCCCAGGACTGATCCCTGAGGTACCCACTTGTGACTTGCATCTCTTCTGACTGTATACCATTTACCACCACTCTCTGTTTTCTGCCAGTCAACCAGTTTGCCACCCAGTTGACCGACTTCGACCCACCCCGAGCCTACCTAGCTTATTTATCAATCTTCTATGTGGAACAGTGTCAAAAGTTTTGCTGAAGTCAAGGCATGGCCATCAACTGCCCCTTGTCCACCACTCTGGTTACCCAGTCAAAGAAATCTATGAGATTAGTTTGACAGGACCTTCCTTTGTAAACCCATGCTGTCTTGGATCCTGTGCCCTATGGATTCCAGGTGTTGCACTATCCTTTCCTTAAGGAGTGCCTCCATAATCTTGCCCACTACTGAGGTAAGACTGACTGGTCTGTAGTTCCCCGCCTCCCTGCTACCACTCTTGTGGGAGCGGATCACATGAGCCCTTCTCCAGTCTTCTGGGACCTCCCTGTGCTCAGAGACTCACTAAACAATTCTACTAATGGCTCTGCTAGTTCCTCCTTTAGCTCCTTAAGTACCCTGGGATGTATGCCATCAGGTCCCATTGCCTTATCCACCCTGAGCTTAGCAAGCTCTTGTAGGACCCTTTCTTTTGTGAAGGGAGTAGTGCTCACCTCCCTCCCCCCTGTGTCCATTATGCTGAGCTGTGGGCCCTGCCCTACCTTCTCTTCAGTAAATACTGAATTACAAGGACATAAACCACATCATACACTTCTGAAATGTTTCTTGCCACCAGTGTGTACATCAGAAACACCCATTTACACTAGAGAACCACTCTAGCATGCTGTCAACATGGGTTCTTCCAACCATGTGTAGGACAGCCTGGCGCACAGGCTGACAGGGAGGACCAACAGTCTAAGAGGGCACACTCCTCTGGAGGGTGGGGGTGGGTGGTACTGGTAGTGAGACATTACTCATTAAGTGACACCTTGGGAGTGACCAAACAGAGATGCCAATTTCAAAATAAGTGATCACTCACTGACTGTACCCCCTTCCCAGGGTGGTAATGAGCATGGTCTCAGATCTCAGCAGCAATGCTGTGGTGATGGAAGGTACCAAAACAGTGAATATCCCTCAAATGACCATAACATAACAGCTGACTAATTGCTGCCCACACTTGGTGATGCTCTGAATGGTTGCCCCTTCCCCAATGCAGGCATCACTGGTATAATTTACCTTTTTTCCCCACTATAAATAGGCCATGGCCAGGCCAATGACAGTAGAGAACTCTGCACTGGGGGACAAACTGTGGTGGTCCAGGCTAGCCAGGGGGAGGTGCAAGGAGGAGAGCAGACTCAAATAAACAGAGCCCAGAAGCAAGAAGCTGGCACAGTGAATGGGACTGAGTGCATCACCCCACTAGTACTGCACTACACTATTAGTATTTAAAGATGGTCTGAGGCCAACATTTTTGGCATCAATAAATTCAGAATTTGGATCAGCCTCATGCCAAAAATCAGATCTGCAAGTTACTTTGTATAAAAGTTACAAGTCATTTTGTAACCCTTAATTCACTGCCTGTTCAAACAAGCCAGTTTCAGTGAAGAGTTGCTGATGATGTCATCTCCTGAACTCACAACCTAGTCCTCCCTGCAAGCTACCTTATATGACGTAGTTACTTAAAACTGCTGGTATAGTAAACATCTGAAAAAGGAAAACTGACATGGGGGTCAACACATGCACTTCCATAATGTGTAGATGCAAGGTACAGTATTTAAGAATGTGACAGGTGGATGGAATACAGTGGCAAACATGGCTTTAGAATGACAAATTTTGTGTGTAATGTTTAAAATACTGCAGGTAAGAGATTTTGAAATGTCATTAGGTTGCAATTATGGAATGCAGCAATGACACAGTCTCAGAAAGTAGCTGGAACACATAATTTCAGAATGAGGCAGTGATGCACAATTTTGGAATGTGATGGTGATGCACAATTTCAGAATATGGCATTGACACACAATTTTGGAAGCAGTGGTGACACAGTTTCAGAATGCGGTGGTGATGAGCAATTTCAGAATGCAGCAGTGATGCAGAATTTTGGAATGCAGCAGTGACACAGGTTTAGAATGTGGTGGTGACATACAGGTTTGGAATGCAGCGGTGACGCACAATTTCAGAATGGAGAGGTAATGCACAATTTTGGAATACAGCAGTGATGCATAATTTCAGAATGCGGCAGTGACAATGTACAGTTTTGGAATGTGGCAGTGATGCACAACTTAGGAATGCAGCAGTGATGCACAGTTTCAGAATGCAGCAGTGACACATAGCTTCAGAATGTGGTGGTAATGCTTAATTTCAGAATGCAGTGGTGATGCACAGGTTCAGAATGTGGCAGTGATGCACAATTTTAGAATGTGGTGGTGATGCACAGTTTTGGAATGAAGTAGTGATGCACAATTTCAGAATGTAGCGGTGATGCACAATTTCAGACTACGGTGGTGGTACATAATTTTGGAATGCGGTGGTGATGCACAGATATGAAATGTGGTGCTGCACAATTTAGGAATGCAACAGTGATGCACAGTTCTGGAATGTGGTGGTGACAGAGTTTTGGAATGTGGAGGTGATGCATAATTTCAGAACACAGCAGTGACAAGCAGGTTCAGAATGTGGCAGTGATGCACAATCTTGGAATGTGGCAGTGACACACAATTTTAGAATATGGTGGTGATACACTGTTTTGTAATGTGGCGATGATGTACAATTTCAGAATGTGGCAGTGAAGCACAAATTTGAATTGTGGTGGTGATGCACAATTTCAGAATGTGGCAGTGATGCACAGTTTCAGAAAGTTGCGGTGACACACAGTTTTGGAATGAGGTGGTGACGCATAATTTCGGAAAGCAGTGGTGACACACAAGTTCTGAATGTGGCAGTGACACACAATTTCAGAATGTAGCTGTGATGTACAATTTTGGAATATGGTGGTGATGCACAATTTTGGAATGTGGCAGTTATGCACAATTTTGGAATGCGGTGGTGATGCACAGGTTCGGAATGCAGCAATGATGTACAGGTTTGGAATGCAGTGGTGACATACAATTTCAGAATGCAGCGGTGGTGCACAATTTCAGAATGCAGCGATGATGCACAATTTTGGAATGTGGTGATGATGCACAATTTCGAAATGTGGTGGTGATGTACCATTGCAGAATGTGGCAGTGAAGCACACTTTCAGAATGTGGCAGTGACACACAATTTCAGAATGCAGCAGTGATGCACAGGTTTGGAATGTGGCAGTGATGAACAGGTTCAGAAGGTGGCAGTGACATACAGGTTTGGAATGCAGCAGTGACACACAATTTCAGAATGCAGCGGAAATGCACAATTTCAGAATTCAGTAGTGATGCACAATTTTGGAATGCAGCAGTGATGCACAGTTTTGGAATGTGACAGTGACACACAATTTCGGAATGTGGTGATGCATAGTTTCAGAATGTGGTGATGACACACAGTTTCAGAATGCAGCGGTGATGCACAATTTTGAAATAAGGTGGTAAGGCACAATTTTGAAATGTGGTGATGTATAATTTTGGAATGTGGCAGTGACATATAATTTCAGAATGTGCTGGTGACGCACAGTTTCAGAATGCAGCAGTGACACACAATTTTGGAATGTGGTGGTGACAATTTCAGAATGCAGTGGAGATTCATAGGTTCGGAATTCAGCAGTGATGCACAATTTCAAAATGTGGCAGTAACGCCGAATTTCAGAATGTGGCAGCGATTCACAATTTTAGAATGTGGTGGTGATGCACAATTTCAGAATGAGGCAGTGGTGCACAATTTTGGAATGTGGCAGTGATGCACAGGTTTGGAATGCAACAATGAAGCACAATTTCAGAATGCAGCAGTGAAACATAATTTCGGAATGTGGTGGTGACACACAATTTCGGAATGTGGCAGTGACATACAATTTTGGAATGTGGTGACTTGCAATTTCAGAATGTGGCGGTGACACATACTTTTGGAATGTGGCAATGACACTCAATTTCAGAATGTGGCAGTTATTTTCAATTTCAAAATGTGGTGGTGATGCATAATTTGGGAATGTGGTGTGATGCTCAATTTGGGAACGTGACAGTGACAATTCCAGAATGTGACATTGAAACACAACTTGTCAGAGATGTACAATTATTTAATTTGGTGGGGATGCACCATTTCAGAATGTGGCAGGGATGCACAATTAGGGAATTGGGAAGGGATGTGCAATTTCAGAATGCAGCAGTGATACACAGGTTTGGAATGTGGCAGTGATGTACAGGTTCAGAATGTGGCAGTGACATACAGGTTTGGAATGCAGCAGTGACACACAATTTCAGAATGCAGTGGAGATGCACAATTTCAGAATGCAGCGGTGATGCACAATTTCAGAATGCAGTGGTGATGCACAATTTTGGAATGCCGCGGTGATGCACAGTTTTGGAATGTGGCAGTGACACACAATTTCGGAATGTGGTGGTGATGCATAGTTTCGGAATATGGTGATGAAGCGCAGTTTCCGAATGTGGCGGTGATGCACAATTTTGAAATATGCTGGTGAGGCACAATTTTGAAATGTGGTGATGTACAATTTTGGAATGTGGCAGTGACATATAATTTCAGAATGTGCGGGTGATGCACAGTTTCAGAATGCAGCAGTGACACACAATTTTGGAATGTGGCGGTGACACAATTTTAGAATGCAGTGGTGATTCACAGGTTCGGAATTCAGCAGTGATGCACAATTTCAGAATGTGGCAGTAACGCCCAATTTCAGAATGTGGCAGCAACTCACAATTTGGGAATGTGGTGGTGGTGATGCACAATTTCAGAATGTGGCAGTGGTGTACAATTTTGGAATGTGGCAGTGATGCACAGGTTTGGAATGCAGCAGTGAAGCACAATTTCAGAATGCAGCAGTGAAACATAATTTCGGAATGTGGTGGTGACACACAATTTCGGAATGTGGTGACTTGCAATTTCAGAATATGGCAGTGATGCATACTTTTGGAATGTGGCAATGACGCTCAATTTCAGAATGTGGCAGTTATGCTCAATTTCGAAATGTGGTGGTGACGCATAATTTGGGAATGTGGCGTTATGCTCAATTTGGGAATGTGACAGTGACAATATTAGAATGCGACATTGAAACACAACTTGTCAGAGATGTGCAGTTATGGAATTTGGTGGGGATGCACCATTTCAGAATGTGGCAAGGATGCACAATTAGGGAACTGGGAAGGGATGTGCAATTTCAGAATGTAGCAGGGATGCACAATTTTAGAATGTGGCTGGGATGCTTAATATTGGAATGTGGTGGGGATGTGATACACAATTTTGAAACATAGTGGGTGCATACAATTCTGGAATGTGGCAGGGACAAGCAATTTCAGAATGAATGATGTGTCCTGACACATTCTGACAGCGTGCATCATCACAATATTCCAAAATTGCCAGTCCCCAACCAAATTCCTCAATGTGTGTCCCTGTCACATTCTGAGACTGACTGTCCCATCACATTTTGAAATGGCACATCCCTGTCACATTCAGAGATTGCGTCCACCCCCCAACATTTTAAAACTGTGCACCACCTTGACATTCTGCGCCTTGGTTCAGTGCTGCATTCCAAAACCATCTTCTGACATGTTCTAAAATACAGTGCCATGCGTCTGAACATTCTGGAAATGCAAGCATTGCAGCAAATCCTATATCATTTTTTTAAAGGATTACTATAGCTACAGTTTCTAAAACTCTGGAGAAGAAGGTCCTATAAGGTTGCTAACAGGGAAGACTAGAGTGTGAGTTCAGGATATGACATCATCAGTGGCTCTTCACTGAAACTGGCTTTTTTGATCAGGTAGTGAAATCAGGGTTACAAAATAGCTCATAACTTTAAAATGAAGTAACGTGGAAACCTAATTTTTGGTATGAGATTTATTGGGGGTATGCCTATTCTAATACTGCAATGTAGCACTTTTGGCAGGAGTCCCTCTTTAATATTAGCTCAAGTTCCTAGTATGGGACTAGAATCAATTACCTTCAGATCTTCTGGCCCAAGATAGGAGCATGCAATCTGCTGAGCCCCAGGTACTGATGTCCTTAAAGTTGTGTGGTGTCAGTTTTTACTCTGCATGGATGTGTTTACTTCCAGAAATCAGTACTTTAAAATGTTAATGCTTTCACCTTGTGACTCAGTGTTAGATTGTTACACTGTCACAAGGGAAGGACGGATGTTCAATCCATGCCTGGGTGTATAGTTAATTGCACCAGTGCAGGGTGGGGCGGGGGCACTATGATGTACTTACTCTCCAGAGAACAAACAGCTACTATGGAGCACTGCCTTCTTTAAATTCATGAGTGGGACTTGGAGGGGTTTCAGAACAGACCCCATTCCATACCCTTCACAACTGGGTTTAGATGCTGCAACATGCTCTATAAGCAATGGGAAGGAGGATGTGGTGAACAACATGGCAAAATGGGGTGTCTGTCTGGCACCAGCAAAACAATGCAAAGTGCAAATACTGAACACAGTGTCCAAATGTAAGTCCCTTCTTACTATTTAGAAAATGTACCATGGGATCTTTGATTTTCATCTCTGCAGGGACCGGAAATGGGCAGAAGGGATCTCAGTTCTGCATCATATCTGAAGCACCAGGTTTAAGGAAGAAGTCACCCCAAAGTACTGCACTGTAGTGTCGGCATCGATATAAGCCCAAATCCCTACTTATGGAGCTTAAACCCATAACCTAACCCAAGGGAGCAGTGCTGCTACTAATTGACACAAACTATTCGCAGAGTCAGGTAAACATGACAGTGTCCCATTCCCTTCAGGCGGGTATTATATGTTTTAATAACATGAACACTATAAGCAGCCATCTCATCTGGCTACCAGTATAGAATCACCAATGTTTAAATATGTGTGATCCCCTCCCTCATGGCAGTTTCTACATAACTATGGTTGGAAAACAAAGAAAATTATTTGGCTCACCCTAACAAAAAAAAAAAAAATTGTCTGGTGAAAGACAATTGTTGTGGCATCCATCCAGCCTGTCTGAGGCAGGATAAAGCTGCAGTCTAGGTTCTTGTTTGAAGCAATCTGGAGTCAATTGAGTGAAGAGAAATAAATGGCTGAATAATACAGTTTATGGATGGCTGAGTTTAGCCCGCAGGCAATGATTAGAACGATGCGGTCGCCTTTCCTGCCCACAGCAAGAAATTTACTCACATCTTGCTGACTGCATCTCTAAATAAGTGTTAAATTTTTATTGGGGTGAAATAAAATTATACTGTCACTAGAATCTTGCTTGTAGTGCAGTGAAACAGATGTGCAGCTCGGTACTGCAAGCAAGGCAAGGCAAGAGTTTTTTCTTTGTATAGTGTCCTTCCTACACCAAAGGCTTAGGGTGCTTCATAGGACAGAGCCTTTCTAGAGGGCTACATCTTCATTGGTTCTAATGTTTACTGGCATTTACCACAATCGCATTGCAAGTGTCATCACTGGAGAGAACCAGTAGCCCACTTGGATTCAAAGAGGGAACTCGTTCATAGGATGGTGGTAAAACACAAGAATTTGTTAATTTCCTGTAAGAGTGATTCTGACCAGATATCCAGGAAGTCTTACAATATTTTCTGATTTTTGTTTTAAAAATTTGAGTGGCTAAATTCATTTCTTGCTAAGATGATGGATTAATTACACTAGAAAATATTTTCCCACCTATTCTTTTATACCCCCAGTACTGCCTCCCACCATCTTCCCACCACAGCTTTGCCTTTCCCACTGAGTCCCTACCCCCCATATTGAATGCCTGAGGAGAGACCAACAACCATGTCCTGTGGTGGTTGGGGAGGAGCATCTAATTGCATGCCCTACATGTGACATCAGCACCACAGGGGCAGAGCCAAGTCACCTTTACATTCCTGTTGGTAGCCCCCAACTGACTGTAGTGTGGTGGAGATGGGAAGGTGGAGGTATGATGTTTCTGCATCTCCCATGCACTAGGCAACAGTGAAGTAGTGGTAAAAGCCAGAGACCCACCTCCAGATATACGTCACATCTTTTTGAAATGGGTCACTGCCTCCACCAGCCCTGACTGGGAACCCGAGCTCAGGACATGAACTTATCTCCTTCATGAAGAATGGTCGTCCTCAACAATAGTTGGTAATATGAGTCCAATAACATGTGGAAACAGAGAATTTGTTGGCAGATAAGGACCACTTGGCCCATCTAGTCTGCCCATTTTTCTCTGCCTATACTGTCACCATAGACCTTACCTGATCTTCGGCTACCCTCCCCATGCTTCCCTACCAAGATTTCCTTGTGCCTATCCCATGCATGCTTGACGTCCACCACTGTTTTTGCCCCCACTACCTCTGTTGGAAGACTGTTCCAGGTATGCACCACTCGTTCAGTGAAGAAGTACTTCCTCACATCCCTCCTAATTTTCCTCCATCCAACTTTATTGCATGCCACCCCTTGTTCTCATGCAGCTTCTTCTCTGAAAAATACTCCCCTCCTGTATCATACTCACCCTTGTGAGGTATTCATAGATCTCTAGATGTCCACCCCCCCCCCCTTCCAGCATGTACATATTGAGATCCCTCAATCTCTGCTCATAGGCACCAGCAGACAGTTGTGTGCAAAGAGCTGCTTCTGGTATCATGGAGTTTTGCACCAGTTTTTAGAGAATCTTCTGTGAGGCACATTCTGTTGTAGTAATGGAACTGACATCACTCAAAATCACATAGGCACCATTTTAAAAATATGAATACAAGGCTGTTTCCATGGTGTTGCAGGAGTACATTGCACTGCCACCAGGAAGACTGGGCTTCATATTTGATCTTGGATGGAATCCTCCACTGAAGCTGGCTTAGAAATGGGTGCAACATGGAGGAAAGATGCCTCTCGACTGCTGACCAAGAAGTAGCATTGGTCATGAAGGAAGCTGCTCATCCATTCTCCTGGATGGAGAAAGTAAGTAGCCATGACATTCAGGATCACAATAATTGGGAAGGAGACGGGGGAAATGGGGACAAAAACACAGCCGAAGTCCTCAATATGTCTGCAGAGGTCTGGCCTCATTGTGCTGTTGGAGGTCCTGAGTTTGGATCTCTTTCCTTGCCTGCAGAGCATCACAGAGTTGGCAATCGCAGCCTCAGTGAGATATTGTGCATCCACCAGGAACTTTTATGTCACTGCTTGCTGGCTTCATGGGGAGGAGCTGCTGAAATAATGCCTTGACAGTGGAGGAGGGAGGTTGTAAGAAAAAATTAAGCACCTGATAAAGGGAATTATGTGGCCCTGGATGCTTGTGCACTAGTACAGCACCTGTGTACAACTTCTATGTTGGTCATATAGCGCTGATCACAGTGACTTCACCAGAAGCACAATACTAAATGTCTCCTGCTGGTTGGCAAGAACAATCCACTAACATTTCTGTCTTAGTAACATAGAAACATAGAAACATAGACTTTGACAGCAGATAAGGACCGCTTGGCTCACCTAGTCTGCCCATTTCCTTACCTAGAGGATAAGCTGCAGATCCTATTTAACCAACAGCCTATTTCTTCTTATCCCCCACAAAAATTGCCTTATGTCTGTCCCATGCATTCTTGAATTCTCCCACAGTTTTAGACCCGACAACCTCCTCAGGAAGGCTGTTCCATGCATCCACCACCTTTTCTTTGAAAAAATACTTCCTCACATTGCCCCTGAGCTGCCCCCCCATCTTCAAATTGTGTCTCCTTGTTCTCACACATCTCTTTTTCTGAAAGATGCTATCCTCTTGGACTTTGCTGATTCCACTAAGGTACTTAAATGTTTCTATCATGTCCCCCCTCTCCCTCCTTTCCTCAAGAGTATACATATTAAGCTCCTTTAGTCTCTCCTCGTATGGCTTCTCTTGCAGACCCTGCACCATTTTAGTTGCCCTCCTCTGAACTGCCTCAATCCTGTCTATGTCTTTGCGGAGATGGGGCTCCAGAACTGGACGCAGTACTCCAGATGGGGTCTCACCAACTGTCTGTACAGGGGGATAACAACTTCCTGTTTTCTGCTGGTGATACCTTTCCCTATACATCCCAGTATCCCGCAGCCCTCCCTACTGCCTTCTCACATTGCTTACCAACCTTAATGTCATCTGATATGATTACCCCCAGGTCCCTTTCCATTTTTGTTGTTGTTACTACCTCCCCCCCACTGTGTAATCTTCCCCTGGGTTTTTGTTTCCCATAGCACTGTATGGTCAGAAAGGACTCTAGGTCTATCAGGTTTAGCTTCAGAAACACAAAGGTGAAACCGTATCCAGGGTCTGCTGTGACATGGCTGCTTAAAACTCTACTGCACACAGAAAAGGAAGCTGGCACTAGTAAAAACATTGCAGAGGTATAGCACCATAAATAAAAAGATTAAAAATAGTACCTTATAGTGCATTTATGTCAGGTGCAGCACAGCAAACTTCATATAACCATTGGTCCATATAAGAAAAAGTTTAAAAGGAAGGCTGGATTTGTACAAGCTCATGGCACATTGTTTCATGAAAATGCTGCATAGGCGCACCAGTGCCCCCTCCAGCCGGTACCGCTACCTAACTCATTTCGTGCATGTGCACTTTTACAAAGGTTGACATCAATGTACACAGAGGCACCTCTTATAGGCTTCTATTTACTGTGCCTATGAGCTTTGGGTATAGGGCACGTAGGCATACCTGTGTGCAAAAGCTGTGCAGTGGGTGTTTGACTGGACCAAGGCAGAATACACTAAAGGGGTGTGCACCCCTTCTGCACCCAATCCCCTGTGCATCCACAAATCTACATATGTGGACAGACCAGGGAAGTGGGCAGGGGGCAGTCATTCCATACCATGCACTAAGGTGTGGAGCATAGGAGGGATGCAGGCTACATGGGCAGGGACCCTGCTGTAGCCACTGTGTGCCCCCAGTGTCTTGAACACATTGGCCACAGTGGGGCATGTGACCTCCCCCCATCATGCTGCCCAAGCCCTCCAGACATGCAGAGAGGGCTGGGGCTGCAATTGGGACACTCGCCTGACATTGTCAAATTACCGGGACCTGCCATGTCCCACAATCACCTGCTCCGCACTCCCACTCTTATGTCAGGGTGATCATCCATTTGGATGCCTGCCTGTGTCTTCCCCCCACTTGTTAATGTGCTGGGGTGGTGGGAACATGGACAGGTTGCCAGTATTCTTGAAAGGTGTTCCTTGCGTGCCTGTCCGAGGGTATGGATGAGTGCAGCCTCATACATGCCTGTCACACATACCTGGCCTGCATTTGTGCATACAGACCAAAATGCTCATTTAAGGAAGCACTAACATATATAGACTAATAACCCCAAAGCACAAATGCAGTGAATAAAAACAAAGTAAGCAAGAGCTGTATGTTATTTATGAGGGTGGTACCGGAGAGTGGGATATCCTTTTTCAGTCCAATTATAATTAATTTTTTGCCTTGCTTGTCTTGGATTGTGTAAGTCCAATGCACTGTATTGTCTGATTGTTGTGTGTATTTTGATAAAAATGTAATAAAAAGATGATACAAAAAAACAAACAAACATTATCATAGTATCAGAGATAGATCACAATGTAAAATGCACGCACATCTAGACACAACAAGTGGCCCCACCAATTGTTCCTTCAGCTCCATTGTTACTTATTTTTTCAAATGTTTTACCAGCAAGGCATACTGAGTTGTTAGCAGCTCATTTGCAAATGCATCCTGGGGGAGGGTGTGGTGATCTAAAGTACAGAATACAATAGGTGCAGGAGGAAATATACATTAATAGTTGTGAGGCTGCATAGTCAGTGCCAGGTAAAACAGTGTAAACAAAAGAGTATGCAAATTGCAAGGCTTCGACCGATGAACCATACCAATAGTCGGTGTAAAGTAAAATTCATCAACAAGGTGCCTGAGGTAAGGCACACTCTGTGGATGGAGGATGCCATTAAGGTTAGGCGGTGTCAGGAGTAGTTACTGGAGGGAGATGTAAAGTCACAAAGATGAGGCTTAAAGGAGAAGTGGGAAGAGGCTGAAACGATGGATGGAGAAGAGAAGCTCAGAGCTTAGGGAAGGCTGCTTGGCCAGCAGGAGATTTCCTGTGGAAGGGAAAGGGAATGCACCCCTTCTGCACCCAGTCCCCTGTGCATCCACAGATCTACATATGTGGACAGACCAGGGAAGTGGGCAGGGGGCAGTCATATATTCCGCACCATGCACTAAGGTGTGCAGTATAGTAGGAGTGTAGGCTACATGGGCAGAGACAGTGTTATGGAGTGGGTAGGAGGAAAGAGAGGGGGACAAGAGGAGAGAGGAAAGACATGGAGGGAACCAAGCCAGCATTTGGATATGAGGGAAGCATAGTGGGCGAGGTACCTGGCTTCAAGGTAGGGTAGGAAGAGGGAGGAGTAAAGGCAGCAGTAGTAGGTAGAAGGGGGACAGTCAAAAGTAAAATGTCAGAAGGAGAGAAAAAGGGGGTCCAGTCTGACAAGGGTGGACTCAGGAGCTGCACTGTAAATGATGTCACCAATCAAAGGTAAGAAGGATAATCTTTGAAATTATCCCTCTGTGGGCAGGAAGAAGGATACTCACTTTGTTTCTGAAGTTCACACTCAGTTTGGGGTGGAACGTCTGTGGAATGGCATTTATGTGCACCAGGAAATCACAATGACAGTCCAACCAGACCCCAATGTACTTAAAGGAAGAGACATCCTCCATCACAGTACCATTGAGTATATGGAAGGAGGTGAAAGGGTTTTTTTCATCATTTTTTTATTTTTACAATTTTTGGACAGAAAAGACGCACTAAACCAACTCTTGTTTCCGGGTGTTTTCTGGGAGCATGAGGAAGTTAAAGTGACTTGCTCCTGGTCACACCATATGCAGGTGGTGGCTGTGGGATTTAAACCCAGTTTTCCAGGTTTGCAGCACAGTGCTCATGGTGTGCCGTGTGATCCACTGTCAGGAGCCAAAGGTCATAGAGACCATTTTCTTGGTGCTGAGGGACAATTGGTTTATCTGGAACCAACACTGGATGTTGTAAAAGTCCAACTGGTGCAGGTCAGTGAAGTCGGAGCAGAGGAGCCAGAGGCAAAGAGCACAGTGTCATCTGCAAGCCTGTGGATGAATACAGATGAGCACAGGTGGTAATGAGGTCATTCAGGAAGATGGGAGAATGAGGCCTGAGACAGACCTTTGTAGCACACCTGAGCAGATAAGGCATGGGTGGATAAGGTGTCACCAATACAGAGAGCTTGCCATCTGCCCTCAAGGAAGGTACAGAACCACCTGACTGAGGAGACAGGGAGCCATGCTACCTTAAGCTTGTCCATGAGGAGGGAGTGGGCAACAGTGTCAAAAGCATTGACCAAGTCAACGAAGATGGCAGAGGTGAGCTGGCCCTGGTCCTTATCAGTAAAGGTGGAGTCAGTAAGCCGGTGGAAAGAGGTGGATATGGATATGGAGTGGGACTTCCTGAAACCAGACTGGAAAGGAGTGGAGAAGGAGGAGGAGTTGATGAATGGGGAAAACTGTGAGAGGACAAGGTGTTCCTGAAGCTTGGCCAGGGTATGAAGGAGAGAGATAGGTCATTGGTTACCAGGAGAGGAAGGATCACTACCTTTGGGGGACAGGTATAACAGTAGCCTGTTTCCAGGTGGCTGGGACAGTAGCTGAGGTGAAGGAGAGGTTAAGGAGGTGGGTAATAGGCATGGTGATGGCAGGGAGAGAGTTGAAGAAGCCTGGGGTCAAGGCTGTCAGGATTCACAACCTTGTGGGTGTTAAGAGCTAGGAGTGCCTTGAAGGAGGCAGAAGATGTGGTGGCAAAGAAGGCAAAAGAGTGTGTGGGAGAAGGTATGGGTAGGGTAAGGGAGAGTGGAAGGGAAGAAGAAGAGGAGGAGAGATTGGCACAGTTGATGAAGAAGGAGTTGAAGGAAGAGGCAACAGCTGCGGGGTCTGAGATATGGGAGGTGCCAAACCTGAGGATGAGGAGGGACTCAGCCATTGGAGAAAAGAGGGAGTGGATGACCTCCCAGAACTTGGAGGCACGATTTAAGGTTGTTCTGCAGCGAGAATGCAAAATATTTGAATTTTGCAAGCCTGGTAGCTTGGTGTAGGCATTGCGGAGGGACTAGTAACTAGCCATGGCAGCAGGGTGGCCAGTGATTTTATAGGACCACCAGACTAGATCTCTGGCTTGAAGGGAAGCCAGCAGCTCTGCAGAGATCCAGAGGAGGTGAGAACCTCAGACATTGGTTTACCTGAGAGGGCCTTGGAGGTCCCAGACAGCCATGAATTTGTACTACAAGGATTGAAGGGCAGAACTGATGTTGATGACTGCTGAGATAGGGCACAAGCTATTGACCAACAGGTCCAGAGGCCTGAGGACTGGAGAAAGATGAATTTAGGTGGGGCTTTTAAGGGGTGGATCTTGTGCACACAGTAGACCAAACTGGGTGTCACTGAAGACACTGGGGAGGATACTCACATCCACAAAACAGTGGGGTGAGAGGAGAGTACCCAGTCCAGACAGGAGTGGTTTAGGGAATTAATAAATAAGATGGGGGGGTCCAAGATCAATTAAGATAATTGGAGGGATTTAACATTTTGGCAAAGTTTATGGACAGAGGGGGAGAACCAATTAATATTAATGTTGCCAATGATGAGCAACTCACCAGTGAAGGACTAGGAACAGATGGAGAAGAGGAGATCAGTGTGATTGATGCAGAGGTTACCCTGGGGCAGCAGTAGACTCTGTGCAGCAAAACTAGGGACTGAGAAGGGTAGCGAAAATTTGAGGAGGAGGAGCAGCTCATATGTGGAGGGGGAGGATACAGCGCATGTGCAAATTGGATACCAGTGGAGAAGTAAATTGCTACACTACTGCCCTTCTTGTGGTGATCTTGCCTGGCTACAGTGTAACCAGGGATGGCCCCTGCAGAATCTTGGACCTTGGGGCCAGGACTCAAAGATAACAAGGATATCTAGCTGGAGATTGACCATTAAGGGCTGCAACTGATCCAGTTTATGGAGGAGGCTGTGGATATTGAGGTGGGTGACCTTCAGTCCTGGCAGACCTTCAGGGACAAGGGATCCTGGGGTGTATTTTGGCTACTCCTTGGGGCATACCTGACTTGATCTTCACCAGGTAGTCAGCAACTAGAGTGGGTGGAATGTCTTCAGATTGCATCATGGCTACACCTGCTTCTATGGGCCCTCTCAATGAACCACCTGTTTCCTTTGGGTGCTCTTTGGGTGAACATCAAAGTATTGATTCAGAATCTCAGCCATCGCCCCTGGTGCACAGGTTCTTCCTCTTTCCTCTGTTTTCAGGGACCCAATCCACGTCTTCACCTTTCTCATTTCATTTATGTACTGGAAGAAGGTTTTGTTGGTGTCGATAGACTGCAACTACTTCTACTGTCCTGGTTTCAGTCCCACCTTGGCACCTTAATGCTAGTCTTGCAGTCTCTCAGGGCTGCTCTGTGCTCCTCACTGGCCTGGAGGAAATTTGTCTTTTTCCAGTGTTCAGACCGTTTCAGCATCAGTTTCCTAAGGTCCCTGTTTTGCCACTTCTCTGCCCCTTTTCTGTTATTGCTGACTGGGATGAAGATCTTTGTGGCTGCTTCGAGCACTTTTATCAAAGCACCCCACTTGTGCTCTGCACTACCAGCTTCATGTAGGCAGCTGCTCATATCCTCAGTCACCAGGTCCTTTGTCTTGGCAAAGTCCATTATTCTGAATTTCCAGATCCTGGTGACTGTGGCCTAGTTAGTATTCTCTGTCACCAGGGAGAACATTACCTGGTTGTGGCCACTGCATTCTAATGATACCTTGATGGTCACATTGGAGATGAAGCCATCCTCACTGATGAAAAGGAGGGTAAGGGTGACCTCAAGCCAAGTCCTCTGTTGGACCTACTATTCTAGGAATGAGAACCTGATGGTGGACAGGAACTCAGTCTTCTGTTTTCCCTTTTAAGGCACCAGTTTTGGCCTGGGAGAGTGAATTCTCCCAGGATCTCCGCTGTATCAGATTTGTCTGTTCTTGTACTTTCCCTGACCAGCTGGCCATCATCCTCTACTGAGCAGTTTGGGAGTCTATGACACACACACACTCCCAGATGGAGTCTTCTTCCCCTTCCCCACACTTTTCACATAGATTGACCCTAATTAACTCTGTGGCACTGTTTGCTGCCCTGATGCCCTTTTTGCCCTCCACAGCGATGCCCTCCCCTTTATGAACAGAGACACCCCACCCACTTTCCTCT
Source organism: Neoceratodus forsteri (assembly GCA_016271365.2). Classification (NCBI taxonomy): domain Eukaryota; kingdom Metazoa; phylum Chordata; order Ceratodontiformes; family Ceratodontidae; genus Neoceratodus; species Neoceratodus forsteri. Next base: position 235,274,084 of record CM028131.1, read on the forward strand.
CAGGTCTATCCCTTCAGAATAGACTGTATCCCTCTAGCCTGGTGTCTTAGTCATTTTTAGTCATTTTCTTACCCCCATCAGTTCTCTGTGAGGGCCACTAAATGGTTCATCAGGCCATTGGCCTCCCCCATTTGACTGGGTGAATTCCTCAAATTGGTTAGCATGCAAATGAGTATAGTTGCCTCTCTGTGCTTCCTTGTTCCCTGCAGGGGTCTCCTCTCCTGATGCTCCCATGTAAGCCAATTCTGCTCTTGGTGTTCCCTTACACCAGTCCCTTCTCCTATCCTCAAGTTTACATCCTGTGACTGCCTTGCACATTCTCCTGGCCAGTACCCCCTCTCCCTCATGGTGCAGCTGTAGCTCATAGTGTTCCTGGAGGATTGCCAGTTGGCCAGAAAAAGAAAACCCTTCCTCTTGCACCGGTTCCTTAGACAAACTTTAGCTTGCCAAATGGTCTTCTATCACTCCTCACTAACCCCAGGACCTAGAAGATTTCAGAAAAAGATCCCCCAGATATTCATCCCTTCAGAAACATTCCTAATTGCATGAATGACCTCCGCATGTCCTCTCTAGTTTTGCTCCCTCTGTAATTTGTGCAAACATAGACAACAATTGTCTACTCCTCCACCCAGCTGCATTGTTTGGCATTGGATAGCACCAGGGGTTCAGTTAATTTATTTTCAGTGGAAGTCTAATACTTCTATAAATAAAAATCTGGAAGTCATTCCAAATTTTGAGAAGTCAAGATACTTCCTAGATATCACAATTTGTAAGCTAGTATTCTAGGAAGGATCAGTTTAGGGATGTTAATATAAATATTAGTGGTAAAATACAATTTATTTTAAAAAAATCCATAATTTATTTGCTTCTGTACCTTCAATTTTGGAAGTCAACCAATTTTGTTTTTTACATTTGGAAGTCAATGACTCCCTTCCCTTTTATTTTGGAAGTTTTTGCCTAATTATCGGAAGTTAAATACTCCCCAAATTGAGTTAACTGAAGCTCTGGATAGCACACATAATACCAAAGCAGAAAAGGTTTCTAGGAAGCTGAGTGGTCAGTGATTACCTTGAACAGTGATATTATCCCAGCACAACCTCATAGTATCAAGGTCTGGCACACATGACCACACCAGAAAAAAACAAATATATAATAGCAGAAAGGCTTTCTCAGCTTCTGACTAGTCAGTGACCTTCATGAACAGTGATGTTACCTCAGCAAAACATCACATTATCAAGCTCCAGCACACATGACCGCAACAACAAAAAAAAAGAAATCACTACCCCCACCCCCACACCGTACCTTTATCATGCAGTACAGTAAACCACAGACTGAGACCACACCTAAAGTAACTCTGTAAAGTAGCACCACACAAAATGGCATGCAAACTACACAAGTTGTCCCAGCTGCAATAGTTTTTTTTTAACTGATGCCGTGCTGTGAGTGCACATCCGCAATCCACTGTGAGTGGCTTATCTCTCCATCTCTCAGTTTTACCACAGCAAACTACAAGTCATTTAGCAACCTCCAACAACTGCAACACTTTAATCAGCCCTGCAGCTGGTCACAACACAAACCACAACACTCCCCTTCCAAAGTAGGATGTCTTACTGATCTCTTCCGAAAACTAGAAGTCTTTCCCCCACTACTCGGCTCCATCTCTCACCATCATGTTCATTGTGGCCATATTAAATTCAAAGGCTCACCCAGTCCCAGGGCAGGCAGTGGGACCTCGGTAATTAAACTGTGTGTGTGTGTGTGTGTGTGTGTGTGTACATGTGGGGGGGGGAGTAGCATGCACAACACAGACACAGGTATCTACAGGACATGAGGGTGTTCGACAAACCCACACCCACTTAACAACAATAGGGAAAACTGCAGCATTACCTACTGGGCAAAACAGTACAGCAGCAGTATTTTTCTAATATGTATACCAACCCAGTACAAAATGCAGTAAAAATCTATTTTAAAATATATTTTTTAATCTGTTTTCTTTTTTATTACAAATGAGCTATTGTATGATAGCAGTAATGCACTCCAGGGTGTGTGTTGTGGTGGGATAATGTCACTTCTCGGGTGTTGAATGCAGTCAGCTTGCATCCTCATGTTTCAAGCACCTGAGGCATGACATTATCTCACCACAATACACACCGTGTCATGCATTATTGTTTAAATCCTCCCCCCCCATTGTAGAAGCTGTCATGAGCGTCAAACGACCCTGCTTAGTAAAACCCAAAATTGGCAGTAAATTAAACAGAAATATTAGCTGGTAAGCTTTTCTAAAAAATAAAAATGAAAGTGGTAGCTCTGATTTTCCACCACGCCATACGCTGAACACCAAACCACACATCTGCTTTCTAGAAGCAGCAGACCATGTGCCACTTACTGTTCAGCGGCTTCCCCACATATTTAAAAAAAAGAAATTACTTTGCTGTCCTTCCATCGTAATGCTTCCTAAAAGGACAGACCTTATTTGAAAAAGGCTCATTTACCTGAAATGGGGAGGGTGGATATAGTGTGTGGCACTTCGCGATCGCCACCTTCAATATGAGTTTCCTCGCTCTCGGTCTTGCTTGCAACTGCCACTTGCAACTGCCACAGTTTGAATTTCATTTCTTTATGTCCCAGTCCCACTGGCAAATGAAAATATCTGACTGGGGGGAAAAGGTAGAAACAAGCACAAACTGAGAGGGGGTGAGTAGAGTATGCAGGGACACATGATTCAGAGCCCACCAGAACTACTTACTGGCCACAACAGCAGAACCTTTTTCCCCAAATATACTTCTACTTAGAAAATCTTTGTGAATTTTTTTTTTTAATCTTTATTTTTTTTTATAAAGGAGTTATTGTATAATAGCAACAATGCACTCCAGGAATGTGTGTCATGCTGGAATAACATCACTTCTCAGGTGCTGGATATACTCGGCCTGCAGTCTCATGCCCATCACCCAAGGTGTGATATTATCCCAGTATGACACATGCATTGTTGCTTAATTTTGCCTATGTTCTAGGTGGGCAAACCACATCTGCTGAGATACCATCCTGGTCCATCAGTGCTCCCTCCGTCTCACCCACTGACAATGCTAGTTAATCCAATCTAGTTTATTTACAGAGACCCATTCCCCAGGCTCAAAACGCTGTACAAAAATGCAGTACAAAACAATAAAACACCCTCTTCCCTTATCCTTAAGGGTATGGTCTCACCACTCCCTGGCTAGGAGGCAGACAATCCAAGTAGCCCCCTCATCTGTAACTGTTGTTTACTGAGGGTTGACGCTGTAAGATAACCCTCTCTTGGCACCAGTTGGAGACCTAATGGTGCTGGCCATAGCCCCAGAGATACCCTCCATGTCTAGTGGTAGATGGTAACTGCTCGCCAGAAGCATTCCCTGGTCAGAATCAGTATTCTCAGACATTAACTGTCTACAGTGTCTCTTCCACTTGTTCCATTCCCTCCTGGATATCCTTTACTCAAAGCCCATTCTGTCAGAACAGGAATAATTCACTCTACTTTGTGATGGGTTGTTGTCATGGTTACTAACAGATTTACAATTATACACTTTGGTACACAGTCCTGGAAATGCTCTCCATGTCTTTTCCTAACAGAGCACAAGACTCCTCTTATTCCTTGCAATTCATCAGTGGATGAGGTTATACCTCAGGCCAGAGCATTTCCTACTATGCCTTTTGAATTTATCAGCTATCTCACCTTGTTATACATTTTGGGTTCACTCATTTTGTCAGATACTAATTGACAGTGTGGGATCAGTTCAGCTGGTGTGCAAGAAGCAGCATCATTGTAGGGACATTACTTAAGACACTTTTGGCTTATAACCAACTCATCTCTGGGTGCCTTGCATTAACCATATTCTTACTGTCAATGGACGTACAAGGCAGCATTTAATTTAATGACCTCCCCTGGCCACATGACTTCCTGCATCTACTTTGCCATTTGCAGGTTATACCGTTCCCCTACCTGAGGGTAGTATTGCTGGTTCCTGCTCTTCCCAGTCACTCCTCTCTGTCCAGCCTCTCTCTTTTGTCTTCCCTCTCTCTTTCACTGCCTCCCTTCCTACTTACTCTCCTCTCTTTCCACTCCCACTTCCACTTTCTGTCCTTGCCTATGGTGCTGTTCCTTTTTTGACCACTAGGAGTCACTATTTCTACCTCTTTTTTCCTGCTTTATGTCCCTTTTCCCACTCCCTCACCCTTACTTCCTTGCTCTTCTGTCTTGCCCTGTCACTTTCTCCCCATCCGGGATCCAAACCATTGACCATTTGCACCGCAGTCAGTGACCTTTCCACTGTACCATCTGGTCAGACCTACTGTTTTCATCTCTTTTGTTCCCCTTGTATTGCTTCCTCCCATAGCTGTCATGGTGTCTTATGCTCATCTCTCTCAATTTTGCCTCCCTCTACCTCTTTCCTGCTCTGCCTCTCCTCTCATTAATACCCTTTCATTCTCCAAGAAATCTCTCTAGCCATAACCCCTCACTCTCTCCTAACTCTTCTCTCCCCTCTAACACCTCTCTATACCTAATTCCCCTCTCCCCCCTTCTCCACCATCTCTCACCAACTCTGTTCCACTCCTGGCCTCACCACCCCCTCCCATCTCTCCCACCACCCACCACCTCTGTCCCTGCCCCCATGCCCACCCTCCTTGCCTTCCTGTGCTTACTCCCTTCCCATCCCAGTCACTTCCTTAGCAACCCCTGTCCTCTTGCACCTCCCTTCCCACCACATGCAATACCTAGCCACTCTGAAGGTCCTCGCTCTCCTCCTCATGCTGTCTGGAAATGTTCATCCCTAATCCCAGGCCCTTTATAACCCCCTCCACACACTCCGGTGCCCCATTCACTGTGCTTTGCATCCATGAACATATGCAGTTTGCTAAAGGAATTCCCTGACTTGCAGGGTTGGACTACTCTACATCAGCCTGATATTTTGGCCGTTGTTGAAACCTGGCTTACCAAGGCCACCCCTGATGCTGCTATTGCCCTTCCTGGGTATACGCTTTTTAGGGAACACTGGCTCTTTAAGCATGGCGGAGGTTGTGCCACATACCTTAGCAACTCAATCCAAGGGCACACCCTCCCCACCCCTCAGCTCAGTCACGGTGCCTAAGCCATCTCCCTCAAACTTAGCTCTGTCCCTCTAGAACCCCTTTATATCTTATTGCATCCTACATTCCTCCTTGGCACCAACACCTTGCCTTTCAGTCCCTTCTTGACCATCTTACCTCCTTGCCCTCCAAGATGAAGCAAATCTTACTTAGCAACCTAAACATTAACTGGCTTGCCGACTCCACCTCCCAGGCTAGGGATGCTGTTGCTGTCCTAGACCTTATTCAACTTGTTACTCTGCACACAAGATCTAACCTGGTCACTGGTACCTCTACCTTACTGGATCCTGTTCTTTCCAACAAATCCCACAAGATCTCCAACCTCGCTGTGCTCCCCGATGTGCTCAGTGATCACTCCCATATCACTTTCTCCTGGTTAGACATGAGGCCTAAGTATCCACTCAAACTGTCCGCCCATCATCTCTTACACTTTGATAAACTTGCCCAACTAAAAGAGTGCCTTGCTAGTTGTGATTGGTCCCCCATTGATCATGCCCCTGACATTGACTCTTCCCTTCTCTATTTTATCTAAGTTTCAACAAGGCCTGTGACACCTTTGCTCCCCTTTCCAAAGTTGTCTCCAAGGACTGTGAATCTCCCTGGGTCACTCCATCTCTGCTTGTTCTCATGCACCACAGAGACAACCCTTGGCACAGGGCTGTTGAATCCAGTAGTACTGTGGGCAGGCAAGCTTACTGTACTAGTAGAAATAAATGTACCTGAGCTCTCCGTAAAGCCAAGGCTGAGCACTACAGGTCCACCTTTGCCTCCTCCTGGGGCTCATTCTGTGATTTCTGGAACAATATCAAGGAACTTAATGGCAAGGCTGTGACCCCCTCCAGCCCATCTCTTTGTTAATGGTGCCTTGTCTACTGATCGTATGGCAGTTGCTGACTACTTAAATAGTTTGTTATCTGACCTCTCGGCTGTCCTCCATCAAAATTTTTTCAACCCAGCCCCACCCCCACCCCGATCTAGTTGCTCATTCCATGTTCTACTTCAAGGCCCTCTCCTCATGAAGCAAGGCCCTACCTGCTCAGATCACTTAAGGGCACAGGTCATAGCAGTGACTACTTGACACCAAACTGCTTAAAATCAATCAATCAATCGATCAATCAATCAATCAAACTTTATTTAACCAGGCAGATACATCATTGAGCAAGCTCATTTGCAAGATGGTCCTGGACACAAAGGACATACACATTTACAGTATACAACAACATTTCGTAACATAGCAGACACTGGAACAGACTATTTTTAAGTATGAGATCATTAGGTATCAGGAACTAGACTTAGTTAACAAGGGCTATATACATACATACACAGGCAATTCATGCATAGGTGAGTTAGGTGACGATGGAGGACAGAGGAAGGAAATGATGGCAAGACACATGAGGGGAGTGATGGGGACAGCTGTGCATGGGTAGATGCATCCTATGGAAAGGAGACACGGGGAAGAAGGGAGACAGCTAGGAAGGGGGTAGTTACACAACAAAGGAATGCCAGCCAATGGGGGGACTAAGAAGGCCAGGGAGGTTCAGGAGCTAGGGGAATATGCTGTCCAGATGCCAGTGATCACCTGAAGCAGTCACACGCAGTCTTCAGGCACCGGTGGAGCAGCTGCCTGAATATGAAGGGGCTAGGCAGGAGGGAAAGTTAAAGTGCTTTTTGCGTGTTGTTCCAAAGGGAAGGTAGGAAGGAGCTGATGGCAGTTGTGCCATGATGTGTCCTCATCTGAGGTAGCTTGAGGAGGACAAAGGAGGAGTTCCAAAGGCCATACACAACCTTAGATCATTCAAACAGGTTGCAGACATAGGGTGGGAGTTTGTTAGAGATAGCCCTAAGAAGCCACATGAGGGTGTTTATTTGCCTCCTTATGGCGAGGAAAGGCCAGTCAATTGCCTGGTACAGCACGCAGTGGTGAGTCTGCAGGGGCATGTCAAGTATGAATCTCAAGGCGCAATGATAGAGTGTGTCAAGCTTCTGGAGTGCATACTGGGGGCAGTGACTGTAGAGAAAGTCAGCGTAGTCAAGCAAGGGTAGAAAAGTTGCTTGAACCAGCCGCTTCTTGGCTTTGAGAGTGAGTCTTATGCAGTAAAATATGCCAAGGCTCTGTCTTAGCTTTTTTGTTAACTCACTTAGGTGTACAATGAAGCTGAGTTTATTATCCAACCAGACTCCCAGGTATTTGAACTTATCCACTATTTCCAGAGATTCACCAAGGAGGGTGATAATCTGTGGGTTGTTAGGTGTCCCCATAGTGAGGGAGGAGTGCAGAGAAATAATCATGGCTTTGTTTTTTTTGGCATTGAGCAAGAGCTTGAGGCTCATCAGGCTGTGTTGGAGGGTGATAAAGTCCTGCTGTAACTCCCTGTAGGCAAGATCAAGAGAGGGTTTGTTTGTGTAAAGGACTGTGTCATCTGCGAAAAGGTGAACATTTACAGCGAGTATGCCCGAATCAGTGTGGTTAATATAAAGTGCAAAGAGGATAGGCCCCAAGATAGAGCCTTGCAGGATGCCTCGGGGCAAGGCTTTTAGTGGGGACAGGTCCCCTTGTGCTTTAATTTGTTGTCTTCAGTTTGTGAAGCAGTAATGGAACCATTTTAGTGCAGTAGGGGTTAGTCCAATACTACCCAGAGTATCAAGCAGGATGGAGTGATCAACCATGTCAAAGGCTTTGCTAAGGTCAAGGAAAAGTTCATAGATGTGCTGTTTATTATCCAGGGCTTTTAACCAGTGATTAGATACTTTGTCAAGAGCCGACACGGTCCTATGCTTAGGTCTTAATCCCGAATGGGCTGGGTTAAGGATATTTTCATAGTCCAAGTACTCACAAATAGCTTGGATAATACTGGAAGGAGCGAGATTGGTCTGTAGTTATTCAAGTCAGTAGGGTCACCCGACTTGAACAAAGGGATATTATGTGCAATTTTCTAACTGAACAGCAGCTCCCCTTGGGTAAGTGAGCTGTTAAACAGATGAATGATAGGTGCTGATAGGTGATAATAGCCTGCTTTTAGAAAGGAGGGTTCTAACGAGTCTGCACCAGCACTCTTTTCGGTATCTAGTGAGAGAATTAGGTCCTTCACCTGTTTAAAGGATACTTGCTGGAAATTATAGGGAGGGCAGCCGGTACAGGGGACAGAAGTAAGGCTAGTACCTACACTAGTGGTACTTGGAGCACTCAGTTTACTAATGGGCGAGGCATCAAATGCAAGGCCTGCATTAGCAAAGTGGTTATTGAGCTGGTCAAGGATCTCAAACCTGTCTGTGTCAGAGTTATTGTTCGTTACAATTTTGGCCAGAATTGGGGAGGCAGGGGAGCGTCCTTTGACCTCTCTCAAGATTTGCCAAAACTTAGAAGAGCAATTTTTGTTATCCTCAAGGGTGGACTAAAAGGAACGTGATTTTTCCATCCTTATCAGTTTGGTGCAGGCGTTCCTGGCTACCTGAAAGGAGAGCCAGTCTGAGTCAGCCTTCGACTTCCTTACCCTTTTCCATAGTGAGTCCCTTGATCACAGGGCCCTCTTCAAGGATGGGCTGAACCAATCTGGTGCCCGTGTCCTAGATTTGCCCTTTCTTAAAGGTGTGTGTTTATTGATTACCCTCAGTAACAGATCCTAGAAGATACAGAAAGCTTCAGACACAGAAGGTGCAAGATAGAAATCCTGCCATTTAATCTTCCCAAGATCTGTCAGAAAAGTGGGGAGACAGAAATGTTTTAGGCTGCGCTTTAGCTTGAAGGTACAAGTAGAAGGTAGGTGTGGGGAGCACCTAACACAGATAATGGCACAGTGGTCACTCAGATCATTATGGAAGACCCCTGTATGGGAGATGATATGTGGCTTGTTGATGAGCATAGCATCCAGCAAGGAACTTTGGTCGGAGTTTTGTTATTAAATCAGGTGACCTCAGGGATAATCTGAGTTAGCCCGTGTTCTTCACAGAAGTCCTTGAGCCTGTTGATGCAGGCATCATTCCAATTAAGATAAAAGGACCCTAGATGCCGTCCTCAGCCCCCTTACCAAATTGTTGAATCACTCCCTCTGCCTCAGTCAATTCTCCCTTGCCTAGAAAACAGCAGTGATCACCCCTCCTTATAAATCTGGTGACCGGACCTCCCCCAGCAACTATTGCCCAATCTTCATCCTCCCCCCACTCTCCAAGGCTCTGGAAAAAGTAATGCCCAATCCGCTGTCTGGCTACCTCTCCACCTATAACCTCCTCTGCCATGACCAACATGGCTTTCGTCACGTACACAGCACCACTGCTACCCTTATTGAATTCTTCAATTTCCTTCACGCTTCTCTTGACAAAGGCCAAGTTGCTGGCTCTGTCTTCATTGACTTGTTGAAAGCTTTTGACACTGTCCACCACTCCCTTCTCCTCTCTTCTCTCCAACCCCTTGGCCTCTCGTGGAGTGTGTTGAATTGGTTCTCTAGCTATCTTTCCTCTTGCTCCCAGTGTGTTAAAATCGGGTCCACCATGTCCTGCCCCCAACAGGTTCATTTCAGTGTTCCCCAGTACTCCATCCTAGGGCCCTTGCTTTTCAGCCTCTATCTGAATTCTTTCCCCTCCGCTTGAAATGGAAACCTTCTACTTTATGCAAATGATGCTGTCCTGTTTGACTCACACACTGACCCTCTCCTCCTACAAAACTCCCTGCAGGACTCCTTCACCCAGGCCGAATGCTGGTTCTCTGACCACAGGCTGGTTTTGAACTTAAAGAAAACTGTAATGACCCCCTAGACATGAGGCTTCTTTGACTGGTCCTAGATGTAGTGCTTGCATCGCTCACAGACCTACTCAACTGCTCTCTGTGTCTTGGACAGTTTTCTCTCACCTGGCAGTCATCACCCCCATAAGTAAAGTGGGGATAGCTCCTCTCCTGGTAACTATTGGACAATCTCAATCCTCCCCCTGCTCTCCAAAGCCTTGGAAATAATAGTGGCTGACCAACTTACTGAATACCTGGCCACCCACTACCTGCTATGCAGGGAGCAGTACGGCTTCCGATTGGGCCATAGTATGACTACAGCTTTCATGGAGTTCTCTAACTTCCTATACTCAGCCCTAGACAATGGCCACTTAACTGGAGCTGTCTTTATTGACCTCTCCAAGGGCTTTGATACGGTCTGTCACTCCCTCCTACTTGATTCACCCCTACAACTTGATTTCTCTCAAGTACCCCTTTCCTGGTTCTCTAGCTACCTCTCCTCATCAAGCTCACAATGCATTAAAATTCACAGCACCCTCTCCAGCACCCATCCTGTCTGCTCTGGAGTCCCCCAGGGCTCAATTCTGGGCCCACTTCTCTTTAGTCTTTATCTGAATGCCCTACCCTGCTCTTGCACCGGCAAGGTTCTTCTTTATGCAGATGATGCTGTCCTCTTCACCTTCCACCTGAACCCCTCCTCACTTCCGATCTCCCTCCAGCACTCCTTCAACCAGATTGAGAGCTAGTTTGTGAACCGCAGATTGGTCATTAACATCAAAAAAAACAAAGCTGTATTATTTTCCCATCATCAAAGCAAGGCCAGAGACTTGCCCCTCCAGATACTTTCCAGCTCACTTCACCCACTGGAGCCACATCCTTTCATATAAATACCTGGACATCACATTTGACCCTGACCTCTCCTTTCACTCAAATATCAACAGGCTCACATCAGCTGCTAATGTTCGAATCAGCCTCCTTTACTGACATAAGGACTGCCTGCCACCAGAACCCCTCCGTCTGGCTGTCACCCCTTCAGCCTTGTCCCTAGTTGATTACAATCTCCCAGTCTATGCAGCTGCTGATGCCACTGTCACAACCTCACTCAGCAGGTCAGGCCCTCTGCTCCCACAGTGCCAACCTCCAAGTGTAGTATTGTCAACAGGTAACTGAACAGGGTAACTCTCCTGTCTGCTTGTGGGTCTGAATCACCTTTGGTCTCAAGTTCTGGGGGGATTAAAACTGTGAACCTTAAGTTAGCGTACCCAAATGTACAGGCTCAGATAATTCTGCTCTTTGGGAAATGCCAGATATCTTTCACCTACGGGCAGCTAACCAGGTATCCAAAATGAACCCTTAAAAATCTAGAAAGACCTTGGGTATTTATTACCTTTTTCCAGTTCAGTAACACCATTAAGCTTGGGAACAGTTGTCAACTTTAACCATCTATACTTCACTTGCAAAATAAAGAATTTTGAAGGCACACCAGGCAGTCTCTTTAAAATAAGAGGTTTACTTAAAAATGGATAGAAATATGTAAAATGTAAATACAGAACACTATATCACAAAGCATGCAATCACTTAAAAGAACAAAGTTAAAGTGCAAACATAAACTCCTATCACAATATAATTAGACTTTTCTATCTAATGTATACCTTCTTACAGTGCTTAAAGTTAGATGTTGTTTCTAAGAGCCCACAAAGAAAGTGTGTCTAAAGATCAGACACAGAATAGTTTAAACTGTCTCTTTACCCACCTTTTCCATGATGTCACCTAGCTCCTCCTTGTTAAATATAAAAAAAAAATAATACACACAGGATGTCCTATCAGGAGGTACATTAAATAAGGTGACATCAGCAAAAACTAATTTCCCAAATTATAAGTCTGTGATTTCCCAGTTCCTTCTCTGTGATCTTTGAGCAGTTCCTGTTCCCAGCTCATATCAAAAGACATTTTACAACTCTGCAGTTTTCTCACCTAGATGCCATATAGCTTTTTAACACCAGTTAAAATTAACTGTTTTTCCTCCGAAGGCATCATGAAACGAATATTTTAGTTTCCCAGCTTTAAAGAAGCACAGATAATCAACAAGGCCATAAAATGCAACTTCTTGGAAGTTAATCACATTACAAAGTTCTGCTATTTAACATATATCTTGTCATTTTAACTGAAACCTGGGGGGGGGGCATCCCACAGGCTGTCTCATGAGAGACACTCAATAACACATTCTATATAGAAATATCATAGAGCAATCATAACCAGCTGGCCAAGCATCACAATAAAATCCAAATGTCCATTAACAAGGCCTGCCGGCTCCTGACTGGTGCAGACAGGCTGACCCATACGTGCACACTATACTCCTTGACCAATGTACTCAATTTTGAGGAGAGACTACAGTATCAGTCCTGCTTTCTGGCAAAAAAAAATACTCCTTGGTCTCTCCCTGTCTGGGATGTCCACATCCCTCTACCCTGCTACCCCCTCTGTCTCCACTCGCAGTGCCTCCAAGACTGCTCTTCAGGTCCCTAGGGTTAGGACTTCACTCGCCCAAAGATCATTCTTCTACAGGGCCCCTTCCTGGTTCAACATCCTCGCCACCTCAATTGCCACTGTCCCTAAAATAGGTTCTTTTAAGGTTGCACTCAGGAACCACATTTGCTGCACTCACAGATGCATGTGCGCTCAATCGGCAAGGTCCTAGACCCCCATGAGCCTCCCACTCCCCGTGGGTCCGACGAAGTTAATCTCCTCCTGTGACAATGTCTCTCATGAGACAGCATCCTTTGCAACACGTCTGTATACTGTACCTACACAATGATAAATTGCCTCTCTACCACCTTGTATAGGACTACAGTTTCAACTGTGTATGGCAGTGCTTTCTTGTTGAATTTTATTCTGCACATTACTATTGTCTGTAATTAAGTCTCTGTCATATAATGTCTGTTATTGTTACATCCTGTATATCCATCGTATATTCTGTTAACTGATGTGGAGCCTTTGGAAAATGAGTCCTTGACTCAAAGGGTTGTAATTCCAATGTGAATATAAATAAATAAATAAATGCTTTTTGCGCATAACCAGAGTAAACATAAAGATTATCCACTCCAGGTTTTATCTAGTACCCTCTTCCCCCTTGAACAAACCTCCTCCTTCAAATATATCGGCATTCTCTTTGATCCCTCCCTATCCTTTCATGACCAGATCCGCTCCCTTTGCTCCTCCATCAACTCCAGGATAGGCTTACTGTATTGCTATCATGACTGTATCCCCACTGAAGCATTCAGGCTGGCCATCTCATCCTTGGTACTGTCCCTCGTGGACTATGGCTTGCTTATTTATGGTGCTGCTGACAACACTGCTCTGCACAAAATTAAGCTATTCCTCAATAAGGCCTGCCGGCTGCTTACAGGTTCCCCATGTCTTACCCATGTAACCTCCAGGGGGCGCTATCCTAGGGGCTACTACCCCTGCCTGCCTTAACTATAACAGGGTGATGGGCCCAGATCTGTTGGCTGGTGCCTCCACCCAGAGATCGGGGTTAGAATGGTCGAAGTTGGCTTGGTCACAACCCTCTGGGTTGCTGCAACCCCCCCTTTCTTCCCACTAGTGGCCCACACAGTTCAGTTGCAGTGTCCTTACCATAGACACTTACCCCCCCGACTCAAACCACTCAGCTCACCCCAGGGACCCCCGAAAAATAAGGTACAGTTACACAATATTCACTGTGCAGTATTTCACCATTAATACACAAACTAGCCAGTGTACTTTTGCAAAACAAGCAATCTGATTTATTTAATGGGAGATAACAAGGACCGGGGGGAATCAGAGTAATTGGCTTACCACTACAATATATAAGAATCTACCTAGGGCTCTGTGCACAGGCCTAACCTATAAGTTGCTGTCTGTGGGTACCCAAGCCCTAAAGGCTAGTTCCTCGATGCAGCTGGTTGGGGCCCTGAAACAAACGAGCATCTAGTTCCTACAAGGATTAGATGGAGCCAGCAGGCTCAGTTAGTGCAGTCAGCAAAGCAACCCAAAGATCTTGCCCTTGCTAGAAACATTCAACAGGGAGCTACCCTGATTTAGTATTCACAACTCCAGAAGAAAACTGCTCTCACACCACTCGCAGGGCTGAGCCTGAACTTCAGATACTTCTTCACACATTTATATGGAAAGCAACAGAGGGGTACCATACCAGGCAGCTGCTTCTAGGACCCGGCCGAACTCACAGCTAATCGGGGGGTCTCAAGGCAACCTCACTTTCCTGACAGACCGAGCGCGATTCAGCAGATTCTCCAGTCCTCTACAGGGTGAGCCTGGTAGGTAGCTGCGCTTGCACAACCTCCTCTGACTGCTGCCCCGCGGATTTAGTCCGTAGTTCGCTGCTGATTCAAAACGGCCACCTCTGGTCTTTCATGTGCTTCCCACATGAAATCTCAATGGCGCAGGAGCCCAGAGCTCCTTCCTCATTCATAGCCACAACGTCTCTGCCCCTTGGCAGTAGGGGGCAATCCTTTCGTCTCGAGCGCCACCCAATCCCATTGGCTGGTTACAGATTCCAGTCATTTAATCTTGCTCTCAGTGGTGCGAAAAGGCGCCATGGTCCAGACTTCACTTTCCACAATTACTAGCTGTATCTTCATTAGTCAGCCAGCTCCCTAAAGAGTCCTAATTCTGGTTGGTCGCCAGTTACTCCATTTGAGATTCCCCCTGCCCCTATTGGACCCTTCAGAAAGTCCTGGTGCAAAATGGATGGACACAGCACCACAGTCTCAGGCTGCGAAAGAAGCAGGTTAGACAAGCTGTAATTCCATCAACATGCTAGCTAATTATGGCCAAACAGTTACACCATTTAAAAGGGCTCCCTCGGTGCATATAGCGACTGCCAAAAGGGGAGCGATTTCACCGCAGCTCAGGCAGGATTCGAACAGGGAAACACCAGTCCCCCCCCATACCAGCCTTCTGGAGTCTGTGAGCAGGCAGCTCTTAAAGGGACAGTACTGGAGGTTTTGGAAGCACTCACAACACCCACACTTAGGTGGCATTACGCCAAACACCAGTTAGGAGGGAGCATTCAGACAAGCTCCAGGAAGGCTTTCAGGAACCCCCATGTGTAAGGGGGTTACACCCATACTTGCACACTGTATTCGCTCTCTAATTTCCTTAATCTGGAGGAAGGACTTATCTATCAATCTTGCCCCTTGACCAAAAAAAATCACTGCATATTTGACTCCCCCTGGTCTGTCTTCTATCATAAGCCTATCTACACCCTCCCTCTCTACCCACAGCACTGTCCGCTCCCCTCTGAATATCCCCAGAGTTAGGACCTTCCTTGCACAGAGGTCATTCCATTATGTGCCCCATTCTGATACAATTCCATGCCTGTAGCTATCACCTCCCTACTAAGATTGGGGCCTTTTAAAACTGCTTTCAAGAACCACCTCCTCTCCTCCCATCGCTGTGACTGCCCTGGCTACGTTTTTACCACCTTTACTCCTCTCAGTCTGCCTATTTTTGACTCTGCCCTTCATTTGACTCATTATAGTCCACACTATTGTTTATGTCTGTTTATTATTGCAAATTTACCTTGACGTGGGGCCTTTGTAACCAGCCCTTAATTTTGACTATTTGCTTTTATTTGAGCTCATAATACTTTGTTTTCTGTTGCTTACTATTAATGTATTTGTCTTCCTGACGAGGTGCCTTTGTAAACGAGTCACTGACTCAAAGGGTTGTAATTCTGATTATTTCTTAAAATAAATAAATACAACATTGCATATGGAGGACAAATTAATCAGCATACAAGGCTGACCTGAGGCAACGGTGCCCTGAAGGCACACCTGTAACCTCCTGTCACTCTGCCATCTTGACACTTTCTCCCCAACACCCATAAACTGGCACTCTAGACCCACCCACTGGATGTCAGAGGCTTTAACTATCAGTAGTCTCCATGATCTGGCATTTTAGTAAACAAGCCCACTTCCCCTGCTGTCAGGAGAGGGTTGTTACATGTATATTCAAATATTAACTGGTTTATGAAGTTTGAAAGGCTAAGGAGAAAAAAAAATGCTTTTAGAAGTGACTTAAACATTTCAATGGAGCCAGTCTGACAAATCAAAACAGGAAGTGCTTTCCACAATGGGGGACCCTAGAGCAAACACTCATCCACCAACAGGTTTCAATTTTAATTCAGGTACATTAAGGAGAGAACAACTCCACTACTGTATCTTAGGGACCTAGAGGGACAATAATCAGAAATAAGATCTTAAAAATATTATGGAGCAAGGCTTTGAATGCTTTTGTGGGTTAAGAGAAGATCTTCTACATGACAACTAAATTTAATGGGTAACCAATACAGATTTTAAAGAAGTACACTAACATGATCATGGGAAATCTAATACATTCTTTTTGTGGTATTACCTTTCATTAGACTAACTGAAGAATTTGTACACAAGCTTTTGGGACCTCCCAGCTCCCTTTATCAGGTGCAGAGAAAACATCATGGAATGTAGTGCTGAAAACAAGAATGGTGGAGGTATTAGTAACTTGCTGGAGCCTAGACAAATAATTATTGGGTAACCCAAATAATAAACAGTAGCAATAATTCACTCATGAGATTATAAAAGCCTTAACTATAGAGCCTGCAGTGATTACTACTTCCCCCACAAGACTTTTCTTCCCTGCTCCTTGACAGGTCTGATGTCTTGTTTTCTAGACTGCCTCAACTAGCCCCAGTCACTGGCTGACTCTCCTCAACCTGGCCAGCCAGATGTTGGAACCTGCTGTTGTTGGTGTATACAGGTGATTGTGCTCCCTTATGGGCATGCCAGCTACCCCTTATCCATTCAGATTCATCCACAATCCTTACCACTAGCCTTCACAGTCCCTTCCACCCTCATCCCTACTCTAATCCCTGCCAACTGCCTCCCAAGCCCTAGTGTCCATGCCCCTAGGTTCTACTTCCTCATGCTCCTCAGTTGTCTGCTCACTGTTCTGAACCCAAATGGTGTTTCCAACTGCCGTGGAAGCCTGGCAATGTACCACTGGAGAGTATCAACCATCCCACAGTGGCCACTGATGTATTCCCCCCCTTCCTTACATAGGTAGGATGGTGTACAACACACAACTGGAGCAGCATACAATATGCACACCTCTCCCAGTGTCCTGCTGGTTGTTCAGTTAGTCCAGTGAGGTGGAGCACAGGGAGGAGTGAGTAGTGATAAATTGTGGCCAGCAGGAGCACTACACTACAGCATGGTTGGTGAAGGGTGGCTTACTAGGGCAAAGTGAGCTGTAGGGCTTGTTATGTGGTGCTATTACCTAGTTTCTGGGAGGTGTCTGGGCAGCTTGAGCACCCCTCCCCCCATGCAGGAATATAGCCCCCTGGCCTCTTCATAAAATCTATGATGCCCTGTTGCAGTGGGGGACTGAAGAGGCCACAGTATTGGAATGGGGCATGGGGGGGGCCAGAAGCAGAGCCTACGAAGGGGCAGAGCTGGGTAGGGCTAAGGTAGGGGAGTGAGCAAGTGCCGGGGGTAGAGCTATTAAAACATTTGCCAGCACATCACTGGCTTCAGGCCAGGCTATGATACAGTGAGACAGCATTTGTTAGAGTAGCAAATTTTTTCCTTAAAGTAGTGAACAGGGGTGGTATGGTATTGTTACATCTGTTACTGCCATTTGATCTCTTTGGCCACCGAGTTCCCATTGACAAGACAAGATACATTTTGAGAGATCACGGATAGGCATTATGTAGGTTTTCATTGGTATGATGTTGCTACCCAGCTATACCTTCCTTCTTCATCAGACACTAAAAAGTTCAGCTGAGTAGTTGACCCAGTGCTTAAATGAATATTTAATATAGTTATTAAAATTGTTTTACTAGGTAAGCATACAGCAATAAAGTACCATAGAGATGTCATTTACAGATGTGACCGGGGAGGGTGAGGGGGGAGACAAGGGATGGTAAGCGACAATATGCAAGTCATATAGGCATACGTTAATAGTTAATATGCCATAACAGAAGAGTATAGAATACAAATGTCACTTTAATGATCATTTAAACTAGCAGGGGTAGTGGTGCAAGAAATGGGGAGGCAGAAACTGCCCCTTCCCCACAGGTTGAGATAGAGAGTAGGGAGATCCTGGAGGGGGTGAGAGTCTCCCCAGGATACAAGTTCATCTTTTTATTGTTGCATTGTAGATTTATACCTGTACTCTTACTGTATAATTTATTTTTTTGTTATCGTCTATAAATGTTCTTGTAATGTTCATTTTTTTATTTGCTTATGTAATACCCGGGTTGACCCTGAAAATGGGACTCTATTTGTCTCAGTGGTCTTACCCGGATACCAAAACTCAAATAAATAAAGAAATAAAGAAAGAAGCAGAGTGACAGCAAAGGAGGAAGGAAAGAAAAGAAAAAGTCAAAAGAATGGGGAAGGGGGGGGGCAAAAGGAAAAAGGGGGAAGCAACAAGCAGAGAGTTAGCAAAATCTGGAAGGCCATGAGTGCGAATGCTAAAAGTCTGGGAAATAAGATCCCAGACCTAGAGCTGGAGGCCATCATGGCAGAGGTCAACCTGGATACTATGGCCATTACTGAGTCATTGTGCACTAACAACCAGGACTGGGACATGGCCATACCAGGCCATATGATGTTCAGAAAGGACAGGGTGGGGAAAAAAAGGACAGAGTGTGGTGCTTTATGTGAAGGAACACATAAAAGCAACAGACATACAGGGAATTCAGGGGCCAGAGGTGTTACATACTAAAATACTAATTTCCAGCAGATTAGGCCTTACGGTCTATCAAGTCTGCTCGAACCTCAGATCCCTAGTTGGGTGCTGAGGCCCTGCCCCCCTTGTGTTCCAGAAACCCCTATCATCCATCCCCACTCCCCTTGGCCAGATCAAGGTTGTAGATCAACCTTGAATCACAAAATGGAGCCACTGTCCTGACAGGCGTGATCTACTGGCCTCAAGAAAACAAAGAAAGACAGCCTAAATGACTTTATAACATTTTTAATCATATGTAATGAGTTTTTGGTTTGAGGTATGACCACAAGTGACAAATGACTTAACTGTGTGTACCGCTTTAAGGTTACCTGTTTAAAAGGTATTACCTGATCTCTGCTAACACACCCTCTATTGAGGGCCCGATTGTTATGCAGAGACGCTAAGGGAACAGAGTGACTGGAACAATAAACCTGCTTGCACATAATCCTCTGACTTCTGCCATTCATTTACTGACCTGAAATGCTGCAAAACTTTGTTTTAACTGTGATCTACAGGCCTCCAGCCCAGGGGGAGAAGTTAGACAAGAAACTGTCAGAAGCAACTGGCAAGATTACAGAAAACAGGGAGGTGCTGCTGGTGGGGGACTTCAATCTGCCAGATATAGACTGGAGCCTTCCAGCTGCCACTTCAGGACCAGTGATCATTGTACAATGTGGTTCAACATAAGAACAGCTGTAGAATCCAACCACACAATGGTGAGAGTCCTGGACTTCAGAAGGGCTGATTTTATAAAAATGGGTGAATGCCACAGGAATGACCTGGCATAGGGTGATGACCTGGGGAGGTGGAGGAACAGTGGGCCAAACTAAAAGAGTCCATAGTGAAGGCAGTAAACCTCAACATCACCAAGTAAGCAAAAGGAAGAGGATACCACTATGGTTCTCTAAAAAGGTGGCAGAAAAGGTAAAGTCTAAAAGAGTAGCATTCAGAAGGTACAAGGATCCACAGAGAGAGGAGGATAGAGAAGTGTAGCAAGGAAAACAGAGGGAGGCAGGGAAAGTAGTAAGGAGTGCAATGGTGCAGACTGAAGAAAGAGTATGTCAGGCAGTATCCAAAGGGGATAAGACTTTTTTTTAAGTATACTAGTGAAAAAAGGAGGACAAAGGGAGGGATTGTAAGGTTAAGGGGAGGCTGTACAGAGGGGGATCAAGAAAAGGCAGACATTTGAACAAATAATTCTGCTTAGTGTTCACAGTAGACGGGGAAGGGGAGGAACTGCAAAAAAGCATCAGGAGTTTTGATGGAAGGGAACTGGACACTAGTCCTTTTTCTGAAGAAAGAGTCTGGAAAGCACTCACTAACCAAAGGTGGACAAAGCTAAGGGGCCAGAAAAGGTGCATCCAATGGTGCTGAGGGAGCTCAGGGAGGTATTATCTGCACCTCTGACAGATCTATTTAACAGATCACTGGAGACCAGAGTGGTCCTGGAGGACTGGAGAAGGGCAGATTTAATCCCAATTCACAAAAGTGGTAGCAGGGAAAAGGTGAGCAATTAAAGGCCTGTCAGCCTGCCATTGGTGGTGGGTAAGTTAATGGACACACTACTAAATGAAAGGATTGTAGAATATCTTGAATCCAGTGGGTTACAGGATCTGAGGCAGCATGGATTCACAGGGGCAGTTCATGCCAAGTAAATCTGATAGATTTCTTTGACTGAGTGGCCAAGGAGTTAGATCATGGTGGAGCTGTGGGCATGGCCTGCCTAAATTTCAGCAAGACTTTCAACACTGTTCCACATAGGAGACTGGTAAACAAGATAGGTAGTTTGGCGATGGACGACAAGGTTATAACCTGGGTAAGAAACTAGTTAGGGGATATGAGACAGAGAATAGTGGTAAATTTGGTGTTCGCTCTGAGGAAGGGAGGGTGACCAGTGGGGTACAGCAGGGTTCAGTGCTGGGGCCGGTCCTCATTAATGTCTTCATTAGTGACATAGCAGAAGAAATGGAAGGGAATCTGCCTCTTTGCAGATGACACTAAGATCTGCAACAGGGTAAACATGCTGGGAGGGGTTGGGGTGAAAATGATGGGCTGAGATCTGAAAAAATTGGAGGAGTGGTCAAGGGTACGGCAGCTGGGTTTTAATGTACAAATGTGCAAAATAATGAACGTAGATCATAGAAACCAGGGGATAGAGTACATAATGGGTGGAGTGATTTTGACAACAGCCAAGCAGAAAAGAGACCTGGGGATAATCATATTGGATGACCTAAAGGTGGCCAGACAGTGTGACAAGGCAGTTGGGAGGACTAGTGAGATGCTGGAGTGCATAGGAAGGGGTATCAGCAGCAGAAAGAGGGAGGTGGCGTTACCCTTATATAGATTGCTATTAAGACCCTACTTTGAGTACTGTGTCCATTCTTGATCACATCTCAGGAATGACATAGACAGAGTGGAGGTGGTCCAAAAGAGAGCTACCAAAATGGTGCAGAGTCTGCATCAAAAGCCCTATGAGAAGAGGCTAAAGGAGCTCAATAGGTACACCCTGGAGGAAAGGAGGGGGAGGGTATGATAGAAACATTTAAACACCTCATGAGGATTAATATGGTACAGGAGGGGAGTATGTTTTTGGAAAACAAGGTACTCTAGAACATGGGGACATTGTAAGAAGCTGGAAGGGGGGGTAGATTCAGGAGAGATGTGAGGAAGTATATCTTCCCAGAAAGAGTGGTGGATTTCTGGAACAGCCTTCCAGTCTTCCAGCTGAGGTAGTAAGGGCAAAAATAGTGGTGGGGTTCAAAATGCCTATGATATGCACACAGGAATCATAGGGGTAAGGAAAGGGGAAGGGGGACAGCACGTAGATCAAGTGGTTCTGCAGCAAAAATGAAGGCAGAAAAAAAATGGGCAGTTCTTATCTGCCATCAGAGTCTATGTTTCTATGCATCTAATAAATCAGGGCACAAGAGAGGGATAGCAGGATTGAAGCACAAACTGGAATACGGTCTGGTGCAGTCACAATGTGATGTAATAATAATGATGTATCTTGAGAGCTTCTTTGGCAGTATACTGGTGGGCGGGGAGGATCTCAACGCTAAGTTGTTCAATAACGATTGATTGATTGATTTCAAAGAATTTAACAGGGAAGACTTACTGAGTTGATAACAGCTTGTTTCCAGATGTGTGTTGGGGAAGAGGTGTGGAAGATAGTACAAGAGGAGAAAAAATAAATAGAAATTAACAGCATTACAAAAAAATAGCCATATACAGTAATACAGTACATCAAGAACAGGGTTTGACCTTAACATTGTTTTACTAGCCCTGAACCTAGTGCAAATTGGCCAGGGCTAGTGCAGCTAACCCTCTACTTGTCCGTCTTGACTAGTGCAGGTTTTTCATGGCTGTTTATGAAGTTGAAAAAGTCCCTACTTTAGCAGGCTGTAGTCCTTTTGCTACTCTCCCCTAGTGTTTCAGGTGGCCTGGTGTGATTAACAGCTCATGAAGAGCTGCAATTATCTGGCAGTTTAAGAGGGGGCTCCAACAAAAGACTCAATGTGAGTCATTATCACTCAATTGTTAGGACATTCAGCTAGTGTGCATGCTGTGATCAAGGGCAGAGTGCTGTTTAGTAACTAGCTTCCAGTTTGCTGAACTTGTCTTTGATTTGTCCCACAATATTATAACCAGTGTGCCTCATTTTCCAACCTTTTGAGTGCCTGTATCCAACACTGCAGTGACAGAATGCTATCATAGTGTATAGTGGAGTGTTGTTCTGTATAGAATTCCATCCCTTTCAAGATACTGTTCTACCACAGTTCCAAGGTCATGGAATGCTGTTCTACCCTATTGTGGTAGAACAGCATTCTAGACCCTCTAGCGACTGTATGAGTCAGTTTCATTTTGAAAGCAAAAGAACTCACAAAATACATTTTTCACACAGTACTATACACTATAAAAAATACAGGATGAGCAACTCTATGCCCAACCAGTGTGTTTTGCCACCTCAGGGTTCTGACTCCCATGGACCTCTTGAGCTTTGCTCTCACAGTCAGAGGGAATCAGAATCCCTCTGTGACAGAACACACTTGTTCTGCATAGTTGCCCATCCAGTATTCTCTATATGTATACGTGGTCTGCTCAGCCAGGTGGTCTGTCCACTCTATACTTTCTCTGGATGCCAATGCAGACTAGGCTTTGAAGTGACCATCCATAGACCCATAGCTGCCATTACTGACTGGTGTATGGTTCACAACTCCTCTTAATGGACCACACCAGTCTATGCCATCAATGCATTACCACCCAGCATGTCATTTCATCCTAAAAACAATGCTTTGGAGCATGTATGGTGCAAAGCGAAACCTCAGTAAAACATATAATTTGAAAGGTTAAAATAGGTATTCCTGGTGTGCACAGATCATCCTATATAGAAAGAGAGGTAATACAGCATCATGCCTGTATACTGCTCCCCTTTGACTGATGAAAGGACACCATTATGAAAAATCAGTTTTTGTTAGGGCAGAGCATGTCAAATCAATATTTTTGTGCCTGGTATATATAAACAGATATGTCAAAGTTTCTGACATCCCAGACCCATGTGTTTGTTTAACTATCTCCAAAGAAATCTTAGAACTGCCCTGGCTCACTTTGCAGAGTAAGAAAACTTCCAGAAGTGCAGTTCTGTTTAATCACAGGGTGGGAGATGACAGTGTCTTCTCTGCTTGATTCTGTACATTGCCCTGCATGTCAGGGTGGGACTGTGGTGACGTGCATGATGATGTTGGCTATTGTGTGTGCAGAACTAGAACTGCCTGATTGAACATTTGCTATTATGGTATTCTCTGGTTCGGGGGGGGGTGAAGAAGAAGAAGCAAGGGGCACATGATAAAAAAAAAAAATTAGGGGTACACACTGTTTGTGATTGGACTGCAGTCTTTTTTTTTTTTTTTTGCTGGGGCAGGAAGCATTGTGGGAGCAGGATAAATATGCAATAATCAGAGTATTTCTTGGTTTGCATTTTTCCTGTATAACCGTTAAAAATTTACCATTATTATTGCGGGCTAGTGCGCCCATCTGTGGGCTAGTGCAATTTTTAATCGACTTGTCTGGCTGGCTAGTGCAAAAAAAATTAAGGTCGACCCCTGACCAAGAAGCATAACCGTACATGCTGCAAATCATAACAGTACAACAGGTACATGTGACAGATAAAATTGAGTTTGGCTAGGCAATGGGAAACTACCCCTACAGGCATGGAGGAGAGAGCAAAAGGGCAAGGGCAACATGAGTAAGAGCAAAGGAGACCAAACAGGTAAGGGTCATGGACAGCTGCAGGTGGGAGCAGAAAGGATGTGAAGAAGTAATTTATGGAAGAAGGGAGAAGAGACAGAGCAGATTGACAGACTAAGGGTGGAACATAGTTTAGGAAAAAAATATCAGAAGGCAGCTTGACCAACAGGACATTTCCTAGATGGAACTGAAAAGGAATGAAAAAACTGCTTCAGGGAGGGTAGGAAGAAGGAAGGTGATAGGAGGGAGGTAAGGGAACAAACCAGGATTTTGGATATAAATAAGGCAAAATGTGAAAGGTGCCTGGCATCAAGAGAGGGGAGGGAAAAGGCAGAGTAGAATGAACAGTGGTGGGTACCTATAACAGAAGCCAAGTTGGCCAGAAT
Organism: Neoceratodus forsteri; assembly: GCA_016271365.2. Lineage (NCBI taxonomy): Eukaryota > Metazoa > Chordata > Ceratodontiformes > Ceratodontidae > Neoceratodus > Neoceratodus forsteri. The sequence continues at coordinate 235,298,324 of CM028131.1, forward strand.
TCTGTATGCAGCTGGGGATGAGAAACTGGGTTCCAGAATAGAATGTAGATTGTGTCCAACATATTTGGGGAAAACAGATTGTTTAGGTAAGTAGCAAGCATATTAACCCATTACTGAAATCCATATGAGCCAAAAGGCTGCAAGTGCCTGTGGTTGAGTGAATGCCAGTGCAGTTGGTCATATAGAGTACAACGGTTTGTATGGAGGGAGAAGTGGAGAATAACACAGCAGAGGGAGTTGAATGAGGTATCCAGCTTTTATAGATGGCACTTCAGGGGTTTGTCATAGTCACATATAACCATAGTCAATGGTGGGCAAGATCCTTTATTCAGTTAAGTGTTTTCTCACGCCCTAGGGGGGCAGTCATTTATACTCCAGAGCACTCCAAGTTGGATTTTCCGATCATTGATTGAAATTGTAAGGAGAAATCAAGGACTGGTCAGGAGTAAACCCAACATATCAGTACTGCAATACAGAATTTAGGGTATTACCATCCATTGGTGTAATTCTCAGGTTGGGAGCATTTAAAAGACATCTTCTGGCACCACAAATCATTGAGGCAGTTTTAGCTTGATTAAGTGCTTATAATAATTAGATCTCAACAAACCTGAGAGATTATTTACATTGAGTTGTATGTAGAATGAGATGGCCATTGAGTTAGGTCCAGTTGTAGAAATAATGATGCAATCAGCATACAAATGACGACTGCAGGACTGGGAAGTAAGGAGGATATTATCTAGAAACATAGAAACATAAAATTTGACAGCAGATAAGGACTGCTTGGCCCACCCAGTCTGCCCATTTCCCTACCTAATGGATAAGCTGCAGATCCTAGTTAACCAGCAGCCTACTTCTTCCTATCCGCACCCCCTAGAATTGCCTTATGACTGTCCCATGCATGCTTGAATTCCAGCACTGTTTTTGACTCCACAACCTCCTCCAGAAGGCCGTTCCATGCATCCACAACCCTCTGTGTGAAAAAATGCTTCCTTAAATTACCTCTGAGCCGCCCCCCCATCTTCAAATTGTGCCCCCTTGTTCTTGCACACCGGTTTTGAAAGATGCTACCCTCTTGGACTTTGTTGATTCCCTTGAGGTACTTGAAAGTTTCTATCATGTCCCCCTCTCCTTCCTTTCCTCGAGGCTATACATATTAAGCTCCTTAAGTCTCTCTTCATATGTCTTCTGGTGCAGACCCTGCACCATTTTAGTGCCCTCCTCTGGACAGCTTCCATCCTGTCTATGTCTTTGTGGAGATTGGGTCTCCAGAACTGCACGCATGTACTCCAGATGGGGTCTCACCAGCTGTCTGTACAGAGGGATAATAACTTCCTGTTTTCTACTGGTGATGCCTCTCCCTATGCATCCCAGTATCCCCCCAGCCCTCCTTGCTGCCCTCTCACATTACTTGCCCACCTTTAGGTCATCTGATATGACTGCCCCCAGGTCCCTTTCCATTTTTGCTGCTGTTAGTATCTCACCCCCCATTGTGTACTCTTCCCCTGGGTTTTTGTTTCCCAGGTGCATTACCTTGCACTTCTTAGCATTGAATCTAAGCTGCCATACATTTGACCATTCCTCTAACCTTGCCAAGTCCCTTCTCTCATCCTTTCCACCCCACCTTGTGCATCAACTCTGTTGCAGATCTTTGTGTCATCTGCAAAGAGACATACTTTTCCTTCAGTCCCTCTGCAATGTCAAACATAAAGACATTGAAGAGGACGAATCTAATACTGAACCCTGCGGTACCCCTAGTAACCCCCATTCTTCAGAGTGGACTCCATTTACTATTACTCTCTGTGTCCTATTCTCCAGCCAATTCTTTACCTAGGCTGTCATCTTGGGACCCACTCCCAGGCTGGCTAACTTGTATATTAATCTTTTGTGTGGGACTGTGTCAAATGCCTTGCTAAAGTCTAGGTAGGCCATGTCCACAGCCCCTCCCTGATCTACTACTTTGGTCACCCAGTCAAAGAAATCTATCAGATTTGTCTGGCATGACCTTCCCGCTGTGAATCCATGCTGCCTTGGGTCCTGTGCCCCTCTGGCCTCTAGATACTTGACAATTCTTTCCTTCAGAAGTGATTCCATCATTTTCCCTACCACTGAGGTTAAACTAACAGGTCTGTAGTTTCCTGCTTCTGCCTTGCTCCCACTTTTGTCAAAGGGAATCACATCTGCCCTCCTCCAGTCCTCGGGTACCACCCTATCCTCCCATGATTTGTTAAAGAGGGTAGTCAGTGGTGTCACTAGTTCTACCCTTAGTTCTTTTAGAATTCTGGGATGAATCCATCAGGCCCCATTGCTTTGTCCACCTTCAGTTTTAAGAGTTCTTTCAGAACCCTTTCTTCTGTAAATGGGCTGGTATCAACTTCTGTATCCAGAGTGTATCTACTGTTTGTTTTGGGTACCTCCCTCTTCCTTTGTAAATGCTGAGCAAAAATATTTGTTAGTATCTCTGCCTTTCACAGTCACCCTCTGCCCACCCTCCCTCCCTTTTTAAGCCTCACTGTCCCTCCCTTGGTCTTCCTTCACTCCCTGGTGTACCTATAAAGGTTTTATCCCTTCTTAACTGAGTTGGCTATCTTTTCCTCGGTTTGGGCCTTTGCTGTTCTGACTGCCTTCCCAGCTTCCTTTTGCTTTAACTGATACAGTTCTCTGTCCTCTCCTTCTGTGATTCCTTGTACTTCCTGAATGCTTTCTTTTCTCTTGAACCTTCACTGCCACTTCCTTTGAGAACCATAGTGGTTTCTTACATCGTTTCATTTTGTTTATTTGCTTCACACAAAGGCTTGTTACCTCTGATGGCAGTTTTTATTATTCCCCATTGTTCTTCCACCCCTCCTTCCTGCCCATTTGCTAGTGCATTCCTTAGGCACTCACCCATTTTGGCAAAGTCAGCCCTCCTAAAGTCCAGTACTTTTGTCTTTGTATGGCTTGACTCTATTGCTGTGTTTATTGTGAACCATACTATTTGATGGTCGCTAGTTCCCAGATGGCTACCCACTTCTACATCTGTGATCCTCTCTTCATCTCCATTTGAGAGAACCAGGTCTAAGATTGCTCCCTCTCGAGTGGGCTCCAATACTAGTTGTCTAAGGCATGCCCCCTGTAGGGCATCTAGAATAACCCCACTCTTTGAAGTGGCTGCTGCAACTGCACTCCAGTTAACATCTGGCATATTCAGATCACCCATCAGCAATATCTCCCCTTTTTCTGCCATTCTAAGTATACTTTCTATCATTTCCTTGTCCATTTCCTCCCCCTGAGAAGGGGGTCTGTATGCAACCCCTGTGTGGATTGTGTTACCATTGCCAGTCTCCAAATTTACCCACAGTGCTTCTTCTCCTCCCTGTTTTCCCTTTTGTTCTGTTGCTTTGATTCCTTCCCTTATGTAAAGAGCTACTCCTCCTCCTCTTTTACCCTCCCTGTCCCTCCTGTAGATAGTGTATCCTGGTATGCATACGTCCCAGTCATGGTTTTGTGTGTACCATGTTTCTGTGACTGCCACAATATCCAGATGTTCCTCCTCCATCAAGGCCACTAATTCAGGAAGCTTGTTACTCAGGCTATGGGCTTTGGTACTCATTGCTCTCCATTTTTTGATGGCTTTACCTTCTGTTGCAGCATCACCCACTGACCTTTCTACCTCGGTCTTTTTCTCATTTAGTACCCTGCTTTGTAGGGAGAGGCTGGGATTTTCCTGCTGCTTATCAGTGCCTCCCACCTTGACTAGTTTAAAAGCTTGCCAATGAAGCATTTAAACCAATTGCTCAAAAGACTTGTTCCCTTCCTGGATAGATGCAGACCATCCTAGCAGTATAGGCTGGTGTCCCTCCAGGTGGAACCCCAGTCCCCAATGAAGCCAAATCCCTGTGCTCCACACCATTTTTTCAACCATTCATTAAACTGCATGGTGCAAAGTACCCTCGCCTCACTCATGCCATTGACAGGCAGCACCTCTGAGAAGGATACTGTGTGTGCTACTTGTCTTAGGCCCCTCCCCAATTCTACAAAGTCCTTCTGCACTGCTCTAATCTCATGTTGAGCCACATCATTTGTCCCTAGGTGGACAATGACATCCAGCTCAGACTCCTGTGCAGCTGTTCTCGTGATCCTTAGGATATGCTTCTGGTCCCTCCAAGCCATGGCACCAGGCAGGCACCTTACCTCAGTTTTCCCTGCTCCCTCCAGTTCTATCCCCCTAATAATTGAGTCCCCCACCAGGAGCTGCTTCCTTTCCTTGTGGTGTCCTCTGCCTCCTTCCTGTGGGCCTCCCTTGTGACAGTTGTCCTCAGCCTCCTTAGTCTCCTCTGTGGGTGCATCCATAGGGGAGCTATGCTCCCCCAGAATGGTGTATGGATTGTGGAGTGGAACAACTGACTGGCTGTGCCTCTGTTCCACAATCCTCACCCTCCCTGAGCCCACTGTGGTCCAACTGCTGTGCTTTCTTCGCAACTTCTGAGGTAGTGGTGGTGGCGCTGGTGCTCCCTGGATGGGGGAGGTTCCCTTCCTACCATCCAGTGTGGCCTGGGGGAAGGTTCCCTTACTACTGTCCAGTGTGGCCTGAAGATGGGCAACTTCCTCCCTCAGGTCAGAGAGTTGTCTGCAAATAGGGCAGCATCTCAGCCTCCAGAAAGACTCTGGGAAGACTACTGCCCCACCGCCATTACAATGCACTACTCCTCACATGTTTATATACTTTTTTTTGTGTGTGTGTTTGTGTGTGCAATTGGTTTGTTATATAGAAATATATATATTATACAATGTGTATGCTTATATTGTCAGTGCAGTGTGCTAGAGAGGATATGACAGTGGTATGCACCTTGCACTCTTGAGGAAATTATGTCAGGACCCCAGGTATAAAGGAACTATTTCCAGGGGTGGGTGGGGTGTGAGGGTGGGAAGGGGTTGGGCCTAAACTGTGCTCTCACAAAACAATCAGCTAAGAGCTCTGACCCACCGCTGTGATGAGTGCCTTCCTGTCAGCAGGATGCCCTACCCAACACTTTGACAGAGAAAATACCCTGCTAATCAAACAGAGAAAAATCCAGACATCCAAGTCAGACACAGGTAAACCTCCCCAGCCCCAAAACAGCCTGGTGGTTTGTGCTCTGAAAGCAGTCAGCCCCAAAATAAGTCAGCTGTGCTTTAAACTCTTCCTGCACTGAAAATCTTAAGAATTGTAACAAAAGTAAAGCTAGATCCACCTCCCTCTGTTGCTTGAAAAACTGTCTTTTCCTGATAATTCTAAGTTCCCTATTTCACCTTTCAGTTAGAAGTAGCCTCCACCTGCAGAATATCTGCTACAAACAAAAGACAATTGTAAGGTTCACCTCCCTCTGTTGTGAGCACAACTCGCTTTCTTGCAAATCCTATGTTCAGTATTGCAGCTTCCAGCCAATCTACAAAGATTTTAAATAGGTGTGCACTCATCACGGAACCCTGAGAGACACCCATGCCCACCTTCAAAGGATCAGAAAGGGTCAGAAAGGGCATACTCAACAGAGACCAAGTGGGAGCACCCTGTGCTGAGCCCACTCATAAGGTAAGAAGAAAATCAATGTAATGAATGGCTTGAGATGCCAGAGGCAGAGAGTTTGAAGGACAGTAGTGAGCGAACAACAGTGTTGTTCTTTCTAGATGACTATTAAGTGGAAGAAATTAAATCTGGATAATAGCAGTATGCTTTGGGTGGACAGTAGTCACCATGTGGTGAAAGCATCTCATCTCCATGCACTATAATATGTATCCCTGATGGTGTTAAATTGGGAAGGGCTGATGGATTCCATGCAACCTAAGCATCTTCCTAGATCAAGACCTGCTTTTTAAATCTCAGCTGTCAGCCATGGCCAGGAGAAGTTGTTACTTTTTTGAGAACATCACACAGCTGTATCTCTGTCTTCTACTGGAGGAGCTTGCTAATCTAATTCATACATGCAGCGCATCACAGACTGACTACTGCAGCTTACTTTGCATGGGTTTACACAATGAGACAAGTACACCCTCTGTAGCTGATGCAGTAGTCTGAAACATGGGGTCATGATGTATGCTGAAGACATGGAGAATAATGCATGGGGTGGTGTGTATTAAATTTGAGTAACCATACTAAACCATGCCTTGTTTTATATAATTTCTGGACATCAATGTTTCCGCAACCTGGTTTTAGTAACATGTAACTTAAATCAGAGATGCATCATTAAACATTACATCTCTGCATATTGTTGCAGTACCGCTCCATGTATAAAGTGATTAGAAAAGTAAATAAGTTGCTAATAAAGGCATTTCATTGCATTAAAAACAACTTACTTTGAACTCATGCATTGAGGGAACAGATCCTAAGTAGCGTTATTTAATTCATGCTGAAACAAACAAGCTGGCAAAGTGAGAATCGTGACCACAAAGTGCTGTTTTATTAAAAAAAAAAAGGCTCTGAAATTTGTTTTAAAAATAACTTGCTGGCTGGCCTGGTGGTGCTGAGGGTTGAGGCACTGGATGCCACACCTCTCACCACGCTGGCGACCCAGGTTCGGGAACAGACTCGGGCCACCTGGGGTTGGAGGGGAAGAGGAGGAGGAAGAGGACTGAGCATTCCAATGGATGCTCTCCTCCTCCTCCAAGGGTGGGATCCTGGTGTGCTTTTGGGCACCCAATGCTCCTGTGCCTGCAGAAGCACAGGCATCGGGGCACTAGGTGGCTCTGCAGAGTCGGGGAGGGAAGGACATTGTGGGCACTTGACGACGGCACGAGTCTGCATGTCATCTGTCTGGATGTCAGTCCTGCATGTTGACATCCTTAGGGGAGATGGGGTTATGGGAGGGACAGGGAGAAAAATGGAAATACCCCCCTCAATCCTAGATGAGGACCAATCCGCACCTCCGACCACCTCCCACGTGCAGACCCCACTGTGTGCAGACACTCCTAGGAGAGGAGTTAGGAAGGGGAGAGCTGGAGATAGCCTGACACTCTAGGGGTGGACTCCATGGGGGTGCTCTCGGGGATTGATCAGAGGTCTGAAGTAGTGGATAGAGAGGGTAGTTGGGCTAAAAAATTAAAAATAACTTGCCAAGCAGCTGAGTCCTTGGGTTTCTTTGGTGTGTAAAGCTGGCACACTTCTCTCAGCATGATCAGTGTAAACTGAAGCAGCCTCACTTCTGAGAGAAAGTGTCTCACGCTGAATGTAAACAAAAGTCTGAGTGGATTTTTGCCATATTAACTAGTTGGTTATTATAGCAAATATTAACTGCCCATCTCTATGGGAAAAATTGATGGCCAGTTATTATATGAGAATAATTTATTTATTTATTTATTTTTATTTTAGCTTTTGTTGACCAGGTAAGTGCACTAGACAAATCCTGCCTATTTTCAGGCACGACCCGGGGGAGGGGGATACAGATGAATTCCAACTGACCTTGAACCAGATTAAGCTGTTGGTGGTATTTTTAGTGAATGAGGGAAATTTGGCCAGGACACCGGGGAAATTCCCCTACTCTTTCGATAAGTGCCATGGGATCATTAACATCCACCTGAACTACCACCAATCCAGGCAGATGGGACCTCGGTTTAACGTCTCATCTGAAAGATGGCACCTCAGAAGTGCAGCACCCCTCTCATGCTGCACTACAGTGTCAGTACTGGGATATTAACCCAAGTGCCAGATGTGGGAACTGAACCCACAGCCCTCTGATCTCCCGGCCTCAGAAGCAAGTGTGCTAATGGATGGGTGGGATGTGTAATAAGATTTTGCACACACTTAAGGTATGAGATGCTACATAATCTCCAAGAGCGAAGCTCAAGGGATTTATTAAAGCATCTCATACTGAGGGTGTGTGTAAAATCTTATTACAGAACCCCTGCCATACTTTATTTTTTATAATTACTGATTCCCAGTTTTTAGGCAAGAATGAGTGCAAAAGGCACAATCATGCTCAGCTTGTGTTTGGAATACAAGATTTGTAGTCTTGCTCAGCAGGTGCTGTGAATCTGTTCAGTTCTTTACTCAGTGATGGTGTTTGGTGCGTTTGAATGTTTTTTTTTCAAAGTTTTGAAAGGATGGATTGTTTAGATTTGATAGAAGTAGATTCTGAAGGCTAAGGGGGTTCCATGTAAATTCAGAGAATACATTACAGCGACAGCAGTTTCAGAGAAGTCATTTCAGCGAATGCAGTTATAGCATCCATACAATATTGATGAACACTAAAAACAGCATATGCTTGTTTTGTGTGTGTGGGGGGGGCAACATCCCCTTGACTAAGATAACTAACTCCAAGGTTGTAGCACCTCAGGAAGGGGGAATGCATTATTCTCTGTTTTTGGTGTTTGCGCATATATACGGGCGTATAATTGCAGTCAGTGAAATGACTTCACTGAAATTACTTGTCACTATAATGTCTTCGCTGACTTGACATACTACCCCAAGGGTTGGGCACAGGTGGGAGTATGAGTGACTGTAGGAAGTAGAGCAACACCAGAAAGTGATAAAATAGAACAGAAAAAAATCAACATAAAGAAATGAGGAGAACTGAAAACACATGTGATGGTAATGAGGTCTTTTAACTTATTTGTTGGCAGTTCAAAGTGTTGTTTACAAAAAATGAGGAAAACCGAAATGGGGAGAAGAAAACTGAAGCCACAGGTGAACTTTTCTGCCAGTGGCGGTTCAGCGTGCATGTGCACTGTAGTGACTGACAGCTCTTAGCTGTCCTGCACACATCTTTATAACAGGCTTGTCATAAGAGTTGATTACTTCATGGTTATCTGAGAGCAATCACACTCTGTCACAGTAAATATATATAGAATATAATATGTATAAAAGAAATCAAGTGCTATGATTGGCTAAAGCACCAGTACAGCCACGTAATTTACTACCCATAATTACATGCCTGCACTTCTTTCAAGGTGCCAGCCTCTGTACCTTAGAAAACCGGTACCTTAGAAAAACATTGAAATATCAGTACACTACTGCACTGTGTGTAGATTACTGCTGTACCGAGTGTGTGCCGGTATGTTGGTTTAACTTAATTCTGCTTCACTGGTGCTTCAATCCATGAAAGAACAAGAAAACAGAAAACTGGAATACCTTAGCAGCAGGTGTGAGTGAATGAGATCAGGAATGCTGTTTATTTGTTGTTGCCTCAGTGTTTAATGAGTAGCGGGAGTATCACTCCCGGTAGCAAATACATTTTTAATTTACTTAATTTAAATGATCTTTTGAATGAGATGCCTTGACTAAGAGAGATGGACCTGCAGAGACAGGAAGAGACAAAAAGAGAGATAGAAGCGTGGTAGGGAGAGAGGGAGGGATAGACTAAGACTTAAGTTAATGTACTGTCACCCATGTCCTTACTCACCATCCCTTACAGAAGCTGCTTTTGTGCCACACAGATTCCCATTTTATAACATGTTTAAGAACAAGCATTTGTCAATGCCGAATGTTTGCTTGCTGGCATTGGCAGTGGTAGTGTAGAAGTTACAGAGCTGCGTAATAGGAATGGCAGTGAAGTATTGAACTGAAGCCAACCCCACCACCACCCTGCAGAGAGTGACAGGCATTGGGGTGTGCCTTTGGGTCGTCAGGCATAACGGCCACGCCATTTCACCACACCGCACCCTGCAGACACTGACAAGTGTCACGGTGTTCCTTGGTGTCTTTGGCCCTTATGCGCACCCCATTCCATTAGGAAATACGGTGAGATGGGTGCGATATAGGAGAATGGGGTGAACATTGGGGCCGAAGAGTCCAAGGCATACCTCGATGCCTCTCACTGGCTGCAGGGTGTGGAATGGTATGAGCATTACAGGCAAGAATCCCAAGTCACACCCCTGATGCCTGTCATTCTCTACAGGGTTGGGCGTTATGGTTGGAAACCTTAATACCTCAGGCATTCGTTGGTATTTTCACTCCAAATGTTCAACATGGTTTTTTTGTGACCCCACCTCATGAACAGGGGGAATATCAGTTTGTTAGCCGAAAGCTGCTTATGCACAGCGACTACGGCATTTAGCACCACAGGTGCAAAAATATTCTGAACAGGATGTAAAAAATGACAGCTGTACTGTTCATGGGGAGGTGTAAAAAATGGCAATGTTGCAAATCTGCAGTAAAAATATTTAAAAAAATGGTGAAGTCACTAGCGTACATAGAAACTGTGCAACGTACACCTGTAATAAAATTAGGTTGGGGATATTTTTTACAGCAGATTGTCAACCCAGGCATTTTGGTGCCTCCGATCATGAACAGTGTCACTGTGGTTTTCTTTATCTGTCCCGAACAGTGATTTCCCACAGCGACCACGCATCTCTGCGCTGAAAGTGTGAAAACACACTTCAGCTATGTTGTGAAAAATGACAGCAGTACTATAAATAAGGAAGTGTGGAAAAATGGTGAAAATCAGGACTTAAAATATTACAAAGTCATGAACTTACGAGGGTGTGTGGAAACTGCGCAATGCTCACTCATAACACAGTCATTTTATGGACTTTTGCACCAAATTTTCAACATAGCCGTTTTAAGACCTCTGCTCATGAACAGTGTAACTGTGATTTTCTTAATCTGTCCCAAACATTGCTTTCGCACACCAACAGCACCATTGTACGCTATATGTGCAAAAACACGTTTTGGGCGGCATATGAAAAATGGCAGCTGTGCTGTTCATAAAGAAATGTTGAAAATCTGGAGTGAAAATATTAAATTCGCAAACTTATGAGCATGCATAGGAACTGCGCAATGCAGGCTCGTAAAACAGTCATTTTTAGGAATTTTTTCACCAAATTTTCAACATAGCCATTTTAAGACCTCTGCTCATGAACAGTGTCACTGTGATTTTCTTAATGTGTCCCATTCATTGATTTAGCACACCGACTGCGCCATTGTGCTACATGGGCAGAAACATTTTGGGTGAGATGTAAAAAATGACAGCTGTACTACTCATAAGAAGGTGTGGTAAAGTGGCAATGTTGAAAATCTGGAGTGAAAATATTGAAAATTCGCGAACTTCTGGGCGTGTGTAGCAACTGTGCAATGCTGCAGCTGTAAAACAGTCGTTTTTGGAATTGTTTCACCAAATTTTCAAAATAGGCTTCTTGAGAGCCCACCTTATGAACACTTGCCAGTGTCATTTTGTTAATCAGTCCCAAAATGTGATTTCGCCGCAGTGACTGTGCAGTGACTGCAAATCACCCTTCGGCCGAATAACGCCATGACAGTGACAGCATTCATGAAAAGGGTCCCAAAACTCCATGTTGAAAATTTGGTGCATAAATTCCAAAAATGCCTGAGATATGCAACAAAGTTGAAAAACCCTATCTAGCCCATTATACAGCTTACCGGCATTTCCTCAGTTGCATGATCGGCTTTGAAGAGTGCAGACGTGTTCCCGTCCATCAAGATCGTCGTGCCAGACTCGGAGGTAAGCATGGGGTGAGGGGGGTGGGGAGGCAGGGTGCGCAGTGGTGGGTGCAGGTTGTGGGGGTAGGGACCATTTTTGCTTTACAGGTAAAAAAAAAAAAAAAAAGACACGGGATGTTTGCCATGCTGGGGTGGGCTCCCAGAGTGGCAGAAGGATGGCTGGGGGCGTGGAGCCACCAGGGATTGAGCATTTGTTGCCACGCTGGGGTGGGCTCCAGCATGGCACCATGTACTCATGGAGGGGAGAGTGAAGCCGACGGAGTTGGGCACCCCGTCGGCCCTGCCTCGAGTTGCCACGCTGGGGTGGGCACCCAGTGTGGCATTTGGAAGGCTTTGGGGGGAGCACAGCACAACTGACAGGGGATTGGGCACACCCATCAGCTATACGTGTGGGGGGGGAGGGCAGCACGCAGTATGCGTGCATTTCTCTGTGTGTGTGTGTTTGTAGGGGGAGCTGCGCATGAGCAGGCGATATCTTATCGCTGCTCACTGAAGTGTAGCTCCCCCTTTCAACTGTATGCCACTGCATTTTGGAGCTTGTCATAGACAGCTCCAGTATGCATTGGCTTACAGGGGCCCCGCCTGCCAACACACTGACTGAATTGGAAGAGGCGGTGACACACCTCCAAAATCTCGGATGATGGCATTATGTTTCTTGCACATGCGTGCAAGCAAACATAAAAATCAGTTGCTGTGATTTATCTTACAGTTGTTATAAGTGCAATAAAACACTGCAGGAATGTGTGATTATGGTCAAAAATCACACTTCTTTCTTGGGTGTTTAAACACACTCAGTGCAAGTACCTCATGCTTAACAACAACACCCTCGAGAAGCATATGATTATTGTCCCATAATCACATACTCTGTCATGCTTTATTGCTTACATAGTTTTTTTTTTTTTTTTTTTTTTTACACATCTAAGGCTAATGTGATCAGTGAACACTGAGATGTGTGTAAAAAACTCATGGACACACATATCTATGTTTAATTTTTTTTAATTGACAGTGATCATTTTGTATACACGGATAACGGCACTTTTATATCCACATACAGCCTCCCATGTTGATATCTTTGGTTATAACCGGGAGGTTGTAATCAGCACCTGTCAATCAAGCTCCCCCACAGAATGCTCATTGTACTTACTATGTCTGTGGGTGGGTTTAATATCTCACAAAACATGATGTGTGTGTGTATGTTCATGTGTTTATGTCTCTATCTCTGACAGAAGTGATGCACTGATTCAACTGTGCTGAATCAAACAAAAAAAATGATCGCCAATAATTAAATAAATCAATATATGGGTGGGTGTGTCTAAAACCAGAATTTTAAACACACCCGTGGTGTGGAATGCTTTTATAAACCTGTCGGGCTTCATCCTCAGGGTTTATGTAGCATCCCACACCTTGGGTGTGTGTTAAATTCTGGTTACACACACCTGCCCATATATTATTCTATATATAATAACTGCTGCATGGATTCTTGGTCAGAAAAGAAAGCACAAGCAAGACTGAGAATGGAAGCAAGTAAAAATTTACAGAAAAGCTCTTCTGAGAGCTAAACTTTTGTTTTTTAAACTGCTGCCTACCTGAGAGAGCAAGTGCAAGCAAATCTAGACAGCAGTTTGCCTGTGACTTTGTGCTACCAGCAGAGCTGTTAAAAAATGTCAGCTTGAAATGCCATAATAATTGGGTGTGACATCACACCGTTATTATTATAATTGATATAACTCAAAAATTAGTTAACGAGGGTCACCAGTTATTATAGTGGAATAATTTCATCTCCATGCTTAGAGATCTGAGTTGGCTGAATGTTAGACAGAGAAAAGTCTTTAAAGTTCTTATTTCTGTCTGTAATTCTCTCAGTGGAATGAGGCCTTCCTAGATCTCAGATGTCATAGTGACATAGTACTATAAAGCCCACTCATATGCACACCTCTTAAATGCATAGCCCACGTTGGTGCATGAGTTCATAAAGTCCCCATTCTATTTGTATCTCCTCAGTGTTAATTTGACCTGTTATATACATTTAAGAGACGTATTTATTAATATCCATTCAGCTCGAGGTGGACGTTTTGAACAAGGTTAAGCACAGAACATTTCGACTCATATATAAGCTCTGGGAGGGAGGTCTAGCTCCATAGAAAAGTGATCTAGATGGTATTTCATAATCTAAGTGTTTCAGTCTTTAACAGCTGTTGATGAGTGCTTACTGCAGTGCCAGTGAAACTTGCTTTTTGTTTTTTGCTTTTTTTTTTAAATTTTGTTAACCGGGTGCGGAAGCACTGGGCCACATTTATTTATCAATTTCAAAAGTTTCATCCAGAAAGACATACTGAGCTGATGATAGATTGTTTCCAGATGCGTCCAGGGGGGAAGGGGAAAGAGGAGAGTAATGCATAACATAAGCAATGCGTATGCTCAGTATCCCCGCTTTTGAAAGGTCACTTGTGACCTTGATCGGATGTTTCTGCTGCCTACTTTCTTGACTGACAGCATGCGATAGGGGATGGGGTATTCCAGACGGAGGTTGGCATGAGGAGCTTTACTCTGTGCTGGAAATAGTTGCTTACTGATTTCAGTTTCTTGCATAGTATATTTTCTTGTATAGGTAGTTGGGGGCAATTTTCTCTATTGTGTTTTAAACAGATGAGGGGTCCCGAAATCTCCCTGATAATGGGTACTCCCTTCAAGTGCAGGCTTTAAGTAGGATACTATATATAGACAAATATAATAATTTCACAGGAATGTTTTTACTGTTTGAGCAAGGTTATGTTGGGGCTGGGGCCGGGGGACAGGTCTATGGTTTGGGGCTTGATCGCACTACAGATAATATGGTGCTTGTTTTTTGCTGTTTTTTCTCAATGCTTCGAAATGTTGTACCTTTTCTAGTTATTGTTGTTAAATTTGGGGATCGTGGGGGAAGGGGGATGTTTTTATGTTTTTGGGATGTGCATATCCCTCCACAAGAGTGGCCCCAAGGATGAACCGGGAAACTACAGACCAGTGAGCCTCACATCCATCATGGGTAAGCTAATGGAGACTATCCTGAAGGAGAGGCTGGTGGCCCTCCTAGAGGCCAAAGGACTACAGGACAGCAGACAGCATGGCTTCATACGTGGCAGATCCTGCCAAACCAATCTGGTCGAGTTCTATGACTAGGTAACTAGGCAACTGGACAGGGGCCATGCAGTGGATGTCATGTATCTGGACTTCAGTAAGGCATTCGACTCAGTGCCACATGGAAGGCTGGAAAGGAAGTTAGTAGGCACAGGGGCGGGTGCAAAGCTGGTGAGATGGGTAGGAAACTGGCTGCAGAGAAGGCAACAGAGGGTGGTGGTGGGTGGGGAGCTCTCACACCCAAGGGCAGTGATGAGCGGTGTTCCACAGGGCTCAGTGTTGGGACCAGTGTTGTTTGGGATATTCATTGCAGACATATCATGGGACATCAAGAGCAAGATCAGTCTGTTTGCTGATGATACCAAGGTAGGCGCGGTGGTGGATGACCTAGGGGGATGGCAGGGGTTGCAGGATGATCTGGCAAAGCTTGAAACCTGGTCAGACACCTGACAACTGGGCTTTAATGCCAAAAAGTGCAAGGTGCTGCATTTTGGGATGAAGAACCCAAGGAGGAGTTACCAGCTAGGGGAAGTGCAGCTACCCAGACAGAGGAGGGCAAGGATCTGGGTGTGCTCATTACAGGGTCAATGAACAACTCGGCACAATGTAGGAAGGCAGCTGCAAAGGCCAACAAAATGCTGGGTTGTATTGCAAGGGGTATATCCTCGACGCGGGAGGAGGTGATTCTGCCACTGTATAGGTCATTAGTTAGACCACACCTGGAGTACTGTGTGCAGTACTGGCGTCCGTATCTGAAGAGGGACATTAAGTTACTGGAGGGGGTGCAGCGCAGAGTGACAAAGATGATCAAGGGGCTGGGGGACTTATCATACAAGAGGAGGTTGAAGGAGTTGAACATGTACTCACTGGAGGAAAGGAGAGACAGGGGTGACATGATTGAAACCTTTAAATATGTGAAAGGAATAAACAAGACGGGTACAGAGGGGCTGTTCAAAGTAAGGGAGGGGAGGGCCACCAGGGGCCATGATATGAGACTGGAGCGAGGAAGGTTCAGGAGGGAGATGAGGAGACACTTTTATACAGAGATGGTGGTGGCTAGGTGGAATGCGTTACCTGCTGAAGTGGTATGCAGTAGAAAAGTGGACTGCTTCAAACGAGGATGGGACAGGACAAGGGGGAGGGTTAATGAAGGGGAAGGGTGGAAGGGAGGGGCAACTGCAGAATAAGGGGTGCTAGCTGCACATTCGAGCAGACTTGATAGACCTCTAGGCCTTTATCTGCTGGCAAATTTCGTATGTTCGTATATGTGTTTGAGGGGAAATTTTTGGAGGGCGCAAACATGCTTATCCTTATAGGCCAGACCGGTTTATGTGTGCCAGAGACTGGGATGTTTGCCAAACTATTACTCGCCTGAGATGCATGGTAAGGGAATGCCTGGCAATTTATAGTATTGTACATTATCATGGGGTATGATAAACACCTTACAATCTTATTCTGGAATGTGAGGGGGGTCTCCTCTCCGGTAAAGCAGACAAAAATATTGATGGCTTTAAAAAACACTAAAATGCCCAGGTTGCACTGTTGCAGGAGACCCACCTAACGGACAGGGAGCATAATAAATTAATTCAACGGTTGGTAGGATCACGCTATGCAGCTTCCTTCTCTTGCCATAAGAGGGGGGTTGCAATTCTATTACACCGTAACCTGCCCTTCATAGTAAAAAGGGTAGTAAAGGATGTTCACAATGAATGATATATCTTCTTGGTCAGGGAACTGTATGGGGAAGCCATTACTTATGCAAGCATAAAAGCACCCCCAGTTATTGATCCTGAGTATTATCAATCAATCCTAGACATTTTTATTCAGCTGCAGTTTCCACAGCTTTTTATGGGAGAGGACTTCAATGCCTCCATGGATGCTGGTTTAGATCATTCAGAAGGGAAGGGTTACCACCAAAGCACAATGCTGCATTGGAATGTTGGTGTGTCTGACCTGGATCTGGTTGATGGGTGACGGATGGCTAACCTTGGAGTTAGGGAATATACTTTCTATTTGCACCCACACAATACCTGGTCCAGGTTAGATTACACACACACATATATATATATATTTTGAGGTCAGATTACTATTCAGTTTTGAAGGTATGGCACACTCCCGTTATGGTGTCTGACCATGCTGTGGTGGGCATTGATCTGACTTTGCGGGAGACAAGGGATGCCCCACCCCCCTGGAAGTTCCCTGCCTACCTATTGGCTAAACAAGACTTCCGTAATTACCTTAAAGAGCAATGGCAGGAGTATGCTCATTTTAATACTGGGACTGCATCCAATCAAGGGTTTTTTTGGGAGGCCGGTAAGGTGTTCATGCGAGGTGCAACTATTAAATATGTAGCTCATTATAAAAAAGAGAAACAGACACAGAGGTTAGAGCTGAAGGCTTGGTTTAAAGATCTGGAGACAAAGGTAACTGGCAGTGGTCAGGAAGGGGATCGGAGATTATTACAAGCCACCAGACAAGCTCTTAATTTATTATTATCTCAGGAGGCCCAAACTATGTGGTTCTGGTGTAAAAAAATTATTTTATGAATGGGGTAACAAGCCAGGCCCTTTAATGGTAAAACTGATACAAGGCAGGAAGGGTCCAACCTATATCTCCTCTGTTAAAACAAAGCAGGGGAACTTAGTCACAGAAAAATTTTATTTGTGGGAAGCTTCTCAACAGTATTACTCCAAGCTTTACATAGTTGACTGCGCTGGGGTGCAGGGGGAGACCCATCAGTTCTTGGAGGAATTGGATATCCCCCGGCTTACTAGGGAACAGCAGAAAATCTTGGGAGCTGAAATCTCTCGTGATGAGATTCGGAGGGCCATAGCCAGGCTGAAGAAGGGAAAGGCGAGTGGTCCAGATGGCTTCACCACCAAATACTATAAAGCAATGGGGGAGACACAGGTGGCACCTCTGTGTTAACTATTTCGGGAGGTGAGGAGGGGGGGCACTGCCCTCCGCATGCCATGATGCAGTCATATGCCTGCTGTTGAAGTCTGGCAAAGCGCCAGCAGAATGTACATCCAACAGGCCTATTTCATGATTAAGGTCATAGCCAAAATCTTGGCGATGCGGCTTGAAATATTTCTTCCTGCCTTGGCTCACCCAGACCAGACCGGATTCGTGAAGGGACACCTGTCATATCATAATGTTCGTAATCTCCTCAAAGTCATGTGATTGGCCTCTCAGAGACAGGGGTGCACATTTCTGCTCTCCATGGATGCCAAAAAGGCATTTGATTGGATTGAATGGGAATATCTGTTCGAGGTCCTGTGCTGGTTTGGTCTGGGTGAGGAATTTGTAGGCATGGTAAAAGCACTGTATGCCGCTCCAACTGCACAGGTCCTGGTCAATGGCACTCCCACTTCTAAGTTTCGTCTTTATCATGGTACTGGGCAGGACTGCCCCCTCTCTCCTCTCCTGTTCGCACTCACCATTGAGCCATCGGTTATGCGTATATGGACAGATCTCAAAAGGGGAGTAGTGGGGCATTCTGGTAAAACGCATAAACGTACGCTGTATGCAGATGACCTGCTACTATATGTTACAGAACCAGAGTCCTTGACGCCAGCCCTTTTATGGGTAATCACTAATTTTTCCTCCAAATCCAGGTATAAACTTAACCTTAATAAGTTGGAGCTACTGGCTCTAGGAGTGGGAGACAGGAGGAGGATCAGATCCACATGAGGCCTACAGGAGGTTAAGACCTCATTTACGTATCTGGCTAACTATATTGGGGCTTCATTGGACACTCTCTAGTCCCTTAATTTTAAGCCCCTTCTTACAGAGTTATTGGCAGATTTATCCTGGTGGCGGGCATTACCAATCTCTTGGTTGGGCCGCATAAACTTCATCAAAATGAACATCCTGCCCAGGTTAATATACACATTCCAAATGTTGCCTATGTACCTCACCAGGAAAGACCTTAAGTGGCTAGAAAGGGCATTTATGACCTTCCTTTGGTGGGGGAAACGCTCCCAGATCTTCTATAGCATCTCAAAATGGATGTGTGCAGAGGTGGACTTACCTTCCCAGACATTATCAGTAACTATTTGGTGTTACAGAGTAGAATTATTGCTGATTGGGTTAATAGACTCCCAGTGTCCAGTTGGCTTGATCTGGAGGTAACGGGGGATGGGCTATCTTTCAGCTTACGTGGAGGTCCAGGGACACCAGGCATATTCTAGATAGACCACCCATAACCCTTTGGTGAAATGGATGCGGGAGGCCTGGAGCCTCTTACAGCATCATAGAGGATGGTCCCAAATTGAAACACTTCTTGCCCCTCTCTATAGGAATCCCTTTTTCTTACCTGGGCTGGTTCGTGAGGGATATAAAGTATGGGAATCCTGTGGGCTCAGCCATATAGGGGCCCTGTACATGCAACAGGGCATCCATACTTTTAAAGAGATTAGAGGGGCCCCTGGGAATCCTAGTACACATTTTTGTTTCGTTATTTACAGCTCCGAGCATATGGAGGAAGCCTGGGCAAGGGGCAACTGGCTGCATTGCCAATGGCTTCCTTCGAGCAGCTGATTAGATTAGTAAGCCGGGATTCCAGGAGCTTTGTCAGTCAAGTAGTTAAACAGGAAAGGGACTGTTTGCTGTCTGTTCAAGTTAAAACTAGACAGTTATGGGAGCGAGACCTAGGGATTGTGTTTAGTGACAAGGACTGGAAGATGTTGCTGGTATCATATAATGGTTTAATGATATGTAATCATTTCAAAGAATCACAATTTAAATTCCTACACCAGTTACACTGTTCTCTGGCTGTGGTACATAAATACCATCCTGGGGTGTCCCTGGTGTGTGGCAGATGTCACACATTCCCTGGTACGTTTATGCATCACTTCTGGACATGCCCTGAGTTACAAAAGTTCTGGGGAGAGGTGGCTAGGGAGGCAGATCTTGTTATCTCGTACTATGCTGTTTTTTGGCCTGGAGGATATGGGTCAGGAGGGATGGGGCCTACTGCCTAGATGGCTATGGGTAATGTTACTTTTGGCATGCCAATGCATACTTAACACTTGGGTGTCCTGTGTGACCCCATCCATGGGACAATGGTGACCACTGATAATGCAAACCCTGATCCTGGATTGCTTGTCCTGGATTCTTAAGGGGAAGGGCAAATGGTTTATGATGGAGTGGGAGCCATTCTTGAATACCCTATCGGTGGCTGAGACCCAGGCTTTGTGTTAGTGCATCATCTAGAGCTACCCTCACTCTTGCTTTCAGTGGTTGGCTGGTGACTCACATCTGGGAGACAGGGTTCTATTTTATCTATTCCTTCTGAAATCAGAGAATGGGAAGCAGACTGGCACTCATCTTCCACATCAGCAATTTAATATCTGGCATATGGCAATGAACAGAGAAGTTAACAGTTGACAGGTGAATCACCTATTAGTTCCACACGAATGAGTGACTATATGTATGCAGCCTTTCTGCCCTCGGAGGCCAAAATTATTTTTGTTTTTGTTTGCTCGGCTGGTATTCAGTTTTGTTAAGGTTTTCTGATATTCATTTTTGAAATTTGAAGTCAAAGGGATATAACAAACCAGATGGACTTTGCTGAAGTACCCATAAAAGATGGATATCTATCAGTATTATATGTTGAACTAACTTCTGTTAAGCAATCTGGAGAATGGTGTATTTGATTGAGTGTACACTGACTTCTTAATAAAAAATGATTAAAAAAACAAACAAACATAAACAATAAGTGCATGGCAGAAAGTAGGACAATTAAGTAACATAAAGATACAACCAAAAAGCAGTTTATTACAGTATTTGTGCAACATTTCAAGTAAGCAGGAAATTGTAACCAAGAGAATGACAAGGAGGTACAAGTAAAGTGCAAAGTGCTGAAGGAAGGGAGAGACTGAGAAAGCAACCATTAGGTTTTGAGAAGAATGAAGGTAGCGGGGGATAGCACAAGAGAGCAAGAGCAGAGCAGTGGTGGCAGATAGAGAGTAGTGGACCAGGGAAAGCTATCAGGTGTCATTGCAGGTGTGGGTTGTGAAGTCATAGAATAGAGAGAAGGGTGAGCACTGGGAAGAGGCAGAGCAGATGTTTAGGGGCAGAGAATTCCAAAGTTTGCGGAATGGTAAGAGAAAGCAGCCTGGCCAGCTGATGATTTTCTAGAAGGGAGAGCAAGGGAACGATAGTCAGGGTTATGAGAGGAAGGTGGGGGGGGGGGGAATGGAGAGGATAGAGGTAAGGTAGGAGAAGAGGGAGCCTAGCCAATATTTAAAGATAAAGGAAGTACAGTACAGTGAGTGAGGTGTCTAAATTCAAGTGAGGGGAAGGAGATGGAGGAATAGAGGAAGCAGTAGTGGGTGCAGGGCAGACAGTCTAAGGCAAAGCGGCAGGAGTGAAAGAGGGGGGTCCAGTTATTAGGCCCATTTACAGACTTGAGCCGGGTACAGAAATAACAGACGTAAACAAATACGCAACTATAATAACACATTTAAACAGCTGTGGTATTAAACACTTGCATCATAAAGCAAAGTGCAAACACATTAAGCAGATAGGTACTGTACCATATACACATAACAATAGATCATATCACTACGATCATACTAAAAACTAGTACATCAATCTTCCATAAAACAATGACTCTTAATCACTCCTAATCACACCTAGTCACTTAAAAAGCACTAACTCAATTAAGACAATGGAGTCCTAGTACTGTACCTTAATAAAATAACACATTTTAACAATGTAAATGCAGTTACTGTAGTTTTGGTTTTCCAATAGAAAATATACAAGCTCTCTTAAATGCATAGACCACTTAAATCCATACTCACAGCTGGCAAGTATGTTATGCATTAAAGAAGGCTCCAATGTAATTTAAGGTTGGAAGGGAATGCTGGTCCATCATATACACCCCCCACCTCTGCACCCTCATCCCACTTGATATTTGTTTATTTATTTGATAACTGGGTTGGGGCATTGATCCGAAGACCATTTTTAGGCCTGGCCCAGGCCAGACACTGGCAAACAACATAGGTACCACAATTTTGAGGCACCAATACAGAGCAAAATAAACATAGTAACATCATGTACAGAGTATATACAAACAGTAAACCAGGGGTTCAATGAAACAGGTATAATACAGTAGTGTGGGGGTGCAGTGGATTATCATTGGTACAGTAAATACATTGTAGAGAGCATAACATGCATCAAAAGGGCAACTGAAATGTGTACATAGGCAATCAAAGACCAAGCCATTAAGACCACCACAGAGACTTGAGAGAGAGGTACATGTGTGTAGGAAAAAGGACTGCAAGTGCAGGTGAGGCAGTGTGAGGGAAGAAGAAAGAGAATCACTGGGCAAAATGGGTAGAGGCTCAAAGGGGGGAGGATGTGGGGTAACAGAGGAGGAAACAGAAGGAGAAGATACCAAAGGGCAGTCACAGATAGCGGAGGATAGGAAGTGAGCTCTCATCATAGCATTTAAGTTGAGAGGGGGGTCCAGTGAATGAAGGGTTGAGGGGAGACCATTCCAAAGCGAGGGGGCAGTCGCTGAGAAAGCTCTTTGACCCATATTTGTGGTGATTTGGGGATGTTCAAGTTGAAGATGGAATGTCTGATGCAAATTCCGTCTGAAGATTCTGGGTTTGAATAGAGTAGATAGAGATGAGAGAGAGGGGTTGTGGAAGGCATCTCCAATTGTATGGGCTAGGAAGTAAGAGCGTCAGGCTTGGGACAGCCAGTTTAGGGACTGATAGAGAGAACAGCAGTGGGTAGTGAGAGGAGCATGGACTGCAAAGTGACAAATTCAATTGTAAGTGGAGTTAAGTGGTGTTAGGTTGGCAGCAGTGGTAAGGGAGTAGAGAGGGCACCCATAGTCTAGGAGGGGCAGAAAATTGCCTTGGGCCACAGCAAAGCAGGCATCTGGACTGAGGTAATCAATTATCCGGTAACAGAGCCCAATCTTTTGGTTTATGCACTTTATAAGAGAGGCTATGTGGTCACAGTAAGTAAAGGATGGGTCAAGGATGACCTCCAGGCATTTGAAGGTAGTAACAGTTTCGAGTGGAGAACTGTCTGGGGAAAGGACAGTGAGACTGAGGCTAGAAGGAGCAAGGGCAGAGAGTTTTGTTTTGGAGCCAAATAACATGACCTTTGTTTTGGTAGCATTGATGAGAAGCTTGTTGTCAGAGAACCAGCGATGGGCCTTGCAGTAGCCGTCACTGAGGGAGTTTGATAGGGAGGGGGGAGAAGTGTCACTCATGAACAGTATGAGGTCATCCATATAGAGAAGTGAATTACAGGTGGGAACTGTTGATGGGAGAGAGTTTATGAAGAGGGAGAAGAGGAGAGGGCCAAGGACAGAACCTTGGGGGACTCCCACCATGACAGGCAGAGGGGAGGAGGAGCATCACCAAGGCAAACCATTTGGGTTCTGCCAGAGAGGTAGCTGGTGACCCAAGCAGTGGAGGCAGTAGAAAAATCAAGGGCAATGAGTTTTTCTAACAGCAGGTTGTGGTTAACAATATCAAATGCTTTAGACATATCAATGAACACAGTGTCTGTTACTTTCCCATTGTCTATCTGCCTTAGAACGTGATCAGTGAATGGAGCCAGCACTGTTAAACAGGGACAAGCAAGTATGCAATGTGTATTTTCTGACATATTCTACTGTACCTTTTTCCTTACACGAACAGGTGGCTGAGTGTTCTGGCACTTAGACTAGCATCAGTTGATAACATGGGATTTTCAGAAACCACACCACATTGTTGAAATTCTGCACCACCAAAGAATCAAGCATCTCCAAGAAGACATTAAAGAATAAACTAGAAAGTCTTCATTTTTTGTTGTGGTCATTTATTTTCCCCTGTGGCCCCCATAGCTTTAGTGCCATTTAAATCAGATGCATCTCATGCATTTTAGTGCTAATCTAAGGTTTAGTGTAAGCATAATGCAACCTAAGTACTTTACAGCTTTAGTGCTAATTAATCAGAGGCGTCTTTTAAGTTTTAGTGCTAAGATAAGTAATTTAAATATGGCAACCTCTGATAACTATTCCTTTCCTAATCTTTCTTGCCCATATTTTATCCTGTTCCCTCATCTTATAATTTTTTTTTTACTTTCCAACTGCTTCAGCCTATAGTCTTCCCCTCAATTCACTTCCAACCCCCTCTAACTGCTTCCAACACCTGTAGCCACTCTGTCTGCCCTGTCTTTTGTTCAGTAAAGTGCTGCAGCTTGCAAATTGCTGCCCCAGACCCCTGACTGATGCTCAGCATCCTGTGCTCTCTACCCTCTGCCCATCATTCCTCCCTCCTATCTTTCTTTTGTCTGTAAATTCCTTTTGTTGTTTCTCCAATTTTAACTGTAGCTGTCTCTTCATTCCACTACTAGCAGAGACCTGACCTGGGTGCTCCATCCAACAATGGACCTCTCATCCAGGGTGCGGTATGGTTAGCTCTGAAATGGCCGCCGTCCACATTCACTCGCCCCCAAGAAAGGAATTTCAAGGTACGGCTGTGTTTCCACCGAGCCCTTCAGTCTGAATGTCGACACCTTTCACTGGTGTTTCCTGACTGGCTGGTTAGCCTTGCTCAGCCTCCCTACTGGCTACCCCAGTCCATGGTATCTTGAACCAGCAGTGAACTACCTCCTCACTGCTCTGTCACTTTGATAAAGGACACGTTGTCTGAAATGCATCAGGCGGGACTGTTTTGCTCTGTCATTTCAATAAATATATGATAACTACAGCTGTGGTTGGCGTCCCTTCCATGAGATTGGTATGTGCTCGAAACTCTGTCTGATTTGGTTCTCCTCACTGCTCTGTCTACTACGTCTACTAGTATTTTTTGTCCCGCCCTGCCTCCCCGAACCTGGCTTCTATTAAATACTCCTAGGCTCCTCCCCTATTTCCTGATTACCTCTCACACTGGCTCCAGACCGGTGTTGTCTACTTAGGCTTTCTCTCTTTCTCTCACTCAACTGGTAAACTAGTATTACATTACATTATACACGAGTGCCCTCCACACACCTCTATACTCTTAGTTTTCCACACATCCCTACCTATATCTTCTAACTTCTACTCCAGTATCTTCTCCTTGCTTTTCGTTGCTCTTCCACTCCCCCCTCCTTTTCACTATCCTACTCACTCTAATCTCTACCCATCATGTACCCACTTGTCCTTGCCTGCCTCTCCCTGTTCTTCTCCATATCATCCCTCCCCCTCTTCTTTTCCTCCTTTTCCTGCTCAGTCCACCCCTTCCCTAAGCACCACCTCCCTCCTCCTTACTCTCCACTCATCCAGCGAGCCTCCCTTAACACACTTCCCCTGGCATGCTGCTGCCAGCATCCTCCATAGCCCCAGTGTCCACCTGACCTCCTTGCGAGCCCTCACATTCCACGTCAGCTACTCTTATAACAAGCCCGCTTTCTGTCGACTACTCCCCCTGTCAAAAAAAGGCCTAACCATCCTAATAAGAACACTCATAGCACTTCTGCTTATCATGGCTGGAGACATCAACTCCAACACTGGTCCCCCCCGTACCTCCTCATCTGCCCAAAGGTCTTAGCCTCCTACACCTAAACATTAGAAGTCTACTCCCTAAAACTGATCTTCTGCAACCACTCATGCTGCATCTTAAACCCTCAGTCCTTACCCTTATGGAGTCATGTCTCAGCTCAAAAATCCCTGACTCCGCAATCTCCATTCTTGGATACTCCCTCATTTTTTTTTATTTATTTATGTATTTTCATTTATTCAGAGATCGATCAGGACCGTAAGTCCAGGGGCGGGGGAGTTGCCATGTACATATTAACATCTATTAATTACTCAGTCTGCCTATCCATCACCTCCCCCTCTGCCTATGAAATGCTTCTAGTACAAATCTCCCTCCCCTTCTCCCACCCTGTCTTTGTAGGAAGTGTCTACTGCTGCCCTAACCTCCCTGTCTGCTCCCTCTCCTCTATCACCAATCTTCTCTCTTCCATCTCCTCCATCGACTCCCCTGGAGAACTCTTCCTCCTTGGGGATTTCAATATCAATTGGCAGTCCGGTATTACGTCCAAAGTCTGTAACCATGTCTCTTCACTTAACTTAAAGCAACTCATTACAGACCCTACACGGCTTAATCTCAAATCTGGTAAGCACTTCCTTATCAACTGGGTATTGACATCACACCCACACCGGGTCATACTCTCTGGTATACTCCCCGATGCACTCAGTGACCATCACATGGTATACTGTGTTCGTAAAATCCCCCGTGCTAAATCACCCCGTGTCATTCTCAGCTTTCATTCCTTCTGCTCCTTGGATCTGTCCTCCATCCATAATGACCTGTCCAACATAGATTGGTCACCTATTACCACTGACGCCTCTGTCAGTACTGCATTGAGCTATTTCAGCTCACATTTTCTAAATGTCTGGGATCAACATGGGCCTTTCAGAAATGCTAGGGTCCATGGGAATCACCTCCCCTGGGTCTCTGCAGAACTCATCACTTGCCAACATACTAAAGACCAAGCATGAGCATCTTTCAAAACTTCTGGCTCCCCCCATGACCTTCAATGCTACCGCACGCTCCGTAACACATCCACCAAAGCCATTTGACATGCCAAAGCTGAGTACTTTCAAGCCTCCTTCCATGAAAACATCAAGTTGTGGAAGTTTATCCATGGCTATTCTCCCCACCTGCCCATTCCCCCTTCATCAGTCCTTAAAGTTGGTCCCAACACATTAGATGACTCCGCTCCTTACAGCCAAATTCAATAACTACTTCACTTCCTGTGCCTCCTTCCTCCTTGCCTCTTTTCCACCGCTTGCGACCAGTGTCCCTACATGTCCCTCCCCACCCACCTAGCACCCTCAGCCCCCCAATTCACACTTCTCTTTCAAGACTATACCACCTGAGGATACCCTGTGTGTTTTATTAGCCCTGAACCCTTGCAAGGGAAAAAGTCCTGATGGCCTCGACTCCAAACTTCTCCACCTCTCAGACTACTCTATTGCTCAGCCTCTGTCTACTCTTCTGAACCTATCCTTCTTACATGCATCAGTCCCTGATGCCTGGAAGTCAGCTACCATTATACCCCTTCCAAAAGGTGGTGACCCCTCCAACCCTGGCAATTTCCACCCAGTCTCTTTACTCCCCTCTCTGGCTAAGCTCTAAGAACACTTGGCCCTAGAGCAACTCACCTTCTTCCTTGACTCAGCCTCCTTTTTTCACCACTTTCCAGTCTGGATTCCATAAAAACCATTCTACCACCACCTCCCTCCTTTGGCTCACTGACTACATACTTGCAGGTATGGATCAGGGACGTATCACCTCTGCCATCTTTGTTGACCTGGCCAAAGCCTTCAACACTGTCTCCCACTCCCTCCTTCTGTGCAAGCTGTCATCAGCTTGCATCTCTGTATCAGCCACCAGCTGGTCCTGGTCCTTCCTCATAGGTCTTACACAGTCGGTTAGAGTTGGTAACTCTACCACCCTTCCCCTCCCGATCAACATTGGTGTCCCCCAAGGTACAGTACTCGGACCAATACTGTTTTCCATCTTCCTAAATGGCCTTCCTGATGCCTGCATTTCCTTATGCATCTACATGTATGCAGATGACACAGTCTTATTCTCCTCCTGAACCTCCCCCTCTGATGCAGCTGCCAACCTTCAGCAGGACTTTAACAACATCCAGTGCTGTTTCAATGCTAACCAACTCTCCATGAATGTCAAAAAAATGGTCTCCATGACCTTTGGCTCCAAATAAAGGCTGTCCAGACTTGTCACCACTCCTACCTTCAACACCCTCTCTGGTACTGTATTGGATGATGTTCCCACCTTTAAGTGCCTTTGGTTATGGCTAAACAATCCCTCGACTTTGAGGCTCACATTGATGCTATCCACAAAACACTACTCCCTAAGCTCGTTGCTCTGTTCAGGCATTTCAGCTGCCTGTCACTGCAAGCCTGGAGAGAAATCATCCAAAAGATGATTCTCCCCATCCTCGATTTTGGAGACATAGTCTACTGTTCTGCTCCTAAATGCACCCTCTCCAGACTGGACACTCTCTTCAATTCCTTCTGCTGCTTCGTACTGGGTTGCCCCCCACTTACACACTGCTGTGACCTTTATACCTTGCTCTCCTTTCCCTCTACCTTAATGCCAGTTGACTTCTGCACAGTGCCAGTCTAGTTGGGAAGTTCTTGCATGGATCTCTCCCCCATACTTATCCTCACTCCTATCTCTCCCCCCTTCTAATCCTGCTGCAGTTCCACTCCATCCCACCCTTGCCCCCCACAGTGCACATCATCTGGGTGAGATGCATTCTCCTTCAGAATCCCTAATGTCTGGAATTTCCTCCCTCTTGAAATTCGCTTTGCTTAATCTCGCCATTCAGAAACCCATGTTCTCCGTAAGCACACTGTTCACAGTGGCACCTGCAACTAACCCCTTCCCTCTACCCGTTCTTTTTCCCAATTCCCCTACCTCCCCTCCTACTCGACACCCATATTCTTTCAGGTTCTCTGACAGCAACCTCCACCACCCCCCTACCCTCACTTTACTTCCCCCCCTCCTTCCTTTCAGGGCTCAATCCCCTTCTCACAGGGCTCTCAGCATCCTAAGGGGTGTAACTTCCCCGGCTGCCTGACACCTCTAATCCACCCTTCCCAGACTGGATGCCCTCTGGAGAGGTGTTCTTCCTCGGCCATCCTTGCTTTCTTCCACCCCCTCTTTCCCCTGCTCTCTCTCCTCTCTCCTCTCTCTCTCTCGCCTCCTTCATATCCGGGTACATAACCCTTCCAGGTTTCTCAGCATCCTGAAGGGGTGTAATCACCCGACTTGCCTTGCCTTCTTCCCCCCCCTCACCTTCCCTTCCTCTTTCCCTTCCTCCCCCCTCTCGCTCACTTCCTTCCTGTCCAGGCTCATACCTCTTTGCAGGGTTCTCAGCATCCTGAAGGGGTGTAACTCCCCAGCTTACCTTGTCTTCCTGCTGTCTTCCCCCCACTCCTCTTTCCCATGCCCTTCCCCTCTCTCTCTCTCTCATTCTTTCATGCCTAGGTCCATGCCCCCTTGCAGGGTTCTCTGCATCCTGTAAGAGTGTAACCCCCGACTTGCCTTGCCCTCTCCCCCTTCCCTCTCCTCCTTCTCTCTCACCTCCTGCCTGTCTGGGTTTATACCCCTTGCAGGGTTCTCAGCATCCCGGCTTACCATGCTTTCTCCACCTACCTCCTCCCATACCTGCCCTTCCCATTCAGGTCCGCCTCCCCCAG
The DNA here is from genome assembly GCA_016271365.2 of Neoceratodus forsteri. NCBI lineage: Eukaryota > Metazoa > Chordata > Ceratodontiformes > Ceratodontidae > Neoceratodus > Neoceratodus forsteri. Next base: position 235,327,084 of record CM028131.1, read on the forward strand.
AGTTCTCAACATCCTGAAGGGATATAACTCCCAGCTACCTATGCCTTCCCTTCTCCACCCTCCCAATCCCTTTGTTTCACATCCTCTTCTCTTGAACTCTCATTCCTCCCCCTTCCCACTCCCCTTGTTTCACACTCCCATCCCACCTGCCTACTAAGCACTTGGTACTCCTGCACTCTGCCAGCTTATCTAGCACTTCAAGGTGTACTCCATTAGGATCTGTGCCTCCTTATTAGCTATTATACTTTTGTGCCTATGGTATTGTAACCCTGCATGTTTTTTTACCTCAATAATACTGTGGTTAGTTCCTTGTCCAAGTTAATAATGTATTGTTTGTATGCTATACTGTTTTATATTGCCTGGCTTTTGATTTTCTTTTGCTCTCCCACTTATGTAACCCTTTCCCCATGATGCTTATGGAAACTAGCTGTTTATAGTGCATGTTATCTTTCCTGGTGAAACATTTTCAAATAAATAAATAAAATATAGTTTTCCTGTCCGCCCACATGGATGATTGGGGATAGCCATGGCAAGGAGAGTGAGTGCAAGAAGCTGACTTCACAGCCAGATGGGCAGACTAGGTGGTCCAAGCGTTCCTTATCTGCCATTAAATTCTATGTTTCTATGTTTAACACAAATGTCAATTCTGGTTCTGCATGCAGGGAAAGAGTGAATGCAAGGCAGTCAAGCCCTACTTCCATGATAGATGAGTACCTTGTCTCTGCAGTACATACTGTCCTCAGTCAGTTTTAATGTGGGATTCCAATGCATACCACATGAACCATCAGCACTGGGTCAGATCAAGAGGCTTCTTCTTAAAGAATTTAGTTGAAGTTTTATTTTGATGCGATTCTTATGTATAAGCATAAGGGGTGTGTGTGTGTGTGTGTATATGTGTGTGTGTGTGTGTGCATGCATGTGAGTGTGTTGTGTACAACTGTGCTTGTTAATGAAGGCAGTCAGAGTGTGCAACCAGAAGGAAGCAATACAAATATTATTATAGTGTATGGTGGAACGTTGTTCCAACCCGATTTCCATCTCAGGTGAAACACTGTTGTACCACAGTTCAAAGGTCAAGGAATGCAATTTTACCTTTCAGTGACACAACAGCATTCCAGCAGATTTGGAAAGCGCACAAACCACAGTTTGAACTAACAGATGCAACAGAAACTGCAGGATCCACCAGATAGAAACTCCAAACAGCGGCACGATCACTTGGATAAATCTCACAGATGCATGATCAGCCAGAAACTAAAAAAAATAATGCAAGATCAACCAGATGTCTTCCTTATACAAAAGTCAAGCACAGGATCAACCAAATATTTAAATGTACTCACAAAATTAAAAGCCGTTCTTCCTGATAACAATCTTCTCACTAAGCAAGAAGTTCAGATGCCATGCTTTTTTTTTTAATCACTCCCAGACATGATTTACTACCAACAAAATACCATGCTGTACAATTATAGACATCTGGGTCCAGATATTCAAAACTTTGCGCTGGGCACAAACTGTTTGCACTTGGTTTGTGCCGGGTTTGTGTGGGTCTGCTATATTCAAAAAGCCGAATAGCATGGGCAAACTGAATTAGCACCAGGCAAAAGTGTAATGCATGCAAGGGGCACAAAGAGGGGGCATGTACATGAATACAGGTGCAATACTATATTCAGTGCAGTAGCGCTGCACAAAGTGTTTTTGCTCAACATAGCGCGACACTTTGCATGGTGCAAATTATTGCCCAGGAAAAGGTAGTCTTAACTCTGGGTAAACCAGCTTTGTGTGACTTTGTGGCTTTGCATGACTTTCGTGTGGCTTTGTGTGACCCTAACCAGTAAATATTAAACATAGAAAGAAATCAGACATGGAAGAAACATGCTGCACACAGATGGCACCTCCTACGTTGCCATCATCTGCCACTGGTCCCAACCATGCCAAGCATTAATTGGTGACCCGGTGCCCAGTGAACACCATGGCAGTGTGTCCATAGAGCACACACCTGCATACCATCCTTCAGTGGACACCAACAGAATCCAGTGCACACATGCAGCACTGGGAGCATGGAGGGTGTTGAGGGGAGGGTGTACAGGTGGCCAGTCTGAGCCACATACTGGGTACTGCCACAAGGCTGGGACAATCCATGCACTGCAAATGGTCCAGTGTAGGGAATGTGCCCCCCTCCAGCCACATACCACACATCTGTACAGACACCACAGCACACACAGCCAGCCATGTATATTTATTTATTTATTTAGCTTTTGTTAACCGGGTAGGTACACTAGACAAGTTATATGCCTATTTTCAGGAACGACCTGGGAGAGTACAACAGATATTACAGATACATCAGAACAGAACAGCAGGTAAGCAAGTACATCGAGTAACATAATACACTGAGTCACAAAACAGTAAGGCATGTAATGAGCTACTATGACAGAGATTGTTAGAGTACGTATAATCAAACAATATGTAGTCTTGAACAAACATAGCATAGTCAAGTGCATTAGAGGGAAATTGGATCATTAGAAATGAACAATAGATCATTAGCAGCACTTTTAAATATAGCAAATATTTGCCCCAGGCAAACGTGACAGTGTCGGGCAAACAGCTTAGCTCCATGCAAAACCTACGCAAATGTGTTTGTGCCATGCAAAAGTTTCTGAAACATGGTGCATTTCTGCAGAATTTCACATGCGCTGGTGCTTGCAGCTTTAATGAATCCACTGCTTTGCTAGCACACACATATATATGTATATGTCACTGTAAGCATCCCATGCTAGTGGTGTAGCTTCTGTGGGTCACACAACAGCATAACAGCAATGTCCACTGTCAGTACACACCAGCCAATTTGGTCTGCCACTGTGTAAAGTGCAGCAGTCATTGATGCCCTACACACCATAGACATTGCAGTGCTCCTCACACTACTGGCCACCTTGTTACTGTAGTATTTGCTGTGCAATGTAGAGAGACCTACAGTTTGACTATTGCATGCAGCACCACCACCTGTGCCTGTGCTGTGTAGTCCCCTGAGGCACAATATTCTATGTGGTTCTGTACAAATGTAGCCTACAGCTACCACCATGCACTTCCAGACTGACCTACAGGTGGAGCTGTGGGCAGACCCAGCCAGCCCCTGTACTGCCAGACTGACCTACAGGTGGAGCTGTGGGACCCTGCAGTAACGCTGGGCAAACTGCATGCAAATCAGGACATAATGAGCTGCTACTCTGGATTTTGCCCACAGACTGCCTTAGTACTATAGGCTCATTTGCATGTCACTTTTGAATATAGCAAATATTTGCCCCAGGCAAACGTGACTGTGTCGGGCAAACAGCTTAGCTCCATGCAAAATCTGCACAAATGTGTTTGTGCCGTGCAGACGTTTCAGAAACATGGTGTATTTCTGCAGAATTTCACATGCGCTGGTGCTTGCAGCTTTAATGAATCCACTCCTTTGCTAGCACACACATTGGACATATAGTTCACCTCTAACTTCCTTCACATTGCTCTGCACTGGGCTGCTGTTGTGGTTTGCACTTCCAGGTTGCTATATTCAGAGCTGTCTTATTTCCCAGGCTATTTCTGTACTGCACTCCCAGCCCAGTTTGCCCTGCTTCCTTAGCACGCTATATTCAGTAGGTTTAGCACTGGGGCTATCACTTTTGAATATAGCAGGCTATTGGTTCTGGGCTAATTTAGCACACTGGGCACTGCTAATTTAGCCCTGGGGCAAAGTTTTGAATATCTGGCCCATGGTCCCTAACAACCACACCACTGAACCTAGCAACCAGCCCTGAGCCCCGGAATAAAATGCAGCAGCAAACATGTCTTCTTTTGTATTAAAAAAAAAACTGAGATAAAATTGTATCAAATTATTTTAGGGGCACCATATGTTATAAAAAATACTGGATGTGCAACTCTATGCACAACCAGTGTGTTCTGCCACCTCGGGGTCCTCGGACCTCTCAAGCTTCACTCTCGAGGTCAGAGGGAATCAGAAGGGATGTGCACAGTTGCCCATCCAGTATTCCTTATATGCGGCTGCCTTGCCTCACTTAACCTGCTTATTTATGTTGTATGCCACTTTGAAATGTATATAATTTAATCCATAATCCAGTATGAGTGACTATTTTATCTAACACAGAATCCTTCCCAGGTCTGGTTATTTCAGTCACAACATAAACAAATAAAAAACCTTTTTAATGTTCATACTTAAAAGCTAGCTTTGGGTCCCTTATTGTTAAAGAGCCCTTGACACCATTGTGACAACTATGAGAAAATGTAATGTTTAGCACAAGAGACCTTATATTTGAATATTGTTCCTGTATTTCTCATTCTTCTTTATTGCTAAGGACATTTGCATGTAAACAGGATCACTATACCCTATCTGTTCTGGCTGCTTGCCTACATATGACATTACAGTTTTGTTTATGACACCACAGTCTGTTGCTGTGGGGATAATTATGATGCCATAAACGGGGGATTATTTTATTAATTTATTTTTTTATTTAAAAGTTGGTAACTGGGGAAAGCACCATGACCAGAAGCTCATTTCTAGGTGCCACCCAGATTATGATGTCATATGTAGCATAGCAGAAAGAGCAGATAAAGTCTAAGGAACAGTAAGCCTCTTTCATACAGCTGTCCTCGATAATAAAGAAAAAAAGGTAAATAATTATAGAAAATATATGACATATAAACTGAACTATCTAAATCTCACATTTTTTCTAAGTTTTTCTAAGCATGTCAGGGGCTCTTTAAGGAAACAGTAAATAAATAACAGTGGATAGCAAGAGGAAGATGAGATGTAACAGTGGCAATCATGCAACTGTAGAAAATATAATACATAAGTAATATGTCATGACAGGGTGTGCATTAGAGGATTTTAATACACATCTCATAGTTGTGGTAAGGTACAATTCCAAAGGTTGAGTGTCCTTATGCCCCTGGGAAGTGCATTAAAATCCTATGATGCACACCTGGAGGGGCTTATTACGCATATAAAATGGCTCTGAGTAGGTGTTTTGGGGAGGAAAATGAGATTTGGCACCTGACTGCATTTATAGAAACATTGAAATATAGTCTTTGATGGCAGATAAGGACCGCTTGGCCCATCTAGTCTGCCCATTACCCTACCTACTGGATAAGCTGCAGATTCTAGTTTACCAACTGCCTACGTCTTCCTACCCCCGCTATAATTGCCATATGTCTGTCCCATGCATTCTTGAATTCTCTCATTGTTTTTGACCCCCATGACCTCCTCAGGAAGGTGGTTCCATGCATTCACCACCATCTCTGTGAAAAAATACTTCCTCATGTTGCCCCTGAGCCACCCCCCATCTTCAAATGCTGCCCTCTTGTTCTTGCACTTCTTTTTTTCTGAAAGATGCTCCCCTCTTGGACTTTGTTGATTCCCTTGAGATACTTGAAAATTTCTATCATGTTCCCCTCCTCCCTCCTTTCTTCAATGATATAGATATTAAACTCTTTCAGTCTCTCTTCGTATGGCTTCTGTTGCAGACCCTGCACCATTTTAGTTGCTCCCCTCTGGACTGCCTCTATCCTGTCTATGTCCTTGCGGTGATGGGATTGCCATAACTGCACATAGTACTGAAGATGGGGTCTCACCAACTATCTGTACAGAGGGATAACAACTTCCTGTTTTCCACTGGTGATGCCTCTCTCTCTATGCATCCCAGTAATGCCTTCTCACATTGCTTGCCTACCTTAAGGCCATCTGATATGACTACTCCAGGTCCCTTGCCATTTTATTGTTGTTGGTTCCTCCCCCCTCCCATGATGTACGCTTCCCCTGGGTTTTTGTTTCCCAGGTGCATTACTTTGTATTCCTTCGCATTGAATCTAAGCAACCATACTTTTGACCATTCTTCCAACCTTGCCAAGTCCTTTCTCATCCTTTCCACCCACCCCTTGTGTATCAACCCTGTTGCGGATTTTTGTGTCATCTGCAAAGAGGCATACTTTTCTTTCCAGCCCCTTTGCAATGTCTCCTATAAAGACATTAAAGAGGACCGCTCCCAGTACTGAACCCTGTGGTACCCCACTAGTAACCACCCTTTCTTCAGAGTGCACTCCATTTATTATTACCTTCTGCATCATGTTGTCCAGCCAATTTATTATCCAGGCTACCACCCTGGGACCCACTACCAGGCTGGCTTAATTGTTTATTAATCTTTTGTGTGAGACTGTGTCAAATGCCTTGCTAAAGTCTAGGTAGGCCATATCCACAGCCCCTCTCTGGTCTACTATTTAGGTCACCCAGTCAAAGAAATCTATTAGGTTCATCTGACATGACCTTCCCGCTGTGAACCTATGCTGCCTTGGGTCCTGCGCCCTGCTGGCCTCTTGGTACTCAACAATTCTTTCTTTCTTTCAGAAATGATTTAAGCAACAAACCATGACAGGATGTGGGTTATGGTGGGATTTACCACAGCTGGTGTGGTCAAATCCAGGCCAGCCATGGTAAATCCCACCATAATCCACACCCTGGAGTGGTTTATTGCAATTATACCATGTAATGACTTTGAATGTATTTAAAAAGACAGTTTTTTTATTTATTATTTTATTAGAAATACTTAATTTTTTATGTAAATATACCTATGCTACATAAAATAGCCCAGGCAGTTTATGTTATTTTACACAACGTTTTATTCTTAAAATATTCAACAATCTTGAAATAGATGGCTTTTAGTTATTTTTGATGAATATTGTTATTTCAATGAGATACAATCATATTTGTAAGGATTCTGTTAAGTAGATGAAGTGTTCTGAGGAAAGAATATTTTTTTCAAGTGCACAGAAAAACAGTAAACTGTTAGAGTAACTATTTTTTTCTCAGTTGTATTGGATAATTTCTTGGAACTGTTTCTTTAAGTTGCTTTGCTGGTCTACTACTTTAGTTGTGAGTCTGAGGCTTGGGGGAAGGGTGGCAGACAATTGTGTCTGGTTAGGAAACCTGTGGTTAAAGAAGAAAAGCGTATGAGTTTTGCGTTTTTTTTTTCTTTTTGATTACTGTGTTGTTTTTAAGTTTGACTTACCTTTTTTTAGTTAGAATAGAAATTAACCGTCCCATAATTTATCAGGTTGCCTACAGATGGCATGGATGGTCGGGTCTGGATGCTTAAAGGATTGCAGTTCTCACGTGGCTCTTGCTTCGCCATTTCCGGAACTTGGAGAAATGCAGTGTTCAGTTGGCTGCTCTCCATGAATGTAGGCTGCAAGTTTTCCGTTGGGTATGTCATTTTCTGTTCTTTCCTCGGGATGTCCATCTCTATTGCAGCTTTTTGGATAGGCAGATCTCTAGTATGGGAAGGAGCTGGGTGTGTCATTATAGCAAGCTGTTTTTTCTGGAAGGGGAGTGGATTTGTATTCTGTGGATGACTGATGAACTGACTCAAGGGTGCTTGATGAGGTTTGACCTAATATTATCCTGCCCCATTTTTGATATTCTGCGAGGCTGGGACACTGGTAGATATGAAGGGAAGCTTTGTTCGTGTTATCTGGCGGGCTTCCATTCCTGACTGGCTGAGTAATGTGGCAGTGGTAGCGTGCAGTGAGGGATTTGTAAACACTTTTGCTAACTCTGCCTCTTTGCAGATGCGAGGCAACATTCCCCCCAGATAATTTACACCCATGGCTTCATGAGTGTACCAGATGTCCATGTATCAAGTATCTCCTGGGCTAATTTCTTGGGATGGAGAAATAAAGCTGGAGGATTGGGGGGTAACTTTGAAATGTACTTTTTAAAACTTTTCAGAGGGCAAAGAGGATCATTAGGTTGTCCAAACATGCAACCTCTGCTGTGCTGCCTGATGGGGTCACTGATCTCTTTATGGTTTTTGGTCTCTTCATTAAAAGATTTGGTTAAGTATTGTAGGCCATCTTCAGACAATTTAATTTTGAAGGAATTTACTTTAAGCTGTCTGACACCCTCACTTCCCCTTTGTGCAAAGTGTGACTGAACATCTAGCCACACCTTGCAAACCGGTCCAGTGGCTGTTGTTGGAGAAACAGCTTTTCAATTTCTAACAGTGGTCAATTCATTGACTGTACGTGGTTCGTGATGTTCTGCCTTATCTTTGCCTTCTTTCTTATACCTTTTCACAACTGCTTTACATATGCCATTGATGGTGGCAAAATCTGTAATACTCATAATGTTAACTGATCTATTCAGTGGGGGGGGTCATTCAGATATCTATTTAGACCTGTTCTCAGACTGACAAAACTACTGAAAACGTATTCTTTGCCATTAGAGTTTCTTACGGTACTGTAGTAGTGCCTCAAAATGTTATTTAGTTCTGAAGTGGTGACTGTGAAAAAATCTGTTGAAATATGCTTTAGTTGACACCAATCTTGAAACACATTTATTGCCCAGCGAGTTTGGTTTTGAGCAGTTATTTTGTGTTTTTGCAGTTCTAGTTTTACCGTTTCCTAGTCAGCGACATCCTGTTTAGGCTGGTATTTTCTTTTCACAGGATTGGAGGGGCCTGCAGAGTGACTGATGCCCACGGAGTTTGAATTTGGCACAGAGGGATTTGGTGCTGCAGCATTCGGGAGGAGGTCTGCTGGCATGTCAGCAGTTGGGACCTGAGGAGCGGTGTTAGGAGCAGTGGGAATGAGAGGTAAGGCTGTTTTGACCACTGACACTGTCGGTGGCTGACTTGACTCAAGAGAACTAAATATTTTGTCAAGTTCACTCGCATCAATTAAGTTGAAGCTGGATTCTATAATTTCTTTTTACCAGAGGCGCAGCTTTAGTTTCATTAGTGGGCTCGCAAGATGGCAGTTGTTTCAGGGTGAAAATGGATTCAGAGTGATTTTAGTTTTGGGAGGCTCAAGCTGGCAAATGGTTTCATTGGTGATTGCTGGATTTACATCACCTCGGAGGTGCCAACCAGCCAATCAGGGTATGGGATTTACTGTGTTGTTTTATATCCATGGTATAATCCATTATTTTCCCTACCACTGAGGTCAAACTAACATTAGTGTAGTTTCCTGCCTCTGCCTTGCTCCCACTTTTGTGAAGGGGAATCACATCCACCCTCCTCCAGTCCTCAGGTATCACATCATTCTCCCATGATTTGTTAAAAAGGGTAGTCAGTGGTGTCACTAGGTCTCCCCTTAGTTCTTTCAGAATTCTGGGTTGAATCCCCTGGGGCCAGATTTAATGTATGGTAAGGTGATGTCTCTTAGCCAATAAAATTTCTAGATTTTCTCTAGCCATTTTATAATCATCTCTGAGCACATTGTATTGGGTGTGTGAACCCTTTTTCATCATTTGAATACAGTATTTCAGGTTTATGCACTATGTCACTACTAAGGGTTTAAGCATTTATTGGGGATCCAGACAAACAGGTATGATAGACAGATAGATAGATAGATAGATAGATAGATAGATAGATAGATAGATAGATAGATTGGCAGACAGACTGACTGACAGACAGACAGACTGAGAGACAGACGGATAGATAGATAGATAGACAGAAAGACAGACAGCTAGATTATTTAAAAACTACTTTCTATGTTGTTCAAGGAGCATCACAAATGTCACAAACACATAATTAACTTAAAATGTGTTTCATAAATTAGAAAAACATAATGAAAATATACATTAATGTGCATCAGATTTTAGATATTGTTTTAAAATATTAATAGCTTATTGCTAAATTCATCCTCTCTATTTACTGTAAGTACCTGAAAAAGTTAAATGATAATTCAAAGGTCAGTATAAAACAGCTTTTTCTATGAGCCAAATTTTGAATTTATTGGTGCATTGTTTTAAGAAAGAAATCCAAGCCCTCAGCCCAATACAATGGGAGACGCAACTCTCTCAAATATACTTTAGCCACTTAATACCTGAGAGGTTGCATTTGTGAAGTGAATTCAAATCTTTAGTTGTGAATGACGTAACATCTGTTGAAGGACAGCCAAGGTGTCTAAGGAGCTCAGGCTGTTGCAGCACATTAAAAGGGGAGAAGGACTTCTTCAGGTACAGCAGGGAGAAAGTAGCTGTAAGGACCATATAGTAAGGATTAGGAAGGGGGGTGGAAGCAGGGTGATAAGGCAGAAGTGCTAAACGATGACTTCTGGTCAGTGTTTACTGAGGAGAAGGGGGAGGGATACTCAAGGGGTGAGGGCAGGAATGGAGGGGGAGGGGTGATGGATGGGGGAAATCATGGAGGTTAGGGTTCTGGAGTGTTTGAGGGCACTGAGGGTGTCCAAGGCACCAGGCTCAGATAGCATCCATCCCAGTGTATTGAAGGAGCTGGCAGAGGTCCTGGCAGGACCTTTGGCAGACCTATTCAATGCCTCACTACACTCAGGGTGTGTACCTCAGGATTGGAGGATGGCTTATGTGGTGCCCCTCCACAAGAAGAACCAGGGAACTACAGACTGGTGAGCCTCACATCCATCGAGTGTAAGCTGAAGGAGACTATCCTGAAGGAGAGGCTGGTGGCCCTCCTGCAGGCCAAAGGGCTACAGGACAGCAGACAGCATGGCTTCGTAAGTGGCAGGTCCTGCCAAACAACCTGGTGGAGTTCTATGACTGAGTAACTTGGAAATTGGGCGGGAGCCATGCAGTGCATGTCCAGTACCTGGACTTCAGTAAGGCATTCGACTCGATGCCGTGCCACGTGGGAGGCTGGGAAGTAAGTTAGAAGGCACAGGGCGGGTGCAAAGCTGGTGAGATGGGTAGAGAATTGTCTTCAGGGAAGGCAACAAAGGGTGGTGGTGGGTGGGGAGCTCTCATCCCCAAGGGTAGTGACAAGCGATGTTCCACAGGGCTTGGTGTTGGGGCCAGTGTTGTTTGGGATATTCATTGCAGACATATCATTGGGCATCAAGAGCAAGACTAGTCTGTTTGCTGATGATACCAGGATGATCTGGCAAAGCTGGAAACCTGATTGGACACCTGGGAACTGGGATTCAATGCCAAAAACTGCAAGGTGCTGCATTTTGGGGTGCAAAACCCCAAGGAGGAGTTACCAACTGGGGGAGTGCAGCTAGTCAAGACAGAGGAGGAGGAGAAGGATCTGGGGGTGCTCATTATGGGGTCAATGAACAACTCGGCACATAGTAGGAAGGTAGCTACAAAGGCCAACAAAATGCTGGGTTGCATTGCAATGAGTATATCCTTGAGGAGGGGGGAGGTAATTCTGTCGCTGTATAAATCATTAGTTAGACTGCACCTGGAGTATTCCACGCAGTTCTGGTGCCTGCATCTGAAGAGGGACATTAAGTTACTGGAGGGGGTGCAGCGCAGGGTGACAAAGATGATCCAGGGGCTGGGGGACTTACCATATGAGAGGAGGCTGAGAGAGTTGAACATGTACGCAGTGGAGGAGAGGAGGGACAGGGGATATGATTGAGACCTTCAAGTACATGAAATGAATAAACAAGACAGGTACAGAGGGGCTGTTCAAAGTAAGGGGGGGGATGCCCGGGGCCATGATATGAGACTGGAGGTAGGAAGGTTCAGGAGGGAGATGAGAAGACACTATTTACAGAGAAGGTGGTAGCTGGGTAAAATGCATTACCGGCAGAAGTGGTATCTAGTAGAACAGTGGGCTGCTTCAAAAGTAGCTGGGACAGGGCAAGGCGAGGTCAAGGGAGGGAGGGTGGGAGGGCAGCTGCAGAATAGGGTACTAGCTGCACATTGGGGCAGACCTGATAGACCACTCGGCCTTTATCTGCTGGCAAATTTTGTATGTTCATATGTTCATAACTCAGCTAGTCTGTTTTCCCAGAAAGATTTCCACTGCCAATTTCCTGAGTAGGGCCGGGGGGGAGCAGAGCAGCAAGATGGCTGCGGTGCTGCTCTGCTCCCTGCAGCTCCTGGCTCAAGCTGCATCTGGACCACCTTTGGTTCATATTATATATGTGACATAGTACTTCAAAGTTTATTTGATTGAATGTTCTGCAGAAGCTTTGCTTTTGCTTCTATTTATTGACGCTAAGTTGTGTGATTTGCAAAGTCGCTCTGAGCATTGTGTAAATACAGTCCTGGAGTCAAACTTTTCAGTCAAAGATACTGAAGGAGGGACACCTTCACCCGGATTTGAGACAACCCCTGAGAGAGAATATAGTGGAAGCAGAACTGCACTAGATGTGCTGAGGAGCTCACTTCACTTTATAAAAGTTATGCCATTGTTACCCGTGTCAGAAGCCTTTGTGGAACTCAATATTTGAATTAACTATGCTCAGTGGACTGACTATCTCTGTTTAATCCCTAGCAGACCAATGTGGAAGAAGATGAAAGCTATTTTGGATACAGAAACCTAGGAACTTAACAGGCGTAGATCTTGTCTGACTAGAATATACCAAGGACTCCCTGAAAAATGGTAAACCAAATGTGCCCTGTGTTATAGACTCCTGGAGATGGAGAACGGGGTAACCCAAGCATATTCATGGTTCTTGTCATCTCAGTTTCAAAGTTGTGCTACTTCCAGCTCTAAATATGGGCTGTGAAACAACTCCTAGAGGTAAATGTTTAAGTATTATTAGGGTTCAGTGAGTGGTGAACTCTTTTAGTGCCTGTTGTGCTTATAGAGCCTAATGCTGGAACTGCAAGGCCTAGAAACAATCTCCTCATTCAGACAAGCGAGGGATTCTTCTGGCATCAATAAATATTGTGTGTTGACCTCTATTTAAGTTCTGAATGCTCATTGAATGTTTTATGAAATAACCAGAGTGTCATCCTAAATTGAATTAAATGTGCAGACAGCTGGCGCACGATAGTCTGAACAACTGGAACCCCATTTTAAAATGTCTAAATTACTGTTAAGTTTAAAAAAATACCTTTTTGTTATGGCATAGAAACAAATGGCCTCCCGGGATGACAAGGGAGCTACTGTATGTTTGCATGCAAGTAAAAGCTGTGATATTCCAGGGCTAACTTAGACAAATGCGACTGCAGTGACTAGAGGAATTCGAGACCAGCGGTACTTTATTTATTTATTAAACTCTAGGATTACAAATACCTTTGAGCAAGAACTGCTCATTTACAAAGGTTCCACGTCAAAGGATGGAAGGTTAACAAACAAAGGTAAACATTAATAGAGTCTCAAAAAACCAAATACCGTGTTCCAAGCAGATCGACAGCAAATGGACAGTAAGGCCAGATGAGCAACTAGTAGGGGTGGGGAGGGTGGGGGTCAGGAGGGAGTGGGCAGGCTGAAGGGCCATTGTCTGGAGGGGGTTGGTATGAGAAGATCAAGGTAGAGGGGACAGAAGTCTGAAGTGCTCAAAGATGGGAGGGTGTGGGTGAGGTAGGGGAGGAATGGGGAGAGGGGTAAGGTGAGAGGGAGGAAAGTAGAGGACAAGTATAATTGGCACTATGCCAGGCGTGAGTGTAGAGGTTGACCAATTAGGAGAAGCAGTCACATTGGCTGGTAGTAGAGAGGTGAAGCTGTAGTTGCCTTTTAAATGGGCCAAGCGTATTAGCTGAAAGGTTGACTTGGTTCGTGATTTAGTGCTCCAGTTAAAAGCACAGTAATAAAACCATTGAGTTAAAGGCACTTAGCACTCTTTCTAGGACTCCTATATGGAGATTGAACTGCTCCCAACTTTTTCATCTCACTCCTGAATGAGTTCGTACGGAACTAATATGAAGGGTGAAGCACCTCATTGATGTTTTTTGATTAAAAATTTTAAATATGACTCTTTTTACCTTTTGCTACCAGCACTGAAGTGTTGATATTAACTAATTCACAGACTGCAGCCTTGATGAGAATTAATTGGTCTATGATAACTTTGTAGGCTTTGGAGGCAGTTCAAAAATTTCACACAGGTTACAATTGAGTCTACTTTTTTTTTTTAATTTTGTACATTTGTAATAAGTTGTTTTAATTACTTTAACTATTAATTGTTTATTGTACGTGATGAGATCTTAACAGGCAAGAACAAGAAAGGACTGTTCACTGAACACTATTTAGCAGGTGCTAAATGTGCTCCTATCTGTGAAGAAAAACTATTTCTATCATATATAATGTTCTGTATTAACAGGGGATTTTATAATACTAGGACATATTTAATTGTATTTATTGTGACCAATTAAATCCCAGCAGGTAAACCTTCTTCTAGTGTTTTATAGGCTAGAACAATTAATTAATTTCATACAAACCACCGAGTAATAGATTTTGATGTAACCTTTTGAAGGGCTCTCCCTTTCTGCTCGGGCCTAGTATGTCTGCACTCGAGTGGTTCAATAATCTTGTCTGGAACTGGGAGAAGGTATTCTTAAGGTGCCATTGCTGATTCTATTCACATATGCTTAGTGTAGGATATCAGGGGTTAAACAATAATTGGTGATCCAAATATGTATACTGCGACAGAATCTGTTGTTATCTTGCTATTAGCTGGCCTCTTAGTGCCTCAGGACCCTAGTTCACTAGTTTGGTAATTATGGGCCATGACTGAGTTAACTGGAATGTCTACCAAGGCCTAATAGCCAGGGTGGACCAGTACTCAAACTTTATGGTATAGTGATACCCATACCTCTCAACCTCCTGCCTCATAAATCAGCATAAGGCTTAAAAAAATCAGGGACAAAGGACCAAAATCAGGGAAACATCTTTAGAAGTAGAGATATCCACTCAGAAATCTGGTAGAATATGGGGCTTAGTGCAAAATGAATTTTCTAAAGAAGAAGAAGTCTGTAACTTTAATGCTTGACATTATTTTGTGCTTACAGCTCCCACTGTTTAGCCACGGAAACACAAATTTTAGGAGGGACAGAGTAAAATTTTGAGGCAAAATCAGGGACATCCCTGAAAATCAGGGACAGTTGAGAGGTATGGTGATACCCAGTGGTGAAAGGAATCCATGAGATATTGCTGTTGCCGACATGCAGTGGGAATTTTATGAGTGGAGTTCCAGTTAATTTATGTAAGGACTACAAGACAGAGTAGACATCAGACAGTACCTGAAAAGTTCTATGTGTTTTTTGTTAACAGGTAGTAGGTCTAATGGAATACTTGTAAAACAGGCATTTTTTTGTATTAACTTCTATGATCTGTGGCGTTTTTTTGTATGGTCCACCACTAAAAGACCCCTTACCTTCTCTGTGGTCTGCCAGACCCTTTGGTTGTTGCTGGTGCTGCTGGTGAGGACCCCATCTTGACCGTGCGAATAACTAGTTGGACACATAAAATAAAGAATAAGGCAGGTTTATTTGCTGTACTGCAGATGTTCTCTTCATGAGGACAAGCCCAGACTGACAAATCTCTGACTGACAGGCATACATGGCACTGCCAGGCAGTGCAACAAATTGTTACATGCAAGTTCTAAGTGCTCTTAAAGGGGCAGCAGCTTAACATTAAGCCCCATGCATAATGTGTGCTTCACATCACTGCCGGAACAGTGACTGTGAGCACCACTCGAACAAGCAATAAATCTATACCAGTTTCTAAAAAACAGTTTAAGTAATTTTTAAGGCAAAAACAAATTTTCATGCATTACAAGGCATCATGTTGACAAACAGAACTCCACTGCAGGGAGGGGGGAGGAAAGAACCTGGACTACACTGGGGACCAGTCAGAGTAGCACCAAGAGGATGGAAACGTAATGGTACTTGAGACTTGGTCATGCCATAAGCACTAAAGTGTGGGAGAAGGAAGAGGGAAGAGAGGGAAGGGTAGCACAGGAGGATACCCAGAATGCAGGCCAAAACTTTTATTAACAGTTGCATAACAACAGATGGGCTGTCCATGTAAAGAAACATTCCTAAGGGGAAAAAGCGTTAGTGCAGGTAAATAGTACTATGGCAACAGGTGCAAAGACAGAGGTACAACGAGATATTTCCTGCAAACAGTTAAAACAGAAAATGAATTAGTCCCAAAACACACCGAGTCCAATAACCAAAGTTCAAGACCTCCGTCAACTTTTCCGGTCAGTGAGAATGGAGGCATGCATGGATTGCACTAGTTCCTGACAGGAGGGGTCAGGTCGTTAAAAGCGACCCAGGAGTTCTGCCCCCTATCGAATTCACACCACTTTACTCTGTAAGTCCAGGATCCATTGACAAACTTCTTCCTTAAGATCTTCTCAATCTGGTACATTGAGGTGTGTGGAAGAGAGTCCTGAGAAGAAGAAGAAGGTTGAGAAGAAGAGGAAGTCCCAGGCAAATTATCTGGTAAAACGGAATCCGGCTGGAGAATATCAGGAGTAGAAAGAGTTGTAGGAACAAGCTGCAAGTTGTCCTGAGGGATCTCAGCTTGAGAGAGGATGACAGGCTGAAGGGCAGCTTCATTTCTGGAAGGACTGGGGTCATCTGGAAGGTTGTTATTCAGGTACCCGTGCTTTAGTCAATTTATATGGACTTTGTTGTGTATCAGCTTGCCATCTAACTTGCGTCGCAGACGAACGTGGACCAAAGGAAGCTTTTCTACAATGTAGAAGGGACCAGCCCAGGGGTGAAGCAGTTTCTTAGTGGTGCCTGGAACAAGAATAGGTCAGTACAAATAAACAATGTCCCCAACAGAGAATGAAGGCTCATGCACCTTGGCTGCAGACATTTTTTCCATTGCCGATTTTCTCTGGCCCAACGTGGTGATTGCAACTCATCGGGCAAGTTCCAGCTGTTTCAGAAGAGGGATAATGAAAGAAGAAGCTGACTTAGGCACCTCTAGCAGTGAGAGATCCCTGTCCAGTGGAGTTCTTGGGTGACGTCCATGGACTAAGAAGAAGGGGGTGTATTCTGTGCTATTGACACAAGGGCTGGTATTGTATGCAAACTGCACAAAGGGAACAAAACAGTCCCAGGCGTCGTGAGTCTCATCCAGATACTTGGAGAGTGTGCCGAGAATGGTAGACATCATTCTTTCACTCTGTCTGTTGCATTGTGGATGGTAACTTGTGGTGTGTGTCTTTTTTATGTCGAGAAGTTTGCAAGTTTCTCATACAATGGTGGACAGGTAGTTAGTGCCTCTATCTGAATGTAGGTACAATGGGGTAGCATGATGACAAATGACTGTGTTGAGAAAGGCACTTGCCACAGTGGCAGCTTTAATGTCTCTTAGGGAGATGAGTTTCAAATACTTCATCAGGTAGTCCACAAAGACAAGGATGTATTTGTTGCTAGAGTCAGAGCATGTTGGTAAGGGCCCAAGAATGTCAGTGCTGACTCTTTGGAACGGTTCAGTGACTACAGGCATGGAGATGATGTGTGCCTTTGTTGGTTTGGCAGAAGGCTTTCTCTGGGAGCAGGGCTGGCAGGATTTTATGAACTGAACAATGTCCCTGTTCATGTGTGGTCAGAAGAAGTTAAGCCTTGTCTTTTCCAGAGTTCTGTGGATTCCCATATGACCTCCCAAAAGTGGAGAGGCATGAGTGGAGAGAAGAACTTGAGGGATGAGAGAGCTGGCACAGCTCGCTGTACGTGAGTTCTATCCATGTGATGACCCTTGCCTTCCTTGGTCCAAATGTGAAAGAGCACACCGCCATTGAGGAAATACTGCGAAGCAAAGAAGAGTACACCTTGGTGATGTTGCTTCTGTTGCAGTAAGGTTCTAGATGCTAAGTAAGAAATTATATCAGTGAATTGAGGATCTGTTCTTTGTTGCATTTTAATAGTTGCCAGGGACAAATCAGATGTAGAGGAGATGAGAAGCTCTTTGGCTGCTTGCGGTAGCTGAGTATTTCTGTGTCTCTCTGTAGAAGCAGTAGGGAGCAGCAAAGCAACCTGAGGCAGTAGCGCAGCAAATTCCCAGAGGGTCTGGATGCAAGGGTGTGTTATAGGGGCCCCCCGGTTTTGAAGAAACATTAAAATTATGATTTGGGCCCCTCAAACCTTGTGGGCCCGGGTGCGACTGCACCCCTGCACCCTTATAGCTATGCCCCTGGCCTGAGGTGCTGTAGGAGTGTCCACAGGAAGTACATCCGTGGCATGGAAGGGAAGAGCTTGTAAGCAGGATTCGTCATCTGTTGAGAAGGATGCAGAGGGATATCGTCTCCTGCTTACACCATCAGCATTTGAGTGCACTCGACCTGGTCTGTATTGAATGTCAAAGTTGTAGGATTGCAGCATGGCGATTCATTGGGTGAACTTGCCTACTGGCTCCTTCATTTCAAATAACCATCTGAGGGCAGAGTGATCAATGATAGCTGTAAAGAAGGAGTAGCGAAGGTAGCAGTCAAATTTCTTCACAGAAAATACCATGACTAGACATTCTTTCTCTGTGATGCATAGTTCTGCTCAGCTGAGGAAAGAGAGCACCCAGCATAGGAGACAACTCGTTCTGTTCCATCTTGAATTTGACAGAGCACAGCGCCCACTGCAAAGGAACTAACATCAAAGTAGAGCTTGAATGGTTGGTCGAACCTTGGGTAGGCCAATACTGGAGAAGAGATTAGGTTTTGTTTTAAGTTGTCAAAGGCCTCGTTATATTCAGAAGTCCAAATATAGTCACATCCCTTTTTGGTGAGGGCATACAGTGGAGCTGCAATCTTGGCGTAGTTACAAATGAACTTTCAGTAGTAGCCAGACAAGCCCAGGAAAGCTTGAAGGTCTTTGAGATTGTTAGGTTCTGGATAGTCTTTGACTGATGAGAGCTTGTCTGGATCTGGAGAAATGCCTTGAGAACTGACCACATGTCCCAGGTAATGAATTTGATGTTGCGCAAAACAACACTTTTCTGGGTGAAGCTTGAAATTGGCTTGTCTGAGATGTTCGAACACTTCTTGGAGATGTTGGAGGTTCTCTGGCAAAGTTCTGCTAAAGACAATCGCATCATCCAGGTAGACTATGCAAGATTTCCAAGACAACCCACTTAGTACAGCTTCCATAACATGTTGAAATGTGGCTGGACTATTCCGAAGACCCATAGGCAGACGTTTGAACTGGAAGAGTCCCAAGTGGCAGCGCCATGCTGTGTATGGACGAGAAGCTGGATCAATGGAAACTTGATAGAACCCACTCTGAAGGTCTAGAGTGGTGAAGTAAGCAGGACTGGCCGCACCAAGACTCTCTAAAGCATCTTCAGTTGTAGGCAAGGGATGAGCATCCAGCACCATGTAGGCATTGAGTTTTCTGTAGTCTACCACAAAATGATACCCTTTGTCCTTTTTTACCACCAGCAAGCAAGGTGCACCCCAGGGGCGTGTAGATTCTTCAACTATGTCTTGGTCAAGCATGTCTTTGATTATGTCCTCGAGGACTTGTTTCTGTTTATGTCCCACTTTGTAGGCTCGCTGATGGATTGGTTTCTGGTTGGGCTGTACTTCGATGGTGTGTTGCAGGATATCACAGCATCCAAGCTTGTTATTTGAACCAACAAAGACATCCGGGTAATTTTCCAGGAATTTCAAACGTTGTTGCTTTTCTGTTGGAGATGCTGGAAGTTTGCAAGAGGATAGTCGCTGACTAAGGGGTAACTCTGTTGAAGTTGGAGTGGTTGTGATAGTACTGACAGGAGTAGAGTTGGTGGAACCAGGCTGAGGTTCTTGCATGAGATGGAGCTGGTTCCCTGAAGAGAAGCAGACAAACTTTCCAATGTTGGCACCCTTTGAAATGGCCACTGGCTCATCTGTAAAGTTGCAGCATTTTTGGAAGACTGCGCCATCATGCACCTCCGATACGATATTTCTCAGAAGGAGACCTGACAAATGCAGCGTGGGGGATCCTGTGTCGATGTCAACAACACCTTGTGGAAGTGGTTCACCTCGAATCTTGGCAATCAAAACCATTTCAGACTGAGGAGGCACAGTGACTGAGTCTATAGCTGTGAGTTGCCTCCGAGGATCTAGCGACAGTTTGCCTGAGGCAAAGTCTAGGATGGTTTTGTGAGCTTTGAGAAAGTCCAGGCCTAGAATTTTTGCAGGTTGAAGATCAGGCACTATATAAAACTTGACAGTAGCTTGCTGTGAGCCAAAGTGGAGCTTGAGATGGACCATGCCTGTGATAGGTACTGTAGCTGTACTTGTTGTGATAATGTACTTTATGTCGGCTGGAGAGACATTAGGTATATGACGAATAGCTTGGTTGTCTAGAATACTGCTGTTGATAACTGATATTTCTGCTCCAGTGTCAACCAAGACATGCATAGACCAATCTCCGATGGTTACATGTACATAGTTTGCTAGGAGAGGTGATCGGATGACAGTACCTTTGCTCCAGGAAGTGAGTGTGCGCCAGAGTTCGCAGTTGGAGGAGGTGCTTTGTTTGACTTGTGAGAGTCAGAGGGGCCGTCAGTTGCTGTGTTCCCCTGGTCCAGGGAGTAGTTGCGGTTATCTTGCTGATTGTGCAGCGGTGGATGCCTGTGGTTCTCTTGATTTCTGTAGTACTTTAGCTTTCGGAAGACAGTGGCAGTATGTCCCCTGAATCCACACCACTGGTAGGTCACTGGTTCTCGTGAAGGTGGAGGTGGATGAGGCCACTGTCAAATTGGGCAAAGGACATTGACAGAGGTAGTAGAAGCAGTTGAGCTGCGGTGCAGAGTATTGATACTTGTAGTGAGCGTCTCACTGATTGTTGTGGCTGGACACATGTTGTGAGTGTGGCTAACTGCAATGACTGAGGTGCTTGTATACTGGACTGAAGTGCTTGTACACTGGTAGCCTGGGACACTGCTATGGATTGTTGTGCAAGTTTTGCTGCTTGGATTGTGTCCATCCAGGTTGCTGGTTTCTGTTGGATTACATAAAGATGGAGTTGAGGAAGCAGTCCCCAGACAAAGGTGGTGATTTGTTCTTTCTCAGCTTTCTGTAGGCATTTGCATCAAGTCTCAATGTCCACAATGAAGGCTTCGAGAGATTCCAAGGGTTGCATGGTGTGCTTCCACAGCTGTTGCTCTAATAACCAGGGTGGGTGTACTTGGAGAAAATGGACTTTGAAGGTTGCGTACAGTGTGGCAGCACCTCCCTTGACTTGGTCTGGAAGTGCGCTGAACCAGGATGTGGCAGTCCCTCTCAGAAGCAAGCACAAGGCATTGGAGATGCGCAAGGGGTAAGTCCAACCATTTAAGGAAATCCATGCTTGGAAGTGTTCCAGCCAGTCAAATGTGTCTTTGTGAGGCAAGGCTGAGAAGGGTACTGGTTGTAGGCTGGTATGGACCGTGGACTGTGGTGGAATGGCTTTAATGTAGGCTAGGTCATCTTGAATTGCTTGCATAGCTGGTGCTCCTTGAGCAGAAATAGAAGACTGAATGTCATGGAGGATTGTTTCGATTTTGTAGCCCCACGCCCTTGAGGTGGGTGAAGGTAGGACTCCTGACACTCCGGCGCCCATATCTATGTCATCATCAGACATTGTGATTGGAGAGGAGCTTCGTTTCACTGAGCAGAGGTCGTGCGGATGAGAAGGAGTTGCCATCATGCAGGAGACAGGACGTCGTATCGTAGATGAAGTGCTGATCAAAATTTATTTTTGTAGATAAAAGTACAAATTTTTATAGCAAAGTTCATCAATTGATGTCTTAATAAAGAACTTCCCATGCAATTCTGTGTTGTCTGTTATTTAAATAAAGGTTTTGTTGCAAAAATCAGCTTTTTGTTTCAGTGTCCATTCATGTCAATAGGAATTCCATTGTTTTCAATGGAGTGACGTCAATTTGTGCCCTTCACAAGATGGCCGCCAAACTGTGACATGCAGTTCCTGTGGGTTTTGCCTGCCTGACTGTAGCAAGATGGTCGCCAGCATGGGGGTCAAGGTTCACTTCCTGTCTTAGTGTTGTGATGCTGTGTTCAAGATGGAGGTTTCTTTCCACGAGGTTGCCTTGCTGCTGAACAATGTTCAAAATGGCGATTCCCACATCTGTGCTTCTTCCACAACCCCTAACAGAGAAAAACTGGTGGGTGTTTTCCGTCTGTTGGGTGAGTTGCACAAAATGCTGGGGAAGTTACTGTTCAAGTTGATAAGCTGTGTCCCATTTTATTATGCTGCCTTTTCTTTTACTCTCTGGCTTGTTTCTGTATTTTAATTACTGTCCTGAGTGAGTTACTGCCCCCAGCTTAATGTGTACTGCTTGCGTTTTTCTTTAATTTCTTTATTCATTTATTTACATGGCCCCCAGGTATCTGGCGAATGGCAGCCTTATGTTGCAGCGTGGTTGAGTGGAGGAGCACTGTGCAGAGGCTCCGGGTTGCAGGACTGGCTATGAGAGGCTCCAAGCGGCTGCAAGAGCTAGAGGAGAGCTGTGGTTGTGCTGGAGGAGCAGAGCTGGAGAACCGAGGAGTGGTCCCACTGCAGACACGGGAGGGAGCAGAGCTGCGTGTGGCTGCTGGGTGAGGAGGAAGCCACGGCTGAAAGGGAGTGGAGCTCTGATTCGTTCCCTGTGTGCACTCGCCCTCCTGGGTAACTGTCAGGGAGTTTGTGAGGCTGTGTGGAGCTGTGATCATGTAGAGGAGCACTCCATGGATTGAGCGGCCGGCCAGGAGGTTAGAGAATTCATTGGAGGGGCTGTGAGTTGAGCTGGGTGACTTGGGAACAAGCTGGAGGGCTCTAGAGGAACCGCTGTCCTTGTGGCGCTGACTGTGCGGCTGTTGCTGTTGCTCCGAGGGGAGCGCTCTACTGTGGTGAGATGGGGAGCAAGGAGCCTCAGTGCTGGACTGAGAGCAGTGCATGGGCAGCAGCTTGAGCCCTGTGTTTTATTTATTTAATTTCATGGAGCAGCTTTCTGTGCCATGGAATTCAGCGGGAGGGTTGGCTGGTAAATATGTTTTCTTTTGTTTGTCCCCATGGAGAGAAGACAGCATAGGGAGCTGGCATTCCGTAGGCCCTGCCACAAGGTGATGCTGCTGGGGGCATTGCAGTTTGGAGCTCTGTGGTGCTCAGGCTTGGAAAAAATAACTTGCTGAAAGTCTATTTGTTTAGCTGGCTAGCAATGTTGAGCAAATTTTTTTTTTCTCTTCTTCACAGTCACAATGTCAGGGGAGGGGTGCAGGCTGCTGTATAAAACAGGACACAGCTAATTTTTTTCTTTTATGCAGCAGAGACTGTGTTGTATATAGCATTCAAGCAGTTCAGGCATACTGGGGTAGATGACTTTGGGGTACCCAGTGACGCAGGCAACGCGAGATGGGGTCTGGACAGAAGAAGGGCAGCATTCTCCACCATGTGTGGCGTTTTTTTGTATGGTCCACCACTAAAAGACCCCTTACCTTCTCTATGGTCTGCCAGATCCTTTGGTTGTTGCTGGTGCTGCTGGTGAGGACCCTATCTGGACCGTGTGAATAACTAGTCAGACGCATAAAATAAAGAATAAGGCAGGTTTATTTGCTGTACCGCAGATGTTCTTCTTCGTGAGGACAAGCCCCAGACTGACAAATCTCTGACTGATAGGCATACATGACACTGCCAGGCAGTGCAACAAATTATTACATGCAAGTTCTAAGTGCTATTAAAGGAGCAGCAGCTTAACATTAAGCCCCATGCTTAATGTGTGCTTCACAGATCCAACTGATCGCCCCTGCGTGAAAGTCTTTAATGGGTCTATTTAGTTATTGATTTTACAGAATGTGGTTTCAGCAGGAACTTAATGTATAAACTGTAAGTAGTTCAGAACATGTAGCTTAAAACTTAAATTAGAATTTTTACAGCGGTAAAATTATGCTGAATCAAATTTGTGCAATACTGAACTGATTCTTGTGCATTATTAAGTTATGAGACGTATTGGTTTATCTACTCAGCTGCCACGAAATACTTACCTTGGTGCTTGATGTCATGTATTATTGTTATTTTATTGCACATTTCTATATGTATTTCATTTTGTGTGGATATTTGACCTACATTTATCTCATTTTTAAATTTACTAAATGTTGTGATGGTTTGTCCAACCAATCAACAATAAAACCAAACCAAACCAGAAAAATTTAATAACGCAGTTCGACTCTTCCTTGAGCTCCGTCCTGCCATTTCATAAAGTTTACTTAATTGCAAAAAAAAAGAAATTACTGATATATCAGCAGTATACAGCAAGAAGCAAAGAATGTCAGAAGGTTATTTAGTGATAAATAACTGTGGTTGATACATTTCTTTCAGCCAGTCGTAACCAGCACATTTAAATGTACCCGCACCCCAATCAGTTAATCACATTCTTGTCTCTCCCTCAATTGGGTGATCACATTCTACAGTAATGTCATCTACAATATGTTAACCCTGCCCTAGCCCATCTCCAGTCATATTAATCAACCTGCTGTGGAAATTTGGGATACACCTAATCGGCTGATTTTGATCCAATTTTAGGATTTTACAAACTTCCAATCCTAATCCACTTCAATTTAAAATCCTTCAAGGACCTGAAGATCATAATCAGATTTGGATTTAAAATCTTAAATCCTGACTCTTAAATGCCTATGAAGATAGGTTTTAGGATAAAGTTTAGGAGTTAGGATTTTTGGGCAGCAAATCCAAAAATCCTAAATCTGACAATTGGGTCAGAATCTGATGAATCCACTTCTGTCTGGCACAGATTCCAAGTTAGTTAGTTAGTTAGTTTTTGTTGACCGGGTAAGTGCACTAGACAAATCCTGCCTATTTTCAGGCACAACCCGGGGGAGGGGGATACAGATGAATGCCAACTGACCTTGAACCAGATTAAGCTGTTGGTGGTATTTTTAGTGAATGAGGGAAATTTGGCCAGGACACTGGGGAAATTCCCCTACTCTGTAGATGGGTAGTGCAGTCTGTCCGTCTGCAGAGATGGCTGAGCTCACTTTGGAGCTAGAAGCCGTTGATGCAGGCTACATTTCCAATGAGGCAGCATTCTCTCTTTCTGCACCTTTGCCTGTTGAATTGGAAGCCGCGACTGATGGCCTAAAGGAAACTGGGGTTGAATCTTTTCGTTTGTCTTGTACGTCAGTTATTCCTACGGATAGTGAATCTTTCTCAACTCTAAACATGGAAGCCACGAACGTTTTGGAAGAAAAACGCTCCTTTTTGCAGCAACAACTGTTTCTTTTAGATGAAGAACTACGTCTTAAAAATCTGGAAATGGAATTAGATCGTAAACGAAAACGTAGTCCTGAATCTGCTTCTTCGGCTGCAACGTTATCAAAAATTTTTGCTGTAGACTCTCTTTCTATGGTGGATGACACTCTGGTTGTCCAAGAAGTGTCTCGGATGCCTGGAGAACCCGGATGGTCACCGGAAAAGGCCCTACAGGACGCCGGTTGTGTTCAGATGGCGTCAGGTGAATGGAGTGCTGCTTTGCCATATCCACACTCTCCTGCGGCGGCTGTTGTACCAACGGAGGTTATTTCTTCTCCAGGATTAATTTTAGACTCACCTCTCACTCTGTCTGCGTCTTCTGAAACTTTGGTTACTGACTCTACGGTTCTTCCCTCAGGTAATGCATTATTTGCTTCAGACTCTCTTCCTTCTTGTGCAATTCCGACTGCTTCTTTGGGTCCCTCTATCCCCCCACCTGCTACTGACGTTATTTCTCATCTAGACCCCACTACTTTATCTAATTCTACCGAAAAAACTACTGACCAACGACCTGAAGCTGTACCTCGATCTACTTTTGCTGATTTATTTAGAAAGCCCCTGGAATTGGTGAAGCGGCGGAATGCTGTTCGTCTAAGATACCTAGGGGGTATGGATCCAGCTCCTGATAGATACTTTGTGGGTCACATTTTGTTAAAACAATCCTTGGGTTTTACTCCTTCGGAAGTTTATGCACTTATTCATGCAACAGGTGACTCTACTTTTGATGTTAGTTTTTGTACTCCTGAGCTCCTGGAATGTTTCTGGGTAAAGCATATGACGGTGAAAACTAATCCTTTATGGACCCCTTTCCAAATTATCCCTTTGACAAAACAACCTTTTAGAGTGATTACAATCTTGTTTCGTAATGAAGGGGTGAACATTTCTGATATCCTTTACTGGTTAGAAAAGCATTGTGATTTACAAGGTACTCCAGACCCAATTTTAGATGCTGAAGGTTTCTGGAATGGGGGGTGGAAAATGAAAATTAAGTTACGTCAAACTGCGGATGGTTTGGAACATCTCCCTAATTGTTTTTATATAGGGAGAGATAAAGGTTTCATTTTCTACCCTGGGCAAATAAAACGTTGTTTCAAATGTGGTTCTTCTAAACATCTGAGCTCAACTTGTACTGTTCAAATTTGCACATATTGTGGGGACACTGGTCATGTCAATATGCACTGTACGAACAACCCCAAGTGTAATCTTTGCGAAGATAGTGGGCACTGCTTTATTGATTGTCCCTGGGCTGCTCACAATACGAGTGATGCTGATTATGGCATACAGGATTTTTATGTTCATAGAGCCACAAAGCCTTTGCCTTCCAGTTCTTTAGAGCCCCAACCTCAAAGGAGACAAGACGGGGATTCCTAAGTCACACTTTCCCAAACCTCCTGCTTTTTCTACTGACTCGGTTGCGGGATCTGTCTTACACTCCTTACCCACTACCCTGTTGGACACCTGTACTCTAGATACTGGGTCAAATGACTCTATTGTAACTATTATGCCACCCCCAACCCCACTTTGGTAGTTTCAGCTTTACCTACGCCCCTCCCTATGGAGGTTTCTGCTCCCAGACTTCTGGTTCCCTCTACTGAACCCCTTGTAATGGGGCTACCTGTGTCAATTAATAAATTTTTGGTTTTATCACAGGAGATGTCTAGGCTGGAACCTGATTCTGATTCAGCATCATTTACTTCTTCACAGATGGAGATGGTCTCTGATACCGAAGTTTCTAGTCAGGTTAAAAAAAAGAGTGGTATTAAGCCTCGAAAGGGTACTAGGAAAAGTGCTAGACTATCTGTTGATGTTACCTGATTAAATGGGATCTTCTGTTGATGGTTATCATTTTAAGATAGCCACCCTGAATACGAATAGTATTCATTTAATGGTTCGCATGTTGGCTACTTTTGATTTGTTTTCTACCTTATTTTTTGATATTGTATATTTTCAAGATACCAGACTGTATACGGTACAAGATTTTACGAAAGCCACTGAGGCTTGGATTTGGGGTCCCAGTTATTGGTCTGGGGGGGGAGGATCTTTGTTCAGGAGTAGGGATTTGTTTTACCACACCTTTTATTAAAGTCACTCACATGGTAGATATTTCCCCCGGTCGTGCTCTTTTGTTGGATATTACTTTTGCCTGCATAGATTTTCGCCTTATTAATGTTTATGGTCCTCAGACAAAAACCGGTACAATTTCCTTATTAAAAAAGATTTGGCCTTTTCTTTTTACAAGCAAAAATGTTTTATTTGGTAGTGATTTTAATATTAACCTCTCAACAAGAGATAGACATTTTGCCACTTCCAAACTTTTCTGTGATACTCATTTTTTACAATCCCTGCTCACTCAAGCTGGTTTGATGGATATTTATCAGCCTAATACAGTAATCCCTCATACTTTTTTTCAGGGACAAAGATCTTCCCGCATTGATTATTGGTTTATTTCCCATTCCTTACATGTCACACTGCCAAAAGTTTCATTGGTAGCAACTTCAGATCATGCTCTACTCAGTGTTACTCTTTCCAACTTGTCATAAAACGTCTAGGGGGTCTGGCTATTGGAAGCTGAATTTATCTTTACTTGATATCCCAGAAGTTAAACAAGGTTTTCATGATGTTATTATGGCTAGACAATCTGTATATTTCTTGTATGATGATAGCCATTTGTGGTGGGAGGATACTAAACTTGAATTTCAGACTTGTTTTCAGTTAATAGGTAGAATGCTTGGTAAGCATAAATCACATGAATATTCTGTTGCCAGACAATCTTTTCTTTTTTTTTTCAAGAACGTATTGTTAAAGGCTTGGTTTATGATGTTCAGGAATTTAGTGATTTAAAACTTAGACTGACGAAATTACAATATGACCGTATGTCTTCCTTGCGACAAGAACAGAGATTTGGGATTAGTGGGACACGAGCTCATACAAACCCTTTTTACTTTTGTTGTGCTTCTCATTTGAGAAAAAGATATTACCATATTACTGACTTCTTCTGGTGCAGTTCTTTACCAGAAAGATTATATTTTAAATGAAGTAACTGAGAAACGGTCTTCTTTATTTACGGCAGGTTTTGAGCCCACTGATTCCTGTATTCAGGAATGGCTATCATCTTGTCCTCTCCCTCAGATTCCTGATCATTTGATCCCTGGTTTACTTAAACCTGTAACTGAGCAAGAAGTCAGGGATGTTATTGTTCACTCTCCTATGGGTAACACGCCTGGGTTTGATGGGTTACCAAATGAATTCTATAAACTTTTGGTTCCCTGGTTAGTAAAGGAACTTACTGGTCTTTTTACGTATAGTTTAAATATTAATTTGTTGCCCCCTAGTATGTATATGGGCTTGGTTATATTATTACATAAAAAAGGTGTTAAAACTTGTTTGGACAACTGGAGACCGATTACTCTTTTAAATTGTGATTACAAACTTCTTTCGAAAATACTTAGTAATCGTTTATCCATTTGTTTACATGATATAATCCATCCTACTCAGTTTTGTTCTGTGCCTGGCAGATCGATTCAGGATGGTCTTATTTTATTACGTGAGATATTTGCTAGGGGACAGTCTGGAGACCTTATGGGTTTTGTAATTAGCCTTGATCAGAAACAGGCTTTTGATAGTGTTTCTCATGATTATTTGTGGGTGTGTATGTCCTTTATGAATTTTCTGCTTATCTTTGTAGATTGGCTGAAAATGTGTTATACTAAGCACTGGCACTATCTTTTGTAAATGGTTGGGTAGGTTGTCCTGTTTCGGTTACAAAAGGTGTTCGGCAGGGATGTCCTTTAAGTCCCCTATTATACATTATTTCTTTAGAACCCCTTCTTACACATCTTAACGCTACTGATGATATTAGAGGATTGTCTTTTAATAGTACGTGCATAGAAATTAAAACCATTCTTTATGCTGATGATGTTTGTCTTACCTTGGCAGATCTCCCCTCGTGCCATGTCTTTGAGGCCTTGCTGATGGCATATGCGAAGGGTTCTGGGTCTCACATTAATCTCACTAAAAGTAAATATTTCCCTCTAAATTTGGATCCTGAGGTAGTATTGGATTGTCCGAATATCCCGATCTGTATAGGTCCTGGTAACATTTTAGGCCTTTATTGGGGTGTGGTGAATCCAGCTTTGTATAACTGGAATTTATCTATCAAGCAAGCACAATTTAAGGTCCTAACTTGGAATAAGTGGAAAATGTCCAAGAAGAAATGGGTATTTATGGTCAAATCCTTTTTGTTAAGTATGTTTTTATATTTAAGTGTGATTTTCTCCCCCTCTGACTTACTTGGACACCACCCTTTATGGTTTATTTTTTTCTGCAATTTGGGGTAGTAGATTGAATCCTATTAAGAGGGGTATCTTATATCAGGATTTTAAGTTGGGCAGTATTAGAATGGTCAATCCTATTGTGTTCTTTTTTTCATTGTTTATTTCAAAAATTTTTTTTCCTTTACTACACAATTTTGGGAAAATATGGGAGTCCTGGGTTGGGACACTGTCTCCCCTTGGCTTCACGCGGGAGTTACATAAAAGTTTTCCAAAACAAATTTCTTTGAAAGGGCTTCCTGAACATTTTCAATCCTGTTTTTCAAAGTTTAAAACATGGGGTCTTTTCAAGTTTCATTTAATCTCTTATCAGAGAAAAACATTATATGAGAAGATTATGGAAAGGTTTTTGGTCCCTTCAGCTTTTTCCGTTTACTCAGTATCAGATGTCTCGCATATTAGTAATATGTTAATTTCTAAAAGGATCCCTGCTTATATGTGGGATGTGGTATGGCTTACAGCTCATTTGAAATTAAATGTGAAGGGTAATTTAAAGCATAAAGGTGTCTCGGAGAGAGGGTGTCCTCGGTCACTTTTGTGTCATGCCCCTTTAGAAACTGTGCGGCATTTATTTTTTGAATGCCTCTATGCTCTTGAATTTTGGGCCTATGCTACCACTCAATGGCCACATCTACTTTTAAACACCTTAACAGATCAGGTTTTAATTTTTGGGATTTTACCGGCCTCCTGGAGTAATTTTTACTCTGATACAGTGTATGTACTCTTTGCCTGTATTAAATATCATCTTTGGCAGGCACGTTGTGCTTGGTCTTTACAAAAAACAATATTTGTCCCCTGATCAGGTATTCTGGAAACTACATTATTCCTTTCTTCAGATTCAACAGTTTGAAAAAAGACAATTTTCTGAAGTTATGTTTCAAAAATTTGGAAACATTTGCATTGGTTGCATA
This sequence comes from Neoceratodus forsteri, assembly GCA_016271365.2. Taxonomy (NCBI): domain Eukaryota; kingdom Metazoa; phylum Chordata; order Ceratodontiformes; family Ceratodontidae; genus Neoceratodus; species Neoceratodus forsteri. Next base: position 235,357,260 of record CM028131.1, read on the forward strand.
CAGGGTGATCCTGATTTTTATTTTTTTTCATATCTTATTTCTTCATACATCTTTTTTTGTTCATTTTTTAAGTTTTCCAATATCTGTAATTACTTTTGTATATTTGTAAATTTGTACTCACATGCATTATTTCTGTTTGAAGTTTGTGTATGCTGTATTTTTTCTGTTTTCTTCTGATTTTCTTTTCTTATGTTTTGGTATGACTTAATACAGTTTTTTGTACATTTGGTTTCCGGTTTTGAATGAAAACTTCCCCTACTCTTCTAGTGGTGATGGGAGGGGGATTATGTGCATATACAAATTATTTCTGTTTACAAGTTTCTGTATGCTGTATATCTTCTTTATGTTTTCTGAGTTTATGCATTATGATTTTGTATGCTGTAATACACTTTTGTATACTGTGTTCTACGTTTTCAATAAAAAATTCCCCTACTCTTTTCGATAAGTGCCATGGGATCTTTAACATCCACCTGAACTACCACCAATCCAGGCAGATGGGACCTCGGTTTAACGTCTCATACGAAAGACAGCACCTCAGAGGTGCAGCACCCCTCTCACGCTGCACTACAGTGTCAGTACTGGGATATTAATACAAGTGCCAGATGTGAGAACTGAACCCACAGCCCTCTGATCTCCCACCCTCAGAGGTGAGTGTGCTACCTACCTACTGAGCCACTGACACTGCTCTATTCCTAATCCTAGCAGAAATACTAGAAACAAAAGTAGAAGTGAATATTAATCAATTTAATTAAATATGAATCCAAGAGTTGTAGCAGCATTGGAAATGCAAGATGAAAAAAAAAAAAATTGGTCCTTTTTGTTTGTTTCCTACCATCACAACAGTTGTATCCTGCATTTTGTGAAAACAAAAACAGTTTATGACATGCTTAAGTGGGAGAATTTATTCATTGCTGTAACATCTGCTTCGCACTGAGAAGGGTAAATGTTATCAGTGGCAGAAACCTCTGGGAACCTAAGTCAAAAGACGTCTGTCCAATCCACCCAGGAATTCTACTACAGTCCTCCAATGTTTGCCCACATGACCATCTGCTTCCCATTCAGTACCATTATGTAACCTGTAACATTCTCTAGCAGTACCGAATTGGATCTGTAAGTCATTTTTCCTGCATAAACTGTCATTTAAGTACTGGTCCCGATTCTGTCATTCTTTCATCTTTATTCTTTACTGGCTATTTAGTAAGCTCAGTGGGCATTTCTGATTAACATACTGGTGGTAAGTACCATTTTAGAACTAAGTGACATAACATACGATTTGCCAGCAGATTAGGCCTTACGGTCTATCGAGTCTGCTCGAACCTCAGATCCCTAGTTGGGTGCCGAGGCCCTCCCCCCCTTGTGTTCCAGAAACCCCTATCATCCATCCCCACCCCCCTGGGACAGGCCACCATCTGATACATCCACTTTCTGTGTCTGTCCCACCCTCTCTTGAAGCTCTCCACTGTGGATCTCTGAACCAGCTCACCAGGCAGTGCATTCCAAGGGTCCACCACCCTCTCAGTGAAAAACCTCCTCCTCTTTCCCCTCACCCTTCACCTTCCAACTTCAAACCATGCCCTCTGGTGATACCTCACCTGTTTTATTCTAAAGATCCCTCCATGTTTACTCTATTTATTCCTTGAGGTACTTGAAGACCTCAATCATGTCCCCCCATCTCTCCTCTCCTCCAATGAAAACAGGCAGAGCTCCTCAAGTCTGTCCTCATACGTCAAATCCCCTAGTCCTCGTATCATCTTAGTTGCCCTCCTCTGTACCCTCTCCAGGAGCTGTATGTCCCTCTTCAAGTGTGGTCTCCAGTACTGTACACAATACTCAAGGTGTGGTCTAACCAGTCCATTGTACAGCGGCAGAATCACTTCCTTGCTCCTAGAGGTGATCTTCCTTACAATGCATCCCAACATCCTGTTTGCCTTGCTAGCCACTCTCCTGCACTGCTCAGAGTTATTCATACATGCAACCACCATGACCCCCTAGGTCTTTTTCCCCATTGAGGCCTCCAGCGCCTCTCCTCCCAGGGTGTACCTGTGTTTAGGGTTTCCCCGCCCAAGATGTAACACCTAGCACTTAGTGATATTGAAATTTAATTTCCATGTGTGAGCCCAGCTTTCTAGGGTGTCCAGGTCCCCTTGCAGGGCCAACCTCCCCTCTTCTCCCTCAACTACTGCTCCCATCTTGGAATCATCAGCGAAGAGACTCATTTCACACCCTATACCCTCCCTGATGTCCGATATGTATGCATTAAACAGGATTGGACCCAGGACCGAGCCCTGCGGTACCCCACTACCAACCTCTCTAGGGTTCGGAGAGCTCCCCACCGACCACTACTCTCTGGGTGCATCCAGCTAGCCAGTTTTCAATCCATCTGACCATCAAAGGGCCTACTCCCAACCCCATCAGTTTCTCCACCAGACCATTGTGGGGGACAGAGTCAAACGCCTTGCTGAAGTCCAAGAATAATACATCCACAGGCTTTCCCTGTCCAGGTCTGATGTTACCCATTCGTAGAACTCCACAAGATTGGTTTGACGTGATCTACCTGGCACAAACCCATGTTGCCGACTCATCCAGACCTCCCACCTCCTCCAAGTACACCCCCAATCGTTCCTTTAGTATATTCTCCATTAATTTTCCCACCACCGAGGTCAAACTGATGGGTCTATAGTTATCTGGTACTTCCCTCAACCCCCCTTTATGGATTGGCTCCACATGTGCCTCTCGCCAATCCCTAGGTACCCTCCCTGTCTCAAGTGATGTGTTGAAGAGCTCCACCAGGGGTGCAGCCAGTATGTCCGCCAATTCCCATAGTACTCTCGGATGAATGCCATCTGGCCCAGGAGATTTGTCTTTCTTTAGGGCTAACCACACCCTTTTGGCGGAGATAGCATCATCAGTCCCCTCCACCTTACTGGCCTTTTTATCCTTATCCTGATGTGACACCCCTGGGGTACCTCTCCCTCCCTCTTGCTCCATTTCTGTTGCTCCCCTGATCCCTCTCACTGCCGCTTCTATCCCCATTGTGCCTTGCTTTGTAGATATCCCATCCCCCTCCCTAGTGAACACAGAGGCAAAGTACTCGTTAAATACCTCTGCCTGGTCCCTCGCCTCTTCCACCCGCCCTCCTTCTGATCTCAATCTGCTGAGATGGCCCTTAGTTTTTCTCCGTCCCCAATGACCCGGAAGAACCCTTTCCCTCCATGTATCCCCTGTGCCAGCCGCTGCTCTTTACTGGACTTTCCCCCTCACCATCCGGGTGACTTTTCTAGATGCAAGATGGTACATTTCCTTATCCCTATCCTCTTGTTGTTTTATATTTTTGTAGGCCGCCTTCTTTCTCTCTGACCGCTACCTGAACCTCACTGGACCACCAGCATGTTTATGTGACCTTGCTCCTTACTGCTTCACCTTTAGCGCAGGTCCTGACTGCCCCATGAAGTCCCCTGCTTATGACCTCCCATCTCCTTTCCACATTTGTCATTGATGTAATCCCTTCACATGATCCTTGAGAATATTTCCCATGCCCACAAAGTCTGCCCCCTGAAGTCCACTGCCAGTGTCCTAGATCTCCCCTCCCCCATGCTTATTTGAAACCAGACAGTATTGTGGTCACTCCCAGTCAGGGATACTCTACAACCAGGTCCCTTACCAGATTCCCATCTGCCAGAACCACGTCCAGGACATGCCCCTCCCTTGTGGGCTCCATCACATGCTGTGTTAAGAACACATCCTGGAAGCCGTCTAGCAGTCTCTGCTTCTTGGCCACCTTAGAGGACATGGTTCCCCAGTTTGTACCTGGCATATTAAGGTCCCCCATCAACACCACTCCTTCCCCTTTTGGTCCACACTGGGCAATGATGTTGTACAGCAAACCATCCTCCAGAACATCACCCATCCCAGGGGGCCTATAAACTACACCTAGCTTGACCTTATCTCCTGCTGGGGATCGTAAGGTGACCCATAAGGTCTCCACGTTTCCCTCTGCCTCTTCTACCCTAGCAATTTCTATGTCATCTCTAATGAACATAGCCACTCCACCCCCTCTGCCCTCCTTTCCATCCTTCCTAAGCATAGTGTACCCCACACGTTTAGGTCCCAGTCATGGTTTTTGTTGGCCCACGTCTCCGTGACCGCTGCCACATCCACCCCCCCTCAAACAGCATGGCCTGGAACTCTGGCAACTTGTTTCCCAAGCTCCTGGCATTTACTAACACCAACCCCACCCCTTATCCCTGATCCCCTTTGTCGAACCCCACCCAGGTTCCTTATACTTCCATCCTCCCTCTGCTCCTCCTGAAACCTCCACCCCCAGTCTGTTCCCCCCCTTGGGTTTGAAGGCTACTCCCCTCATCTGGAGGAGAGGGCTTCTGGTCAGCCCTTCTATCCTCCCCCTTCACAAGTTTAAACCCCACCTTTCTTGAATGTAATCAGCCATCACCTGTTTAAGGACTTCCTTCCCTAATGGGGTAAGATGAAGTCTGTCCTTGGCATACAGTCCCTTATCCTCCCAAACTCCTTTCCAGTTCCCTAACACCCCCAACCCACTCTCTTCACCCCACTTACTGAGCTAGTCACTAACCTCTATGATCTTCTTTTTTTTCTCCACTGAGGCCTTTGGTACTGGCAATATATCTGAAAAGAAAATGTTGCATCCATTATCCCGACAGACTCTGGCAAGTTCTTGGAACCTTGCTTGGATTTCCAAAACACTATTTCCCTCTAGATCGTTAGTTCCCAAATGCACCAGGAAATCCGGTTTCCCTCCACAATCCCTAACCAGTTCGTACACCATGAACTTTGCTCTGTGCACTGTCAGCCCAGAGATACTCACTACCTTCACCTGGCTATGGCATCCACCCCCCTGTCCCTCCCACTGGATACCCCTAATCATCGAGTCTCCCAATAACAGAACCTTAACACCACCATCATCCTTATGGTTACCTCCACTATGCACTCTCAGCCCCCATCCCCCTTTATTCATGATCTCAATTCCATGGGAGTCTTCCTGCCTTATTAGAGACCCCCTTGTCACCCTTCCCTTTCTGCCTCCCTCGTTATTTTGCCCACTTAACTCAGACCCTCTCTGAATAGATGTCCCCTTTAACCCTCTCTTATCCGAACCATTTATCCTGGCCCTGATGGTTTCCTCTTCCCCCACATCGCCATCCTCCCCCCTTGTAATAGTACCCCTACCTCCAGAGGCTCTCTGTGGGTCCTCTTTACCTAGGGCCCCATCCTTGGTACAGACCCCCCTGCTGAAGGGAGGCCCCTCCCCCACCTCCTTGCCACCCAGTTTCTCTCCAGTCATGCTCTCCTCCCTCATGTCTGCAATATGTTGCATCTCCCCCATCTGCTTAACATTTATTTTTCCCCTTCTCCCTCTGGGGCTATTTCTATCCTTTCCATTGCCAGTCTGTGATGCCCTATGGGTATCCGACTCCCTCCCCCCAACCTCTGTATCAGTTTCCTCATTTCCACCAACCCCTTCCTCCCCCCTAGGTTGCTTAGTAGCTCAAATTTATTTTCTGTCACTTTCGCTAAAAATTTCTACAGCAGAACACAGATGCATTGTGACAAAAATTTAAGAGATTAACAAGCACATAAACTTCATCACTGAAGTTCTAAAATGTTTTTACCACCACAGTGTAAATCAGAAACATCCACTGAGTTTCCCAAAAGACCAGTAAAGATGAAACAATAACATGATGGGAACCAATACTTGAAACCCAGTTTCCACAGAAAACATAGGCTTACAGGGTTAAAGGCAACTCTCCTTTAAGTACCTCTTCAAACGTTGGATTGTTCTATGCATCCCCTGACTCCTGAAGGAATCTGTTATCAAAGACGTATAATCACAAAAGTCAACTATTTTAAGTTTTGTGGCTGTATACTAGCAATAATCTATGTGACAGAAGAGTAGTCTCAAAGTAAACAGATTTTGCTGTTTTGATTCTACTGTGGCAGACATCTGTTTTTTCTTATATGCATTCATGATAGAAGTTATGAATTTAATCTAATTATAGTTTGGAAATATTGTTAAGCTATTACATTGTCATCAACACATGTAACCCCCTCCCATTTTAGGGGGCTTACCTTTAACTCAATGGAGCCCCCAACTCACAGTCTTGCCAGTACAGTAGATTGCTCTCTCCATTCCCTGAGAACTTAAACTCTGGTGTGGGACCAATGGAGAGCTGTAGACAGGAGCAGTGATAGGGTCTCTTTAGCACCCCCTGCACTCACATGAAGAAGTGGCTCCCTCCACACATAAAAGGCAGCTGCCTGCCCCCAATGGCCAAGTGTCACCAGTGCTCCTGAGGGAGTTGGGATTTCCCACCAAAAGTCTTGAACACATGCAAACTAAACAGAGGGTACCAGTATATGTTTTAAAGGCAGAAGCCCTGTTTAAAAGTGATGGAAAATAATTTTTTACATACTTAGCTGCCCCCCCCCCCATTTTCCTTTCCATGCGAGTTATGTATTCTGATATGCCTTAACTATTTTTTGAAATATAAATAATCTAGCTTTGTGGTGCCCTCAGGTTTACATAGAGTTCCACTCTCCTCAGCAGCTGCTGCTCTTAGTTTTCATATTTCTAAGACATTCCATGACTTCAGTAACACCATTCCATAGTAATCCCATCTGAGCAACACAGTGTTTCAAAAAAGCACATCTCCTGTTTTAAACTTCATCAGCTTGTTATTAGATGTATTCTTTTTTTTAATGTTCTTTATTTTTTATTGTTTTTTATATAGTTATATATATGACAGCAGGAGTTCATCTATACAGTATTGCTCTTTTGTCTTACAATACATGGAATGTTCTTCAGGATGGCAATTCATGCTTCTACAACATCATTCTGTTATATATCAAATGACACTAGATCAAAATTCACATCCTACAAACATTGGTGACTTTCAAATAGCTGTATCAGGGAACAAATGCTTCATCCAGAGGTGAGATATAGAAAACCCATGGCCTCCATTGGAGCTCATATTGTGACATCCTTCCGGCTCTAGAAGCTACTATTCTCTCTAGATAATATATCTCAGTCATTAATGAATGCCAATGACAGATGGTGGGTACTTTAGCTGTTCACCATAGGCGAGTTATAACCTTTTTTAGCTGCTGCCAGGTACAAGTATAATTTACTTCTACTTGGTGGAACTTTTCCGTCTTCCCCAATATAAAGCAGAATTGTCTGATTGGATAGTTGAATTTCTGGTCCCACAATATTCTATATGCTCTTTTCTATATCTAACCAGTATTGGGTAACTTTCGGACAGGTACAAAAAATATGTGTTACATTTGCCATTTTTTCTCCACACTCTCTCCAACAAAGGAAATGCCTCATGGATACAAATTTAGCAATTTTGTCAGGGGTATAAAAATATCTACTACCAACATTTCCATATATATTTTGACCAGCATGATGACTGTGATACTCTCATCGAGTGAGGAATAGGTTCCAAACATTTCTCATAAGTTATCTGAGTCCCTAATTCTCTATTCCATCTTCCCAAGATATCCTAAGTGGATTTCTTCCAAAAGTCTCTTATTGCTTTATATATTTGTCCAATTAAATGAATTTGTTCCCTGCCTTCTATAGCATCCCTTAAAAGGGACATCAACATAGGTATGAGAGAGGGCAGAGTATTTAATGCTAATTCTTTCTGTATAAATGTCCGAATCTGTAAATATCTATAATGTTGCGTATGGGAGAATTGATATTTTGCCTGTAGTGTGGCAAAAGGCAGTACTCCATTTACATCCAGATATTGATATAACAAAAGCAAACCTTTTTTCTGCCATTCTTGATGGACCTGAACAGCACCCATATCCAAAGATACGCTTTCTGTACTGATTAGTTTAAAATAACCAAAAACTTCAGTTAATGTAGTAGACGCCCTTAGCTCACACCAAGCCTTTAATGTATAACGGGCTCCAAATGTGAAGTTTTGTAACTGTGGATAAGAATTTTGGGGGGCAAATATAATAGGGATAATGTTTACAAGATCATTTAGTATAAATTCAATAAATTTCCATGGTTTCTCTACCTGAGGGTTCAGCCATGTCCTCACTATTTTACATGTTACTGCCTTATGGTAATCTCTAAGGTTGGAAGATTACAACCCCCCTTTGCCACTGGTAACTGTAATAGAGACCATCTGACCCTTGGCTACTGCCCAGCCGTTATTATATGTATTCTGAAATGTTTGACTGTTTAGTTTTATGCATTTGTACTAAGCTGTGCATTGTCTGCTGTGTCTGTAAAAGGGATTGTCCCAGTCCACTGACTGACTAGAAATGTATATTAAATCAAATTATTTCCGTGCTAGTCACTGGAGGTCTGCAGGTCCACCTTATAAATGAGCTTGCTCAATTGTGATCGCCTGGATAAATACAGATTTTGATTGATTGATTGATCGATTGATTGAATGGTCTGAAATGATGATATTGATGCCAAAGAATATTCAGGCATTATGAAAAACAGAACACTAACTGCTGAAGAGAGAGGGATTTAGGGTAGTTACAAAGGCAAAACTAGATTATAAATTTAACAAAAAAAAAAGGTTAAAAACATCTTGCAAGCCATGATGGGTGTAGTCCATGCCTGTCAGTACTGTAGTCCTTTGTAGTTCCTGTCATGTCTAGTGGGGCACCTTGTCAGTTTTCCTGCTCTGAGAATAAAGATGGCTACTGCTAGTTAACTCTGCATCTGAGTCCAACTGTCCCGAACCCTAAGTTTATCACAGTGGCAACAAGGTATCTTCGAATCCATGGGTGCCAGGGCTGGTTGAGAAAGCTGCTTAATATTTTTTTTTAAAAAGGGTTAGAGCCCAAAACCTCTAGGAGCCAAAAGTTGAATTAAAGTAAACCTTCCTTGCCGTGTGCTTCCGAGCAGTGTGTCTACCTCCTGCTCTGATTTCTGCCCAGTTGCTGCAACCCTCCCATCTCACAGACACAGTTAATACCAGGCATTGGCAACAAAGAAAAAGGAAAGTTTCTTTTGTGGCTGTGATTGCTGCCGCTAGTGTGATAACACAAAGAGAAAAAAAGTGAAAGTGACTGGCAGCCAGCATGTCACACTGCTGCTCTGCCTGCCACTCCTGTGCTTGTGCTGGAGCATTATTCACCAGACCACCCACAACCAACTCGGGCATAAAGCAAGCCTGGGGGGGGGGCCATTAAATAGGATATGAATATAACTTTGTATTTTAAAACAAAAGAACAGTACCTAAAAGGTCAAGTTAAGGGAATCCAGGGAAACCTGGGACTCTGCCTGGTGACACTAACAAGAGGCAGAAGCAGCAAGCAGGCACCAGCTGTCTTCAAGAAAGCAAATCCACAGTACAACAGAGCCCTCTAGGCAGGAGAACTGTACTATAAGTACAAAGCAGCAAAAGAAACACAGCATCAGCACCCAGTGGAAGAAGTGAAGAATGCAGTCAAGTAAGTGCAGGGAGCACAGAACAGAATAACACAAAAGTTGTTTTTTTGGACACTGGAGTTATGGAGTAGTGTGACCACCAGTGCTACACAGACAACAGCATGCCACAAGCCAAATATGGGATAGTGTGTGTAAATCTGACTTTTATTCAGTTCAATTCAACTTTATTTATATGGTGCCTTTCAAATGCCAAGGCTCCTCACAAATAATAAAACAACAACAGCATAAAATTACATGTATAATAAGTGATAAAAAATAGCAGTAGACAGTCAACAATGTTAAATTAATCCCCGAAAGCTCGGACCCATTAAACAGTTTTAAGGGCCTGTTTAAATCCCTCCACAGTTAGGCACTCACGTAATTGATGAGGTAGAGAATTTCGGAGGGTGGGAGCCACATGCATAAATGCCTGGGCCCTGAAAGATTTTAAACAGACCCTTGGAATCTCTAGCAACCCCTCGTCAGTCAAGCGGAGCGAACGCCCAGGGCAATAAAGGACCAGAAGCTCTTTCAGGTAGTCCAGGCCCTGTCTGTGTAGGGCTTTGTAAGTCAGAAGTCTGACTTTGAAAGTGATATGCCACTGTACCAGCAGCCAGTACAGTTCATGCAGCACTAGAGAACTATGACAGGACTGAGGAGTTCCTGTCAATAACCGGGCCGCTGCATTCTGCACCAGCTGCAAGTGGTGAATATCCACCCCTGGAAGCACTAGGTAAAGGACATTGCAATAGTCCAGGCAAGAGGACACAAAGGTTTGGACCAGCGTAGGAAGGTTGACAGATGGAACAAGATGCTTAACTCTAGAGATATTCCTCACATGGCAAAAAGAGGATTTGATGACGGCCGACACCTGTGAACGAAGTGTCAAACACTTGTCAAAAATGACCCCAGTTTTCTCACCCAATCGGAGGTCGGGAGAGGGAGACCCCCAAGGAAGAGTCCTGAGGGTGACCCCACCCCAACCCCTCTATCCAGAGATCCGGGTCCACCACCAACACCTCAGTCTTAACCTTGTTCGACCTCAACCAGCTCAAACTCATCCACTCCTGGATTTCTGTGAAGCAGTTACTAAATACTGAGAAAGTGCTATCCTGGTAAGGCGCAAAAGAAAGGTAGAGCTGGGTATCATCAGCATAGCAGTGAAACCTCAGCAAATACCTTCTTACAATGTCTCTGAGGGGTAGCATGTACACTGCGAACAGCATGGGGAACAACACCGATCCTTGAGGAATCCCACATGATAACGGAACTGGGTCAGAGGAATAAATCCCTGACACCACCCTCTGAGTTCTTCCGGTGAGGAAAGATGAAAACCACCTGAGGACCGTACCTGACAGGCCACAGATGAACCTCAAGCAATCGAGCAGGACCCCATGGTCCACAGTGTCAAACACTGAAGAGAGATCAAGAAGGACCAAGATGGAGTGGTTCTTTTGATCTCTAGCCATCAGGAGATCATTGAGCACCCAAACCAGCACCGTCTCAGTACTATGCCTCTTTTGAAAACCAAACAGGAGAGGCTCATAGACATGGATGGTCAAATGGTTCTCCAGTTGTATGGCAACTACTTTCTCAATCACCTTCCCCACAAAGGAGAGGTTTGAGATTGGTCTGTAGTTCGCATGATAATCTATGTCCAAAGAAGCTTTCTTCAGGAGGGGTGTCACTACCACCTCCTTCAGGGAGCTAGGAAACTCACCTGTTTCCAAGAAGCATAAGATTATCCATGTTAGGACCAGGCCAAGGATATCACTACAACCCAAAATTAGGGTAGTCTGTCCCAGATCCAAACTAGAGCACATACCCTGGACAATCCGCATGATGTCCACAAACTCCAGCCAGTTGAAGTACTCCAAGAAGACCGAGGGATCGTGACCAAACGCTGGTCTAGGGCAGCACCCATGGAATGTGCCGGTTGGAGTTCCGCCCTGATTTCAGCCACCTTAGCCGCAAAGAATCAAGCATGCTCCTCGCACTCAATTTGTGAAAACATACTTCAGACCTATAGACAGGCTGGGTTGCACAGTCTGTACAGGGTTAGAAAAAGCTGAGCTGGTCAGTTCTGAGCAGCTACAATCTCCCCGGACAGGAACTCTGCCTTTTTAGGGGTGATTGCGGATTGAAGGCTTGATAATGGTCCATCAATCTAAGATGATCGGCATCAAGGGCAGATCTCCGCCAGCAGCGCTACAACCTTCGTCCTAGTCACCGCATCTCCCTCAAGGACCCATCAAACCAAGGGGACCGAGGATGAAGGGAGAAAGGATGAACTCGGACAGGAGCAATGACATCCACGGCCATAGATATGGCCTTACTATAGGCCATCATTAGGGCTTCTGGGTCATTGTTTGCCAATGGAAGGATCGATAGATCAAGCACCACCACCACCAGGCCTTCAGAGCTTACATCTCGTAAAGGGCGGTACCTGATCATCTCCACAGGGGCAGGCCTACAAAGGGGGCACCAAGACTGAAACTCACAGTGTAGTGGTCAGACCATCCAACTGGTTCTACCCCCAAATCAGAGGCTTCCACCCCAGGAGGAAAACCAAGTCAAGAGAGTGTTGGGTGCCTAGATAATTCCCTTGAGCTTTGCTCTCGGGGTTTATGTGGCACCCAACACCTCAGGTGAGTGTCAAATTCTCATTACACATACCACCCCATACTTTATTCTATATATATATATATACATATCACACCTTCTGTGTCACACAAAATGAAGTCATTAATGATAATGTCTTCAGATCTTCGGGCATCTGGGCACCTGTCTCCTAACATAAGCAGGCTGCAGTACTTGCATCTACTGCGACTCACATTTTTATTGGGTAGTCATGCTGGAATCCTTTGTTCAGGTCCCATGTCCTTTCCTATGTGTAGTGACTTGACTACAAAATCTTCTATGAGCTCATCTGAAAGTTATTTGGGGATTGTCAGGTATGGTTTTGCTAAGGGTATCATTTTTTTTCAGAATCCCCAAATGTCTGGGCAATATTTCCTTAACTTGGTAGTTATCTTTTGTGTATAGGGTGCTACACCTTGGTCAGGGGTTATACTGTTTTTTGTCCTATGCCTGTTTATTACGGCATGGGGTCATAATAATACATAAAGACATTATGCCCTTGTAATAAATCACATAGCCAAAACAGCGATTTATGCCATGTTATATAACTCTTTTTCTGTGGGCAGCTCTACCCCCACACCCCCATTGTGGGGCTGTGCTCGGACCTCCCCACTAAAGATTCTTAACTCCAGGGGGTCCTACTCAGGAGTGCACAAAGTCTTTAAAATGAAATGCCTGGGACTGGGAATTAAACCCGGTCCCAGATGCAGTGCCTGGGTTCCTGCTGCTGTAGCTCTGTCCAGTGAGCCACAGCAGCTGCTCGGTGGAACCCACTCACAACAGAGGTCTTATCCTCTGCCTGGGAGTGTGTGAATGGTGCAATACTGCATACAGCAGTATACGCAGTATTGTACCATTCGCTGTCCTAGACAGTGCTATTTCAGGTTAGCTATAATGTCGTATGCTATTAAGCATACGACATTATGACCCAGTATGGTTTATTACTATGTAGGAAGTCTGGCCTCCATTTCTGCCTTACTCCCTGTACCACCAGGTCTGCTAGCTCTACTCTATAATCTCTGCTCAGAAACTTTTGAACTTGTTGCCTTTCCCTTTCTTGGTAAGTGGCTGGGTCTGAGAAATTTCTCTTAGCTCTGATCAGTTGTCCTTTTGGAGTGCCTTCCACCTGATGTCTAGGGTGGCAGCTAGATGCCAGCAGTAATGGATTTTTTTCAGTGGGTTTGGTATAAAGATCTGCTTCTTTTCCACTCTGTATGTCTTTGTGCGGTCAGATATCAGGGAACACTGGGCTTGATTCTCAAACAGCCCTCAGACTGACGCAAGCTGCCACTGAAGGCAGCTTGCATCAAAGCCCGGTGTACCAGGGATCCTGCATCAGATTCTCTATCAGGCAGGGTCCTGGTGGAAAAGCCTTCAGCTTGCAGCATCAGTGGCCATGCACCAAACAGAGGGCACACCAGAAGGGTTTGCCGCAAGCCTCAGGGAAGCCATGCACCACTCTAGACCCTGGTGGTGTAGTGCCCCCCCCGAACATGCCCGTATATGGAAAACATTATTAAAATCCATACTTGGTGGTCTAGTGGTCCCCTCCCAGACATGCCCATATATGTAAAACATTACTAAAATCCATATCTGGTTGTCTAGCGGCCTCCCTCCGACATGTCGTATATGTAAAACATTATTAAAATCTTTACCTGGTGGTCTACTGGTCCCCCTTCCCAATCCCTGATTCCACTCTCTAATATAGTCATTTTCATACCCCTGTCCTGGTGGTCTAGTGGATTCCCTCCCTGATCCCTGATTCCGCTCCCTAATATAACCATTTGCATACCCCTTTCCTGGTGGTCTAGTGGACCAGCCCCCCCATCACAGCAGGTATTTCCCACCATCACCCTCCCTCCTCATCCAGAAACCAAGCTGGTGACCGGCACAACTCACCTCTCACCTCCATAGCTGGCCACCAACTGAACTGTCACTGAGCACGTACTGTATGGTGTATGCACTCATTGACTGACTGTCAGTCATTGAGCATGTACACTATACAGTACGCACTCACTGACAGTTCGGTTGGCAGCTGGCCGCAGAGCTGAAAGATAGGCTGTGCCAGTCACTGGCTCTGTTTTGGGATGGGTGGGAGGGTGGTGGGCAATACCTGCTGGGGTGGATGGGTGGGGCTCCACTAGACCACCAGGAAATGGGTATGAAAATGGTTATATTAGGGAGTGGAATAAGGGATCAGGGAGGGGTCCACTCAGACTACCGGGAAAGGGGTATGAAAATGGTTATTAGGGGTGGGAGTGAGATTATGGAGGGGACTGTAGATCATCAGGTATGTAGTTACAATAATGTTTTATATACGGGCATGTTAGGGGGGCACCACCGACACACTGCTGCAAACAGGTCAACTCTCCCAGAGGAAAATTTTCTAAATACCCTTAGACCAGCCCTGGCTGGTTCAAGGGTCCTTAGAGTTTCTTCTTCTGGGAGAATTCTGAGAATCCTGTTTTCAGGGATTTGGCAGTTTGCATCTACCGCATGCCCCCTAGTGCCATGTTGCAGCCCACTTTTGGGCACACAGATGGTGCAAGCCCCATTTGGGACAGGCAGCCTACGGTTGATGCAGGCTGCCATTGAAAATCACTCCTAGTGCATCGTTTGATGCAAGCGGCACTTTGCGCCATCCAGTGTGTCACAAGTCCCTTGTGCTATGCTGGGGGCTTTGAGAATCAAGCCTATTATCTACTGCTTGTGTATTGTAGCCTTGAAACATAAGTCACCATTCATGCTCTCCAGGTATTATACAAATGATTTGACCTCTTCTCATGTACCTTTCCATACAATTGAAATGTCATTGCTATAACACACCAAACAACGTGACAACAATTGGCCGTCTCAAACCCAAAGTGGACCAGTCACTCCAAATAGCAGATAAATGACTAACCCTTGAACACCACCTTCTTAAAAAAAATATCATCAACATTTTTATTTAATTTGCTCAGCCACCAAACGTCTATACCAAACATTTCCACAGGCTCCCACCAGCTTTATCAAGAGGTAGTGATTCTGTAATTCATAAACGCATGAAGCACAATTTCAATATAATTGTTCTGCAGCACTAAACATAACAACAGAAGCATTTCTTCTCAACATACATTTTAAACTCAATAATATACATATTCTCCAAAGGTAAACAGTTATTAAATTATCAAGTTTACCAAATCATCAAAAGCTTTGCAAGTTCTAATCACCTGGTCAATGCACACAAAGCTGTTTGACTCAGGGAAACATGCAGACATAAGTGTTAATCTACTGTAGCAACATTCTCCCAGTTTGTGCCTCATAAAGCTGCCACTGATGCAGATGCCCCAGCATGATGATGTCATTATCATTAGCATATCATGACATCACACAGCCAGAAAACTTGGAACACGGATGAGATGGAAAGGTTCTATCCCACAACCTCCCAGGACTCAGAAAAAGTGGATAATTGAATAAAAGAATTATGATAATCTTTCAATTGTGTGTCTTTTCACCACTACATTATCCATATCTGTTATATCCAGAAACAAATTAATCTGAATTAACACATACAGGACTGTTTCCCCTCTTGGGGGCATTGCACGACCCTCTTAAAAACTTGTGAATTAGGAGGGAAAGAGACCTGAGAGAAGAGAATTTTACTGGGGGAGAGTGGACAAGGACCCTGGGAAAGGGGACGGCTTGCTCTATTAGTAATAGACTTTGGGCAATCCATTATAATGTGTTACACAGGACTTACTTTACCCTGGTGCTAGCCAATAAGATAGATCCAGAGAAGTCAGATAAGTGCCTGAAATGTAAACTAGCAGAAGGTACTTTCTTCCACATGATATGGACCTGTCCAAAGGTTGCCGTGTTTTGGCAGGCTATTGCAGATTTGCTAAGTAGAGCACTGGAAGTCAAAAGACTGGTCCAGGCAAAAGATGTTCTTGAAGGGCTTATCGGGTACGGCCAGTGCCGAAGGGTCTCTGATCATCCGCTCTGGTGCCTGGGTATAGTAGTGGGTAAGCAAGTCCTAGCTCAACACTGGTGGTTGGAAGGCACTCCATCAGTGGCTTTATGGGTAAAGCTGTTATTATAATGTATGAAAATAGAACACACACAATACATTGTCAGAAACCAGCAAAAAAGGTACCAAAAAATATGGGGACCCTTAGAGACCACACTCCAATTCCCTTGGTTCTCCTCTTTCTAGGGCTGTGGTGAGTAGGAAATTGGCCTTTCAATCTGGTATATACTGCAAACCTATGGATACCATGGAAAACTGAGACAGGAGGGACAGGGAGATGTCGGGGGACTTTGGGAAATGTGAAGTGATGTGGACTTGCTTGACTAAGCCATAGAGGTTCCAACTTACAGGCGACTTGTCTCCCCATCCCTGTGGGGGGTCTAGATTGTCCTAGGATGGTAATATGTTAGTCTGACTTATAGCTAACTTGACGAATGTGTAAAAACAAATCTAGTATTATTTCCAAGACACCAAAGAAATAGAACAACGTTATAAGATTAATGCTGTCTCTTTTTGCATGAAAGAGACATATAATCACATGGCAGGTTGGAAATGTGTATGCTTGCTGATAAATAAAAGAAACTTTACAAAACAAAATGATGACTAAGTTGATCAGACCCCTGACTGTAGTCCAATGCATCATGTGCATTGTGTTTCAAATCTGGCTAAAAATGACAAGACTGAAATCAAGGCAAATAAGGGCAGCTGTATCGCTTTAGACAAAGTTAAACATGAGACTGAGATACTTAGTTGTCTGATTACACTTTTTATAAAACATTGCCTTAGGAATATGACTATGGTTTTTAAACAGGATATTGATGTTTATTTGCATGAGGCTTTTATTAGTGGTATTATTGACAAGTGCACCTACATTTTTTAACTGTATCCCACTGGGTGAGAGCCACTATATACAGGCTTCCCAAAATATATAACAATGTGCTTGATCCTCCAGCCCATCCTATAGGGCCAGCATCAGCTCTTAGATTGTGCTGCTTGCTCAGTATGTAGACGGGTGCATTAAGTTGCTTGTCCTCCTTTTCCCACCAAATATAAAAGATAGCACTCACATTTTACAGGTCTTACAGGACCTTTATGTGGCTGAGAATTGGATTTTTGTAATGCTTGATGTTACAGCACTTTATACAAATATTCTTCATCAGGGAGTAATAGAGGCATTACTTAATTCTTTGTATGAATGATCTGGACATACTTCTACCATTACTGAATTTTTACTTAACCCATACAGAAAAAGTCCTACATTATATACCTTTGTGTTCAAACAGGACTTTTACTTGCAAGTAAAAGGTACTGCTATGTGGGCCTCTATCACACCAAATTATATTCATTTGTATCTAGCCCAGTGAAAAAAACACACAGAATAGTGTATGGCCTCCCATACACAACAAGTGTTTTCTATGACAGCTGATGACCTGAACAGCTAATATTCTTCAGTGAAACTACCTCTGGCTGGAAGCTGCAATACTGAACATAGGATTTGCAAGAAAGCGAGTTGTGCTCACAACAGAGGGAGGTGAACCTTACAATTGTCTTTGGTTTGTAGCAGATATTCTGCATGTGGGGGCTATTTTTAACTGAAAGGTGAAATAAGGAACTTAGAATTATCAGAAAAAGACAGTCTTTCAAGCAACAGAGGGGGTGGATCTAGCTTTACTTTTGTTACAATTCTTAAGATTTTCAGTGCAGGAAGAGTTTAAAGCACAGCTGACTTATTTTGGGGCTGACTGCTTTCAGAGCACAAACCACCAGGCTGTTTTGGGGCTGGGGAGGTTTACCTGTGTCTAACTTGGATGTCTGGATTTTCTCTATTTGATTAGCAGGGTATTTTCTCTGTCAAATTGTTGTGTAGGGCATCTTGCTGACAGGAAGGCACTCATGAGCCAGTGGGTCAGAGCTTTTAGCTGATTGTTTTGTGAGGGCACAGTTTAGGCTCAACCCCTTCCCACCCTCACCCCACCCACCCCTGGAAATAGTTCCTTTATACCTGGGGTTCTGACATCATTTCCTCAAAGAGTGCAAGGTGCATATTACTGTCATATCCTCTGTAGCACACTGCACTGACAATATATGCATACACATTGTATAATATATATATAGTTCTATATAACAAACCAATCACACACACACACACAAATAAAAAAAAGTAGATAAACATGTGGGGAGTAGTGCAATGTAATGGCTGTGGGGCAGCAGTCTTCTGGGAGTCTTTCTGGAGGCTGAGATGCTGCCCTATTTGCAGACAACTCTCTGCCCTGAGGGCGGAAGTTGCCCATCTTCAGACCACACTGGACAGTAGTAAGGGAACCTTCCCCCAGGCCACACTGGATGGTAGGAAGGGAACCTCCCCATCCAGGGAGCACCAGAGCCACCACCACTACCTCAGAGGTTGCAAAGAAAGCACAGCATTTGGACCACAGTGGGCTCAGGGAGGATGAGGATGGTGGAACAGAGGCACACCCAATCAGTTGTCCCACTCCACAATCCATACACCATTCTGGGGGAGCATAGCTCCCCTATGGATGCACCCCAGAGGAGACTAAGGAGGCTGAGGACAACTGGCACAAGGGAGGCCCACAGGAAGGAGGCAGAAGACACCACAAGGAAAGGAAGCATCTCCTGGTGGGGGACTCAATTATTAGGGGGATAGAACTGGGGGGAGCAGAGAAAACTGAACTAAGGTGCCTGCCTGGTGCCATGGTTTGGAGGGACAGGAAGCGCATCCTCAGGATCACGAGAACAGCTGCATGGGAGTCTGAGCTGGACATCATTGTCCACCTAGGGACAAACGACTTGGCTCATCATGAGATTAGAGCAGTGCAGAAAGACTTTGTAGAATTGGGGAGGGGCCTAAGACAAGTAGCACACACAGTCTCCTTCTCAGAGGTGCTGCTTGTCAATGGCATGAGTGAGGCCAGGCTACTTTGCACCATGCAGTTTAATGAATGGTTGAAAAAATGGTGTGGAGCACAGGGGTTTGGCTTCATTGGGGACTGGGGTTCCACCTGGAGGGACACCAGCCTATACTGGCAGTATGGTCTGCATCTGTCCAGGAAGGGAACAAGTCTTTTAAGCAATCAGTTTAAATGCTTCATTGGCAAGCTTTTAAACTAGTCAAGGGAGGCACTGAGAGCAGCAGGAAAATCCCAGCCTCTCCCTACAAAACAGGGTACTAAATGAGGAAAAAGACCGAGGTAGAAAGGTCAATGGGGGATGCTGCAACAGAAGGTAAAGCCATCAAAAAATGGAAAGCAATGAGTACCAATGCCCGTAGTCTGAGTAACAAGCTTCCTGAATTAGTGGCCTTGATGGAGGAGGAACATCTGGATATTGTGGCAGTCACAGAAACATGGTACACACAAAACCATGACTGTGACATATACATACTAGGATACACTATCTACAGGAGGGACAGGGAGGATAAAAGAGGAGGAGGAGTAGCTCTTTACATAAGGGAAGGAATCAAAGAAATAGAACAAAAGGGTTAACAGGGAGGAGAAGAAGCACTGTGGGTCAATTTGGAGACTGGCAATGGCACCACAATCCGCACAGGGGTTGTATACAGACCCCCTTCTCAGGGGGAGGAATGGACAAGGAAATGATAGAAAGTATACTTAGAATGGCAGAGAAAGGGGAGATATTGCTGATGGGTGATCTGAATATGCCAGATGTTAACTGGAGTGCAGTTGCAGCAGCCACTTCGAAGAGTGGGGTTATTCTAGATGCCCTACAGGGGGCATGCCTTAGACAACTAGTATTGGAGCCCACTCGACAGGGAGCAATCTTAGACCTGGTTCTCTCAAATGGAGATGTAGAGAGGATCACAGATGTAGAAGTGGGTAGCCATCTAGGAACTAGCGACCATCGAATAGTATGGTTCACAATAAACACAGCAATAGAGTCAAGCCATACAAAGGCAAAAGTACTGGACTTTAGGAGGGCTGACTTTGCCAACATGGGTGAGTGCCTAAGGAATGCACTAGCAAATGGGCAGGAAGGAGGGGTGGAAGAACAATGGGGAATAATAAAAACTGCCATCACAGAGAAAACAAGCATGTGAAGCAAATAAACAAAATGAAACAATGTAAGAAACCACTATGGTTCTCAAAGGAAGTGGCAGTGAAGGTTCAAGAGAAAAAAAAGCATTCAGGAAGTACAAGAAATCACAGAAGAAGCAGGACAGAGAACTGTATCAGTTAAAGCAAAGGAAGCTGGGAAGGCAGTCAGAACAGCAAAGGCCCAAACCGAGGAAAAGATAGCCAACTCAGTTAAGAAGGGATAAAACCTTTTATAGGTACATCAGGAGAGAAGGAAGACCAAGGGAGGGATAGTGAGGCTTAATAAAGGGGAGGAGGGTGGGCAGAGGTGACTATGAAAAGGCAGAGATACTAAACAAATATTTTTGCTCAGTATTTACAAAGGAAGGGAGGTACCTAAAACAAACAGTAGAAACACTCTGGATACAGAAGTTGATACCAGCCCATTTGAAGAAAGGGTTCTGAAAGAACTCTTAAAACTGAAGGTGGACAAAGCAATGGGGACTGATGGGATTCATCCCAGAATTCTAAAAGAACTAAGGGTAGAACTAGTGACACCACTGACTACCCTCTTTAACAAATCATGGGAGGATCCGAGGACTGGAGGAGGCAGATGTGATTCCCTTCACAAAAGTGGGAGCAAGGCAGAAGCAGGAAACTACAGACCTGTTAGTTTAACCTCAGTGGTAGGAAAATGATGGAATCACTTCTGAAGGAAAGAATTGTCCAGTATGTAGAGGCCAGAGGGGCACAGGACCCAAGGCAGCATAGATTCACAGTGGGAAGGTCATGCCAGACAAATCTGATAGATTTCTTTGACTGGGTGACCAAAGTAGTAGATCAGGGAGGGGTGTGGACATGGCCTACCTAGACTTTAGCAAGGCATTTAACACAGTCCCACACAAAAGATTATTATACAAGTTAGCCAGCCTGGGAGTGCGTCCCAAGGTGACAGCCTGGGTAAAGAATTGGCTGGAGAATAGGACACAGACAGTAATAGTAAATGGAGTCCACTCTGAAGAAAGGGGGGTTACTAGTTGGGTACCGCAGGGTTTAGTATTAGGACGGGTCCTCTTCAATGTCTTTATAAGTGACATTGCAGAGAGAATGGAAGGAAAAGTATGTCTCTTTGCAGATGACACAAAGATCTGCAACAGAGTTGATGCACAAGGTGAGGTGGAAAGGATGAGAAGGGACTTGGCAAGTTAGAGGAATGGTCAAATGTATGGCAGCTTAGACTCAATGCTAAGAAGTGCAAGGTAATGCACCTGGGAAACAAAAACCCAGGGGAAGAGTACACAATGGGGGGGGTGAGATACTAACAACAACAAAAATGGAAAGGGACCTGGGGGTAGTCATATCAGATGACCTAAAGGTGGGCAAGCAATGTGAGAGGGCAGCAAGGAGGGCTGGGGGATACTGGGATGCATAGGGAGAAGCATCACCAGTAGAAAACAGGAAGTTATTATCCCTCTGTACAGACAGCTGGTGAGACCCCATCTGGAGTACTGCGTGCAGTTCTGGAGACCCAATCTCCGCAAAGACATAGACAGGTTGGAAGCTGTCAGGGGAGGCAACTAAAATGGTGCAGGTCTGCACCAGAAGGCATATGAAGAGAGACTTAAGGAGCTTAATATGTATAGCCTCGAAGAAAAGAGGGAGAGGGGGGACATGATAGAAACTTTCAAGTACCTCAAGGGAATCAACAAAGTCTAAGTGGGTAGCATCTTTCAAAAAAAGAGGTGTGCAAGAACAAGGGGGCACAATTTGAAGATGGGGGGGCGGCTCAGAGGTAATTTAAGGAAGTATTGTTTCACACAGAGGGTTGTGGATGCATGGAACGGCCTTCCGGAAGAGGTTGTGGAGTCAAAAACAGTGGTGGAATTCAAGCATGCATGGGACAGTTGTAAGGCAATTCTAGTGGGTGGGAGTAGGAAGAAGTAGGCTGCTGGTTAAGTAGGATCTGCAGCGTATCTATTAGGTAGGGAAATGGGCAGACTGGGTGGGCCAAGCGGTCCTTATCTGCCGTCAAATTCTATGTTTCTATGTTTCAAGAGCAAAGCTCGAGAGATCCCTATGCCATCATAGAAAACACAAAGGTGAAGAGTTACCAAGTTGTTTGGGATGTCATACACTGTTCTGTATAGTGTATGGTGCCCCAAAACAGGATCGCTTGTATTTTCTTCCCAGTGTCTGCCACCGGAGACCACCATTCCTCATCTCTCCAGCCCGCTGGCCAGCTCACGCACACGACTTGTCAACTGCCCCCTGTCCTATGAACAGTGCTGGTGGGGGCGGTTGCATTGTTACATCCTCACTAATGCAGAACAAAAAGTCATTCATTAGTGAGGACATCACAACTGAAGAAGAATTACTTTTTGAGGTGTATGGATTTTTATACACAACTGCATTCCACCATACACTATAATTTGTGTTATCTGCAGATGTAAATCCATTTTTTTGATAGGCTGGATATTTATCATTACTTTATTGACAATATTTTTTGATGTGGAGAGAGTCCCCTACAGAACTATCTGACTTTGTTAAGTACCTTGAATCTATGAATCAGCATCTTAAATTTACATTAACTAGTGATGCAGAAAGTATTAATTTATTTCATTCAACTACTAAGAAAGATGGGCATGAGGGAGTAAAAACTTGCCTTTTTAGAAAAAACACAAACAGAAACTCTTCACTGTCATATGACAGTTGCCACTCTAGACATATAATCCAGAATATCCCTAAGGGACAATTTATGTATCTGAAACACAAAACAAGTGATGCATTGGACTGCAGCCAGGGGGCTGATCTTCTTAGTCAGCGTTTTTTTGAGTGGGAGTAAAGCACAGTATGTGTTAATGAAGCAAGGTATAAGATTGATGGGATGGTGAGACAGGATTTACATAGAAACATAGACTTTGACAGCAGATAAGGACCGCTTGGTCAGCCCAGTCTGCCCATTTCCCTACCTATTGGATAAGCTGCAGATCCTAGTTAACCAACCATTTACTTCCTCCTACACCCCACTAGAATTGCCTTATGTCTGTCCCATGCATTCTTGAATTCCCCAACTGTTTTTGACCCCATGACCTCCTCAGAAGGTGGTTCCATGTGTCCACCATCCTCTGTGAAAAAAATACTTCTTAACGTTGTCCCGGAGCTGTCCCCCCTGTATTTTCAAATCGTGCCCTTTGTCCTTGCACTTCACTTTTTCTGAAAGATGCTACCCTCTTGGACTTTGTTGATTCCCTTGAGGTACTTGAAAGTTTCTATCATGTCCCCCCTCTCCCTCCTTTCCTTGAGGGTATACATATTAAGCTTCTTTAGTCTCTCTTCATATGGTTTCTAGTGCAGACCCCGCACCATTTTAGTTGCCCTCCTCTAGACTGCCTCCATCCTGTCTATGTCCTTGTGGAGATGGGGTCTCCAGAATTGCATGCAGTACTTTAGATGGGGTCTCAGCAACTGTCTTTACAGAGGGATGACAACTTCCTGTTTTCGACTGGTGATGCCTCTTCCTAGGCATCCCAGTTTCCTCCCAGCCATCCTTACTGCCTTCTCACATTGCCTGCCTACCTCTGGGTCATCTGACATGACTACCCCCAGGTCCTTTTCCATTTTTGTTGTTGTTAGTACCTCCCCTCATTGTGTACTCTTCCCCTGGGTTTTTGCTTCCCAGGTGCATTACTTTACATTACTTTGCTTTGACTCTAAGCTGCCATACTATTGACCATTCCTCCAACCCAGCCAAAGTCCTTTCTCATCTTTCCACCCCCCTTGTGTATCAGCCTTGTTGCAGATCTTTGTGCCATCTGCAAAGAGGCATACTTTTCCTTCCAGTCCCTCTGCAATGTCACTTATAAAGATATTAAAGAGGACCACCCCCAATACTGAACCCTGCAGTATCCCACTAGTAGCCCCCCTTTCTTTGGAGTGGACTCCGTTTAATATTATCCTCTGTGTCTTGTTGTTCAGTCAATTTTTTACCCAGGCTACCACCCTGGGGCCCACTCCCAGGCTGGCTAACTTGTTTATTAATCTTTTGTGTGGGACTGTGTCAAATGCTTTGCTAAAGTCTAGTTAGGCCATGTCCACAGCCCCTCCCTGGTCTACTACTTTGGTTACCTGGTCAAAGAAATCTATTAGATTCACCCGACATGACCTTTCCACTGTGAATCCACATTGCCTCAGGTCCTGTGCCCCGCTGGCCTCTAGGTACTCAACAATTCTTTCTTTCAGAAGTGATTCCATCATTTTCCCTACCACTGAGGTCAAACTAACAAATCTGTCGTTTTCTGCCTCTGCCTTGCTCCCACTTTTGTGAAGAGGAATCACATCTGCCTTCCTCCAGACCTCAGGTACCACACCATCCTCCCATGATTTGTTAAAAAGGGTAGTCAGTGGTGTAACTAGTTTTCCCCTTAGTTCTTTTAGAATTCTGGGGCGAATCCTGTCAGGCCCCATTGCCTTGTCCACCTTTGAGTTTTAGGAGTTCTTTCAGGATGCTTTCATCTGTGAATGGACTGGTATCGACCCCTCTATCCAGAGTGATTCTATTGTTTGGTTTAGGTACATCCTCCCTCCTCTTCTTTTGTGAATACTGAACAAAAGTATTTGTTCAGTATCTCTGCCTTTTCACTGTCACCCTCTGCCCCCCCCCCTTAATTAAGCCTCACTATGCCTCCCTTGATCTTTCTTCGCTCACTAATGTACCTAGAAAAGTTTTTATCCCCCTTTTTAACTGAGTTGGTTATCTTTTCCTCGGTTTGGGCCTTTGCTATTCTGACTGCCTTCCCCGCTTCCTTCTGCTTTAACTGATGGAGTTCTCTGTCCTGCTCCTTCTGTGATTCCATATAATTCCTGAATGTTAACCTTTTCTCCCTAACCTTCCCCGCCACTTCTTTTGAGAACCATAGTGTTTTTTCCCTTCATTTTGTTTTGTTTATTTTGCTTCACACAAAGGCTTGTGGCCTCTGTGATGGCAGCTTTGATTTTTCCCCATTGTTCCTCCGCCCCTCCTTCCTGCCCTTTTGCTAGTGCATTCCTTAGGCACTCTCCCATTCTGCTAAAGTCAGCCCTCCAAAAGTCCAGTACCCTTGCTTTTGTATGGCTTGACTTGATAGCTGTGTGTATTGAGAACCACACTGTCTGGTGGTTGCTTGTTCCCAGATTGCTACCCACTTCTAAATCTGAGATCCTCTCACCATCCCCATTTGAGAGTACTGTACCAGGTCTAAGACTGCTCCCTCCCGAGTGGAATCTAACAGTAGCTGCCTGAGGCTTGCCACCTGCAGGGCATCGAGAATGACTCTGCTCTTGGATGTGGCTGCATCAAATGTGTTCCAGTTAACATCTGGCATATTCAGGTCCCCTATCAACAATATCTCCCCTTTTTCTGCCATTCTAAGGATGCCTCATATCATTTCCTTGTCCATTTCCTCCCACTGAGACTGGGGCCTGTATACAACCCTTCTGCGGATTGTGGTGCCAATTCCTGTCTCCAAGGTGACCCACTGTGCCTCATCTCCTCCCTGTTTACCCTTTAGTTCTGTTGCTTTGATCCCTCCCTTATGTAGAAAACTAGTTATCCTCCTTTTTTACACTCCCTGTCCCTCCTGTAGATTGTGTACTCTGGTATGTTAACATCCCAGTCATGGTTCTCTGTGTACCAGGTTTCTGTGACTACCACAATATCCAGGCGTCCCTCTTCCATCAAGGGCACTAGTTCAGGAAGCTTGTTACACAGACTATGGGCATTGGTACTCATTACCCTCTATTTTTTGATGGCCTTACCCCTTTTAGCCCCATTCTGTACTTACTGCCTTTGTTTTTTTCTCCATTTACCCCTGCTTTTCCCCTATTGACCTCTTTACCTTGGTGTGAACCTTGCTAACTACCCTGTTTTGTGGTATTAGGCTGGAAAGTCCATGCTCCTTTTCAGTGCCTCCCCCCTTAGCTAGTTTAAAAGCTTGCCAATGAAGCATTTAAACCTATCACCTAGGATCCTGGTTCCTCTCCCAGACAGATGCAGACCATCGTTCCAATATAGGTCTGTATCCCTCCAAGTGGACCGCCAGTCCCCAATGATGGAAGGATTTTCAGGACAGTGAATTAATAAAGAGGAAACTACAAGGAGAGCTTCAGTAACAGACAGCTACTGGAATTGCAGTATAATGTTGGGAGTGGTGCAATGCAGTGGATGTGGGGCAGTCGTATTCAGGCAGACCTTCTGGATGCTGAGGTGCTGCCCTATCTGCAGGCATCTCTCTGGACTGTGGAATGAGGTAGCCAGACTCGGAGTGGAAGTAAACTGGGATAGGAGTACCTTCGCCCCTATCCAGAGACCATGCAGCCCATTGCCTCTGCCTCAAAGGATGCCAAGAACAAGGGGCACTTGGATGATGGTAGGCTCGGGTAAGGTTAGGGCAGTTGGGCAGAGGCATATCCCAAATCCTAGTCCACTATAGAAGTCATATGCCACACTGGCAAATAGGGACAACAAAACAGAGGTACCCAGAGAAGTGGAAGGGAAGGATGTGGATGTCAACCAAGCAGGTGACCTCAGTGGGGAGAGCAGTGAACTCCAGAGGAGGAGGAGGAGGAAGAGGAGGAGGAAGGAAATCCTGGTGGGGACTCTATCGTTAGAGGGATCCAGCTAGGAACACACGATGGGGAGGACAGGGAGGTGAGGTGCATACCAGGTGCCACGGGGTGGAGGGAAGGGAGGAAGATCCTGGGGATCACCAGGAAGGCAAGTCGGGAGGGTGAGCTGGATGTCATTATCCACCTAGGTACTAATGACCTGACAAACAGGGAGCCTAAGCAAGTTCATGAAGAGTTTATGAAATTGGGGAGGGGTCTTAAGCAAGTAGCTACATCTGTCACCTTATTGGAAGTACTACCTGTGAAAGGCATGGGAGAGCATAGGGGCTCACACACCTGGAATTTTAACACATGGTTGAAGAACTGGCGCTGCGAGGAAGGGTTTAGATTCACTGGTGACTGGGGACGCACCTGGAGTGATAGGGGCTTGTTCAAGCCTGATGGCCTGCATCCGTCCTGGAGGGGAATCCAAGCAATCTATGATAAGTTTAAATGCTACATGGAAAAGCATTTAAATTAGCCAAGGGGGTGGAAGGCCAGCAAGGAGGGTACCTAATTGCCCACCCTCCATAGCTAGCAGTGGAACCAGTGAACAGGAGGAATGGATATCTCTACAAAGCAGTGTGCAAAAGATGGAGATAAGCAACAAAGGGGATAGTCAGAAAGGGGGCAAAATTCAACAGAAGGGCAGATAGCAGGGAGGACCAGGGATAAAGGACAACCAGGGAAGGGGCTGGAGTAGAGCAGCTAAACAGTCCAGGGAGTTCACATCATGGAAAGCCATTTGTGCCAATGCCAAGAGCCTTAGCAACAAGATGGAGGATCTGAAGGCTACCATAGTGCAGTTGGACCTGGACATTGTGGCTGTCACATAGACATGGTGTAATGATAACCATGACTGGAAGATGACAATGCTCGGCTACAACATATTCAGAAGAGACAGGGAAGGCAGGAAGGGAGGAGGAGAGACACTTTATGTGAAAGATGGCATAAAGGCCACAGAGATCCAGGAGGAACAAAATGGGGGAGAGATACTGTGGGTTAAGCTGGAAAGAAAAATGGGGTGAGCCATCCACACAAGGGTGGTCTACAAACCTCCAGCCCAGGAGGCAGAAACATATAGGAAGTTGATGCTAGCATCCAAAGGATGTCAGAAAAGAGGGAGGTGGTGCTGGTTGGAGACTTCAATATTCCAGACGTGGACTGAATCCTCCCAGCAGCCACATCAACCAGGAGCAGATTTATCGTTGACTCCCTTCAAGATGCCTTCCTTAAGTAACTGGTCATGGAACCAACTCAGCAGAAGGCAATACTGGACCTCATGCTCTCAAACAGGGACAGTGTGATAGAAGTAACAGTGGGGAAGCAGTGACCACTGGTCACTGTGGTCTGAAATCATAGAAGGAACAGAATCAAACTGCACAAAACAAGCATCCTTGATTTTAGGAGGGCAGACTTTGGGAAAATGGGGACACACTTGAAAGAGGCACTAATGGGAATGGGGAGGGAATTGGGTGGAGGAACAGTGGGCAATATTTAAAACAGGGATTACAAAAGTAACACAAGTATGCGTTAAGCAGGTTAGCAAGGGGAAAAAGGAGAGGAGACCATTATGATTTTCCAAGGAAGTAGCGGAGAAAGTGAACGCTAAAAAGATTGCATTCTGGCAATACAAAAAGACACAGGCAGAAGGGGATAGGGAAAAGTACCGGGAGAAGTAAAGGGAGGCAGGGAGGTCAGTAAGGCAAGCCAAAGCTCAGATAGAAAAGCGCATCTCAAAATCATTGGGTAGAGGGGACAAAACCTTTTACGGGTACATAAGTGAAGCAAGAAGGTCAAAGAGAGAGATGGTGAGACTGAAGAGGGGGGCTGCATGAAGGATGATAGAAGTAAAGCTGACATACTGAGCAGATATTTCTGCTCAGTCTTTACTGAGGAAGAGGAAGGTAATGGGCCTGAAGGGAGTGCAAGGGGTGAGAATGGCGCAGAAATGGACACAAGTCCCTTTACTCCGGAAAGGGTCCTAAAGGGACTGGAAGGAATAAGTCAATAAAATGATGGGGCCAAATGGGGTGCACCCCAGGGTCCTAAAGGAACTAAGAGAGATGGTGGCTGAACCTCTGGCAATCCTGTTTAGCTGATCACTGGAAAAAGGGGAGGTACCCAAAGACTGGAGGACAGCAGATGCAGTCCCCTTATATAAAAGCAGGAAGAAAGAGGAAGCAAGGAACTACAGACCAGTCAGCCTGACCTCGGTAGCGGGGAAGATCATGGAAGCACTACTGAAAGAGAGATTAGTGGAACATCTGGTTGCCAATGGACTACAGGACCCAATGCAGCATGGTTTCACCGAGTGGGAGGTCATGCCAGACCAGGCTCATTGAATTTTTTGACTGGGTGACAAGCAAGGTGGATTAGGGAAGGGTACTGGATGTGGCCTATCTGGACTTCAGCAAGGCCTTTGACACAGTGCCACATAGAAGGGTATTAAACAAGCTAGGGAATATGGTAGTGGGCAGGACAGTAGTGCAGTGAGTGGGTAATTGGCTGGGCAGCAGAACACAAGAGGGTGGTGGTAAACGGCTGTCACTCCACAGAGGGAAGCATGACCAGTTGGGTACCGCAGGGATCAGTGCTGGGACCAGTCCTATTCAACATCTTCATTAGTGACATTACGCAGGACCTAGAAGGCAGAATTTCCCTGTTCACTGACAACATGAAGCTCTGTAACAGAGTGGACATGCCAGAGGGTGTAAACAGAATGAGGAGGGACCTACAGAAGCTTGAGGAATGGTCAAGGGTTTGGCAGTTGAAATTCAATGCGAAGAAGTGTAAGGTAATACATGTGAGACACAAAAACCCTGGAACAACATATCAGTTGGGGGGGGTATAGTATGCACCAAGCAGGAAAGGGACCTTGGGGTTATCATCTCTGATGACCTCATGGTAGGAAAACAGTGTGACAAGGCAGCAGGTAAAACAAATAGGATGCAGGGATGCATAGGCAGGGGCATCACCAGCAGGAAAAGGGAGGTCATAATTCCACTATACAAGACACTAGTGAGGCCCCACCTGGAGTACAGTGTACAGTTCTGCAGGCCTTACCTATGTAAGGACATAGACAGGGTAGAGAATGTTCAGAGGAATGCAACAAAGATGGTATTGCATCACAAGTCCTATGAGGACAGGCTGAAGGACTTGAATATGTACTTCCTAGAGGAGAGGAGGGAGAGAGGGGATATGATAGAGACATACAAGTACCTTACAGGGAGGAACAGGGTGCAGGATAACCTATTTTCAAGTGAAAAAGATGTTCCAGGACTGGAGGGCATGGAATGAAGTTGGAGGGAGGGTGATTCAGAGGAACTGTGAGGAAGAATTTTTTCTCAGAAAGGGTGGTGGACAAGTGGAACACCTTGCCAGAGGAAGTGGTGGGGGCTGAAACAATCACAGGATTTAAGAATGCATGGGATAGACATAAGGGAATTCTGGAGGTGAGGGGTAAGGGGCTACAGACTTCTAGAAAAAGGTAAAGGGAACTTACAAGCTCAAATGGGCAGACTGTATGGGCCATAGTCCCTTATCTGCCGACATTGTCTATGTATCTACTGTATGTAAGCCAAAAGTCTGTGCTCTGTACCAGTTTTTCAACCATTCATTGAATCCCAGGGTGCAGAGTACCCTAGCCTCACCCATGCAATAGACAGGCAGCACCTCCAAGTAGGTTACCATGTGTGCTACCCATCTAGGGCCCCTTCCCAACTCCACAAACTCCTCCTGCACAGCTCTGATTCCATTCCGAGCTAGGCCATTTGGCCCTAGGTGGACAATGATATCCAGCTCCCTCTCCCGTGCAGCTGCTCCTGCGATCCTGAGGATTCGCATCCTGTCCCTCCATGCCATGGCACTAGGCAGGAACCTTACCTCCTTCTCCCCTCCCTCCCCCAGTTCTACCCCCCCCCCCACGATTGAGTCCCCTTCCAGGAGTTGTTTCCTTCCCTTGTGGGGTCCCATGCCACACTCCTGTGGGTCTCCTTTGTGGAGGTTCCCAGCATCCTCCGTGGTCTCCACTGCAGGTGCAACCATAGAGGAACAACGTTCCACCAGAAAGGCATATGAATTGTGGAGCGGTACAACTGGAGGGATGCAACTCTGTTCCACCACCTTCACCCTCCTTGAGCCCACCGTCGAAATGAAAAGAAGATTTAATGTTCATATTTCTGAACGTCTCAGGAGTATAAGCAAATGGGAAAGAACTAATGCTTTCTCGCTTCATGTGGCTCAGAAGGGACAAGGACACACCTTTTTGTTTCAAGGTCTGGATAAAGTGACTTTTGGTATTAGAAGCAGTGACCTGGACAATAAACTTCCAAAATGTGAAAGTGCTTGGCAATATAAATTGAAAGCCCATGGGGAAATGAACAAAATCAAATGTTCAGACTTGTTTCATTTTTATGCTTGCTTGCACGCATGTGCCAGAAACATAGTGCCATCATCCGAGTTCTCGGAGGTGTGGCAGCCCTCTTCCAATTCAGTCAGTGTGTTTGCAGGTGTGGCCACAGTTCTCCAATGCCTGCTGGAGCTGTCTATGACAGCAGTCCAAAATGCAGTGGCGTACAGTTAAAAGGGGGAGCTATGCTTCAGTGAGCAGCAATAAGATATCGCCTGCTCATGTGTGCTCCCCCACACACACACACACACACACACATACACACACACACGCACGCATACTGCGTTCTCACCCCCCCACGCACACACTGTGTAGCCGACGGGAGTTCCCAATCCCTCGTCCGCTGTGCTGCACCCCAAAGCAGGTTCGTATGCCGTACTGGGTGCCCACCCCAGCATGGCACATCAGATAGCCGACGGGGTACCCAATCCCCGCCTGCTCCACTGATCCCCCCTCAGTACAGGGTGCCACGCTGGGAGCCCACCCCAGCGTGGCAACAGATGTTATTGCCGACGGGGTACCCAATCCCCGCCAGCTCCACGCCCCCCATCAGCCGTCCTTGTGCCATGCTGGGAGCCCACCCCAGCGTGGCAAATATCCCACATTGTCATTTATTGAAAAAAACCTGAAACTTAAAAATGGTCCCGCTGTCTCTGACCCCACCCACGCCCACCCACTGTGCACCCCACCTCCCCACACCCCCTCACCCCATACTTACCTCCGGATCCCAGCGCGACGATCTCGTGGACTAGGAACACGCCTACACTCTTCAAAGCCGACTGCGAACTGAGGAAATGCCAGAAACTGTATAATGGGATAGATAGGGTTTTTTCAATTTGCTGCATATCTCAGCCATTTTTTGGAATTTTTGCACCAAATTTTCAACATGGGGTTTTTGGGACCCCTTCTCATGAATGCTTTCACTGTCATGGCGTTAATCAGGCCCAAAGGGTGATTTCACAGTCACTGAGCGAAATCACCTTTCGGGACCGAGTAATGAAAATTCGGTAGAAACATTCCTAAAAATGACTGTTTTATGAGCGTGCGTTGCGCAGTTCCTATGCACGCTCATAAGTTCACAAATTTTCAATATTTTCACTCCAGATTTTCAACATTGCCATTTTACCACACGTCCTTATGAGCAGTACAGCTGTCATTTTTCACATCTTGCCCAAAACGTGTTTCCGCCCATGTAGCGCACAATGGTGCAGTCGGTGTGCAAAATCAATGTATGGGACACATTAATAAAATCACAGTGACACTGTTCATGAGCAGAGGTCTTAAAATGGCTATGTTGAAAATTTGGTGAAAAAATTTCGAAAAATTACTGTTTTACAAGCGTGCGTTGAGCAGTTCCTACGCACGCTCGTAAGTTTGCGAATTTTCTATATTTTCACTCCAGATTTTCCACATTGCCATTTTATTACATTTCCTTATGAACAGTACAGCTCCCATTTTTCACATGTCACCTCAAATGTGTTTCCGCACATGTAGCGCACAATGGTGCAGTCGTGTGCGAAAGATGTTTGGGACAGATTAAGGAAATCACAGTTACACTGTTCATGAGCAGAGGTCTTAAAATGGCTATGTTGAAAATTTGGTGACAAAAGTCCATAAAATGACTGTGTTATGAGTGAGCATTGTGCAGTTTCCATGCACCCTCGTAAGTTCATGACTTTGTAATATTTTCAGTCCAGATTTTCACCAGTGGCATTTTTCCACACTTCCTTATGAACAGTACAGCTGTCATTTTTCACAACATGGCCGAAATGTGTTTTCACACTTTCAGTGCAGAGATGCGTGGTCGGTGTGGGAAATCATTGTTTGGGACAGATAAAATCACAGTGACATGCCTGTGTTGACAATCTGCTGTAAAAAATCCCCAACCTAATTACATTACGGGTGTGCATTGCACAGTTTCTATGCACGCTCGTGACTTCACCAGTTTTTTAAATATTTTTACTGCAGATTTGCAGCATTGCCATTTTTTACACCTCCCCATCAACAGTACAGCTGTCATTTTTCACATCCTGTTCAGAATGTGTTTTTGCACTTGTGGTGCTAAATGCCGTAATTGCTGTGCATAAGCAGCTTTCGGCTAACAAACTGATATTGCCACTGTTCATGAGGTGGGGGTCACAAAAAAACCATGTTGAAAATTTGGAGTGAAAATACCAACGAATGCCTGAGGTGTTAGGGTTTCCAACCATAACACCCCACCCTGTAGAGAATGACAGGCATCAGGGGTGTGACTTGGTATTCTTGCCTGTAATGCTCATACCATTCCGCATCTTGCAGCCAGTGAGAGGCATTGAGGAATGCCTTGGACTCTTTGGCCCCAAAGTTCACCCCATTCTCCTATACCGCACCCGTCTCACCATATTTCCTGACACTTGTCAGTGTCTGCAGGGAAGGGTATGGTGAAATGGCGTGGCCGTTATGCCCGACGACCCAAAGGCACACCCCAATGCCTGTTACTCTCTGAAGGGTGGTGGTGGGGTTGGCTTCAGTTCAATACTTCACTGCCATTTCTATTATGCAGCTCTGTAACTTCTACACTACCAACGCCAATGCCAGCAAGCAAACATTCGGCATTGACAAATGCTTGTTAAAACAGAGATTATGTTTGTGGCAGTAATGTTTTTGTAGATCCCAGGCCAAGTGTTTGAAATACTGTAATAATATTTCTACACTCCTTTTTTGTGCCTATATTTAAATATCAATTGTCAAATCATCCACATGTTTTTTAGGTATGTTTTTAGGTGTTTGTTAATATATAATGTACCTTGTATATTGATGTATATGAGTCTTGATTATGTAGCTATCAAGTCATAGGTAGGGGTATATACCACTTTGCGAGCCCACTATCTAAAAGGGCTAAATACAATGCTAGCCATGCATCGCTAAAGCATTAGTGTTACATGAAATGTCAGTACATAGTTGGGGTAAGGTGCTGCTGTACCTTTTAACTTTTTTTTAAATAAATTCTGTTTTTACAGTACCTATTGTTTTCGGTTTTTGTTTTTTTTAATCAGTAGACTGTTAGTCAGACTTTCCTCTCAGTTTTTTAAGTGTTAAAGCATCCTATGATCTAAATGAAAGCCACCATAGAAACATAGAAACATAGAACTTGACGGCAGATAAGGACCGCTTGGCCCACCCAGTCTGCTCATTTCCCTACCTGATGGATAAGCTGCAGATCCCAGTTAACCAGCAGCCTACTTCTTCCTACCCCCAACCCCTAGAATTGCCTTATGACTGTCCCATGCATGCTTGAATTCCACCACTGTTTTTGACTCCACAACCTCCTCTGGAAGGCCGTTCCATACATCCACAACCCTCTCTGTGAAAAAATACTTCCTTAAATTGCCTCTGAGCCGCCCCCTTCTATCTTCAAATTGTGCCCCCTTGTTCTTGCACACCTCTTTTTTTGAAAGATGCTACCCTCTTGGACTTTGTTGATTCCTTGAGGTACTGAAAGTTTCTATCATGTCCCCCTCTCCCTCCTTTCCTCGAGGCTATACATATTAAGCTCCTTAAGTCTCTCTTCATATGTCTTCCAGTGCAGACCCTGCACCATTTTAATGCCCTCCTCTGGACAGCTTCCATCCTGTCTATGTCTTTGCAGAGATTGGGTCTCCAGAACTGCACGCAGTACTCCAGATGGGGTCTCACCAGTTGTCTGTACAGAGGGATAATAACTTCTTGTCTTCTACTGGTGATGTCTCTCCCTATGCATCCCAGTATCCCCCCAGCCCTCCTTGCTGCCCTCTCACATTGCTTGCCCACCTTTAGGTCATCTGATATGACTACCCCCTGGTCCCTTTCCATTTTTGTTGTTGTTAGTATCTCACCCCCCATTGTGTACTCTTTCCCTGGGTTTTTGTTTCCCAGGTGCATTACCTTGCACTTCTTAGCAATGAATCTAAGCTGCCATACATTTGACTATTCCTCTAACCTTGCCAAGTCCTTCTCATCCTTTCCACCCCACCTTGTGCATCAACTCTGTTGCAGATCTTTGTGTCATCTGCAAAGAGACATACTTTCCTTCCAGTCCCTCTGCAATATAGCTTATAAAGACATTGAAGAGGACCGGTCCTAATACTGAACCCTGTGGTACCACCCTACTGACCCCCTTTTTTCAGAGTGGGCTCCATTTACTATTACTCTCTGTGTCCTATTCTCCAGCCAATTCTTTACCCAGGCTGTCATCTTGGGACCCACTCCCAGGCTGGCTAACTTGTATATTAATCTTTTGTGTGGGACTGTGTCAAATGCCTTGCTAAAGTCTAGGTAGGACATGTCCACAGCCCCTCTCTGATCAACTACTTTGGTCACCCAGTCAAAGAAATCTATCAGATTTGTAGGGCATGACCTTCCCGTTGTGAATCCATGTTGCCTTGGGTCCTGTGCCCCTCTGGCCTCTAGATACTCAACAGTTCTTTCCTTCAGAGGTGATTCCATCATGTTCCCTACCACTGAGGTTAAACTAACAGGTCTGTAGTTTCATGCTTCTGCCTTGCTCCCACTTTTGTGAAGGGGAATCACATCTGCCCTCCTCCAGTCCTCAGGTACCACCCCATCCTCCCATGATTTGTTAAAGAGGGTAGTCAGTGGTGTCACTAGTTCTACCCTTAGTTCTTTTAGAATTCTGGGATGGATCCCATCAGGCCCCATTGCTTTGTCCACCTTCAGTTTTAAGAGCTCTTTTAGAACCCTTTCTTCTGTAAATGGGCTGGTATCAACTTCTGTATCCAGAGTGTTTCTACTGTTTGTTTTAGGTACCTCCCCCCCTCTTCCTTTGTAAATACTGAGCAAAAATATTTGTTTAGTATCTCTGCCTTTTCACAGTCACCCTCTGCCCACCCTCCCTCCTCTTTATTAAGCCTCACTAACCCTCCCTTGGTCTTCCTTCACTCCCTGATGTACCTATAAAAAGGTTTTATCCCCCTTCTTAACTGAGTTGGCTATCTTTTCCTCGGTTTGGGCCTTTGCTGTTCTGACTGCCTTCCCAGCTTCCTTTTGCTTTAACTGATACAGTTCTCTGTCCTGCTCCTTCTGTGATTCCTTGTACTTCCTGAATGCTTTCTTTTTCTCTTGTACCTTCACTGCCACTTCCTTTGAGAACCATAGTGGTTTCTTACCTCATTTCGTTTTGTTTATTTGCTTTACACAAAGGCTTGTTACCTCTGTGATGGCAGTTTTTATTATTCCCCATTGTTCTTCCACCCCTCCTTCCTGCCCATTTGCTAGTGCATTTCTTAGGCACTCACCCATTTTGGCAAAGTCAGCCCTCCTAAAATCCAGTCTACAAACATGAGCGAGCTACTGTATATGCACATCTAGTCTGTTCTTGGTTGCCTCAATGGTGCAGTCCACAAAAGTCTCCCTATTTAAGGTATTGGTCCAACCTGTTTTTAAGGACAGAGTCTGCCTCTTAACACAGTCACACAGGAATTGAACAGGTCCTGGCACAGCCCCTGCAGTATACTGGAGAATGTCAGCTTATAGTTGCTCAACTCAACTAATAGGGCCCATTTTGATTGAGCAGTGACTTTCATTTAGATCAAAGGCAGGGATCAGCTTGCTGATGGTTCATCCCAAATTGCGATCCCTTCCCTCCCAAACTGCGGTGTCTAAAAAGATCTGAATCTGTCACCAAAGTACTATTGTCCCCATGAAGTAACAGGCCATAAAGACTAAAACCCAAATTATTAACACTGGAAGATTTCTTTAACTCTGCATCCGAGTTCATTTATCCCTATCCTCAAGTTTATTACAAAAGGAAAAGAGGAGGGTGTCTAAAGGTGTAAAGCACTGTTTCTAATCACCTTTAAAATGAAGTGGGATCTGAGCCCTGTTGACTATAAAATGCGGCAGCCATATTTGTGTACCCTGACCACCAACACTGCACCACTAAGGGTCTTGGGTTACACCATCAGCCAATCAGGGCTGCATAGCTGGAAGGGGAGCTGCAAGTAACTCCTGGGACAGGGGAGGACTGACATAATCCTGATGTTGAATTAGGGTCCAATCATCTACTGTGTGAGAGACCTCCAACTTGGCCCCACAATAACAGACAGTCCAGTTGAGCAACTATAAGCTGACATTCTCCAGTATACTGCAGGCGCTGTACCAGGACCTGTTCAATTCCGGTGTGACTGTGTTAAGAGGCAAACTCAGTCCTTAAAAACAGGTTGGACCAATACCTTAAAGAGGGAGACTTTTGTGGACTGCACCATTGAGACAACCAAGAACAGACTAGATGTGCATATACAGTAGCTCGCTCATGTTTGTAGATCCTATGTTCCTATATTCCTATGAGTCTGTGTGTGACTGTGTTAGGAGGCAGACCTATTGCGGCTGCATGCAATTACAGTGAGAAGCTGACCAGTGCTTGCGTACTGCAGAGACAGACTGCTTCTCTGCTTGGAAGCAACAGGGTGAGGAGAGAAGCTATACTCCTGCTACAGAAAAGGAGGCAATCGTGTGCTAACCCAGCACAAAAGTGGAAGCTAAAGGCTGCAGCTAAGTAATTTTGCTGTGCTGCAGTTGGAGACTGTGACGGAAACTGCCCAGCCATTACCACAACCCAGTACTGGTTATTGCCTCCCCAAGGGACTTGATGCTAGCTGCGCACATGCTGAATGGGGTGGATAGGAATGAGTTTCACAGGTAGATCTGCCAGTGCAGAAAAAGGAGGAAAATCATCTGCTAAATGCAGAGATCAGGAGAAGTCTGACTGGGACAGTTACAACTGCCATCTGTCCGCCTGCACCAGAGGAATGCACTGCTGAAGAAGGAGAGAGAGTAAAATCAGCCAAAGAATGACTCACTACGAACTGTGCCGTCACCCCTGTGCACCTAGGGAGCTCCCCAGGTCTGGGAGAACTCAAAGTAATCTCTGGGCTTGCCTTGCACCTGCATCATTTTGTAAAATAGTTGGAAACCATGTACTGGACTTGGCCATCCTCCCAGCAGTTGCAATACAATTACCTCAGTCTGAGGTTGAAAGCATTGGGGTTGGGGGTTTTAATTTGTCAGCATTGCTTTAGTTATGTACGTGAACCACCGTGGGCCAACCACATGCAACGTCATCGGGTCTACACTGTTTCTATGGCTGGGTATCCAATGAAGCACTAAAAGCTCTCTCATAGATTTAAAGCAGTATAAACTGACACCACTGGGGACAGAGTAGTGCCTCCAGTGCAGGTAGGCAACAGAAACTATTGTACTGTGCAGTGTGTGGTGTGTGGACAGACACTGTTAGAGGGCTGTGCCTTGACGGGCATGTGAAATACAGCCCTGGGTTAACAATATTTTGCAGCACATAGGAGGCCAACAAAAGAACAGCTTCACTGTATATTGGCTGGACTTGGGTGGGCACTGGAAAAACAGCTAGGGTTTATATACTGCTATCAGGATTGTCTAACCCTTTTCTTTCCCCTTGGACCTGTTCCTGTTCCCCAATAAAGTCCTTGTTATTTAGTTTATAATTAGTGTATGCACTTAATTATTTATAGACCATACGTTTTATGTTCATTGAGGTTACTGTCATTGCACTGTTTTGGTTCCTGGGTGAGGGATCCTGTGGGGAGGTGGAGAGGTAATAGAAACATAAAAATTGTCAGCAGATAAGTCCTGCTATTGTATGTGGCCACTGACCCTATGTGATCAATGGCTTTTTTATCACTCCCTCCCCTTCCCTCTCAAGCTTCCCTTGTGCCCATCCCAGGCATGCTTAAACCCCTCCACTGTGCTCACCCCCACTGCCTCCTGTGGCAGACTATTCCAAGTGTCGACTACCCTTTCTGTGTGGAAAAACTTCCTCACATTACCTCTTAATCTACCCCCTTCCAATGTCATATTGTGCCCCTTTTTTCTAGTACTTTTTCTACATTGGAAAAGGTCCCCCACCTGCACCTGTTTATGCCCTTGAGGTACTTAAAAGTTTCAATCATGTCCCCCCGACTGTCTCCTCTCCTCCAGTGAGTACATATTGAGGTCCCTTAGTCTCTTCTCATATGTTTTGTGGTGTAAGCCCTGCACCATCTTTGTTACCCTTCTCTGGATAGTCTTCACCTTATCTATGTCCTTGCACAGTTGTGGCCTCCAGAACTGCACACAGTGCTCCAGGTGAGGCCTTACCAATGTTTTATACAATGGCATCACCACCTCTCACCTCCTGCTAATAATACCACTGCCTATGCACCCCAGCATTCAATTGGCCCTCTCTGCCACCTTTGTGCACTGCTTTGATACCTTAAGGTAATCAGAGATGATAACCCTTAGGTCCCTTTCCTCTTTGTTGTCAGTCAGGTCCTCCTCCCCCAACCTGTAACTCTCCCCAGAGTTCCCTCTACCCAGGTGCATTATTTTGCACTTCTCTGCATTGAACCTCAGTTGCCACATCTCCGACCATCTTTTAATCTTCTCCAGGTCCCTCTTCATTTTCCACACTCCTTCTGAAGTATCCACCCTGTTGCAGATCTTGGTGTCATCTGCAAACAGACCATTCCTTCCAGTCCCTTTACAATGTCACTAATGAAGACATTGAACAGAACTGGTCCTAGTACTGATCCCTGTGGTTCCCCACTGGTCACTCCCTCTAGGGGTAATGTATCCTAGAGGACAGTACTATACTAGCTGCTTAGCGCACTGACTTTTGTTTTTTTATCATACTGATACCAGGCCTACATAAATCTTTCTGTGGGTGGAGGCACCACTTAAACCACTTAAATCTTGGGTACAAACCCCCCAATCTGGAGTTTATCGACCCTGGCCCCTCAGCCTTGTTTGAGCCCACAAGGCAGGGGTAATAAGTTACCACAACATCCCCAGCACCCTGGTTACCACAGTATAGGAAGTACCAGATCAAATGGTTGTGTACAGTGTAAACTACACCACCACAGGGAGGAAGTTTGGTCTAGCGGTTAAACTGCAAAGCTGTGACCCTGGAGGCGGAAGTTTACATTTTTCAGCCTTCACTCACACACTTTGTGACCCTGAGCAAGTTACTTAAATCGAGTGTCCAGTTTTCAGCAATACATTTGTAGTTAGAATCAGCAGGACTCAGTTATACATAATTCCCCAGAAAGTTAAATTCCAGAACCATCTATTCATTAATTTCCTGTTTCTCTTCTTAACTCAGTGGATGCTTGGGCAGGTCCTCTTTCAGCACCACCAGTGTCCTACTCAATCACGGTAACTGCAGGTGCCCATCCCACCTTCTTACCTCGGTGATGGTGCCCAGCTGATGTGCACACATCCACACCAACTGGTGCTCAAATTAGACAGAGGAGCCAAGCCAGCCTGGGGGAGCCAGGAACAAATGGAACAGCCCACTGGGAGGTGGGAAGAGGGTGGACTTCTGTCCCATCTTTTTTTCTGCTGACTTTTCATCCCTCCCACAGTGCTGGTAAAAGGTAGGGCTGGCATGTCACTCTCAGCATGGAGAAACTCTGCTGGCAACCCTTCCCACGTGTCACAACTTGCACTGACCAACCTCAGCCCCTGAAACACCAGGGTACAGTTGGGGGGGTTGTTTAACCAGGAGAGGCACACTAAGCCAAAGCTTGTTTTCAGGTATGACCTGGGAGCACAAGGAAGTTAAGTGACTTGCTCAGGGTTACACAGTATGCAAGTGGGGGCTGTGGGATTCAAACCCAGGTCTGTAGATTTGCAGCCCAGAGCCTTAAACCACTGTGCTATACTGCCTCCTTAAAAAAAACCTGCTTTGCCGAAACCCAGGATTGAACCAGGGCCCTTTAGATCTTCAGTCTAACATTCTCCCAACTGAGCTATTTTGGCTTTAAAGTTGGGTGATGGGATCAGCATCCCTCCCACCACAGAGGAGGTAGGTATTTAAGCGGATGCTCAATGCTCCTTGACTGGTCCACTCCTGATCCCCTGAGCTCAGTGTACAACCTGGGTCACTCACATGCAGAATGATACCCTAATCCCTCTGTGCCATGGAGCTGATCAGAATCTTTTATTTTTTTATTACTGAAGACATGCTGATAAGAAATAGGATCTCTTCTCGTAGGCTTCACCTTGTCCCATTGCTTATAAAGTACCTTCTGTGAAATCGTAATACTCTGATTATGGCCTCACAACCTTCTGCCAAAGAAATGATTTTGATGTTACAAGCAAAGGATTAGGACTTCAGGGCAGGAAAAAAACAGCAGCAACATATGAAGACTAAGAGGCAAGAACCTATTTTCATTAAAAAAGTAATAAAGAGTGGAATGGTCTGAAATTCATTTTTTTAATGCTATGATATTTGTTCTCTGCTAATGCAAACTACAATTTATTTTTTTTCCTTTTTGCAAAAAACTGAAAAATCTCGTAACCTCTCTGTAAACCATTTTATCTATTTCTGCTCCATTTGAATCCCCACATGCACACAAAGATAGGAACATCCTCTCCTCTCACTATTTTGGACTGCAAACTGCTTTAAGTAGGATTCAGTTTGTATAAAATGCACAATATAAAATCAAATTCCTTTTCTTCCTAAATTTCACAAGAGGACCAACTTCTGTCCTGAACAGTTCTTTCCCAAAACAGCACATATTCTATTAGACTCAAGTAAGTATCTCTTCCTTCTCTGTGTAATTCAAGTTAAATTCTCCGCCCTTGCAGACTCGCACCATCACACAAAACCCAGACTAAACCTGCGTATTAGAGACCTCATTAAAATGGCTTACAACAGAAGCTTGAAAAAACATTACATCCCAAGCAGCAACTTCTGTCTCCATCAGACTTCAGTGAATTCATCATCAGCATTGCTGCCCTTCCAGTCCCACTCTGTTGGGCTGATTCATATCCAGGCAGATTAACCAAGTGGCTACACAGACCCCCGCTGTCCAAGGTCCTGTCCTCGTGAACTTTTTAAAATGGGTAGAAATATACGTGTGTTGATTATGCAGGTTAGGCTGCATATGGTGGCATTTCAAAGCCGGAGTGTAATCAAGGCGAGGGTTATGGGGGTCAGCCTGTGCATTGGGTCCTGAGGTTAGGGTTAAGACATTTAATTTGATATGATGTTATGAGTTCTGATGGGTTTGGCTATTTATTGATGCTGTTTCTGCCACTGCTTCTAAATCTTCAGGAAAATGCAGTGAAGCAGCCACCTGGAAAATCGGTGAGATGTAGTAGTAAATGGGTGTACTTGTCTATAGAAATGCCAACAAAGAAGGCAAGTAGCTGGAAGAAAATAGGCAAAGTATTCATCAAGAATGGACAGTTCATTTAGTACTTTGAATGGAATTCAGGGTTTTCTGTTTGCTCTTATGAATGCCTTGCATTAAACTTGGTTCCAGATAACCCTGGACAAATAATCCCCTACATACATATGGAGGCTTCAGAGAGTTTGGCCTGGTCTGCTACAGGACAGCAGGGAGAGCTGCAACAATCCAACAAACCATTGAATAAACAGCAGATCGAGGAGGGTAGCAGAACTGCATCAGTGTGGAAGTTTTCACCCAGAATGTTTGTGGAACTGAGAACAGTTTAACAATACACATAATGGTACATAACATCATGACATTGTTCTTAGCCAATCAGTATTGCTTACTTCTAAACATTCCAAATACTTTTAGAACAGGGTTCTCATGCTAAGAATTCTAAAATTCTGGAGTTAAGTTTGCATAGTTGTTTTCTCCATATGGGGCATTCTCTTTCTTGTGCAAAGTAAAACATTTTGATTTGATTTTCACTCCTTCACTGGCCAGGCCTTTCTTTTGTACTGGTTCCAGTGAAAGGCCACTGCAAAGAATAGTGCAGGGCAGGTGCTGAGAAAGCCAGCCAGCCCAATACAAACAGACAGTTCATCCTCTGACAAAGGTAGTTTGCCAAAGTGCCTGGGTTACTTGGCTCCTGCCACTGCTCCAGTATTAGCCACTAATAAATATCTTTAATTTGCAATATAGTTCTACTTTTGTAGCTTCTTACTTGCCTTGGAATGCCAAGGTTTGGAACTGCCTTCTTTCATACCGGCTCCCCCAGCCCCATCACCCAGCTTCTCTTGGGCTTACCATCCCACTCCATCCTCCACTTGTCATACCTTCAGAAGAGGTGGGGGACTAGGCCTTGAACTGCTCAGAGAGGTGCCAGACTGGAGGAGAGCCACATTGCCGGTGCAGAGCCTGCAGGGAGCTGGTGTTCATCCTGCCTTGCTGCAGCTTTTTGCTTTTTCTAGTCCCAGCTCTCAGGAGGCAGGTGGCACTGGTGTGCATGTGCACACACGTGATCATACTTAGCGTGGCACCAACCTGTGTCCTCCCTCCACTATGTCACTCTGACTGCATTGCCACCTGTGGTCACCATGCTGGCAGTATAGCAGTGGAGCTGGCTGCCCTTCCTCCCTGGAAGAGGATAGCGACCTCTGAGATGCTTGATCCTCCTTCCCCAGCTGGCCACCGCCGACCCACACTTGTTCCTGAACACATATCACCGATGTCACAAGAGGTGGTACTACCACTGAACTAATGGGCTGGCAGAAATTTTGAATTGAAATTCAAGTTTCATTTAAAATACAAAAAAAGAAATCTTCCACATGATTTATAATGTGTTTATATGCATACTCTGTCGATACTGTGGGTATCAAAAGTTTCTTCTGATTTGCTTTGTGTTCAAGAACTGCTCAGTTTCAATTCAGTTCTCTCACCCAAAGAACTCAAGAATACAGTCCAT
This sequence comes from Neoceratodus forsteri, assembly GCA_016271365.2. Classification (NCBI taxonomy): domain Eukaryota; kingdom Metazoa; phylum Chordata; order Ceratodontiformes; family Ceratodontidae; genus Neoceratodus; species Neoceratodus forsteri. The sequence continues at coordinate 235,401,149 of CM028131.1, forward strand.
AATCATACAGATATATATTCATTGTAAAAAAACTACATTGATGTAGACATTAGTGTTGTAGAACACAAAGCGCACAAAGAAGGTAAATGAAAAACATTAGGGATTTGGGTCTCCGGAGTATTGCCAAATCAATGGTGGGGTCTTATTTTGGGTTGTCAACCCTAATGCCCACCTCTTCCTAAAAATGGTCAAGCTATGAACATAACTTCAAAACACCATTTAAATACATTATACTGCACTTACCTGTATTCCTTAGTTCACGGTTTGGCTTTGAAGAGTGCAGACATGTCTCGGTCCACAGAGGATGACAGAGTTTGATATCAGCTGATAAGTATAGGGTAAGGGTGGGTGTGAGGACGTGTGTGCTCAGTGGGAGGGTTGGGATGGGGGAGGGATGGCAGTGATAACGAGGGACCATTTTCTTTGTTTAAAAAAAAGACATCGGGGGATAGTTTTCATCTTTACAGGAACTAATATTATGTAACATATGACAATTGGGGGGTGCCACTAGACACCAGGAAAATGACTAAACAACAGGGACAGCAACTGGACAGTGGGGGGGTGCCACTAGACACCAGGGAAATGAGGAAATAAGGGTGACAACAATCAGAGGATGGGGGTGCCACTAGACACTAGGGAAACTAAATAGAACAATTGGAACAGCAATCATAGGGTGGGGGGTGCCACTAGACACCAGACAAACAAATGAAATGGTGGAGACAGCAGTTGGAGGGTGGGGGGCCACTAGACACCAGGGAAAACATAAGAAAAATATGTATATCGTATCATATACTGTAGTGTTCTGCTGTACAAAACACCACAGTACATGATAAGACACACATAACGAAATACAAGAGCAGGACATACGGGGAGGGTGATGGGGTGATGGGAGGGACCACTAGCCACCAGAAAAAATTTTATTATATATTGGGTGGGTGATTTTATTTATTTATTTATTTGGTTTGAATTTTGGTGACTGGGTAGGCCCACTGAGATAAACGTATCCCTTTTTCAGGGGTGACCCGGTGAAATATAATCCCAGTAACAAAGGATTGATTGTAAAACAGGATGAGAGATTACAGAGAACAAATTAGAGTCTGGCTAACAATTGTAAACTGTTGGTTCTACAGAACCACAGAGAATTAATTCATGCCTAACTAGGATAGGTATTATAAAACAGTAAACGAGATCAAATGTATACATACATTCATACATATACACATACAATATATACAAGGAATATCATGAGACACAATAGCTAGAGCTGTAAACTAAGCGTTTACAACAGGATATGTGAAAACAGAGGTAGCATGTGGTGTTGGAATAAAGGGAGGAGGAAGTGCAGAAACAGGTAGAGGGGGAAAGGGTGGTGTTAGTAGCACGTGCATATAGGTGGGGGAAAGTAAAGTTCTTTAAAGCACTGTTTGAATTGGGGGAGGGACGAGCAGGGAAGTAGCCCACGCGGGAGGTTATTCCATTTGTGAGATGCTATGAGGGTGAAGGATTTCTTACCTACAGCTAGCTCTGTCTTGGAGAGACTTAGTAATGGGAGGTGAGAGGGAGTGTAGGGACCTGGGTATGGGTTTTAAGGTGAGCAAGTTATTTAGGATAGGTGGGGAGGGAAGGTGGGTGAGCTGGAAAGTAGTGCAGAGTAGGGGAAGTCAAGCTTAGCTTCGAAGGATGACCACCCTAGGGATTTGAGGACCTCACAGTGGTGCATGTGAGCTGAGGCCATACCTGTGAAGCATTCAGTTCTGTGATAATGATTGTTTTAATTTGGTCATGGTTGATAATTTTGTTGAATGAAGTAAAGGGGCTCCGTAGAAAACAGTAGGGAGAAGAGTTGCTGAGGCGATTGTTCTCTGTGATTGGGGGGCCAGAAAAGTGGCAATTCGATAAAATAGGCCCAGTTTTTAGTGTGTAGACTGAATAATTTTGTGAGAGTGAGCATCAAAGGTTAGTTTATCGTCCAGGGTAATCCCCAGGTATTTGAAGGAGTCTACTCCTTCAAGAGCTGTTCCATTAGAGGTATGACATAAGAAGGGATGCTGGGTGGACCCACCAGAAGAGGTGTGGTGGAACAGTATTGATTTAGTTTCTTGGTATTGAGGACCAATAGATTTTGCCTAAACCATGCTTTGAGTTGACAAAAGTTATTTTCAAGGCCTGATTGAATGGAGGAGATGATTCAACCCCATCTATATGGAATAGCATCATCTGCATAAAGTTGGACTGATGCACCTCCACAATTAAGGGGCAAATCATTGATGAAGATGGAGAATAACAGAGGACCCAGGATAGATCCCTGTGGGACCCCATCTGTGATAGGTGCAGGTGAGGAGGTAGCTCCTGCCCACTTGACACATTGCAGTCGATTGGACAGGTAGCTAGTAAACCATGAGAGGATATAGGAGTCAAGGCCAAGGTTTCTCAGTTTGATTAGGATGAGGCGGTGGTTAACCAGGTCAAATGCTTTTGTCAGATCTACAAATACTGCCCCAGTAGCACATTGCTTATCCATGGCTTGATAGATATCTACAGTGACCCATAACAGAGCAGTTTCAGTCCGTGCAGTTTTAGAAAACCATGTTGTGAGATGGTAATGGCATTTGTCAGTTCGAAGAATGAGTATAGTTGATTGTAAAGTATTTTCTTCTTGGATTTTGGCTAGGAGACACAGTATGGATATGGGCCTATAGTTTTCTGTGTGGTTTGGCAGGCTGCTTTTAAGCACAGGGACCACTATTGCTATTTTCCATTTGTCAGGAATGATGTGCGAGAAGAAGGATCTATTAAGTAGTTGAGTAACTGGGTGACCAATAGTAGAGGCACCAATCCTAAGGAATTTGGGTGGAAGAGCATCAGATCCTGGAGATCCATAGGGGTCTAGTTTATTTAGGAGCTTGAGCACCTCAGTGCGTGAGGTGAGTTTCAGGTGGAAGGGAGTGATGGCAGGACTGTTGCCATTGGGGTGGAGTGGGGCATTAGGTAGGTCTTGCTTATATCTGTCTAGGTTAGTGAAAAAATGTATTTATGTCAGATGCGATTTCCAGGGGGGAGGACAGAGCTGTGCCATTATTGAACATTGTCTGGGGGATGGTACGTTCCTTGCCCGTAATGAGGGTATTGACTTGTTTGAATGGGGGGAAGGACCATTAGTCACCAGGGAAAAGGTTCTTACATCTCGTGGTTGCTTTCTCTGTTATGTGTGTCACATCATATACTGTGGTGGTGTGCTATAGGATATGCCTCAGTATATGATACGACACACATAATGACATAAGACAACAGGACATCAGACTTTCATAAAAATCCAGCTATCTGTAGAAAACTGATTTTTTAACTGCTTATGCTCACAAATGGAATTTTTTCTTAAATAATGTAAAAACCACTTGACAGTTGGACCTATAAACAACAGAAGTATATACACTGGACCAACCTCTATCAAATCTGAAAGTTTCCGGTTTCAAAGCCTCATATTTTTTTACTTATTGGGTGGCAAAAAAATTCTTAATATTTTCAAAAACTGTGAGTTTTACTTTTTTTTGCCCCTCTGTGACTTTGCCCCTATTGAACCAATCTACATGACATTTTCAAGATCAAGAGATCCTGGTACAAAGGCTGTGCTTTCCACATTTCATGTAAATCAGTTGAACGGGGCAGTTATTAAGGTGCAACAAATGGGGTTTAAACATGAAAGTGCTTACTCAGCCCTAATATACAGGCACTATACTGTACCATGCCTGTATAATATATTTATACAACAGGCATGGGTTAAAAACTGCTCAAGATATCACTACTATTTCACCACCTACTGTGAAGATTATAGACCGAGGGAGCACTCCCAACCAACTCCAGTGCTCCTTTCCTCTGTGCATGAGGCACTCTTATTCTGTGAAGAGTATCTCACACACAGCTGCCCTGGAAATTGGCACATTCTAGTAAGGTTTTAAAAAAAATTATATATTATTCATCAAGCTCAATCAATAAGCAATAATCCATGACAGGGTGTAGGTTATGGTGGGATTTAGCCATGCCTGGTGTGGCTCGGTCATGAACCTGCAGGCTGAGTGACCTACCCAGATTGTTCTTAAATAATTTATATTGCTGTTTGTTTTTAACTAATCTGTGGTTTTATACTGTGTACAGCACCTTGATTTTGAAAGGCGCTATATAAATAAAGTCTTGATTGATTGATTGACTGATTGATTGATTGATTGATTGATTGATTGAGAAGTGGGTAAATCCCACAATAACGCACACCTTGAAGTGAATTATTGCGATTATACAATGTCCTGTAAAAAAAAAGTAATCTAAAATATTCAGTTTACTGTTTTTAACAATTTTTATTGGTTTTGTTTTTGGTTAATGTCATTCCTCCGTGTTACATAGTGCCTTGTTGTTAGGCATATTATGGCTGAGGTGGTCACCCCCAGCTCCCAGAGATTCAAAGAACCAGAGACAAAGTTGGTGGTACTCTTTCTTTCTTTCTTTCTTTCTTTCTTTCTTTCTTTCTTTCTTTCTTTAGTTGATAGCCTGGTGGGGCACTGTGGAGCCCAAGCAACCTAGACGTAGTTTAGCACAGCTCCATACCAATAATCCATATAAGCTTTTTTTTTAAAGTTTTCATTGCATCCTATAAGTTGAGAGATATTGTTCAACAGCTGAAAGAACTGTCTATCAGATGGGCAATCCAAAGAAAGCTAATCAATCTGGCAAAGGATGCAGAGACCCTGGAAGACTGACACTGGCAGGGCCTGCAATGAGATCATCCCAACTGGGACCAACTGACAGTGCCTGCGCATTGGAAACCCTGCAGTCGCTTGGCCAGAAAATGCAGGTGCTTCTGTCCTTGGTCTCCAATATAAACACTAAGCTTGATGGTTTGTCAGGGAGACTAACTCTCATTGAAACTGCATTGGACCAACTTAAGGGGGATGTGGAGGAACTCCATAGACATGCAGAAAAGTGTAAAGCAGGCACCCTAGGCAGAGCGAAAGAGGCACAATGTACTAACAACAGACATGTTTCTGGAAAATCAGATTCGCAGTGCCAGTGTAAGGGTCATCGGCCTGCCTGAGGGAACTGAAAGTGATCATCCTAGACTTTTTGTTAAGGAATGGCTTGCAGACCAATGCACCTAGCTTCACCTGAGCTCTTTCCTTCTAAGACTGCTTGAAAGGCAGAGTAGAGAAACTTACCAGAGCAAGGGAGAAGGATTAAGACTTAGTTTGGCTAAGCAGATTTACTGTGTGGTGGTGTTTTTAATTTTTACTCACAGGGATTGCTACTGTTTGTTGCTAACATTTCATTGCTTTATTTTTTCTCTGTTTCAAATTGTTGTTGCTGGTATACCTTCTTCTGCATTATTACAAGGTGTGCCTACAGGTGTGTGCTAACAGATTACTGCTGTAATCTTCTGATTCAAATTGTCTTTTGCAAGGTATATCTTCTGTTACTGCTTTATTTTTCTCTGGAGCAAAGTGTTTCTTACAGGGTATATCTTCTCTGAAATTATTACAGGTGGTGCTTTACAGGTTTTACAGTTTTATCTAACATTAGGATAAGCTTTCAGGGTTACTGCATTTGTTGTTGACTGATTGTTTCTGCTCTTACCTCCTTGTTCTTTCGTCCGTGGTTCTTCTTTTTTAGGCAGGGGAAGGGCCAGCCACCCACCCCATCCCCAACCACCCACGCTACACTCCTTTTATAGGGTACCACAGTTGTGACATTTCCTGTGGCAGAGCAGGAAGGGCGGATCAGTGGGGCCTCCACAAGGTGATCTCATTACAGCACTAGTAATTTAACTTGTTATAACAAGTTAAACAAAGCACAATTAAACCATTACTTGCATTTTTTTTCCTTCTAATTACTCTGACTAGGTTACAAACCCAGCAACTTATTTGGAATGGATTTCATTAACTGCAGGTATTGTGGAACAATTTTCAGAAGGACATTCTTACAGGATTTAGGACACTGTCCTACATGCTGGGCCTTTGGAGATCTTAGGCCTCAGCTCCGGGCAGCATGGGCAGAGATTGCCGCCTCAAATTTCATATTGAAGAGGAAATACATTATAAGAACCACCCCATTTCCCCAGCATCCAACAGAAAAACCTCAACCGCAGAGGGTAGTTGGTCCAGGAGGTTGGCAGGTGGTTAGGAGGAAACAAATCAGGTGCCCCATCACTCTCTCTCTCAACACATTACCTCCAAAAACCATATAAACACTACAAACAGGTATCTGCCTCTATCTCTGAAATCAAATAAAGAGGCAGAAGACACTGCAGAGCAGGACACTCATGCACAGGAGCTAGCACAACAATACTCACCCAAATCAGGAACCAAAACTAAACAAGCACAAAGAATCAAAAACTTCTGATCATAGGAGACTCCATGATTCGGGAGTTGATACCCATCTCCAGCCAGGGGTGATGGTCAGATGTCTCCCAGGTACATCAGCATGGAGAGACACTGACCGCATTACAAAATTGTTCACAAAGCAGGAGAAAACATTGATGTCCTAGTACACATAGGGACTAATGATCTCGCCACCGGTCAGTTGTGGAGACCAAGGAACACCTGACTAGGCTGGGTGACAAACTATCATCTATTTCATCCGGCATCTCCTTCTCTGAGATCCTGCCAGTCTGGGAGAAGGGAGCAGATGGACGGAAGGTCAGAGAAGGGGAGATAGGGGAGCTAAACATGTGGCTCAAGGACTGGTGCCAGGAAAAGGACACAGATTTGTAGGGAACTGGCAACAGTTCTGGGAGCGAAAGTTCTTTAAATTTGATGGACTGCATCTGACTAAAGAGGGAGTCAGTGCATTGGGGCAGAAGTTTGACGTCTTTGCAGAATATTTAAACTAGCAAATGGGGAGAGGGGTGCAGCACCCCATCGTTGAATGGGAAGAACACCCCTCCCCTCAGCTACAGTGGTCAAACTGGAATTCAGTGTGTTTGCCGCTCATTTGCAATCAGGTAAGAAAAAGGTTTGTCTCCCATACGATGCACAGGGGTACGCCAAACCTCACCCAACAAATCAACACACCAAAATCTGCCAATGGAAAATCATGTACACAAATGCTCACAGCCTGGGAAATAAGATCCCAGACCTGCAGGCAATAATGTCAGAGGCTAAACTGGACATAGTAGCAATTAGTGAGATGTGGTTTACCAGTAACCACACTTGGGAGACTTCAGTACCTGGCTATATATTGTTCAGAAGAGACCGAGGTGCAAAAAGGGAGGAGTGGCCCTGTATGTTAATGAAAATATCAAAGCTACAGAAATTCAGAATACACATAAGGAGCCAGAAGAACTGTGGGTCACCCTGGAAACAGGAAATGGGACAGCCATAAGAACTGGGGTTGTCTACAGGCCCCAGACCAGAGGAGGACATAGACACATTACTGTTAGAAGATATACAAAACATGACAGCTAAAGGAGAGGTTCTGATAATGGGAGACTTCAACATGCCAGATACAGATTGGTCAATACCAGCAGGAACATCTGCCAGAACTAGACTCATAGTGGATTCCCTGCAGGGGAGGGCCTCAAACAACTGGTACAGCAACCCACAAGAGACAGGGCTATCCTAGATCTAGTACTGACTAACAAGAAGGATCACAATCTCCAGGTAGAGAGGTCACCTGGGGGCAGTGACCATCACATGGTATGGTTCAATTTGGCTACTACATCTAAATCATCCCATTCAAAGGCAAAATATGGGACTTCAGAGGAGCTGACTTTGATAAGATGGCCAACAGAGTTAAGCTAGCCCTGGCAAAAGAAACACAGGTGAGGAGGTACAGGCAAAGTGGGCAAGCATTAAGGATACAATACTTGAAGCAACATCCCATTGTGTTAGACAGAAAAGGAAGTGCAAAGAAGAAGGAAACCACTTTGGTTCTCAAATACAGTAGCAGAAAAGGTCAGAGCCAAAAGGCTGGCCTTCAGAAAATATAAGGAACACAGCGGGATGAAGATGAGGGGCATACCAAACTGCCCTAAGGGAAGCAGGTAGGCAGTAAGGCAGGCAAAGTCCCAAACTGAGGAAACACTAGCACAAACAGTAAAGAAGGTGACAAGACTTTCTATAGATACATTAGTGAAAGGAGAAAGTCCAGAGGAGTATTGCTAAGCAATGGAGAAAAGGGAGCATGTGAGGAGGAGGACCCTGTAAGGCATCTATCCTAAATAGATACTTTTGCTCAGTATTCACTGAAGGAAGGTAGGGCAGGGCCCAGCTCAGCATCATGGACACAGGGGAGGAGGTGAGCACTACTCCCTTCACAAAAGAAAGGGTCCTACAAGAGCTTGCTAAGCTCAGGGTGGATAAGGCAATGGGACCTGATGGCATACATCCCAGGGTACTTAAGGAGCTAAAGGAGGAACTAGCAGAGCCATTAGCAGAATTGTTTAGTGAGTCTCTGAGCACAGGAGAGGTCCCAGAAGACTGGAGAAGGGCTCATGATCCCACTCCACAAGAGTGGTAGCAGGAGGAGGCGGGGAACTACAGACCGATCAGTCTTACCTCAGTAGTGGGCAAGATTGGAAGCACTCCTTAAGGAAAGGATAGTGCAACACCTGGAATCCATAGGGCACAGGATCCAAGACAGCATGGGTTTACAAAAGGAAGGTCCTGTCAAACTAATCTCATAGATTTCTTTGACTGGGTAACCAGAGTGGTGGACCAAGGGGAGCAGTTGATGTCGCCTACCTTGACTTCAGCAAAGCTTTGACACTGTTCCACATAGAAGATTGATAAATAAGCTAGGTAGGCTCAGGGGTGGGTCAGAAGTTGGTCAACTGGGTGGCAAACTGGTTGACTGGCAGAAAACAGAGAGTGGTGGTAAATGGTATACAGTCAGAAGAGATGCAAGTCACAGTGGGGTACCTCAGGGATCAGTCCGGGGCCAGTCCTATTCAACATCTTCATTAGTGACCTAGCAGATGGACTAGAGGGTAAGGCTTGTCTGTTTGCAGATGACACCAAGATCTGCAACAGAGTAGATGATCCAGATGGGGTGGGCAGAATGAGAAGAGATCTGGATAAACTAGAATGGTCAGAAGAGTGGCAACTGGGATTTAATGCAAAGAAGTGCAAAATCATGCACATAGGGAAGAGAAACCTGAAGCCACTTATAGGCTGGGAGGAGTTGCTAGCAGTCACAAAGGAAGAAAGAGACTTGGGCATCATCATCACTGATGACCTGAAATCATCAAGCAGACCTCTAAAGCAGTAGATAAGGCTAGGGGGTGTTAGGGTGTATTAGTAGGAGTATCACAAGTCGTAAGAGGGAGGTAATAATCCCTCTGTACAAGACATTAGTTGAAGCCCCATCTGAATTACTGCGTGCAGTATTGGAGGCCACACCTTCACAAGGACATTAACTCAAATTGAGGCAGTCCAGAGAAGGGCAACCAAAATGGTGCAGGGACTGCATCAGAAGACATATGAGGACAGATTAACGGAGCTCAATATGTATACCCTTGAGCAAAGGAGGAGAGGTGATATGATCGAGACATTTAAACACCTTAAGGGCATAAACAAGGTGAAAGAGTCTAACATGTTTTAAATATAAGAAAAATAGCAGGACAAGAGGACACAGCATGAGATTAGAGGGAGGCCGATTAAGGGGAATGTGAGAAATTCTTTTTCACAGAAAGGGTGGTAGATGCATGGAATGGCTTACCACAAGAAGTAGTGGCTATGAATACAGTGCAGGGCTTCAAACAGGCATGGGATAGGCATAAGGGAGCAATACAAATGACTATGAATAGATAGGTCACTGACATAGCAAAGGCCGATGGCACATTTATAAGGTAGAAAAAGAAATGGGCAGACTGGATGGGCCTTGCGGTCCTTATCTGCCATCAACTTCTATGTTTCTATGTTTCAGACCAACTGGAGAGTCAGGGCTCTGCTTTGGAATGGAGAATTGTGAAGGCATACAGAGTGTGGCCACGTGGTTCAATAGAGGGACACCTAGAGTTTTAATAGTGGTCATGGCCTAATACGAAACTTCTCGAGACACCACGGACCCCTCAGTGTAGAAGGACCCACAGTTCACCTCTTCCCAGGTGTTTCTTATTAGACCTGACAACAATGAAAAAAATTTGATGAGGTGCATGTGAAATGTAGATAACCGAACATTGCACACACCATCTTGTTTCTAGCTAAGTTCCGTCTCGTCCATGAAGATAAAGTTTACATTTTCCCTGACCCACTTGATGCAGGTAAGTGGGTGGTTATATTGGGGGCTTTTCATAAATGTAACATGGATCTGGGCAAAGAGGAGGACTTGGGGGCCAGTGCCTGAAGCTCCAGAGAGGGAACTCTGTACATCACTGCCATTTGGCAGACTCTGCTCAGATTTTCTGCTTCGAATCCTATGGTTTGACTGATTTGCTCTTTAAAGATATCAGTTATTGCTCCATGAAAGTTTATTAAAAAGAAGAGGGAGGGTAAAGGATTTTTATTATTATATCATAGTGAGATATTGTAATGCAGACTCTGATCTGGCTTTTCTTCTTACCCTTCCCGCTTGTACTACTTACAAAATAATGCACTGTCAGCAAAACTATTTAGCTACCATTGCCACATGGAGGGGTGTAACTGCACCCCACCACTCTCTTTAGAACTGCAATCAGCATTTGGTGGTATGGCTGTGTGCTAATTTGAGTCCATATCTCAGTTAGTGAGTTAGTGTTATTCCCCACGACGGATTTACCTTTAGTTATGAATGTGGTACCCAATAGCCCAGTTCTGGGCCAGGCTATTAACTAAACACTTTCAGTACATTTCTCTCGATATATAACCATGTGCCCATGGGTTACAGTTCCAGAGCTTGATTTTTTACTGTCACTGTAAGATTTATTTTTAATGTTGTGGTGCAACCTCCCAGATTATAGCAAATTACCTGGAGATACATTTCTACTGTTTATGTATGGAAGTATATTAACTTTCTGCTTGGTGCTGTGCTTGATGTTTCCAGGCTGGGATATGTATAATACAGTATGTGTTTATTACAAAAACTAATAAAATATAATTACAAATTGCTAGCCTGGTGGACTTTAACTTGCTGTTCATTTTTTGGTATGTGACAGTCTACGTGGTGCAAGTGCTAATGGCCTGCCGTCCCTGAGTATGTGCTTCTGGGTTCAGTTTGTGGTCAGGACAAAGTAACAGTGTGAGTCTGATTCAGGTGAATTTATTTATTTATTTTTTTTCATTTGATCAGGAAACCAGCATTTTTAGTGGAGGGGATCAGGACATTTATGGATGACTGAAGAAAGGAGCATATTCTGGAAGTGTGAGGCAGCCGATCACAGGGACGGAGCAAACTCAGTGTGGAAAAATGTTTTGAGAGGTGAGTCAGGTAGAAGCAGAGAAGGAATTATAATGAAAAATATTTATGTTTTTGAAAGTGGGGTTGGGAGCTCTTTATGAATGTGTTGTAATTGTTTTAATTACACATGGGATGCCACCATTGCTAGCTCCCTGAACAGAGCTCCCCCTCACAAGCCTGCTCCCCGCGACACTAAGGGACACTATCATCGCTAGCTCCCTGAGTGGAGCTCCTCCTCACAAGCCTGTTCCCTACAGCACTAAGGGACACCACCATCGCTAGCTCCCTGAATGGAGCTCCCCCTCCCAAGCCTGTTCCCTGCAGCACTAAGGGACACCGCCATCGCTAGCTCCCTAGAATGGAGCTCCCACTCCCAAGCCTGTTCCCTGCTGCACTAAGGGACACCATCATCGCTAGCTCCCTGAGTGGAGCTCCCCCTCATAAGCCTGCTCCCTAAAGCACTAAGGGACACCACCATCACTAGCTCCCTAGAATGGAGCTCCCACTCCCAAGCCTGTTCCCTGCAGCAATAAGGGACACCGCCATCGCTAGCTCCCTAGAATGGAGCTCCCACTCCCAAGCCTGTTCCCTGCAGCACTAAGGGACACCTCCATTGCTAGCTCCCTGAGTGGAGCTCCCCCTCACAAGTCTGTTCCCTGCAGCACTAAGGGAAACCACCATCGCTAGCTCCCTAGAATGGAGCTCCCACTCCCAAGCCTACTCCCCGCGGCACTAAGGGACACAGCCATCGCTAGCTCCCTGAGCAGAGCTCCCCCTCACATGCCTGTTCCTGCAGCACTAAGTGACACCACCATCGCTAGCTCCTGAGTGGAGCTCCCCTCACAAGTCTGTTCCCTGCAGCACTAAGGGACACTGCCATCGCTAGCTCCCTAGAATGGAGCTCCCACTCCCATACCTGTTCCCTGCAGCACTAAGGGACATCACCATCACTAGTTTCCTGAGTGGAGCTCCCCTCACATGCCTGTTCCCTGCAGCACTAAGGGACACCACCATCGCTAGCTCCCTGAGCAGAGCTCCCCCTCACATGCCTGTTCCCTGCAGCACTAAGGGACATCACCATCACTAGTTTCCTGAGCGGAGCTCCCCTCACATGCCTGTTCCCTGCAGTACTAAGGGACACCACTATCGCTAGCTCCCTGAGCAGAGCTCCCCCTCACATGCCTGTTCCCTGCAGCACTAAGGGACATCACCATCACTAGTTTCCTGAGTGGAGCTCCCCTCACATGCCTGTTCCCTGCAGCACTAAGGGACACCATCACCTCTAGCTCCCTGAGTGGAGCTCCCCCTCACAAGCCTGCTCCCTAAAGCACTAAGGGACACCGCCATCGCTAGCTCCCTGAATGGAGCTCCCCCTCAGAAGCCTGTTCTCTGCAGCACTAAGGGATACTGCCATTGCTAGCTCCCTAAGTGGAGCTCCCCCTCACAAGCCTGTTCCCTGCAGCAATAAGGGACACCATCATCGCTAGTTCCCTAGAATGGAGCTCCCCCTCACAAGCCTGTTCCCTGCAGCAATAAGGGACACCATCACCTCTAGCTCCCTAGAATGGAGCTCCCCCTCACAAGCCTGTTCCCTGCAGCTCTAAGGGACACTGCCATCACTAGCTCCCTGAACGGATCTCCCCCTCACAAGCCTGTTCCCTGCAGCAATAAGGGACACCATCATCGCTAGCTCCCTAGAATGGAGCTCCCCCTCACAAGCTTGTTCCCCGCAGCACTAAGGGACACCATCATCGCTAGCTCCCTGAATGGAGCTTCCCCTCACAATCCTGTTCCCTGCTGCACTAAGGGACACCACCATCACTAACTCCCTGAATGGAGCTCCCACTCCCAAGCCTGTTCCCTGCTGCACTAAGGGACACCATCATCGCTAGCTCCCTGAGTGGAGCTCCCCCTCATAAGCCTGCTCCCTAAAGCACTAAGGGACACCACCATCACTAGCTCCCTAGAATGGAGCTCCCACTCCCAAGCCTGTTCCCTGCAGCAATAAGGGACACCGCCATCGCTAGCTCCCTAGAATGGAGCTCCCACTCCCAAGCCTGTTCCCTGCAGCACTAAGGGACACCTCCATTGCTAGCTCCCTGAGTGGAGCTCCCCTCACAAGTCTGTTCCTGCAGCACTAAGGAAACCACCATCGCTAGCTCCCTAGAATGGAGCTCCACTCCCAAGCCTACTCCCGCGGCACTAAGGGACACAGCCATCGCTAGCTCCTGAGCAGAGCTCCCCTCACATGCCTGTTCCTGCAGCACTAAGTGACACCACCATCGCTAGCTCCCTGAGTGGAGCTCCCCTCCAAGTCTGTTCCCTGCAGCACTAAGGGACACTGCCATCGCTAGCTCCTAGAATGGAGCTCCCACTCCCATACCTGTTCCCTGCAGCACTAAGGGACATCACCATCACTAGTTTCCTGAGTGGAGCTCCCCTCACATGCCTGTTCCCTGCAGCACTAAGGGACACCACCATCGCTAGCTCCCTGAGCAGAGCTCCCCCTCACATGCCTGTTCCCTGCAGCACTAAGGGACATCACCATCACTAGTTTCCTGAGCGGAGCTCCCCTCACATGCCTGTTCCCTGCAGTACTAAGGGACACCACTATCGCTAGCTCCCTGAGCAGAGCTCCCCCTCACATGCCTGTTCCCTGCAGCACTAAGGGACATCACCATCACTAGTTTCCTGAGTGGAGCTCCCCTCACATGCCTGTTCCCTGCAGCACTAAGGGACACCATCACCTCTAGCTCCCTGAGTGGAGCTCCCCTCACAAGCCTGCTCCCTAAAGCACTAAGGGACACCGCATCGCTAGCTCCTGAGCGGAGCTCCCCCTCAAGCCTGTTCTCTGCAGCACTAGGGATACTGCCATTGCTAGCTCCCTAAGTGGAGCTCCCCCTCCAAGCCTGTTCCTGCAGCAATAAGGGACACCATCATCGCTAGTTCCCTAGAATGGAGCTCCCCCTCACAAGCCTGTTCCCTGCAGCAATAAGGGACACCATCACCTCTAGCTCCCTAGAATGGAGCTCCCCCTCACAAGCCTGTTCCCTGCAGCTCTAAGGGACACTGCCATCACTAGCTCCCTGAACGGATCTCCCCCTCACAAGCCTGTTCCCTGCAGCAATAAGGGACACCATCATCGCTAGCTCCCTAGAATGGAGCTCCCCCTCACAAGCTTGTTCCCCGCAGCACTAAGGGACACCATCATCGCTAGCTCCCTGAATGGAGCTTCCCCTCACAATCCTGTTCCCTGCTGCACTAAGGGACACCACCATCACTAACTCCCTAGAATGGAGCTCCCACTCCCAAGCCTGTTCCCTGCAGCACTAAGGGACACCTCCATTGCTAGCTCCCTGAGTGGAGCTCCCCCTCACAAGTCTGTTCCCTGCAGCACTAAGGGAAACCACCATCGCTAGCTCCCTAGAATGGAGCTCCCACTCCCAAGCCTACTCCCCGCGGCACTAAGGGACACAGCCATCGCTAGCTCCCTGAGCAGAGCTCCCCCTCACATGCCTGTTCCCTGCAGCACTAAGTGACACCACCATCGCTAGCTCCCTGAGTGGAGCTCCCCCTCACAAGTCTGTTCCCTGCAGCACTAAGGGACACTGCCATCGCTAGCTCCCTAGAATGGAGCTCCCACTCCCATACCTGTTCCCTGCAGCACTAAGGGACATCACCATCACTAGTTTCCTGAGTGGAGCTCCCCTCACATGCCTGTTCCCTGCAGCACTAAGGGACACCACCATCGCTAGCTCCCTGAGCAGAGCTCCCCCTCACATGCCTGTTCCCTGCAGCACTAAGGGACATCACCATCACTAGTTTCCTGAGGCGGAGCTCCCTCACATGCCTGTTCCCTGCAGTACTAAGGGACACCACTATCGCTAGCTCTGAGCAGAGCTCCCCTCACATGCCTGTTCCCTGCAGCACTAAGGGACATCACCATCACTAGTTTCCTGAGTGGAGCCCCCTCACATGCCTGTTCCCTGCAGCACTAAGGGACACCATCACCTCTAGCTCCCTGAGTGGAGCTCCCCCTCACAAGCCTGCTCCCTAAAGCACTAAGGGACACCGCCATCGCTAGCTCCCTGAACGGAGCTCCCCCTCAGAAGCCTGTTCTCTGCAGCACTAAGGGATACTGCCATTGCTAGCTCCCTAAGTGGAGCTCCCCCTCACAAGCCTGTTCCCTGCAGCAATAAGGGACACCATCATCGCTAGTTCCCTAGAATGGAGCTCCCCCTCACAAGCCTGTTCCCTGCAGCAATAAGGGACACCATCACCTCTAGCTCCCTAGAATGGAGCTCCCCCTCACAAGCCTGTTCCCTGCAGCTCTAAGGGACACTGCCATCACTAGCTCCCTGAGCGGATCTCCCCCTCACAAGCCTGTTCCCTGCAGCAATAAGGGACACCATCATCGCTAGCTCCCTAGAATGGAGCTCCCCCTCACAAGCTTGTTCCCCGCAGCACTAAGGGACACCATCATCGCTAGCTCCCTGAATGGAGCTTCCCCTCACAATCCTGTTCCCTGCTGCACTAAGGGACACCACCATCACTAACTCCCTGAATGGAGCTCCCCTCACAAGCCTGTTCCCTGCAGCACTAAGGGATACCACCATCACTAACTCCCTGAATGGAGCTCCACCTCACAAACCTGTTCCCTGCAGCACTAAGGTGAGCTTCTGGCTGCCCACTGTACTCTTGGACTGGGCTACATAACTTTATTTTTAATCTCCCTGGACTGCTCTACTGTCGCAACTCAATTCATTCACCAAAAATACCATCAACAGCTTAATCTGGTTCAAGGTCACTTGGCATTCATCTGTATCCCACTGAAAATAGGCAGAATTTGTCTAGTGCATTTACCTGGTCAACAAAATCTAAGATAAAAAAAATGTAACATACTAAATGTTATTGTTTTTCTCTTAGTGCACATATTCTGGATTTTACCTACAGTGCTCTTCATTCTGTGCTTACCTTAAGTACCCATTTCTAGCGATTGCTTGTCATCTAGCTAGGCTTCTCAGAGTTACTTTAACAGTCTTGTATGCACAGTTTTGTCTTCAAGTTGTGTTTTGTTACCTTTGCAACTCTGGGCCTCCGGTCACCGGTCGGGACTACTGTGGGTGGCGCATGCGCAGTAGCATCACCCATGCCCCCCTCTAGGTCCACCGAGTGTTCCCAGCTGCATGCACAATGTATTTGTAAACGATAAATGCTTTGTCCTCTTACATATACTCCCTTTGTCCTTTTACATATATTCCCTTGTCTCTCTGTCCTCCCAGGGACACCACCATCGCTAGCTCCCTGAATGGAGCTCCCCCTCACACACCTGTTCCCTGCAGCACTAAGGTGAGTGTCTGGATCTCCACTGTGCTCCTGGACTGGGCTAGCCCATCACTGCTTGGCATCAACTTCCCCACCCACCCTGGTCTGTCATTACTTATATACCTCACATCCTACCATGTGACCAGTCATATGACCTATCTGCCAGAGACAATCTCCCTACTTCCCCATTTGTTTTTTATACTTGGCCACCACTAGGAGTCACTACTGTGAGTCCCTCACCTCACTCTCTTCCTTCTCATCCCTGCACCTTTTCTTCTGCCACCTCCTTTCCTACCCTGCCTCCACAACCTTCTCTCCTATATCCTTTTCCTACTTCCACCCCTCTTGATGTCCCTGGGTTTTGAACCCCTGACCTTCTGCACAAAAGGCAACAACTCTACCACTGTACCACTGTACCACCATAACACCATCACTTTATGCAGTCCCATAGGGTCCTTTATCTGTATCTGACCCTCTCCACCCAGCTGCTCCAGCTCTCTCAACAGAAGTTACCTACCTGGCCTCAGCCGACAAAATAGCTTACCTTATCATACCCTCCCCCGCCTTTCCTCTCCCTTCAACTTTGCCCCCTTGGGTACCCTTCATGCTCTCTCCTTCCTCTCCTAGTCCTCCTCCTTCTCCTTCCACCCTCTGCCCCACCCACCCCACCTAACTTTCCCTTACCCTCTCTGCAATTTATCCTCCTGCTACCATCTCTTCTGTCCCCTCACACACCATCCCTACCCCTCATCTTTATATACCCTGGGCTTCTCAGCCACCCTCTCCTAAATGCTGCTGCCATTCATCAGCTTCGTCCCAGATTACCCCCCTCACGGGTCCTCCCCTTAGCCAGCCATCTTATGTGTAAATCTCATGCCACTCACCTTCATCTCTTGGTTTTTCTACTGCTCCTAGCAGGGGACACTAAACCCAATCCTGACCCCATTACCCCTTCCACTCCTCCCCAGCAAATGCTCCCTAAAGGCCTGCAGATTTTCCATATTAATGTATGCAGCGTCCTCCCCAAACGCGATGAACTAAAAGTCTGGGTTACTCTAACCTACCCGGATGTTCTATGCATTACAGAATCCTGGTTATCCTCCCGTATCCCTGACTCCCAACTGGCCCTGCCTGACTTTTGCCTTCTCAGACAAGACCGTGGTAAACGCTGTGGTAGAGTGGCCATCTACTTTCACAATTCCCTTAACTGCACCATCCTCCACTGTGAAGCTATTTCTCGGTCCCATGAACTCCTCTTAATCAATCTCTCCTTCCCTTCCTCGTCCACCCTTCTTGTGGGGGTCCTATAGGCTTCTCCTAAACTTCCCCCTTCATTCCTGGTCTCCTGCATCTCCGCTGTCTCTGCGCTAGCCAATTGTGGAGAACTAATCCTTTTAGGAGATTTTAATCTCAACTGGCTCTCCCCCTCTTCACTCAGTTCCTGCCAGCATATTGAGGCACTAAACCTTACCCAGCTGGTCAAAGTACCTACTCATCCAAATCCCAAAAGTTAGTCACACACCCTACTTGACTGGGTGCTTTCTTTTCATCTTCACTGCATCTGCAGGCATCCTTCCTGATATGCTCAGTGATCACTGTCCCACCTTTTGCATTAGGAAATCCCACCCTCCCCTGACCCCCCAAATACATCCAGTATCACCCCTCAAATCCCTAGATGTGAGCAAACTTCAATGATCTGGCCCTGGAAGACTGGCCCCCTGTCCTTTCCACCCACTCGGTCAACACTGCCCTTACCCACTTCAGTTCCATCTTCTTAAAGATCTGGGACTCCCATGTCCCATTCAAAACCACAAGAGTAAAGTGTGCTCACCTCCCTTGGGTTCCCCCCCCCCATCCTTGCCAAATGTAGAGCTCGAGATCATACATGGTGCTCTCTTAAATCCTCCGGTGACCAGCTCTCCCTCGAAGCCTATTGCACCCTATGCAACAACTGCACTATCAGTATCTGCTGTGCCAAAGCTGATTTTTTCAAGTCGCATTTGCACCCCTCAAACAGTTCCCCTTCTTCACTCTGGCCAGATCTCTGCTCACTCCTGCTCCCCTACTCTGATTCCCCCCTCCATCAATCTGAGAGGGTGGCACTTTACTTACTGATCCCTCCCGCATTGCTGAAGTCCTAAACAAGTACTTCACTTCCTGTGCCGTTCCATCTGTTCCCCCAACCTCATTTCCCTGCACCCCTCCTCTATCCTCCCACCCCTCAGGATTTCAACTGCCTCCAGTCCTGCCATCGGAAGTCCTGAAAGCTCTTACCACATTGAATCCCTCCAAGTCTAGCCCTGATGGCCTACACCCTAGGCTCTTCAAGATCTCAGCCCCCACAATAGTTACCCCTCTCACCTACATCCTAAATCTCTCACTCTCCACAGCCTCTGTTCCAGTAGCCTGGAAGTCTGCCACAGTCCTCCCTCTCTTTAAAGGTGGTGATCTCACCATCCCTGGGAACTATTGCCCCATCTCCCTCCTTCCTGCCCTAGCTAAAGTCCTAGAATCCCTCATCCTCACCAGGCTCAGCGTATTCCTTACCACTTCAAACACTCTCTCCCCATTCCAATCAGGGTTTAGGAAATCCCACTCAACCACATCCTCCCTCCTTCACCTCACTGACACCTTCCACTCTCCCATGGACCTTGGCCACATTATCTCTGCTATATTCATAGACCTTGCAAAGGCCGCTTTGACTCGGTTTCCCACCCTCTCCTCTTATATAATCTCAGTTACATTGGTCTTTCCCATACCTCAGTGTCCTGGTTCTGTTCCTACCTTTCTGGTCGCTCCCAGACAGTGTCCATATGCAATGTCCTATCATCCTCCCTCCCCATTCTCACTGGTATACCTCAGGGATCTATCCTCAGGCTCATCCTCTTTTCTCTCTTTATCAATGATCTACCCGCAGTCTGCTCTCACACCAAAATACACATGTACATGGATGACACCATCCTGTTCCTGTCCAATCCATCCACCCTAGCAGTCTAACCCCCCCCCCCACAGAACAACCTCACATTGGTAACTACCTGGTTTAACATACATTCTTTAAAACTAAACACCAAAAAATGGTAGCCATGACCTTTGGCTCCAAACAGAAACTTGCCAAGCTTCCTTCTTTACTGGTCTTTTTCTCCACAGCCAACACCCCTCTAGATAACATCCCCTCACACAAATACCTTGGCATCTGGCTCGACCCCTCACTTGATTTCTCCTCCCACTTTAGTGCACTACACACCAAACTGCATCCTAAACTAGGTCTAGTCTATTGCCATAAAGCCAGCTATCCCTCCCCATAAGATGCAACCTTGTTTCAAGTGGATCTTCCCAGCTCTAGACTATGCTGACATAGTCTACAGTGCAGCTCCAGTCACCTCTCTCACCAAGATGGATGTTTTGTTCCATGCCTTCTGCAGGTTTGCCTCCAACTCCCCCCCCCTCCAACCCATCACTGTGATCTTTACTCCTCCTCTCCCTCCAGTCTCTCACACAGAGGTGCTCCTCTCACTGTTCCACCTTCATAGCCAAATACTGGTTTGGATCATTACCTTCCTACCTTGCCTCTCTCCTCACTCCTGCCTCTCCCTCACTCTATAATTCAAGGTCTAACTGCGCTTGCACCTTCTCCCCTCCCTCGTGTCTGCACCACAGCTGGCAAACTCTCCTTTTCCTATAGATTTCCTTTCCTTTGGAACATCCTCCCCTCCCTAACTCACCCCTCCTTCCCTGCTCTTAAACACTTGCTCAGGCCCTCCCCTCTAGCATAGAAACATATAAACATAGAATTTGACGGCAGATAAGGACCGCTTGGCCCACCCAGTCTGCCCATTTCCCTGCCTACTGGATAAGCTGCAGATCCTAGTTAACCAGCAGCCTACTTCTTCCTACCCCCATCCCCTAGAATTGCCTTATGACTGTCCCATGCATGCTTGAATTCCACCACTGTTTTTGACTCCACGACCTCCTCTGGAAGGCCGTTCCATGCATCCACAACCCTCTCTGTGAAAAAATACTTCCTTAAATTACCTCTGAGTCGCCCCCATCTTCAAATTGTGCCCCTTGTTCTTGCACACCTCTTTTTGAAAGATGCTACCTCTTGACTTTGTTGATTCCTTGAGGTACTTGAAAGTTTCTATCATGTCCCCCCTCTCCTCCTTTCCTCGAGGCTATACATATTAAGCTCCTTTAGTCTCTCTTCATATGTCTTCCAGTGCAGATCCTGCACCATTTAGTTGCCCTCTCTGACAGCTTCCATCCTGTCTATGTCTTTAGCGAAGACTGGGTCTCCAGAACTGCACGCAGTACTCCAGATGGGGTCTGACCAGCTGTCTGTACAGAGGGATAATAACTTCCTGTTTTCTACTGGTGATGCCTCTCCCTATGCATCCCAATATCCCCCCAGCCCTCATTGCTGCCCTCTCACATTGCTTGCCCACCTTTAGGTCATCTGATATGACTACCCCAGGTCCCTTTCCATTTTTGTTGTCGTTAGTATCTCACCCCCATTGTGTACTCTCCCCTGGGTTTTGTTTCCCAGGTGCATTACCTTGCACTTCTTAGCATTGAATCTAAGCTGCCATACATTTGACCATTCCTCTAACCTTGCCAAGTCCCTTTCATCCTTTCCACCTCACCTTGTGCATCAACTCTGTTGCAGATCTTTGTGTCATCTGCAAGAGACATACTTTTTCCTTCAGTCCCTCTGCAATGTCGCTATAAAGACATTGAAGAGGACTGGTCGTCAATACTGAACTCCTGCGGTACCCCACTAGTAACCCCCTTCATCAGAGTGGACTCCATTTACTATTACTCTCTGTGTCCTATTTTCAGCCAATTTCTTACCCAGGCTGTCATCTTGGGACCCACTCCAGGCTAGCTAACTTGTATATTAATCTTTTGTGTGGGACTGTGTCAAATGCCTTGCTAAAGTCTAGGTAGGCCATGTCCACAGCCCCTCCCTGATCTACTACTTTGGTCACCCAGTCAAAGAAATCTATCAGATTTGTCTGGCATGACCTTACCGCTGTGAATCCATGCTGCCTTGGGTCCTGTGCCCCTCTGGCCTCTAGATACTCGACAATTCTTTCCTTCAGAAGTGATTCCATCATTTTCCCTACCACTGAGGTTAAACTAACAGGTCTGTAGTTTCCTGCTTCTGCCTTGCTCCCACTTTTGTGAAGGGGAATCACATCTGCCCTCCTCCAGTCCTCGGGTACCACCTCATCCTCCCATGATTTGTTAAACAGGGTAGTCAGTGGTGTCACTAATTCTACCCTTAGTTCTTTTAGAATTCTGGGATGAATCCCATCAGGCCCCATTGCTTTGTCCACCTTCAGTTTTAAGAGTTCTTTCAGAACCCTTTCTTCTGTAAATGGGCTGGTATCAACTTCTGTATCCAGTGTGTTTCTACTGTTTGTTCTAGGTACCTCCCCTCTTCCTTTGTAAATACTGAGCAAAAATATTTGTTTAGTATCTCTGCCTTCACAGTCTCCTCTGCCCACCCTCTCCCCCTTTATTAAGCCTCACTATCCGTCCCTTGGTCTTCCTTTTGCTCCCTGATGTACCTATAAAGGTTTTATCCCCTTCTAACTGAATTGGCTATCTTTTCCTCGGTTTGGGCCTTTTGCTGTTCTGACTGCCTTCCCAGCTTCCTTTGCTTTAACTGATACAGTTCTCTGTCCTGCTCCTTCTGCGATTCCTTGTACTTCCTGAAAGCTTTCTTTTTCTCTTGAACCTTCACTGCCACTTCCTTTGAGAACCATAGTGGTTTCTTACATCGTTTAGTTTTGTTTATTTGCTTCACACAAAGGCTTGTTGCCTCTGTGATGGCAGTTTTTATTATTCCCCATTGTTCTTCCACCCCTCCTTCCTGCCCATTTGCTAGTGCATTCCTTAGGCACTTACCCATTTTGGCAAAGTCAGCCCTCCTAAAGTCCAGTACCTTTGCCTTTGTATGGCTTGACTCTATTGCTGTGTTTATTGTGAACCATACTGTTCGATGGTCGCTAGTTCCCAGATGGCTACCCACTTCTACATCTGTGATCCTCTCTTCATCTCCATTTGAGAGAACCAGATCTAAGATTGCTCCCTCTCGAGTGGGCTCCAATACTGAGTTGTCAAGGCATGCCCCTGTAGGGCATCTAGAATAACCCACTCTTCAGTGGCTGCTGCAACTGCACTCCAGTTAACATCTGGCATATTCAGATCACCCATCAGCAATATCTCCCCTTTTTTGCCATGCTAAGTATACTTTCTATCATTCCTTGTCCATTTCCTCCCCCTGAAGGGGTCTGTATCTAACCCTGTGCGGATTGTGGTGCCATTGCCGGTCTCCAAATTTACCCACAGTGCTTCTTCTCTCACTGTTTTCTCTTTTGTTCTGTTACTTTGATTCCTTCCTTATGTAAGAGCTACTTCTCCTCCTCTTTACCCTCTCTGTCTCTCCTGTAGATAGTGTATCCTGGTATGTTTCGTCCCAGTCATGGTTTTGTGTGAACCATGTTTCTGTGACTGCCACGATATCCAGATGTTCCTCCTCCATCAACGCCACTAATTCAGGAAGCTTGTTACTCAGACTATGTGCATTGGTACTCATTGCTTTCCATTTTTTGATGGCTTTACTTTCTGTTGCAGCATCCCCCACTGACCTTTCTACCTCAGTCTTTTCCCATTTAGTACCCTGTTTTGTAGGGAGGCTGGGATTTTCCTGCTACTTATCAGTGCCTCCCCCTTGTCTAGTTTAAAAGCTTGCCAATGAAGCATTTAAACCGATTGCTCAAAAACTTGTTCCTTCCTGGACAGATGCAGACCATCCTGCCAATATAGGCTAGTGTCTCTCCAGGTGGAACCCCAGTCCCAATGAAGCCAAACCCCTGTGCTCCACACCATTTTAACCACTCATTAAACTGCATGGTGCAAAGTACCTTGCCTCACTCATGCCATTTACAGGCAGCACCTCTGAGAAGAATACTGTGTGTGCTACTTGTCTTAGGCCCCTCCCCAGTTCTACAAAGTCCTTCTGCACTGCTCTAATCTCATGTTGAGCCAAGTCATTTGTCCCTAGGTGGACAATGACATCCAGCTCAGACTCCGTGCAGCTGTTCTCGTGATCCTGAGGATGCCTCCTGTCTCTACAAGCCATGGCACCAGGCAGGCACTTTACTCAGTTTTCCTGCCCCCAGTTCTATCCCCTAATAATTGAGTCCCCACCAGAGCTGCTTCCTTCCTCAGTGGCATCCTCTGCCTCCTTCCTGTGGGCCTCCCTTGTGACAGGTGTCCTCAGCCTCCTTAATCTCCTCCGTGGGTGCATCCATAGGGGAGCTGTGCTCCCCCAGAATGGTGTATGGATTGTGGAGCGGAACAACTGACTGGGTGTGCCTCTGTTCCACCCTCCTCACCCTCCCTGAGCCCACTGTGGTCCAACTGCTGTGCTTTCTTTGCAACCTCTGAGGTAGTGGTGGTGGCTCTGGTGCTCCCTGGATGGGGGTTCCCTTCCTACCATCCAGTCTGGCCTGGGGGAAGGTTCTCTTACTGCTGTCCAGTGTGGCCTGAAGACGGGCAACTTCCTCCCTCAGGGCAGAGAGTTGTCTGCAAATAGGGCAGCATCTCAGCCTCCAGAAAGACTGCTGCCCCACAGCCATTACATTGCGCTACTCCCCACATGACTATGTTTTTTTTTGTGTGTGTGTGTGTGTGTGTGCTTGTGTGTGTGATTGGTTTGTTATATAGAAATATATATATATTATACAATGTGTATGTATATTTTCAGTGCTGTGTGCTAGAGAGGATATGAGATTGATATACACCTTGCACTCTTGAGGAAATGATGTCAGAGACCCCAGGTATAAGGAACTATTTCCAGGGGTGGGTGGGTGAGGGTGGGAAGGGGTTGGGCCTAAACTGTGCCCTCACAAAACAATCAGCTAAGAGCTCTGACCCACCGCCACGATGAGTGCCTTCCTGTCTGCAAGATACTATACACAACAATTTGACAGAGAAAACTCGCTAATCAAACAGAGAAAATCCAGACATCCAAGTCAACACAGGTAAACCTCCCAGCCCCAAAACAGCCTGGTGGTTTGTGCTCTGAAAGCAGTCAGCCCCAAAATAAGTCAGCTGTGCTTTGAACTCTTCCTGCACTGAAAATGTTAAGAATTGTAACAAGACTGTCTTTTCCTGATAATTGTAAATTCCTTATTTCACCTTTCAGTTAGAAGCAGCCTCCACCTGCAGTATATCTGCTACAAACCAAGGACAATTGAAGGTTGCTCTCCCTCTGTTGTGAGCAGCATAACTCTTCTTGCAAACTTATGTCTAGTATTGCAGTGCCCCAACAAGAGAGGGTTTGACTAGAAAAAATATTAGCTGTTCTGATGAGTTTGCTATAAACACTTGCTTATAATACTATTGTTCTCAGGTCTGTTACCAAAGCTATTGGCTGATTAAGTCTCTGTGATGTAATCACTTCCTGAGAAAGTTTGGAATTGCCTTTTAAGGCAAACAAAGATAAACCCAGAAAACAGTTTACTGTCTGGGTCAAATACACAACCTGTACCTGCACTTATTTCAGGATTTGTGACAAATGTTTCACCCGGAGTTTAAAATCTTCCTGCACTGAAAATGTTAAGAATTGTAACAAGACTATCTTTTCCTGATAATTGTAAATTCCTTATTTCACCTTTCAGTTAGAAGCAGCCTCCACCTGCAGTATATCTGCTACAAACCAAGGACAATTGAAAGGTTCCCCTCCCTCTGTTGTGAGCACAACTCGCTTTCTTGCAAATCCTATGTTCAGCATTGCAGCTCCCAACAAGAGAGAGTTTGACTAGGAAAAATATTAGCTAACATCCTGCTCCTGCTCCTCCTCCTAATCCCCATTAGTATAACAGCATGTTTATTTTCCTTCATTGCTGTATACCACTGTAAATACCCAGTTTTGTAATCTATTGTGTACCACTGTAAATACCTACTTCTGTAACCTGTTTTATATGTATTTTAACCCCTTGTGAATATCTTTTGCACTTTTTGTCTTCTCCTACTTATGTACTATCACTTTTTGTACATAACGCCAGTGTTGTACTTTTCTGCTTACTGTTTTTTACCATTTGTTGATTTTCTGCTTTGACTCCTGTACCCCCTCCCCTTGGTCACATTTGGAAATGAGCTTCTGCTCATGATGCCTTTCCCAGTCATCAACTTTTAAATAAAATAAATAAAATAAACTTGCAGCGGGAGATTTGTGACACAGTTCACCAAGGATGCAATATGGCTGTTCTGTATGTTTTCATTTTTGGGGTCATAGTGATTTTTGTAAACTGTTTTTTGAAGCAGCTAACCAGAAACTTTTGTGGTTGTTATGCTAGGATTTACAACAGCAGAAAGATGCTATGATTTACAATGGCAGAAAGGTACCCCTCAGCCAATCCGGGTGTGGCATTCTCAGAGCCCATTGTATATAGTCCCAAGCCCTCCCTACAGCCCACACACAGAGATTGAAGGACGACGACCCCTCCCCCCCCGAGCAAGCCGAGGACTTCACAACTCACAGGTTTCTGAAGTTTGGGTCGTGAGGCCAGGAGTCCCAAGCCCTCCCCACAGCCCACACACAGAGATTGAACGACGACGACCCCCCCGAGCAAACCGAGGACTTCCCAACTCGCAGGTTTCTGGAGTTCGGATCGCGAGGGCAGGAGTCCCAAGCCCTTCCCACAGCCCACACACAGAGATTGAAGGATGACGCCCCCGAGCAAGCCGAGGACTTCCCAACTCGCGGTAGCTGGCGTTTTCTGCTCTGCAGCTGCTTCCCAGTGTGAAGAAGAGCTCTACCACACCACAGTTTTTGAATTTGGCGCCTTTTTACTCTGCATTTGCTATAGACTCTAGCTGCTGGAGTGTACTGAGCTTTAATACAGCTCCCTGCCTCCAGCCTATGCGTACAGTTTTAATTCACATTGCATGCTTTTTAAGGGTGAATTCTGCCTCCAATTGATTTATTTTCTGCTGTACTGCTCATTTACTGCCCACAGTATAGTTGTATGAATTGTTAAGCGAGAATCTGCCTCAAATTAGATATATTCTGCTTAAGTTTAAGGGGGAGCTCTGCAGACAGGGGAACTTGCTAAAATATCAGCAAAGCTCACAGCTTGCCCAGGAGAAATTACTGCTTGGGGGTGGTGTAGCTGTGCGGTACCTAGGGGAATTCTGCAGCAGTTTTTGAGCACCTACAGTCTGCTGCTAGTTGTAAAAAGTCGTTAGTTACCCTGGTCCCGTGTTCACATAGATTTTCACTGCATCTGAGAGCTGATTATTACTCTAATTCCCAAGCATACCTTCTGTTTTCACCAACTAGGACGCTCCACCCTCTAGCCACTTACCTACTTATAAACTCTTCTCTTCTGCAGGTTTCTGGAGTTCGGTCATGAGGCAGGAGTCCCAAGCCCTCCCACAGCCCACACACAGAGACTGAAGGGCGACGACCCGAGCAAGCGAGGACTTCCCAATAACTTCGCCGGGTAGCGGCGTTTTTCTGCTCTGAAGCTGCTTCCCAGTGTGAAGAAGAGCTCTAGCCCCACCTGTGCTACGCGCAGGCTCCCCACCGCCCCACCACCACCCTTGGTCGGCTCTCCTTTATATAGTCGTGGTGCTGGCATTCTCATAGCTCGTGAACCAATCAGCCCACTTTCCCACTAGTCCCTTATATTTCCCAACCACTAGTGGCCACTGTTGAGCATTCTGTCATCTCCCTCCTCTACTTCCAAGAATAAAAAAAAAATGCAGTTCCTCACTTCAGGTTTTATTATGCTTTGCGTAGCCTCAACCTCCCTCCCCCCTCAGTAAACCCTACCCTACCTGACCCCCGTCACCTCTCACCCCAACTCCCAAGCCCACACCCCATTCCTCCTCAGCTCCAGCAAATCACTTCCTCCACCAGGGCTGCAACTGGTCCCTGGGGGCCTCTATCCTCCGCCCCTCCTTCCACACCACAACACCCGCCCTATTTCTCCAACTCCACTCAGCCCCTAAGACAAACTCCACTCCAGCATATTGCTCCATCCAGAGGGACGCAGCAATTAAGCTCATGCGCCTATTAAGACATGCCCTGGTTTTCCTACTGCTCATAGCAGGGGACGTTGAACAGAACCCTGGCCTACAGGCACCCACAGCTGCCCAACCAACGGCACCTCCCACACACCTCCCTAAAGGTCTCAAAATCATGCATGTTAATATCTGTAGCATCCTAAATAAAATAGCCGCCCTCCAAACATCTGTCCTCGCCCTTCACTCAGACATTGTAATCATCACAGAGTCTTGGCTGAAGCCCCATCACCAGGACGAGGAATTCTCAATACCCGGCTTCTCACTAATCTGCCAAGACAGGCAGGGGAGGAAGAAGGGTGGTGGCACTGCTATGTATGTTGCCTCAAACCTCCAGTATTCTGTAATTACCTCACTAATACCCCTAACAAACATTGAGTCCCTCCTGATCAAAATCACCCTTCCCCACTCTATCCCAGTTAACATATCTGGGTCATGTTGCCCACCAAACACACCGCTAACCAACATCCTCGAACACCTTGGCAACCTGAGGGCCCTCACCGAGGGCAGTGAACTCCACATCCTTGGTGATTTCAGTCTGAACTGGCTGGGAAGTGCAGCCTCAAAAACACGCAGCCAAGTAAACGCGCTAAACTTGCACCAGCAAATAGGGGAACCCACCCGCCTAAACCACAAATCAAACAATCACTCACTACTGGACTGGGCAGTCACTACCCATCCACATAGGATACTCAATGCAGGCCTCCTACCGGACTCTCTTAGCGACCACCATATGATCTATATAGTGTGTAAAATCTTCCATCCCCTGGCTCCCCCACCCCATCTGCTGCACTGCAGGGCATACAAATCCCTTGATATCCCTGCACTCCTGTTCGCCCTCAACACCACTGACTGGTCTCCCATCCCATATGCCACTACCATGGACGAGGCCCTGAGCTACTTCTTCAAACTTCCTTGCTATTTGGGACCCATATGCCCCATTAGGAGATCCAGAGTAAGAGGCTCACACTTGCCCTGGGTTACCTCTGAACTCATGGAACAACTCCGTGCCAGGACCGAGCATGGAAATCTTTCCAGGCCACCGGTTCTCAACCAGCCAAAGAGCATTACTGGCTCTTGAAATGCCTGCACAAGACTCATCCGCAGTCCAAATCAAACTACTTCAAACGGCTTTTAATAAAAACCACACCCTTCTGCAATTCTGAAATCCATAAAATCCCTCCTCACTCCCCCAACCAAACCTCCCACCCCACCCTCAACCTCGCAGGCAAAATCATAAATGACCCTTCTCTGGTTGCCACCGAGTTTAATGCCCTTTCTCCGCTGCTACTGCCTCCTTACTCTCCTCCCACCCCATCCTCCTCTCACCCCTGCTCTCCCAAGGTCCCCCTGACCTCCCAATGCTCCCCCTGGCCTCCTTCTCACCTCCACCAGTCACCCCTGACCAGGTGTTGAAAACTCTTCACTCACTAAACGCATCCAAAGGAAAATGCCCATTGGGGCTAGATTCTAAAATGCTACAGCTCTCTGCCCAGCCATAGCCTGCCCCCTAGCTATGCTCTATAACCTGTCTTTTAAGTTATGCACCGTCCCCACAAATTGGAAACAGGCCACTATTTTCCCCCTCCCCAAGGGTGGGGACCTTTCCTCCCCGACGAACTACCGGCCTATATCTCTGCTCCCAATCCTAGCCAAAATTCAAGAGCGCCTTGTCCCATCCCAGTTGCACACCTATCTAGATACAATCTCCTTTTTCACCCCTTTTCAGGCCAGGTTCAGAAAAAATCACTCCACCACCGCATCCCTCCTTCGCCTCACCAACTCCATCCTCACAGGCATTGACAAAGGTGACATAACCGCAGCTATTTTTATTGACCTGGCAAAAGCTTTCGACACGGTCTCACACCCCCTACTATTATCCAAACTTGCCCAAACTGGCCTGTCAACATCTGCACTCAGTTGGTTCCACTCTTACCTAACTGGCCGATCCCAAGGAGTCCGCATCGGTACGGCTCTATCCCCCACCCTCCCTGTCACCAGTGGCGTACCTCAAGGGTCTGTACTTGGCCCACTGCTCTTCTCAATTTTCTTAAATGATCTGCCTACTGTCTGCACAAAGTCTGGCATCCATACGTACATGGATGATACGGTGCTCTTCGCCTCTGGCCCATCTGGTGCAACCGTATCAGCTTACCTCCAGAAGGATTTCGACTCCGTCCAACGCTGGTTTCTAGAGAATCAACTTTTCCTCAACTCAAAAAAAACTGTCTCCCTCACCTTCGGCTCCCGAGCCAAACTATCCTGGCTTACTGACGTGCCCACATTCTATACCTTGGATAGGTCTCCACTTGAGGCATGCTCCACATATCGCTACCTCGGCGTCTGGCTAGATCAGCACCTGGACTTCTCTGCACATGTAGACGCACTGCAAAAAAAACTACATCCCATGCTGGGAGCTCTCCACCGCAACAAACTTTGCATCCCCCTACCAACCAGGCAAGAAATGGTGCAAAAAATGATCCTCCCAATTTTTGACTACAGCGACATCATTTACGGCGCTGCCCCCCCCCACATCCTTAGCCAGGTTAAACCCCATTTTCAACGCCTTCTGCCAGTTCGCCTTGGACCTCCCTCCCAATACCCATCACTGCGACCTCTACCAGTCCCTCGACCTCCCGTCACTCCAAAATCGGCGTTTACTGCACGGTGTTAGAATCACTGCTAAATTCTGGTCTCACACGCTGCCCTCCTATCTATCAACATGTCTAACCACTGCCCCCCCCCACCTACCTACGATCTTAGGAACACTGACGCCAGGCTCTTTCACATTCCCCACAGATCCACCCGATCAGGTCAGGTAGCTTTTAGTTTCAGACTGCCCAAACTATGGAACTCACTGGCAGCTGACATAAGACTCACCACAAGTACTCCCCAACGTAATGCCCTCCTCAAAGAGCATTTTGCTACCAACTGCACATGCTTTCCCCATCACTAAAATTCCCTGCATGTCTCTTATCAGCTTCAGGCCCATTCTCTACTCAGCACCTTTTTTGCCACTGACTCCTCTCAACTGCTGCTGTAGATACGCCTGCCTACCCAAATAGTATTGTATTTCTAACCACACGATGTAATTGAGAATTTTCTTTTCCATGCTAATACAACACTGCTTGTCATACTCCTCATCCGTTTTCATTGTACCTACCATATGCATCTCAGCTTGTGCATCCACCCTTCTGGACCACTTGTTGCTAGCTGCTAATTACTCATGTGCTGAATTTTGGCCACTGTTGTTACCTGCTGATTTTTGCATGTACTGATTTTTTGTATTTTTTGTATTTTTCTACTGCACTCCTGTAACCCCTTACCCCAGGGCACATCTGGAATCGAGCGGTACTCTGCTCAGCATGCCTTCCTGGTAAATCTCTTAAATAAATAAATAAATAAAAATAATTAATATAGTAATACTGCCACCAAGACCACTTTTAGGGTTGTAAGAGTGGTCTCACTTAAATTCTTAGGGTATGAGAACTGCTCCTTTGGTTTGCAATTCTCATACCCTAAGAATGCAAGTGAAACCACCCTTACAACCATAAGAGTGGTTTCAGCATCGGTATTAACATACATAGTTGGGCTGTCTTGCAAGCTGAAAGGTCACAGTGAAACAATGAAATACTGACCAATCAGAGAACTGCTTTAACAATGCAGATAACATCACAATAGTGATGTGCAGCACAGAAACCAGCAGATGTGAGATATTTTGAGGGGCATAGTCTGAAGTTTGCACGTTTTTCCTTTTGTAATTTTGTTATCATTTCTCTCAAAAAATCTTCTAAACAACTATTGTACAAATTAAACTACATGTGAGTGAGATGCTTTGAGTAGCACAGTTTACATTTTGTACTGTTTTCCTTGTGTAACTTTTTATCATTTCTATCACAAACCAGCTAAACACCCACTGTACAAATCAAATATGACATGGGGGAGAATGTGATAGTAGAAATACCTTCACGCGCTATACTCGACCTCTGCTGACATCACTTGTGTCTTTGCCACTTATGAAGTCAGGACGTCAAGTATAGCACGTGAAGATATTTCCACTATCTTAACGCTCGTCCATGTCATATCCCTTAGGTGTGTATAAATATATACTGTATATATATTCATTGCAAAAACCTTTTTTAATGTGCCAGTTAAGGTAAACTGACAAAAAGTAGGGAAGTGACCTGCCTGAATGATGATATGATTCTACTATCTCAAACAGTAAGGAAACTCGTTTAAAACAACTTTGTTACTGCACCATTTAGGGCGAAACTGACAAAGGTAGGGAAATGTGGTGTTAGGGTTTCCAACCTTAACACTCCATTCCCACCCTGCAAGCAGCAAAAGGAAAAATCATTATTGGCAGTCCTGAGACTTGGCAAACCAGGCCTGGGGTCTTCCTTGGGTTTATCAACCCTAATGTTTACCCCATTCTCATATAGTCTGCAGATCTGAGCTTCCTTGCTGATAGAATGGAGTGAGCATTAGAGTTGATAACCCCAAAGAAGACCCCAGGCCTGATTTGCCAAGACTCCAGACAGCCAAAACTGTAATGTTTTTTCCTTCTGCTGCTTGCAGGGTGGGGGTGTGGTGTTAGGTTTGAGAACCCTAACACAACATTTCTCTACTTTTATGGCATTATGTTACCCTAACTGGTGCATTAATGACATGTTTTGCAAATAATTTCCTTTCTTTTTGAGATAGTGGAATCATATTCTCATTCATACAGGTCCCAAACAGATGCAGATGTCCTGTGCCAATGGAAGACTTTGTCTGCCTACAGAAGTACAGGGCCCTCAAAACTTCCATGTAGCAATGGATGTGAAGAATTCATGGGGTTGTCTGGTGGGTTGTGGAAGCACTGGGACCTGTAGTCCCTATGCTTCTATGTGGCCACAGATACAGATGCATAGGGCAAAGAGAGCATCTGTCAGCCAATGCAGAGGGCCTCTGCCACCCACAGGTGGAGAGGTGCAGGGCCCTTTGCCTAGAGGACAGTTGTCATGGTACCTGGACCCATGAAGACACCCCTGCACATTTTATTCCCTGGCTGGGGTGTGTGTTGCGTAACAATGCCATCCCCCCCAACCCATTCAGCTGGGTCACTGAGCTCACCACCAAACTCAATTCACCAGTACAGGATCACAAAGCATACACACTGGGCTCAAGAGTGGCACTATATTCAAAGTTTGTTAACAATTATATACATATTTTTTAAATTCTGATACCAAATTTTCAAGATACTCAGTTTATGGTTCACCTTATAAACATGACGTACCATCTATAGTATAGTGGACAAAGTGTCATTTCACACCAGAAGTGTGAAAACACATCTTGCCCAGGATTTACAAAATGACATGTGTCATGTTTATGAGGTGGTGTGGAGAAATAGCTATGTTGAAAGTTTTGAGTTAAAATAACGAACATTTGTGACATTATGGGTGAACACTGAAATACTGCAACATTCAATCATAACCTGGGCATTTTACTGTATTTGTGCACAAATTTTCAGCATAGCCTTCTTATTACCTCACCTCATGAACCCAGTAGGTGAGACATTTTCGAATCCCCACCAAAACAACATTCCACAACACCAAAACATCATTCCGCACAGAAGGTGCAAAAACACATTTTGGCCAGGATATGAAAAATGACAGCTGTCACATTCGTGAAGTGGCATGAAAACATTTCTATGTTGAAAATTTGGGGTCTATATATCTTAAATTACCAGCAAGTATAGAAAAATTTCAATGTACGTGCATAACTTTGCCATTTGTATATATGTTGACCCCAGCATTGTGACATAAGCCTCTCATGACCCCACCTCATGAACAAGGGCAGTGAAATTTTCAAATCCTGCCTAAAAGGTGATTTCACCAAGTAACTGTGAAATCATGTTTCAGGCCTGATTTGCGTAATTCCACTGCCATTGATCATTAAGTGGGGTAACAAAAAGGTCATGTTGAAACTTTGGTGTCAAAATTTGTAAAAATGACAAAGTTATGCATCAGAGTTCAAAACCCCATTGAAATACATTGAACCATACTTACTTTAGTTTCTCATATTGCAGTTGGTGATTCCAGCAGCAAGACATGTCTTTGATCGGGGAGTGGATCTTTGCTGTGGGAGATGTTCAGGTGAGTGGGAGTGTGTGGGGGGAGGCTGAGGTGGTGGGTGATGAGTGGGAGGTCAGGGTGAGGGGGTCAGATTGCCAAGGGATCATTTTCTTTTTTTTTGTAGGATGAAAAAAAAGAGGGATGTTTTTCCTTTTTTCAGGCGATACTGAGATTCCGACACTGGGGTTGGGCACCCCAGTGTTGGGCTACTGTTCTGTGATACCAGGGGGTGGGCACCCTGGTGCCATCACCTATTTAGTGGAATGGGGGCAGGATGACCT
Organism: Neoceratodus forsteri; assembly: GCA_016271365.2. Taxonomy (NCBI): domain Eukaryota; kingdom Metazoa; phylum Chordata; order Ceratodontiformes; family Ceratodontidae; genus Neoceratodus; species Neoceratodus forsteri. The sequence goes on from CM028131.1 coordinate 235,435,326, forward strand.
GGAGGGGAGGACTGGTCACCAGAAATGGTATCAGCGTGAGCACTCTGGTCCACGTATACATTATAGTAACAAAAAAAAATGAACATTGGGAATGGTGGGCAGGTGATCTGGAGGGAAGTGGGGAGAAAGAAGCAGTACCAGGGGTGGGAATCCCCAGTCTACTTAATAGAAAGAGAGAGCATCCCACAGGCTATGGTCAGAGTCAACGGAGTGACCTCAGAGAGATGTTTTCTCACTTCAGGCACCAGACAGGGGTGTCCTCTTTCCCCACAGCTCTTTGCAACAAGCCACTATCCCAAGCAGTCTGGGGGACCCAGGGAATAGTGGGGATAAGAGGAAAGGATAGAGATCATAAAATCTCATTATATGCAGATGACTCACTGTTCTTCTTGATTCAACCAGATAGATCCATGCCTGCACTATTTACTGAACTTGAGGCATACAAATCAATGTAGGGGTCTAAGATTAATTTTGCAAAATCAGAAATCTTAAAACTCTGTGAAATTTGTCCTCCTCCACTATGAGAGGTGTTCCCATACTAGTGGGCTCCACAAAATGTTGTCCGATATCTGAGTATCCACACCTCTCCCATGCTTGGTTCTCTATTTAAACTAAATTATGAGAAGCTCAAAGAAGAAATCAAAGCAGACATTACATGTTGGAATCTTTTGCCCATAGGTGTGGCAGGCTGTGTAACCACCCATAGGATGAATATCTTGACTAGATACCTCTTCCTCTTTCAGGCACTGCTGGTGAGAGTTCTGGAGGCATTTTGGAAAATACTTTAAAAGAGTCTGCTGACTTTTGTATGGGCTTTTCACAGACACCGGATTTGGAGAGAGGCACCAACACTCCGGGGGGTTGCATTGCCTGACATGTGTTTATATTATATTGCAGTGCAGTTGACCCCAGTGATTACTTGGGCAAAGCAAAATGCGGATTCAGGTTGTATGGACCTGGAGACAGATCCGGGACTACCAGCACTGCTGTTCGTATTGCCACACATTCATATCACCACATCTGTGCTGGCAGATATAAAAAAAAAACCCTGATACAGCACACCCTCCACATCTTCCTTAAGGTCAGGTTTATCACATGTACTCCCAGCAATGCTGGCAAGCAAATGATAATTATTGGTAACCCAGACTTCCTCCCCCCCCAAAGAAGGACAGAGGATATTGCCACTGGAATCACAGATCCCTTATAAGGTTTAAACAGTTTATACAAAATGATGCCTGCTTGTCTTTTGCTGAACTGCAACAGAAATTCAACCTGTCCTGGCAGGACTTTTACTGCTTCTTATAAGTCCACCACTACCTGCAATCAGAAAGGAGATTTGCTGTTGCTGACCAGGACCTCACAGTGCTTGAAGATTTTCTCTGCTGGGCAGTATGTTGGTTGGTAGGTGAGGCAATATAATGCTGGCATATAAAATGTTGCAGAGTACAATGCACCCAGAGTTCCAGGCAGTCAGGGGGGACTGGGAGCATGAAGCCCAAGTCACTACAAGTGAAAAGTATTGGAAAAAGATATGACAAACAGGCTGGAATACAACAGCCTCTTCAGTGTGGAGGGAGTTCTGATGGAAGTGCCTTATACAGTTTTTCCACATCACATGCATAACAAAGCACTTTCTGGTGGGAAGCTTGGACCTTTGTTGGCAGGGTTGGGGGCAGGTGAACATGCACTACCATATTTTTGGGAGATGCTCTTGCATACAGCCATATTGTTCTCAAATCCATGAGGCTCTTAAAGGCATTTGGGGGTCCCACCATTCCCCCCATGTTTGTGCACCAGTTGCTTGGGAAGAAAACTCCTCAAATTTGCTGTCAACCACAACAGATGCTTTTTAGGGTCCTTTGGTCGTTATGAAAGGAATTACACTGAACTGGTGAACCAATGTCACACCAATAATGTGAAGGTCAAAGGTATGAGAGCTTCAAGTAATGGGTCGTATCATGGCTACACTGTAGCTAAACCAAGAAAAGCATTTAGAGTTATGGCATAGAAGGGATGCTATGACTCACTCTCCAGGAGATAAAGCAACATCTCCAGGGGCAGGGGGTGGTGGCATCCTATCTCAGTTCAGTGTTCAATAAATTCCACGATAGGTAGAGAGACCTCTTGAGTTGGGACATGCAGTGGTGTTCTTCCATGATATATGGGAGGCCAGGGAGCAGGTTGAGGAGGAGAGGAAGTCACTGATATGGCAGAAACTTGTGGGTTGGGGTCCCCTTACTCATGCTAATGTATGTTTAAACACGATAGCTGTGTTGAGGATATAGGCAGCCACAAAGATGTTCTAGGCTGAAGTTTTATTTAATTTTTATTAATCACATATTTACTTGCTGTTCCAGTGATCCTGTACAGCAGTACCACATCAACTTTTCTCTGGACTTGAACAAGACATTATTTTGAATAGAATGGTATATTGTCACAACATGGACATTAATTCATTGTTTTTTCTTGTTACTGATATTCATTTTTTACCATGTTCTTGAATACATTGTCTTTGTTTGGAGTCTGTTAATACAGTGGAGTTTTAAAAAACCCAGATAGATAGGTAGGTAGATAGATAGATAGATAGATAGATAGATAGATAGATAGATAGATAGATAGATAGATAGATAGATGCAGACCAAACGCTGGATTGGCAACTCACTACTTTCACTGCAGCCCACAGCAGGATTCTAGCTACAGCTGTAGAAGGCAAGAAAGTCCTGCACTTCTCATATAGAGAATGTGGGTGAATGGCTCATCTTGCTAAGCAGGGCACCCTGGATTTTGGGTGCATAAAAATGTATTTCTGACCATTATTTTAAAAAACAAACATCAGAATCTAGCTAAACAGGTCCTGGTTGGCTAGGTTCAGGTGTTTGTTTTTTAAAATTACACTGTTTTATTTATTTTCCATGTTTTTTCTTTCTAGTGGAGTAACAAGATGGCAGCTCTCACAGCACTAAACATATTTTTTGGCACGTGAGAAGCAAGTGGTGAGAATCAAAAACAGTCTTGCGACACAGAATTTTTGGTGGCATCTCAGAATGTCATCCCAAAAACCCTACTGAGAATGCTCAGAACAGAAAAAAACAAAATTAAAATCTTTATAACTCTTGAACTATTTAATATTTTTTCACCAAACCTCCCAAGGCACTACCTTGGCACACCATGCTTCTACTCTGAAAGTTTTAGAAATAAATTCCATTCTGTGTAGGCTGTACCTGAGAGCAAACCCAAATCCCATGCTGTATAGGAAAAAATTAGACATTTACAGGAAAATGACATATGCGGCTCTAAGAGACTGCACAAGCTGCTATCATAAACTTTCCACAGATTTAGACCTTGCCTCCTAGACAACATATGCAAAGCTTCAGCTTATTTTGTCAAACACTGCCGAAGTTATTAAGGTGCAAAGTTAGGGGTTTAACATGAATACCCTACTCAGTCCTAACTATAGTGGTGTTACCGTGCCCCTATAATACAAAATATGCAGTAACTGTTCATATGAACATATAGTAGAGTGCCCGGTAAAACTGTGGTCAAATATACAGCATAAACATATATGTGCAAAAGTGGCTGTCTACAATGCAAAAGGCATGCAGAGGTCAAGTAGCAAGGTATCATTACGGTGTAGACAAAAGCTGAGTATACACCCATGAAATCCATGGATATGCAACCAAAAACAAAGCAAACTTTATAACTGGAGTAGGAATGAACAAGGTAATAATGGCCATGAAAAGAAATAGATCTAGAAATCGGAACAAGAGGTTGTCAGGGTGAGGGTGACAAGAAGGAGAATTAGGGGGCTATAAGGAGAAGGGTGAAAGGAGGTCAAGTGCAAGTACAGATATGGGAGGTGAGATCATGGAGTAAAGTTGTCAGGGCAGAGGGGGTGAAAGTAGAATATATGGGGGAAGGGGCAAGACCAGAACTGGTGGAGCATAAAGAAAATAATAGCCTAATCACAGGGACCCAATTCCGAAATGACTATGCATGGCACAAGGTGCTTTCGCCAGAACCAATGATGTTTCAGACAACACACCCTTGCATTCCACAAGTTCTTGGCTTGTGCCATACCACACATGGTTTGCTGCCAAAGGTGGGCTATGCCACCACTATGCCCGCAACCCACTGTGTCATGGCGCAAGGGTGGGTTACGGCAGCAACTGTGCCCTATTCCAGAAGGGCAGCTGTCGTAACCCACTAACACCATTCCAAGACCCACTATGGTGTTACAGATTTAGACTAGCATGGAGGTGGTCTAATGGGCATCCATCCTTGCCAACTGATGGATGCTCACTCCACAGCACTGCAGGAAGCACATATCCCTGCTTCACATCCCCCCCCCAGCAAGGATATGCCCCCCACTCCCCGAATGTTGGGGACCCCCCCGGGGTCCATTTCCCACATTGCCCCCTCAAATACCTGTGCCACCCGGCCAGCTTCCCCATGCCCCCAGGCAGTTGCTGGTGTGTTTTAGGGTGGGGGGCTCTGGGGGGCAGTAAATCACTGGCCATGACTTGCAGCACCCAGGTCCATTGCACCATTCCTGTGGCACTAGCCTGTGGCAGCCACAAGTCACGGGATGTAGGTGTCAGAGACCCACTGCCTGTCTTGGAATATGGCGCAGGGTCCCCGGCATAGCACCGCATGGCACAACTTGCATAGACCTGTGAGTTGCGACTTGGAATCAGGCCCTAAAACTTTTAACACCAGGAAGAGATATGTGATCTTGTGCCACCTCATAAAATACCAACCCAATGTAGTCTTTCTTCAAGAAACCCACCAAAAGTGGGGAGATATTCAGTACATCTGGAGGGAGTGGGTAGGACAAGTTTTTGGGGTAGGTGTAAGCAATAGAAATGGTGGCACTGGGATCTTGATATTTTGGGGGAGTTCCTTTTCCCCTGATAAAGGAATGCAGAGATCCAGTGGGATGCCTTATGTTGACCCATGGGCATCCTGGTCTCACAGTGCTCCTCCTGGGGGTAGTATATGGCCCTAACCCTGACTCTCCCACCTTCTTCTTCCTTCCTCTGTTACAACTATTACCTTTCTCTCACCTTCCAATTATAATTGGGGGAGACTGGAATTTAATTATTCACCCGGACCTTGACAGGTTGAGTTTTCATCACAAGGGGCTTTCACCAACCCAACGAGGGCTATGAAATCTCATGGACCCGCTTGGAATGGGTGATCAATGATACATCTTACATCCAGATGATAGACAATTTACCTTCTTCTCAGCCCCCAATAAATCACACTCCCGTATTGATTATTTAAGCAATATACCACGACAGGGAGTGGGTATCTTGGTGGATTTACCATGCCTGGTGTGTTTTGGTCATGAGGCACAGCTGAGTGACTTAACCACACCAGAAGCGGTAAATCCACCCACATACCCACTCTCTGGAGTGGTATATTGCTATTATACAATGTGATTGATTTTTTTTGTTTATTTATAATCAGAAAAAGTGTTTTTTAGATAGATATTAAGTTATTTTTGTTTAGGTTGTTGCTCCACGAGAACAAATAGTGCATTGTTGTATCTTGGGCTGGTAGGGTGTTGTGCACATGTGCAGGAGCATCAGGAGTACTGGCTTCATTTCTCCAGTATGCAGGGAACCGTCCTAGGCAGCACAGTGCTGCTGTAATGTATGATAGCATTCCCCAGCCCTCTTGTGCTCCTGGGTTGGGTAAATAATGTTAACAATTGTTTGTGCATGTTCTTCTGCCGCCTGCCAGTTCGCCGGGAGAGGGACAGAGGTTAGAGCCAGCAGCAAATTTGAAGTGTGGAGCCGCTGACTAAAGAAGATGAGGAGCGAGCGGCAAGAGAGAGATAAAGTCAGTGAGAGAGTCTGTAATTGAGGTGAAGTGAGTTTGAAAAAAAAAGTTAGAATGATGTGTGTTAATGAGTTATTTAATTTTTTAATTTGAAAGAACCGGTGAGTTAGCATGGCGGGTTTTCTGGCGGCCGGTCACTTTGATGATTCATATGTGGCAGAGCGAGCAGTAGAAGTTGTGCCAGACAGAGTTGGCATGCTCAGAGTGATCTCGAGGAGAGTTACAGATTTGGCAGATTGGCGGCTGGCACCTTTTTCAGTGGGTATACTGGAGGATCTATAACGCTAGAAAGGTGCCAGCCAACCAATCAGAATGAAAACACAAAAGAGAAGCGCATGGCTAACAACGGGTGCCAGCTCAAAAGATAAGAGAAAACACAAAAACAAGCAGCAAACTGGTGGCAGCAAAGAAAAAATTCAAACTCAAATATACTGCATAAATGCAAAGGAGCCCACGGCCACTTTCCCCGGTGCTTTGGGTCTAAATCGTGACCCTTTCTCAAGGGGTTGTTGCCTATGTGTTACCAGTGCTCTTTTTATTCGATCATAATAGTGCACACATGTTATTTATTTAATTGAAGTGAAAAACATTTATATCAATCCAAAAAGACATGCACATAGTAGTACGGGCACAAATCTTTAAAGCCATACATTGCAGTGCTCCAATACTATTATAGAATCTATTTCTATTGAATAAAATCCATTTATAGAATGAGATTTTTTACATCTATGATTTTCATGATAATTCTACTTTCAATTTTCTTTTTGTGTGAACATAGTTGGGATTAGTATTCCCTATAGTTATGTCATCCTTTTTTTCATTTTCAATAGTGATGCAATTGTAATCAGCATGCCATAATAAATTCCTGAAGGTATCTGGTTTTCCACTATTTACATTTTCACACACCCCCCCCCCCACCTTTCTGACATATTTCTCTTTGGTTCTTTTGTTTATCAGAAATGGATTTTATTCAATAGAAATAGATTCTATAATATCTCTCCAGAATTCAGACCTGAAAATCCTGGCCAAGATATTGGCAAACTACATTCTCCAGACCTGGCAGGGCCTTATTAGCTTGACTCAGGTTGGGTTTGTGGCCAGGGAGTTGTTTTTGGACCATCTGCACAAGGTTCTACACCTCATCTCGGCGGTGAGGGAGAGTCATACCCCTGCAGTATTGGTCTCCCTAGATGCGGAAAAGGCCTTTGACTGTGTCTCCTGGCCTTTCTTGTTTGCCACACTCCAGAGATTTGGTTTTCCCACCCTTTTTTGTGATTGGCTCAAAGTTATCTATCACCACCCCTCAGCCAGGATGCAATGTCATATTTTCATCTCCTTTCCCTCTGCTGCGTGGGACCAGACAAGGCTGCCCTCTTTCCCCATTCCTTTTCAATCTCTATCTGGAACCCCTCATTCGAGCCCTCCAAAATCACCCAGGAATCCAGGGACTCCAGGTAGGGGGTGAAGGGTACAAATTGTCTGCTTATGCAGATGACTTACTGTTACACCTGGAAAATCCCCAGACCTCAATACCAGCCACCTTGGAGACAATCAAAAGATTTTCCCAGGTAGCAGGTTATAAGCTAAATCTGGACAAATCCAAGGTCATGCCACTTAATGTGCATGTACCATGACAGTGGAAAGATGACCTAGGTCTTTCCAGGGAACCCAAGGTCCTCTCTTATCTGGGGATTAAGATCTCCAGATCTGTCTCCGCATTAGTAAAACTTAATCTCTCTCCTATCTGTCAAGCTATTCAGACGGATCTTCAGAGATGGAGATCTCTACTGCTCTCCTTGTGAGGGAGGGTGAATGTGATAAAAATAAATATTCTACCCAGGATACTTTATCCAATGAGCATGGTGAGCCCTGATCTCCAAAACAACTGGTTTTCCCACCTTCAAAGCGTCCTTCCTGATTTTTTCTGGAATGGCAAGTATGCACATCTGGCTTATACCAAGCTTATTTTTCTAAAGAAGCTTGGGGGTTTGTGAGTGCCTAACTTTTTCCTCTACTACTGTGCTATCCACTGTAGCAAAATACTTCGGTGGAGTTCTACTGCTACCAGCCTCCCAGATGATCCCTGTATTCCCCTGTGGCTTTCCCTGGAAAATCGTCTCTGTCACTTACATTGTATCACTAACAACAGCTTATTATATGCCAAACCTTCCGAACTTTCCAAACCACTGTGACTCTCTCCTATGTTATGGTCCTTCAAAGCCCTATGCCTATAAAGATCTTGCCCAGCCCCTTCTCAGCAACACTCACTTCCAAATAGTGAATCATCATATTCCCTTTGGCTTTTGGCCCCTCTCCGTAAGGTACCACTATCTCGCTGATTATGGATGGAAGGCTCAAACCTGCTGATAAAGTTCAGAAAAATTTAGCATTCCCACATACCACCCTTTAAGTATCTTCAAGTGAACAGTTCAATTTCCTTGTTTTTGGGTCCCCCACCATGGCATGTCACTGTTAACCCCTTAATGCAAACGCTCATTGATACTGTCATCATGTCTCACTCCATTTCTAAATTCTATGATCTTCTCCAACGCCACTATCTGAACAGCCCCCAAGGGATTTGTTTCTATTGGAAGCATTAACTAGGCATCAAACTGGAGGAAAAAGAATGGCGGCAAATTTGGCAGTGTTTATAGAAATACGTCAAGCAGGACCGCATTCACTTTCTCCAATTCAGCATACTGCATAATCTCTACTTCTCCCCATTTAGACTATTTAGGATGGGTAGATTTATTTCCCCAGCCTGCATTAGATGCGGCAACTCAGAAGGAACGTTAAAGCACATCCTCTGGGACTGTGCAATGGTGACTTTCTGCTCATAATCCAAGACGCCCTAGATACGCTTCTGGGTTTGCATTCCTACTTCACGCCGCAGATTTGTCTATTGGGTCACTTCCTCAAGGATATGCTAGACTGCTGTAAGCCTTTCATGTCTCTGATTTCGATGGTGGCCAAACTAATCAATGTCAGACACTGGTTAGACCAAACCAGGCTGTCCCTCAGGGAATAGCACTCAGAGGTGCTCCAAGTTCTCGAAATGGAGAAACATATTGCTCACCAGCAGAATCACCAGGACGGGTTCTTAAGTAAGTGGGGCCCACTTCTTGCTCTCCTACCCCTGATGCATAGTCCTTAAACTATCTGGAATGCTCCCGTGGGGTGGTGGTTACCCTCCACATATTTTTGAAAGGGAAGGATTATTACCTTGGCTCTGATCTGCCTGGTACTTTCATGGTTTTTCTTAAATATTTCTTACTGGTCGATCTCCCAGCTTTTTCTCAACTCCTTAGGTGCTCTGATGGGGAGGGTGGTTTGGTGGGTTGGGGAGGAGTTTGGGGGTTGGGAATGGGGGGTAGGCTGAAGGTATTTTTTATCCATGTAGGCCTTACTATTGTCAATTGTTGTTTAGATATAGTTCAGGCTCTTCTGACCTGCCAATACGGTTCTCTATGTAGCGCTAAGGCTCTTTGTCACTGTTCTATATATGGTGGAAACTGTTGATTGAATATTTGCATTAATGTTGTTAAATGCTTAATAAAGTATACTAAATTGCAAAGAAAAGGAGATGCAGCCTCCAGAATTGTATACAGTACTCCAGATGTGGCCTCACCAGTGTTTTATACATCGGAATCATCACCTCCCTCCTTCTGCTAGTGATACCTCTGCCTATGCACCCCAACATGCCACTGGCCTTCCCTACAGCCTTTGTACTCTGCTTAGTCACCTTTATGTCATCTGAAGTAATAACCCCCAGATCCCTTTCTTCCTTGGTGACTGTCAACAACTCCCCCACCCCCATCCTGTAGCGCTCTCCAGGGTTTCTGCATCCCAAGTGTATTATTTTACACTTCTTCAAATTGAATTTCAGCTGCCATACCTCGGACCATTTTTCAGTTTCCCCAGGTAACTCCTCATTTTCTCCACCCACTCTGGAGTATGTATCCTGTTGCAGATCTTGGTGTCATCTGCAAACAGGCAGCCTTTTCCCTCCAGCCCTTCCACTATGTCACTAATGCAATATGTCTTGTACAAAGATCGTATAGTACATAAGCTTTCAGGGCCATGCAGTTCCTTCCTGAGCTGAATTAACGGTAGCAACCTACCTAGTGACTCCAGTTGTCCAAGGACCAATACAGCTGCAAACTCTCAGTACCCTTTTTTGAGATCCTTCAAGCTCCCCTTCAGATACTGACTTTAAAGAGGTTGACTTTTTGAGCTGTTGTCCAGCTATGTAATGCCATCGCATTAGCACAAACCTCATGGTTTCTCCACAGCCTCAACAGACAGTCTTTCCCATGGCTCTTGGAAGAACATCTCACACTGACCACCTAGCAGCCCTGTGCTGAAACCACTGCAAACCAATATATGGCCCTTTGGATAAGAAGGCTGCTAGTTATCTGTTATTCTAAGCCATTGCTCGTGTTGTTCCTGAGATAACCACCAAATAAGATTAATTAGCAGTGCAGATTGCCATGATCCTTAAAAATAACTAAAAATATGAAATCTGTTTTATATTATTTTCACTGCTGAGCTGTACTCATAACAAAAGACTCTTGTTTTTTTAAAAATAACATTGAAGTGTACCATCCAATTGAGTTTCTGTAGCTGGGAAAGTCTTTACATACAGATAAATGCACCTCTGCTAAGAACAATGGCACTGGTTAAAGCTGTGACATCAGCATGGAATGTCGGTGGCATTAAAATTCCAGAGTTTCTAACTGAGATCAGGCTTTTTGTACCAGTGTGTAAAAGGACAGCAGCACTTTTCAGGTAGGTTCGCAGTTTGAAGTGAATTTTCACAATTGCTATTGCTTTTTTTCCCCTAAAAGTAATACCTGCAGGAAGATGCTGTTTGTTTCTCTAAGCTGAACTCTAAATTCAATAGCATCTGTTTTAAATTTAAATTGACAAGCCATCTTTCTTCCCATAAATGGTTTCTTTGGGGAATGTCTGTTTGAGTTGCCATTCTACCTGCCTTGGCAAATGATTGTATAAGATAAGCAGCACATCTTTTTTTTGTCTGCTTTGGTATCCAGCTCCTACCTCCACTAAAGTACTGGATCCCAGAGGAATGCAATGACACTATAAATTGTTGTAGTCAAGGTGTTTTGCTGGTGTCAAAACAATACCCATACAGTAAAAAGTAAAAGGAAATAAGATTTATTTACAGGTACAATAGAAAGATAGAAGTTGTCAGCAGATAAGGACCTCTTGGCCTACCTAGTCTGCCCAGTTTTCCCTACCTACAGCGCCACCGCAGACCTAACTGGATCTCTGGTCCCCCGCCCATTGTCTTATTTCTAAGATCTCTCTGTGTCTATCCCATGCATGCTTGAATCCTGTTACCATTTTAGCACCCACCAGCTCCTCTAGAAGGCTATTCCAGGCATCCACCACCCTTTCCATGAAGAAGTATTTGCTTACATCTCCCCTGAGTCTCCCCCTCCCTCCAGCTTCATAGTGTAACCCCTTGTCCTTGAGCATCTTTTTCTTTGTAAAATGATACTCTCATGTACCTTATTAATACCTGTGAGGTTTTTGAATGTTTCTATCATGTCCCCCCCCCTTTCCCTTCTTTCCTCTGGAGAGTACATATTTAATTCCTTGAGTCTTTCCTCATAGGGCTTTCCCTGTCCCTGCTAGACTGACCCTAAGGCATTCTCCCAGTTTCTTAAAATCGGCCCTCCTGAAGTCCAGGACCCTTGTTTCAGTGTGGTTTGATTCTGGCCCAGTTCTTATATTGAACCACACCATACAATGATCACTGGTTCCCAGATGGCTACCCACCATAACATCAACAACATTGTCCCTGTTTGTCAATTCCAGGTCAAGTATTACCCCCTCCATGGATGGGTTCCTTGACAAGTTGCCTGAGGAATGCCCACTGCAGGGAGTCCAGTATGTCCCTACTTCTAACTGTTGCTGGAGTTGGGAGGCTCCAATCCACATCTGATAGATTGAAGTCCCCCACCAGCAATATCTCCCCCTTGCTTGCCATCCTTTGGATTGCTTCCAACATATCCTTATCCTCCTCTTCCCCTGTGCTGGAGGTCTGTAGATCACTCCTGTGTGGATAGTGGCCCTCAACTGTGTCTCCGGGGTGATTCACAGTACCGCTGCTCCCTCTGTATTTCTATAGCTTTCATGTTTTCCATTACATAAAGAGCCACTCCTCTCTCCTTTGTACCTACCCTGCCCCTTCTGAATAGAGCATAATCTGGTTTGGCTACATCCCAGTCCTGGTTTTCATTGCACCAGGACTCGGTAATTGTGACTATGTCTAGGTCTGCTTCTGCCATGGTGGCCTCTAGGCCTGTGATCATATTGCCCAGCACACTTGACTCTCCAGATTGTACTACCACCCCCGCCTCATTTTACCCATTTGCCCTCCCTTATTTCCTCCACTGTTCTTCTTACTATCACCCCTTCCTTCCACCCCCTGGATTCCTACCTTCTTCAGTTCCTTTTGGGATTTCTCTCCCTCCGTATTCCCACTAATGACCTTGTAAGCCGAGGTGGGGATAGTTTATGTCTTCCTGCCTCATTCCATTTCCCCCTTCAGCTAGTTTAAATGCTTGCCAATGTAGCATTTAAACCATTCACTGAGGATCACAGTTCCTCTCCTGGATGGAAGCAGACCATCGTTCCTGTACAGGCCTTTATCCCTTGAGGTGGGGCCCCAGTCCCCAAGGAATCTGAATCCCTCCTCTCTGCACCATTCCTCCAACCAGGCATTGAAGTTCCTGGTGCAGAAAATCCTGTCCTCCCCCTGTTGTAGACAGGTAGCATCTCTAAGAAGGTCACAGATCATACTAATTACCTAAGACCACTCCCCAGTCCCTGAACTCCTCCTGAACTATTTCTGGCTCATCCCTAGCCAGGTCATTAGTTCCCAGATGGACAATGATGTCCAGCTCTCCCTCCCTTCCTGCTGCCCCAGCAATCCCTTAGATCCTTTTTCCATCCCTTCAAGCCATGGCACCAGAAAGGTACCTAACATCCCTCTCCTCTTCCCTACCTGCCCCTAACTGTATCTCCCTCACTATGGAGTCCCCCACCAGGATTCACTTCCTCCTCCTCTGGGGTTCTTGGCCACCACCCTTGGGGTCTCTACTATGGAGGACGCCCACACCCACTCTGGTTACTACTTTGGGTGCCTCTGTGGGACATTCCTGCCCAGCCAGTGCAGTGCAGGAGTTTCACAGTGGTACCGGATGGGGAGGTGCCTTCACTTCACCACCCTTACCCTCCATGAGGCCACCATTGTCCAGCTGCTCCTTCTCCTACTTGGCATCCTTTGAGGTAGTGATGGCAGACTAGGTAGTCCCTGGGTAGGAAAGTAGATCCTGTTTCAAACTCATAAACAGTTCGTCTTCAGGAATAAAAATATCTAAACAAGCAAATAAATATATTTTGTATTTATTTTACATTTATGGCCAGGAAAGATTCACTAAGCTGAGGCTTGTTTCCAGGTGCATCCTGAAAGGACAGAAAAGTTAAATGACTTGATCATGGTCACACTTCAGGCAAGAGGTGGCTGGGGGATTCAAACCTAGTTCTCCAGATTGGCTGCTGAGTTCTCTTAACCACTATGCTATAGGCAGTGGAAAAGCCACTAGAGATGAGGACCAAGAGACATGAGAAAAGAGAGGTGGGGAGTTGAGGGGGAATTTAGGCCAGAACAAATTATGTGCGTTATAAGGAAAAAGTGCAATGAAACATGATTTTCCAAAAAGCTAAATTTTAGCTACGAGTTAATTAAAAAAAACTAGCATACCTGTCAAATTTACTTTTCTAGGTACCTTTTATACAGTGCACCATGAGATTTTGTTTCTAAATCCTAACCCTTGCTAGGTCTACAAAGCTATTTCTGAGCTAAATGTGATGGCCACCTTTTCTTCTTGAACTAAGCCTAAATTAAAACATTTATAAAATATTCAAATTTCAGTGTCTCTAGAAAATTTTACTACTAAGTAAAATTGTAAGATGTCTGGAATCTTTTATAGTGGAAAAAGTACGGTCAAAATGTTTGCCCAGTTTCATTGCACTATGAATTAAAGGGAAACTGACAGCTGTTGGGTGACTTTTTAGTCTGTGTTTGTCCATGGTGCCTGTGGCCACATATATGGTCCCCTGTTTTCATGTAATAACCATTTATTGTGATTTTTTAATAACAATATTATTTCCAGTGACCTGACTGCCACCCCACCACTCGATGCTCATGAATGTTCATGAGTCCAGTATGCTGCAGAAGCACCTGCAAGCTTGTGCATGTAAGAGTTGGTAATTTTTTGGCAATACCAGATAAATGCATTATGTGAAAGAAGCCAGTTAGCTAAACTTGGCAAATTTACTTGCATGTGACAACGAGTGGCCTGACACATTACAAAGGAGGCTTGAAAAGTAAAGCAGTGACTCCTGGGGCCAGATTTCCAAAACCTCAAGATTGCCGCAAGCCACAGGTGCACCAAACATATGGCACACCAGGCTTTTGGCAGTCTAATGAGATTTCGTATCCCATGTGGCAATCGATGTAAGGAAGACCAACTTGTTGTGCTCTAGGCTGTGTCAATATCTGGGACAGTTGTTACAGGGCTTGTGACTGAGATTTGGCACAATCTGCCATAAAATTGGAAGACTGACACGATTGTATCCGAACTTTGACAATTGGGTGCAGCAGCACCACACAGGAATAGCATAGCTGTGGAAACAAAGGGACATAAGCCCTGCACCACCCTTTGAAAATCTGACCCCTGGTATATGCACACCAGCATCAACAAATGATAGTTTTGACATGAGCAAACAGAACAAATAGACCATCTTACACAAAGGTGCTCCTTGAGATAGTAAATCGGGCACAAGAGGTATCAAGAGAAGAAGTTCTCCAGCTGAGGAAAAGAACAAACCACAACTTGATATCCTTAGTTGTAATATACCATCCAGGCCTACTGCACCTCCTCTACAAAACATTATCAACAAGTACTGTACTTCAAATTACCACAACAGTGACCCCCCCCATACCTTGTTTTAGTTCTTCTTTTCTTGAATCTCCTCTACAAGCTGGGACACCAAGGGTGCTACAGTATGTAAATTTGTGCGAATATTACACAATCTGTATTTCTATTTATTTGTTTTACCAACATAAACATCCTTGAGCTGTATTCATTTTCAAAGAGGTCCTGGGGGAAACGCAATATGCAGTTTCAGTATACTGTAAAAAAAAAAATACTCACTGTAGCAATGTAGTTCCTTCTCAGGGATCTATCAATGAGCTTAAAAATATCTGCATCAGCCCACAGGAGTTTTCTGCCCTGGAGACAGAACTTATGATAAGTTTAGAACTTCAAGCTAAGTTCAGACTTTGCACTGTGGTAATGCGCTCCCAACTGGGTTAACACAAGATTTGTTTCTAGAGCTAGTGGAGCAGTGACCACCAAAACTATCTAAGTGACTTCTAAATTTGTTTAAAAAAAATTCAAAAAAAAAATTTTTTAAACCCCCAAAATTATTAGCAGAGCAAAACTTGTCATGAAATGACCAAAACTATAAATCTTCTGAAACTTCATAAAAGTAATGCTCAAGCAACACTAAGAGAAGAACTGGTTCTTGTATGCACCTAGTTTCAGGTTCTAGAAAGGGAGGCAGGGTCATGGTCTGCAAGGCTGTTCGATGGATACCTGAGAAGAAAAAACACTATAGCATTAATTTTTTTCTTCTAACAGTAATCCATCAACGATGTCTTACAAGACTACAGACTCATTGGGAGAGTGGGTCTAGAACCTATTTATGAAATACAAGGTTCTACAAGACAACAGTTCCAAAACTGGCATCCCTCCTAGACTGCATGTCCAGAAAGTAGTACTTTGTGAAGGTGTACACTGCTTTCAGGTAGCTGCTTTGCAAATTTCTTGAAGGGGAATGCCCCTTGTAGATGCCACAGAGGCAAAGGTGCCCCTTGTGAAATGTGCCTGTAATCCTCTAGGAGGTTGTTTACCAACTTTCTCATAACATAACTGTACATAGGAGAGGATCACCTACTTTAGGGCGAAAACAAATGCCATGAAGAAAACAGGGGTGCAAAAGACCAAGACCAAGATGCGCAACAGGGAATTAAATCCCCCCTTCCCAGCGTGCATACCATATGTTGCGATGAAACCTTCCCGGTGTCACCATAATTTTCCATAGGGGGGCTCCACCCCCACACTCCTCCCCATGGGAGGATTCACCCCACCCCAAATATATAAACACCCCCTACCCAGCACACATTGATGGGAAAAACAGGTAGACAGCTCTGGACCCGTCACTGCCCCACGCTCAGTGTAGGTGATGGCCAGAAATACCAGTCACCCACATCAATTTTGCCCTAATCTGAGTGTCCGCATTCCAGAGCCCTCTTCGCTGTGCCCTATTACCAGTATACTCACAAAAGGGCATACAGAGGGAAAGTCACCATCCAAAATGTCGCATCTATATTGCCATAGGCAAAACGTGTTTTGGAAAGCAGGTTGCCGATCAAACAGTTGTGGTATAAATGTCCCATCTGTAACCAATAAGCTACAGTTAGACATGCTCATCTGCTGCCAGCCGAAGAGACCTTTAGGTGTGATGTTCGTTGCCATTGGCAGCAGGGTGGCACCAGCAATACTGACATTCATCAGTTTTCTAAAACTGCTAACAATGAACCCTTTCTTTGCATTAATGAGGATGACTATCTGATATTTGCCAGTGATGATGACCTCAGAGTACTGACTGACAATGCACATTGGTTTTGTAACAGTACTTTTAATGGTGCACCTAGGGGAGGATGACCAGCTATATACTGTCCGTGCACTTGTCTGTGGCGTAAATCGCCCATGCGTTTATGCCCTCCTTCCAGGCCACAGTGAGGCAGTGTACCAAAATTGTTTTCTACACCTCCAGAGTCTTTCTGGTGCAAAGTGAACCTACAAGCATTATAACAAATTTTGAGACTGCAGCCATTAATGTGCTTCACCAGACAATGCCCAATGCTGAACTGAGTGGGTGTAACTTTCATTTAGGATAGGCAATGTGGTGCCAGTTCCAAAATGAGGGGTTACAGCAGTGGTACATACAAGATGAGGCTTTTGCCCACAAAGTACGCTGCATCCTGGCACTAGCCTTCTTTCCAGAAGACTGTGCTGAAATTGTTTTTTGAAATGCTACAGGATAACGAAACCTTTGCAGATCTTGAACTTATTCTGGATTACTTTGAGGATAATTATATTGGCAGGCTATCCAGAAAAAAAGGAGAAACAGATGACAGCCCAGGTTCACAGTCAGTTTCTGGAACCAGTACTACAGGGTCACTCAAGACCTCACATGCAGTAATAATGCGATTGAGGCCTGGCACCAAGCATTCACTCACACTGTTTCAATAAGCCATCCAACCCATGCAAGACTTGCATGAAAACAAAGGAAAGAATAACATGCTATCTCAGTACAGCGCCACCAAATTGAACTGGGTCAGAAATCACCATGCAAACACTGCAAATATGTATGGGTGAATAAAGTTTTTAAAATCATTTGCAGTGATTTTGCAAACAGGCAGCCCAAACAGTACCTGGATTGAAATAAACATGGCATGATTTTACAAGGTGGGGCAGCTAGGGAGGTTTTAACAAGTTGCGTGTAATTATATCATGAATGTGTATATGTGCGGCTAATTAACCACTGTTTTAACACAAACTTTTATCTACTAATTTATTTTGTGTGTGCTCTAAAAAGAAACTTTTATTCTTCTACCTAATTGTTTATTTTTTTAGAATTCATAATAGAGTGCTTATTTTTCACCATATATTTTCCATTTTAATTTGCCTGGTGGGAGGGTGATACCATTTTAAGGATTCACAACACGCACAATGCACCCTTTGCCTTGCAATGTGCAAGATCCAAACAAAAGTGTATGGTATTTTGCTTTGGAGTAATAACCCACTTCGGATCAGGGTTTTAACTAATACATTGAAGTCCAAGCAAATGTCCAAATGGTCCAAACAGGGCTTGTCTTTCTTTTTTTTATGAGGCAAAGCATGGTCTTGTTGCTGGAAATGGACAGGGTGAGTTTAGATTTTATTATCTTGCCGTGAGCCAAAGCATAGCAGGAGGAGGAGGGAGCTGAGTACAGTTGCACAGCATTTTGTTCCATTCAAAATTTGTGCTGCAACTATTCATCCACAACTTACACAGCTTGCCGACATTTTGAGTAGTTACTCTTTGTCCATGTGGCTTAATGACTGCAACTTTATCACTGTGATGAATCGTCCAGGGACAAATCATCCATACATGCACAGAACATTATCCAAAGAGATATAGTCTTCCTGACAGCTGGTTTACCTTTGCCCACCTCTCCATATGTAACAAATCGTTGTGTGCCATCAGACCTGACATTCCGTGTCTGGCTCATGCAGCAGCCCAGTGCTGTTTTAGATTAAGACAGTGCCCCTTTTGTTCACCTGCACTGGAGTGTTCAGGAAAAGATACAAGAATGGTCACGGATTGGTTTATGTGAAACTCTGAAACCAGGTAGGAATTTTCTGTTGGTGCTAAGGACTACCTGATCCATGTGGAACATTATGTAGTTTGATTCTGTACAGAGGGCTTGCAATTCAATTACCCATCTAGCAGATGCCATGGCTACCAGGAAAACCACTTTCCAAGTGGCATATTTTAAAGGGCCACTGATACCCCAAGAAGAACTTAATATTTGGACACGAAGCAGCTTATATTTCTCATTGGCTGTGTATTTTGTATCCCCGTTACTTATTACTGAGGTCATTTGCTTCAAAAACAGGATAGTTGTTTCTTGAGGGTTCCCCAGTTCCTATTGTTTCTTCCCAACCTGATGTCACAATACTCTGCTTGTGACATCACAGTTATTTCCACAGCAACAGACTGTCATGTCACAACAGGACATTATCATTTCAAGTAGGGAATAAGCTATAGAGACAGATGAATTCTAAAGGATAAAGATATTGTTTTGTGGGAATTTCTTCAGTAATAAATAATGGACAGGAGAAATATGTACAATGTATAGGAAATACAAGCTGATTTGTGTCTAAATTATATGTTATTCAAAGTCTTCCCAAAGGCATCAGCTGCTCTTTAAGTCTGCTGTGGCCATCGGCTCAAAGGGGGCTTCTATCAGCTGGTCAAGAAAAATGTTCAGGTCCCATGGAGGAACTGGTTCCCACACAGCAAGCAGTAGTCTTAAAGGTTATCTCTATTTGGGGCCCTTCCCCGGAGACTCAGGGTGCCAGTACAACAATAAAAAAAACAGTTTCAGGCACACACAAACCTCAATTGAAGGACACAGGCTCCAAAGAAGTTAAAATAACATCTTATTACCAAAGAATAAGCACACAAGCTGGCAGACTTTCACCTGACATGTTTTGGACTAGGTGTCCTTTGTCAAAGCCTTTGATAAAGGATACCTAGTCTGAAACATGTCAAGCGAAAGTCTGCCAGCTTGTGTGCTTATTCTGCAGTAATAAAATGTTATTTTAACCTCTTTGAAGCCTGCGTCCTTCAACTGAGGTTTGTGTGTGCCTGAAACTGTTTTTTTGAATGTATGGTGAGTTTCTGGAGCACCACATCCCAATGTGCACTTCCAAGGTTGCTCTGCCAGTACAACAAGTAGCAGTAGAACAAATACATGAAACAAGTATAAAATTAAATATAAATAAACAGAATCCCATCAATAAAAACAGTCCTACCAATAGCAGCATATTTCTTCCTAATCAGTAAATAAATACATTATATAAAATATACACATGGCACAGCTGGGATGAGAGGTATTGTAAGCATACCATTATTTCCCAAACACCTCAGGAAAGAGAAAGGTCTTCAGGCCCCTTTTAAAGGATTCCATTAAGGGGTCCTCCTTCAGTGTCCTCAGGGGTGAATTCCAAAGGACTGGGCCTGCCACCTCAAATGCATGGTCCCCCAAGTTTTTTTGTCTTGTCCTGGGTACCACAAGGAAATCTTCCATAGTGGAGTGAGGACAGTGCAAGCACATGTAAGGAAGCAGTAGCTCACACAGGTAACCCAGCCCAACCTGTGCAGGGTGATCTGATTATAAAGGAGATGTGCCACTTAACTGGTAGCTAGTGCAGATCACACAGTACTGGGAAGACATGACACGATGTGTGGACCAATGGGCTTGCAGTGCATTCTGTAATAGTCATTCACAAATATGTGAATGAAGTCATTCATTCACATATTTGAGAATGATTAGTACAGTATGCACTGCAAGCCCCATACAGTAGCTTTCAGTTGGTGGGCAGTCGCGAAGGTATGTGGGTGGGTATGCTGCTGCCCCCAATAATGGGGGGGGCTGGATGGGCCAGGGGTCCTGTGTGTGTGGGGGGGTGCCACTGGACACCAGGGAGGGGAATTTACCATACAATCAGCGATCGGGTTACAGGAGGGGTGGGGAGACCACTAGACTACTAGGGATGTACAGAGTTGTACCTGTATGGGGATTGCAGCATCGGAAGGGGTTGGGTTGTACCACTGGGCTGCCAGGAATTTATTTTTATTATATTTTAGGTGATCGGAGCTACAGGGAGGGATGGGGTACCACTAGACTACCAGGGAATATTTACAAAGGTATTTTACGGTGATCGCAGCTACGGAGAGGGAGGGGGTGACACTAGACTACCAGGGAATGTGTAAGATTGTATTTTATGGGTGATGAAGCTACAGGCGGGGTGGGGAGTGCCACTAGATTACCAGGAAATGTGTATGATTTTATTTTACGGGTGATCGCAGCTATGGGTGGGGTGGGGGTGCCACTAGAACCCCTCTGGCAGCACCACATGCTGTGCAGGGCGCCATGCACATTTCTCTGGCCAGCGCTACACAACTCATGTAAATGGGGCCATAATGACATGCAAATGGCCCCATTTGCACCTTGCATACATTATGGCCCTATTTGTATACTGCCAGCTGAATACCAGGAATTTGCACACAGCATAACTCTGCTGTGTTGGTGCAGTTCCCATTCCTGGTATTCAGCCCTGTCTGGGGGGGATACACCAGCACATCATATTTTTGCAGTAGACATTATCTGATATATTCAGAGGAGATGCGCCATTGCTTATCTCTTTTGAATATATCCCTATGTTTCACCAGTGCAACACAGTTGTGCTGCGCCACCATGTGTGCCATTGCTGGGCGCAACTCTGAATATCAGGGCCACTGTCTCTTTAAAAGGCTTTTAGGAATGAAACTACAAAAATAGCCTTAATTGTTCTAATAGCTATTTTTGAATCTAGTACATCTCCAGATAAGGGAGACAGTTTTAGTGAGCCAGGAAAACATAACTCTTAGAGAAAACTGGGTATCTAGCTTTCCATGACAGGAAGAGGTCAGGGGGATGACCTAGGGGTCAGGGGTTAAGCCAAATGCATGGACCAGATGTCACTGGGGTTGACATGGAACCACAGTGACACCTGCAGAAAAGGCAAACTGTTGCACCCTATTATCTGTATTATCTTGGAACCATTTAACCCCATCCAGAGGAAACAAAGATGGGTGTGTCAAAAAAAAATGACCATCTTGTATTTATCAGACACACAATTTGAATTCAGAGCAGTTGATAAACAGTTTAGCGGGGGGTCAGATAGCCTGTCGGGCTGGCATATACTTGAAGACCAGAAGTATATGTGTAGGCCTGGAAAAAACTAAAATCAGACCTGAGTGTGTGAAAATTAGATTTATCATATTCTGAACAGAAAATTCTGAAGTTAAGTCAGAATTTTGGAAACCAAGAATTTCCACCAAGGAAAGCACCCAAAACCTTTTTAAAAAAAGGACTTTTCAGAGAACTGACTTGGGATACAAACTTGCTACAAAACTATTGCTCAAGGACTCAACTCTACAAGAACATTTAAATTTTGTCTGGACTCTAACCTCAAAACAAGGTATAGTTTAGAATAACAGTATCTAGTGTTTTCTGTAAACCATCCAGTTTTACTTTTGATATTGTCTGCATTTCAAAGTTCTTCCAAACTGTAGACTTTTCTGTATTGCTTTTATTTTAAGTAAACTTTTATGATTTTCTTATCAACTCTGCCTGGGGTCTGGTTGTGTTATTTAACATTGTAACAGAAGGGTTTTGAGAAGACTGTGTGCCTTGACAGATAGTACCACGGCTATCGTACCAAACTACTTAGGCAAGATGTAGCCAGTGACCGTGGTGGGATTCAAGTACTGAAAGTAGTCCAGGGTCAAAGGAACTTGAAACTACAGTTTCCACCCTCCCATTGGGAAAAGGAAGGTTGGTAAGTCTTCCGGAACCCTTACAACTGTTCACAAGTTCTTGAAAAGGGGGATCCTCTCTGCAAACAGGAGGTCCAACCTGGCTACCCAGGGTTTGGGGGCCAGGGGCTCATGACACCATGCTCCAGGGAAAAGCAGGAGGCAGTCCAGAGCAAGTCATCTAGCTTAAACAATGAGTAATTGATGAGAAGCTCCACACTCATGAAGTCAAACACTACAAGTGAAGAAATTAGTTTAAAAAGTGTTTATTCTGGCACCATGGAGTTCCGGCTGTCACCCTAAGCTCCTGCGCTTCAACCCAACAGGGCCTTCATCAGGGGGAGGGTCTAGAAGGAAACAGACATACTGTATACCATTTTTTAAATGTGAACGTTACAGTGATACACACACATTAAATCCTACCAATAATTTGTGGTTCATCGGGGACTGAAATTGAGCAGGTACAGAGTTTTAAATATTTGGGGTTGTTACTCTACCCAGTGTTAAGTTTCTCTCCTCAGATTACTGCTTTATGCAGAATGGTAAACCAAAAAATAGGGTTATTGCATCAATTTAAAAACTACTTCTCAGAAAATACTAGGAAAGCTATTGCTGTAGGGACTTTGCTCCCTCATTTGGAGAATGATACCTGCTTATATTACAACTTGGGGAAAAAGGAAATGCATGCATTAACCGTATCCTACAATAATGTTTGTCACTTTGTTTTATCAGCTACTTATAGAATACATCATTGTGATTTGTATTCAGGGTTGGGTTGGTTGCCCTTTGTTTCTAGAACTGAGAATTGAGAAACTATTTAGTGGGTTGCTTAGTAGCAAAAGCTATTTATTATGAATCCATGTTCCCTTTAGTCATTCTAGTCTCTATAAGGGATATTCCATCAAAACTCAGATCATCAAATGGTCTTACATTAGAGGTTCCTATGTGCAAACAAAAACTTGGGTCTCGGACTTTTTTAATTTCAGCTCCCCTATTGTGGAATTCTTTTCCTTTTCAAATTCGAAATGCAAGGTCATTGTTGTTCTTTAAGGTACAGCTAAAACAATATTTATTAACAAATGCTGTTTGTGATTGCATTAAGTAATATGTTAGTTTGTTTTGCATGATTATTGATTGTTCTTTGTTGTGTTATGTATTTACGTATTGCACTCCGGGTCGGACCTGAAAAAGGACCTCTGGTCCAGTGTCCTAACCCGGTTAACAAATTGAAAATAAATAAATAAATAAAATAAATAATGCAAAATCATTTAGAGTATAATCCATACAAAATAACCCCCACAAGTGAGAAAACAAATGAAATATGATGTAAAAATGGTACATACTGTCCGGGCAGAGTCTGGTACATACTGTATAAACAAAACAATTGACACTTCAAAGTAACAACATGTCAAGCTGCTAGTGCAGATATTTCTACTAGCTAACAGTGTCAAGAGTTAAATTCTAAAAAATAGAAATATATGTTTATATATAAATAAAGTGATAAGGAAAGAGAGAGCTGACTGACAGTAAATAAAAAGGGGGGGGGGCAGCTGAATGTCCAGTGAGGATCTAAAACTTTCCGTATTCAAAAAATTATTGGAAAATCAGAAAAGACAAGAAGCAAACAAAAAAAAATATGTAAACTGATAGCACTTAGAAATAAAAATAAAATTACCATTAATTTAAGGAAAGGATCATGGCCTGGGGCAATCCTGAAAAGGGGAAGGGGCGAGGTAGTTTTTTTTTTTCTGGCAATAGAAAAAAAAAGAGAGAGAGAAGACAGAAGAGGGGAAGAAAGGAATAGGGCGAAGAAAAAAAAAAGACTGACTCTGGACTGGGGAAGGGGACTTGTAATGTATGTTTTTACCCTTCCCCCCTTTCCACTTTTTCTGTACCTTGTTCCATTTTTTCTTCTCCCAAGTCCTCTCCTCCTCCCTTTCTGTCCCATTTGCTTGTGTTTGTGTATCTTTTATTATCTTACTTTAGACTGTATTATTGTCCTTATTAATCACACTGATATTGTATTACAAGTTTGTATATCTTGTGTTGTTTTCATCTTATTTCACATTGTACTGTTTTTTGTTACCTTTGCCAACAGTGTAATGCCAGATTAGTATATCTTATATTTTTATTGTTTTATTTTACATTGCATTGTTGCCTTCCATACCTTTGCTAATATACAAATCCCATGTTTGTGTATCTCATATTGTTTATCTCATTTTAGCTTGTATTGTACTCTTTGGTTATCTGTGTGATTACTTTAATCTGAGGTTAGTGTATCTTGATTTGTTGTGGTCTTATTTTATATTGTTTTGTTGTCTTTGGTATCTGTATGGACCACTACACCCTCATATCATTTAAATGTTATTTGTTTCCCATGTCAACAGATAACTCCTTTCCTGTAGCAGTTAAGGCTATATGTGTTAGCCTTAGTTTGTTTTCACTGCTCATGGTAACCCCCTATGATTGCTCTGAGGGTCTCCATTTCAAGGCTGTTGAAATCTCATTGTCCATCAGAACTACATTAGCATATGAGAACATGATGTCAGATCAACCATTTATATCATGTATCTCTGTGTTGAAAGAACAAATACCTGCAAAAACTCACTGGAAACTCATAAACTGAATGGAGTTTAAAGGGGAAAACCCTGCATTATAACTCATATAGGGTACTAAGCTTACTGAAGGTAAATGTGGTATTTCACACTTTCTTGTATCTTGTTTCTTTGAAGACTAATTAAGCAGACAGGCATACTGGGGAGTTTAAAGGGTGATTACACATCATGTTCTCACATGCTAATGCAGCTCTCAGGAACAATGAGATTTCAGCAACCATGAAATGGAGCCTCCCAGGACAGTAACAGGGCCTAGTATGAACTATGAAAACTGACTAATGCAGTTGCATACATCTTCAACAGCTACATGAAAAGAGTTGTCTGTTGACATGGAAACAAATAACATTTAGAAGATATGACGGTGTAGTTTTCCACTTGTCTGTCTTGTGCTGTTATTATCTTATTTTTGGTATTATTATCTTTGTTCCCCAGCTAATACTTGAACCCTTGGTTAGTGTATTTTATATTGTTATTTTCTTGAGCCCCTATATTCAAAATGGCAGGATGTGCAGTGCCTCTAGATATGCCACCCAAAAAGTTGCACCAGCGCAACGCAAGAGGATATTCAAACAAGATGCAGAATCCCAACAGATTGCACATGCTGTATGAATATACCAACTTGGGCAGGTGGCACAAAAGAGGGAGGCAGCTGCCAATGTGCCCAGTGAATCCAGGGTCTGGTCTGACTACCACCAATGGGGGATGTACCGAGCCTCCAAAAGCAATATTCAGCCAGTAAATGCAAATGAGCTCATTGGACATGCATGGAGCAAATAGGCCTCATGCATGCCCATTATGCTCTCATTTGCATGCCTGTGCCCAACAGGATATGCTGGGCCAGCCTGCCCCTCTGCCCAATCCCCAGCCATGCAAAATAAATGTATTACTCCCTTTTCTATAGTGTTGGGTACCCCCTCTGTAACCGTGTCAAAATAAATGTATTACCCCCTGTTCCATAGTAAAGGGTACCCCCCCTTGCCCAATCCCCGACCAAGTATCATAATCATCCCCAAACCCCCTTTCTGTAGTATAGTGTCCCCTCACCCCGGTACCCCAATCCCCGTTCAATCACTTTTCCATAGTGTAGGGTCCCCCCACCCCATTTCTGATCCAGAATCCCGGTTTGAACAAGAATCACCTCCTGTATATTTTCCATAGGGTAGCAGCCCCCCACCACCCCACCCTGGTAGGCATGACCCTCTCCCAGTACCCCACCTCACCACCCATGCTGGAAACTACCACAGCCCTCCAAATCCTGCCACAGCCAGCCACCAACTGATCTAATCACAAACTCATACTGTACATAGTACAAGCCCATTGGTGACAGGGGAAAATTGAGGTTGTTACTGTGTGTGGTCCCACTGGGTTCGACTGGCCCAAGGTCACTAGGATGTTGCTGAAGTTCTGATTCTCTTCTACTGTCTCTCACCCCCATTTGCTTTTTGTGTCACCAATAAGAGACTTTGAAAAAAGGCAACTGCTTGGTCTCTTGAGACATCAACCGGAATGCTTCTCGTCACCTGAATGGGCCACTTCAACTGCCTCCGAGTCTCGTGGACATGGCAAAGCAAAGAGAGGTAGGTTGCTGGCAGAACAGCACCCACTCGGGGGGGGCTGCTTAGATAGATGACATTTTCTGGGGGGAGCAGGTTGTGCTTAGACAGGTGACATTTCAGGACTATGAGGGAGGGGAGATTAGGAGCTATAGGACAAATGCAAGCTCAAACATCACTCAACAGTCATCACAGAGGGAACACTAGTTATACAGAGGTTCAGGATTTCAAAAAATCAGAAATGTGACAGTTCATACTTCATTCTGTCTGGTAGGTAGCCAGCAAGAGGACAGAAGTTTGGAGCAGCCTGCCACCTGCCGGTCAGTGCTTTCTGTTATAAAAATGTATAATTCATAATATAATTCATAGTAAAAGTTAATGGTTATTGATTTTATGTAAATAAAAGTATTTGCTTTGACATGTTGGATCAATTTTAGTGGAAAGCACTGCGATGGAAAAAGAGAGCTGTTCTGTATGGCGGAGAAAAATATGGCTGGTTTCAAAAACTGAAAATTCTAATTGAGAATTCTGAGCCAGAAAGCATTGATCCTGTATGCCTTCCAGATGTTATAGGGCACCTGCTGCTGGTCTTCTGCTGCTTCCGCGTTGCACCTGGAAACAAGCTTTGGCTCATGGTGCTTTTCCCTGTTATCAGCATTTAAATAAATGAATAAAAACTGCTATTAGCCGTGCATTAGACACTTCTAATACACGGCTAATAGGCAATCAAATTCTCAGAATCTTAGACCCATTTGATAAAGGAATATTTATAACAGGCAGGTTGATGAAATATTCATTAGGAGGTTGAGCTACTGTCTCTTGATCTTTGCATAGTTACTATCTTATTTTGCATTGTATTGTATTGTTATCATTGTTACCAGCACTAATACTGTAATCCCGGGTTAGTGTATCTGGTATTGGTATTGTTATTGTCTTATTTTACATTGTATTGTTTTCCTTTGTTACCTATGCTAATAATGTACTTTGAGGTTAGTGTATCTTGTATTGTTATAAACTTTTTTTTTACATTGTAGTGTTGTCTTTTGTTGCCTGTGCTAATATTTTAGCCCAGGTGTGTATGACTTATATTGTTGTTTTATTTTACATTGTAGTGCTACCTTTTTACCTGTGCTAATGTTTTAATGTTCAAATCAAATCAAATCAAACTTTATTTCTATAGCGCCTTTCAAAAACCAAGACGCTGTACATAAAACCAATTACAGATAAAACATTAAAACAAGAAGCTAAGATACATTAATCATTAGGGAAGGCTAAATGAAATAAATATATTTTCAACTCTTTCTTAAAACTGTTGTTTTAGTGTATCTTGTGTTGCTGTTTTAATTTACAATGTATTGTTGTCTTTGTTACCTGTGCTAATACTTTAAGCCTGGGTTTGTGTATCTTGTATTATTATCTTATTTTGCATTGTATTGCTGTCCTTGATTATGTTCCTTTGCAAAGTATGAAAACACTTTGGCATCAGTGTGCTGTGAAAGGACTTTTTGGGGTGTGCTCCCCCACCTATAACAGTTTCAGAATACTAACTCTCCTCCCTAATTCCGTCCACTCTCCTCTTTTCTTCTCCTTTTCTCTTTGAAGTCACTGTCCAATCACAAGGCTGAGAAATGCATACTGCAAGAATTTTGTGTAACTCCTAACTTTGACTGCTTGTGGCCTTAGCCATGCTTCCCATTCCACATGTGCTACTGTTTACTTCTTTCATAAGTGGTGCAGTTTAGTACTTTGTTTCTCAGGGGATGGCAGAGATGTTGCATAACTTATACTGTATATCATTTGCATACCCATGATGCAGTGCTTGTAACTCATGGAATTATATCTCCTATGTGGTAAAAAGTAAATAAACATGTTCTGACATGTTACTACACTCATTGATCACTTTAGGTAAGGAACTGCATTACTCTGCTTACATGTGTTTTGAACACTAACATTAAAGCATTTTGGACATTACTGTACAACATAAATAAATAAAGCTTAACTCATATATTTAGGAAGCAAACTGAATATGCTTGTTTTTTTTTTTTTTTTTGGTATTATTTATTTATTAATGTTGCAAGCCAAAACTTACAAAATAATATTTGCATGGGAGGACAACAGCACAATATACATTCACAGTTTTATATAAAGGAGCCATTTAGGACACCTCTCCTAGTGTTACAACATATGAGGAGAAACCCAAAAATAACAGCAAGCAATCCCATAGCATGCAGCAAAGGAATGACAAAGGGGAATCCAACAGACAAAATCATGTACATACAGTATATATAGTAAATAACCATGTTAATATTATGGACAAGGTGATTCCCCAACGTAAACCAAAAATGTACATATAACTTAAGAGTTTCCATTCCCCCAAGGAAAGAGCAAAAGTAATAAATGGTCTCCCCAAACAGTACAGCAGCATAACAATAAATATAATACTGAGATGGGCAACCTGCCATACCCTTCTGCCATTGCCTCCATCTCCTGCACAATGCACTGAAGTACTTTGTCTGTGTCCTTCAGATCACTGAATTGTAACTGCTGCCTCTGCCATGTCAGATGCAGTCTAGTGGGGAGCAATCACTGATGCTGGGTCTTGTATTGTCTGAGACGGTTCCAGATGCTGTCAAATGCCTTGTGCCTCTGCTGTGAGCTGTATGAAAGAAAGAGTGTCCTCCCCATACTTAAGAGTTTGGCATCTTCTGGCCATGGCCAGCACGCAAACCTGGTTGTGCACTCCAGTGCACACAATCATCAGAGTCCTAGGAGTCACTGTATCTAATGTAGCCCGCTGTGGGGTGAAACTATAGGCTTTCTCTATTGAAGGGGGGGGGAGTCATCCCCAGACAGACCCAGAATAATTGGTAAAAAAGCCAGAGCAAAACCAAGACAGTCCTCCCGCTCCGCTGACTCAGTAAGTCCCATTACTTGCACATTCCTCTCCCTGGCTTGGTTTTCAATCACTTCTAATCGCTTACATAACAAAGTATTTTCTTTTATCAGTTTGCTGGTTGCATCACAAGTCTTCATTACAAAATGTTCCTATCTCTGGACTGTCTGTTTTCAAGGGTCCATTCTAGTTTCCAGGGCTGAAACTCTGGGCATTAGGGAGTCTGGTTTCTTGTTGATGTATTGAAGCGTTTTCACTAGCGGGTTCAATGTTGCCTGAACAGAGAGTAGGGACACTCCCCCAATAGACAAGTCACCCAATGTTGTGACATTTTCAGAAAGTGTAGGCTGTTCCTCCCATTGCTGCTGTGATTTCTTAGGGCAAGAAAAAATCCATGGATGAGGAAGCTGCTCCTCGATTTTTCCCCATATTGCTATTCTTATGCTCACCACACACCTTTTCCTGCCCCTTGTGTTCAGGAAACTCAGTTTTAAATCAAGTTTTAATACAGTTTTAAGCGCAAAATCCCAGGAGCTCAGGAGAGTTGCTGCTTCCTAAAAGCTGCTCAGCAGCTCCCGCCTCATGCTTGTTTCTAAAGGATATGAATACATTGGTATCGGCCTGAGCTCTGAGAAAGGTTTTGGTGCATGTCTCTTCACTTCCTCCTTACACCCCTAATCAAGCTCTGCCATCCCCCCCATGAAACAAATGATCTGCTCTTCCCACTTTCTCTGTATCCCTCCATGATCTCTGACCCCCACATGTTGCCATGGATTGTATACCCTCGCCACTCTGCAGCAATTGCTCTCATCCCTACTGCAAAATCTATTTCCCACCCCAAAATGGCACCATTCCCCATAATTCTCATTACCTGCTGTTTGATATTTGCTCTCTCCCCTCCACTTTTCTATAATCTTTGCCCTCCACAGCATCTCCCCCTTTCCAGCTAAGTCACATTATCCATCAGTAGCCACTTAATCTGTATCGCTCCCCTCACAAATATCTGCTTCCTCCAAAAATTGCTGCCATTCTCCATATACATTAGCTGCTCTGTGGCACATACTCTCTCTCACCCACCCTCAAATGTCTCACCACTCCCAAAATATCATTTATCCCATTGTGTGCCATTTTCTGTCTATTTCTCCCCATCATGATCTCCACCCCTCCAACATACTGCCATTCTCCATATACATGACATGCCCTCTGGCTCTATCCCTGTTCTGCCACATCTCTACCCCCCCCCAAATGCCGCCATTCTCTGTATACCTTTGCAGCTCTGTGGCAGTTGCTATCTCCATCTGCCCCCCCAGAACTCAACCATCTAATGTGCCCCCATTCCCAGTATGCACATTGTCTGCTCTGTTACACTTGCTCTCTCCCACTTATTAATGTCTGCCTCCCTCACCATCACATTAGGTACTATTGTGCTATTTCCTCTATATCCATCCCCTTCTTGATCTCCACTCCCAAAGCTACCACTATTCTCCATGTATGTGACATGCTCACAGACTCGATTCCTGTTCTGCCCCATTTCTGACCATGCAACATGTTACCATTCTCCATATAATTTGCCGCTCTGTGGCACTTGCTCTCTCCTAACCAGATCCCAGTTCCCAGCATTCACATTACCTGCTCCATAGCACTTGCTCTCTCTCCCACTCCCTCAAGTTCTTCTCCCAAACTGCTGCCATTCACTGTCATTCACATTAGCTACTCTTCACTATTTCTCTATATCCACACCCTCCACAATCTCTACCCCCAGAATGACACCATTCACTGTCAGTCACATTAGCTATGTACTCTTCACCATTTCTCTATATCCACACCCTCCACAATCTCTGCCCTCAGAATGACACCATTCACTGTCATTCACATTAGCCACTTGCTTAGCACTTCCTCTTTATTTCTTCTCTCCCCAGTGTATGCCACTCCACAAAATGCTGGCATTGCCCTAAACACATTATTCACTCTACGGTACTTGCTTTCTCCCACATATACACAAACGTTTCTCCATTCCAGATACTTCATAGTGTCTCCTTTGTGCCATTTGCTCCCTATTCCTCCCTTTCCTGAGCTTGACACCCACAACACATTGCCATTCTCCATATATATGACACACTTTCCAGCTAAATCCCTGTTCTACATCTCTCATCCTCCAAACATGCCACCACTCTTTGTATACATCTGATGCTCTGTGACACTTGCTCTCCCCCCCTCCACTTTTCTCTGCCCCCTCATGTGGACCTATTCCTCATCATGCACATTACCTGCTCTGTGGCACTTACTCTCTACCCCTCCTCAATAGTTGCCCCCCAAACTGCCATCAATCACCGTAATTAACATTAACTGCTCTGTGCCACTTGCTTTTTCTTCATTCCCAATCTCTGCCCCCCCAAATACTACCATTCACTGTCATTCATGTCAGTTGCTCTGCAACTCTTGCTCTCCATTCCTCCCTGATATCTTCCCCCAAAATGCTAACATTGTACCTAAACATTAGTCGCTCTGCAGCAGTTATTCTCTCTCACCTACCCTCAAACATCTTACCACTCCAAATTACTCTCTCCCACCTACCCTCAAACATCTTACCACTCCAAGTACTTCATATTAACCCTTGTTTGTATTTGCTCTCTGTTCATTTCCTCCCTTGTCTCTCTGTCCCAACTTACTGCCATTCCAATACACATGATATGCTTTCCAACTCTGTTCCTGTTCTACTCTATCTCTGACACACCTAACATGCAGCCATTCTCCATATACATTTGCCACTCAGTGGCACTTGTTCACTTCCATTCCTGCCCCAATCTCTGCCTCCCCAACATGCCCCCATTCCCCATAATTCACATTATCTGCTTTGTGGCACTTGCTCTCTCCCCCTCTTGCATATCTGCCCCCCAAACCTCCTGCCACACACCATAATTCACATTAGTTGCTCTGCACCACTTGCTCTATATCCATCCCCTCCCCAATCTCTGCTCCTCCCCCACAACATGCCAACATTTTCCCCATACATTACACGGTCTGTGGCACTTGCTCTTCTCCCCTTCCCAATCTCTTCCCAAATACACCGTTACTGTCACTCATTAACCCCGCTGCCTAGCACTTGCTTTCTCTTCCTCCCTACCCCGATATCTACTTCCCAAACAATGTCATCATTGTCCCTACACATTACCCACTCTGTGGCAGTTACTCTCTCTCACAACCACCTTTAATAATGTTGCCACTACTGGCACTTCTTATTACACATTGTGTTTCATTTGCTGTCTGTTCCTCCCCTTCCCAATCTCTCCCCCTAAGAAAACACCATTCTTCCTATAAATGATACACTCTCCAGCTTCATCACTGTTCTACCCCATCTCTGAACTCTCTATCATACGAACATATGAAATTGCCAGCAGATAAAGGCCTTATGGTCTATCAAGTCTGCTCGATTGTGCAGCTAGCAGCCCTTGTACTGCAGCTGCCCCTCCCTCCCCTCTCCAGTGACCTTCCCCCTTACCCTGTCCCATCCCCTTTTGAAGCATCTCACTATTCTACAGGATACCACTTCCTCTGGTAATGCATTCCAGCCAGACACCACCCTCTCCATAAAAAAGAATCTCCTCATTTCCCTCTTGAACCTTCCCCCCTTCCAATCTGAGATCATGCTCTTAAGTGTCCCTCCCCCTCCTTAATTTGAAAAGCCTCACCGTGCCCATCTTATTTATTCCCTTCATGTACTTAAAGGTTTCAATCATGTCCCCCTATCCCTCCTCTCCTCCAGGGAGTACATGTTCATCTCTCTCAGCCTGCTGTCATAGGGTAAGTCCCCTAACCCCCTAAATCATTTTTGTTGATCTGCACTGCACCCCCTCCAGTAATCTAATGCCCTTCTTCAGATGCAGTCACCAGAACTGCATGCAGTACTCCAGGTGGGGTCTAACCAGTGACCTGTATAGCGGCAGGATCACCTCCCCCCTCCTGGAAGATATGCCTCTGGCAATACAACACAACATCCTGTTGGCCTTTGCAGCTGCCTTTCGACACTGTGCTGAGCTGTTCATTGCTCTTTGAACATCTGATTGCTCCTAAGGTCCTGACATTGCTCTCAGGATAATCAACAGCTGAACTCTGCTGAAAAGAACAAGTGTATCCATTTTTGCTGTTTCCGACTGTAAGCCTGCCTACATTTGCTCTTATTTGGAGTGACTGTTGCCTGAAGAACAGCGTGAGTGTCGCTAGAGCTGATACTGCTGATAAGTTTAAAACCGGGACTGCTGCAATATTTCTTTGCGTGACTGTTGCTTGTTTTCTGCAATAGAGAGAAGTGGGGCTGTAATTTAAAGTAAAGGAAGCTGGTTCCCTGTGCTCTGGGTACCTGGCTGAGAAATGCGGTGTTGAGGGGGTTCGTGGTGAGTTGCTTAGCCAACCAGAAGCAAGAAGGGGCAGGGCAGTGGCACATAAAATGCTCGTGCCGGCCCGAGGCACTAAAACTTGAGCACGAGCATGAGTGGGTGCTCCACTCGATAGAAGAAATTTTACCTGCACAGTATATTTGCATTCTATATTATGGGGTGAGAAATGGAGACAAGTTGTCTGTTGTTGCTTTGATGACACAAGGCGTACCCCAGGGGTCTATCCTGGGGCCGCTTTTGTTTTTCTTATTCATAGATCCCTTACCAACTGTTCTCCAGGACACTCAAATATTAATGTATGCAGATAATGTGATTTTATACAAAAGTTCTGACTCAGTAGACACATTAAATAAATCATTGGGATCTGATTTTTTTACTATTGTAAAAATGGTTTTGGGAACATAGATTATTACTAAATAGTAAAAAGACTAAATCAATGATCTTTGGGTCACACCCAAAACTAGTACATTGTTCTCTGTTACAAATTGTTAATAGCAGGGATGATATGATTGAGCAGGTAACTTCTTTTAGGTATTTAGGAATCCTGTTGGATTCCCAGCTGACCTTTTCTCAGCATCTGAAAGTTCATAGGTTTATTCAGAGCTCAGAAGACTTTTACTGTCCATACAGCTCGCCTCTAGTAATTACTGATACCTTAGAATGTTATTTCCAATCAGGAATCTATCCAGATTTGTTTTAAAAGCCTGCATGGTACTACTGGATACCACCTCCAATGGCAGTCTGTCCCAGATTGGCACAACTCTTACACTAAACCAGTGCTTTCTTTTAGTAGTCCTATACCTTTCCCTTATTAGCTGTAATGGATGTGCTCTGGTTTGATAAGGCTGTTCTCGTAGAAAGTGATCTGTCATCAGATCAATAGAAAAACTGGGGTCTTATTTAAACTAAAACTTATTTCAGCTGCCAGAACTGCGATTAGTAAGAATGTTCTCTTACCAGCTTTATTTTATAACACTTTTTTTATTTACCCAAATCTCCAAATCAGATTCAATGCTAATAACTACTACATTTAAAGGGGACAAGAAATCTGTGCTAATTGGCAGCAGTTAGCAATGTTCATAGTAAGAGAAATGATAAACATGCCTCCAAATGAACCCTATTTAACTATACCTTAATAAACAGTGATGTGAAATACTGTGTTTTCAATTGTTTTCTTTTTATGAGCAACATTCTGAACAGTTCTTTTCTTGGAACCAGTAATTTGGAGTGTTTACTACAGTATGTCACAGTTTGAGTACAGAATGCTAAACATAAGCTATTGTCTGATCAGATCCATGATTAGAGTTCTTTCCTCAAACTGTGACATAGTTAAAACTCCAGATCATTGGTTCCATGAAGAGAACTGCAACAGAATGCTGCCCATAAAAACAAAACAATGCAAAATACAGTTTTTTCATTTCACTATTTATTCAGGCACAGTTACATATGGATCATTTAGGCTTATGGATATGATTTCAGTAAATAGGAACATTATAAACAGCTACCAACTAGAAATCATTTCCTGTCCTCTTTAATGCAATCTGTAGATTATTTTACAGTTGCCTTTTGGGACTCATCATTGCACTCTTTATAACGCATTAGACTGACTCTCCCCCAAATTCAGTTGTGAATTTAGCTTATTGTCGTTGGTTGATAAAACCTTACAGTTAGGAGACACATCTCCATTGTTATCATTATTTGAGTATAAACCAGAGGTTAGAGCCTTAAGATCTTCAAATAACCTTTCTTTGGTCATCCCTAAGGTGGGACATCTATAGGGGGGCTATGCCTTAAATGTTTGTGCAGCTAGGAGTTGGAACAATCTCCCAAAAGGATTACGTGAAATGCCTTGTCATGCTACTTTCAAACTGGTTTAAAACAATTTTATTGAGAACAAATGTGTTGTACTTGTTTTGACTGATTTTTATGTTTTATAAGTCTGTATTTATGTTTTGTATCCATGGCTATGTTATGCAATACTGTTAACATGTTTGGCTATGCCCCAGGTTGTATATGAAAAAGGTCTTCAGCTCATATATTTAGCTGGAAAACAAAAGTTTAAATAAAAATAAATAAATAAAAATAAAATTATCTCCCCCAGATCCTTCTCTTCTTCCATCTTGGCTAGTTGAATTCCCCCAGCTGGTAGCTCCTCCTTGTTTTTTTTGTGCCGAAATGTAGCACCTTACATTTCTTGGCATCAAACCCCAGCTGCCAAGTGTCCGACCAGACCTCCAATTTTGCCAGATCATCTTGCAACCCTTGCCACCCTTCTAAGTCATCCGCTACTACTCCTATCTTGGTATCGTCTGCAAACAGACTGATCTTGCTCTTGATGCCTTTTGAGATGTCTGCTATGAAGATCCCAAACAACACCCGCTCCAGCACAGAGCTCTGTGGCACCCTGCTTGTCACCACCCTAGGAGATGAGAGCTCCCCTCCCACCATTACCCTCTGCTGTCTCCCTTGCAGCCAGTTCACTACCCATCCCATCATCTTCGCCCCTGCCCCGTGCCCTCCAGCGTACTTCCTAGCCTCCCATGCGGTACCAAATCAAATGCCTTACTGAAGTCCAGGTACAGGACATCCACTGTATGGACACTGTCTAATTGCCTGGTTACCCAGTCATAGTACTCCACCAGGTTGATCTGATAGGATCTGCCTGAAACAAATCCATGCTGTCTGCTGTCCTGCAGCCCACTCATCTCTAGGAGAGAAACCAACCTCTCCTTCAGGATTGTCTCCATCAGCTTTCCCACGATGGATGTGAACTTACAGGTCTGTAGTTCCCTGGCTTATCCTTAGGGCCGCTCTTGTTGGGGGGTACCAAGTGCACCATCCTCCAGTCCTGAGGTACACTCCCTGAGTCCAGGGAGATATTGAACAGGTCTGCCATGGGTTCTGCCAGGACTTCTGCCAGTTCCTTCAGCACCCTGGGGTGTATGCCATCTG
Source organism: Neoceratodus forsteri (assembly GCA_016271365.2). Lineage (NCBI taxonomy): Eukaryota > Metazoa > Chordata > Ceratodontiformes > Ceratodontidae > Neoceratodus > Neoceratodus forsteri. The sequence continues at coordinate 235,471,873 of CM028131.1, forward strand.
GCCCTTGTACCTTGTCCACCTTCAGTGCCCTTAAGCCCTCCAGTACTCTGTCCACTGGGATTTCCCCATCTGTCACCTCCTCCTCCCCCTGTGCCCACCCTACTACCCCCTTGAGTATAGCTCCCCCTTTCTATTTAGCAAATACTGAGCAGAAGTATTCTGCCTGTTCTGACCCTGTTTTCACCCATTGCCCAGCCTTCTTTATCCTTACTATTTGGTCCTTGCAACTCCTTTTCTCCCTGATGTACCTGAAAAAGTCCTTCTCCCCCTCTTTGATGCCTTGTGCTAGCCTGAGTTCCCTGGACGCATTGGCTGACCTGACTGCCCTTGTCACCTCCCTCGACTCCTTCAGGTATTCCTCTCTGTCCTCCCCTATCCCTGTTTTTTTGTACCTTTTAAAGGCATCTCCTTTCTTCCTTACTTTTCCATGACCGCTGCTGACCCAGCTCGGCTTCTTGTCCCTAGCCCTCTTACTCTGGACCCTTTTACATGTTATGATTGCCTCCTCAATTCCCAGTTTAATGACCTCCCACTTCTGGTTAGTGTCCATGTTTGGATGGATACTGGCCAGATACCCCTGTACTATTTCCCTCATCCTTCTGAAGTCAGCCCTCCTGAAGTCTAACACCCTTGTGCTCATTCCTACTCCCCTTTCCCCATGTTTGTCATGAATCACAATGAGTGGTGGTCACTCCACGCCAGCGGTTCCTGCACCCCCATCTCTCTCACAAACTCACCATTCACCAGCATGAGGTCTAGGGTGTTCCCTAACCTGGTTGACTCATTGACCATCTGCGACAGGAAGCAGTCCTGGAAGGCATCCAGAAGTAAACTGCTCCCTCCTATTCATGGTGGCCGGGGTACCACAATCCACTCCCGGCAGGTTGAATTCCCATGCAATCACTGTGCTGCCCCTCTCACTGGTCCTTCTGATCTGTCCCGCTAGTTTCCTGTCTAACTCCTCAGTCTGAGAGGGTGGCCTGTACATCACCCCCCCCTTTTTTTTCCCGAACTCTATTCTCTCCTTATCAACTGGCCTCTCTCTAGCTTGGTCTCTCGGTCAGCTGGCTCTGCCCATCCTGCCTGAAGTGTATCCTTTCCATTCTCCAGTGGAGAGGGTACCCCCACTCCTTGTGCAGCTTGCCCTAACCCCCCGGGTCTGTGTCCTCCAAAGAAGGACCGCCATCTCCTACTGGTGCTCTATCTACAGTATCGGAGGGCATCTGTCACAGGAGGAGGAACCAGAGCGGACTTCCTGATGCCCGGCAGGGGACATGGGGCCATTACCACTGGACCCACCTTTGCCTACCAGTGGAAGGAGGGTTTTTCTTTTTTTATCCATCCCCCAAATGTGGGACGTGCAATGCCTCCCAGCCCACTACGTGAGCACTCCCACACATGTCTGGAAGATGGCCGCCCAGCGTTCCATTTTTCTGGCTTGTTCCCTGCATCTTTAGTGCACCTGGTCTCTACTGGGTGCCACTAGCTGTGTGGGACATTCCCCTCTCCTTCCCAGGAGACCTCCAGATGCTTAATCTTCTCTTCCCTCTCTGACCCCTGATGGCCTGGGCTTGCTCCTGAACCTGGGTCGCCAGCGTGGTGCCAGGTGTGGCATCCAGTGCCTCAACCCTCAGCGCCACTGGGCCGGCTACACCACTCCCATCCTGAGGGTCCTATTTTTGGAGTCCTGGAGCTGTATCCATAATGACTCAGTGCTGCCCTCCTCCCCTTCCTCCCTGACACATTTAGTCCTTCCCTCATGTACAGCACCACCCCGTCCTTTTCCTTTTAACCTGTCCCTCTGAAATATCCTATACCCTCGTACTGCCAGGTCCCAGTCATGGTACTAGGTGGCCCATGTCTCGGTGATGGTCGCCTTATCCACCTCCCCATCTGCCATGCGAGCCTGCAACTCTGCTGTTTGATCCCTAGACTCCTAGCATTCAAGGTTACCACCCTTCACCCCACTCCCCCTCCCCCCAAAGGGGTGAGGTCAGGAAGGATGCTAGAAGCGAGAGCAAGTAGAAAGGGGCCTTCCTACTTCTGCTCTCCCTCTTGCATCCCTCCTGACCTCACCCTAAGTCCCTTGCTGCTGGTATAGGGTAAGCTCATTCGGCTTCCCTACCTGTGGATCCTGCCTGCCTCCTGCCCACTTGCCACTCCCCCTTCTAGTTTAAATTCTCATTGTTTGCTAAGTATTCCCCCAGTTTCTGTTTCAATACCCTCCTTCCCTCCTCACTTAAGTGTAGCCTGTCCTTAGCGTAGATATCATTGCCCTCCCAGATCCTTCCCACCCACCCACCAGCCCATACCCCTTGGACTGACACCATTCTCTTAGCCATGTGTTAAATCCTTCTATCCTCAGCTTCCTCAGCTTTCTCTGGAGCAAAGTGTTTCTTACAGCGTATATCTTCTCTGAAATTATTACAGGTGGTGCTTTACAGGTTTTACAGTTTTATCTAACATTAGGATAAGCTTTCAGGGTTACTGCATTTGTTGTTGACTGATTGTTTCTGCTCTTACCGCCTTGTTCTTTCGTCCGTGGTTCTTCTTTTTAGACAGGGGAAGGGCCCAGCCACCCACCCCCATCCCCAACCACCCCACGCTACACTCCTTTTATAGGGTACCACAGTTGTGACATTTCCGTGGCAGAGCAGGAAGGGCGGATCAGTGGGGCCTCCACAAGGTGATCTCATTTACAGGGCACTAGTAATTTAACTTGTTATAACAAGTTAAACAAAGCACAATTAAACCATTACTTGCATTTTTTCTTTCTAATTACTCTGACTAGGTCACAAACCCAGCAACTTATTTGGAATGGATTTCATTAACTGCAGGTACTGTGGAACAATTTTCAGAAGGACAGTCTTACAAGATTTAGGACACTGTCCTACATGCTGGGCCTTTGGAGATCTTAGGTCTCAGCTCCAGGCAGCATGGGCAGAGATTGCACGCCTCAAATTTCATATTGAAGAGGAAATACATTATAAGAACCACCCGCCATTTCCCCAGCATCCAACAGAAAAACCTCGACCGCAGAGGGTAGTTGGTCCAGGAGGTTGGCAGGTGGTTAGGAGGAGCAAATCAGGTGCCCCATCACTCTCTGCTCTCCAACATTACCTCCAAAACCATATAAACACTACAAACAGGTATCTGCCTCTATCTCTGAAATCAAATAAAGAGGCAGAAGACACTGCAGAGCAGGACATCAAGTGCACAGGAGCTAGCACAACAATACTCACCCAAATCAGGAACCAAAACTAAACAAGCACAAAGGAAATCCAAAAACTTCTGATCATAGGAGACTCCATGATTCGGGAGTTGATACCCATCTCCAGCCAGGGTGATGGTCAGATGTCTCCCAGGTACATCAGCATGGAGAGACACTGACCGCATTACTAAAATTGTTCACAAAGCAGGAGAAAACATTGATGTCCTAGTACACATAGGGACTAATGATCTCGCCAACCGGTCAGTTGTGGAGACCAAGGAACACCCTGACTAGGCTGGGTGACAAACTATCATCTATTTGTCCGGCATCTCCTTCTCTGAGATCCTGCCAGTCTGGGAGAAGGGAGCAGATGGACGGAAGGTCAAGAGAAGGGGAGATAGGAGAGCTAAACACGTGGGCTCAGGACTGGTGCCAGGAAAAGGACACAGATTTGTAGGAACTGGCAACAGTTCTGGGAGCGGAAAGTTCTTTAAATTTGATGGACTGCATCTGACTAAAGAGGAGTCAGTGCATTGGGGCAGAAGTTTGACGTCTTTGCAGAATATTTAAACTAGCAAATGGGGAGAGGGTGCAGCACCCCATCGTCGAATGGGAAGAACACCTCCCCCTCAGCTGAGTGGTCAAACAGGAATTCAGCGTGTTTGCCATTCATTTGCATCACCAGGTAAGAAAAAGGTTTGTCTCCCCATACGATGCACAGGTAATGCCAAACTTCACCCAACAACTAACACACCAAAATCTGGCCAATGGAAAATCATGTACACAAATGCTCACAGCCTGGAAATAAGATCCCAGACCTGCAGGCAATAATGTCAGAGGCTAAACTGGACATAGTAGCAATTAGTGAGGACGTGGTTTACCAGTAACCACACTTGGGAGACTTCAGTACCTGGCTATGTATTGTTCAGAAGAGACGAGGTGCAAAAAGGGGAGGGTGGCCCTGTATGTTAATGAAAATATCAAAGCTACAGAAATTCAGAATACACATAAGGAGCCAGAAGAACTGTGGGTCACCCTGGAAATAGGAAATGGGACAGCCATAAGAACTGAGGGTTGTCTACAGGCCCCAGACCAGAGGAGGACATAGACACTTACTGTTAGAAGATATACAAAACATGACAGCTAAAGGGAGGTTCTGATAATGGGAGACTTCAACATGCCAGATACAGATTGGTCAATACCAGCAGGAACATCTGCCAGAACTAGACTCATAGTGGATTCCTGCAGGGGGCCTCAAACAACTGGTACAGCAACCCACAAGAGACAGGGCTATCCTAGATCTAGTACTGACTAACAAAGAGGGATCACAGATCTCCAGGTAGAAGGTCACCTGGGGCCAGTGACCATCACATGGTATGGTTCAATTTGGCTACTACATCTAAATCATCCCATTCCAAAGCAAAAATATGGGACTTCAGAGGAGCTGACTTTGATAAGATGGCCAACAGAGTTAAGCTAGCCCTGGCAAAAGAAACACAGGTGAGGAGGTACAGGCAAAGTGGGCAAGCATTAAGGATACAATACTTGAAGCAACATCCCATTGTGTTAGACAGAAAAGGAAGTGCAAAGAAGAAGGAAACCACTTTGGTTCTCAAATACAGTAGCAGAAAAGGTCAGAGCCAAAAGGCTGGCCTTCAGAAAATATAAGGGAACACAGCAGGATGAAGATAGGAGGCATACCAAACTGCCCTAAGGGAAGCAGGTAAGGCAGTAAGGCAGGCAAAGTCCCAAACTGAGGAAACACTAGCACGAACAGTAAAAGAAGGTGACAAGACTTTATAGATACATTAGTGAAAGGAGAAAGTCCAGAGGGGTATTGCTAAGCTTAATGGAGAAAAGGGAGCATGTGAGGAGAGGAGGACCCTGTAAAGGCATCTATCCTAAATAGATACTTTTGCTCAGTATTTACTGAAGAAGGTAGAGCAGGGCCACAGCTCAACATCATGGACACAGGGGAGGAGGTGAGCACTACTCCCTTCACAAAGAAAGGGTCTTACAAAGAGCTTGCTAGCTCAGGGTGGATAAGGCAATGGGACCTGATGGCATACATCCCAGGGTACTTAAGGAGCTAAAGGAGGAACTAGCAGAGCCATTAGCAGAATTGTTTAGTGAGTCTCTGAGCACAGGAGAGGTCCCAGAAGACTGGAGAAGGGCTCATGTGATCCCACTCCACAAAGAGTGGTAGCAGGGAGGAGGCGGGAACTACAGACACGGTCAGTCTTACCTCAGTAGTGGGCAAGATTATGGAGGCACTCCTTAAGGAAAGGATAGTGCAACACCTGGAATCCATAGGGGCACAGGATCCAAGACAGCATGGGTTTACAAAGGAAGGTCCTGTCAAACTAATCTCATAGATTTCTTTGACTGGGTAACCAGAGTGGTGGACCAAGGGGCAGTTGATGTCAGCTACCTTGACTTCAGCAAAGCTTTGACACTGTTCCACATAGAAGATTGATAAATAAGCTAGGTAGGCTAGGGTGGGTCAGAAGTTGGTCAACTGGGTGGCAAACTGGTTGACTGGCGAAAACAGAGAGTGGTGGTAAATGGTATACAGTCAGAAGAGATGCAAGTCACAAGTGGGTACCTCAGGGATCAGTCCTGGGGCCAGTCCTATTCAACATCTTCATTAGTGACCTCTCAGATGGACTAGAGGTAAGAGCTTGTCTGTTTGCAGATGACACCAAGATCTGCAACAGAGTAGATGATCCAGATGGGGTGGGCAGAATGAGAAGAGATCTGGATAAACTAGCAGAATGGTCAGAAGAGTGGCAACTGGGATTTAATGCAAAGAAGTGCAAAATCATGCACATAGGGAAGAGAAACCCTGAAGCCCTTATAGGCTGGGAGGAGTTGCTAGCAGTCACAAAGGAAGAAAGAGACTTGGGCATCATCATCACTGATGACCTAAAATCATCCAAGCAGACCTCTAAAGCAGTAGATGAGGCTAGGGGTGTTAGGGTGTATTAGTAGGAGTATCACAAGTCGTAGAGGAGGTAATAATCCCTCATGCAAGACATTAGTTAGGCCCATCTGGTACTCGTGCAGTATTGGAGAGCCACACCTTCACAAGGACATTAACAAATTGAGGCAGTCCAGAAGGGCAACCAAAATGGTACAGGGACTGCATCAGAAGACATATGAGGACAGATTAACAGAGCTCAATATGTATACCCTTGAGCAGAGGAGGGAGAGGTGATATGATCGAGACATTTAAACACCTTAAGGGCATAAACAAGGTGAAGAGTCTAACATGTTTAAATATAAGAAAATAGCAGGACAAGAGGACACAGCATGAGATTAGAGGGAGGCCGATTAAGGGGAATATGAGAATTCTTTTCACAGAAAGGTGGTGGATGCATGGAATGGCTTACCACAAGAAGTGGTGGCTATGAATACAGTGCAGGGCTTCAAACAGGCATGGGATAGGCATAAGGGAGCAATACAAATGACTATGAATAGATAGGTCACTGACAGAGCAAAGGCCGATGGCACATTTATGAGGTAGAAAAAGAAATGGGCAGACTGGATGGGCCTTGCGGTCCTTATCTGCAGTCAACTTCTATGTTTCTATGTTTCTATGTTTCCTTGCCATGCTTGCCTGGGTACTGGAAGCACCTCTGAGAAAGTTATTGATCTTCTTGCCTTCTCACAAATCAGCCCCAGCTTCTCAGACTTCCTCCGGACTAAATCTACCATATTTCCCACCAGGTCATTTGTTCCCAAATGCAGATTTATGTGAGGTTCCTCCCTACCCCTCCTAACATACTTCAGAACAGATTAACCCTCCCCTTTCTCCTCTGATTTTACCTCCCCTCTCTACCGGGCTCCACCTGCCTCCGCCACCTGATGCATCCCTACACTTTGTTCTCCATGCCTCCCTCCCCTTCCTCACAACTCCCTTACTCAGCAATCCCTATACCATATCCCTTCAACCCCTTGGCACCCACTCCTGTTCCCCTCTCACCTAGTCTGTCATCAGCTCCTCCACCCAGCACTTCTCTTAACACCCAGTCCTGCCAGTACCGTGAACTGATTTTTCGATGTCCCGTCACTACCACCTATTTCTTCCTTCCTTCTGCTCGCTACCCCACTGCTGCCGACTCTATGACTGTTATATTTCTCCTTCCCTTCCATCCTCCATTCCTCCCCTTTCCCTCCCTCATTTGTCCTCTGAACTGGGACCCCCCTGTTTCCTTCCCCCATCTGCCACCTTTTTCCCTCTCCTCCCCACCTCTCTTTGATCTTTCCTCCCCCCTCAGCTACCCTCCGTCCCGCCACTGTCACTGAGTTATCCTCCATTGCAGCCCGCATTCCCCTCCTAAGCTCCATTTGTAAGCAGCTGATCTCATTCCTAAGCTGCCTTATTTGTCATATATATATTTATGGCTTATGAAAATAACCCCAGTATTGCCATAACAACTAAGACATGGTTGAATGGTAAAACGGGGGACAACTTATTAAATGTTCCAGGATATAACTTGTGGAGAAAGGACAGGAACAAGAGGGTGGGTTATATTGATCTACGGTTTATCTAATTTACCTCTGACTCAACTACAATTTGAACAAGACCTGGAAGGATTAGAAGTCCTGCTCTTGGAATTAAGACCACAACACAAGAAAATGGTATTTATTGCAGGAGTCTATCATCCTTCTAAGGTAGACCCTAATGTATTTAACCTGCTTCAGGACAAATTGTATGAGTATGTTAATAGTCATGAATTGATAGTGGCAGGAGATTTTAATTCAGACTAGAAAAATATTGATGAAGCCCATCCATTGGTTGAGCTCCAGAAAAATCTGGGGCTCACCCAATTGATTTACGACCCAGCTAGAATTAACGTGATGAACCCTGCATCATCGTCAATATTGGATTTAATTTTCACAAACAAGATTGATAACATCCTACACTGTGGGGTCATGCCTGAGACTTTTTCAGACCATCAACAGATATTTTGCACCAGGAAAAAGGTCATGGAGAAAGAACAAAGTAAGTTCATTTACTGGCATAGCTATAAACACTTCGACTACACTAGCTTTATGTTAGATGTTAGCAACATAAATTGGGATCACTTACAATTAATACCAACAATTGATGACATGTGGGAGTATTTCCTAAATGAATTTATGGCTGTGTGTAAGAGGCATGCCCCCTAAAATCTAAAGTACTAAAAAATAAAAATGCTTTATGGTACTCATCAGACTTGAAAAAATTAAAGTGGTACGGAGATAGAAAGTGGTGGAAAGCTAAAAAGAGTGGGAATATGTCCGACTGGGCTCAATACAGGGAGATTCAAAATGAGTGTGTCAAGCAAGTAGGATAGCCAAACAGAGGCACTATACACAACTTTTAGATAGCAACCGTTCATCCCATCCCAGGGAAGTTTCGAAAAAAGTAAATGTTTTACTAAAAGGGCAAGGTAAAGAATCATCAAATATGTTTAAAATAGAAGATGGAATGGTTCCTGCTTGAAACAAGATGGTAGAAGAATTTAACAAGGGCTTATATATTTAGGAAAGGGGAAAACCTACAGTAGATTCATTAAATTTAAATCAGGGAGATACATCATCAGTTAAACAACTTTTATTTAAAAAGATAAAGACTCAGAGGCTGACTCCAGGATAGCTTATGCCGGTGCAAGCCTAGTTACACCAAACCCCATGGCATAACTTGCAACTTGCTCCATGAGATACCCCATGTGCGATTCCCAAAGGTGACCTGCACCATGCCGTATGTGGGTTGTGCCAACTGTGGGTTATGCTGCCCACTATACCTCAACCCGCAATGCCATGGTGCAAGGGTGGGTTATGGTGGCACCTACACCTTATTCCACAATGGCGGCTGCCGTAACCCACCAATGCGATTACAGGAGCCACACTGGCGCAGCAGAGTTAGAACATCTCAGAGATGCTCTAAGGGGCATCTGTCAGTGCCATCTGATGGATGCCCACTCTGCAGCACCATGGCAAAGACCCTGCTGTGCTCCTTGTGCCCCCCACAAACACGTCCATGCCCCCACCCTGTGACTGTTGGGGACCACTGGGGGTCCATTGTCTAATGTGCCCCCCAGACTCCTGTGCTCTCTCTCCAGCTCCCAATGACCCCTGGTGCCTGCTGTGGTGTTCTGAGGTGGGGGATCCGGGGGGCAGTGTGCAGTGGGCTGCGACTTGTGGCATGCAGGGCTATTATGTCATGCCTGTGGCAGTAGCCGACGTGTGCTGCAAGTTGCAGGTCATAAGTGCCGGGACCCTGGCACTCTTAGAATATGGCGCAGGGTCCCTGGCATAGTGGTGACTGTTGCAACTCGCATACACCTACAAGTTGCAACATCAGTCTGTAATTAGGGAATTGTTGAAATTAGATATATCTAAATCTGGTGGTTTGGACAATCTGCTGACCAGGTTGCTCAAATATGCTTCTCCCATTATAGTGTACCCTTTGACATACATTTACAACTTGTCCTTAAGTACAGGAGTTTTTCCTACTGCTTGGAAACAAGTGAAAGTTATCCTTATATTTAAAGGGGGCAACAAAACGGAATCGGGTAATTACCACCCTATTTCGCTGCTGCCCCAGCTCTCTAAAATTTTTGAGAAATTAATTGCAGAACAAATAAAGGGTCACCTTGATTCATACTGTCTTTTGAATAGGATGCAATCAGGTTTCCCGAAGTTGTCATGGTACAATCACGACTTTGGTGAAAGTGATGGGAGACATTCAGGAGGCCCTGGACAGGAGGAGTTAGTGGGAGCATTATTTGTTGACTTGTCCAAGGCTTTTGATTCCTTGGAACATGACATCCTCCTGTCCAGGGTAGCATCCATTGGTCTCCAAGGGATGGAACAAAAGTGGTTGTCCTCTTATTTAAGGGACAGATCCCAGTTGGTGTCCTTAGGGCCATGGGTCTCAGGTTTGTGTCCTGTTGGGTCGGGAGTACCCCAAGGCTCAATTTTGGGGCCTTTATTATTTTACATTTATGTTAATGGGGTTCAATTTTGTAATTCATCAGTTAATTACCATCTATATGCTGATGATATGGTGATATATATTGCTGATAGAGATAAGACTGCTGTACAGGATGGCCTGCAGACAGCATTTGATGGGCTGCAGGACTGTTTGGACTGTAGTAGTCTGGTATTAAATACAAAAAAAAACTCAGACTATGTTATTTAGTAGAATGGGTTCAGGGGAAGGGGTAGAAGATTTGAACCTGATTGCGCGTTGGGGCTTTCCAATCCAGCAGGTAAAGATGTATAAATATCTGGGACTATGGCTGGACACTTCCCTGAGTTGGACTACTCATATAAACAATTTGGCTGTGAATATAGAGAAAAGGTTAGGTGCCCTTTATAGAATCAAAGATTGTATGAGTCTTGAGGTAAAGAAACAGGTAGTGGACTATATGATTCTCCCTCTGTTCAGTTATGGAGACATTCTATACTCCACAGGTTTAAAAAAGATCTGCACAAGTTGAATATTTGCCTTAGCAGGCTGGCCCGCTTTATACTAGGAGCTTCTCGTTTAACACATAAATGTTTGTTGTATAGACAACTTGGGTGGAAGTACCTACATGATAGCCATAATGAACATCTTTTGGCCTTTATACAAAAAGGGCTAGTGGGTAAATTACCAAATTATATCATGGAGAAATTGGTTCCTAGGGTAAAAGTTGATTCTTTCAGATCAGCGGACACTTTGGACCTTGCTATACCAAGGTACAATACATACATAGGGAAACAATCAGCCTTCGTTAGAGGACCACAATTCTGGAACAGCGTGCCTAAAAACTTAAGAACCGGGAGAAATATTACAAAGTGGGGGGATACAGAACTCTGGTTAAGGGTATTTAATGAAAATTCTAGGCATTGTTGCACTTTAAATTGAATAAATGCTCAACATACTTTGTATTGGAACGTTGTACTTGAAAAGATATAAAACTTAAGAGCCAGTGGGCACTGCACTCAGGATGTGTTTTTTAAATAGAATTTTGTACTTTGTATTTTGTCTTTTGAATTTATTGCAATACATTGTAACACATGGACCTCATTGCAAATGAGCAAACACTCAATGGAGTGTATCCAATTCATGAAAGAATTTATGAATAAACTTTTACCTACCTACCTGTACCCATATTTGCCTGCACACCAAACACACTCCCACTCTCCATGCAATTTTCAGAAGGATTGCTGCTCCACAGTTGTTGCAACTTACCACCCTTCCCATCTCACTTTTTGTCTGCCAGCATCCCCCTCATTTTCAGTATAAGGATGCCCATACCACCTCTATGACCCCTCCCATCCACCTTTTCCAGTTCTGCCCATGGTTCCCCCAGCTCTCCAATACTTTACCCTCATGTAAAAGTTAGCCAACTAACAAAGATTGCTCCACCAATAAGCGCAGTCTGTTCCTAAGCACATCCAAAAGCAATCTGCCCTTTAAACCTTGGTTACACTTCAGTATTACAGCAAATCCTAACCTATAATCACTGTGCCAAACATATCAATACTGGGGTTTCATGAAATGCCTTGCTAACACAAACAGTATAGGACATATTTGTAAGCTGGCAAGGCTGGAGGCATGGTCTGACAGATGGAAGCTGGGGTTCAATGTAAAAAAATGCAAGGTGCTGCACCTCGGAACAAAAAATCCAAGGAGAAGCTACCTTCTGGGGGGACTGCAGCTGGAGGTAGCAGAAGAGAAGAAGGATCTGGGAGTGCTCATCACGGGAGCAATGAACAATTCTGCACAATGCAGAAAGACAGCAGCAATGGCCAACAAAATGCTGTGGTGCATTGCAAGGGGAATTACCTCGAGAAGAGGGGGAGGTTATTCTACCATTGTACAGATCATTGGTTAGACCCCACCTGAAATACTGCATGCAGTACTGGCTCCTGTACCTACAAAGAGACATTAGGCTGCTGGAGGGGGTGTAGCGTAGGGCAACGAAGATGATTCAGGGCCTGGGGGAAATGCCATATGAGGTCAGACTAAGAGAGTTAAACATGTGCACACTGCAGGAGAGGAGGAACATGGGGATATGATTGAGACTTTCAAATACATGAAAGGGATACTCAAAATGGACACTGAGGGTCTATTCAGGAGGAGGGTGGGGAGAGACACTAGGGGCCATGACATGAGATTGGAGGGGGGTAGATTCAGGAGGGAGGTGAGGAGGCATTTTTTTATGGAGAGGGGTGGTGTCAAAGTGGAACCACTACCAACTGAAGTGGTGGCATGTACCACAGTGAAATGCTTCAAGAAGGGGTGGGACAGGGCAAAGGGAAGGGTAAAGGGAGGTGGGGGGGTGGGGCAGCTGCTGAATAGGGAGCTAGCTGCATTCACGAGCAGCCTAGATAGACTATGATGCTGCTGGCAATTTTCGTATGTTCATAAGCAATAATCACTGTGCCAAACATTTCAACATTGCGCTAACCTCGCCTAGTAAGATACAATGCAATACCTGTATAGCATTTATTGCTGTTCTATAACATTGTCTTCTACCTGGTGTATCAGTCTTGTTCTATATATTCTTCCTAGTAAGCAGACATGCTATGACTCATATCCTGTAATGTAACAGGATATAATATGGAGGTAAACAGGAATAAAGGGGAAGTGAGCCTTGCAGTGGGAGGATGGGACTAGACACCAGCCTCCTCCTCAAGAAACAATCACGTCAACAGTGCTCAGAGCACTACAGCTCTGTATGATTCCCTGAGAATGCAGCAGTATCTAGATATTTGTGCCTCAGTTGCTAACTGCTTCTGGAGAGGAGGGGAGCAAGTTTGCTTAACAACCTCCCAAAAATCCCCTGAGCTGCCCTGAAGTCAGACACAAATGCTGCTGTTTTTAACTAATATCTGACTCTACCACTATGCCGCGTACCTGCAATAAAAGAAAGCAGTAAAGAAAGCAAGGCAAGTCTAGCAAGAAATCTTAAATTCTGTTAACTTAGAGCAGCACATTCTGTTCCTCTATGCATCCAAAAAAGTATCCCAACACACCTTAAAATAATATAACAGAATACCTAGGGGGAAAAAGTTAATAATCCCAATACCTGGACGAACAAAAAATGAAATATGTATATAAATATATATATATACATATACAGTATATATATATATATATATATATATATATATATATATATATATATATATAAATATAAATATAAATATAAATATAAAAGAACAGCAGTAACAAGGTACTTTCCTTTCCTTGTCAGCCGAAGTCCTCAGCTGCCCCTAGCTTCCTCCCTTCCCTCTAGCACAAGCCTCTGCTGTCGTGTCACCATTCTCCATACACATTTGCCGCTCTTTGGCACTTGCTCAATCTCCACCTCCCCCAATCCCTTCCTCCCCCAGGTGCTCCCATTCCACATCACTCTCATTACCTGCTCTGTAGCACTTGCTCTCTGCCCTTCTTTTGTATCTGCCCCCCCAAAACTGATACAATTCACATTAGCTGCTCAGTGCCACTTGCTGTCTATCCATCCCTCCTCAATCTCTGCCCCCCCACAACATGCCGACATTCCTCTATATATTAGCTGCCCAGTGGCACTTGCGCTTTTTCCTCTTCAGTGTTTGCCCCCCAAAATGCTTCCATTCACTGTCATTCACATTAGCTGCTCTGTGGCACTTGCTCTCTGTTGTCCCCCCCGATATCTGCCCCCCCAAAATGTGGTATTGTCCCTACACATTAGCTGTTCTGCACCACTTAGACACTTACACATAACCTCAAACATCTCACTGCTCCCAGTATTTCATATTTCCCATTGTGTGTAGTTTGCTTTCTAGTCCTCCCTTCCATGATCTCCCCAACAATGTACTGCAATTCTCCATATAAAATACAACACACATTCGCCAGCTCTATCCCTGCTCTACCCTATCTCTGACTCCCCCACCATGCCGCCATTCTCTGTGCATATTTATAGCTCTGTGGCACTGGCTCCCTCCTTCCTCTCCAGTCTCTGCCCCTCCAATGTGTCTCCAGTCCTCATCATCCACATTACCTGCTCTGTAGCACTTGCTCTCTCTCTCTCATCTCCTCAGTAACTGCCCCCCCAAACTGCTACCATTTGCCATAATTGACATTAGCTGCTCACACCATCTGCTCTATATCCATCTCCTCCCCAATCTTTGCCCCCCACCACATCATTACAACATTTTCCTTATACATTAGCTGCTCTGTGGCACTTGCTTACCTCCCCCAATCACTTGCTCTTGTTTCTCCCCTTCCTGATATCTGTCCAACCAAATATCAATATTGTCCCCAACACATTAGCTGCTCTGCAGCACTTACTCTCATGCACTCTCACTCAAACGTTGCTCCAATCCTGGTACTTCATATAACCCGTTGTGTGTCATTTGCTCTCTGTTCTTCTTGCATGACCTCCCCCCAAACATACTGCCATTCTCAATATATATGATATGCTATCTGTCTCCCTCCTTGTTCTACCCCTTCCCCACCCCCACTAACATACCACCGTTCTCTGTATATATTTATCACTATGACACTTGCTCTCTCCCCACCTGCCTGATCATTGCCCCCCAACATTCCCCAGTTTCTAATCTTTCTCATGATCAGCTTTGTAACACTTGCCTTCTCCTGCCTTCTTGATATCTGCCCCCCAAAACTGCCACCATTCACTGTTATTCACATTAGATGCTCTGCACCACTTGCTGCATATCCCCCCACAACATGCCATTTTCCCTATACATTAGCTGCTCTGCAGCACTTGCTATTTCACCCACTATCCAGTCTTTGCCCCCCCAAAAAAATACTGTCAGTCACTGTCCTTCACATTAGCATCTCTGCAGCACTTGCTGTCTATGTCTCTCCTCCCCAATATTAGCCCCCCAAATGCTGGCATTGTCCCTACACATTAGTTGCCCTGTGTCACTTAATCTCTCCCAAAGAGCTGTTACAAGGAAGAACATAACTTATTCAAGCCAAAGTTATCAATAATATTTTCATTTTTATGCCCAACTGGCTATTAAATGGGCACTTGCTCTCTAGTCCTCCACTCCCCTATATCTGCCCCCCTTAAAATGTCAGCACTGTCACTACATATTAGCCACTCTGCACAAGTTACTCTGTTCCACCCACCAAACATCTCACCACTCCCAGTTTTCATATTAGCCACTGTGTGTCATTTGCTCTCTATTCCTCCCTTCCAGGATCTCCCCCCAACATACCACCATTCTCCATATACATGACACGCTGTCCAGCTCTGTCCCTCTTCTACCCTATCTCTGCCCCCCCCAACATGCATCTCTGTACATACGGTATGCATCTACATTGCTACTCTGTGGTACTTTCTTTCTCTTCCCCCCCAGCCTCTTCTACCCCAACATGTCCCCATTCCCCATCATTCACATTACCTCTTCTGTAATACTTGTTGTCTCCCCCTTCTGAATATCTGTCCCAATTGACTCCATTCAATGTAATTGACATTAGCTGCTCTGCACCAGCTGCTCTATATCTATTCCCTCCCTGATTTCTGCCCCCACAACATGCCAACATTTTCCCTATACATTAGCCATCCTGCAGCACTCGCTCTCCTCCCCCTTCCTGATCTTTGCCTATGAAATGATGCCATTCACTGTCATTCACATCAGTTGCTCTTTGGACCTTGTTCTCTATTTCTCCCCTCCCGGTATCTGCCCCCCCCAAAATGCCAGCATTGCTTCTCTACATTGGACACTGTGCAGCACTTGCTCTCTCTCTCTCTCTCTCTCTCCCCCCTCCTCTCCAATCACTGCCCCTTCCCCAAACCTGCCACTATGCACTGTTGTTGTTGTTGAATTTTGTTGACCCGGTAAGCTGACTGGGCCTAGAAGTTCCTTTTTCAGGGGCGACCGGGGGGAAGAGGGATACAGATGGTAAGCAACTGAAATTGAACCAGATTAAGCTGTTGGTGGTATTTTTAGTTAGTTACTCTGCAGTATTTAGTCTCTATCCCTTCCTTACCCAATGGCTTCCCTCCAACATGCTGGCATTGTCTATGCATTAGCTGTTTTTGGCACTTGCTCCCTCCTCCCTAATCTCTGCCACCCCAAAATGCCACCATTCACCATCATTCTCATTAGCTGCACTATAACACTTGCTCTTTGTCCCTCCCCAATCTCTGTCCCCAACATGATCGTATTCTTCCTAAACATTAGTGGCTCTATGGCACTTGCTGTCACTCCTCAATTTCTGTGCCCATCCCCAAATGTGCCACCATTTACAATCGTTCATATTCTCTGCTTTTCAACACTTCATGTCTATCTCTCCTCTTCCCAGTTTCTGCCACCCCAGCATGCTGGCACTGTCAATACACATTAGCTGCTCTTCAACATGTGCTGTCCCCCCCCCCAATCCCTGCCCCTTCAATATGCCACCATTCACTATCATTCCCATTAGGCAAGCCTGCCCACCATTGCAGTGGTAGTGCTACAGCTTGTGACACCAGTGACATGGGTTTGGGAATGAGCCTGGGTTGCAGAGGGCTACCGGGGCAGGACAGTGGGGTGTCCCAGGGACGCTCACTTCCTCAGGGGTAGGGCTACCATTTCCCACTGTGTGACTGCCAAATAGTGCTCACAGCTGGTGGTGGCAAGCGGGGAGACTGGGAAAGGGAGGGGGGGCAATTCCACACTCTAGCACTCTGCATGAGCATGCTGGGTAGGGCCTCTGCCGAAATCTGGAGTGGGAAAAAAAGTTGTGAAAATGCTGACTGCCATGGAATGCCATCCACTCATTCTCACAGGCACTGCTCAACCTACTGTGATGCTGCTACCAAGACTGAATATTAACACCATGGAAGGAACTGGGCTCCCCTCCATTGGCCCCACTTTGGGGGCAAACCAGGGACAACCAAGGCAGCAGGTAATTCCCAGCAATGGTGGGACCTGGGGCTGGGGGATAGGAAGGGATTGATGAAGACCTAGCTGGAAAAGGGGATTAAAAAAAAAATTATTCCCATTAGCCACTCTGTGGTGCTTGCTCTCTAACCTGCCTCTCCCCAATCTCTGCCCCCCCCCCAACATACCTATATTCTTTCTATACATTTCTCTGTGTGACAGGGTCAGTCCCCGCCACTGATGTGTGGACCCATTTTTTTCTTTTCTTTATGGTTGTAAATTCTATCTTTCCCTCTGCTATGACTGTCCCTTTCTTTTTCTCAGTGTGGAGGCAGGCCAGCTCCATACTACCCCCCCCCCCACTTGTACTTTCTTCCTTTTATATTTAACTTCCTTCTTCGGGGGTCCGTATCTTGTAGGAAATCCAAAAACTACAATAGAAGTGTGAGACACAAATGTGTAGGTGTCTAGTATGTGTAAATAACTGGTAGACCTGATAAGCATGTTAAGGCAGAATAAACTGCATATAGCCATAAATCTGTAAGAGTCTGCAAGCAGCATTCCCTTTCCCCTTTTATTTCTGTATCCTGTGCTGCATTGCTAGATTAGAGTGATAAATAAATAATGCTGGGTTTATAATTAAAAAGGAGTTACCTTTCTGTAAGCAGAATAATGCCTTAGTTCAAAAATTCTGCTTTAGTGCAGCTTCATGAAAGCTTTATTCGTTTTTATTTTCTCATCTCCTTCCTGTAGTTGTAAAGGGAGAAAGGAGAGAGAGAGAGAGAGAGAGAGTGTCCTGGGCCTGTAAATTATAGAAACAGGTCCTTTGGACTGTGCGTATGGAATCCCAGTTTAGCGCTGCTGCGGTGCTGCACGACTGCTCATACAATCGCAAAGCTTTTGCGATCGTGTGCAGTACTGTGTAGCGCTAGCGCTAGTAAATACCTTTTCCTGTTTTCCTTCCTGGAAACTTCCCTGTGTAGGCAAAACTCCTGGCACATGAAAGTGCTGTTTTACAACCCTACCGCTTGATGGGCGGCTTAAGCAGAGCTCCTTGTGTTTCTCTGATAAAAAGTGAAAGTGTCAGCTGTCGACTTGCAATTTCAGCTAACGGCTTGACAAGTCTTCAGGGTTTCGCTGCTTTTCAGCTCTGCAACCCAGTACAGCCCTTTAGAAAAGCCTTATACTTCCTTTTCTTTCTGCTGTTTAGTCTATCTCAGTCTGGGGCTCTCAAGGCAGGAAAGAAATAATAACATGCCTTAGCCTGAGTTCTTCTGGGGAAAACTATATGCAGCCGGAATATGTGATGGATAAATTCAGACCCCCTAAATGAAACAAACCCTCCAATGCAATCTACCTTTTAGCCTGTAGAGTCCGGCTGTCTGTGGATATTCCTGCTGCCTTACAGAAACACTCTTCTTGTTTTTTTTCTGAGTCTCTGCTGCCATTTTATGTCTGCAGTAGTTTCTCCAGGTCTGTTCGCTACGAAAGCTGCCCTGACCTGAGCAGCTGTAAAGGGGGACAGCGGCCTCTAGAGGTCTGTATTTATTCATATCCATATAGATACTTAGTATGCAGAAAGGGGAGGAGTTCTGGAGCAGAACAATTAAGGTTTAATTTATGTTATAAGTTTAGACTAAAACTTAATATGAAAGAGTGGGTCACGAAGAATATAGCCTAAACTAATAGGCTTAGAAGAAACCCTTTTCTTTCTGTATAGGCTGGGTTACGAGTCTAAAGGGAACTTTTTAGTTCTTAATTAAACATGTACAGGTAGGTCACCTGACAGTGATGTCACTCAAGGTGGATATAAAAAGGCTACCACCAGGGGGTTAAAACAGATAGAAAGCCAGAAAGAGGGGAGTCAGTCTAGCACTGACAGTGAGAGAGGAGAGTCAGCCTCGACCTAACTGACTAACTGAGAGAAAGCGTGCCATTGCTGGGTAGCATATTGGCCTTTCTTAGGCAACTGAACCTGATGAAAAGAGTATGAACTAACCTGACTTTTTATTTACTGTATTTTTGTACAAAACATCATTTGAAAGAAGAAATAAAATGATAATTGCCAGAACGCCACTTTTTATGCGCTAGAACTACGAGTCTGCCTAGTAATTGTATCCTGGTATCCGAGCCCCGTTCACACTCTGTATACATTAACAATGGTCTCCAGGATGGTCAGCAGCATGGGTCTGTCTTGAGTAGATCCTCCCAGACCAACCTGATTGAGTACAATGACTGGGTAACAAGGGAACTGGACAAAGGCCATGAGGTGGATGTCCTGTATCTGGATTTCAGCAAGGTCTTTGATTCCGTGCCACATGGGAGACTTGGAGGGAAACTGGAATATTTATGGGTAGGAACAAAGATGGTTACTTAGCTCTCCAATTGGCTGAGGGGAAGGCAGCAGGCAAAGGGTGGTGGTGGAGGGGGAGCTCTCATCACCAAGGGATGTGACAAGTGAGGTGCCACAGGGATCTGTATTGGGACGGTGCTATTTGGAATTTATGTAGCTGATATATCCTATGGGTTCCAAAGCAAGATCAGTCCCTTCATGGACGAAACAAAGATAGGAGCGGTGGTGGATGACAGCAATGGGTGGAGGGGGCTGCAGGAGGATATGACCAAACTAGAGGAGTGGTTGGATGCATGGCAATTGGGGTTTAATGCCAAAAAGTGCAAGGCATTGCAGTTCAGGGCTAAAAACCAGGGAAGAAGCTACCAGCTGAGGGTGCAGCATGAAAGCACAGAGGAGGAGAAGAAGGATCTAGGGGTGCTTATAACAGGGACTTTGAACAACTCAGTGCAGTGCAGGAAAGCAGCAGCAAAGGCCAACAGGATGCTGGGATGTACAGCGAGGGGAATCTCCTCCAGAAATAGGGAGGTGATCCTGCCTCTATACAGGTCACTGGTCAGACTGTACCTGGAGTACTGTGTGCAGTACTGGAAACCATTCCTGAAGAAGGACATCAAATTGTTGGAGGCTGTACAGCGGAGGGTGACAAAGATGATCCAAGGATTAGAAGGTTCTTCTATGAGGAGAGGCTGTGTGAGCTGAATATGTATTCCATGGAGGAGAGGAGGGATAGTAGAACAAACCTTCAAATACTTAAAGGGGATGAACAAGACTAGTACAGAAGGGATTTTTCAGATTAGAAGAGGGAGGGTCACAAGAGGTCACCAGCTAAGATTGGAGGAGAGGAAGATTCATGAGGGAAATCAGGAAACATTTTTTCACAGAGAGGGTGGTGGATAGGTGGAATACTCTGCCTGAGGAGGTAGTAGCCTGTAGCACAGTGGACAGTTTTAGAGGGGTTGGGACAGGGTGAGGGGGGTATTTATGAAAAGGGGAGGGATGGGTGTGGCAGCTGCAAACTGAGGGGCTAGCTGCACAATCGAGCAGACTAGGTAGAACATGAGGCCTGTTTCTGCTGGCGTTTTCGTATGTTTGTGTGTTCATTTTATCCACTCTGTGGCAATTCCCTTCTCCCCCTTCCCCAGTCTCCAGCACATGCTGTACCCCTATGTTTGTCCTCCCCAAGTCTGCCACCAGTCATCATAATTCATATTAGCCACTCTGCTGCACTTCTTTTTTATAACTCCCTTCACCAGTCTTTGAAGCCCCCCATGCTGCCACTGTCCATATACATTACCTGTTACTCTCTCTGTTGCTTGCTACTGTTTGTAATGTTTATAAGACATTTCTACTGCTTGCAGTCTTTTTTCCCTACCCCTCACAACATATTGCTGACACATTCTTGCTGTCTTTAGTATACCACCTTTCATTTCTATCTACATTTCTCATGCTGCCCCATTTAATTTGTTCTCATGTGGTACATTTTAATTTCTAGCTCATTTCATTTATCCTATTTAACTGTTCTTTTTCTGTTTATGGAACAAAGTGCATACTCTACACTTCTTTTATACTACTATGAAAGCTAAACTAATCTTGCTCATTATTCCATCTGCAACTGATCCTTTCCACTATAAATTTCAATAAAGAAAAATGTCAGTAAGACATTCATTTATTTTAATTTTTATTTCTGTCAACCACATCTCTCAGATAATCCCCATCTCCTCCCATTGTCATTATCTTCCCTAACAACTCTTCATAACAAAGTTTGCCTTAAATTTGCATAAAAGTGGTCCAGAACAAATTTGCTACACACCAATGTTTAGTTTTATACACTTTGCATTATTTCAGTGATTCAGTCCCACTGCAACTAACTTCATTCTTGCCATGTTTGTTATTGACCATAATTGCCATTCAGCCACTACCATGTCTACATTATATCTCATAATTTAAATGTCCTGTAGGTAAGCATGTATAATCCCCAAAGTACACAGCTTACTAATAATACCATCACATATCTCTCATAGTATGCGGTCTGAATATTCAAAAACAATGGCTATATCAGCTGCTTGGCCATTGAAGTGCACCATTCTACCTTTTAACTATTCTTTGCATCACCATGTACATTTTCACTGAGTTCTTGATTGTACAAATACTACTGAAATTCTCATAAATTGCATTTTTACTTTGTTTTCATTTCTTCATCACACATATGTTCCACAAATGTGTACAGTGCATATTAAGGTTGAGGATTCATATTATCCACTGTCTGCCACTTGATCTCTATCCTTCCCTTCACCAAACTGTGCCCCCCTTCAAATTATTGCAATTCTCTATGATCTTTAGCCACTCTGTAGCACTGCTTCTCACCCCTCTCCAATCATTGCCCCCTTCCCATCTTTCAGCGCTCAACACACTGCCATTCTCCGCATACATCACATGCTCTCCAGCAGTTGCTCTCTCCATCCCTCCCCAATTCCTCCCCCACCTCCTGCCATTTTCCATACTTTATAGTACCTGCTTTATGCTACTCTATGCCACTTCTCCCCCTACCATCTCTGCCTCCTACCCTACAGATTTCAACATACTTCATATTACCCACTGTGTTCCACTTCCTCTCTATCTCTTCCCTCCTCCTCCTCCTGCTCTACCTTCAGCCCTCAAATACTGCTATTATCACTATACATTAACCATTCTCAGCACCTGCTTTCCACCTCTCTTCTACCCATCTCTGCCCCCCAACATCCTCCCACTCTCAATATATCTTGGTAGATTGGCACAACTTGCTTTCTCTCCCCCACCCTGATCTCTGCTCTTTCAAAATCCTGCCATTCATCATCATTCATTCACCTGCTCCCCCTTATTTGCTTTCTATCCCTCCCTCCCTTCACAATCTCTTCTCCTCTAACTTGCTGGTATTGTCCCTACTATATGTATACTTTACCAAACAAATGGAATGCACTCCAGTACACCTAAATGTAAGACACATATATGGCCCAAAACAGGTAAAACTTTACACTGTTATTCTGCAAAACAAAACATGACACTAGATCAATGGCAATACTTTCAGTTTATTGTGCACAGTTTACATTTGTTAAATGTTCATGTTAATTAAAGTGTTCTTATGTTTTTAAATTTATAAGGCTACTGTCATCTTTTTATACTTTACATAGGTCTATAAGAATCCTTTGACTCATCTGTACCAATTGCCACATTTTCATTTTCAGCGTTGCTCCTCTGTTTGAGTCTGCCATTGACATCAAACAAGGAGTAATAGTCAGTGTGGCAGCACTAGTGAGATCAACTGTTCAGAACAGACTGCTTGTGCTGACCCATCTTTTTCCAAGCAGAATTTAGTGTACTGATCACCGTGATGCTTTGTGAAAGAGTTAATATACAACATTAAATTTAAAAAAATATACCGTTGTCTTAAGGTCTGTTTACATGGCCACATTTGCACTGCAGCAACTCAAACACCCAACTGCAAATACTGCCGTGTGGACACTTATCTAATCACAGTAAGTTTATTTATTTATTGAAATGTTTCAGCAGGAAGGCACAGTAAGTGACAAGTGACTCGTCTCCCTGTGCAACCTGAAAGTTAATCCTCATTGCTCTCCTGCAGCTGCTGCAGAGTTGGGGGCACATTCAGGGTGGTGTAAGCAGCCAAGTGGACAGGTTGCACTTGTAATGGCCCAGAGGTCTGGTTCCCCAGTACAGTGCCTCAGTAAAGCCATGGTTCCCCAGCACAGGTGCCCCTGAGTGTCCCCATTTACAGAAAAGGTACCCCTGGCAAATAAAATATGTGTCAGGACAGGGGGAGTTAGGAAACAGTAATGGGGCCCCTTAGAGAGGGAAACTGCTGCCTGCAGTTTAAAAAAACTTGTTTTTGTGCATGCTGCAACTTCCCTCCCAGTTTTTCATACCCTGGCAAGGGGTATGAGCCAGTGTAAGGTTTCAATGCCAGCTCGTGCTAGCTCATTGGTTGCCTCCCACATTACCAGGGACTCAGCATCCTGAATGTTAGGGGGCAATATAAGGAGCACAGCAGTGGGAAGCAAGAAAGCTTGCCTGCCTTCAAGAGCAGCAGAGAAGCCACAACACAGTCAGTGACTGGCCAGTCAGCCAGCAGCAGCAGGAGGACTTATCTTAGCCATGTAGGGTTCCTCTCTTTGTCCTGGCTGGTTCTGTGGAGAAGTGATGCCTCTTGTCAGCCTGTAAGTGTGACCATCAGTAAAGTGTGGTAGTCGTGTCAAGAGGCAGCAGGTTCCCATCAGCAACTGGTCCCAGAATGGCAGCAGGAGACATCTGGTTAAGTCGTGCGGTTATCGAGTCAGTGGTCAGAAGAGGAGAGGAGTCTGACAATCACGGTGTGGGCTCAGTTCAGCACCATTTTTTTATTTTATTATGAAAGTAAAGTTTTACGGTCCCTCTTCAGCAGCAGCAACAGTCTCTGTATTGCAGTGGTGAGAAGGAAAGGCTGATCAGGAGGAGCAACAGCAAGCTGCAGCTGTGAGAGTGAGTGAGCGAGTGTCAGGGTGCAGCAAGTCAGGTCACCTGCATGAACCACCCACAGAGTCACTGCCCACCACCACAACCCTCCTCAGTCAGCAGTGCCATCACAGCCATCCACCCTGCACCAGCCTCTCCTCTTATAGTAGCTTCATCCCAGGATGGGTCAGGGTGGTGAGTCAGCAGCAGCAGCACCACAGGGCAGGTGCTGCCTGCCATATTTGTTTTTTTAAAAGAAGAAAAAAAGTACTTCTGGTACCAGATGGCACACTGAGAGATGGCCATGGCTGTTAGGAGGAGCAAGCAGAGTCCCTACAATGAAGAGGCTCCCAGAGGGTGGTGTGAGGGGTGGGGCAGGCCCTTTACAAAAACTAACACAAACCTCCAAGCTCTCAGGCCCTTATAGGTGTAGGTACTAGCTATTTAAATTCCAACTGAGCTCAAAGCAACACCAGAAAAAGCTGCACACCATAGGAAAACAAGCATTTGTCAATACCAAATGTTGTCTTGCTGACATTGGCACTGGCATTGGTAGTGCAGGAGTTAGAGAGATGCATAATAGGAATGGCAGTGAAGTAGTAAACTGACGCCAACCCCAGCCCCACCCTGCAGAGAATGACAGGCATTAGGTGTGCCTTTGGGTCATCGGCCATAATGTTTACACCATTTCACCCCAACCTACCCTGCAGACACCGACAAATGTTGCGGTGCGCCTTGGGGTCTTCAGGCTTTATGCTCACCCCATTTCATAAGGAAATACACTGAGATGGGTGTAGTATAGGAGAATGGGGTGAGCTTTGGGTCCAAAGACTCCAAGGCACACCTCAACGTCTGTCACTGGCGGCAGGATGGGGGTTGGGGTGAAATGGCATGAGCATTACAGCTGATAATCCCAAGTCACACCCCTGATGCTTGTCAGTCTCTACAGGGTAGGGTGTCATGGTTGGAAATCCTAACACCCCAGGTGTTTGTTGGTATTTTCACTCCAAATTTTCAACATGGGCTTTTTGTGACCCCACCTCATGAACAGTGGCAGTATGAGTTTGTTAGCCGAAAGGTGATTTTGCATAATGACTGCGCCATTTGGTGCCAGAGGTGTGAAAATACATTTTGGGAAGGATGTGAAAAATAACTGCTATACTCTTCATAAGGAGGTGTAAAAAAATGTCAATGTTGAAAATCTGGAGTGAAAATATGAAAAACTGGTGAAGTCACGAGAGTGCGTAGAAACTGTGCAACGCACACCCATAACGCTATTTTTTTAACTAAATTTCAACATAGGCATTTTGGGACTTCCGCTCATGAACAGTGTCACTGTGATTTTGTTAATCTGTCCCAAACATTGATTTTCCACAGCGACAGCGCCATTGTGCGCCACTTGTATGAAAACACACTTCAGACAGGATGTAAAAAATGGCAGCTGTACTGTTCATAAGGAGGTATGAGAAAATGGCCATGTTGAAAATCTGGAGTGAAAATATAAAAAATTGTTGCAGTTACGAGCATGCATGGAAACTGCGCATTGCACACTAGTAACACAGTCATTTTTCGGAATTTTTTTCACCAAATTTGTAACATAGGCTTTTTGAGATCCCACCTCAAGAACAGTGGCACTGTCATTTTGTTAATTAGTCCCAAAAGGGGATTCCACACAGTGACCACGAAATAACCTTTCGGGACCAAATAACAAGATGACAGTGCATGCGTTCATGAAGTGGGGTCCCAAGAACCCCATGTTGAAAATATGGAACCAAAATAAAAAAAAAAAATGGCTGAGATATCCACCTAATTTGACCCCCCCCCCCCCCGTTTATACCATTATACAGCTTACCGGCATTTCTTCAGTTCACGGTCAGCTTTGAAGAGTCCAGACGTGTTCCTGCTCCACCAAAGATCGCAGTGCCAGACCTTTGGAGGTAAGTATGGGATGAGGGGGGTGCCGCAGACAATGGACCTTTTTCTTTTTTTCAGGTACAAAAAAAGGCAACAAGAAGGACACTGCACCATGGGACAGTTTTCTTTCTTTGCAGGTTAAATAAAACAAATGTTGGGCACACTGGCGTGGGCTCCCAATGTGCCCCATGGCTTTCAGGGAGGGTGATATTGGCCACACTGGGGTGGGCTCCCAGGGTGCCACACAATGGGGGTGCAGGAACATGCTGAGGCGGTCAGCTTTCTGTTAAATGGAGGCACACTGGGGTGGTCTCTTAGTGTGCCACACAATCTGTGTGTGTGTGTGGGGGGTGGAGGACATGCCAACAGGGGGATTGGGCACTCCCAAAGTCGCCTTCTTTTTGGTATTGTGTGGTGGATGGGAGGAGTCACTACCATGTTTATTTGAAATGTTTCACCAGGGCGTGTCATTTGTGCCACTGTATGACGAGCTTGTCTCGGATTGCAGTGGCACATTTCTTTCAGGTCGGTGGCACTTTGCATAAACTTGTGTCAGCGCTAGTATGCTGGCTCATTGGGGAATGAGGGATACACCTTCTAAAGGGTGCCCTGTGTTCACCAACACTGACACATCTCTGCATTCTACTATCATTAAAATAAACAGCCATGCATGCGCAAGACAAATATAAAAAAGGGAAGAGCCATGTTAATATTGTAAAAAGATTCACGGTTTATTCAGTATCCAACTGGAAAGCAGTGGCATAAAACCCTGGAGCTTTATCAGGAGATTTGGAATATAGGGATATATAGTGCTTTGAAGGTACTTGTTTAAAGTCACAGTATTAATTTCCAAATCCCTATGTAAGCTAGACACTTCAAATAAATTTAAAGCACATATCCTTACAAAATTCATAACCCCAATGCGTGTTCTCAGTTATTGTTACAACTATAATACAGGGAAAATGTTAAGAACAAACTCAAACCATGTATACATGCCATTTGTAATATGGTTGTAGCAGGAAGGGGGAGCTCGGCAAACAACAGATCAGTTGGATGACGATTGCCGAATAAATTGTAAGTCTCTTTGCCTTCACCTCCAGAGAGACCCCCATGCGTTATTGTATTTACTTATTTTACATTGTATTGTCTTTGTAATCTGTTCTAATAATTTAGCCCAAGTCGCTCCTAAAAGGAACTTGTTCTTTTGGGCTTACATTGTTATCCGAATAAAATTAAATTAATTAATTATCCATTTATTTATTTATTTATCAACAGTTTCACCAGGAAAGTCATACTGTGCTGGTACCAGCTAATTTCCAGATGTGTACTGGGGGATAAGGAAGAGAGAAGAAGAGAACACATACAAAGTACAATATATAAAACACAATGTAATTCAAATAAAAAATCAAAGTATACAATTTAAGAATACTTAAAGAAATAGCCAGACAGTAAATTATCATAAAGTAAATTGTGGACCGGGCAAAAGTACATTAAACAGTGAGCAGATATGAAATAAGAAACAGGGAGAAATGACTGAAACTACTGTAGGGGAGGGCAGTGCTTGTGACAGTGCTGGTGGAACGCAGGTGAAAAGAAATCCACCCTGATAGCAGATGCAAATTCAGGAGTGAATAGTGAACTCATGGAGGAGCCATTTCAGAATAGGAAAGGAAGGAGCAGAGCAAATGGAAGGGGGAAAAGAGCTCCCTAGTTAAGGGAAACTGATTGAGAAGGCAGCTTGGTCAACAGTAGAGTTTGCCTGAGGGAGAGCAAGGAGCGAAGGGAATAGGAGAAAGTGGGGGAGGCAGAGAGGAGAGAAGCAAGATAAGAGGGGATAGAGCCAGCACAATATTTGGAGATAAAGGAAACACAATGAGAAAGGCACCTGGCATGAAGAGAGGGGAGGAAGAGGGAAGAGTACAGAGTACAGTGATGTGTACGTAGGGGTTTATCAAGGGCAAAGCGACAAAAGGAGTCAAAGAGAGGGTCCAGTCTAGCTAATGTGGAATTTGGAGCAGCACTACAAAGAATATCTCTGTAGTTAAAATTAAATGAACAATACTATGTGGTCCATGTCATAATAAGCAGAGGATTAAGACTTCACAATGAAGTGTATGGGGAAAAGATCCTATTTTAATGAAAACACCTTAAGTAATAGAACATTAAATGCCCTAAAATTCAAAGTTGGGGAGAATTTTGTGTAACTTTGTTCAGCTGATACCAACAGTGAATATATATATTTTCTAGTGGCACGGTCATGCCACTGTAGTTAGGGCTGAGTAGCGTGTTAAATGTTAAACCTCAAATGTTGCACCTTAATAACTTTGCACCCATTGGATGGAACTGTATGACATTTGGCATGCACAGTCCTTTGGGTATAGATCTCTTGACTTGCAAACTTTTGTTCTGATAGGATGTGAGAATTCCGAGATCCAGATAGTGAAAAAAAAGTGATTTTTCAGGGTTTTTTGCTTTCTTCTTTGTCTACCTCTAGCACCCAGTTTGGAATATTGGTCTGAATTTTCAGGGTAGAAAGGGCTTGGCCTGCAGATGTGCCTTTTGCTAGTTTGGTGAAAAAATATTGACTCTGTTTGAAAGTTATAGGTTTTTAAAATTTCATTTCTGAACATGCTTAGTAGGTACTTTCAGGTTAGGTGCAGAGAACGAAAACAAAACAAGAGTTGGGTTTTACAAAAAAGGATCTTTTTTGTATTGGTTAATCCTCTTTCATGTGAAAAAAATCATTTTTTGTATACCACCATCTTGTTTTCTGTTTGTTTTTTATCAAAAAGGAAAAAATTAAAACATCACAAAATGGCATGCTGCAGAGAGACCAACACATGTATCTTACTCATCAGGAACCCCATTAGATGGATTCTGCTCTTTACCATTGTTAAACTGACACCCAAATGTGTTTGTTTTTCTGTTTACCCTCTTTTTTTGTGACTTGTCTCCACTCTTTTTGTATGGCCATACAAAAAAGACTCCCTTAAAGAGTGAGTGTAATCAGTCAATTTGCTGTATAACTGTGACTGGAGTGACTTGTCAGTGTGTATCAATTCATACATATACATTTTATTCACTGTTTGGTGTTTCTTGCATCATTTAAAAATGCCAGTGGTATGCATTTCATGACTGAAACTGTCTTAAACTGGTCACTGCATGCACAGCCCACTGAGAGAAGAAGTGACGCTGTTCTGTGCTGTAGGGGAAAAGCTGAAGTGGATAGTTTAACATCTGTATGCTGACAGGATCAGGAAAGCTGCCACAGAAGAGAGGGTTCACTGCAACATGAGCCTACAAGCAGTAAGTAACCTCTTTAAAATGTGTGAGCCTCATTCTAGTTGCACCCCTGTACCTGAAAACACATCCTGAGTCTACGTCCTTTTCACTTACTGTATCTCGCTCAACATGGTGGTTTCCCTCCCTAGCCCCAGGACTGGTTAGTCTGCACTTTACTGTTTTACACAATCTGCTCCCTCATTCCAGTAACTGTCATTGGGAAATGCTGGTCTGACGTAACAAATCTCCACCGAGACAAATATACATACATATATTCACTCCCATTGTGCACGTCTAAAAAAATACCATATGTCCCATGGATATCCCCTTCCTCTCCAATCACTGTCCCCATATTTGATTCGGTTTCCCTAGTGCCAAGTGGCCCCCACTTGGATCACCGTTCCCGTATTTAGTATGCTGTAATAATCAAAACCATACCTTGATGTGTTTTGAACTTGTAAAAAAAAAAAGGTCTCTCGCCAATGCGACCCCACCCTGACCTCCCATGGAGCAACCTACCATCCTGCACCCCCTACACTCCCTCACATCCTCTCTCGCCTGAACAGATCCCAGGGTGAAAATCCATTCTCCAGTCGAAGACACGTCTTGCTGCTGGAACCACCAACTGCAATATGAGAAACTAAGATCAATGTGGTTCAATGTACAGTATTTCAATGGGATTTTCAACTTTGATGCATAACTTCACCATGTTTGCATATTTTGAGTCCAAATTTTCAACATGGCCTTTTTGGGACTCAACCCATGACCAATGGCAGTGGAATTTCGCAAATCAAGTCTGAAAGATGATTTTGTGGTTGCTTGTTGAAATCACCTTTCAGGCAGGATTTGAAAACTTGCACTGCCCTTGTTCATGAGGTGGAGTTATAAGAAGGCTATGTTTAAAACGAGGGCTCAAAATATGTAAAAATTTAAAACTTACGCATACATGTTGAAATTTGCTACACTGGCCTGTAACTGGTAATTTTAAATATTTTTACCCCGCATTTTCAACATGCACATTTTTTTAGACCACATCATGAACATGATAGCTGTTATTTTTCAAATCCTGGACAAAGTGTGTTTTTGTAACTGTGGCAAGAAATGATGTGGTGGCGCTTAATTACAGTTTGGCAGGGATTTCAAAATTAAGTGTACCGGGTACATGAGGTGGGCTAATAAGAAGGCTATGCTGACAATTTGGTTGCTTCTGTGGCAATATATATATATATATATCTGTGGAGGGATGGTCCCACGGGCAAATAAGGATACGATCTCAAAAGGTAAGGATATTTGTTGCAAAAAATGTTGTTCATGCACTAGTTAGGGTTAGAGTGACAAAAGTAGGGAAATGTGGCATTAGGGTTTCTGACCCTAACACCCCACCCCCACTCTGCCGACTGCAACAGGAAAGATCATTACTGTTTCACCTCTCTTGCCTCTTTGCTAATCAGGCATGGGGTGTGCCTTGGGGTTGTCAACCTTACTGCTCACCCCATTCTCATATACTGTACCCATCTCAGTTTATTTACTGATGGAATAGTGTGAGCATAAGGGCTGACAACCCCATGGCACACCCCATGCCTGATTTGCGAAGAGGCAAGAGAGGTGAAACTGTAATGGTTTTTCCTGTTGTTGTCTGCAAGGTGGGGGTGGGGAGTTAGGGTCAGAAACCCTAATGCCACATTTACCTACTTTTGTTGCTTTAACCCTAACTAGTGCATTAACAAAGTTTTTTGCATTGAATAAATAGATAGATAGATAGACAGGCAGACAGACAGATACAGTAGATAGTTATTATAGGGCAGTAGTAGCATCCCTATAGTTAGGGTTGTATCACCAATTCTAAGCTAAACCCAAATTTGTGCACCTTAATAACTTTGCTGTATTTTGATGAAATGGTATTCACTTTTCATGGCAAAACCTCTACAGTGACATATGTCACTGCTGACAACAGTGCCAGGTCACTGTAGAGTTGCATAAAACCAAACAACACTTTCCCCCATCCTACAAGACACAGCCCTGAATCAACTCTGACTCAGAGTTGGTTTCTAAAATAAGGGGGGGTGAGGGGGCAAAGCTCCCTTGGTACGGGGTTCAGGGGGCGATGCCCCCCTGAGGAAAACAACAGTCCCTGCTGTGTGTGGCTCCCTGCTGACTGCAACTCACAGTCATCAGGGAGCCTGGCATTGTGATGCCGGTCGATGAGTTAGTGGTTGACTTGACATTGTAGAGCCTAATGAAATAGCCCACAATATGGTATGCGTAGTCAGGCTCCCAGAGGCTCAAAACGAGAAATGTTTTGTGATGGCATCTTGTACGGTTTTTGAGATATGAGGCGCTAAAAAACAGAAAAGAAAAATACTTTTTCCCCTATACTTAACATGGATTTTTTTGCTCTCATCTACAGACCAGACGGTATGCAATTTTGTCATGAAATTTTCAGGGATGATGGGGTCTGTGCCAGTGGTGTGCCTTTGGATGGTTTGGTGAAAAAATGTCATACAATTTTTGAATTATAGCAATTTTTGTGACAACCGCTTGACAGGCTGGGAAAAAAGGGATAGAACTGTTAACAGTTCATGATTTATTGTTTGTACTGAGAGGAATAGTGTTTGTGAAGGCAGCCATCTTTTTTTTCTGTTTTATAAATGGTTTTCTAAGAAGTACTGCTTGGTAATGAATGAAAAGGTTGTATATTTAGGTATCCGTCACATACTTAGTTTGATTTCCATCTCAGAATTTAGAAATTTACAGGGGAAATGTGTGTTTTTGTGGTGAGAATTGTTTTGTCCATCACTTACTTATGTAAAGATCATTTGATGGGAAAAAAACTTTTGCATGTTTTTCCAGTTTAGAATTTACTGTTTGATCAGAAAAGAATGCAATCAGTAAAACCAGTAAATAATATTTTGAATTTTAACAGCTCCCTGGTATCTAGTGACACCCCCCACCCTCTGATCACAAACCCATGATACAGTATGTCCCTGATGTCTAGTGGCACACCCCACCCCTCTAAGCCGTACTCCAGCAAATGTATAATGTTGCTGTGGTGTCTAGTGGGACCCCCTACCCTTCTGATTATCATCTCCCTAATAAAATAATATTTCCCTGTTGTCTAGTGGCTCTCCCACCCATCGATCATGTCCCAGTAATAAAATAGTATGTCCCTGGTGTCTAGTGGCACCCCCCCACCCCCTGATCGCTGTCCATGCCTGAAATTAAGAAAACAGTCCCTCGTTGTTTTTTTTTTAAGCCTGCAAAAAAGAAAATGGTCCCACATTAATCAGAAACCCTAATCCCCACCTTCCACTCAGCACCCACCACCCCACACACCCTGAGTACACCCCCACACACCTGAACAAGTCACGGGGTGAAGATCACATCTCTGATTGAAGACACGGGCTGCTGCTGGAATTGCCGACTGCAACAGGAGAAACTAAGGTAAATGTGGTTCAATGTTATTTACTTGGGGTTACTCGGGTAATGCAAGAATAAATTAGGATGGGTGCCCATCAGGATTGTCTCTCACTCTTAGTGGGTTAATTATTCCCTGTTGAAGTTCAATAGCAAGTCATTTTCCAACCCTGCCTTAAAACTAGTGAGTGTTGTTAAGTCTAACTCTTGGGATAGATTATTCCAAGCACTGGCCACCCGTATAGTGAAAAAGATGTCCCCTTTTTTTGTGTTTACGTTAGGGATAAAGAGTTACTCATCATGGGGCCTTAGGTTGACTGTTCTGACACTGAACTCAAGAAAGACCACACTGGGACATTAGTTCAGGATTGTTTAGGATTTTATTTCAAACAACAATCCCCCCTTTTTCTTCTTTCCTCCAGGCTGAATAGTCCTGTTGCTGTTAATTTTTCCATATATGTCATATTGCTCAACCATGGTATTAGCTTGGTTGCCCTTCTCTGAACTATTTCCACCAATCTGATATCACCTCTCCAATATGTGTTCTAAAAAGGAACCCCTTGTCCAAATAAGGGCATATATGTGTTCAGTATAAGGGTAAGATACAGTGTTCGCTTCTAGAAACAAATGATCACTGTACAGTTTTTAGTAACCAGTTGGATGGTTGTGTTATTTTTCTGCAGTGATCTGAAGCTAACAATCTATTATTAATTATAATTCCCATGTTGCATTCTTTATCCATTGCCTCTATTGGTTTGTTACTTAATGTGTAAGGGTACAACAGCTTATTCCTACCAAAGTGGAGGACTGCACACTTGTCATAGTTAAGTTTCATTTTATGTTTTTGAGGTTCATGTTTCTGTATTTTTTAGACCATGGGCGATGGATTGGTATTTGTTATAGTGTCCACTTCACCACACAGTTTGGTGTCATCCGCAAATCTGAATGTGTTATATGTAACACTTTCGTTCATATCGCTTATAAATAAGCCAAATAAGGTTGGGCCCCGAACTGAACCCCGAGGGACCCCACTGCTGACTAGACCCTCCTCTGAGATGTTTATTTATTTTTTTAAATTTTGTTGACTGGGTAGGCCCACTGAGGCCAAAACAGTCCCTTTTTCAGGGGTGACCTGGAATTAATTACATACATTTATAAACATAACAAAATACATACATGTCATTTCACAATTAACAGTCAATATAGACATACTGACCCAGTCAAGGAAACAGTGGCAGGTCAATTACAATCAACATCAACAGGAGAAGAAGTAGTATTATACACAACACAGTCACAGTCAGAGTGATGTCCCAATAAGGTTAGATCAGCAACAGGGATTCAGTAGACTCAGCGGTAGCAGTTGCAGAGGCCCCGTTCCAACAGGTGGGCTTTAAGACCCTTCTTGAAGCCCCCAAGGGATGTACATTCCTGGAGACTGTTAGGGAGATCATTCCAGATAGGAGGGGTGAAGGCAGCATAGGACCAGAGTCCTAGGGAAGTCCTAACACTGGAGACTTGGAGAAGCTGGCGGCCAGAGGATCTTAGTGTTCTCCCATTCTTTTTGGGAGCTAATGTGTTAATTAGGCTAGGTGGGGTGCCATTTTGCTGGAGCTTAAAAACAAGGCACAGTGAGGGGTATGATAATCTACCATTTAGAGAAGGCCACCTTAGAGATAATAGTACCTTACAGTGATGCTCCCGTGGTGGGACCCCTGCAGCGAAGCGCCCTATCCTGTGATATAGTATTTTTAGCCTTTGCATGTTGATATGTTCATTTATCTTGACCTGCTGGGTTCAATAAGCTAGCCAGCCCTTGACTCACTTGACCAAAAATAGACTCAGGCCCATGTTTCTAGGCCTATCCACAAGTTCACGATGGGGGACCATGTCAAAGGCCTTCCCAAAGTCTAATAGCACCACATCACAGTAGCTGGCTGTTTGTGTTTGTCTCTGTCAGTAGTTTTGTTTTTGTGGATTTTCATGTGTTTCTACTTGGAGGAACTGGACCATTTCTTGGACATAAGATCTATGAACATTTCCTGGACTAAGAAACTACAAAACATCACCACCAGGTATAAGCATTCTCATCATAAATCAACTTTTTTGGAAAACATCAAAAAGCAAAAGTGAGGTCAGTAAGTCTTTTATACAAGTTTCTGGGTTGTGGAGTGCTGCACTGAATCCACATTTCTGTCTGACTTTCTTAAAGGATGTGTGCTTGTCTTTGAGGTCTAGTCACAACTGTTTTGGAGAACAAAGGGCAGATTCTAACAAAGGATTTTTACATCCTGCATATGCCATAGGTTAATGTTCATCACCTTCAGGAATTTAACACTTTCTGGGTCTTTGATCCACAGTAACAATCAGTTTTCTGGTCCACAGTAGTTCACCACGAGTCACGCAGGAACACTCACCCTTGCTACAGTAAACATTTGCAGTCTCCTGTACCTCTCACACTAACCATTCAAGCTCGATACTAGCAATCTGGCACCATGGCAAATCCTCCCTACCCTCACTTGTGGCACCCTCCTACAAAGGACTGGGTGCAAATGTCAGCTCACACTGCTGGAAAGTTGAAAAATCGACATCTGCTCCTAGCCATTACCCTACGCTGGGACCCTAAATGACTACACTGTACTCAAACTAACAAGAAACAGAGGCGTTGCATGTTATACTATGAGCTGCGGCAGATGCCCCTTAAACTCCTGCTCCTCCTTCTTCTGATGTCAGGAAGTGTCCATCCAAACCCTGGCCCTGTTTCTACCAGGGTAACAAATCTAGCAAAAATGGAGGGGGGGGTCTCACCATCGCCACCTTAAATATTTGTACCCTCCTTCCAAAACTGGCATCCCTTCAAGTCTTTGCCGGTCAACACAATCCCGACATACTAGCCATTGTTGAAATCGGGCTGACACCTAGCACCCAGACCATGCCATCTCACTACAAGGCTACAGTATTTTCAGACTGGACAGGACTAATAAAAAGGGGGGGGGGGGGTTGTGCTATTTACATTAAGGACAACCTCTCTAGCTACCCTGTCTGCTTTTCCACCACTAACTCCTCTGTGCAATTTCTCCCTGTCAAGCTACTACTTGGTGCCCAAAATAAAGTGCTTACTGTGGCTGCTGTTCATATCCCTCCTAAAGATCCAGGGTCCAGCCTCCAGACTGTTCTTGAATTTGTAAGATCGCAACCACCTGACACCGAGCTCCTTCTCCTTGGTGACTTTAATATAAATTGGCTCGCATCAGACGTTGAGTCCCTCAAGGATGCTATCCTAGCAGCTAACCTAACACAGATGGTGAGCTCCCCCACTAGAAAAAACTACAAAACTGGAACTTGCACTCTCATTGACTAGATCCTTGCTAGCCACCCAGCCCGCATAAAAAACACAGTTGTTCTCCCAGACTCTCTCAGTGACCACTCCCCTGTAATCTGTACCTGGACAAATAAGTTCCAAAAACCACCTCCAAAAACCATCTCAAGCTGAGTGCTACCCCATGGAAACCTTACTAAGCTCAAGATGTGTCTTTTACAGCAAGACTGGTCCCCAATATACAATACTCTAGATGTTGACGAAGCCCTAGATTATTTTGTCACTACTTTCAACACTGCCTGTGACACCTATGCACCAATAAAAAAAGCATAAAATCAAAGCACTCTCAAATCCCTGGCTCACGGCCAAACTACTGGCCCAACTCAAAGCTCAGGACCACCTCTGGGCCATAGCCATAGCCACAGGCTCCTTGACAGATATCCAGAAGTATAAACAGGCACAAAACCAATGTACCAAACAAATCCAACTAATGAAGAGCTCCTATTTCAAAAATGCCCTCGCAAACTCCTGGGGTGACAGGAGATCATTCTGGGACAACATCAGAAATATCACGGGTAAGCAGTCCAAATCCTCTCCCACTATAATGACTGTCGATGGAACCACTACCCTAGACCCAGTGGTCATGGAAAAGGCCTTAAATAAAACTTTCACTGACCTCAGTGGGGTCCTCCTGCCGGACTTCTTCTCTGACACGGACTCGCCAAAACCAACATCTCCTACTGCCTCACCTGACCAACCGCTTTTCCACTTCAAAATAGTTAAGGCACATGAGGTCTACAAATATATAAAAAAAGCTATCCCTAAATCCAGAGCAAGCAGTGATACTATTGATCTTAAAATTCTGTCCCTTACCCTGGAAGAGGTGGTGCACCTACTCACCAACATTTTCAATCTCTCCCTCTGCCTTAGTCAATTTCCCAGCAAATGGAAGTCTGCTATAGTCACACCAGTGTTCAAAAGTGGCAACAAGTCCCTACCGGGAAAATTTAGGCCTATATCTATACTTCCACCCCTCTCGAGGCCCTCAAACGCATTGTGGCTGACCAACTCTCAGACTACCAGTGTAAGTATAACATACTCTGCTTGCAGCAACATGGATTTAGGAAAGGACGAAGTACTTCAACCGCCCTACTGGAATTCTCAGGAGAAATTCACACTGCCTTGGACAAAGGATATCAAACCAGAGCTGTTTTCATTGACCTAACAAAGGCATTTGATACTGTTCACCGTGGCTTACTTATCACACAACTACACAGTCTTGGGCTCTCAGAAGGACCAGGTGCCTGGGTTAAAAGTTACCTGGCCCAATGCTCTCAATCAGTAAAAATCTCAGAAGTTCTCTCAGACTCAAAACCAGTCCTCTCAGGTGTTCCACAGGGGTCAATCCTAGGCCCCCTCCTTTTCAGCCTTTTCCTAAACTCTCTGCTCAAATCCTGCCCTGAGCAAATAATTCTTTATGCTGATGATGCCATGATTCTCTCCTCTCATAAGGACCCGAAACCCTTACTCCAGAGCCTGCAACTTGCTTTCTCCAATGTTGAAAAGTGGTTCCTAGATCAGAAGCTGGTCCTAAATCACAAAAACAAAATCCATGCTTTTCTCAGTCCACAAAACAGAAAAGACAAATTCCACTTACTATCAAAACATACCAGGAAATACCCTTGAAAAGTGTCAACATTTAAATACCTTGGAATCACCTTTGATCAAGGTCTTACCTTTGTGACCCACATTGATAACACAGTGAAAACAGTGAACCAGCGCATTGGTATCCTGTTCCAAACTGACAATTCCTTACCCAAGCTGCGCTGAGGATTGCTATCCAAAGCTTTGTCATCTCAATCATAGACTATGGCTTAATTATCTATAGCTCTGCCACTACCACCGCACTTAGGCAGATCAAAACCACCCTAAACAAGGCCTGTCGGCTGCTCACTGGAGCGCAGAGATGTACTCATACATGTAAGCTCTACACTGAAACAGGATGGTTGCAACTCTCAAATCGCATAAGGTACCTCACATGCTTGATGGCAAAAAAATCCATCTTGGGCCACACTCCGCCATGTATCCAAGACCTACTTTGCCCGAATACCAGCATCCATCCCACCAGAAGATCGGAACACCAGCCTCTCTAGGTCCTCAGATGCCGGACCACACAGAGCCAAATATCTTTTGCCTATCGTGCCCCCAGCTGGTACAGTGCCCTGAGCTCGCTCAATACATCCTCCACGTCACTAGGAGCTTTCAAATCTATGCTTTACTCTCACCTCTCAGCCTCTAGCTCCTGTGACTGCCTTGACTAATGATTCTTCCCTCATGGCTGTTTTCACTGTTTTTCATCATCCTCCTCCTTCTCCTCCTCTGCTCCTTTCTTGACAAAGGCATCTGAGTACCTCTAACTACTCTAAGTCTGCTCCCCTCCCCATATCTCCTCCTACCCTTCCCACCTTGACCATTCCTCCAATGTTTTGTTTTTTTCCTGTGATGTACTGTATTATACTGGCTTATTGAAACCTTTATAATTTGCTGACCATTCTATGTAACATGTCTTGTTTGTTTGTACATTGATGACATGGAACCTTTGTAAAAGAGCCATTGGCTCAAAGGTAATAATTCCTCGAACAATAAACTAAACTAAACTAAACATCCACTTGAGTGCCACTATCAAGATTCATACTGATATTATTATAGAAGGACACAAGATTAGTGGTACAGGACAGACCACTTTTGAAGCCATGCTGGCAGCTGTCAATCAGCCTCAAAGTACTTATTTCTGAGTCCAGGCATTTGTTTATCAGTCTTTCCATCATCTTACTGCATAGGGAGGTCAGGCTAATCAGTCTATAATTCCTAACCTGTCCCTTACTCCCCTTTTTATGTTGGCTCACGCTTGCTCGGCCAACATATTGCATTAGTAGCAGATTTGGAGGTGCGGTCACTGTGGGCAAATGCAGGGCACACATCAGTAGGTGCGTCCCTCATTCCCCAACAAGGCAGCATGTAGGTGCCACGCCAGGAATACATAATGTGGCAAGCACATCTAAGGAAAGGTCCACTGCAATGAGAGCCAAGCTAGTCATGCAGCGGCATCTTCCAACGTGCCTTTCCTGGTGAAGCATGCTAGTAAAAATGGTGGCAGTCGCCTGCCACAGTGCCGAGTTCAGGGGTGCCCAATTCCCCTGTCAGCATGCCCTGAATTAGTTCATGTGCCGACAGGGGAACCCACTCCCTATCGGCATAATGCCCCCCCATTTGTTGTGTGCTGAGGGGGGGTGCACAATCCCCCTCAGTTCTAGCCCCCCTCCCTTCAGTATGTGCCAATGGGGGTGCCCAATCCCCCATGGCTAGCCCAAACACTCAGGTGGCATGCTGGGAGCCCACCCCAGTGTCCCAAATGCCCCTGTTATAAAAAAAAAAAACAGTCCCAAAATGTTTTTTTTTTTTTACCCTATAAAAGAAGGAAACGGTCCCTGGCAGTCTGTCCTGCTCCCTCCCCCAACCCACACCCACTCTTTGCATATCGTGCCTCCCCACACACACACCTCACCCCATACTTACCTCCAGAGTCCAGCACGATGCTCTTCGGTGGACCGGGAACACATCGGCACTCTTCAAAGCCGACCACAAATGGAAGAAATGCCAATAAGCTGTATAATGGCATAAATGGTTTTTTTCCAACTTTGGTGCATATCTCAGCCATTTTTTTGAATCTGTGCACCAAATTTTCAACATGGGTTTATTGGGGCCCCTCCTCTTGAATTCAGTCACTGTCATAGTGTTATTCGGTCCCAAAAGATAATTTTGTGATCACTGCACGGAATCACCTTTCAGGACCGATTAACAAAATGACAGTGCCATTGTTCATGAGGTGGGCTCTCAAAAAGCCTATGCTACAAATTTGGTGAAAAAAATCCAAAAAATGATTGTTTTAAGAACGTGCATTGTGCAGTTTCCACGCACGCTCGTAACTTCTTGAATTTGTAATATTTTCACTCCAGATTTTCAACATTGGCATTTTTCCACACCTCCTTATGAACAGTACAGCTGTCATTTTACATATCCTGGCCAAAATGTGTTTTCGCACTTCCAGTGCAGAATAGCGAGGTCACTGTGCGAAATCAGTTTTCGGGACAGTTTGAGAAAATGACTGTGACACTGTTCATGAGTAAGGGTGTAAGTTTGTCACAGAGGTCACGGAAACCATGAATTTCAGGTGGCTCCGAGATTTTTGCCAGATTGCCGATTTAAACAATCACACATGAGCAGTAGCGCTCTGTCCCTTAAAATCTTCCATTTTCAGAAGGGCAGAGCACTGAAATGCACATGCACGAGTTACGCAATGCTCCAGTTCATGAAAAAAGCCCCTTTACACAGGCGCTCATGTATTGGCTCCATCTTCTCCTCGACTCGTGGTCAGCAAGCAAATCAGAGGCATAGAACTATCTCTAGTGGCAGAAAAGCCTTAAAAAGCAATTGGTTTGATTGCTTCAATCCCCAGACTGTCAGCATTTGTCGGAGGCTTGGAGGGGGAGGTAAAACTTAAAATAAAGCAGCTGCAATGCGAGGAGAGATAACGAGTGAACTTGTGGACATGTGGGGGCTTCTGCCTTGCCCTTGATTCTTTTCTGTGGCAAACAGCAAGGGGACAGAAGAGAATGAGATCCCCAGATGGAAGTGAAGTGGTGGCAGAGTTGAAGGGGGCTGGATCTGAGGGAGGCAGCAGGAAAATGAAATTGCTGTACTGGAGAGGGGGAGAGAGAGTTAACTTGTGGGCTGTGGATGAAGATGCTTCTGCCAGGCCCATAAAACTGGTGGAAAAGGGAGTTGAAAAGAAGGAGCTGGCTGCTCTGAGTGACCTGTTGGAGGATTGTAGGAGGAGGTACTGGGGAAGGGAGCCCTTTATGCTGAAAAGAAGAGAAATGCTTATGCAAGTGAGATAAATTAGAAAGCAAAGAGGACTGTAGAAAGAAGTGACATAGAAAGAACTATAGACAGTGCTTGTCAAAGTTATTTATTTGTGGAAGCCTCTTTGCAAAATAAAAAGTGGAGAAAAATGAACAAATAAATGAACGAACATATATAAAAAAAAATATATATATATATATATTGGAAAGCACTGCAGAAACCAGCACAGCATCACTTGAGTAGGTGGGTGCTCTGGATTAAGTTGTTTTTTAGCCAGAAGTGAAAGGATTTCCACAGACAGCCACCGTGTGAATTTGATCCTGTGAAGTGTGGAGAGAGGACCTTGTGCAACCCTTCACCTGCCTTGAAGCAGCTCTATTTACCAAACCCGAGACCAGACCATTTCCTGGGTACCTGACTGGAGACAGAAGAGAGAAGACCTGCAGACTACAGTGAATGTATGGTATGTTAACTTGTGGCTCACTTCTCTATAAAACTTGGGGGGGGACACTGTTCAGTTAATGAGATATTTAAAGCATATCAACTAATTTCATCCCTCTGTATTTGTCCAGTCTGTCCACTCCTTACATGCTAACCAATTGTAAATTGTATAGTGGGGAAAATGCTTTACTGTACTGGCTGAGCCAGAGATCTGAGAGGGGTTGGTGTGCTGGCCTGTCACTGGGATTGACATACAGGTAAGTTGCAGCAACACAAGCTGACAGTTCATGATTCTGTTTTGGGGCTCTTTCCCTGCATGCTTGAACTGAAATCCTGCCTGTGTGGGACAAATTGTAGTCGCTCAGATCCATGGTTTTGTGGAGGTAATGTCTGTATCAGGGGTCAAGATTAGGCTTTGCAGCCACTAGCCAACAGGGCTAGTGACTGGAGAAAATCTACTGGCCCCACAGACATTTCCACTGGCCCAGTTTATTGTACATACTGAAGTGCTACCTTCACCAGTACAAGCCCACAGGGCTCGTTAAATGAAAATCTTACTAGCCCAATACAAAATCTACCAGCATTTGGCTAGCGGGCCGGTGCCAGTTTTGACCCCTGTTGTATGCTGCTGCAGTTTTGCCTATGCAGTGCAGCTTAAAAGGGAGAGGTGTCAGTGATGTCAGTGACAACAAATTGAGGTGTTATGCATGGCAGGGAGGGTTTTGTTGGGCTAGGATGCGGCAGTCCAACAAAATCCTCCTTGCGTGGCAGCTTAATTACACTGCTGGATTTGTCATACTCAGGCAGGAGTTCAGACTGGGAAACTGCACAGAAAACAGTAACCGTACACTGTCACCAAAGAGGGGTTGGTGTGCTGCCACATCACTGAGATTGACAGTGAGTTAAATGGCAGCAACACAAGGTGACCATGCTGGGTTTTCTGTGTCTGGGCTTTTCACAGCCTAACCGCTGCCTTGGTAGTACAAATCTAGAAGTACAAATCTGAGACTGGCTCACACCCTGCTGTGGGGCAGCTGCTTGCAGAGAGTTGGACTGGTGCACTTAGATCCATGGTGATGTGTAGAGGGTGTATGCTGCTGCTGCCTAAACAGTACAGCTTGAAAGGGAGAGATTTTAGAGGCAGCGAATTGATCTGGCATGCATGGCAGGGTAGGTTTTGTTGGGCACATGCGCGACATGAAGTTCTGTGCCAGCCCTCCTGCTGATATTTCCATTTTTGCACTGTCACAGCAGTATATTAATGTTTTGCTTTGTCTTTTTTCCACCTAGCAAGCCTTGTCTGGGGTGAAGTTCACAGACTGAGTTTGAGATCAGCTGAAGAAGTTCAGTTCTTGATCTGAAGTGACCAGTCCATCCATCCCTCTATCCGTCCAGCTAAAAGACTGACTCCATCATCCTTCAGTGAAGACACTGAATAGAAGATCCAACATCAGATAAGTTGGACAGTACACAGTCATCTTGTGTACTGTACCACCAGCTATTTGAGATACATCTCTTATTTAAAAAAAATACTGTGACAGAGACATTTTCAGAAAAAAAATGATCTTTGTTTTCTGAGACTGTGGTAGCGTATAAAAATATGTCAAGTTACAGAACACCAGCTTTTTGTTACATTGTGCGCATCTGACACTGACATGTTGTAGTAGTAGTAGTAGTGTACTGTGAACAGCAGAATGTTTAGAGCATTTAAACATTGTAAAATACAGTAGTAGTAGTACTGTAAACTAGTTTACAACATTGAAATAGAATCCCTGGGTCAGGATCAGGGTCACCTAGTTTTTGAAAATGGAAGTTGCTGCACAAAATCCGGGGGGAACACATTCTTCTTCAGATAAATACGTTAAATCTAAGGTTTCAAAAATGAGCGCAAATGAACGCTGTGCTCAGTATGCCAGTAATGCTTTTCATGTGAGTGATGGCAGACTCTTCTGTTCCACCTGCAATGTGCCAGTGGATTTCTCAAGAAAGGCAAGCTGTGACAAACATTTGGGTAGTACAGTGCATCAAAGGAAATGCAAAACTTTAGAGCAAGCAAAGTCGAAATGTGTAAAAAGACAAAAAACAGTGACTGAACTGTTTAGAAATTCAACTGAGGAACAGTTACATAGAAGGACTGAACTTTACAAATTAACTGAAGCTTTTACAACAGCCAATATTCCATTGCACGTGCTCGACAATGCATCTCTGAAGGGTTACTTAGAAAATGGGTTGAAATACATTGGGATAATCCCCGCATCACATCAGCTGAGATGACTGTATCTACTGAAAGTGTTTGAGGGTTCCAAACTAGCAATAAAAGAACAACTTCAGATGTGCTGTGGGCTTAGTATTGTATGTGATGAAACCACAGATGCCGAAGATAGATATGTGTTCAATGTTCTCGTTGTACCAACAGTTAAAGCTTCTGATGAGGGTGATGGTCCTGGTTCCACTACAACACATCCAAGTGAAACAGTGCTGTCAGCTGTTTTGCTTGACTGTGTCGTACTGGAGAGAACTAACTATAAAACTGTTACTCAGGCTGTCATAGATGTGCTTCAGAAGTATGAAGTTCCTTTTGATAAGGTTTCAGCTTTTGTGACAGATAATGCTGCATATATGTACAAAGCATGGAACAGTAGCTTGAAGAACTTGTTTTTGAATGGGGTACATGTCACCTGTACTGCCCATTTGCTAAGTTTAATTGGTGACATTTGGTGGAATAATTTTAAACTGGTTAACAGTTTCGTTACAGCTGTCAAACGTACTTTTACAGCATGCCCAGCTCATAAAGTGAGATTTCGTCAGTTTCTGGTAGACAGTGGTAAAAATGGTTGCATTTCACCAGCTCCAGTAATTACTCATTGGAATAGCTGGTTCAGTGCTGCTTTGTATCATTGCTCACATCTGCAGGAATATGTGGATTTCTTTGGAGAAGACGCAGATGCTCTTCAGGACGTTGTTGAGTTAGCACAGTCAGATGAAGTGAAGGGTGATCTGCAGATTATGCTGCAGTATGCTTCTAGAATAATGCAGGCATTAACAAGTTTTGAAGCAGCAGTTCCTCTAGCTCACAAAGTAATTAATGACTTAACAGATTTATCCAATTGGGCACAGATTAGTTCTGAGCAGTGCGCACATAGACTAGCAAAGAAAGCTTTAGCTGAATGTGCAAATAAAAATAAGTCATACATTGCAGAAGATACGCATTCCAGGTTCTGTCAGCCAGTGGCTTCATTTTTTAGAGCTTGTTGTATGTTTGACCCTAGCAGAGCAAAATGGCTCAATATGACTGAAGATAGCGTGTTTGGTGGCATACCATTATTTGAGGAGAACATTAAAGCAAAAATAGAATTTCGTGCATACAGAAATTTCTTAGCAGAGGTTAACTGTGACAACATGATTAGTTTTTGGAAAAGAATGTCAAAACGATTTCCAGAACTGTCCCAGATTGCACTTCATTGCCTGTCAGTGCAAGTAAACAGTGTGGATACTGAACGATCATTT
Source organism: Neoceratodus forsteri (assembly GCA_016271365.2). Classification (NCBI taxonomy): domain Eukaryota; kingdom Metazoa; phylum Chordata; order Ceratodontiformes; family Ceratodontidae; genus Neoceratodus; species Neoceratodus forsteri. The sequence goes on from CM028131.1 coordinate 235,516,585, forward strand.
TCAGCATATAGTGATGTACTGCGGGACGACCACAGACGAATTACTTCTTCAAACTTGTCTATGTGCAACATGCTGTTCCAAAATGCTGATAAAATTTGTTTTCTATGTCTCTGACTACAATCCAAGTAAGTCAGAAACTGTTTTGTTCTCAACATATGGGGCTAATTTTATTTGTTTTGTACAACAAAATATGCCTCACTCTTGTCAGTGCCTGTCATTTAATTTTATTTTTTTGAAGTTAGATATTCAAGTTAAATTTAATGTGCAGGTAATTCAAGTCAGTACTGGTTGACATGTTGCTACCTGCAGATCTAGAAAATTTGTGCAAGGGACAGGTGGCACAACAATTTTGCCTGTCACACATATGTGGGACTGGAATATTGCCCAATGTACATGTAGGTTTGGGCAGAGCACATCAAGTTGTGACTTTCTCTAGGTTACTGTTGCTTGTTTGTGCTAAGAGATGGAACAGCTTTGTAATGCTTCTCCAAATGCTGGATATACTGCTACAAAGTTTAAATGACTTAATCCTGAGCCCCCAGCCAGTGGCACTGAAGTGATGTGGTCACTGCCACATCTGGTGCATGGAATGCCACCCCTGTGAACCTAAACTATGTGAGAGGCACCTCATGCAGTGCTCTCAGTTGTTGTCTTCTTCTTGCACAAAGCCCTGTGCTGTGCATAACAGTGACATCCCACTGCACAATGCTTCGGCTGCTGCAGCACAGAGAGTGTCAGAGCCAAAGCTTTAGTAAAATAAATAAATGACTTAATCCAGAGCACCCACCCAGTGGCACGGATTGAAGTGATGTGGTCACTACCACATCACGTGCAAGGAATGCCACCCCTGTGAACCTAAACTGTGTGAGACGCACCTCATGCAGTGCTCTCAGTTGTCGTCTCCTTCTTGCATAAAGCCATGTGCTGTGCATAAGAGTGACAGCCCACTGCACAATGCTTCGGCTGCTGCAGCACAGAGTGCCAGTGTCAGATGTTTCAGGACTTTCTCTCTCCCTAGATGATCTCAGGGCTTCCGTACTAAAGTTTTTACTTTATTGACAGGCAGATTTGGTTATTGTTGTCGTCTTGTCAATCATTCATTCATTTCTTGATTTCTTTAGACAGTACTGTCTTAACAGATGCAGCTGGCACTAGTCTATTCTCCCTCAGTGTCACAGCCAATCTCAGCATATGTTGTTTCAAGTACTCTATCATGCAAATAAAGATGCTGAGAGGGACATCACAACATCATGCAACAGCACATGTATGTTGCATGTTGTGCTACGGGTATGTCACGTGTACCTGCATCTGGTGGGCACTACTGCTTGACAGCTTAGGGACAACAGGATAGTGGGAAGTGAGGCAAAAGAATAAAGAGAAACAGCAGTATGAATCACAGAATCATTCTTCAGAAGCTGTCAAAAAAGTCTGCTTGGACTGTTTTCTCAGTCCAAAAAACTATGTAACTGTTGGGATGTTGCGGGGGGCACTGCAAGACAGGTCCATTCCAGTTCTGTTCAATTCATTGAATGATTAAATGATTTCTTAGTGGTGGATCTGTTAGCATTTCAGTTCAAGGTTAACTTGCATTTGAGAGGATTCTCAAATATCTCAGTTGAGTTATGTTACTGTTGTCATGCTGTCAAGTACTGTCTGGACATGCAAACATCTTACTAATGTAATGTGTTTGGTGTCACACCTGTTCTCTAACATTTCATATATTTTTGGGAATACTATGTAAGTAGTGTACAGTATTTTCTATGTTAGAAGACAGAGTTGATGTGCTGATTCTACTGCAACTTCATAAAATGATGTGTTAACAAAATATTTTCCACCAGAACTTTTATTTAAGCAAATAATGTTATGAAAAGTGACATTCACATTGCACAACAGGGTTAAACTTCTTTGGTGTCACAGCTGTGTCTTTCCTGCCTGTCTACAGCCCAGGTATCAGCAACCTAAACTTTGTTTCAGCAACTTCTTGTAGCAAAGGGAGAGCACATTCCGGTTAACACAGTCTGACAGAGTTCTGCCACTGAAATAACATGTTGAGGTTGCAGTAACTAAGTTAAACACTGCAACATTAACATATTAATTCATTGACAGAACTCTATCAGTCTATGTTGCCATCAATGTGCTCTATCTGTGGTACAAGAAGTTGCTGAAGCAAAGTTTAAGTTGTGGCACCTGGGCTGCAGACAGGCAGGAAAGACACGGCTTTGACGCCCAACAATCTTCTCAGGCTGCACACTTGGTTGGTCACCAGTTAATCAGATGTCAGGCAGGTACTTAGGTGGTGGTCTTAACCTTTTTTGAGGGGGGGGGATCTGCCTGTTCCCGTCTCTGGATCTCCAACAGTCCTGCCTATATGCTGTATTGTTTGAGAAGTTCTTGTGTGAGTTAACAAACACCACATGGATTTTGTTAAGAGTTGGCCTGCTGTTGCCAGAAAAAGTGCAGCTGGGTCTAAATAGTTTGTTTTCTTTCACTCCATTCATGTTGTACAGGTTAGAATCAATTACAACAAGTTATGCATTCACTTAGATTGTACTGTTCCTCTCAGGAACAAATCTTTGAATGTGTCACATGCAATTAATTGGTATGTTGTGGTTGTAAACAAATGGCACTTACATTACAGTGATATATTAACTGCCTACTGTGGACCAGACCCATCCCATCCATCTCTGTTGTGATTCACTGATTCTGAAGGGTCCCGGACATAGAGAAATATACTGCCCGGCTAATATCCTTATTCCTTACCATTGGTCCAGTCATACAACACTGTGAGTGTTGTACAGTGACATTTGAGATGTGCCCTACAGCTAGCATGTCACTTTCATTTGATTGACCTCTCTGTGAACAGTAATTTAAGGAACAAATATATTCATATGTAGGTAATGTTGTTCATCCTGTTATTTTGGGGCACAACAGTCAGGTTGGGATTGGTTTGGAACTTTGGCCACAAGTTGTGGCTGGTAACATTTTGGATTGCAGCACTTTTGTTCCTTATGTTATTTTGACTGTACAGAACAGAAGTAATGTAATGTATGAAATGTTTTAATTCTGGACTGTGAACCACAACAACACATACATTTTTTATAACAAGAATGTATCCTAAAAGATGTATGGCCTGGGCCAAAGGGCACTTAATGTGAACACTTTCCTTGTTTGTCAAGTAGAAAGTGTTAAACACTATGAAAAAGCAATACATTCAATAATTTGCTGCTAAGACATTGTTTTATGTCTTGTTTTGTGTCTTAACTGACTTTAATAACATCATACATCACTAAAAAAGTGCCCGTGACTTTGCCATGAAATTTGCACTTTTGTCCATGACCACTCCATGAATTCTTTAAAAACTGACCGTGACCAAACCATGACTTTTGTCACTTTGTCCCATGACAAACTTACATCCCTATTCATGAGCAGAGGTCCCACAATGCATATGTTGAAAATTTAGTGATGAAAGTCCATAAAATGACTGTGTTACAAGCATGCATTGCGCAGTTTCCACGCACCCTTGTAACTTCGCAAATTTGCAATATTTTCATGCCAGATTTTCAACACTGGCATTTTTTCACACCTCCTTATGAACAGTACAGCTGTCATTTTTCACATCCTGCCCAAAATGTGTTTTCGCACCTGAGGCGCACAATGGCGTGGTCGCTGTGGGAAATCAACTTTTGGGACAGATTAACAAAATCACAGTGCCACTGTTCATAAGGGGAGGTCCTAAAATGCCTAGGTTGAAAATGTGTCTCTTCAGGGTGGGGGTGAGGTTGGCGTCAGTTCAATACTTCACTGGCATTCCTATTATGAATCTCTAACTCCTGCACTACCAATGCCAATGCCAGTGAAACAACATTTGGCATTGACAAATGCTTGTTATAAATAGGAACCATGATAGCCCTCCTCCAGTCTAAAGGTACCACCCCAGTATCCATTGACTTATTAAATAGGATCATAAGAGGGTACAACATAGCTGTTGCCATTTCTTTCAGAAATCTGGGATGTATGTCATTGGAGTCAGGAGAGGTGTTCCCTTTTATTATGCTCAAGGCAGAAAGAACATCTTCAGTACTGAAGTGAAGACTAATGGTTATGTTGGTTATATTAGTTTCAATAGTCATATTATTATTGCTATATATTGATCAGAAGTATCTGTTAAATACATTGGCCACCTCAAAGTCATCATTGATAACATTGCCATTAACCAGCAGAGGCCCGACTGACCTGGGGCTATTTTTATTTTTACTTATGTATGCAAAAAAGGATTTGTTGTTATCATTTGTATGGACTATTCAAAATTCCATTTTCTATTTTGCCCTCTTAATCATAGATTTAAGCAACCTTAATTAAAATTAATATATTTGCCTTGCCAGCCCACCTGCGCAGTGGTAGCGATACTGCTTGTGACACCGGTGACCTGGGTTCAGTAGTGAATCTAGGCCGTCGGAGGGCCAGCTGGGGGGAGGAGGATTTAGTGTCCTATGGGCCACTCTCCTTCTCCAGGAGGGGTGGGTTGTACTCCTCACCGCAGTACCGCCACCACCTGGGTGACCACGGGTGGTGCTGGTGTGGTCAAGGAGGCAAGTCATAGGGGAGGGGCGGGCGTCAGCCAAGGACTGGAGTGGGGGTGCGTCTCTACATGCCCAGCCTCCTTTGTCCTCCTTGTGTAGCTGATGTCGGCAGATGAGAGTGGAGTCCAGAACATGGAAAAACACCCCATGGCGGATCTAGGCAAAGGTCCCCCACACCAACAATGATCACAGAGGGTCCTGGGAAAGGACTTCAGATGCACGTTCCCCCGAGGACTCGGAGGTAAGGGCCACCTCTGCCCCAGCCAGGGGGGTTAACTGGGTCTCTAGAAACAATTGAAGCAGGGCACTATAGGAGTCACCACTGGTTCCCTCAGTGGCATAGCCTGGTGGGTGTATTAGGGAACAGGAGAGAAGGATGTGCCATGGAGAGAGAAGGAGGCAGAAAAACAAAGTAAAAAAAAATATATATATCTTTGCCTTGATAGCTCCAAACAGTCTTTTATAAGTTTTGAATGGAATTTTCAACTTTGTTGCATAACTTTGCCATTTTTGCATATTTTGAAACCAGATTTTCAACATGGTGTTTTGGGGCCCCCCACCTCATAAACAATGTCAGTGGAATTAGATAAACCCCATCCAAAAGGTGATTTCACTTTCATTTGTCGAAATCACCTTGCTACGCACACTTATACCTTTGGAAATTTTAAATTATTTTGAACCCACATTTACAACACAGCCTTCTTATTACACCATCTCATGAATGACGCAGCTGCCATTTTTCAAATCCTGGCCAAAATGTGTTTTCACACCTGTGGCGCAGAATGACGTTGCAGTTGGAATTATGTTTTGGCAGGGATTTGAAGATTTTTAGTACTGGGTACATTGGGTGGGGTAATTAGAAGGCTATGCTGAAAATGTGGTTGCTGTTGTCCTACGCCAAATAAGGATATGATTAGATTATCCAATTAAGTAAGGAAATTCTTTGCAAAAAACCACATTAATCCATTAGTTAGGGTTCATGATAAAGTGACAAAAGTAGGGAAATGTGATGTTCAAGTTTCCAACCCTAACACCCCTGCCCCAACCCTGACATGAATGAGGGGTGGGGTCTTCCTCAGATGGGCTAGGACTACACGTGATTTGGTATCCAATAGTGTGGTGTTAGATAACACACAGAAGGAAAGCTGGTTGCCCCACCCCACACCAAAGGACACATTTAAATGTGGGAGGTGCATGTATTGTCTATACATTCACACCTACAAGGAGTTTGTTATCCCAAAACTGGCAAACTGATCCAACTTAGTGACTTCATTACCTATGACACAGCAGGAGTAATATATCTCCTCCTGTGCAGTTGTGGAGTTCACTATGTGGGTTGTACCACTAGGAGCTTCAAACTCCAAGTGGGAGAACATGTCCGTGCCTTGCAAAGGGGGGAGGAAATGTATGCCATTGGCAGACATGCTATTGGCCTCCCCAATAGGGTTCGTAACATTAGTTTCATTGGTGTGGCAAAACCTCAACTTGGCCCGAGGGGTGGGGACTTACAAAATTGCATTGACAGACGCAAGAGTTTTTGGATATGTGAATTAGGAGCTTGGGGTGAACGGGGTTTGAATGACCATTTCTAGTTGCCAGCATTTCTACCAAAACTGTGAGATGACATTATGCAATGAGAAAGATATATTTGTGTATAGATGAGCTTTTAAATGCTAAGATTGGACTGTGCGGTGATTGTAGCTGCTGCTGCTAAGTATGTACCTAGTGCGGAGTGCCTGCGATATTTTCTGTTTACTACAAGTTTATGCACTTTGTTGCTTTGTAGTATTTAATCCAGTATGTAAAGAAATTTGTTCATATGGTTTCACCTAGCAATGTTTGTTGATGAAGTTTAAGTAACGGCTTTGCAATATATTGGATAGCTTGGCCAGTAATTACTTTTAAAAAGTTTAAAAAGAATAAGAAGTATAAATCAATTTGGGTGTATAACTTAATTTCAAAAAGTAATGGATAATCTGATTGCAGACAGGCTTGCATTAAGTTTGAAATTTTGAAATGGTGACACACAATGTGCTTTGATTGGTTGGCCATATTATGGTATCACGTGCACATACTGTTTATAGAGGATTGGAATCAGTGGTTACTAGCTCTAAAGAAGCTCCTAGTACAGCTATTGGGTGAAAACGTCAGTTGTGACTGCTCACTGCTTTGTGCCTAATTGGTCTGATGGGTTTTCCGTCTGTAGTGATGTTTTAGTAAGTTACTGCACTTTATGTAAAATAAACAGTTTTAAATGTACCATTTCATCATGGTTCCTTCGGCTATGGGTGCTTTTTATTTCTTCTGCTACATTTAACATGTAGGCTATGCACAATGTAGTGCACAGAGGCCATTATTTGTACATACTGTTGCAATTATGAAGTGCCGCATAGTGCAACCAAAATGATCCCAGGCCCTAGGAATCAAAATTATGAGCTAAGGCTGGTGAAATTACACTTATGGTAGCCTCGAACTTACAGTACAGATCTGTAAACAGGAAGACCCAGGGTTAAATTACACTACTGCTATTTACTCCTCTGAGACACCGCGAATAAGTCAAGTTGGTTGGTTGGTTGGTTAGTTAGTTAGTTAGTTAGTTAGTTAGTTAGTTAGTTAGTTAGTTAGATAAATTTGTTGTCCTGGAAAGGCATAATGAGCCAGAACTTTTTTCCAGATGAAACACAGGGGAGGGGGCAAACAAGAGGGAAATGCAAACAGATGCAAAGAACTTTCAAGAACGATACAAATACAAAAGCCTAACTTCTCTCTCCTTTTCTCTCTCTCTCTCTCTCTTCTCTCTATTTCTTTTTCTTTTTTTTTTTGCTTTTGCACCACAGAAATAACTGTATCATACAAAGTGAATCAAATGTTTAAGCTTAAAGCCATGTCACGCCAACTCCAGCAACTGAATATGCTCTTCTTGTATATGTTGCTCTGTATTTCACTGTCTAGAGCTTTCACAACCCTCCCCAACTTCACCCTGATGGAAAATCTAAAAACTATGGGCAATATTGAAAAAGCAGAATTCATGGGGGTGTGGCCTGGCAACAGCTAAGATAGCAACTTATTACTACATTTCAGTTTCCCCAGAACAAAATCACATGTCATCTACGATCCACCCTTACAATGTGCTGAAAGTAACTACACTTAGTTAATCTGACATCTTAGATGCCATCAGAGCAGTCTGGTGTATTTATTAAAGTACCTGCTCATTGAGATCTCTTAGTTCTCCTGTCATCTCTCCCCAAAGCTGCTGTGGCCTACCGAGGCTCTCTCTTGGCTCCTCGCACTGACAACATTGAATCCTGCAATGGCGACGGAGACCTTTCAGTCAGCAGACCTGCAAGAGATTACTGCAATGCTCATATGGATAATACAGGACACCACACAGCTAAAAGCTGCCACTGCACAAACTGCTCTAGACCTGACAACTTTGAACTCGTGGGTAACCACCACTGAGACCCACCTAATGGTGGTAGAGTGGGCAGAGATGACCACTTAGGGAGTGCTCTTGGATCAGGCCTTAACCATATAATATCTTTTAAATAAGGTTGCAACAACATATGGTTGGTTGGGTTCTCAGAGGGGGTAGAAGGGACAGATGTCACTAGGTTCCTGCAACAGGCAGTCCCAGAGATCCTAAATACACCCGATTGCCCCCCTGCCATTGAAATCAGCAGAGTGCATAGATCTCTGGCTCCCAAGCCTCCACCCAGACCTATCGCACATTAGTCAAATTACTCCAGTATCCTGTTAAAGAAAGCATTTTCCGGTTTATCCAGAATAAGAGGCACTCTGACCTGGTGTGGCCACATCATTAGCCTTTTCCAGGACTTTTCCACTGAGCTCACACAAAGGAGGAGAGCATTTATGGAGGCACGGAAACAACTACATCAAATGGTGGCAAAAGTCTCTAAGTGTTACCCTACTTGTCTATGGGTCTTCTTCTGTGGAATCTCTCATGATTTTCAGACCCCAGAGGCAGCCTTGACTCTGATACACACATCCTGCAGCCCAGCTCAGATGCAAACTGTCAGACTTTGATGAACACACGACCCCCAGAAGGTCCTCCTATCATGACGGAGACAGCAGCTATGCCAGGTTGGCCAGGGCCAGCTCAAACAAGCCCAATCTCTCAGCTGTCACCAACAAACTGGACAGTGGCATGAAGGAATGGGGGTTGTAGGAGAAACTGGTCATACAACAAAAAACATTTGCCACCTTCTTGCTCCTGCTCTAGGAACCATAGTTGTGGTTACCGACTTACCCGTTTCCTCTGCTGGCAGTGTGGGGATCCCCACAACCAACAATAAATTCCAGGCTTTGTTGACAGTGTAGAAATGGAAGAGCATCCCACTCAAGCCACTGGCACCATTATTCACAAACCTCTGCCTCACCAAAAGACCTGGGCAGTGGTGGTGGCAATCACTCCTCTGTCCTCTCCCATTGGGGCTGTCCTCTGGGATGGAAGAAAGCTCTACTTTACAGCAGAATCCCCCACGCACTTCTACAGCTCGGGGCTGATACAGTATCGGTGACTGATAGAGACTTAGTCTAATACACAGAAACATAGAAAATGGTGGCAGAAAAGGACTATAAGGCCCACCTTGTCTGACCCTTAAGGAGTGGATATTTGTACATGCACCAGCTTCTCCCAGTGAAAAATTACCCCATGCCTACCCAGGCTCACCTCATATTCCATCTTTCAAAGGTATAGCGCATGGCAGGGGCTCTGGTGAGATTTGAAAAATGTGACCGCTGTATATCTCAGACAGTCCTTCAAGAACTAATGATCTCTAATGTTTGTTGAGAATGGTTCCTGTATTGCAAATGTTTCTGTTCTGCAGCCTGACCATTTTATATCCTGTAATGTTACTCTGTTCCATTCCCCTCCTGCAGTAATGTTTTTTACTAGGTTGGTACAATAGTAAATAAGGAAGGGGTTTTGTGTGGGGGTCCGAGGATATGTATCACTCTAATGTGACCCTGCAGATGTGAGGTGCTCACACAAGCTTTTTTCGTTATATTCAGGAGCCTACCTCATGATGGGTAGCCATTGGTTTGATTCTGTAGAAAGGTTAGAGCAGATAACTCCACAAAGCTAACCCAATATAATCTCCATCTGCAGAGCTATTGGCTGGCCAGACTTACAGAATGGAGATAAACATTTTTGTTTGCCAGCTAATCCCATTCCATTCCCAGGCCCTTCCCACAGAATAAGGTGATATGCTTGATAAGCTCCAAGCTAAAACATCAACTTATTACCACTGTGTTTTGTCACCTCTTAGATAGGTGGCCTGTTTTACCCCAAGCTGCAGCTCCATGTCTCCACCATATAATGCCAGAAAATCTCCCTGATGTGCAGCCATACCAATGCCTATCAGCTTAAGTGAGGACTGGGGGGGTCTGTTCTCTCAGTGAACTTTACTTTAGGAACCCAGTTGCATGGGTGACATGAAGAATATTTGCCATTAGGATAATGGTAGGGGTACATCCCTTCCCCACCCACCCAAGCACAATATTCCTTTGTCTTGGCATCTGAAACTACTGCCTCTAATGAGAGATGGCCCTGTAGGAGTGATGTTGTGTGGTGCACGCACAGCAGGATAATAACAGGTTTGGTCCCTAGTGATGAAGCACAGGCCTGAATAAATTGTAATTTAAGACTGCACCAGAGGGGGACAAATTTATTTTTATTCCTCTCCCCGGCCATACTTCAAAGCATGAAGTTGATATGAAGGGACACCCCCAGTTTACACTTTCCTACATGTTATAGTGCATCTTTTTCATCTCTCGGCCCTTCCCACCTGATCCCTGCACTGGCTAATTCTTTCAGGTGTTGAGTGGGTTACCCCCTTGCACAAGTTCTACATATGTTGTGGATGATGAGAGAGCACCACACTGTGCTCTAAAATATTAACTATACCCATCTTTGCTCTTAGTTTCAGCTGTATTTCCAATGTATTTCTGACAGGTTTCTGAAGGCTAGAGGGCAGTAACAGTATTGTGAGTTTGGTCATTAATCTTCTTCTCTTGTTGTTACTAGTGAACAAGTTTGATTTAGCACTAAGCTGCCCTGGGCAGCAACCACTCCCAAGGTCGAGGATCCTTTGTGCCTTGGCTGGCTCTCTAACCACTCAGCAGTTCACATGGTCCCCATCTCAGGGTGTTCCCTCTCTATAGCCATGAGAGTATCTCACTCCCTTAAGTACATAGGGTCTCGAAGGGTACTATCAAGGCATGATAGTATAGTTAAATTTATACAACATGTGTGGGTTTCTTTTCATGAAGATAAAAGAGATATCTCACTGACCATATGTGAGATATTTATAAAATGGGCTTTAAAAGTCCAGGTTTCTGATTGGCTACTACATCATTTGAGCCATGTCCTTATCAGATGATATAGTAGCTAACCAGCACTACCCTACAGTCCTGAGCCCCATAACACCAACAAATCAGTGAACTGTACCAACTGAAAACAGAAACACAGACTGGCACAGCTCTCAATGCGACGTCTTTCTCACCGAGCTCCCGGTCTGCCGCCCCCCCAAACACACAACGCGTAACCTGCTTTATACAAAAACAAAAAAAATTAAAAAGTGAGTACCTCGAATAGTTTTTTTCTGTGCCCATCTTGCCTCTCCCTGACCAGTGAGCTCTCGCTCTCACTTTTAGCTCTACAATTAAAAACTTCCATGATAAACAGCACCGCAACCTCCAGTATCTCGCAACATGTCCTACATGTCCTGTCTCCATATTTTCTACTGAGCAACAAATTCAAAATCCAGTAGATAGACGAGAACTAATCAATACAAAGAAGTGACATCTGAAAACGTGACACAGTACCGACCACAATCTCCACAGTTCAGCGGACACCCGGAAGCAAATCACTAACACTCATCTCCATCCTGTGGCCACAAATAAAAATATTAATTCTCTAAAGCAAAACAAACAAAATAAAATAGTTAAGCAGCACAAAACGCAACCCAGGACACAACCACGTGCTCAAAAATAAATGAAATCTTGACTGGAGCGAGGTGGGCTAGAACGGATACCGGAAATAAAAACAATCCCGATACTGCCGCTGATTTCTCTCCCGATATTTAAAAAAAAAACATTATCTAATTCAACAACTATTTATTTCTCACTCTGGCTATGGGAAGGATGGGGAAGTGGAGACTCTCAAACACAAACACGTACAGATCCTATACCGCCATTGAAACAGTTTGACACATACTTACTAGGCAAACTATTTGTTTTACCATTTCAGGTACTGAAACCTCCTTTTGTTATATTTTTTACTACTTCATTTTTTTTTGTTTTACCCATTAAATAATTACATGGATGCCCATTTTATAAGTGCAATAACACACTCTGAGGTGTGGTTTGTCGCCTAATAAGAGCATGCCCAGTGGCATAAGGCACTCGGCACAAGCTCCTTGTGCCTTAGTACACCCCTGGATGTGTTCTTATCACAGTTGGGTATGTCACAATGGATATATACTGGCCAGTTGGGTATATCACAGACGTTTCAAAACTCATTTAGAATGTTCGGCCTCAGTAACAGTACTAACCATATTCAAATGCAAATAACTTTAAAACGTAACATGATAGCATTGTACTGTGAGCATGAAAGTTGTTCAGCACAAAAAGATCTACAAAATGAGTGGTGTTTTATTTATAGCTACCTTTTAGTGTTTTTATAATTAACAAAAAAACAGCAGAACAGTAATTGTTTCACTTTTTTGGCAAACAAATGTGAATAACTTTAAAATGAAAAATGATAGCATGGTACTGTGAGCACAAAAGTTGTTCAGCATAAAAAGATCTACAAAATGAGCAGTGTTTCATTTACAGATACCTTTTAGTTTTTTTTTTATAATTGGCAAAAACAGCACAAAATCCAATTTTTTCAATTTTCGCAACAAACAAATGTAAATAACTTTAAAACTAAAAAAGAGAGACCCACAATTGTTGTATAAATCAAATATGACGTGGGTGGCAGTGAGACAGTGGAAATATCTCCACTCACTGTCATTGAACTCTAGGTATCCCACTCGTGCACTATCAAGAGTTCAATGGCAGCTCGCGGAGATATTTCTGCTATCTCACTCTCACCCATGTCATATCCCATATTTCTCACTACTGTAGCTGTGATGAGCTACTGTTTTCTTATGAGCTCAAAATCTGTGTTTGTGAACAAGCTGCTAAATGTGTATAAGCAAACTGAGCTCAAGTGTCATGATGTGTTTATTACTTTTTATACTTTATTTTTATTGACTTTTAAAATGAACAAGCCCAAGGACATACCATCAATAGATTCAGGATATAAACATCCCATTGTGAAGTAACAATACAGATATGTTAGCATCAGGTCATTCTAGTCCATCGAATTTTGATACATCATATGGGGTACTAAGCAAAGAAAAACCTATGGACCCGCTGCAAATGCTGACATGTCCAGGCACAAATATATGGATACCCAGCCACGTTAAAACCTGTGGGAAAAAGGACAACATTAGGGAAAACAAAATGAAGGTATAATATATGACCTGAACAGTTATTATTCCCACTTAGTCAACAGTAAAGTTTAGATAAATTAAGGTTCTTGGTAGCAGCACTTAAACTCTACAATTAAGTGAACAAATCTCTATAGCAGTATATTTGAAAACAGCAACAATAACAAAATGTAACTATTAGACCAGCATAATAGGCTATGTAAAAGTACAGAGCTTCAACAGTCTACAAATGAAATGCTCAATAAAACTCTAAAAACAAAATAGTTCAATCTGGACAGCAAGAGCTCCAATAATGAACAGAGTCACAACAGTTGAACCATGGAAGGTGCCAAAATCTGTGCTATAATGGCAATGTCCTCATTGCCAGCACCACTTTTAAAAAAATAGCAGACCACCAGTGTCAGTTAGTACAAATATTGAGAATATACACCTCTAGTCCAGAAATCTACTGTAAGAACATTTTTAGAAAAACGGGTATATGCAAAAGCAATCACAAACAGAAATTTTCCATCCCAGACCCATGCAAATCCCCAAAGCTTTTAACAGTACAGCAGACTAATATATCCGACAAAAAGTCAGTCATTCTCCACAGAGTCGTGTTATACTTGTAAGTTCTGTTCCAGGGGTATTCTGCTCCAAAACTCAGCTACGATGATGCCTACCCTCTTTTGGGCTTCCTCTGGGTCATTAAATTGGTAGGTTCTCCCACTATAGGTTATACCTAAATGAGCAGGAGCTGATAGAGAATGTGCCACCCCCAGACCCTGCAGTTGCCACCGAAGAGGACTGAATAGCTAATAGCATCTACATGTTGCATAGCACCAGTCTGGGAAAATGTTTATTTCATGGCCCGCCACTGTCAGGGAGTAGTTGGCTCTCACCCACCTCAAGATGGTGTTCTGAATTTCAGGGCCAGCCATAATGAGCAAAATAGTACGAGCAGTCTCCTGGTTGTTCTGTGCCCTCTGAAAGTTAATTCTATAGGCCTGTTTTAAACTAGCCAGGTCCAACTGAAAAGTCATTGACAATGTGCAGAAGAACTAGAAATAGTGTAATGTCTCTTTTTTATCCCCCCCCAAAAAAATGAGATACAGTATGTGTAAGAAGACGTTCTCACGGTTTGGACCCTCTATTTTAAATGAGTTTGCAGGCCTGGTTACTGAAGCAAACAATGTAACTCATTTTAAATGTTTGTTATTTAAATTTCTTAGCTCTGTTCATAAGTGTCAATGTATGTAAACAGATGCTGTTATATGTTGTAAGTTATTTATTGTATTGTATTTTAATAATTTAAGTCACGCGTGGCTGAAAAAGGGCTGTGCCCAAACCAACTCCTGGTAAAATAAATAAAAAAACTGTACCTCCGGAGGGATACGGGATTGCAGCCACTGTATGTGATACAAAACATATGAAAATAGCCAGTAGAAAATGGCCTTATGGTCTACAAAGTCTGCTCGGTTGTCCACCTAGCAGCCTTTATTTTGCAGCTGCCCCTACCTCCCTTGACCCTTCCCCTTGTTTGTTTGTTTTATTTATTTATACTGATAGGACCATGGGCCAAAAATTACCTGTTTTCATGGGTGATCAGTGTACAAATAACAATGAATACAATTACAAAAAAAAATACATCTTAATAAAAAGCAGACAAAAAAAGAAATATACACAAGACAATACTTATAAATATATCACAACATCATCATTCAAAACATTTACACTTGTATTCAATAATTAAATACTCTTTCAGCCTATGCCTAAAAGAGCACAAGGAAATATTCACACAATCAAAAACAGACTGAATTGTATTAAAAAAAGTAGGTAACATAAGAAAATGCCTTTTGTCCTAATCAAGTACGTATTCTTGGGATGCAGAGAGAAAAAATATCTGTTAACCGTGTATTAACACTAGAATTCTGTTGTTTAAAAATTGAAAAGAAACAGTCTGTGATTCTGTTTAGTATCACCTTTTTTGCCAATAAACCCAATTGGAGTTTGTATCTTCCAGCCAGAGGAAGCCAACCCACTTGCTGTAGAAGATTACAACGATGGACCCTTTGTGGGGATTTTACTACAAATCTAGCAACTGAATTAAGTAACACTTTCACCTTAGATAACAACCTCTCCCTTGCAGTATAATAAAACAAAACCCAAAAATCAATTAACGGCTGCAAAAAACTTTGAGCCAACAAAAGTCGTATGGAATCGGTAAGTAAAGCAGATAACCTATATAAAGCCCCAAGCCGCTGGTGGGTTACCTTCACCATATGAAGAATATGAGGTTCATAGGAAAGACCCTCACCAACCAATAGGCCCAAATACTTAAATTGTTTAACTTGTTCAATCAAAGTACCAGAAACAGTATATAATGACAATAAAGGATCCAGATTCAATCTCTTTTTAACATTTGTAAAAACCATAGATTTCTTTTTTTTTTTCTCATTTAGAACTAATCTATGAGCTCTAAACCAAGTCTGTACCTCCAAAAAATCATCAGCTAAATCTTTCTGGACTTTTTCAAAGTGAGAACCACTTGTGAGGGCCACTGCAACATCAGTATATAAAAATGTGTGATCTAGTGCAAACAGAAGGAAGAGTGTTAAGAAAAAGACTAAACAAAAGGGGACCCAAAATAGAACCTTGGGGAACACCCAGTGAGACCTTGGCGGGAGAAGAATATTGACCACTCACCTTCGTAATCTGTCTACGATCGGCCAGGTCATTTCCTAGCCAGTCCCTAACATCCATAGATATTCCCAGATAGACTAAAGAGGACAGTAGAAGGTGATGATCAACCAGATCAAATGCTTTGGTGAGGTCCATGAACACGGCCCCGGTATAATGGCCCTTATCAAGGGCCCTGTGTACCGTGCTCATGAACCCCACCAAGACAGTAATAGTACTGTGTCCTGGCCTGTAGCCATGCTGTGCAGATGTTAAAACATTATATTTAGACAAGTACTCCATAATCCGATCAAAAACAACCCTCTTCAAAACTTTTGAAAGGGGAGCCAATAAAGAAATAGGACGATAGCTAGATTTATCAGAAATATCATCAGCTTTAAAAATAGGAACAACAGTAGAATCTTTCCAAATTTTAGGAACGCTAAACCCAAACAAAAATAAATTAAAAATAGCAGAAAGAGGAAAATAAAGAAAATCAGCAGTGGTCCTCACAAGATGGAAATCAATACCATCCTTACCCACAGACAGACAAGGGTCCATTAGAAGGAGGTATTTCAAAACATCACCTGGTGACAAAGATTGAAAGTAAAACATTGGAATATTCAAAGCTGAATCCTCCTGAGACACCCTGCCCTGAGGCATTAAATTCCCAAATGAATACTTCGAATAATCAGAAAAATGATCATTAAATTCCTGGGCTATTTCAGATAGGTCTATAATGGTACCATTCTTAGTTTGTAAGCACTGAATAGTTGAAGTGTGTTTTTTCCCAGTTAATTCATGTCCAGGTTTCTGTAACATTCTTTCCCCTGAAATCCTTCTGCCTTTCAAGAAAATAATTTCTTTTTAATTGTCTAACCATAGCTTTACATTTATTTCTAGCCTGTTTATATAAAACTAAACTAGTTTGGCTAGGGGTCTTCCTATAAACCTTCCAGAGTCTATCTTGTATTCTAATTTGATCTATTAATTCTGGTGAGACCCAATCATGTTTATTACCTCTAATCCTAAACTTCCTTAAAGGTGCAAATTTGTCACAAACTGAATTAAATAAATCAATAAAATTTCCTAATGCTATGTCAACATTCAGGCTCTGAGAAACCCCAGACCAGTCTATATTAGCAACTGTCTGCCTAAATCCAACCAAATCATGTGTCTTTGTATTGCATGAAAACACAAAAACAAGAGGAACAGAGTTTCTCTTTGCATACCAACTGCAATAGACTGGGTTATGGTCACTGACACCATCTGGGAGAACCCCGTGTTGCACAATTTTATTAATGTCAGAGACCAGTACCCAGTCTATCAATGATGAAGTTCCAGATTTATAATTAGTCCTTGTTGAAACATCTATTATCTGTATTAATCCTTGATTAATAATTGTATCTCTAAATTTTATATTATCTTTCCCCAGCCAATTAATATTCATATCACCAATAATGATAATCTATTTCTAGGCAAAGACTCTGGTATAATCTCTAATAATCGAAGTCCATCTCCCTGGGAACTGGGCTGGACATAAATCACCACCACGGACAACATTTTTTGCTTACCTAAGAGTATCGTCAAGGGTAGATATTCACAGGAGGGGGGTCCTTCAATAGCTACACCAGGCAGTACTTTCAAATGATCTTTCACATAAAAAAAAATCACCCTCCTCCTCTTTTTGATTCTCTATCATGTCTAAAAGTCCTATAACCCTCAATAGCGATTGATTTATCCGAGACCCTACCTGTAAACCTGGTCTCTGATACCCAACCACATCAAATTGATGGCAGTCCATCCAAACAGTAAAATCATTCCATTCAGCAAGCAGGCTCTGCACTTTCAAATGAACAAAATTCAGAGCATGCTTAGGCAACATGGAAGACTCTATATTGCCCATGGGTCCTGAGTTTGGATGTACTGAGCCAGATATTAATAGCAATAACAATATCAAACTTCTTCTAAGCAAGAAATCATAAGGACATTGCCTAGTACAGGTACTTCTATCATTTAACACTAACTGAGAAACCTTTGAAAACAAACGATATAAAACTTGCAAGGTAACATAACATTGTAACTTCCTATAAGTATATACTATTCCATCCCTATCCCAAGCATTGGGTGTTAAAACAGGCAGAAATAAATCCAAGCAAAAAGCTTTTGTGTAAAACCCAGTTACCTGGAATAAGTTATTGATATCATAAGATATTTCATCCCCTATGCTAACAGAAGCAGCAGGGGAATATCCTACCGAAAGAAACATAAAACAAAATACCCCAAAATAAAACATTTTTAGCCCCAATCAGAGGAAGAACAGCCAGTCACTAAGCGACAAGAAACCAGGACTAATAAACTGCTCTTGCCAGCTCCTAGGGGAAAATCCAAATCAGGCTCCCTGAACTGCCACTTTAAGAGCCCTAAAAGGAATTTCACTAAAAATAGAAGAAGCAGGCTAGGTCAGAATTATTTCCAATAATGCCAGTACAGCACAGGGAGTCTGCCACATTACCAAGCTGATCAAGGCTTTTTTTTTTAACTTCCTATGATTGCACCATCCCAGGCCCTGCCACTGCTCAGTCAAGTGCAATCAATTATGCATTTAACTGAGTTCCGCAAAAACGTGGCAGATGATTCTCCTCTGATATACTAATATATATGTATAAAAGAAATGAACAACCCCCAAATTAAATACAAGCCAATATTGCAAACCTATAACCATAACACATACTTCAGATAAAAATTCAAGCTTTTTTTTTTTTTTAAAGCCTCAGGTCCCGATCAGTATAATAGCTAAAAATACACTCAGTCTCCACCTTTCAAACTCCTATTGCCACTTCTCCCACATCAATAACCCCCAACATATCAATACCAGAACTCCCACAGCCAAAACCCCAATAGTAGCAACAGACAGCAAATCTTCAAATTAATTCTATAAACACAGTAGTTATTTAAAACAGCTAAACAGCAAAAGCCAAGGAAACACTGAAACAGCAGTCTTCTCTAGATGACAAGTAAAGATCATGCAGTCAGCTTCACTGCAATGATTGCTCCCCACAAGGGACAGTTTTTATTTTAAATTTCCTTCTGCCACTCACGCCACTCACGCATGTGCCACAGTGCCTGCACCGTGCGCAACACAGTTCTTATAAAGCAGCCTGCCCCTCCTCCTCTGTGATGATAAACGCTGCTCTCTCCCCCAACACACGCAAGCTCTGGTAACCAGGAGCAGCAGACAAAGTCAAAAGCAAACAGAGTGGAGCACTGGCACAGAAATTAAGTCCCCAGGTACATCAAATGTAGCAAAAGCAGTCCCAATTAGTTCCCCAAACAGCAGATGATAAAACACATAGGGAACTAGCTGATGCAAACAGTGCAGGTGTAGCGTACCCTTGCCCTGTCCCATCCTCTTTCGAAGCCCCCCTCTCTTCTGTTGGCTACCACCTCTGCTGGTAATGCATTCCACCCAGCCACTACCCTCTCAGTAAAAGAGTGTCTTCTCATCTCCCTCCTGAACCTTCCCCCCCCAGTCTCATATCATGGCCTTGGGTGTCCCTCCCCTCCCTTAGTTTGAAAAGCCCCTTTGGTACAAGACTTGTTTCTCCCTTTCATATACTTGACGGTTTTAATCATATCTCTCCTCTCCCTTCCCCTCCCTCCTCTTCCAGTGAGTACATGTTTAATTCCCTAAGCCTACTCTCATATGGTAAGTCCCCCAGACCCTTGATCATCTTTGTCACCCTGCGTTGCACCCCCTCCAGTAACATAATGTCCCTCTTCAGGTATGGGCACCAGTACTGCACTCAGTACTCTAAGTGAGGCCCAACTAGTGATCTATATAAGGGCAGAATTACCTCCTCCTTCCTTGAGGATATACCCCTAGCAATACAACCCAGCATCCTTTTGGCCTTTGCAGCTGCCTTTCTGCATTGCGCTGAGTTGTTCATTGCTCCCGTAATGAGCACCCCCTGATCCTTCTCCTCCTCAGGCACAGATAATTGCTCACCCCCCAGCTTGTAGCACCGCTTTGGGTTTTTAGCCCCAAAATGCAGGACCTTACATTTTTTGGTATTGAACCCAAGCTGCCAGGTGTCCAGCCAGGATTACAAGTTTGATAGATCCTCCTGTAACCCTTGCCAACCCTCTAGGTTATCCACCACTGCTCCCATCTTGGTGTCATCAGCAAACAGACTGATTTTGCTCTTAATGCCCACCAAAATATCTGCAATGAATATCCCAGACAACACTGGTCCCAACTCTGAGCCCTGCAGAACACCACTCATCACCCGCCTTGGGGATGATAGCTCCCCACCACCACCACCACTACTCTCTGTTGCCTCCCCCGTAGCCAGTTCATTACCCAGCCCATCATCTTCTTATCCACCTCTGTAGTATGTAGCTTACTACCTCGTTTCCCATGCAGCACTGAGTCAAATGCTTTACTGAAATCCAGGTACAGGACATCCACTGCATGGCCGTTGTCCAGTTGTCTAGTTGCCCAATTATAGTACTCCATCAGATTGGTGTGGCAAGATCTGACAGTGACAAAGCCATGATGCCTACTGTCCTGTAGCCCATTGGCTTCCAGAAAGGGTACCAGCCTCTCCTTTAGGATTGTCTTCATCAGTTTATCCATTTGTATAATGAAGTGAAGCAAATTTCCCGGAACTCCAACCAGGCACAGATTCATGGCTCGATTATCTTTTTCTGATGATTCCACACAAACTCTTAGATGATTCCTCTCAGTGGTGGATTTAGCAAAAGCTGCTTGTGTCTTTTGCGAGTGGCCATCTACATCCTTGACAGTTTTAAGTGCTGAATCTATTTTAACATCTTGTGCACCCAGTCTGTCCAGCACCTACTCCAGTTTGTAGCCCATTTCTCAGACAACCTGTAGCACTGAATCCCAGGGTGGGGATCTCCTGCTCCAGTCTGGCCCACCGCTTTATCTGGCACTCCTTGCTGGGCCTATGGCATCTGCTGCATAGGTTTGGATCCAGCCACTCCAGTCATTCCTTTTAGGTGACGATCACATATGTGGTATTGTTCAGTTCAGGGAGAAAAGAGCCATCGAATTGTCAAATGAAGAATTGTAAAAGCTGCTGTTAAACCTGTTAAACAGAGTTTAAGTTCAATTTTTGCAGAGCAAAATGCAGAGCTACTTGGGAACACGTCCAGTCATGAACATGGCTCTATGGCACCCCCATAGTGTGTTCATCACTATGTGGATTATGTTTTTATGGTTAATGGTAGCAGGGGTGGAAACAAAATCTCTGCCTCTTAGAAAGTGGAGGACAATGAAAATACTGACTGTACATGAGAGGAGGGAAGTGTAAGTTTTTTTCAATTGCATTAGCTATAAATGTTTAATTATTTTATGGAATAATGCACACCTTGTAACGCTGATGTAATTCATTGTGTTTTTTATACTGTTTATGCTTCTGAATAGTTCTGTTTTGTAATTAACAAATAAGTTAATAAATTGATTAACTCCAAAAAAATGAATAATTCACAGTGAGACTTAAGGCTTAAAAATATACTGGTGTGTGTTTAAGGTTGATATAAGGGTGGAACAGCTTATTCTGTAAGGACAGAATTATGAAGAAGAGGGAGTTATAAGCTGTCCACTTACAGTGCATATAGTACAATTATTTTATAGAAATATGATACTGTTTTATTGTGTTCAATAAAACAGAAATGGTCACTTCTCAATTCCGAGAGGGATGGACTGAGCCTTAATATTTATAACAATATATTGTATGACTTTTGTAAAACAGTATCAAATTCTTTGCTATATATTTATGTGATTTGTATTAATGACAAGTACAATCTGTTTTTAACTCAGAACCACATGCCATGAGAAAGTGGCCTTGTAGTGAAACACTGGCATAATGAAGTGGCCATTTTTTACTTAATTGAGCCAAATAGATGTGAATTTGAATTTTATAAAAGAATAGTGTTATTGGTGGGGTGACTGAGAAGCTTACAATCCCCTTTTCTTCTGTACAACTAAAGGCAATATAAAATTCAGCATTAGAAAACTAGAGACAAATGGAGAATTTAGGCTGAACTATTTTTATGTTTGCTTGCACGCATGTGCAAGAAACATAGTGCCATCATCTGAGATTTCGGAGGTGAGTCACCTCCTCCTCCAATTCAGTCAGTGTGTTGGCAGGCGTGGCTCCTGTAAGCCAATGCATACTGGAGCTGTCTATGACAAGCTCCAAAATGCAGTGGCATACAGTTGAAAGGGGGAGCTACGCTTCAGTGAGCAGCGATAAGATATCGCCTACTCATGCACAGCTCCACTACACACACACACACACAAGAAATGCCGCATACTGCGTGCTCCCATTACAATCGTATGGCGTGTGGGGTGCCCAATCCCCTATCGGCTTGTGCTGCACCCCCAAGTCTTTCATGATGCCACGCTCGCCCACCCCAGCGTGGCAGTCATAGAATAGCTGACAGGGTTCCCAATCCCCATCGGCTCCACTGTCCCCCGAGTACTGGGTGCCACGCTGGGAGCCCACCCCAGCCTGGCAAGTGATCATATGGCCGACGGGGGTGCCCAATATCCCGTTGGCTCCATGGCCCCCCAGCTGTCCTTGTGCCACGCTGGGAGCCCACCCCAGCATGGCAAATGTCCCACGTTGTCTTTTTTTTTTGTACCTGAAAAATAAAAATGGTCCCATGGCGCTTCTCCCAGCCCCCCCCACAACCCGCACCCACCCACTGCACACCCTGCCTCCCACACCTCCCTCACCCCATACTTACCTCCGGAGCTCGGCGAACGATCTTCGTGGACGGGAACACGCTGCACTCTTCAAAGCCGACCGCGAACTGAGGAAATGCCGGTAAGCTGTACAATGGGCTAGATAGGGGTTTTTCAACTTTAATGCATATCTCAGGCATTTTTTGGAATTTTTGAACCAAATTTTCAACATGGGGTTTTTGGGATGCCTTCTCATGAATGATGTCACTGCCATGGCGTTATTCGGGACCAAAGGGTGATTTAACAGTCACTGAGCAGTCACTGCGCGAAATCACCCTTTGGGTCCAAATAACACCATGACAGTGACATCATTCATGAGAAGGGGTCCCAAAAACCCCATGTTGAAAATTTGGTGCAAAAATTCCAAAAATGACTGTTTTACGAGCATGCGTTGCACAGTTCCTACACAGGCTCGTAAGTTCACGAATTTTCAATATTTTCACTCCAGATTTTCAACATTGCCATTTTACCACACCTTCTTATGAGTAGTATAGCTGTCATTTTCACATCACCCAAAATGTGTTTCCAGCCCATATGGCGCTACAATGGCGCACAATCGGTTATCTTGAAATCAATGATGCGGGACAAATTAAGAAAATCACAGTGATGCTGTTCATGAGCAAAGGTCTTAAATGGCTATGTTGAAAATTTGGTGAAAAATTCCAAAAATGACTGTTTTATTTAGCGTATGCTACAGTTCCCACGCGATGCTCGTAAGTTCGCCGAATTTCAATATTTTCACCCAGATTTTCAGCATTGCCATTTTATTACACTTCCTTATGAACAGTACAGCTGCCATTTTTCATATGTCACCCAAAATGTGTTTTCCCACATGTAGCGATCAATGGTGCTGTTGGTGTGCGAAGGCAATATTTAGGACAGATTAAGAAAATCACAGTTACACTGTTCATGAGCAGAGGTCTTAAAATGGCTATGTTGAAAATTTGGTGACAAAAGTCCATAAAATGACTGTGTTACGAGTGAGCATTGAGCAGTTTCCACGCACCCTCGTAACTTCATGACTTTGTAATATTTTCAGTCCAGATTTTCACCAGTGGCATTTTTCCACACTTCCTGAGAACAGTACAGCTGTCATTTTACAACATGGCTGAAGTGTGTTTTCACACTTTCAGCGCAGAGATGCGTGGTCGCTGTGGGAAGTCATTGTTCAGCACAGATAAAGAAAATCACAGTGACACTGTTCATGATCGGAGGCACCAAAATGCCTGAGTTGACAATCTGCTGTAAAAAATCCCCAACCTAATTACATTACGGGTGTGCGTTGCACAGTTTCTATGTACACTCGTGGCTTCACCATTTTTTTTAAACATATTTACCACAGATTGGCAACATTGCCATTTTTTACACCTCCCCATGAACAGTACAGCTGTCATTTTTTACATCCTGTTCGGAATGTTTTTGCACCTGTGGTGCTAAATGCCGTAGTCACTGTGCATAAGCAGCTTTCGGCTAACAAACTGATATTCCCCCTGTTCATGAGGTGGGGTCACAAAAAAATGTTGAAAATTTGGAGTGAAAATACCAACGAATGCCTGAGGTATTAGGGTTTCCAACCATAACGCCCAACCCTGTAGAGAATGACAGGCATCAGAGGTGTGACTGGGATTCTTGCCTGTAATGCTCATACCATTCCACACCCTGCAGCCAGTGAGAGGCATCGAGGTATGCCTTGGACTCTTCGGCACCAAAGTTCACCCCATTCTCCTATATCGCACCCATCTCACCGTATTTCCTAATGAAATGGGGTACGCATAAGGGCCAAAGACCCCAAGGAACACCATGACACTTGTCAGTGTCTGTAGGGTGGGATGTGGTGAAATGGTGTGGCCGTTATGCCTGACGACCCAAATGCACACCCCAATGCCTGTCGCTCACTGCAGGGTGGTGGTGGGGTTGGCTTCAGTTCAATACTTCACTGCCATTCCTATTACGCAGCTCTGTAACTTCTACACTACCACTGCCAATGCCAGCAAGCAAACATTCGGCATTGACAAATGCTTGTTTAACAAAGAAATGGCATTAAGCACACAGAAGCCTAGTGAAGGCCATTTAAACAACAAATATATACATTTTCAAGAGAGAGCTAGATTTGTTCTTTCTGAAACAAGTGATAGAGGAATGTGACAGAGAGTGAATAAGTGTTTGGTACATACTGTGGTAGGTTATTTTTATTTTATTGAATCTCAGAATTAAGACCTTTGAGCCAGAGGCTGTTTTACAAAGGCTCCACGTCAACAAGGAATTATACAGAGGAGGGAGTAACAGGCATGAGTACATTGGGTACAAATAAGCAGGCTGGGTGAGGTACAATAAACCCAGGAGACATTTGAAAATAAACCTAGTACATACAATACATAATAATACTGATATTAAGTGCTAGGGTTAAAAATACATAATAATACTGATATTAAGTGCTAGGGTTAAAAATACATAATAATACTGATATTAAATGCTAGGGTTAAAAATATATAATGATACTGATATTAAGAGCTAGGATTAAAAAGGTAGCCATAAGTTGGTGGAGGGCAGGTGTACAGGCACAGAAAGCCAGTTAGAAGCAAACTAGAATAGTGATGAGTTATGAGGCATAAACAGGCCAATAGGTAGAGGAAGAAAAGAATAAGAAAGAGCAGTAGAGGAGGTTGGCTTTAGACAGGGGATAATAGTGGTGATTTTCCAGGTTATAGTGTGGGAAACATTGCAGATGATCGTAGATGCAATGGTGACACAGAAGAGCAGACCAAGAGGACGTTGTTATTAAAATGGCAGGATAAGTAAAAGCAGAGGGCCACCAGGGTTAAATGGGGCAGTCACAGCTGCTGCAGTTGGCTAGGTGCTATCAAAGACAGTTTTTGAAAGGACCAATTTTGGGAGTAGATTGAAGGTGTGTGGGTAGGTTTGTTAAACAAGCTAGGTGCTCTGTACATAAATGCACTTTGTCCTTGAGATATCCAGCATAAAGGTACCTGAAAAGTTAGGCTGGGCACACTTCTCGTGCAGTGCGTGTTAGTGTGGGCCCTGTTGAGGAGCAGCTGGGTAGACACGGGGGCCATCCTTAAAGAGATCTTTTTGGCAACAAGACAGGTGTGATAGGAGATTCTGCTATGGAGGTCGAGCTAATTGGACTGCGTGTATAAGTCACAAGTATGTGTGCCTCTACTAGCATCAGTAACTAACCTGCAGGCTTTGATAAGAGTAACTCCAAACCTTCTAAGGGCAGTGGTGGTGGCAGCACCATAAAATGCAATGCCATAATTAACGATAGACACTATAGAGATAGTCACTGTGAGGCATAGTGCCTCTTCGGTCATATAGTGCTGATGTCTATAAAGGAGGCCTAGCCTGATATTAGCAGTTTTGGAGATGTTATTAATGTCTTCTTGATAGGAGAGAGTACTGTCTAGGGTGATGCCCAGGTACTACAAACTAGTTACCGGCTCACGCTGTGTACCAATACTGTTTGAAATTGGTAGTTGGGCTCTTTTAAACTTGTCATGAGTCCCAGCAAAGACCATCACTTTGGTCTTTTTATAGTTCATAATTAATCTATGCTCAGTAAACCAGGCTTCAATGGAAGTAAAGCTACATTGCAAGTCACTGATAAGGGGTGTAGGATCAGGCTGACTGGTGTAAATCACAGCATCATCTGCATACAGGAGAAGGTTACGAGGGCAAGCTAGGGGAAGGGTACTGAGGTAGAAGATAAATAGTAGGGGACCAAGGATTGATCCCTGTAGAACACCAGATTGCAGGGGGTGGTTACTTGAGGGTGGGTCTAAGATTTTTACGTGTTGGGTTCTACCACCTAGATAACTTCTGAACCTGGAGGCAACATCACTGGAGAGTCTTAGGAAGGGTAGGGTCTGGAGCAGTAAGGAGGGACTGATCATATCAAACTGCTTTATAAGATCTTTATATATAGACCCTACAAGGTGACCACGGTTGAGCGCTTTATGGATATAGTCTGTGTAGGTGAGGAGCGTGGTGGCAGTCCTATGATCTTTCCTAAACCCATGTTGCTGAGGGCATTGAATGCCATGGGTGGATAGATATTCACTTAGCTGTTCAGCCACTAAGCATTCAAGGGCTTTTGAGAGGGGTGGTAAAATTGAAATGGGATGGTAGTTGGTATGGGTTGCTCTGTCACCACTCTTGGTAATTTTTTTTTATTTGGCAGTTTTCTAAAAACTCAGAACATCTTATAGGACTTGAAAGACATGAACAGCATACATAACAGAACAAATATACAATAAAACAACATATGCCAAACATAAAAAGGCTCTATCTGAATAGAGAAGACATCTAATAATGGCATCTTGGTGGGTATGGCTGGCAGCCAAACAGAGCACACAGAGTTCGGTGGAGCTCTGTACCAACCTTGGGATTTTAGTAAGATAAATACTTTCTTATATTGCCAGTTTTAATTACATATCTTGAGAGCCCTTTTAAAGAGGAAAATTATTAGCAAATTTGGTACCTGGATTTTGAGATGGGACAGAATGAGAAGAGATGGCCAGTGAGCCCATGAGGCTGAGAGAGGAGACACTCGGAACAAGCAAGGAGGGGGCCACTGAGACAATAGGGCAGCAGTCATCTAATGCTGCACTCTTGAATGTGATCCAAGTCCTTGATTGAAAGATCGATGGTAGAGTGGCTAAAGCCCCACCTCTGGACACTAAAGTCAGTGCTGTCCAGCACAAGGTGAAAGATATCAGAAAAACAGCAGAAAAGGCCATTTGCCTAGTGAGTGCTGCTGAGACATCACACACTTAGAACAGAGCTGACAATGGAGTATTGAAGGAGAATGGGGCTCAGATGCCCTTCTGATGCCTCTGGTTGGCTGTTGGCTAGGTCACTCAAGGAAAATCACCCTAGTGCCACCAGGCAGAGTTATTTATTTATTTGTTTGAGAATTGTTGACTAGTAGAGGCAGACTGAGTCAAGGAACATTTCCACATGCATGCTGGGACAGGAGTAACAATAGGGAGAGCAACAGTAAAAGTTTTATAATCGGTTAAAGGAAGTACAATGATACTTAAGTAAAAAATAGTTACTTATGGTACACAAATACATAATAAACAGTAAAGGAAAGATAAAAATAACAGTAAAAATGTTGACAAATGGTCATAAAAAATATAACAGTACTGGAAAGATGAAAAATTCAAATGGATTGCAAAGCACTGGATTTGTAAAGGTTATCATGGGGTAGCTATCTAGGGGCAGATGCACGAGGGGATAAAGAGGTTACATAGGAGGGATTTTAGACAGAAGACGAGGAGAGAGAGAGAGAGATATGGGAGCAAGGAGATTATGCCAGACAAAGCAAACATGTACACTACAAAGAATGCAGTTTTACCAGCAGGGGTCTGGCAGTGGGAGATGAAGAAGGAACAAGAGTCAGAGGAGTGGAGCAAATAGGTCGAGGGCAGAAGTGGGGAGAGTAGATAGTGGCAGTAGAAGGGGAGGGAGAAAAGCCTTGGATAGAAAGGGGGTACCGTGCAAAAGCTGCAGGAAGTGAAAGAATGGGAGAGAGGTACTGAAAGAGGTAACAGTGATGAGTAAGTAGAGAGGGTCTGAGCCAGAACAATCATAAGGAATGGAAGAGAGTGTCCAGGCAGGCATGCGTGGTCAAGCACTGGCAAGATCACTTTAAGAATGATCTCACGGCAGGCTGGAAGTGGAATACAAGCTTTGTTGTAGCCTAGAAGATTGAGCCTGGGGTGGAGTTTTTTGTGGAAGGTGTTAAAATAATTAGAGAAATTCAGGTTTCTATCTAGCCACGCGTTGAGGTACTTGAATGAGGAGACCTCTTCATGGAGTGTACAATTAAAGGTTGAGAAGGCAGGTGAAGCAGTCCTGCTCTCCTCCTCCTCCCGACCACAGTAAGCCTGTACTGACTCCTCCTGCCCCTTCTCTTGGACCTTAACCATCAAATGAGTACCCCCCCCCCCGCTTAAGGAATCTTGCAGTTTCATCTACGGGGGCAAGCTGTCGGTCACAACCATAGGCTCTGCAGAGTGATGAGGAGCACAGGCTGTCAATGATCTGAAACTCTTAGGACATCTACGGCAGATGGAAGGGCTTGGTAAGGAGGAAAGATGTCCCAGTGGCTGCTGAAGGCAGAAAGAGAAATTAACAAGCATTTGTCAATGCCGAATGATCGTTGTGTGCACTGGTGTCATGGGGGAGAGGGATGTTTGAAAATTGCTTCAGTGAAGTTGTTTGTGAGGTGGGGTCCCAAAAAAGATATGATGAAAATTTGGGGCAGAAATATTTAAAAATGGCCAAGTTATGGCACTAAGTTGAAAACCCTATTGAAAAACATTGATGCCGAAAACCCCATTGAAATACACTGAAGTACTTACCTCAGTTCGCGGTTGGACTTTAAAGAGCGAATATGTGCCTGCAGTCCAAGGTAGATTGTGACGATGGACCTTCAGTGGGTAAGTTTGGGGTGGGAGGGTGTGGGTGGGTCCTGAGGGAGGGTAGGGGTTGGGTAACGATGGAATGGACAATGATTAATGGTTTTCTTTTTACAGGGAAAAAAACGACGGACAGTTTTCTTTTTTCAGGGAGTTTGTTGAACAGATGAGGACGCTGGGGATTGGGCACCCCAGTGTCTGTATACTGTTTGGGGTATACAGCAGACAACAATGGATGGACAGATGACACTGGGGATTGGCCACCCCAGTGTCTGCATACTGTTTGGGGGTTACACAGTAGAGAAATGGTTTAGTGATCACAAACTGGTGCTAAACTATAAAAAAACTAAGCTCATGCTCTTCAGCAGGTCCCACAATAAACACAGACATCATCCCCTGACTATCTCTAACCACCTTGGGACCACTCTTGAGCAGGTACAATATTTTAAGTATCTCAGCATCACCATCGACAGCAATTTATCCTATGGGGTGCATATTGACAACATTGCCAAAGCAGTCAATGCTCGCATCGGCCTCCTCTACAGACACATGCACTCCGTTACACCAGAAGCCTTAAAGTTGGCCGTACAGAGCTGTGTTACCTCCATTATTGACTATGGATTGATAATCTATGGATCTGCCACTGAAACTGCACTCCGGCGCATTTCCACTGCTCTAAATAAGGCATGTCGCCTCATCTCATGAGCCCACTGTCTCACCCACTCTTGCGACCTCTGTGCCCAAACTGGTTGGCTGCAGCTCAAAGATCGCATCAAATATCAAACATGCCTGATGGCCAAGAAAATAACCCTAGGCCTCCTACCACCTGGAATTCAAGGTCTTCTCAGCCTCTCTCTTAATACCTGCCATACCCGTGGCTCTGAATCCCAGCTTTTTCTGGTCCCTTGCTGCTGTACCTCCCAGGGACAAAGATCATTCGCCTACAGAGACCCTCTTTGGATGAATGCCCTCAATAGTGACATCTCCTCTGAATCCAAACTGGGCCCTTTCAAATCCAAGCTACAGAAACTACTCTCCGCCACTCGCTCCTGTGACTGTTTCCGCTAAACCCTTTTTGGCAATCTAAAACCCTAGCACTTGATTACTGTTAAATCTCCTTAGCACCATATCTGACATCCCCACCCCCTTGCTACCCTACCCCTTCACCTTTCCTCCTCTCTACCTAATGCCCCCCCCCCATCTGTCCTGACAAGGCCTGTTGTCTGACTTCAACTTACCTTATGATTTTACCAGTAACTGACAAAGCTTGTTTTGGCTGATTTCAATTTACTGTATGCATTCCTGTGCATGAAACTGCTTAGCGTTACTCGTTTCTATTCTTTAATTCACTGTGAATGTCAACTATTGCTTCTTTTCTTATTTACAATTATTTTACCATACCCTGTTTAATCTGTAAACTTGTTGGTCTCCTTTCTCTTTGTATACTGTTTTGCCATACTTTTTGTTCTGTTAACCTGTTGTATTATGCTGCTGATGTGGAACCTTTGTAAAAGAGCTCTAAGCTCAAAGGTATTTGTAATCCAAGATCTAAATAAATAAATAAAATTAAAAAAAAAACAGTGGACAACAATGGACAGACAGATGAGGACACTGGGGGACTGGGCATCCCCAGTGTCTGTATACTGTTTAGGGAAGGGGGGGTTACACAGCAGACAGTGATGGGCGATTTTCTTTTTTTTTAGGATAAAAAAGCAAGCATTTGTCAATGCCGAATGTTTGATGTATTGAAAGATATCCAACTCTGCTCCTTGTTTATGCCCTTGAGGTACTTGAACGTATCTATCATGTTCCCCCCACTCTCTCCTTTCCTCCAATAAGTACATATTGAGGTCCTTTTAATCTGCCCTAATACGTTCTGTGTTGTGAGCCATGTACCATCTTGGTTGCTTTTCTGTGGACTGCCTCCACCCTGTCAATGTCCTTGCACATTTGCGGCCTCCAGAATGGCACACAGTACTGTAGGTGAGGCCTCACTAGTGCATTATACAATGACATCACCACCTCATGCCTTCTGCCAGTGATACCTCTGCTTATGCAACGCAGCATGCTACTGGCCATCCTTACAACATTTGTGCTCTGCTTTGGCACCTTTTGATCATCAGAACTGATAACTCCTAAGTCCCTTTCTTCCTTGGTGATCATCAGCACCTCCCCCCCTCCATCCTGTAACTCTCCACAGGTTTCCCTCTTCTCAGGTGCATTATTTGGGCTTCTTTGCACCTCAGTGAACCTCAGTTGCCACTCCTCAGACCATTTTGTAAGCCTCTTCATGTTCCTGTTCATTTTCTTCACCCTTTCTGCCATATTCACTCTGTTACAGGTGTTGGTGTCATCTGCAAACAGGCAGACAGATCTTTCCTTCTAGCACTTCCACAATGTTTGTAATGAAGACATTGAACAGGACTGGTCCCAGGGATTATCCCTGAGGTACCCCACTGGTCACCCCCCCTCTCCGGATTGGATCCCATTACCACCACCCCCCTCTGCCTCCTGTCCATCAGCCAGTTTCTAACCCAGTTTATCAGCTTGAGCCCTGTTGCCAGACTACTCATCTTGTTAATCAGGTTTCTGTGGTGGATGTTGTTGAAGGCTTTGCTGAAATCAAGGTAGGTGACAGCAAACAACCCTCCCTGATTTACTTCTTTAATGAGGCATTAGGGTTTCCAACCCTAACGCCCCACCCCCACTCTGCAGAGACTGACAGGCATTGGGGGTGTCCCTTTGGGTCATCAGCCATAATGCTCATGCCAATCCACCCTCACCCTGCAGACACTGACAGGTGTAATGGTGTGCCTTGAGGTCTTCTGTCCTAACACTCACCCCATTCCATAATGAAATAAGCTGAAATGGGTGCAGTATAGGAGAATGGGGTGAATGTTTGGGCCACAGAGTCCAAGGCACATCCCGATGCCAGTCACTGGCTGCAGGGTGGGGTTGGGGGGTGGAATGGTCTGAGCATTACGACTGACAACCCCAAGGCACACGCCTGATGCCTGTCAATCTCTACAGGTTGGGGGGGCATTACAGTTGGAAACCCTAATGCCCCAGATGTTTGTTAGTACAGTATTTTCACTCCAGATTTTCAACACAGGCTTTTTGGGACACCACCTCATGAACAGTGGCACTATCATTTCGTTTCTCAATCCCAAAAGGTGATTTCATACAGCAACAGTGCCATTCGGTGCCACAGGTGCTAAAACACATTTTGGGCAGGATGTGAAAAATGACAGCTGTACTGTTCATGCGGAGGTATGAAAAAATGGAAATGCTGAAAATCTGGAGTGAAACTATGAGAAATTGGCAAAATTACGAGTGTGCATAGAAACTGTGCAATGCACACCCATAACACATTTTTGGGGGGAGCGTTGTTTCACCAAATTTTCAACATGTGCTTTTGGGACCTCCCCTCATGAACAGTGGCACTGTGATTTTGTTACTGTATCCAGAAAATTGATTTCACACAGCGACACTACCTTTCTGCACAACTGGTGCGAAAACACATTTCAGGCAGAATATGAAAAATGACAGCTGTACTGTTCAAAAGGAGGTATGGAAAAATGGCAATGTTGAAAATCTGGAATGAAAATATTAAAAACTGGTAAAGTTACGAGAGTGCATAGAAACCGCGCAACGCACGCTCATAGCAAAATCATTTGTTGGAATTTTTTCACCAGATTTGCAACATGGGCTTTTTGTGACCCCACCTCATGAACAGTGGCACTGTTGTTTCATTACTTGGTCCCAAGAGGTGATTCTGCACAGTGACTGTGAAATCGCCTTTCGGGACTGAGGAACAAAATGACAGTGACATGTTCATGAGGTGGGGTCCCAAGAACCCCATGTTGAAAATTAAGCTGAAACCCCCATTGAGTCCCAGTATTTGGCTTACCTTTCATTCTTTCAGTTTGCCGGACAGCTTTGAAGAGTGCAGACATACTCTGCATTGCAGAAGATTGCGTCCACCGACCTCGGAGGGTAAGTATGGGGTAAGGGAGGGTGCGGGGAGGTGGGTGCACAGAAGGAGGGTCAGAATGGGGAAGACAGTGAGGGCCAGTTTTCATTTTTACAGGAGAAAAACAAAACAAAAAACTAAAGACCATAAGGGAAGGTTTTCTTCATTTACAGGTACAAAAATAAATAAATATACATTTAGGCACATTGGGATGGGCTCCCAGTGTGCCACAATACTGGTGGGGAGGGGGGATGCCGACATGGGGATTGGGCATCCTGATGTCGACTAGGGATATAGACGAGTTGGGGGGTGCATCTGACACTGGGAGTGGGCATCCCGGTGTCGGAAAGGGAAAGGGGAAATTGTTTAACCAGGAAAGACACACTAAGCTGCAGCAGGGAAAGAGGAAATCATTTAACCAGGAAAGACACTAAGCCGCAGCTGAAGGACTTGCATTTCAAAGGACAGAGCCACACGCAGCATCGGCTCTGACCTTTGAAATGTTTGCTGAAAACAGCCCCCTCAGCAAACCAGTGTCATCAGGACACTGCCTGCTGATTTGCTGGCCATAGACCAGCCCCTGCAGCACCACTGGCCATTGGGCTAGCACCTCTCTCATCTCTCTTTAGCAATTAAAATATGTACAGAAAGAGAACAGGGTGTAACAAATATAAACTGGAGATGCTGCTACATTTCCCATCCCCCTTGGGACCCTTTGGATCTAAAGGTGCAGTGTCTGTGCTCAGTGCTATCATGTTTGTTTCTTTGTTTGCAGATTGGTGACTGGGAAAGGCATGCTGAGCAAAAAGCTCATTTCTAGGTTTGTGCCTTGGCTTAGACTTACAGAGGAGAAGGGACAAAAATCACATTTCAGCCCAGTGCAGCTCAGGCCCAGAGTTCAGGCAACATTACAAAGGTGTTGCTGCTAAGCCCGGGGGAGGAGCTGTGGAGGAGGGGTTGAGTCAGCCCACCATCTGACTAGCTCTCAAGGCATCTAGCATAGCCTTGACATCCATTACTTTCTATGGGGCTTAACATTTAATCACACAGGATAGCTCAGCTGAAATAGTAACATAGCACTTTAAGGTTGGAAGGTGCTCTAGGTTAATCATGTCTGCCTCCTGCTTCATAAGTAGGTATGAGTAAGTATGCTGTGCAAACACATACTAATTAAAACGGGTTCCCTACCCACTCTATTATGCAAGTTACCCAGCAATTCTTTGGTAATTATAACTTGAGGAACTGCTTCTGACCAATCAGATCACCCCTTTCCCCTGTGTATGACACATTCATATTCTGTAAAGGTGCCCTGGAAACAAGTTCATGTGAGGAAGGTTATTTAAATTTGTAATATACTGTATTACAGATCAACCTCAGTCAATAATATCTTGAGACTGCCACAGAGACCACTCTTACAGCTATAAGAGTGGGCTCACATACATTGTTAAGGTATGAGAGCCACTTACCTTTGGTTTGTGGTTCTCACACCCTATGAACGGGCAGGAGATTGGTCTCCATGGCAGTAAGTTAACGTATGACAAAAATTTGTCCAAGCTTTAACTAAAGGCCTGTACTCTCTTTATGTCCACTGTATCCACTGGCAGGCTGTTATAGATGCGAAGCAACATCTCATTTTCTGTCTGGTCCTAGATCTTCCTCTTGTACAATAGGGTGACTTAGAGCACACAGAGATCAAGCAACTAGTGGTTCAGATGGGATTAGAACCTCGGTCTTCCATTGCACAATTCTGCACTCATAACCACAGGACCACACTGCTTTGTTGGAGATGTGAGTATGACAGCCCCACCAGAGGAGAAGTGTTGAATGTAGACATGTCATCCCAGCTGTATCATGGAGTGTGATAGGTGATATGGGGATAACATCTAACATCCATGCTTTCTTGAAAGGGAAAAATCCTTTCAATCTATTTTTTGTATACCTGTATCCCTCTCTTACATCCCCCTAATGTCATCCTAATTTAAATATAAATGAGGCTGCTACACTCTGTTTTGCCCTCATGTAAAAACCTGTTTGTTTACATTGCAAATGTCATGACTCCACTTAAGCATGGCATCATGGGAGTTGATGATGAGTATCTACACAAGCCAGCAGAAGTTATACTCTTATTCAGTTCTGTTACATGTCTTTTGAAGTCCCTATATTCTCTAAAAGCTTTTTTTTTTCTAACTCATCTACACTTTAAACTACAGAAAACAGCAGGGCATTTACTATGCCTTAAAAAGTTTCACGGCCAGCTTAAGACAAGAACATGAGTAGGACATCAGGTGGTAAACTGGGTAAGGAGTTGGATTACTGGAACGGCCCAGAGGGTATTAGAGAAAGGTTCACTCTCAGAGGAAAGAGACATAGGTAGTGGAGTACCACAGGGTTCGGTGCTTGGATCAATCCTTTTCAATATCTTCATTAGTAACATTTCTGATAGATTGGAGGGCAAGGTGAGTTTGTTCGCAGATGACACAAAGATGGGAAATAGGGTGAACATCCCAGGAGGAGTGGAGAAGATGAAGGCCGACCTTGAGTCCATAGAAAAGTGGTCAAGAACGTGGCAACTAAACTTCAATACTAAAAAATGCAAAATCATGCACCTTGGAAGGACTAGCCCAGGAGTGGATTATTACCTAAGAAGAGAAAAACTGGAAGCCTCTAAACAGGAAAGAGATCTGGGAAAACTTATAACAGATGACCTAAAAATGTCCAAGCAATGTGAGAAAGCAGCACTGCGAGCAAATGGCATGTTGTGATGCACAAGCAGAGGGATTATCAGCAGAGAAAAGGAAGTCATCCTGCCACTCTATAGATCGCTGGTGAGGCCACACCTGGAGTACAGTGTACAATTCTGGATACCACACCTTAAAAAGGATATTACCAGACTGGAAACAGTGCAGAGGAGAGCTACTAAAATGATTCATGGACTGCATGACAAATCATACGAGGAGCGGCTGCGTGAATTAAACGTGTACTCCTTGGAGCAGTGGAGGGAGAGGGGAGACATGATAGAGACTTCCAAATTCCTAAAAGGAATAAACAAGGTGCAGGTCCAGGACCTGGTCCATATCAAAAATCATTCAAGAACCAGAGGGCACAACATGAAGCTAGAGGGGGGCAGATTCAGAGGCAACGCATATAAGTTCTTCTTCACCGAGAGAGTGGTTGACCAATGGAACTGCCTTCCACAAGAGGCAGTGAAGGCAAAAATGGTGGGGACTTTCAAGAAAATGTGGAATAGATACAAGGGCATCATAACACTGAAAAGCAGTTAAGGGAAGGGGTAGGCGTATGGGCAGACTAGATGGGCCGCATGGCCCCCTTCTGCCATCTCTTTCTATGTTTCTATGTAACATAGGGACTGCAGAGAACAGCAACAGCACTGATTAATACAGTATAACCACTGTAGACTTTAGCACCATAACATCATAAAATTCCAGGATGCCTTACATGAGTCAGGTTATAACCTCAGCAATGGAGTCGAGCAGGTTTTCACACCAGACTCAAGTACCTTCATTTACATGTAACCACCCCACCCCTCTACTTTGCACAGTAAGCTACACCTTGGTACCCTTGACTGGGCACCCAAAGTACTTCAGGCAATAGGTACCATCCCTAGCTTTGGGAATGTATACCAGGCTCACTACTTCTAGAGGTCAGAAAGGGGTGGAGGTGTACAAAAGCAAATCTACACATGACCATTACTTAACCCAGGGCCTGAGGAGAGGACTTTTGCTTAGGGTTATGCTAGGTCTGTACTTCTGGAGGGGTACCCCGTAATTCCACACAGGAAGCAGTAACAAGAATGTCCAGACCAGGTTGGGGTTCTAGAGTGTGGCTTTATTCCAAAGATGGGACACAAAAGCAAAGATCGATCTCCAAGGTTTACACATCATGGCACAAGGCAATGGCAGAACAACAGAAATCTATAGCAGACAGAAACACTAAATATCTCATATTACAGAGGGCCTCGGATTCTCTTCAGCAGCAGTGGCCTCAGCCGAAACACACATTTCTTCTAGTGGCACTGGCCACAACTGAGCACACAATTCCCATATGGCATAGAACTTAATATTTCTGCAATGTGGCAACTGGCCACAATGGAGCACACTGGTGCTCAAAATAAGCACAACCCACACCAGGGAGTAAGCTTTTTTTTCAGGCATTGGCCACCATGTGCTGAATAAACAGGCACCCTTACAGAACCTGTAGTGCTGAACTGGTCACTCCAGATGGGGGCTGCTCACCTTTTGCTTCCATGTCCATACCCAACCATTCTTTCAGAGTTACACCTCAACATTTCTAGTAAAACAGTTAGCAATATGCATCCTGGAATGTCTTTCACATCCTGCATAAGAAAAACACTACTTCTGAGTGTAGAATTAAAGTCCAGAAAAATGTGTTAAGTCTCTCTGGGGACTCCACGATTGTCAACCAACTTTAAAAGCATGAGAACAGTGTCAAATTAGAACAAACTGGTGTAAGTTCCCTTTATCAGAGTACACCCAAAGAAAGAACAGGTACTTTCCTCCGGGGAAGCACAAAGTCAGATTACTCACAGTTTGTACACAAATAGGCAGCTTCAAAGTCCTGGATCAGATTAGGGGATTGCCCCTCAGATCCATTCTGTCAGTCTTTTCCATCTCACTGAGGATGAAAAATGAGGAACTCCTGCTAGACAATGGTTTCCACCACTTCTCTTGGCAGGCAGATGTTTCTCAGCACTAGGTTGAGAAAATAGGCTCTCCTCCCAGATCCCACACTGCAGCTCCTCACTCCTCCAACTGCTCACACTGAACTCCACTCAGAACTAACCCAAGATTCTAAAACTCCCCACTTACAGCCAGATACCGTGGCTTATGGTGCTGCGAGAGTTCTAAATGACTTCACCTCTCTCATCTCAGCTGAGACCAAGTAAACGGAGAGGGAGCAGGTGAAAAACCATTTAAACAGTTATTCACCAGCTGCCTTCCCTACCTAGCACTGACACTGAAGGGATTCTAGTAACCCCAGGGGACTGGGAGATTACATACATTTAAATCCTGATGAAATTAAGAGGGCATAATAGAGGCAATCATTGTTCATGCCTACAAACTACAGAAGCAAACAAAATAAAAGGATGAGGGGACTTTCCCCTTTGAAGGCACTGGTTGAAGCCTATGATCTTTCATCATTCCATCACAGGATTCATGGTACCATCGAGCTGACCATTTGATGGGCCTCTCTTTGGGTGTTTGGTCACAGGTGCTCCTGATTGCAATGTTGGGAATGGAGGCGGACTAAGATAAAAAATGTTTAGTACCTACATGGCTGTCTACAGTGGGCAAATTCATATGGAAATATGATCCTTATACACTGGATTTCATCTGTTCCTGCTGCTTGTCTACAGGTGATGTCAATCTCCAGTCTATGACATCATAATCATCACTGTGGGAACCAACTGTGATTCATAAATGGAGGGTTATGATATCACATGTAGTCAGGCAGCAGGAGTGCGTAAGGTCTGAGGGACATGGCTCCTAATTTTAAGAAGCGGTCCTTTGTAATAAAGAAAAAGCATAAGATATGTACAGAAAATATGCAAAACAGAGGCCAAATTGTGTGTAAATATTATGTTCTCTCAAAGGTTTTTTAGAGTTTTCATAGGTTATTTAAAGAGCAGCTGACATGATCAGGGCAGGCAACTCATACCATGTAGTTCAGCTCATACACAAAGGGCAACCCTAGGAGGTATACACCAAGTGCGGTCCAGCCCCTAGCCTTACTGTCTGCTGAGCTTCACTGAGCTTCACTAACTGGGAGAGAGACCAATCACAGAGGGAAGGCAGACTCCGACAAGTGCAGAAGTGGGGATTCCTTGACAGCAGTTCTACCCAGCGTCGGACTGGCCTGCCCAGATACACGGAAATTTCCAGGTGGGCCCCCCTCATTACGGTACCTACAAATACGCCATTTCGCATGGGGGGGCGCAACAACAACAACGCGGCGCGGTCACTAAACTGACTCATTTAAGTCATTTCTTAATTCTGCAGCCATGGGGGGGGCACAACAACACTAACGCTTAAGCGCCACCCAGTCACCCGGGCGGGGTTGGGCCCTTTTTATGCGACTTACTTTGAAATTGAATCTGCATCCACTCTCGGCTGCATGTAGGTTGCGGGGAGGGGGTCACCGCCAGACGTCTCGTCTCGGCACAGCCACAGGCTACATTCACAGATCAGATGATGGTACCATCCCTAATGGCAGCATCAGGACGTCACTAGTCTGTCGCTCAAATGATGACATCACGGCATGCGATGCGACAGCCTGGCACTTAAAAGGACCCCTGCAACACCATTCAGTCCTTTTTCAGCACGCCACTCGGGGAGTGAGGACTGAGAGTCAGAGTCTACTAAAACTGCAGTGCCACTTACTGCTTACCGTCATCGGCCATCGTCGGTAGGACGTGTGGAGACTGTGGAGTCATTTCTTTCTTTCTTTGTCCCGCGGTCGGTCCGTCGTTGGCGTCTAAAGTCAAATAGCCGGTGCGCGGTCTGGTCGAGTCGAGGAAGGTCAGGCCTAAGGCGACGGAGCACTGGGAGCAGGTAAGGCTTTGGAAGTTTGGAACAATGATTTGATTTTGAACACGGTAACACCAGTGGGCTGAATATAGACTAGATCTGATAGCCATAGTGATGATTGATCGACAGTCTTTTTCCCAGGTCTTCATTCCCTTCAGTTACTGTGGGTCCCATTATTCTTTATACTGTACCTGCCCTACCCAAGCTTAAATCCCATCACAGTCTTGGCTTCAACTGTTTCTCATGCCCTCTCACTGCGGATTTTATGTGGGGCTGATGTTCTCAATCAAACCAATCACCTTCTTTAAGGAGGTGACCAGGAGGTGGGCAGGGCAGAACTGTAAACATAGTCTATTTGGACTTTAGCATGGCCTTTAACACTGCAGTGCATGATACACTCCTTGGCAAAGTACACCTGTGCTGTATACAACATGAGGCATACACAAGGCAGATGACTACACCTATGGTAAAGTCCTTCATTCCAGGGGTTGCTCACCACCCTCCAGGCTGAAGCTGGCAGAAGATGGGGCATTCTTGGTGGCAGACTTGGTATTATGGAATTACCTCTCGCTGCCTGTTCATCAGATTATGGGTTCAAGGCACTCCAAATTACAGGTTTTGAAGGGTGTGTTTTGATTTGCATATCCTGGCCCCATCAGTTAATTCTGTCCTTGATTGTATATATTTTTTCCTGTTCTATCATTGGTAGACCAACTCATCTGTATTTTTAGGGCAATTTATGTGCTATTATTTTGAACTATTCTGTATGATGCACTGGGTTTTAGAATGGCATCAAATGAGGAAAGCATTCTATCCTGTGCTAAACAGTTCCAGATAATGCAAAGGAAACTCCAGAAAACCACAGCTTTAGAAATATTTCCACTGACATTTCAAATGTTTTCTGCATTAGCCTTCCCCTTTTCACAATAGAAACACAAAACAACCACGCACTCTCAGAATAATGGAACGAGTGCTTGCTTAAATTAAACTAGGCACAGAATACAAACAACAGCTATAGACTTGTTCCTATTTCATTGCCCACCCACCCTTCCTGTTATGTCCCCCCTCACCCTTCCTTGTGTAACCCCCCCCCCACAAATAGGGGTTCCTATAATGTCTTCCTGGGCTGCCTAATGCACACTTTTAGGATGGTGTCCTGTGTTCAGCAGTTCTAATCGTCTGCATGAAAGTGCTCCAGTAAGCCTCATGCCTGTCTCTTTAAGAGAACGTCTAATGTGTTAGAAAATCAGTCTTGGCTGGGTTTGAGTGATTTAAAGCTCGCAACCAGCCAGACAGTCCATTTTTCTGCTCCATTCTGCAGTCGCTACTTGCGCAGAGGGAGCCCTCTTAGAAACTGTGTTCGCTCACTGTTTATCTGTAATAATAATAATAATAATAATAATATGAGTTAGTCTAACCTGCCTTCTATTGCAGCTTGAGCTTTTGGATAAGAGCCACCATTTTGGTTCTGGACTGCCAGAGTCGGACCAATCGAATCTCAGGGGACCTAAAATGGAGCTCGCATCAGTGATATTGTGGGACTGAAATTCTGTAGTAATTGTAGTTTTAAGGGTTTGGCACCTTAATGGACGTGAAGGGGAGCCCATTCTGTGACAGACAGTTCCTCAGCCAACCGAACCCTTTGGATCTCAGAGGACATACCCAGAACTGCTTGAAGCAGAAGTCAGTCAAGAGTTGGAGTTTGAGAGAAAACAGCTTGAGCTATCGAGCAGCCGCCCTGCTAGGAGCAGAGAAGAATCATCGGAAGGCTCTGCTGGCCTGCCTGTCACATCTTCCTGTGTGAAGTATTGCCTTGAGTGTGAAAGTCCACCAGGAAAGGTAAAAAAAAGCCAAGATGCCATTTAATCTGCTTCCCTGTGCTTTGCTTTTTAGATTATGCTCTGGCTATTGCTCACCAAAGCTGGTAATACTCAAGGAGGATAGAAAATACCTGGTCTGGTAATGTGTTAGGTAAACAGTAGTTGTATGGCTGATAACTCAGCCGAAGTTCCACCTGACAGCATATACAAAAAAGTAATATAGTAGTCTTTATAAAGTCTAAGTCTGGGATCAGCCAGGAGCATCTGACCACCTTTAATCTGGACTCTCTTCCTGGTCACACAAGTGCTGTCCCTTAGTCATTTTCCTGGCTCCCCTTCAGTGTCTCGGAACAGCAAAGGGACCTGCAGTCTTGGGGTAGGGAGGTCCTTTCCAGTGCTGGGGTAGTCCATGTTTGACCTAAACTGGTCCCACACCTCTAAACCTTTGTTGCCAAGGACTGGATTTCCAATTTCTGTGTCTGGCCACTCATGGTGGAGGAGACGGAGCTGATCTGTCCATGCGTAGCCTTCTCCATGCGCAGCAGGTAGAAGCACTGGGACCTGAACCTCAGGTCAAAGAAGGTGTAGAGGAAAGGGTTCAGGCAACTATGGAGGTAGGCCAGGAAGGTGGTGTAGGGGTGAGCCTGCACGATAAATTTGTGGAAGGAACAAGGGATATAGATGAACTCAAGCCAGTCCAGACTATCAATGGTTTTCAGAACGTGGAAAGGGAGCCAACAGATGGCAAAGACCACCACCAAGGTGCTGATAATCTTGAGGAGCCGTTTCTTTTTCTGATCCTCTTTCTTGAGGTTCTGGAAGTGTTGGGTGACGGTCCTTCCAATGAAGCAGTAGAAAATGGTCATCAGGAGGAAGGAAGGATGAAGCCAAGCAAGGTGGTGCTGAGACCCAGACCTGCCATCCAGTAGCGCTCCTCCTTTTTTGCAAGGCCACTGAAGTCCATGTCGCATAAGGTGGTGTTATAACTATCCTTGGT
The DNA here is from genome assembly GCA_016271365.2 of Neoceratodus forsteri. Classification (NCBI taxonomy): domain Eukaryota; kingdom Metazoa; phylum Chordata; order Ceratodontiformes; family Ceratodontidae; genus Neoceratodus; species Neoceratodus forsteri. Next base: position 235,558,919 of record CM028131.1, read on the forward strand.
CTTGCGAAGGATGAAAGCAGGCAGAGCCAGTATCGCAGCCAGGGTCCAGATAATTCCCAGGAGACCAGCATGGTGTCCCTGGACCGAGCCGGAGCTGGACAGAGAGCTAACAACTGCCAAGTAACGGTCAAAGCTCAGACAGGTCAGACAGAAGACGCTGGCATACATGTTGACCAGAACAAGGTAGGAGCTGAGTTTGCACAGGATCGAACCAAAGGGCCAGTGGTAACCCAAGGCTGTGTACACTGCCCACAATGGCAAGGTGACCACGAAGGCCAGGTCAGCCAGAGCCAGGTGGCCTATATAGGTGTCAGCCGACCTCCGTTTTGGTTTGGACTTCCACACCGTGAAGATGACCACTCCGATCCCGGACAGGCCAAGGACGAACACCGTCATGTACATCACCGGGATGATGGAGAAAGAAGGCTCCCACTCCGAGTAATCGCAATCCGAGGTATTGTCATTATAGTCATACTCGTAGGGGTCTGTATAATTATCATCTCCAGATGTTGCCATGCCAGTGCCTTTTCTACACTTCGAGTCCCGCTGCCAGGTATATAGATGCAGAAAGCTGCAAATGAACTCACTGCTACCCGAGCCTCTATTTAAGCTGCTTTTTCAGCTTTTTCTTTTCCCAGCCCCCGGGCCAGCCCTTCCCAGAACACACGTGGTAACTCATTCACTACCCACCAACATTAAACAATTAGAGCCTTCCTCCTACTATTCCTCTCCCCACCCCAGCTCTCACCTACTAGATATCTCCATCTCCACTGCAGAACACCCCCCCCAAACACCATTTCTTTTTCTACCTTATAAATGTGCCATTGGCCTTTGCTCTGTCAGTGGCCTAGCTATTCATACTCATTTGTATTGCTCCCTTATGCCTATTCCACGCCTGTTTGAAGCCCTGCACTGTATTCATAGCCACCACTTCTTGAGATAGGCCATTCCATGCATCCATGCATCCACCATCCTTTCTGTGAAAAAGAATTTCCTCACATTGCCCCTTAATCGGCCTCACTCTAATCTCATGCTGTGTCCTCTTGTCCTGCTATGTTCTTATATTGAAACATGTTAGACTCCTTTCACCTTGTTAATGCCCTTAAGGTGTCTGAATGTTTCGATCATATTACTCTTCCTCCTTTGCTCAAGGGTATACATATTGAGGTCCGTTAATCCTCATATGTTTTCTGATGCAGTCCCTGCACCACTTTGGTTGCTCTTCTCTGGTCTGCCTCAATTTGGTTAATGTCCTGTGGTTAATGTCCTTGTGAAAGTGTGGCTCCAGTACTGGACACAATACTGCATTTTGGAGCTGTCATACACAACTCCAAAATGCATTGGCTTACAGGGGTGCGGGTTAGTAGGGAATTCAAGGATGCATGGGACAGACGTAAACCATTCCTAGGGGGGGTAGGAGGTAGTAAGCTGTTTAACAGGATCTGCATCTTATCTGTTAGGTAGGAAAATGGGCAGACTAGGTGGGCCTTAATATCTGCCGTCAAATTCTATGTTCCTATGTTTCAGCTGAACCGTTTAACAGTACTAACAGTACTACCAAGCACGCTCACCCTCGGCTGGTTCGGTCGATGAGAGCTTGATACAGGTTCTGTTCCGGTGCTTCTCGTGGTCAGTTCGTGACTTCGTGGAGGACAGAAATCCAGGATTGGAACCAGATTTTTCCTGCAAGACACTGAACCTGAGCAGACTGTGGCTGCCCCACCACATATCCAGGCAGCATCTCTGGACCCAAAAATCAGCTTCTCCAGGGTAAGGTAAGAATTTAACTTTCAGATGCATTTTTAACATTTAAGCTGGAGACTGTGCAGTGGATCATATGGTTGTGTTAATGTGGTGGTGGATGGGACCAGGAGGGTCGTCACTGGGGGGTGGGGGTTGGGTTGTATTGTAGTTGGCTAATCGTGACGAGTCAGTTACGGGCCTGTGGAGGGGGCATGAGTCGTATGCTGGCAATGCTGCTGTCGGGGAACAAACCAGTTTCAGTGCCTGGACTGGGGGGGTGTAGTCACTTATGAGCCTGTGTGTGGGGGGGGGTGAGACTCAGATGCTGCTCTCTGTAAGCAAACAATGTTGGTGCATGGGGCTGGACAGTGGGAAAGGGATTGGGGTCCAGGCCAGGCTGCTCCACCAGTTAATGGTATAATGGTCAGGTCAGGCAGTGTTCCTTGCAGATTGAATCTGGGTTGGTGATGAGCAGCCCTGCTTGGTAATCTCCTATTTGAAAACCAAGTGCACAGCAGCAGCCGGGGGTAATGGGACAAGGAGGGAAATTGGGTTCTGGTTTTCCTGGCCTGTCTGAGCATGGAGTGGAGACTGCTGTATGGGCTGGAATTCTGGACCATCAAGTAAGGTAGTAATGTTAACTTGTGTTGGTGCAGGTGCTGGTGGAAGAAAATGGGCGTGGACCCCCGTCACCACATGTGGGTGGGTGGGGGTGGGTGTATGGTGCGGTGGGTGTGGGGGGTATGGTTGATTGACGGAGCCTAATCTCCTCATAAAGTAATAGCTTTATTTTATTTTCATCTTTCTGTGGGGGTGGTGGAGCATCTCAGGAAGTTTAAAATAATTACAGACAGTTGCTAATATGATGTTGTGCATTACTTTTTTTAAGTAATTTTAAAGTTTCAGAGAATAAGGACTTTAAAGGGCTGTGCAGTTCATGTCCTGCTTCTGTTTAGATGTGTATCGGACCTTTGACTTGGATTTTTCATTCCTTGATTTGGCAATCCCTACTTTTCTCTGGACTACCTTTCCCCCACTCTGCTGTATAGCAGGGTGACTCTATGCTTATCCCATGCACTTTACTGAATCCCTGTACTGTTCACTTCCACTACCTCCGCAGGTAGGCTGTTCCATGGATCCACCACCCATCTGGTGAAGTAATGATGCTTTATGCTGCCACTTAGTCTACCCATTCAACCTCATGTTATGCCCTCTCATTCCTCTGCCTTCCTTTTCTGAAAGATGCTATCCTCCAGTGCCTCTTTATTCCATTGAGATATTTGAGGCTTTCATATTGGTGTGTCTCTCTCTCTCTATTGAGGTACTGTGCTCTCTCCAGTCGTATATGCCTTTTTTAAGTCCCGTACCATCTGTGTCCATTGTGGCATAGATTTGCCATGAATCCACTGGAGAAAATGGTTGGCGGTGTACTGATGTGCCATTTTGGAAATGGTTGGCATTACCTCCTGTTTTTTGCTTAGAGCTTTTGCTATGCTATACCAGCATCTAAAACCCAGTTTCAAAATGTCTTCATTTTTCATGGAAAATGAGTTCAAGATCACGCCCAATGCCCGCTATCATGGAGTAATGTGGGGGCGTTCTGGGGTTCTCTTTGTATAGAGAAAGGAAATTTGTTTAGTGGTACTGGGCAACCACTCATGTTGTTGCATAATTGTCTGCCATATAATTCAACTCCGGATTACTGTAATGGGCAGGTAAAAGCAGCAGGAACAGAGTGGACTGTGTGGTGATTGACAGACTGAGCTTGGCGCAGCACATCACTGGCAGTGTAGCTTGACCAGAGGAGCAGAACTAGCAAAGGTAAATCTGGTTGAATTTTGAGTTCAGTTATTTGTCCTTTCTGGTTCTGTTTGTTGCGTGTTTGTCGTGTTCTTTTGGTACAGTTATTGCCTTTCAGATAGAACAGTTGTGGAGTTGTCTGGAGGATGACCTTATTGCGCGGTAGAAATTGGTCTTCATGATGTCAGAGCTGAGCAAAGTCAAATCTGGTGCACAGAAACCGAAACTGGCTAACTTGTCTGCACTGGTGGCAGCATCAAGTGATCCAAAACAAAGGAAGCTATCGCTGTTTACATGCATACAAAACAAAGCTACTACCCCGCTGAACAAAACTAGTCTTGAGGATGCAGCTGAAATACAAGGTGGACAAATTGTGGCTCACTGTGTGAGCAGCTGCACTGCTAGTCAGAATCTAAATACTCAGCAAATACAGCCAGTGGATTCTGCAAGGGGACAGTTGTGCCACTTGATGTTGTGAAGAATCAAAATCCTTATTTTCAATGCCCAAAGCTCTGCCTCAACATGAAAAGGTTGCCTTTGTACAAAGGCATCCAGTTCAGCCCGGATTCGCAGATGTTAAAGTCCACCGCATAAACCGTCAAAAATCTACACAGGATTCTTCCTGGGAGCAACAAAGTTATACCAAGGAACTGGGTCACTGTACAGGTGGTTGACTGTTTGGTGCATTCTTCCACTGCAGTATCTGCATGGCATTTCAGATGTGGAAACTCGGTTTGTTACAGGATACCAAGACTTTAAGCACATCTACCAAGGCATGATAGAACATGAGGATTCCAGAGCTCACAATGCAGCTGTGGATGCGTATCTGGCCTGCTTAGTGGATGCTGATGTTGAAACGCTGGTGAACAAAGATATGGTTGCAAGTCGGAGGAAGCAAGTCCAGCAGAACATAGATGTCATGCGGAGAATTATTGAAGTTGTCAAGTTTATTGGACGCCAGTGCCTCGCTATATCGTGGAAAGACGAAGCTTTATACAGTGCAGGACCCATCACTTAACCATGGAAATTTCTTGGAGCTGATTCTTCTGTTGTCCCAATTTGATGTTCCTCTGAATACACACATCCAAAAGCAGTAGAGCAGAGCAAGAGAAGGAAGCAGAGAATGGAGAAAGAAAAGGACACTTCAGAAGTGCGTGGTCGGGAGGGCTGATTACCTTGCTGTCAAAGACCACCAGAATCAAATTATCGAGATTATTATGCAGATAATCAGAGACAGCATTGTAAAGGATGCTATGGACCAGAAGATCAGCATTCAGATGGATACCACACAGGACATTGGTGTGACTGACCAAGCGGCTATCATTCTACGGTATGTGAAGGACCTTAAAGTTCATGAGCGTCTCTTTGCTGTGGTTGAGGTGCAGGACACTTCTGGACAAGGAATGCACAAGGTTTTAAAGGAGAACTTTGAAATGCATGGACTCGATATGAAGAACATCGTGGGGGAGTCATTTGATGGTGCAGCCAACATTCGGAGCGAGTTTGTGGGGTTACGAGCTTTGATAAAAAGGGATTCACCAAACAGTGTCTATACCTGGTGTTATGCACATGTTCTCAATTTGTGTGTCTCAGATTGTAGTGAAGCAGTTGTGGAAGCAAAGACATTATTTGGTTTGCTACAAAGGACATCCGTCTTCATTAGTGAATCGCACAAAAGGATGACTATATGGAAATCTAGCATTGATGGTACAGGACAGGACAAACTCAGACGGCTTCAAAAGATTGGTGAAACCAGATGGTGGGCAAAACCCAGAGCACTGGCATGCATCTTCGGAACATATGAAAACCAAGAGAAGAATCTGTATGTGTCACTCCTCCAGACTTTGCTTTTTATTAGTACCTCTGGAAAGTTTGATGCTAAAGCTGCCAGTGAGGCAGATTCACTGCTTGACAAATGGAAGAAGTTTGACGTCATTTTGATAGCCTTTGTGTTCATGAAGATCTTTACAGTAATTGGGCCAGTATCAAAGTATCTGCAGACTAAGGGACTAGACTATCTTTCGGCATGGCGGATCATGCTAAGATGGAGTTGCAACAGTCTGAATTTATAAACATCCAGCAAAAGCTTCTAACTTTGTTGCTGGAAGACAAGAAGAAATTGATGAGTTGGGTATTGAGATTGACCTTGAGGATCATCTGCCAAATAAAAGGGTAGCCAGGAAGAAGAGAATGCCAGGGGAAAATGTCAGTGACGAACGAGTGGCAGATCCCATGAAGCGATTTGAATGTGAAGTGTACACTCGTATTATGGATCAAGTTCGGATGAGCTTAAATGATCGCTTTGATAACAACAAGCAACTGATTCTGGATACCAGCTGCATGGACCCACGTCACTTCGAAAGTATAATTCAAGGTGGCATACCAGATGAAAGTCTGCAGAAAGTGGCATTCTTGGCAGAAGTAGACCGTAGCAGACTTAAACTGGAGTTGTTAACGTTTGCTAAAATATTCAGACGACTGCAAAGATCACTGCCTGAAGAATACACTGCGGATGTGTTGACAGAGGATGTTGACTTTCATGACTCCGAAGACTCCGACACTCGTGATCGTGAAAGTGAAACTAGTGACCAGAATGAGCAACAAGAGAGAAGAGATTTGCCAGACAAATGCAAGTCCTGCAAAGAATGCCTAATGTGCTGTTATAAAATTTTGGCACAGTACAACATGCACTCGTCTGCATTTTCAACCTTGTTCGTTGTCTACGAGTATTTGTTGACTCTATCGTTTACCCAGGTGTCCTGTGAGAGAGCTTTCAGCAAGCTAAAGATAATAAAGACTCGACTGCGCTCATTGCTGGGACAAGAGAAACTGGAGGCATTCATGATTATGGCCATTGAGAGAGACCTTCTTGATGGAGTGCGCGCAGAAGATGTCATCCAGAAACTAATTCAACGATCTGAAGCATACAAGCGAGTACTGTCACCCTGACACTGGAAGGCTACTGCTACTGTCACTAGAGGGCCAAAGCTGGATGCTGGGTTGAGGTACCCAGGTCCAGAAGGATTCAATGGATTAGACTGGCTACTGTGGGGGGCGCTGTGGAGCCCGAGCTAACTGGCAGCAAAATCTATCCGCTCCAAATCTTTACTCTAAAAATCAAATTAACCATTGGTAGACAGAAATTCGAGGCTATTTTGAGAATCTGAAGAGTACCATTGGGAAGTACGCTATGGGTAGTCCTCGTAAAGAGAAAGGCGGCGGTCGGAAGGAAAAGCCACAGGATCCTCACTCTGCTAGGGCAGATCTGACTGTACAGGCCTCATCCACCACGGAACCCAAGAGACCTTTATTGTTGATTGGGACAAAACTGCAGAGGCAGATATCTGGTCTCTGACCTGAATTCAAAAGTGGATGCATACAATTCCCGACTGACTGTAGTTGAAACATCCATGGAATAAACTAAAAGTGAGATGGAGGAAGTCAAAAACAGAGAAGGCCATGGTAACTACCATGAACCTGATCAAGGAAAACACTTCGGGCTAGGTTACGAACACTCAAACCAGGCTCAATCCATGCATATTCGGATTTTAGGAATGCCCGAGGATAGATCACCTGGTGATGTTTATCCAAGAGTGGCTAAGAGAAACTGTCTGTGGAAGAACCCTGGCACATTTTGGCTTGCAAACAGTGTACAGAATTGCACCTTGAGGATACAGGTCAGATTCGGACCATGCACACTCTACTTTTGGTGACAGACAGTGTTGGGACTGGAGACCACATTCTGAGATTGGCCGTCAGTGGGTTCTCTAATGCAAGATGAAAGGGCAGTTTATTTATTTCCTGATCTAAGCTTCACGACTCTCATGCGCCGGAAAAAGTTTGATGGAATTAGAAGGCGACTTAGAGAAATCGTATCCCTCACACAGTGCTCTTCCTGCCAGGTTGCGGTGGTATATAACAGGAAGGTCTGTCTGGATATTTTCAGACGGTGTGAGTGCCTTTATATGTATTTCAGCCTTTCGGCTGAGCTTTGCTCAGACTATTCGGTTTTCGAGCCATTATTAAATAATTGCTTAGTGCTGGAAGGCTTTCTAGGAGCCCTAGTGTAAAATGTGATGTCAATTTTTCAATATCTTGTTAAATCCAGTTGGAGATTTTTGTAAAATTCTGGGCTTTGAGTAAATATAGTTAAACGTTGATTTAGCTGCCAGATTTCACTTTATTTTAGGAACTACCTTTAGGTTTTTAGTATGACGCCAATACCCTGAGTTCAGGCAGGCAAAAGCTGTCCTTTCTGTGGACTTTAGTTTTTTTTGTGTTTGAATAAAGTCCTACTGCTCATGTGCTTAACTTATGCAGCATAAGTCTTTGATATATTTAAATCTGGCTATTTAGTTTTCCCCATATGTGGTATCAACATATCCTTGATGCACTAATCCTATGTTTAAAGGGCTGCGTCCCTAAAATTGATTATGTATGGACTGTCATGGATACAATGTTTTGTGGCTTTGATATAAAGCAACTGAAAATCTAAAAATAAAAGTATATAAAAAAAAATTAAAAAAAAACTGGCTACTGTATTTGCTACCTGGAGTAGTGATCATGTCTGAACTGAAGAAAGGGATATTTACCATGCTGGTCTTCGCTGTAATGTGAGCTGAGTGCATGCAGAAGAGATCCTCAAACGTAATTGCGTGGAAGTATACATTTTTAATTTCTTCTGACTAAAAACCATGGTATGCACTGTTCTGGTTATTGGTTTTGTTTGTATGGAGACCTTATCATTGAATTTGTACTTTTATACTTTGTATGTGGTAAAACAGATGCACAGTTAGTTTATGAAAATAAAAATTACACTCAGGACACTGTTGGCAGACTTTAATGTATAAGTGATCAAATGACAATGAAACACACAATGGATACACAGTTCTGTTTTATTAAAATACAAATTACATGACACTGTGGACAGACTAAAGTATAACTGATCAAATGACGATGGAAGCATACAACAGATTGTACTGTGCAGCTAATGTTTAGAATTAGGGAAAGTGTAGGGAAAGATTAGGATAGATCTACTTCTGTGTAACAAGCTGAGTCAAGGCCCATTTTCAAGTCTTTCCATGCAAACCCTTTTCTGAACCCTTTCTTACCATGGCTGGGCCTTTGACCACCCTTACCCCCCTTCCACCTCAGTTGCAACATCCTGGCAGCTATTTCCTGCTTTAGGTAACTTGAGCACCAGCTTGGCCTCCTTCACTCTGGCACTATGCATTTTAGTTTGCCCAATTCATCAATTTCTATGCTAGTTCATAAGAACTATCACCAACCATTTATATGTGCTGCAATTAAACATATACATTGTCACCCTCACTAATACCACCTGTGCTTTTCCTCTTCCCTTTTACTCTGGTTGCACCTGGCTGGAAATGTGCCATGATTCAGTGTGCATAGTACCAATTTGATTAAATTCATGTCACACAATACAGTGCAGTTTAATACAGCAGCACTAACATCAATATACAATAGAACACTGTTACACTGTTTACACCTCTAGATGGCATTCAATTGTCCTTTTGAGTCTGACGTTTTTGGGTTGCATCTGATTTTATTGCCTTTGTAACCAGTCCTGAATCCCCCTTTACTCTGCAGCTGCTGCTCTTTTCACACTGCCCGAACATTCTGTGACATCAATAACACCATTGAGACCATTCAGATGTATAGCATAGAGTGGGGTTATTAAGGCCATAGAACACTTACACATGACTCAGTAGCTGAGTGAAACTGTATGCAAGTAGATATGAGGGGACCCAAAGCAAAATTAAAAATTTTCAAAACTTTGTGAAAATGCCTTGGTGGAAACTTTTCACTGTGTATATAATTATGGACACCAATCTCTTCAGATGAGCGCAACCTCATTTCTGTCTTAAGGCAGAGCATTGTGAGTTGCTGCCTCGTGTTCCTTTATTGGGGCTAACAATAGTACTGTAACAATCATGTTGGGGGCACATAGGCTGCTTTGGCAGAATCTTAGCATAACACACATTGCACTGCACTCTTTTCTCCTGTTCACATCATGTTGCCTCACAAATTGCTCAGAAAGGAAAGGGTAGGAAAGGTAGGGCCTCAACCTCGGAGTGCCTTGCGGGCGTTGAGCTTAACCATTGATTTTGTTTGAAAGAATTCTCTGCTCACCTGCAGCCATGTAGCTGGATAAATGTAATGTTGCAGGATCAGTTAATGAAACAAGTATTGCTAAATTGGTAACCTGCTTTCCTGCAGTATTGCTGCAGGGGTGGGACTAACAGGTCATGCTAGCAACATTTTTGCAAGGTGTCAGAGTTCACTTTAAATCAATGGGACTGAAGCCTCGAAATAATGAATATACATTTTCCAGTAATGTAATAGCTTTCTTCATAGTATACAATAGCTTTCTTCTGAATAGAATACATGCTGACATCTTGTACTTGTCTACAGCATGCCGTGGTTGGGGGGCCCCCCATGACCCTAACAGGGCCTCCCCTACCAGTACCAAGGCCCCACTGGGCCAATTTCCAGGTGGGCCCTTTGCTTCCCAGTCCGACCCTGGTTCTACCTGGGTGAATCCCCCTTGAAGTGCACAGTTCTGGCTCCCATCTCTACTGAGGCAACTTCTCTCCTCAATCGCTCTGTTCAAATCCTGCCAGCGGCTGCTCTCTCAGCATAAGGAGCAGTTGGAACACTTACCCAGAATTTCTGGCTCCTGTATGTAAATCAGCATTTATACTGCTGTACCACTACTGAAATAGTGGTTGACTAATAGAAAGCTCTCAACTGGAAGCAATAGCTCAGACACAAAGGGCAACCATAGTATCTCCACTGAGGCAACTTCTCTCCTCAATCATTCTGCTTAGACCCAGCCAGTGGCTGCTCTCTCAGCATAAGAAGCAGTTTTATTACAGCCAGACAACACGTCACCTTCCTGCCTGTCAGGAGGAAGCAGCGAAGTTTCAGCACAACTCATAAAAAAAATACATATATTTTCTTTTCTTTCAGACAATAGTATATTACACAATAGTGTATTGTTTTCAATATACTGCTACTACTACCTCTGCTTTCTTTCATCCTCAAAGCACCCTAATAGGTCATGGACATCATCACCTGCCAGAGGTGCACTGCATCCTTTCAGAGGGCACGCATTCAGACACTAGGACATTGCTCCACTTGATGGGCAATACAACATATGAAAGCTCGACTCAAAAAGGCATGAAACCAAATAAATTGTCTCCACAATGTCATTAGAAACCATGTTCCTGCTCGCCCCAATACACTGCATCATCTCCACCAGGCGGTCATTCCACATCACTTGACCACCCCTCATCCAGGAGAATGGCAGGTAGTAAAGGGAGGCAGGAAAACATCACACAGGTCTCAACAGCAGTCCCCCTATACACCACACCATCTCCACTAGGAGGTAATTCCACGCCGCTTGACCACCCCTAGTCCAGGAGAATGGCAAGTAGTAAAGGGGGGGCAGGAAAACATCACACAGGCCTCAACAGCAGTCTCCATACCATGAGGCACAAATCAAAACAACTAACAGATACACCCCTCTAGCCACAGAAAGCAAACGGGATATAATAACACATACTGCCAGACAGGGCATGAAACAGGGAAGAGCAAAGAAAGCACTGCAAAGACATCTATTAATAAGAAGCTAAGCAAAGTTCTGATTGTAGGTGATTCCATGATCTGAGGAGTAGAATTACACGTACAGCAGGGTCCAGAGATGGCGGTCATAGTTAAATGTCTACCCAGTACCTGTGCAAAAAGGGACACTGATCGCATGCATAGGTTAATAAAAAGAGACAGTAAACGTGCCGGCATTTTCATCCACGTAGGTACTAACAAGCTGGCAAATCAGATGGTCAAAGAGATAAAACAGCACCTCTCTTGCCTAGGTGACAAATAGTCCTCCCACTCCTCAACCACTGCCTTCTCCGAGGTTCTCCCAGTATGGAGAAAGGAGGCAGTATGGATAGGATATGGAAAAAGCAAATAGATGAGCTGAACAACTGGCTCCAGAGCTGGTGCCAAGAAAAGGGGCACCTCTTCATAGGAAACTGGTGTGACTTTTGGGACACAGGGCTCTTCAAATTCAGTGGCCTGCACCTCACTCGGGAAGATGTGCAGGCTCTTGGTCAGAAAGTGGACGTAGCCAAAAACTATTTAAACTAAACATTGGGGAAGAGGACAGCAGCAACGTATGGATTTGCTACCTCTCCCCCAAAATACAAACAAATCAGGGGTACTTATGCAAAGGAGGAAATCAACCTATCAGATGAGGTTAAGACAATAAATCATTCGAACATGGAACAGGGCACCAAAAGGAGGGGCAGCCATGCATGGAAAGCTATGTTCATAAACTCAAGGAGTCTGACAAATGAATTAGCGGACCTCACAGCCGTCATCACCGAAGCTGATCTGGACTGGGTCGCCATCACAGAAACATGGTTCAATAATAACCATGACTGGAACAAGACTATACCAGGATACTGTCTATTTCAGAAAGACAGAACTGGTAGAAAAGGGGGGAGGGTAGCTATGTATGTAAAAGAATGAATAAAAGCTACTATAACTCAAAATGACAATACCAAAACAAAGTCACTTTGGGTCACTCTAGAGGCAAACAATGGAGCAGCAACTCAAGTAGGAGTGTTCTACAGGCCCCCAGCAACAAGTGTGGAATGAGACAAGGAAATATTGGAAAACATACACAAAATGAGTGACAAAGGGAAGGTGATTGTACTGGGTGACTTCAGTTTGATGTAAACTAGGATACACATAAAGCGAGTTCAACCAGAAGCAAGGACATTCTAGAAGCCCTGCATGTGTCAGCACTGAAACAGCTTGTAAAGGACAAAACAAGGGGGAAGTGGTCCTTGACCTGCTACTAACAAATAGTGACAATAACACAGAGGTAGAGGTTGGGAGCCACCTGGGGACCAGTGACCACTGTATGGTGTGGTTCCAGGTCAAGACAAAAACAGACACTCCAAAACAAAAGTCATGGACTTTAGACTAGCAGACTTCACAAAGATGAAGCAAAGTCTTAAGCTGAGTCTGGCTAACGTTATGCGGGGGATAGATGTTAAAGACTACTGGATACAGCTCAAAGGGGATATACTAAATACTGCAAACCATTACATAAGAAGGGTGAGCAAAGCTAAAAAGAAAAGAAAACCACTCTGGTTTTCTAAAGAAGTAGCCACTAAGATCAGGGAGCAAAGAATGGCTTTCAGGAAATACAAGCAAACTGGATCAAACAAGAACAGAGACGAATACAAGGAGACACAGAAGGAAGCAAACAAAGTGATCAGGACAGCAAAGGCAGAAACTGAGGAGAGGATAGCCAAGGAGGTCAAAAAGGGTGACAAGACATTCTATAGATATGTCAGTGAGAAGAGAAAGACATCAGTAGGTATTGTCAGACTCACAAGGGTGGATGGGGAATCACAGAAAATGCAAGGACAAGGCAAAAATCCTCAACAGTTACTTCTGTTCTGCATTCACCAAGGAGGAGGAAGGATGCAAACCCAGCAATGCAACACACAAGGAAGGAGTCGGAATACACGTGGGTCTCTTTACAAAAGAAAGGGTCCTAAAAGAACTAGAGAAACTCAATACAAACAATGCCATGGGACTAGATGAAGTTCACTCTAGATTACTAAGAGAACTAAGGGATGAGCTAGCAGCGCCCCCGGCTGATCTTTTCAACCTATCATTCAAGCTGGGGGAGGTCTCCCAAGACTGGAAGAAGGCAACAGTTATTCCTCTGCACAAAAGCAGAAGCAAGGAAAGTACAAACAACTACAGGCCAGTAAGCCTAACCTCAATTGTGGGCAAAATAATGGAAACCCTGCTCAAGGAGAGGATTATATCCTTTCTAGGAGAAAACAACAAATCAGACACAAAACAGCATGGCTTTAAAACAAGGAAGTCATGCCAAACCAATCTGATAGACTTCTTTAACTGGGTGACTAAAATACTATACCAGGGAGGAGCAGTAGACATAGTATACCTGGATTTCAGCAAAGCCTTTGACCAGTCCCACACAGAAGGCTACTCAACAAACTGGACAGAATGGGATTAGAATAGCAATTAGTGAAATGGGTAAGGAACTGGCTCACTGGAAGGACACAGAGGGTACTTGTAAATGGCTCACTTTCAGAAGAAAGAGGAGTAGGTAGTGGAGTGCCACAAGGATCAGTCCTCAGTACGATCCTATTCAATATTTTTATTAGTGACATAACTGAGGGACTAGAGGGGAAGGTGAGCTTATTCACAGACAACACAAAAAATAAGCAATAGGGTAGACACTCCAGGTGGAGTAGAAAAGATGAAGGCCAACCTTAAGGCTTTGGAAAAATGGTCAGAAACATGGCAACTAAAGTTTAACACAAAAAAAATGCAAGGTCATGCACCTAGGAAGGGCCAGCCTAGGAGAGGACCACTATCTGGGAGGAGTACAACTGGAATCTTCCAAACAGGAAAGGGATCAGGGAGTAATTATAACAGATGACCTAAAGATGTCCAAATAGTGCGAGAAACTGGCTCTATGGGTGAATGGCATATTGGGCTGCATAGGCAGGGGGATCACCAGCAGAAAAAAGGTAATCCTGCCACTCTGTAGATTTCTGATGAGGCCACACCTGGAGTACATCATACAGTTCTGGAGACCACACCTAAAAAAGGATATCAACAGACTGGAGACAGTGCAAAGAAGAGCTACAAAAATGATACACAGCCGACAGACATATGCTATTAAGAGCGTCTGCAAAACCTGAACACGTACTCTCTGGAGCAGCAGAGGGAGAGGGGAGACATGATTGAGACCTACAAGTTCCTAAATGGAATAAACAAGGTGCAGGTTCAGGAACTGTTGCAAGTCAGAAAACATACAAAAACCAGAGGGCACAACATGAAGCTGGAGGGAGCAAATTCAGAGGTAACACATGCACGTTTTTATTTACCAAGAAGGTGGTGGATGCATAGCACAGCCTTCCTCAGGTAGTGGTGGGGACAAAAACAGTGGTAGTTTTCAAGAACGCTTGGAACAGGTACAAAGGCACCACCACACTGACTAGCAGTTAAGGGAGGGGGGTAGGCCTATGGGCAGACTAGTTGGACCGTGTGGCCTCCTTCTGCCGTCACTTTCTATGTTCTGTGTTTCTATGATTCTATGCCTGCCCTAGAAGCTTTTTCAGCTATAAATTAATATTTTCTGTGCCATGGTTTTTAAGATATTTCCCTCATAAAGCCTGGCTCATAACTTCTTGTACAAGCCGGGCAATCACCCAGCACTGCAGCCACACCCCTGAAAATAGCATAATTATGGTGTGAGGTCTGGAATGGGGCTATAGGCGCTCTATGGGGAATAAATATGCAAACGGAAAACCAGCACCGTAACAAAGGCTCGTATAGAGAGAGTCTCGCTCTAGACTTAAAAATACTTTGAAAAGACTCATCGACTCTGGAATAGTAGTGGCTGCAACCACAATAAACTTTAATTATCCAGCAGAGTAAAATCCAAGATAAAGTCCAATGTGAGTACCGATAAAGAATACAGCCCTGCACACAACAACACACTTCCTGGTATGGTATCTCATCACCTGACATGTTTCGCCCAATCAGGGGCTTTCTCAAAGGTTCGGAGACATTACTAAACCAGGTCCTTAAATACACCCAAAATTTAAAGAAATATTACCAACAAAACCCAGTTAAACACACAGTACAAAAGACTAAATAAAGGCAGTAAAAACATAGTGTGCATAATTGTAAACTGTTGAATCATTTTTGTAATAGAAAATTTCTCTGGTATTTATATTCTCCAGTAACAAATATCAGGTACATTATGCACAAAACACAGAGTGCAACATTTTCATAGCACTATACTATATAGCATTCATTAACATCATTAGAATCAAACCTGCCAAAAAATGAGAAAGATTGCACCCAGTTTTGTAAAGCCAAGCAGCACGATATGCTGGTGCAAATCTGTATAAGAAAAGAAAAAAGAAAAAAAGTTAAAAACATGATTGTAACACTATCTCATATTGTACAAATTATACTTTCAAAAATAGCTTAACTTCAAATCTACCATTTAATCCTTTGCCATCCATTGATTTAAATGTATATAGTAAATCCAGTATTGTTCCCTTTTTAACAGTAAATAATTGAGGTCCCCCCTCTTCTGGACAAAATTGGTTTCTCTAAACCTATATAAGAAAATACATGTTGATTTTTAGATCTCATCTTAAATACATGCATAGATAATGCATTAGTCAAATCCTCATTTAGAATTGCTCTTTCATGTTCCCCAATTCTGGTTTTAAATGCCCTAATTGTCTTTCCAACATAGAAACAACCACATTTGCATACAGCAAGGTATATCACACCTGTGGTACTACATGTAATAAAGCCCCTTATTGGAATATCTGTTCCTTTGATGGGGTCCTTTACAGATTTTACAGTAATAACTTTAGAACAAAATTTGCAATTGCCACATTTAGTGCAGCTGTTTTCCCTTTTTGGAATCCACATTCTAGGGTTGTGTTGTGTGGGCTGCAGAGAATGCACAATTTGATCTTTAATGGTGTTACCCCCGCGGTATGCAAACTTAGGTCCTCCATCATCCAAATTAGTAAGGCCTGGATCCTGTTTAACTATATACCAATGTTTTTTTAATAATGTTGGCTATAAAGTTGGCCTGAGGGTTATAAGAACTGACAAAAGTTAATTGTGGGTCTCTTTTTATTTTGTACTTGTTTATTACTTTGAAACAAGTCTATTCTTGGGACCCGGTCTACAGTTTTTCTGGTATTGCTCAATAATGTTCGTGAATAGCCTCTCTCAATTAACCTGTCTGTTAATTCATCTGCTCTCATTTGAAATGTGGAATCAGAACCACAATTTCTTTTAGTCCTCATGAATTGTCCCTTAGGTATAGCTTTAATAACGTGTTGTGGGTGATTACTACTGGCTAACAGTATAGTATTTCTATCTGTAGGTTTACGATATATGTCAGTAGTAATACCACCCTCTCCATCTTTTTTTATAATCAAATCCAGAAATGGGATTTCATGTAAATCAACATTAATACTGAACTTTAAATTGTTGTTACTTTTTTCAAGATATTTTACAAACAATAGAAGTTCGGCCATTGTACCCTTCCATATGATCAGTATATCATCAATAAAACGCTTCCACAAATCAAGTTTTTGTAGAAATGGATTATTGGAATTTTGTACTGTATCATTTTCCCATTTTGCCATGTAGAGGTTGGCATAATTAGGTGCAAAACTTGCACCCATAGCTGTCCCTTTTCTTTGTAAATAAAAATCATTTTTAAAACAAAAAGTGTTGCAAGTCAGGACAATTTCTGTCAATTGAATAATGGTCTCAGTTGAAGGTACAGTAGTAGATCTAGAATTTAGATAAAATTCGATTGCTTCTAGCCCTTCCTTATGGGGTATATTGGTATATAGTGCTGTAACATCAAGAGTTACCAAATACCATCCATCCTGAATCGCTATATTATCCAATATTTCTAGAATAGCACTGGTGTCCTTAATATAGGAAGGTACCTCTTTAACAAAATCAGCAATTAAAAAAATTCACATATTTGGCCAGTGGTTCTGTTAGTGAATTATTGCCTGAAACGATAGCTCATCCTGGGGGGTTACATAAGTTTTTATGTATTTTAGGGAGACAATAGAAAGCCTGACGCACTGGAAATTCTATTTTAAGAAAATCAATCGCAGTATCTGGTAACCATGAGTTTTCTCTAGCCACATCAAGATATCCATCAATAATCTTTTTAAACTCTAAAGTGGGATCGTAGCTTAACTTGGTATAGCAATCCACATCCCCAAGCTGTCTCATAATTTCAGCCTCATATTGAATACTATCCATAATAACTATGGCTCCTCCCTTGTCAGCTTCTTTGATAGTAATACTCAAGTTCGTTCCTAGTCTTTCCTGAGCTTTATTCTCACTCACACTCATATTATGAAAATACTTTTTATCCAAATTATTTGAAAGGTGTTCAATATCTTTTTCACAGCTCTTTAAAAAGATGTGTAATGCCGCTGACATAGGTGGGCAAAAATCAGATTTTGGTTTAAAGCAATCATAAGTTATATCATTTGTTACCTCACCTGATTCTTTAGTAGTATCTCGAGAGAACATTTCTTTTCTAGAAAAAAAAGATTTGAGACTCAAGTTACGTCCCAATTTATGTAGATCAATTATGGTCCCAAATGTGTCAAATCTCTTGGTTGGTGTGAAGGAAAGTCCTTTATTTAAAGCACCAATCTCCACATCATCAAGTTCATAGCTCGAAATATTCACAATGTTCACTGATAAAGTTTGCCCCTTCCTCGTTGCATCCTCCATTGTCTTCCCCATCTTATGTTCAAACCTCCTCTTGTGTTTGATTCCCCCTCTTCTTGTGTGTTTTTTGCACCTGGGTTCCAACGTGTGGATCTCTGGCTGCGCCTGTGGAGTCTTTGGAGTAACACATTTTTCCACTGTTTCTTCTCCTAAAAAAGTTTCATCTTCCTCAAGTTCTTCTGAATTTGTAATTGTGAAGTTATTAAAAGAGGTGGGATTTTCAGTGGTAGGTTCTGTACCATGTGATTTTAGATTAGTCCATTCAAAAATCCTTCCTTCTTTATAATCACGCTCGTCCCTCTCGAATTTGTTTCTTTTGCTCAACTTGATTTTTTTCTTCATATTTTTTTATGTTTTCAGCAAAATTTTCCAAGAGCTGGTCATAAAGTGGAGTACGTGAAAATGTTCTTATTATTTCTTCTTTTTTATTGATATCAATTGCCACCTTTTTCTGGATAATAGAATTCTCCTGTAATATAAGCTCAATATACTCCTTACTAGCCCGTTGGCTAATTGCGTGTATGGGGCTAATATATACATTTATACATGCCAACAAAGATAATCTTAGTACATTTAGGCAGCCCCCCCCAGTTCCATTACATTCTCCATAGAGCACCTGCAGCCCCATTCCTGACCTCACATCATAATTATGTTTTTTTCAGGGGAGAGGCTGCAGCACTTGGCGATCACCTGGCACGTTAGGGCAGGCAACAACATGGTATGAGTTGCCTGCCTAGAGCAAAAAAAGTGGCAGTTGCCTTTAAGTGGGGATTATGCTTAAGGGTAATCTCAGGAGTTTTTTATCCAGACAGTGGAAACCTATGAAACAAGCACTCAAAAAATTGTACAAGTGTGTGGAGTGTTGAAGCCTTTGAACCTACATTGGATCAGTTTCATTTATTTTTTTAATTTTGTTTAATTCCACAACATGGAATTGATTCAGGGGAGAGTTAGTGTTTGGATTTAACATGGACCACTGGGTAACCTTCCTAGGATATTGTATGTGATAGTTAGGAATTTAAACATGTATCTGTGATGACTCAAATCTGTTTTCTGATGAACTGGAAAATCATTATTGCTGTTCTGTCCATTAGCATATCTTTTCACATTGTCACTTTAAATAAGCAATATACAAGAGTGCTTGTTCCTTACACTTTGGAAATGATTTAGGAGAGATCACTCTTACATAGGGGTTAAATTACTTTATTACTCTGAGTTACTGTATTTGTATGTCTTAGGAATTTATGCATGTATTAACGACAATCTAAATTTGTTTTGTTTTTGGATGCAGGGTTGATCAGATATTACTATTTTTACATAACTATATTTTTTGGACACTAACACTTTAAATAAGCAGTTTATAAGAGTGTCTGTTTCTTGCAAACTCTGCCTGCTGAGGAAGTGTCTGTGAGGCACAGAGTGCCACTGTGTTTGCCATCTGGATTAGACAAAAAAAAAATGAGCCGTTTGCAATCATCCCTTTGGTGAAAACACTGTTTTATTTTGTGCTATGCATTCCCTTGAGGCTCAGGGCCTGTCTTTTCAGTGAGTCAAGAGTCTAAACTACAGAGAAGGAATGCTGAAGTGGTGAAGTCTGAGATCAGAAGCCTTCTGGCTGGGGTATGGAAGGTGGGTCACCCAAGCAGATGAATCCAAAGAAAAGTGCAGCAAGAGGGAAGAAATGTGATCAGCCACTGGCACCCAGACACTGTGGATAGAATAGCTGGGACTCCATATGACTTAAGTATAGATAATTGATTTGGGTCTCACTCCCAGGGCCCCTGGGAGGCTGTGCCAGAGAGAGATAATGAATGGGAAGAAGTGAGATATAAGGTGTGAATTCCTTTTGCAGACCCTCTAATGGATCCTCCTACTTTAAATTAGAGGAACATGGTCAGAGGTTTTTGATGTTCTATTGATCCAAAGAGAAAGAAGTAGCAGTATCTGGGGATAGTTCAACTATTCAAAGGGGGTATATGGAAGAAATCCTTGACTTTTCTGCCATCCAGTGTGACAGAATAGGTCACGAGTGCGCAAAGCTCCGATTACAGAGATTAACCTTGTTACCAAGGGATGTCCCACAAGGGACTGAGGGTAGTACCCATGTAAAATGATCATATCAGGATTGTAAAATAATATCTGCCTCTGTGTAATATACAGCAAAGAGTTTAAATTGTATGCCACTGCACCCTATGTGTGTCTCAGCAGCCTCCACTGAGGCAGCAACCTGTAATCTGGCAAGGAAAACAGAACCACACTATGAAACTTTAGTAAGTCCCTACTGTGCTTGACTAGACATTTCAGTGTGGGCAATGAACTGGTTGAAATGGATTCAAGTTGTTTCTATCTTACCTGTTGCATATCAGTGCTCTGTGGTCCCACCTGACTTAAAGGAATACTGGTAGGCCTGTTGCAGTGGCTGGTGGGACACATAGCATTCAACTACTGATTTGGTTACATAAGTAAAGTAAAAGCAAGCTGATCAAGCCAGTCCATTAAGAAAGAATCAGATGCATACCTGTGTAGTATTGACCCCTCACTGAACCAAGGTGTACACCATGTCTGAGATGTACACACTACTGTATGTATCCGGTGACAGGGTTGGGTGAGACCCTGTCCCATTTGTTATGCAAAGAGAGTTAAAAGCAAGGATCTGTTTTGTCCTGTCTTGTTTTACCACTTGCCTGTCTCTTGCCTATCTGTTTCATGACAAAATGTTTGTTGTGACTCCTACAAAATGGCCACTTCAGTGGTTCCAAAATTTTCCCATGTTATCTCCCTTCCTTCTCTTTCTGTTTCTATTTTTTCTTTCTCCCCTTGCTTCTCTGTGGTTAAAAAAATATTTCAATGGGCCTATGCAGCCCGAGTAGTGTTACTGTATGCTTGTGCAACTGTGATAACTGTTTGGCCATTTGCACTCTCCATTCCACAGAGAATTACCACCCTGTAGGGGTATCAAAGGCAAGGCACCCTCAAAGAGGGTTCTACCCCTAGAGGTGCCATGGGAAGATTCCCTTGGCTAAAGGTACCTTAGGAAGGAGCCCCCCAAGGAGAGAGGCATGCTGCTGGAGGTGGAGGGGAGGATGATGGATCAAAGACAAAATGCTTCAGAAGGAGGGCAGGAGGAACTGCTTTTATAGCTTAGGAAGGAGGCATGGCTGGTTGCTCACCCAATTGAACAACAGGCATAGCCTTTCAAATGTGAATCTTTATATGAAACTGGGATCCCTTGGTTTGCACATGTATATACTTATATTGTTGAAATAATTGCAGAAAGCTATCTGGGTTCCTTTAAAAAATAGCAATCTGCAATACAGGAGTTAACCTTGATATGTAATTTGACTTCCATATGCTTGTTTACAGAACAGTCAACAAGAAACTAGCTCAAGGATACAATGTTCTATTTTTTAGCATCTTCTTAAGACTGGCCCCAGGAAAGAAACTGTCAAAGTTCTGGTACATTTTGTGAGAAACTGGAGATGCAACTTACAACAATCAGGATGCAGAGTTTAAACTACTAGGAAAACACATCTTATAAAAGGACAGCACTGTTTCGTCTGAGGATATAGAGAGATTGAGATTTTAAAGAGAGACTCTGAGATGTAGGATTTATTTTTTTACTGCACACTGCCCTCCCCCCCAAACTCCCGAGCCCTGCCTCACTCCTACAGATTTATTTAGTTGTTTTAACCAGGTATAGCACACTAAGCTGAAAGCTTGTTTTACAGGAGCGACCTGGGAGCACAAGGAGGTTAAGTGACTTGCTCAGGGTCATACAGTATGCAAGTGGAAACTGTGGGATTCAAACCCAGGTCTGGTCTGCTGGATGTCACCAGATTTGCAGCTCAGAGCCTTAGACCACTGCACTATACTGCCTCCTTACTTATGGGACTTACTGTCCCCATAGTCAATATCCCCTGGCTTACCCCCCCCAGGGTGGGGCTATGGTGCCAGGTGAACCGCTCGTTGATGAGATAAGGTGTTGGTGGGGAGCATCCACTGACATTGCCTACCTGGCTTTTCCCCCAGGGTGGGGTTTGAAGCCGGCCAGAGCTGCAGACATTGGAATTGGTTGGCAGGGGAGAGCCGGAGGAAGTGACCAGAGCCAGGATTGGGATTATTTACGGCAGCTGCAATTTTTTTGTATGTTGTTTCTCCCTGGGGCCAGGGATGTGCAATGATGTCCCATGTCCGCCCCAACCCAACAAGTAACAGCACCGGTATGGAGGCACCCCCAGTCTCTGCCAGGGGTCCACGTTGTGCTGGACACTCTACCCCCCCCCACAGAGAAGGAGAGCTGTCGCTAGGATGCTCAATATTCTCCCCTGGCTGGCCCTCCAATGTCCTGAGTCCATTCCTGAACCTGAGTCATTGGCATCACAGACGGGCGCCCTGTCCCTGCAGCAGCTGGCCAGATGTAGGATTTTTGTGTTTATGCTGGGTGTAAAGAGCTATCCTGTACACATTTTATTGTTTTTATTTTATAGTTATTAATATAACTTTTCCTGGTTTGTCTGTGCTACCTGACCTATGCCTCTACTACATATCCCTCAACTGGACCTTACACACACCACACAAATACCGTGCACCTCAATTACACTTTAGAAACTTGTACTTTTATTAATATGCACATCATCTGTACCTGACACACTTTACATTTTGCAATATGCCCCCTCAAGTACACCTTAAAAACATAACCATGTGCTGTATACACCTCATCTACACCTCACAAATTTAGCTTTTCACAGCATGCACCTCAATCATACCTTGATCTCTGTCTTGCACACAAACATTCAAGCAAAAATAATTTTCTGCACCATCCACCACCTTGCTGCAATAAGCAGGTATACACCAAACTGAGGTGTCTGTAAAAGGCAAAGTTTTATTGTAAAAGCCCAAAAGTCCACAGGCTAGTCAGTGAACTCATTACTCCTTACAAAGGTGGACACTGGTGATGCCCTCAGGACCAAACCTCCAACAGGTTTCACCCTAAGGCATCATCAGGGAATGCCTGAGGTATTTCCTTGCACCCTCTATATGTGTCCCTTAAAGGGAAAGTGCCTAAATTACATCACTCTTAGTTATATGTTGTGTAATTAATACAAATTAGTGACATTATTAAATCCATCCTAAAATGTGACCTAAATTGTAAATGTGCTTCCAGAAAAACCTAATAGCTGAAAGATTACCTCTTTGTGTGTTAAAAACGTGCTTCTCAAATAAATCTAATGTATGAATAAGTCAATAATTCTTAACTTGGAGAAAAGTATATTTGCATGTTTGCAGCTGCCCACAATATTTAAGTAGTAATAAGTTTGCATGGCCCCATACATTAATTTCATGTGCTACTTACTATATATATAGTACATAGTTTCTACATCAGTTCTATATTCTCCTACCAGTTTCCACAGGGAACTACAAAATACTTATTTACTATCATATCTAATTCATCATCAATGTGCAAAAAACACTTCATGAGTTCAATCCCTCTTATTTGATGTCCAAACATATAAACACATATTAACTATTTTGCATATAGCTACATCCAGGTGAGGCAGGACCACTATCATATGACTAAGGGGGAAGAGGGAAAGAAAAGGAAGGGAAGGAAGGGAAGGGGAAAGGTGGGAAGAAGGAAGGAGTAGGGAGTTTTGGTCCCAACACCATTACATTTTTCTGGGTTTTATTTATTTTTAATTTTTATTTTTTGTTTGTGTTCATTAATTTATGTTTATCTAAATTTATCTCAAAAATAATGATAGAACTATTCCATAATTTAGGCCTGGATATCTTAGGGCCTCTAACATGTAGATCCAGAAAGCTTCCTTCCTTCCTACACAGTAATAAGTCCTGATCCCTTCCCCTAGGTCCAAGGACCACTTTTTCTATTCCTTGGAACGTAAATTTGTGGTCGCCCTTATTTTCATTAACCTGGATGTGTTGTGCCAATGCATTATATGTATCCATTCCACAAACTGAGCTTAGATGTTTCCTATCCTATTTTTAAAAGCCTCTTTGTTTTTCCAACATAAAAATATGTGCAACAGCATGTTTCCAAGTACTCCACTACCTGGGTGCTACAATTAATAAATTGTTTTATTTCATATTCTTTACTATTGTTAACTGTGCTAAAAGTTTTAGACTTGTTAACATGTTGGCAATATTCACATCTGCCACATGTGTAACAGCCACGTGGTTGTGCAGGCAACCAGGCTGGTGTACATGGCCTTTCTACTGGGAGCAAGCCATGTACAAGGAGGTCCCTCAGATTCGTACCATGCCTGTACGTCGCCTTGGGTGGTTATCTGGCAATTTCCATTAATACTGGCTCTGTTTCAAGAACTGGCCAGCACTTGTTTAGACACTCCCTCAAGATAACACTTTTTGTAAAATATTGTGTTATAAACATGACCTCCCCTGAATTTATTTTCTTATTGGTCCTGTAACTCAATAAGTTATATCTATCTATCCACTCTACTACTTGCTGGCCCTGTCCTATTAATTCCTGACTGTATCCCCTTTCCACAAAATGCTCCCTGTGTTCAGCACTCCACTTTTCATAGATCTCTAGTCTTGTGCAATTTCTTTTGATTCACATAAATTGCAATTTTGGGATGTTGCTGATGGTGTGGCAGGGATAGCAGCTGCTGGCTGGCTAACAAAAGGCTATTATGACTAGTGTCTTTCCTGTATAAATCAGTTTCTATTGTCACATCTGGCATAGTAAAAATGTCTAGATCCAAGAACTGCACCCTTTTCTTACTATAGTGTATTAAAAATTTTAAGTTTTTGTTAGATGTTTCTAATAAATCAACAGATGTCAGCAGTTCTGCTGCATGTCCTTGCTACACCATCAGCACATCATCAATAAACCACTTTCATAAGTCTATTTTTTCATAGATGGGATTACACTCTTGATTGTAAATGGTATTTACTTCCCACAGGCCAAGGTATAAATTGGCATATGTGGGGGCAAACGTGACCCCCATCGCCATTCCCTTGACCTGTAGGAAGTTTTCACCCTGGAAGATGAATGTATTCATGGTTAGTACAAACTTTGACAATGTACACAGGAACTCTATAAAGATTTTTGAATATTCAGTTTTCTCCCCAATCCAATATGACAGTGCATC
Organism: Neoceratodus forsteri; assembly: GCA_016271365.2. NCBI lineage: Eukaryota > Metazoa > Chordata > Ceratodontiformes > Ceratodontidae > Neoceratodus > Neoceratodus forsteri. The sequence goes on from CM028131.1 coordinate 235,583,986, forward strand.
TAAACCCCCATCATGGGGAATATTCCTATAAAGGGATTGGATATCTTGTGTAGCTGGTATCCATACCTCCTCTAGTTGTAACTCCCCAGGATGCCTGATATGTGAGTGGTGTCCTCAATAAAGGATCTTCATTGTGGTACTATATGATGTATATGTGTGTCTACTTATTTAGATAGTGATTTTGTTAATGAACCTATACCAGACACAATTGGGCGTTCCAGGGGGTCCACTAATGTCTTATGTACTTTTGGCATGGTATGGATTGTTTGTTTTATTGGATAAGGTGCTGTTAAGAAATCAAAAGTTATTTTCAGTGACAACACATTTTTGCAATACCTCCAATAAATTTGTATCAATTTCTGTTTTGAAACTCCCTCCTCCCCACTCCTTCCTTCTTCCCACTTTTCCCCATCCCTTCCTTTTCTTTCCCCTGACCCCCGCCCCCTTAGTCATATGATAGTGGTCCTGCCTCACCTGGATGTAGATATGTGCAAGATAGTTAATATGGACATTAAAAAAGAGGGATTGAACTCATGAAGTGGTTTTTACACATTGATGAATTAGATAAGATAGTAAATAAGTACTTTGAAGTTCCCTGTAGAAACTGGTATACGAATATAGAATTAATGTAGAAACTATGTTTGTACTATGTATAGTAAGTAGCACATGAAATTAATGTATGGTAACATACAAACCTATTACTACATAAATATTGCAGCAGCTGCAAACATGCAAATATACTTTTTTCCAAGTTAAGAATTATTGATATATTCATACATTAGATCTATTTGAGAAGCATTTTTTTAACATACAAACAGGTAATCTTTCAGCTATTAGGTTTTTCTGGAGGAACATTTGCAATTTAGGCCGCTTTTTAGGATGGATTTAATAATGTCACTAATTTGTATTAGTTAATTGCACAACATATAACTAAGAGTGATGTAATTTAGGCACTTTCCCTTTAAGGGACACATATAGAAGGGTGCAAAGAAATACCTCAGGCACTTCCTGATGATGCCTTAGGGTGAAACCTGTTGGAGGTTTGATGCTGAGGGCGTCTGCCAGCATCCACCTTTGTAAGGAGTAGTGAGTTCACTGACTAGCCTGTGGGCTTTTAGGCATTTACAATAAAACTTTGCCTTTTATAGACACCTTAATCTGGTGTATGCCTGCTTATTTCAGCTAGGTGGTAGACGGTGCAGAAAATTCTTTTTGCTTGGATTGGATGGTTTGTTTTTCTAGCGCATCCTTACTGGTGGGGCAGCTTGATTGTTGTTTTACATACAAACATGCCAGCAGATAAAGGCCCTATGGTCTATCTAGTCTGATCAAGTGTGCAATTCCCAGTGTGATTACAGAGGGAACTTCCCCCTCCCATTTACCCCTAGACCCCCTCAAATACCCCTCTCCCACTCACCCTTCCTCTTCCTGCAGCTTTCCCTTTCATCCAGTCCCATACTGTCTTGAAGCTGTCCACTATTTTTAAGGATATCACCTCTTCTGGCCAATCATTCCACTTGACCACCACCCTCTCAGTGAAAAAGTGCTTCATCATCTCCCTCCTGAACCTTCTCCCTGCCAGCTTTAGGCCATATTCCTTAGTGACCCTGTTCCCACCAAGGCTGAAGAGCTCTCTGTGTTCACCCTGTTTATACTTTTAAGGTACTTAAAGATCTTAATCATGCCCCCACCCCCTTCCTTCTGTTATCAAAGAGTACATGTTGAGCCCCATGAACCTCTCCTCATTGGATCATCTTGGTTGCCCTTCTCTGGACTGATTCCAGCAAGTTGATGTCTTTCTTTAAAAAAGGGCACCAGTATTGCACACTGTACTCCAATATGGTCTCACCAGTGATCTGTACAGTGGCAGAATGACCTCCGCATGCCTGCGGGTTATTAGGGGTGTGCACTCCATGAATTTTATTTCTTGAATACTATGATTAATGTACTATTCATTATTTGGATCCCAAATAATGAATAGTAGCACTGTATGTCCCTATTCAGCAAACACTGTCTTAAAAAGAAAAGAAAAGAAAAGAAAAGAAATGGCTCCAGCCTCCTTCCTAGCCCAGATCATTTCAATATAGAAGTCCTCCATTCCCCTTAGTTGCACTTAAATACCCCTCCTCCCTCTGTAGCAGCACCAACATTCTGTTAAAAATGTACAGTAAGTCAACAGGCAGCCAGCACAACTGTATGCCCATCCCCGGCCTGCTGCTCACCATTACTGCTTCACTGTTTGTAAGAGGCAAGCACAGGACCTCATAGCATCCCCACCACCACCACAACAGCAGCCGCAGGGAAGAATGAAAGAAGGCAACTAGCACAGCTTTCCCTCCTCAGTCCATGGCCAGCCACCTTCTTCTGAATGAAGATACTACCACACTTGGTTGCATAGTAAAACCAGTCGATCACATGATCAGTTCATTTTACTATGCAACCAAGTGTGGTAGTATCTTCATTCACAAGAAGGTAACTGGCCGTGGACTAAGAAGGGCAGGCTGTCGGTCACCTTCTTCCATTCTTTGGTGCAGCTGGCTGCTAGTGTGACAGTGGGGGGGGGGACTGCCATGAAGGTCCTGTGCTTGCCATTTTCTACAAACAGTGAAGCAGTAATGAAAGTCAGCAGCCGATCGTGAGGGTAGGTGGGTTGTGCTGGCTGCCCGTTGAGTTACATTTTAACAGAATGTGGGTGTTGCTGGGTGGACAAGGGGAATTTGGGTGCTAACTGAGGATGGGGTGATAGGGGCTTCTATATTGAAACAATCTGGGCTAGGGAGGGTGGGGAGGCTATTTCTTGCCCTTTTTTTGTAAAGACGAATACCGAATATTCTGCCAAATAACGAATGCCTTATGCCCAAATACCAAATATTTGGCAGAATATTTGGATAAAGGTATTTGTACAGCCCTGCTGGTTATCCCCCTGGCTATGCAGCCCATCATCCAATTTGCTTTGGCTGCTGCTCTCCTGCAGTATGCTGAGTGTTTCGGGTCACTCGTGATGATTACTCCCAGGTACTTTTCTTCCACAGACTTGGTTACCTGCACACCACCTAATCAGTAATTGGTTCCCGGGTTCTTCACCCCCAAGTGCATAACCTTACACTTTTTAACATTCAAACCCAGCTGTCATATGCCAGACCACTTTTCAAGTCTAGCCAGGTCTTCCCTGAGTTCCAGTCTCCCCTCTTCCATGTCCATCCTTCCACAGAGCTTAATTTCATCCATGAACAGACAGATTTTACCCTTGATCCCTTCTGTGATGTCACTTATGAAGATTTTAAACAACACTGGGTGAGCACCGAGCCCTGTGGGACCCCACTGGTCACAGGCCTAGCTTCTGAACCCCCCTCCCGCAAACTAACACTTTCTGGCTTCTCTCCTGCAATCAGCTTCTGACCCATCCAACAAGCTTAGCCCCTTCTCCCAGTCCCTCCAGCTTTCTGGCCAGTTGCCAGCATAGAGTTGAAGGCCTTACTGAAGTCCAGACACAGGACTTCAGTGGATTGACCCCTGTATACTGTCCTGTTGAGCCAGTCAAAGAAGTTCTCCTGGCAAGACTCCCCGATTTAATCCCATGCTGCCTCTCATCCTGGAGCCCATTTTCCTTCAGAAAGCTTGCCAATCTCTCTTTCCGGATAGTCTCCATCAGCTTGCCCACTATTGAGGTCAGACGGACCTGCCTGTAGTTCTCTGTTTCAACTCTCTACCCACTTTTATGGAGAGACACCACATGTGCAGTTCTCCAGTCTTGTGCCATGATACCTGACCCACAGAGGTGTTAAACAGATCTTCCACCAGTTCCTTAAGGACACATGGGTGCATCCCATCTGGCTCTGAGGATTTGTCTACCTCCAGGGCCCTTAGGTACCCTGTCTGCTTGTACTACATCACCTGTGACTTCCTCTTCCCAGCCCCCGCTCCTTGTGGCACTGGATTGTCCTTCTCCCTCGTGAATACTGAACAGAAGTATTTGTTGATTAGCTCCGCTTTCTCCTCACTACCCTCTTCCCAGCCCTCCTCCTTTTTTAGTCTGACAGTCTCACCCTTTATGTTCCTCTTCTTTCTTATATATCAAAAAAAGGCCTACTCACAATTTGTAACCCCTGAGGTAGCTGTACTTCCCTTGTAGCTTTTGCCACTCTAACCGCTTTGTTCACTTCCCTTGATTTAACATAGTGTCTTGGGTTACTAAGTGCAAAGCTTTCATTTTTGGCCCTATTGAGACAGCATTTACAGTTCTGATTTTTAAACTCCTCTGAAGTATTTTATTGTTACTGAAACATGGAAACATACAATTTGTCAGCAGAAAAGGACCAGTAGGCCCATCAGGTCTGCCCTATTTTTCTCTGCCTCTTCCAACACCTCAGACCCTACTTGGTCTCTGATGAGCCTCCTACCTCTCTTGCCTCTACTTATTTATTGTACATGTGTGCCTATCTCATGCAAGCTTGAAGCTCCCCACAGTTTTTACCACCACATCTTCTGGCAGGCTGTTTTAGGCATCCACCACCCTTTGTGTGAATAAGCATTTCCTCACATCCCTCTTAAACTTCCCCCCCTCTAGCTTCATTGCATGCCCTCATGTTCTGGTGCTTTTCCTCTTCTGAAACAGACTTCCCATCTGCCTCCATTTAATGCAGGCACCCCTAGAAGTTCTGTCTGTGTGTGACTTCTGTAATCAGGATGGGGTGGTGAAGATGTAAGGATAAGGGAACTATCTCAATTGTTAACACTTTTTAAAGTTCAGCTGAAAATTAGTTAATTAAGCAAATAGCATTTACTTTTTCTTTTGGTCAAGATCTCTGTCCTGTGATTAGAGCTAGTTACAGCTACTCTGGTCATATCAATGTATATACCTCAACTACACCTTGTCATCACACCTCTGGTGGAGGTGTATACCTCACAGAGTTGAACTTTATTAGCATTCTTTAAATGCATGTAACTATACCTCCTGACTATTTATTTATTTATTGCAATTGTTTCACCAGGGAAGGCACACAGAGCAACAAGATGCTCGTCTTCCGGTGCGACCTGGGGGGGGTACACATGGATATGATAACATGCAGGTTATCAAGTGAACAATTAACAGAAGCAAATAAAAAGCAGCATAAGGATACATGATTGCATGAATATACAAGCAGTACACATTGAATGCTTAGGATATTATAGTATCAAATAACAATTTTTGTAACAAGAAGCAGCAGACAAGGTAAATTAGCACAGTAGTAACAGTTGTAAACAACAGAGGACATATATCACAGTTATACAGTTATACACAGTACATAGGGCAAAATAGGATCAGGACATAAGTGCAAGGTTGGGGTTATATGCCAGCTTCTGTAGCAAGGCTAAGGCCACTGGTCAGGCATTGGGGATGTGATAGTGGGGCATGGCAGTTTCAGGGACAGGAGCAATTTGTAGTAAGAAAGTTTGCTAGGGCAGTAGACAGAGAGTAGGAAGAGGAGGAGTGCCAAATTTGCAGTGAGAGGGCATTCCAGAGCTTGGGTAGCCACTAGTTGAGGTATACACCTCACTAAGGTGTACCTAATCTGCATTTTCTAGACACACAGGAACTACATGTTGTGACTACACCTCACGTTGAGGTGTACCTAGCTAGCAGTTTTACACTCCCATCAACTACACCTCCGAGCTACTACACACCTCAAATGAGGAGCAGCTCATTAGCATTTTGGACACACATTAGCTACACTGAAATTACACTGTAAGTGTACTTCTGTTGAACCTCATGTACACCTCTTAGATACTGTAGTGCAGTTGAGGTGCATAACTCAAAGTATACAGAGGCACCCACCTCATTTTAACCTGAGCAGCACATCATCAAATATATACCTCAGTTGGGTCAGGAATGTCATCAGCAGATGCCAGGGAATGGTATAGCTGTGATTTGTGATGCCACTGCACTTCTGGAGAAAATAAATTGAAACAAAAATCCCAATGAAGAAAAAAAAAGCTTGTGACATATTGTTGGAAATTGCCACAGACAAGCAATGGTTTAATCACTTGATCTTAGTGACAGTACTAACCAGTATACAAATATTCAATTAGTGTGGACCATCTGTTTCAGTACTATCTAATTAACAATAATGGGAAGACACACACACACACACACACACACACACACTCACTCACGCACATACACACACACACACTCAGAGATATTTGCACCTGCAGAAAACACAGGCATGCAAAATACACACTCTCACTTAAGGACGTTCCCTGGTATTTCCACATCCCATGGAATAATTATAATTGTTTGCCTCTTGCCTAGTGCGTGATGGACATCCAAGTATTTAAAATCAACAAAATAAACCATGAGTCCCCATGATTGATTTTACTTTCTATGTGGAAATCAGAGGGGCTCCGTTGTTTGAACTTTTAAAGGGTTTGCTATAAACCCACTTATTTAACATGGCTTTGGGGACCACTTAGTCTGTTATAAAAATTCTTGGGTGGTATATTTGAACTTTGTCACTCTTATTTCCTGACCTGTTTTATTACTGTGCTTTATTTTGTTCTGCTTGTAAGGTACTCAGAGCCCTGGATGGGTATCTGTTGAATACATCTACCTTACCTTGCCTGGTGTCACACAGTGACCCATATTGGAAAAATTCAGTAAGGTGTCATAACATTTTTATCAGTAATGAGATCCATTGTTTTAGGTTTCATCATCAGTGTTAAAAAAAACATAAAACAAGGATACAGCATTTGTTATGAGATTTCATTTATTTTTTTCCACCAGTGTAATAACACAGAATCAATTTTATGACTCCCTACCTGTGCTAACATTTAGAACAAGCATTTTTCAATGCCGAATATTGTCTTGCTGGCATTGGTAGTGCAGGAGTTAGAGAGATGCATAATAGGAATGGCAGTGAAGTAGTGCACTGACGCTAACCCCACCCCAACCCTGCAGAAATTGACAGGCATTGGGATGTGCCTTTGGGTCGTTGGCCATAACACTCATGCCATTTCATCTCATCCTACCCTGCAGACACCGACAAGTGTTGCAGTGCACCTTGGGGTGTTTGGGCCTTAAGCTCATCCCATTTTATAAGAAAATACACCGAGATGGGTGCAGCATAGGTGAATGGGTTGAGATTTTGGGCCACAGACTCCAAGGCACATCTCAATGCCTGTCACTGGCTGCAGGGTGGGGGTGGGGGTGGAATGGCATCAGCATTACAGCCGACAATCCCAAGTCACACCTCTGATGCCTGTCGGTCTCTACAGAGTAGGGTGTTATGGTTGGAAACCCGGGTGTTTGTTGGTATTTTCCCTCCAAAGTTTCAAGATGGGCTTTTTGTGACCCCACCTCATGAACAGTGGCACTATCAGTTTGTTAGCCTAAAGGTGATTTTGCACAGCAACTGCGCCATTTCGCACCACAGGTGTGAAAACACATTTTGGGCAGGATGTGAAAGATGACAGCTGTACTCCTCATGAGGAGGTGTACAAAAATGGCAATGTTGAAAATCTGGAGTGAAAATATGAAAAATTGTTGAAGTCACGAGTGGGTGTAGAAACTGCTCAACACATGCCCATAAGACAATTATATTAGGGATTATTTTAACCAGATTTTCAACATAGGCATTTTGGGACCTCCGCTCATGAACAGTGTCACTGTGATTTTGTTAATCTGTCCTGGGCAATGATTTCCCACAGCAACAACGCCATTGTGTGCCACATGTGCGAAAACACATTTTGGGCAGGATGTAAAACATGACAGCTGTACTGCTCATAAGGAGGTGTGCAAAAATGGCAATGCTGAAAATCTGGAGTGAAAATATTAAAAATTGTTGAAGTTACGAGCTTGCATGGAAGCTTGCACGCTCATAACACAGTCATTTTTTAGAAGTTTTTCACCAAATTTGCAGCATAGGCTTTTTGGGACCCCACCTCATGAACAGTGGCACTGTCATTTTGTTAATCAGTCCCAAAAGGTGATTCTACACTGTGACCACGAAATTGCCTTTTGGGACCTAATAACTAAATGACACTGCATGTGTTCATGAGATGGGGTCCCAAGAATCCCATGTTGAAAATTTGGAGCCAAAATTCAAAAAATGGCTGAAATATCCACCTAAGTTGAACCCCCCACCTCCCCACCCCATTTATGCCATTATACCGGCATTTCTTTAGTTCGCAGTCAGCTTTGAAGAGTGCAGACTTGTTCCCACTCCAATGAATATCACAGTACTGGCCCTCCGAAGGTCAGTATGGGGTGAGAGGGTGTGTGGGGAGTTAGGGTGCGCAGAAAGTGGGTGTGGGTTGGGGAGGGGGGGTGCCACCGACAACAGACTGTTTTCTTTTTTTTAGGAACCAAAAAAACAAACTAAAAAGGACACTGCCCCATGGGACAGTTTTCTTTCTTTACAGGTTAAATAAAACAAATGTTGGGCACACTGGAGTGGGCTCCCAGTGTGCCCCATGACTTTTCGGGGGTGATGTTGGGCCACACAATGGGGATGGGGCAAGAACATGCCAACGCGGTCGGCTTTCTGTTAAATGAAGGCAGACTGGGATGGGCTCCCAGTGTGCCACACAATCTGTGTGTGTGTGTGGGGGGGGTGGATATGCCAACAGGGGGACTGTGCACCCCTGAAGTCGGCTTTTTTTAGATGTGGTGCATGCTGTTTTGTGATATCTCTGCCTTCATGGGGCAGGTTCACAGTTGCTCGTCTCAGGACAAAACTAACTGAAAAAAAATTACAAAATAAAACACGATGGGAGGCCAGTCAAACAGCCCAAAAACACATACAACATGGCAAAGACTTTAACATAAAAGAAACAAACCAGCACAATTCTGTCTCTATAGTTCTAATACATAAAGGCATGTTCGTGTACATAAAGCAGCCTGAGAGATATAAACGTCTACAATTGTGAGACATTATCTCTTCACTGCCATCCTTTTTAGAGTTTTATCTGGACATATCATCAGTGGCATAGTGGGAGGGGGGGGAGCAGGTTGGGCAAATGCCCGACCATCATTGCAGCCAGATTTCTGTTGGAAAATTCAGACAGACCTCTGTCGGGAAATTGCAACTTCTACCTTTTTTTTCATTTGCTTTTTTAATCCTCACCTACTCTTTCCCCCGTCACAGTCCAGACATTCGTTCCCTTGCCTCTCCTCCCCCAATGATCACAGCCCAGTCCAGTCTGTCTGACACATGTGCACACATTGACTTTTGAAACAGCTATGCTGTAGTAAGCAGTACATGTCATGTTTATCAGCATCAGCAGACGGTGGGGTGGGGAGGGCATGCGCCGTGAATGTCAACTTAACTTACCACATTGACACTGTTAGCAGACTGCTGTGACAGTCACGTGGTAAGTTAGTAGAACCTACAGGCTATACAGTGCATTTCAGTAGTTAACTTGCACCTTTGGTGCTATCATCCTCCTTACTCTTGAGTAGCGAGAGAGTGGAGTGTTGTGTATCTGTCTGTCAGTTGTACGAGGTGGCTCACCTCATCGTCGCATGCACTTACTTTGTTATATTCGTCAATAAGTCTCAGTCTTTCTTGGAGTGACTAGAGGTGATATTAAAGTTAGCACTGCAGCACAAGTTAGCATAAATGGTTTAAACTGTGTAAAATTCTTCAGCCCATTTGATTTTAAAATGACAACGTGGATTTTGTCTGGCAGAGGTTTGCATTTAGTGAAGTGACAGAGTTAAGTTACTGTCTTTACTGACTTGGGAGCTCGGGAAGCCAAGTGTCATGACTTACATTCCGCAATGGCTTGAAGTCACTCATGACACTTGAATTTCCTCCTTGTCATCGTCTCGTCATCGATCCAGTCCTCCCATCAGATACATTAGGCCAGTGTGAGAGGGCAGTGGGCTGGATAGTGTTTCAAGGGAACCCTCACAGACAAATATTTTGCATGGACACTGGTTTTGAAGGGAATAAATTCAACTTTACTTCAGCAAAGACACAAAAGAAAAATAAAGGCATTTACGTTCAGTGTGATGTACAATTTAACATAACAGATTCACAATGGTCAGTCTTTTTGCTGCTTCCAGCCTCCCAGCTATTCATCTCTTCATCTCTTCTCACTCTCTTTCTTGATCCCTTTTTATGGGGCTCCCATGTGTGTCTCAAAATCACTTTCCCCTGAGTGCCTTACTAATAGCCTCTGCAAGCAGAGCAAGCTTGAGATCTTAAAGGGACAGCCCAAAAGCAGGCAGTTTTTTTGTTTTAAAGACCCTCACATCTCCTGCTATCACCTTTATTGTGGTGGTGGTGTGGGAATGATGGGTGTAGAGGACACACGTGGAGATGAGGTGCTACTGTAAGTGATGGTCATCCACTTCCGCCTTGTATCTGTAAAGCCAACAGACTGCTACTATCATGGACAAATCTGAAAGTCCCAGACTAGATTGGCAGATAGCAAACCCCATTAAGTGATGCTGGAAAAGAAAATAATTGAATAATCAACCCAGATAATCATTATCCAATCCAACCAAAATATCTAGTTTTAAGTTGTATCAGAACCAAATAATGGAATAATTTACATAAGTGCAGTATCCAAACACCTCTGTTTAAATTACTCAGCCACAAACCTTCAGAGTAACCTTAACTTCCTTGATAAGTTCTGGAAGGTTATTCACCCCCTTTCTGTCTCCCTAACCAGTTGCTTGCCCCTGTTCACAAACCAGGGAATTTACCCATCTCTGATCCATAATATGACCTGATAAACACTGACATAGAACTACTTAACTTGCATGTTGGATACTGTCTACTGCTAGGGTTACCACCTGTCCTGATTTTTGCAGGACAGTCCTGATTTGGGCAGCTGTGTCCTCCAAAAAACATGAAAAATACTAAATGTCCTGACCTTTTAGTTGAAAAAATATTTTCTAACTTTCCACTAAATGTTGCAGAAATCTATAATACCTTAACTAAAATACATTAAAATGATTAGAAGCAATAGAAGCAACCAAGAAACTACAATACTTTGCCTTAATTCTGATTATATACAGAAAACAAGTCTGCTGCATTGGTCGAGGTTACTTACTGTCCTGTGAAAAATCATGTTTCAGTAAGAAATGTCCCACTTTGGGCTTCTTAAAATGTGGTAATCCTATCTGCTGCCAATGCTGGTATGTTGTTGAGATGGGGAATTCACAAGTGGAGTGCCACAGGGATTGGTCCTGGGACCCATCCTATTCAGTATGTTCATTTGTGACATAGGGGAAGCTATCCAGGGCAAGATATGTCTCTTTGCTCTGAGGATGCAACACTGTGCAGCAGGGTAGGCATCAAGGAAGGGGTATGAAATCTTCAGAAAGGCTTAGAGATGCTAGGAAGGGGGGTGGTCACAGATCTGATGGTTGAGATCGAACACCAAGAAGTGCAAGGTGATGCACTTAGGGAAAAGGAACCCATGCATGGAGTATTGGATAGGAGGAGTCAAGCTGGCCACTACAACAACAAGCATTTGTCAATGCCGAACGTTCACTTGCAGGTATTTGCAGCAGTATTTGGCACTTGGACATGGCTTAAAAAAATCAGTGACAAAGAAGTACAAGCATTTGTCAATGCTGAATGTTGCTTGCTTCTATGTGCTGTTTAGGTATTTGGAAGTCATTGGAGTGCAAATATTAGAAAGGCCAGCAGGAACTACAGTGATGCGTAGGAACTGCTTAACGCACGTCAGAAAACAGTCATTTTTAGGAATTTTTCACCAAATTTTCAACATAGCCATTTTAAGACCTCTGCTCATGAACAATGTCACTGTGATTTTCTTAATGTGTCCCATACATTGATTTTGCACCTACTACGCCATTATGCGCTACATGTGGAAACATTTTGGGCAGGATGTGAAAAATGACAGCTATACTGCTCATGAGGAGGTGTGGTAAAATGGAAATTTTGAAAATCTGGAGTGAAAATATTGAAAATTCGTGAACTTCTGGTCGTAAAGACTACTTGCCTTTCGTAAAACGGTCATTTTGGGGTATTCACCAAATTTTCAAACTAGGCTTTTTGAGAGCCCACCTTATGAACAGTGGCAGTGTCATTTCATTAATCATTCTGGAAAGGTGATTTTGCACAGTGACTGCGAAATCACCCTTCGGACCCGTATAACGCCATGACAGTGACAGCATTCATGAGACGGGGTCCCAAAAACCCCATGTTGAAAATTTAGTGCAAAAATTCCAAAAAATGCCTGGGATATGCAATAAAGTTGAAAAACCCCTATCTATCCCATTATACAGCTTAACGGCATTTCCTCAGTTCGCGGTCGGCTTTGAAGAATGCAGACGTGTTCCTGGTCCACCGATGATCGTTGCGCCGAGCTCCGGAGGTAAGTATGGGATGAGGGGAGGTGTGGGGAGGCAGGGTGCGCAGTGGGTGGGTGCGGGTTGTGGGAGGGGTGGGGAGACAGCGAAGGAGCGTTTTCTTATTTACAGGTTGTTTTTTTTACTTCAGGCGACCTGGGGCGTTTGCCACGCTGGGGTGGGCTCCCAGTGTGGCAGCAAAACTGTTTGGGGAGGCGATGGAGCCGATGGGGATTGGGCACCCCATTGGCCAAAACAAGATTTGCCACGCTGGGGTGGGCTCCCAGCGTGGCACCACAAACTTTGGGGGTGGAATCGCGCAGAACGGCCAGGACAGCAACAGCGGTGGTTTTCTTTGAACTGAACACCACCGCTGTCATACACAGCACCCACATCCATTGGTGCAGGACCGCCATGCCTGCTCAACGGAGCAGTGGATTGCACAGGAGAGTCACACCTCCAAAGTGTGCTATTCTCCCAAGACGTTCCTTGCGCATGCGCGCAAGCGAACGTAAAAAGAAGGATCTACATTTCATCATCAGTGACTGCCTCAAGCAAACCAGTCAGTGCACTAAGGCATGCAGGGGTGTATTGGAGGGGTTTTAATAGCAGGAGAAGTAAGATGAAGTGATACTTCCCTGTCACCGGGTGTGGGTATTCAAGATAACATATACAAGGCAGACTCAGATCACAGTACATAAAAAATGCCCGCAGGCATTTATCATTTTTATTTTGTCATAAAATGAATGAAAATATTTACAGAAATAAAATGAAAAACATCAAAATAAAAGTTAGTTGCATTCAAAACAAAGGCCACTGCTTTTGGTCTTAGCAGATTCTAGGCTTCAGTCAGAATGACCAGTGTGAGCCCACACCACTGTGAGGTCTTTCTCCTACCTCCATCAGTCTTCTACTGACTTCCTAACATCAGGCCCTAGTGGAAGGTTTAAATTTATTCTGGGTAGGTCACCTGACTAGACCCTTAACTAAAAATACAAAATAAAATTAGCTAGGTTAGTCTATAATCACAAGGTGACCCACCATACCTTATAACACAATACTACACCTACAGGATAATGCCTGATGTACAGGTGATAACCATGGTGTAATCACCTTGAGTGATTGCTAGGGCATCAGTAAACCTCAAGAGTGTGGCTTGAGAGGTTTACAATTGCCCTAGCAACCACGAGAGATGATTACACCATGGTTATCACCTGTACATCAGGCATTGTCATTTATAGTGTATGGGACACGACATGAGAAGTTACCACACCCCCCCAAACACAAGTAATTTAGCCTTACTTTATTAATGAATCTACACTACAGCCACATGATTGTGTAGGAAAACAATTTGCTAGGATACATGAACTGAATGACAGCAGGCCAAAATAGCACCAGAGTTAAAATTTCTATCAGACATAGAGATTGCTAGACTCAGTAACAGTAAACTGAGACAACTGGAATATAATGTATGGTAAGTGCCTATAAACCACTATAATCAGCAGTTACACAGCTTTGTTATGCACTGTTTAGAATTTTAAAAGTTGTTAACCACACTTCAGAACTTCCAAACAGTGGCAAAACAAAAAAAGAATGCATCAGAGTTCCATAATTCTCACACATAGAATGCAAACAGTGTTATTTTGACCATACACTATAAAAGATAATGGCTGGTGATTGGGTGACAACCATGCTGAAATCACCTCTTGTGGTTGCTAGGGCTACAGTAAACCTCTCAAGCTGCGCTCTCGAGGTTTACCATGTTGCCCTAGCAACCACTCGAGGTGATTACAGCGTGGTTATCACCTGATCCCCAGCCATTATCCTCTATGTTATTTGAATACTGTACTGAGGCTAACAATCACATTCTGGGTGTGTAGAATACTAAATTACACTGGCATTCCGTTTTGTAAACCCAACTGCTATGACATAGATGAGATAGGTTTATAAGGTTCTGACATCACAACAGTGGGATTACAAGGTTGTAATCGGCTTGATTTCATTGGGTAACAAGGGCTATCCATACATTATATTGATATAATCAAATAACCAAGCATCAAGTGTAATACTAGGCTAGTAAAACTTTATAATAACTGGTGATCCCTGTTATCAACCCATTTTCAAGTACTGTAAAAAGTCATATCAACCCGCAGGTTGATACGAAAAAAGTCGGTTGATACGACTTTTACAGTCTCGCGCCAAGAAGCCTGCAGCACTCGCATTCCAGAGTAAACAGATTCAAACTCATAGCGTAACCTCCAAAACTTACAGATTCAAATGAGAAAACGTAATCATTTTAAATGAATTCTGTAGCTTACCCTCCGGTTTAGAGATCTGTATGTGTGCAGCATTTATTTATTTCACGTATTTCTTGTAGTATCACTCGTAAAACCAATACGGAGACCCGCGGCCAAAACGTTCGTACTTCCTTACTAGTAGGCATGCCCCCACGTTAGCACGTTATGTGATGTCAGTCCTTGAATAGTGTGGGGCCGTGCCTACTAGTAGGAATATATGACTCATCTCTCCTAAATAATCAATAATTCTTCTATGGAATTTTTTAGTGCCAGTTATTATAAAAATAAAACATATGTAGGGGGTAGAAATGGAGTTTTTCACACCCAAGTTGCGTGATAATAGTAAAACCTAGAGCTTGGCTCTGGGTTTACATGTTATCACGCAACTTGGGTGTGTGAAAAAATTCCATATCAACTCCCTACATATGCATTATTCTCTTTATAAATTCTTAATTGCCTGGCAATTAACATAGGGTCTCTCCTTAGTTACCTTTGAGTGACAGGTAAGGCTGTATAAAGACGGGACTGCAGAGGATGCTGCTCCCCTATAGAAATCCTCGGACGTAGTCCTGCAGTCATTTAAGATACTGAACTGTTTAGTTTTCTACCTGGGTTTATATGATAACTGCAAAACATTAAAACTCCCTCAGGAAACCTCAGAACTGTAGTAACCTCTTTTTATCATTTACTAATTTCAGGGCTTTTAATGTGCCTTTTGTTTTTTTTTTAAATGGAGGGTGGGGTTAACAAACAGGCCTTCCCTGAAACAAACACAGCCTGGGGCTAAATTACAGACTGGCCCCATTTTAGAGCTAAGGCACCAAAGGTGCTCGTGTTTGTTTTCTTGTTGGTGTTAGCCCATTGTAAATGATATAAATTTAGCTGTCTTTGCACTTTACATTTCCATCCATTTTATTAACCTGAATGTTTAGGCACCTTATCATTTCTTAAAGCATTTTCTGTTTCAAGCATAAATTTAGCACTACATGCACTTTAGAGTCCTACAGGTGTGCATATACAAACACATCAATATTCCTAAAGCCCATGAGAACATTATTCAACCTCCAGCAAACAGCTTGGTTAAAGCATTCTGCACTTTAAATCCATCAGCTCTTTGGCATTTGTGAAGGCAACACAAGCCCCTTATAAAGCATGTGCTAAACAATCTCTTTATTTTTATTTTACACAAGCGCCTTGCACTTTTATGCATTTAGCACCTTATATAGTACTTCAGGAATTTGAGGCACCTTATTCATGTTTAATTCCTTTCTAGCAATTTGCACTTTATATAGCAGGCAGCATTTACTGTTGGGATAATTATTTTAAACCATTACTTTTTATGTTGTCTTGCGCATATAGCGCAGACAACATATTGGGGTTGGTAGTATAATACGTGCAGATTTGATGGACGATTGGTATATTTCTGCCAACAGATTCTTTGTTTCTACAGTAAGTATGATGTAATGATGGATTTGTATTATGTTTACTTCCATTTAATTCAGAGGTGACAGAATTAATTTATATTTTTGTACGCACTGTGTAACCTTTATATATAATGTGTTATCTTTTGAACATACAATAAATAAGTGAGCTATCATAAAAGACACTATTAAACAAGCATTTGTCAATGCCGAATGTTTGCTTGCTGGCATTGGCATTGGTAGTGTAGAAGTTACAGAGCTGCATAATAGAAATGGCAGTGAAGTATTGAACTGAAGCCAACCCCACCACCACCCTGCAGAGAGTGACAGGCATTGGGGTGTGCCTTTGAGTCGTCAGGCATAACGGCCACGCCATTTCACCACACCCTACCCTGCAGACACTGACAAGTGTCACGGTGTGCCTTGGGGTCTTTGGCCCTTATGTGCACCCCATTCCATCAGGAAATACGGTGAGATGGGTGCAGTATAGGAGAATGGGGTAAACTTTGGGGCCGAAGAGTCCAAGGCATACCTCGATGCCTCTCTCTGGCTGCAGGATGTGGAATGGTATGAGCATTACAGGCAAGAATCCCAAGTCACACCCCTGATGCCTGTCATTCTCTACAGGGTGGGGCGTTATGGTTGGAAACCCTAACACCTCAGGCATTCGTTGGTATTTTCACTCCAAATTTTCAACATGGTTTTTTGTGACCCCACCTCATGAACAGTGGCAATATCAGTTTGTTAGCTGAAAGCTGCTTATGCACAGCGACTATGGCATTTAGCACCACAGGTGCAAAACACATTCTGAACAGGATGTGAAAAATGACAGCTGTACTGTTCATGGGGAGGTGTAAAAAATGGCAATGTTGCAAATCTGCAGTAAAAATATTTAAAAAACTGTTGAAGTCACGAGCGTGCATAGAAACTGTGCAGCGCACACCCATAATGTAATTAGGTTGGGGATTTTTTACAGCAGATTGTCAACACAGGCATTTTGGGACCTCCGATCATGAACGGTGTCACTGTGATTTTCTTTATCTGTCCCGAACAATGATTTCCCTCAGCGACCACGCATCTCTGCACTGAAAGTGTGAAAACACATTTCGGTCATGTTGTGAAAAATGACAGCTGTACTGTTCATAAGCAAGTGTGGAAAAATGCCACTGGTGAAAATCTGGACTGAAAATATTACAAAGTCATGAACTTACGAGGGTGCGTGGAAACTGCACAATGCTCACTCGTAACACAGTCATTTTATGGACTTTTGTCAGCAAATTTTCAACATAGCCATTTTAAGACTCTGCTTATGAACAGTGTAACTGTGATTTCCTTAATCTGTCCCAAACATTGCTTTCGCTTACCGACTGCACCATTGTGCATACGTAATGAGGAAACACATTTGAGGCAACATGTGAAAAATGGCAGCTGTACTGTTCATAAGGAAGTGTAATAACATGGCAATGTGGAAAATCTGGAGTTAAAATATAGAAAATTCTCAGAACTTACGAAGCCGCATACGGAACCGCGCTAACGACGCCAGAAACAGTCATTTTAGGAATTTTTCACCAAATTTTCAACATAGCCATTTTAAGACCTCTGCTCATGAACAGTGTCACTGTGATTTTCTTAATGTGTCCCATACATTGATTTCCACACCGACTGCGCCATTGTGTGCTACATGGGTGGAAACACATTTTGGGCAAGATGTGAAAAATGACAGCTGTACTGCTCATAAGGAGGTGTCGTAAAATGGCAATGTTGAAAATCTGGAGTGAAAATATTGAAAATTCGCGAACTTACGAGCATGTAGGAACTGCGCAGCACACGCTCATAAAACAGTCATTTTTAGGAATTTTTCCACCAAATTTTCAACATAGGCTTTTTGAGAGCCCACCTTATGAACAGTGGCAGTGTCATTTTATTATTCAGCTCCAAAAGGTGATTTTGCGCAGTGAATGCGAAATCACCCTTCGGGCCCGATTAACGCCATGACAGTGGCAGCATTCATGAGAAGGGGTCCCAAAAACCCCATGTTGAAAATTTGGTGCAAAAATTCCAAAAAATGCCTGAGATATGCAGCAAAGTTGAAAAAAACCCTATCTATCCCATTATACAGCTTACGGCATTTCCTCAGTTTGCGGTTGGCTTTGAAAGAGTGCAGGCGTGTTCCCAATCCACGAAGATCGTCTCACGGAGTCTGGAGGTAAGTATGGGGTGAGGGTGTGGTGGGGAGGTGGGGTGCACAGTGGGTGGGCACAGGTGGGGGCAGAGACAGCGAGGGACCATTTTAAGTTTCAGTTTTTTTATTAAATGATGATGCGGGACATTTGCCACGCTGGGGTGGGCTCCCAGCATGGCACAGGGGCGGCTGGTGAGGCGTGGAGCCGACAGGATTGGGCACCCCCGTTGGCAATAGCATCTGTTGCCACACTGGGGTGGGCTCCCAGCGTGGTACCCTGTACTGGGGGGGGAACAGTGGAGCCGACGGGGGATTGGGCACCCCCGTCGGCTATACAATGTGCAGCCTAGCTGGGGTGGGCACCCAGCGTGGCATATGTAACTCTGCTTGGGGAGCACAGCACAGCCAATGGGGATTGGGCACCCCGTCGGCTACAGTGTGTGTGTGTGGGGGGGGCCAGCACGCGGTATGCGTCGCGATGTGTGCATGATGTGGGGGCGTGCAGAGCAGCGATATCTTATCGCTGCTCACTGAAGCGTAGCTCCCCCTTTCAACTGTACTCCACTGCATTTTGGAGCTGTCATAGACAGCTCCAGCAGGCATTGGAGAACTGCGGCCGCGCCTGCAAACACACTGACTGAATTGGAAGAGGGCTGCCACACCTCCGAAAACTCGGATGATGGCACTATGTTTCTTGCACATGCGTGCAAGCAAACATAAAAATGAGCCAATTGCAACATCTTTCCTTGATTTTCAATAAACAGTTGAATTGTAAATTTGTAGATACTATAATTTTTGCCCTTTGCCATTTTTATCAACAATAATATAATATGTTACAGTACCTGACAGCATTGCTGTTCCTGTAATCTTTGAATATTTTGTAATACTATTTATGATCTGTCTTCATAACTCTTAAATATTGTTGCTTATTTATTTAGTTTTTGTTGACCAGGTAAGTGCACTAGACAAATTCTAGCTATTTTCAGGCACAACCCAGGGAAGGGGGATACAGATGAATGCCAACTGACCTTGAACCAGATTAAGCTGATGGTGGTATTTTTTTTTTTTTGTGAATGGGGGGAAATTTGGCCAGGGCACCGGGGAAATTCCCCTACTCTTTTTTCGCGAAGTGCCATGGGATCTTTAACAGCCACCAGAACAGGCAGATGGGACATCGGTTTAACATTCACTAAAAATACCACCAACAGCTTAATCTGGTTCAAGGTCAGTTGGCATTCATCTGTATCCCCCTCCCCCAGGTCGTGGCTGAAAATAGGCAGGATTTGTCTAGTGCACTTAACCGGTCAACAAAAACTAAAAGAAAAAATCTCATCCAAAAGACAGCACCTCAGGAGTGCAGCACCCCCCTCATGCTGCACTACAGTGTCAGTATTGGGATTTAACCCAACTTCCTGGTGTGGGGATAGAACCCACAGTCTTCTGATCTCCCTGCCTCAGAGGCAAGTGTGCTACCTGCTGAGCCACTGACACTGCTCACTGCTCACTGTCCAGTTGATCCCCAAATCAATCATAGAAACATAGAAGGTGATGGCAGAAGGGAACCCTGAGATCCATCTAGTCTGACCAATAATGTTTGCTACCCCCACCCTGTTTGCCCTCACATCTAGTAAAAAGTGAATCTGTAAATCAGGTTTATTGTGTACTTTGTCTCTGTATGTTTCCCTGGTAAAACATATATATTTTTTTGCTGTCGATTTATACCACTGCTTTTCTATCTGCTCTCTGTCCTCCTACTCTCCCTCTCCCCTCTATGTCCATCACCCTACCTCTCTGAGACATACAGTACCCCTCTTCTCCTCTTGTCCCTGTGGCTTACCTCCCCCCCCCACCCCCCATGCTGAGACAACTCTATCAGAGCTTGGGGGCCCAAAAGCCAACTTTAATCCAGCTTTGAACTGGGGTGTTTTCTGTGATGTTTCATCCAGTGCCAGGGGACATCATGGGCATGCATACATAAGCACGCTCTTGCACCCATGTCAACTCCATTCTCACCTGCTTGCCAGCTCTCCAACTCCAATACCACCTGCGGTCACCCAAATCGCAGTACCATAGCGGATGATGGTTCCCCTTTCTCCATGGAGGCGGATTGCATCCTCTGGGATGCTCTTTCCTCCTCCCCAAGGAGGCCCCCAGTAATCCTTGCTCATTCCCACACCCGGGTCCTTGATATTCAAAGGGATAGCTAGGGCCAGTGATTTCTGGAAATGGAATTTCTCAAATATTGTGATAAAAATGATACGATGTTGGATAATTCTGGACGTAACAGTTGCTATAGGTTTCTTATCAGTAATCATTATACTGCAGCAGATTACCAACACATAGTGCCACAGAGTACAGAATTCCAATGACTAGGTCACCACAACGTGCAGTAAAAAGTGAAGTACTAGAGCTACTAAAGATATAGATAAGTATGTAAGTGAATGGTAAATTTTTGGAGAGAGACCATAAACAACTCAGGTGCTGAAAAATGTGGGTCCACTGTTTCCCAAGAGGTATTCCATAGCATCTAAATATTTACTTTAAAAGCAGGTTAATTTTTAAAAATATCCTTTATGGAATAAATCAATGGTTATACCAATGCAAGAAGCCAGATTACTATAAAACTGAACAGAAACAAAGGGACTAGAGCAAAGGTGTGAACTACTTCCCATTTACCTTAATAAGGCACTAGTGTCAACACCGTTCAACCTTTTGAATACTGAACCAACAATGCTGAGTTTTATCTGAAGTTGAAGAACTTTGAAATGTGTCTCTTAACACAATATAGCCTCTCTGAACATTTAAAATGCACCAGCTTATAACATGAAAATCTGCATAAAATGTAAGTTGTGGAGGTGACCTACTGTAGGTTTTGTTTATGGACTGAAAAAGGCAAAAGAGAGAAAAGCAGCATTTTGGATGGAATTCCACTATAAATTGCAGTTTCAGATATACAGTACTCTGTAATTCAAAGCAATTTCAGAAAAACTGGTCATTTTGGCAATGTCCGGAAATCACAGGACCTACTGATAGCCCTACAGCTGTGCTAATAGGACACCCAGCAAAACATTTTCAATACATTTATTTATCATGGCCAAACACCCATGTCCACTTTCTTCGACTCCACTCCATTACTGTTACTTTACATGCATTTTGCTTTGACATTTTTTGTTCCTGTATTCCACTCCATCCCCATTTCATTTCATTTGTTTATTGCAGTGACATACTGCTCCAAATGCCCTTTTTCAGGTGCAGTATTGAGCCCCAGTACAGAGCAGCCATAGTTAATAACACAATTTACAATTACACAATATCTGCAATACAATAAATTACATGTTGCAGTATGCAGGAAATACTTTAAGAGAAGACACTCAACACTGCAGGCTAAAAACATTCACAGAACATTACAACAATGCGTATGGAGTAGGTGGCTGATGGCATTGTTGGTCAGCCAGTTGCCCATCACAGTTGCAGCTGCAGACTTTAAGGCCAGCTATAGTCTCCCACACCTTTGACTCCAGAGAAAAAAATATTTTTTTCCCTGGAGTCAGGGGTAGGAAAGATGTAAGAAAAGTGTGTTTTATCTTTAATAAAAGCACACAGACTCACCACAGAGCATCTAAATCTCCAGAGCTTCTGGGGGCCAGCCTTCATATAAAGATCTTGCACAGTACATTACAGTAATGCCTGTGGGTTTGGTGGCTGAAGGCGTTGTTGGTCAGCCAGTTGCAGCTGCAGTCTTTAGAGTCAACTACAGTCTCACACACCCTGACTCTGAGGAAAAAAAATTCCCTGGAGTGAGGGGTAGGTAAGATGTAACAAAAGTGTGTTTTATCTTCAATAAAAACCCCAAAACTCACCACAGAGCATCTAAACATCCAGAGCTTCTGGGGGGCCTTAGGAATTTTCTGCCTGGCCTACATTTTTACTGCACTACACCCCTGCATATCATGATAGGGTAACTTAATAATACAATGATGGAATTTTATATGTAAGAATGTACTTGTGCCTGTAAAAAGCAGTAAAAACATTTTCCAGTATATCAGAAAAATATGAATCTGAATTACCAGGGAACATCCTTAATGGTTAAAAATATACAATAAGTTTTCTTCTAAGATTGACAGGAAAAGTGTGAGCATTTGAAGTTGTTCCTACTTGAAACATACAAAGACATGCATGGGGTAATCAGTCCGAGCGAGAATATAAACACCTGGGAAAACTCCATGAAGCTGTCAGGTGGTTAGTTTAAGACAGATATGACAAAGTATTTTATCACGGGGTGGAATAGGCTTCCAGAAGAGGTGGTTTGTGCAAGATTAGTGAAGGGATTCAAACAATGGTTAGACAGATACACGATCTTGGTAAAGGCTGTACCAGAATGGGGGGGGGAAGGGGAGTCTGAAGAGCCCCTAAGGCTCTCACATTCAACAGTAGTTTGATAGGAAAGGGCAGACATGAAGGGCCAGCAGAACATTTTCTACTAACAGATTCTGTGATGCTATTTTCAGAAATTATATTTATAACCCTGAAATGAACCATATTGAAATGGATCTGAATAAACATTGATTAAAAAAGCTGTATAGTATAATATATGGTTAGCCTTTATTCTATATAAAAATCAGCCAGCTCAAAATCCTTGATGCGCACATTTGAAACCGTTGTGTGCATTCCAAAATGTTGCTGTGTGCAATCCAAATAGTTTTTCAGCACAGTTCAAAGGTCATAATATTTTTCACTCTTCATTCACCCTCCACACAGCTGCTTATCAGCCACTCAGTGCCCAAAGTTATACCTTTTAACTTCTAAAACTCTGTAAATTTAATTTCAATCATCGGAACAAAGAAATGGCAATTTTTGTTTTGTTTTTACTTTGGGGGAGGGATGTTTCTGTGTCTCCTGTGTAGAAAAATAAACATGCTGTATATAAAATAAAATATTTCAACTACACAGAACTCAGCCCATGTTTCCATCTTGGGATTGAGATGACAGCATGGACCTCTCGAGCTTCACTCTTGAGGGTCGTATGCTGCCATCTCAACCCCTTGATGGAAACACAACTCAGCCTTGTTAGGTATGGTCACCCATACATTATTCTCTATGTTTGGTATTGTTTTCATTTCATGGCCAACACTCTGCACAGTCCTTTATATGGAATCAGTAATTCAGAGCTTTGACTGTCAAAGCATGGATTCAGAACTTGCTGATCACAAGCCATTGATCCATCAGAACAGTGCTGAGAGTTCTGAATCCATTCAGTGACATAGTTAGAACTGCAAATTCCGGGTTCTACAAAGGAAACTGTACAAAAAGCTGTCCATGAAAAGTGAACATGTCAAAAAACATTTTTTTCACATCTATATTTATTCCTGTGCAGTCAAATATGGATCATTTGGTCATGTGAATATTATTTCTAAAAATAGTATAATCGCAAACAGCTGCACATTCGCATAAATTTCCTGTCCTGTTTAAGAGACTCAAACAGTGCAGGGGAGAGCTCCTGTATCTGATGCATATACTGAGTAAGTAGTGTCACATTCATTTCTGAGAGCCTCCTGCACAATATTCTTTTGGACCATTTGCAGTGGACTGGGAATTTCAAAACATGGGTCAAATTACACCCATTGGTACAAAAAACAAAATGCTGGTCAAAATGAGAATTGATTGGGTCAAAAACTAACAAAAATTACAATGTTCACTAGTACAGTAGCTAACAATTGTTAGGGAAAAATACTATTTGTTGTTAACTTTTCTATCTTTAAGCTATTGATATAGATTAGGGGCTGGATATTCAGAAATGCGCCAAAGGCTGGAGCAGCGCAATCCAACTGTGCTATGGTGCAGTGACTGCGATAGTCAACAGTTGCACATGGTGACATGTGCCAGAGCAACATGGCTGAATATCACAGGGATGCGCTATGGTGCAGCCAGAGGTGCTCCAGGGAGCAACCCGACCAGCACTATAGCGCAACCAGAGATGCTCAAGGGAGCAACGGAAGATGCACCAAGGCACTGAAGGACCAGCACTAGGCACAGCTGGGAGCAAGGCAGGTGGTGGGGGAACAGTGCGGGGAGACAGTGGAGTCCAGCCAGTAACAGTGGCAGGGACACACAGCAGTGGGCCACATGTGACCACCTCCTGCAGGGCGCACACAGGCAGTCGGCCCCCCAACCCCGAGCACCAGGGCAAAGGCCACAGGGAACAGGCAGCACCATCAGCCAATGGTGAGCTGCCACTGGCCCCCCTGCTGGATGGCATGCCCCCACCCACCCAGACCATGACAAGCCACACCCTGGCACATGGTGCCTAACACACATGCCACACATCCTGAACAGCCAGCCCATGGCCACCCCAAGGCACAGCCACCAGCTGAGGGGCAGGACACCACCATGCATGGCCCACACAACAACACACGAACACCACACAGACACCCACCATGCCACTGCAGCATGGCGCCACTCGCCAGCCACAAAGCAGACATGGACACAGGCAGGTAAGGTAGAAACATTTTTTCAACAACTATTTACAAGACATCCAGAGGGACAGGGTAGGAGAGTGAGGGATGGAGAGAGGGGACAGAGACTGTACAGTGGGATGGGGGAAGGTAAGGGAAGGCAGGGGCAAGGAGGAGGTACAGGTCCCGCTTTGGGCGGCCACTTTCTGCCGCCGCCTGGTGCCTCTATCATCACCTGTCGCACAGCAAAATTTTCTTGTCTGCTGGGAGATCTCCATTGTGGTGGAGGTGATCAAAATGATCTGCCACAGAAGACGGCAGTATAATGACAGTCGTGAATCCCTCCGGATGCCTATGACAAAGGAATACACAGGTGAGCAGTGCATGTCCACAGACACCATGCCCTCCCACTGTGCGCAGTGGACAGTGGGAACACATGCTCCTGGAGTGGCACCCCGGCCACCCACAGTGCGTGGGCCAATGCCTGCCAGCACCCCAGCATGCCACAACAGTGCACAGTGGTGGACACCGCCAACCAATGGCCACCCGACTGCTCAGTGGCAGGCAGGTGGCACAGTGCTGCAGCAGCACCGGTGGCAACTGGACACACACCCATCCCACCAACAGCTGCCACATGTGTGCAATGGTTGCTCCATGGTGGCATGCACAATGCACAGTGTGCTGCACACAGCTGACACGGCACATGGCACAGGCATCCATGGCCACACCCCCACCCCTGCCTACTACCTTGTAATGAGTAGACGAACATAACAGTGCCTACCTGCCTGCTGCAGCACTGCATGAGCTGGTCCCACAGCTGCTCCAACTCCTCCATGTGGGCCACTGCCCCCAGTTGGTTGGTCTGCAGCAGCCTGCTGCGGCCCGCCTGGCACACCTGCCACCCTGGCACGGCAGCGATCCTCAGGTCCTAGGAAAGGGACACAGACAGGCACACATCAGAACACAGCCACAGCAGGAGCCCACTGCCCCCACCCCTATGCACAGTGTGCGCCCCAGCCAGGCATGGCCTGCAGGGCAGTGATGCAGTGCACCTGGAGTCTGGCAATGCCACACCACATGGCACACGCCATCAGTGCCCCCCCAAGCATGGCAGGCAGCCCAGCCAACCCCATGGTATGGCAGATGAGCACAGATGCAGCATTTGCCTACTTACCTGGCCGTGGGATGGCCCTCCTGCAGACCCATGCCTGCAGCGCCCTCAGCCGCTTAGGGTCCCTCCACCTCAGGTCACCATAGCGGTGGTGGCACTCCTCCCTGGTATGTTGTACCCCGGTTGCCTGGACCAGGTCATTGGCAATGGCCTGCCACACATTGGTCCTTGTCTGTTGCAGGGGCTGCTGCCCAAACAGGCCTGCCACATGTGGCTCCACCTGAGCCACAAGGTTGACTAGCTCCACCTGGCTCCAGTTTCTCACCCGGCATACTCCATGATGCGCCATGCTGTCCATAGGAGTGGAGATCCAAAATGGCACCCCGTAGCGCACGTGCACAATGTGCATGGGATGCGCACCTCGTGGTCAGTTGTGTGGCGTCCACCAATCGTGCATCACCGTGGATGCACGGCATGAGTGTGGCCCACCTGGCATATGTGGTATGAGTCCCAAGGAGGCATAGGGCAGGTCGGGGGTCAGGGGTCAGCACAAGTAATGTGCGCATGGGCGCTATAGGGCCTATATCGCATAGTGCGCAATAGGGCCACTGGCGCCCTGGTGCCATTGAGCCAATAGCGCATGGACACCATAGGCCCAATGCCTCATGGGTGCCATAGGCCCAATGCCGCATGGGTGCCATAGGCCCAATAGCACATGGGTGTTATGGCCCCTATAGCACTCCAAGCTTGCAGTACGCAGTAGGTGGGAGCACAAGCCACGGCACATGTGTATTGTGGGCATCGCACTGTGCATGTCACGGCATTGTGCCATGACATGCACTGGAGCAATTCCATTGCACAGGGAGCAAGTGCGCGATATTCAGCCATCACATGCAAATGAGCTCATTAGCCAATCCACAGTGCACTGGGGATATTTGCATGTCATTGCCGTTGCGCAACTGCTCTTTTGCATGGGATGCGCTATAAAGACGCTGCATAACAGCACAGGTCATGGATTGGTATTGCAACCATCTGAGGTAAGTTGCATCTGCTGTGGGGATAGCCAGCACAGCAGTATGGATGGGGTGGGCCACTGCAGCCAGTGACCACATGTCCATATCCACAGGTAGCATCATGTCTGAGCATGAGGAGGGCAAGGAGCATGGGCCTGCCTGGAAGCACAGGCCCAACTTTACAAAGGTGGAAGCCAATGCCCTGTTTGAGACGTACCTTGGCCTGGAGCCATTGCTGAGTGGTGCCACTGGCACACCACAGGCCAGGGCCATGGCCTGGGTGGAGGTGGCAGTGGCAGTGAACCAGCAGGGCAGTCCCCAGCGGTCTGCACAGGAGTGCAGAAAGAAGGTGGGTACTGACAAACGCTGGATAAAGGAGAAGGTGGCAGCCATATGGGCTCCCAGGACAGCCACTGGTGGGGGCCATGCCGCTGTGCCACAGCTCATGGTGCAAGAGGAGCTGGTGGCAGCCACCATGTGGCACAGCACAGTTGAGAGTGTGCCGGGCGATGACTTCCAGACAGGGGGGAGTCCATCACTGCATGGTAGGTATGCCGGGGGTGGCTGATACGGTGGCACTAACACATCTGTTTTCCCTTACAGCACATCATGCCAGCATGCAGTGGCAGGGGTGCCAGTGGCTGCCGTGGGGGCAGGCCCAGCCCTGGAGGACCAGCTATCCACCTCCATGGGCATACGGGGGCCAGATCAGCTGCAGCATACCTCCGCCATCCAGCTGGATGTCCTGGGCGTGGTGGCGGACGAGGCCCTGTCTGTGTTCCAGCAGGATGCCAGCCATTGCGTGTTCTGTGTGGAGACAGATTGGGGCGGGGTCTGACACCGATGATGACATGTCCATCATCCTTGACAGAGGGGGTGTCATCATGGGGGAGACATCCATACCTGCCACCATCACTGACAGCATGGCCGGGGGCCTGTCGGCGGTGGTACAGCTGCCCGCCACTGCCCCTGGTTCTGCTGCATGCACAGTCACAGTGGTGCTGGGTGGTGGTGGTGATGCAACTGCCCAGGGTGGCCGGGTGCAGCATCCACTGCCAGTGCACCTGACAATTACCTACCCCATAAGGACCCTGCTGTGCAGTGCCCACCTGAGTGGGGGACCATTCAGCATGGTTGTACACCACCAGTGAGATGGCAACATGCCCATGCACCCCTGGGTGCAGACCCATTAACTGAGAACACTTGTTTGCTGCGGGCCTCCATGGAGCTACAGGTGCTGCTCATAGCTGGGGTGCATGCACTCCATGCAGAGGTGCAACAGGCAGCCAAGCAGTGTGAGAGGGGCACCATGCAGGTCCTGGAGACCATACAGCACCTGCAGGAGGACATGACCGCATCCCTGGACCGCATAGCCAATGTGATCTCGGTTGGCCTTCTGCCACTGGCTACCACAGGGTGTGGCCACCTGCCACAGTCACTGCAGGGTGCACTGTCCACCCCACAGACCCAGCATCAGGCGACACCCTCAGTGTCGATGCTGGGCTCTGCTGTCGGCATCCCAGGCATGCCTGGGGCAGGACTGTTTGGGTGCCTACAGACCCCTGCGAGGACCCAATCCCATTCCTGCAGTGCGACTCCTGGGGGGCAGTTTCAACCCCCCGTGGCCATTGAGCAGCCTGTGGCTGCTGAGCGGCTGTGGCTTGGCCACCCCCATGTCCGTGGCGGCCATGTGTCCACGTGGCAGACCGATGTGCGCGCCGCCCTGTCTGCTGTCTGCTGCCACCTCCCTGTGTGCACCTGGGTGATGTATGTGTGTGCTTGACACAGTTGTGGCACCTGTGTGTCGCACCATATGCTGCCCATGTGCGCACCCACCCGCTGGTCCATGTGGCATGTGCATGATGATGGCAGCACAGCACTGGTTGCACCTGTGCACCGGCACCCTGTATCTGATCCACGCCACGTGCTAACACCTGGGCGCGTGCCTACGGGTGCCATTGTGTGTGTGTGTATGTGTTGCTGTACGGTGCTGCATGGTGCTGTGTTAAGCTGTTTGGCACAGCCCCCACCCCTGCCCCATGCCTGCATGTGCATGCCTATGGCCATGCCCAGCCATGCCTGTGTGCCATGCCAATATGTCTGTTCAGTGCATGGGGGTTTGTCCACCTACCTGCGTGTGTCATAGTGCTCCTGTGCGATCATATCCTGATGCTGGCATGCCATCCTCAGGACCTGGGGATCCCTCCTAGGAGGTGAGCAGCCAGGGCCTGAGTGGGTAGCCACTGTCACCTGTGTGGACATATGTATGGTTAGCCTGGTGTCCTCTGTCGCTGTTCCCCTTGCCCATCCCTGGCGCTCCCACCAGTGCACCTGCCCTGCCCACCACCCCCATGCCCTGCTGTAACCAGCTGCTCATGGTCTTGCCATACTCACCCACTAGGTGGTCCGTGGGGATATCCCCACTCTTGAACCTGTGGCACAGTGCTGAGCTGTACCAGATGAAGGTGTCATGTGTGCTCCCAGGGTGTGTGGCACAGACATTGATAATGCATTGATAATGCACCCCCTGGCATCGCACACCACCTGGCAGTTGATACTGGGGTAGCCCTTCCTGTTCACATATGCTACCCCCTCTGGGCCAAGTGTCATACGGATACCCACATGGGTGCAGTTGATGGCCCCTAGCATGCCAGGCATCCATGCTACCCTGTGGAACTCCTGCATGGTTGTTGTACACTCTGCCTGTGTGCTATGGAAATGGATGTAGTCCGCAGCATGTGGCAGCAGGACATTGAGGAATTGTGTGAGGAGTCATGACGTGGCCGACTGGCTTATGCCTGTGGTGTCCCCTGTTGGTCTCTGGAAGGTTTCCATGGTGAGCAGGCATATGACAGCTGTCACTTTCATCTCCACTGTCAGGGCATGGCTCCATCTAGTGGGTGCCTGCATCTCCTTACTGCACAGCTCACAGAGCTTCCTCAGAATCACCTGGTTCAGGTGATACTGGCCCATGGTCTCCATATCAGTGTGGGTCTCAAAGATGATGCGGGGCCAGTACCGCCTGTTCCGGGTGTACCGCCGATGGGCCATTCCATGGCCACTTAATTCTGCCTCCTCACACCCCTCATTATGGCCTCCATCTGGAAGACTGCACTGGCCATGACCCCTGTTGTCCTGTCTCCCCCTGGGCGTCTGGCTCCAGTGGACCACTTGCCACCGTGGGGCTGTGCCTGTCGCTCTGCTGGGCTCCATCCTGTGCCACCTGCCCCTGGCTTTCAGTTGCCTGTGACCTCTGTCCCATGCCCCTGTGGGTGCCTGTGTCACTCCCTTCAGGGTCTGGTGGCTCATTCTCTCTCGCTGTCTCACTCTGTCTGTCTCCCAGTCTCTCTCACTGTCACGCTGTCTCTCTCTCTCTCTCTCTCTCTCTCCCCCTCTCTCTCTCTCTCTGTCTGTCTGTGTCTCTCTGTCTGCCTTTCTGTCTCTCTCTCTCTCTCTCTCTCTGTGTTGCTCCCCTCTGGTGCAAGTGCTGTCCCCCTGCTTGCTCCCTGTTTTTGTAGGCTCAAGTTTGCTCAGCGCATCTGGCCGTTGCTCCACCCTTGCGCCATGGGTCAGTGGTTGAATATCGCACTGTGCTGCATATTCATGGGTACGCCCCCTGCCCTTGCACATGCATTCATTACTGCTGTACATTACGCATTGCTAACTGCCAAGTGCCGATGGCTCCTGTTGAATATCGCCCACGGGGCAATTGCACATGTGCAACCCAGTTGTGCCATGCACAACTGCTTTGAATATCCAGACCTAGGTGTACTGCTGTGGACCCACTCTCAAGTGAAAGGTGAATAATTTATGGGCAGGCTGCAGCTTTTCACCTTTTTGTGCATCATAGCACTGCCCTTGGCTATTTGCTTCTGTGCCCAATATTAACTTAAAACTCACATATTTGAGATAGTTAAAATAAAATAATGAACCAACTGGTTTTGAAACATGATCAAAACAAAAAACAATGTGTTCACCGAATGCACTATTAAAGACTACAATCCATCTAATGTCATTCTAAGGCTCAGTTGGTAGGCAGTCATGGGTTCAAGTCTCAGACCAAGGTCTGAGGCTCACAACCAGCACTGATGCTGCACTGTAGTTCTGAGTGTCTGAGGTACATCCTTAGGATGAGATGTTAAACTGAGGTCCCTTCTGTCCATCTCTAGTGGCTGTCCAGGTGGAAGTAAAAAATCCTACAGCTCTGCACAAAACATTTATAAATTACTAAGAGAATTTCAGCCAATAAGCATGCAGAACTACTGTACCGCTTATCTGGTGTACAATGTGCTCTCATGTCGGAGCACTAGGTGAGACCACTCCACTTTAACATGGTGGGGGGTGACACAATAAAATTAATAGAAAAGATGTAATTTACTAGTGATCACTCAAACTAAACTTGAGTGATTTATAATAAGTTAATAGAGTCTCAGAGGGATGTCTCTTTTGGAATAAGAGACTCCTTTCTTTAGGTTTGGCTAGTCAGAATTGCTCACCTTTGCCTTGTGGTCTTCTTACCCAAATCTCTGGCTCAGAGTCTCTTATACTATAAGATACATCCCACTGAGGCCCTATTAACTGATAGTATGTAATCCCTCCCCCTGCCATCACTATTCTGGTCATCTTTCCCTCTTTTAACAAAGTAGGATAATTTGTAATTGTCCAGGTGTCCCATAACTGCAGGTGGCATGTAGTGAAGTACATAATGGCAGCTGCATTTGCCTGTATGCAGTCACTGTTCTACTAGACGCAAACACATTGCTTTCTAAAGCCCTTTGAGATATTGTGTGCATGAAAAGCACAACATAGAACCAAGTACATGTGTAGTGTGATCTAGTGCTGGGGCTGGCAGTATAGCCTAGAGGTTAGAGTAATGAGCTGTGAATGAGCTTGGTACATCCAGCAGACCTGGGTCTGAATCTCACAACCTCCAGATGCATACTATATGACTGAGCAAGTCACTTTACCTCCCCAGTGCTCCCAGGTCACCCCTGAAAACAGGCACTTGTGCCTAGTGGGCCTTACCCAGTTACCAAAGACTAAAATAAATAGTAGTTAGGGCACAGGCTTGGGAACCAAGGGATCTATGGTTGAAATCCCATTAAAGCCAAATATTCACTGTATGACCATGGGCAAGTCAATCAACCTCCTAATAATCCAGCTCACCCAGCTGTGAAAGGGGTAGATGCAGGACCCCCACTGGAAATGAGATGTTGCATCTGAGCTGGGTTTTCCTGGGTAAATAAACTGTACATTTATTTTTAAAGTTTTAATCTAATAATTTCTAGAGTTCTGGGTGGACCCCTTCCTCACCTATAGAAAGGATGCAGACCATACAGTAGCTACCACAGGAGGAGAGACAGATCAAAAGTGAAGGCAGCTGAGCTGAGAAAGAGGACTGTCCAGTAGATGTAGAGCTATGTGGAATACTGATGGAACAAGAGTTAGGAGAGTGGAGGGAGTAAGAGGAGGAGGAAGAGGGTGAAAGGAGGTCAGATTGGAAGGATGGGATGCAAACCAGTATTTAGGGAGAAAGGAGACAGAGTGGGGTAGGTTCCGAGAGGATAGAAAGGAACGGCAAGGAGTTGGTATACAGAAAAATGATGGGTAAGAGGGGGAGAACCAGCAGCAAAGTGACACAAGCAGTGAAAGATACAGTCCAGTCTGGCTGTGGTAGATTAGAAGGCACCACCATAAATCACATCTGCATGGTCAAACAGCAGGAGGATAATTTTAAGAATAATCTCATTTTGAACTGGGACTGGAAGGCAGGATTTATTCCTGCAGAGGGCACCAAATTTGGGGTATAATTTCTTTATGATGGCATCAGTGTGCACTGAGAAGCCAAGACAGCTATTAAGCAACACCCCAGTGTGCTTGAATCAAGGGACTGACTCAAGGAGAATGCCATTAAGGGTTGTAAAAGCGGAGGTCTTGCTAACTCTTCTAAGCCGTCAGTAAGAACCAAACAGCATGGTGACCAATTTTTTTTTTTTGCAGTTCAGCGAGGGCTGGTTTGCACAGAACCAACACTGGGCATTATGAATGTCATGCTCTAGGGACTGTTCCAACAGAAGAATGGAGGTTCTGGAGGCAAAAACTCTGTCATCAGCATGCGTATGAATAGTCATTGAGACAGAGGTAGTGTGGAGGTCATCCAGGAAAACTGAGAAGGGGATTAGGCCCAGGACAGAGCTTTGAATCCCAGCAGCAGTAATGAAGAGGGGAATAGAAAATTAGTCCCTAACCTGAACCGAGTGACTACGACCAGAGAGGCAGGAATAGAACCAGTCAATGACAGACTGACAGCCCAGTACCCCTCAACTTATCTAAGAGTAGGGGATGGGCTACAGCGTTAAATGCCTTAACCAAGTCAATGAAGATAGGGGCTGGTACATGACCCTTATCCATCCCCATCAGGATGGAATCAGTGACATGAAGATGGGAAGGGACTGTGGAATGGGCTTTTTGGAAGCCATGCTAGATGGGAGAGAGAATGGAGAAAGAGTTGAGAAAGTCAGAGAGCTGGGAAAAGACCAGCATTTACTGCAGTTTAGTCATGAAGGGGAGAACAGAGCAGGTATCACCCCTTGGGTGGAGTGGGAGAACTTTAGCCAACTTCCAGCAGTTGAAAACTGAGCAAAGTCAAAAGGATATATTTAGAAGCAGAGAAAAGGGGCAGCTCTAGCAGTGACAGAGAGGTGAAGAAGTTTAGGGTCCAACCCATCAGGACTATGGCCTTTGGTGGGATTAAGAAAGAAAATGGCAGATAAAACATGAGAGGCTGAAACTAGAAAGAAAGCAAACACATAAGGGGAAGGGGGTGGAGCAGAAGAGGAAATAGAGGAGAAGGAATGGAACAGGTGGTGAAATGAGTGTTGAAAGCAAGAGCTACTGTATCTCAGAAGACTCAGAAATTATCACAGCAGGGTTGCTGTGTTTGAGGGTAGGTTTGAACGCATGGGAGGGGAGACTGAAGATGGCATACATAACCTTCCAAAATTTACTTGAGGAACTAAGAATGTCCTGGAGATTCAAAGCTACATTTTTGGCTTGTGCATCCCTGAGAGACTTTATGCAGACATTACTGAACCGATGATACAGAAGGACAGTAAAGGCTGTGCATCCACCAGAGCCCTCTGATCAAAAGCAACATAGAATAGGAAAGGAAGACTGTGCACGCACATCACAAATCACCCTGAGGCTCAATGTCTGATGAGAATTGCACTGCTTATTGCTCAGTTCAGCAGGCCATAGAGTTCAAATAAAGTGCTGGATACAAGAGACTGTAAGGTTTCCCCCTGCCATCACAACTTTGTCAATAGATGAAGCTCTGCTGGCAGTGTGAAATGTTGTTGCTCTTGTAGCCGGTTCTTTATCTGCACTGCACTGAGATGCTGAATTGAGCAATAAGTATTGCAATTCTTATCAGCAATTGATGCTGCAACCAGTTCTAATGGGACCCAGATGACTTGTGAAAGGACCAAGCCGAGTTATGAGCTCTGAGGAGTGAGGTGAGTTCAGAACCGACTCAAGTCAGATGGAATTCATGTACTTGAGACTCCTCACAGGGCATCCATGTCCCAAGCACATGTGAAGCTGGAGAAAAAGAGGGATAGGGTAACATTTATGTTGGAGCATTGGACAAGAGGAGCCCAGTTGAAGGACAGCAGTTCATGCAGGAGGTTAACCAGGCTGAGAGCCCTGATTGACCAGGTCCAGATATACTGTATCTCGGAGGAGATTTGGTGTGATGAATTTTCCTGACACAGTAGACCATACAGTGTCCACTGATGGAGTTCAGAAGTGAGCCTGCAGCACACATTCTGTGTGGGTGGGAAGAAAGGAACAAGTGATTAAATGAGTGAGGGTTTTGACGGGTAGGACCAGAGATAAGTTGAGAAATGTGCAGTAATTCAGTTTGAGTAAAAGAGTAATATGCTACCTCTGAGTGTATTAATTGCCCAGTTTCTTCTAGGCTGACCTGTTACTTGACTGAGACAGTAACTGTACTGCCGAGTCCCAACAGGATGGAACACATGTCAGTAGACTGTAATTCTCAGCCTAGACTGGATCAGAGGTACAAGCCTATTTAAAAGGCAATATCTGTTCTGGTGAAGCTGTGCCATCATGCCCTACACAAGGAGTTGCATACCCATGGTGCCTTATACAAGGTTTAAGGCTTTAGAGTGTATGTGTATGGTTTGGAGTGATGCACAGAAACATAGACAGTGTCAACGGAGAAAGACTACGGGTCCATCCAGTCTGCACTGTTATACCCTATCCTACCCCAAGACCTGTTGTCTAGATGGGGGTTCCCCCTCATCCCCATCTTGCTCCCTGCCTTACTGCTACCCCCAGAGTCTCTGTTAAGCCCATAGCTCTGTCCTAGCTGTGCTTGATACCATTAATGGTTTTGTGCCTGCCGCCTCTGCCAGCAGACTGCTCCATGGCTCAACTACTCTCTCCATAAAATAAAACTTTTTCAAATCCCTCCTGAATCCCATCCCCCCCCACCATCACCACCACTAGCTTCCATTCATGTCCACATGTTTTTGATTCACTAATCCTCCTGAATGGTTCTACACCATTTACCCTGTTTATTCCTTTCAGGAACTTGAAGGTCTCTGTCATATAGCTGCTCTCCCTTCTGGCCTACATGTTACGTGCCCTAAGCTGATCCTTATAGGATCTGCTTTGTTGGCTCTGAATCATTTTTGGTTCCCCTGTGCCATACCATCTCAAGCCTGTCGTTGTCTTTCCTTACATGGGGACTCCACACCGGGCACAGTATTCCAGACTGGGTTTCACCAGTAATTTATAGAGAGGTAGTAATACCTCTTTCCTCCTGCTATCAAAAACCCTCCCAATACATCCCAGCATCTTGGTTGCCTTGCTGTGGGCCTTCTTAAATTGGTTAGATTGTTTAATGGACTAGCTTATGATAACTTACAGGTCTCTTTCCTCAGAAGCAGTGCCAAGCTTAGACACTCCCATCCAATATTGTCCTGGGGTTCCTGTTCCCTATGTGCATCACCTTGCACTTTTTGGCATTGAATTTCAACTGCCAAACCTTGGACCACCTCGCAAACATATACAGGTCCCTCTGCAACTCCCTTACCCTCTCCTTCTGTCCACCCTGCCACAGAGTTTAGTGTCCTCTGTGAAGAGACACGTCTTGCTCTGTATTTTTTCTTCTATGTTGCTGGTAACATACTAAAAAGTACTGGACCCAGGATAGACCCATGTGGCACCCTAAGTGTAACCTCCCTACCCCTGACCTGACTCCCATTTTCCTTGTCATTCAGGACCACATTTTTCTAATGCACTCAAGTTTTCAAGGCTGTTGACTGTCATTAGTATTATTGATTTGCCATATTGTTGCATGTCCACATAAGGAACTAAAAAGGATGATAGTAAGGGCATAAATTGCCACAATTAAGTTGCTATGGCATCTCTCAAGATGCTCTATTTGTCTGAATGTCTGTCAGTTTGTCTGTCTTGTGCAGCTTTGTTTCATTTATGTTAAAGGTGATATGAAACAATTTGTGTGCCTTTAGATGTCTTCCTGTGTTCTTTTAGTGTATATCCTACATTGGGATGTTTTAGCCAGTTTTTTTGTGAAATTGTCAATGTTTTTTATTGCCTTTGTGACTAGGACCTTGAATGTCTCTCTTCTCTGCAACTATCACTTTCTTTTTTCTTACTATCTGAACATTCTATGCCCAGGTTCTATGATATCTGTTATAAAATGGGTAGGGAAATTCCTGTGTCCTGATTGCTCAGCAGCTGTGGATTGTGAGATTTCTACTAATGGGTAAAAAAGGTGCTGGCTAGTAGTGGGCAAAGTGCCTAAACTTTGCTACACGTAGTATTTCGCATAGAACCCGAATTTTGCTTAATACTCCGCAAAGTGAAGCGAATTACTACGCATCTCGAAGTAATGCAAAGTTCTCATTGTTCTCTATGGACTTCACATTACTTCGTCTTGTTTATGTGCTCATTAAGGTGAATTGTGCAGTGAATTATGGGATGTAAGGTCACATGGGCTCTATATTGTCTTGCACAGCCTCAGTTCATCATAGTGTGTGTAGTGGAAAGCTGGAAACAGTTTGTTCTCAGAGTTCTGCGATTCAAACCCCTCGAAAAATCTTTAAAAACGCCTTTTTGACACAAAATTTTGTCAAAATTTAGTAGCTCAATTGTAGTAAACCCTTATGTGGTTATATCATCAAGCATTTATTGATGTTTTGTGAATATTGAATGTTAATTTAGTTGAGTCAGTGTCTGTACTGAGAGACACTACAGAAGTGTGCTTCAGGGGAGGGGCGGTTCTGTGGTGTAGAAGGGAGATTAGTGAGAAAGGCAGTTGTACCAAGTGTTGTTGGTGTGTAGTTTATTATTCTTGTGTTGAGGTACACACAGGACTACTTAATTGTTTCTAAGTTTTTTCTGTTTGCTGGCCATTTTTTCAGTCGTTTTAAAAGGCTGTCTGTGTTGTACTTTACTGAACAGTTAAAGTTTCTGTGCCTGACTTTTAATCTGTGTGCGTGCTGTCAATTGATACACATTTTATTGTAGCACTGCAATTGCAGTACTCTGAATTTCTCAGACTGTATGCAATATTTTCCTGCTTCTGTGTAGGTAGCTACTGCTGCACCCCCCCCCCCCCATCAAAACAAGGTATTGTTTTTTTGATTGTCAGATTTTTGGAGACTGGTTAAGTATTCCAGGACAGGTCTTGTGTTGTGCCTGTGCAGCTGGATTTAGGGTTTTGCTTCCCATCCTCCCAAAAGTTTAGAAATATAAAGTTGCTGTTAATTTTCTGTGTAATCTTAACAAATGCCTGCAAAGAGATGGTCAGGCAAAGCTGTTTCTGGCTGTGGCCCTGCTGCCAAGAAGACTATTAGAAGTGGAAGTTGTTGTGATGATGAGGCAGGTTCATCAGGGGCTAGCAAGTCTAGCAGTGTTAAGAGTGGTCGTGGCCATGGTCATGGTAGTATGCAACAGAAGGGAACATTAGTAGTTGGTGCAAGTAAAGGGAATTCTTAGACTCTGTTTTTCACAGTGTAATCAGTCACTTCAATGCTGGTTGGAGATGCTGTTGTCCCTTCTGGTAGTAAAGTAAGTGAGGAAATGGTTGATAACTGCATGAGTATTGCTACAAGTTCAACCCTGTTAAGTTTATCAGATGCGGAAAATGTGTTTGAATCTGCAAACTTGAGTGCAGTTGATGTCCCCCTCCCCCCCCACAGTAGTTGAACATGATTCTGATCATGCTGATGACTCACAGTCTCATGTTTCCACTGATCTTGAATTTAGGCCATCCAAACATTCAGATGTTGATGAAAAAAGCGTGGATGATCATATTGAGGTTGTGGCTGGAACATCTCCACAGGACAGCATCTAAAGTGAATTTGTGGATGGTGATTATGATTGTGATGCTAGCAACCCCATTTGGGCACTGGATAAAATGAAAGTGAAGGTGGCTGTTTGTAAACAGTCTGTTAGTCAATCACCCCCTCCTCAAAGTTCTGATATAGCTGTGTCTGTTGATGACCCTGAAGTAACAGTCATAGATTGTGATGTTCAGTCAAAGTCCAAGTGTGCACAACACCAGAAATCATGAAGTACTCCCCATTTCATCGTCAACAAAAGTGCAGTGCCATATGCAACACCAGCAGAGCCTTGTGAAGAGTAGGGCATCCAAATCTCTAGTTTGGGACTTTTTTGTACAAGATGACAGTGATGAAACAGTGGCAGTCTACTAGCTTTGCCAAGTGCATGTGAAGCGTGGAAAAAAGGGCAGCCGTTTGGGCACTGGGGGCCAGTATCTGAAGAACAGGCACATGGCACTGTGGACTCCGCACCAGAGGGGAGCTAATGCCATAGTTGGGCATTCACCCTTAGCCACGTAATTGAGCATGGTATCCCCTTCTTTCAGTGTAAGTAGCCATGTCGGTAAAAGTGGCGAAATGACACCGGAGGATTACTACAGACATGAGGAGGAGGATGATTTGGAATGTTCAAACAGTGGTCAGAGTAGCAGTGGTGGTTCATGTAGTAATTCTAGTACATCAACCCCTGTGCTTAAAACACAGAAAATAACTGCATTCATTGGCTTGTCACCTGTGCACCCACCATCACACTTCCAAAGCACCCCATCCATGTCAGCAGAGTAAAACCATTTGGCACACCATGTGCAAAGCAACAAACAATGCAGCCCACGTTGCACAATTCGTTTTGCACATAACAGTAAATACCCACCAAATCATGCAGTTGCATGTGAACTCAATGCTGCCATAACAGGAATGCTGGCAACTGATCTTTTGCTGTTTTCCTTTGTGGAGAATGCTGGCTTCCGGCACTTTGCAGCACGTGCATGTCCTAAATGGAAGGTCCCATCCCGGACATACTTTTCCACCTGTGCTGTCTCTGACTTATATCATACGGTGACAGTCAGTAAGACACACCCTTCAACATTCTGCATCACCTTACATTCACTTAAGCATGGATATGTGGACATGTGGCAAAACAGTGGCTAGTTCCTATATGTGTATTGCTGCACATTGCGCACAGATACCTGGGATTGGCTGTGATGGTGGGATTAGAAAGCAATGTAATAAGTCAGACTGTGGTGGTAGCAACCTTCATGGCATTAGACAACATGTCACGCTTGCAATGCATAATGTAGCAGGGTCGTACACAGATGAACAAATGCAACACTTGCTAGTGACAGAAACTGATGAGTGGCTGCAACCCCATCCCTAAAAGCTGGATTCATAGTTACATAGAAACATAGAAACATAGACTTTGATGGCAAATAAGGACCACTTGGCCCACCCAGTCTGCCCATTTCCCTACCTATTGGATAAGCTGCAGATTCTAGTTAACCAACAGCCTACTTCCTGCAACCCCCCACTATAATTGCCTTATGTCTGTCCCATGCATGTTTGAATTCCCCCACTGTTTTAGACTCCACAACCTCTCCAGGAAGGCGGTTCCATGCGTCCACCACTCTCTGTGAAAAAGAATTTCCTCACATTACCCCTGAGCCATCCCCCTCTAACTTTAAATTGTGCCCCCTTGTTCTTACACATCTCTTTTTCTGAAAGATGCTACCCTCCTGGACTTTGTTGATTCACTTGAGGTACTTAAAAGTTTCTATCATGTCCCCCCTGTCCTTCCTTTCATCAAGGGTATACATATTAAGCTCTCTCAGTCTCTCTTCATATGGTTTCTGATGTAGACCCTGCACCATTTTAGTTGCCCTCCGCTGGACTGCTTCCATTCTGTCTATGTCCTTGTGTAGATGAGGTCTCCAAAACTGCACACAGTACTCCAGATGGGGTCTCACCAACTGTCTGTACAGAGGGATAACCACATCCCTTTTTCTACTTGTGATGCCTCTCCCTATGCATCCCAGTATCCCACTGGCTCTCCTTACTGACTTCTCACATTGCTTACCCACCTTTAGGTCATCTGATATGACTACACCCAGATCCCTTTCCATTATTGTTGTTGTTAGTACCTCCCCTGCTATTGTGTACTCTTCTTCTGGATTTTTATTTCCCAGGTGCATTACTTTGCACTTCTTTGCATTGAATCTAAGTTGCCATATGTCTGACCATTCCTCCAACCTTGCCAAGTCCCTTCTCATCCGTTCTATCCCCTTGTGTATCAACTCTGTTACAGATCTTTGTGTCATCTGCAAAGAGGCCTACCTTTCCTTCCAGACCCTCTGCAATGTCACCTATAAAGACGTTAAAGAGGACTGGACCCAGTACTGAGCCCTGAGATACTCCACTAGTAACCCCCCTTTCTTCAGAATGTGTTCCATTCACTATTACCTTCTGTGTCCTGTTGTGCAGCCAGTTTGCTACCCGGGCTACCACCCTGGGACCCACTCCCAGGCTGGCTAACTTGATTATTAATCTTTGTGCGGGACTGTGTCAAATGCCTTGCTAAAGTCTAGGTAGGCCATATCCACAGCCCCTCCCTGGTCTATTACTTTGGTCACCCAGTCAAAGAAATTGATTAGATTCATCTGACATGACCTTCCTACTGTGAATCCATGCTGCTTTGGGTCCTGTGCCCCGCTGCCTCTAGGTACTCAACAATTCTTTCTTTCAGAAGTGATTCCATCATTTTCCCCACCACTAAGGTCAAACTAACAGGTCTGTAGTTTTCTGCTTCTGCCTTGCTCCCACTTTTGTGAAGGGGAATCACATCTGCCCTCCTCCAGTCCTCAGGTACCACCCCATCTTCCCATGATTTGTTAAAAAGTGTGGTTAGTGGTGTCACTAGGTCTTCCCTTAGCTCTTTTAGGATTCTAGGGGTGAATCCCGTCAGGCCCCATTGCTTTGTCCACCTTGAGTTTTAGGTGTTCTTTCAGGACTCTTTCTTCTGTAAATGGACTGGCGTCAACCCCACTACCCAGATTGCTTCTATTGTTTGGTTTAGGTAACTCCTCCTCTTCTTCTTTTGTGAATACTGAGCAAAAGTATTCATTCAGTATCTTTGCCTTTTCACTGTCTCCCTCTGCCCACCTCCCCCTCTCCTTTATTAATCTTCACTATCCCTCCCTTAACCTTTCTATGCTCCCTAATGTACCTATAAAAGGTTTAGTGATAGTGGTAATGGATCAAACATTGTTAAATGTATCAGCAATGGTGGCTTTGTGAGGGTTCCCTTCATGGCCCACTGTTTTAATCTGGTGGTACAGGAGTTTCTGCAGTACCCAGAAATAAAGCAAATGCTGACTGTTGCATGCCATATATGTGACCACTTTGCATGGTCTGGAAAGGCCTGTGACCAATTTAGGCAGCTGCAGATTCAAAACAGCCTCCCTCAATACTGCCTCAAGCTTGAAGTAGTCATGAGATGAAAATCAACACTTTACATGGTAGAGCAATTGTACAAGCAGTACAAAGCAATCTCAGAGTACCTGTTTATGCACACTAGCTGTGACAGTTCAGGGGCCTTAATGTCTATGACAAGTGAACAATGGTGACTCATGGACTTAGTAATAATAATTCTGAGGCAGATTGAACATGCCACAGGCAGTGAGTGGTGACACTGCATCCGTTAGTCAAGCCATTCCACTTCTCCAGGTGCTGAGACAGACTTTGTTGAATCTGCAGCCCAGCTTTGATGTTGCTGGAGACATGTCAAGCTGTGCATTACTGAAACACATGATTATTATATTAGACAACAACCGACACATCACCACTATTCAGCAATCTCATATATTTTGTCATGTGACAATTGACAATAAATGTTATGTCATTATATTTGTACTTTCCCTTTCTTGATTTTGAGGGTATAGTACACAGAATGTGTGTAGTCATTATTACCTGTAGTCCACCCTGGGTCTTGAGACTGAGAGAAACATTGAACCTGTTCCCTCAGCCAGTCACAGCCATCCTGCTTCTTGAAAGTGACAGAGAGACATTCTACCTGTGCCCAAGCTATAAACCCTCAGCCAGCCATGGCCACCCTACTTCTTGATGGTGACACAGAGACATTTTACCTGTTCCCAAGCTGTGAACCCGCAGCCAGACACATGGATTCTTATCATTAATTAATAGTAAGTAAGTACCAATGTCATGTACTCTGGTTTTGAGTTGAACTGTGGTGTCAATCATTCCTAATTAAAGATGCCACTGTCAGCAAATAGAGGCAACTGATTTTCATTTTGTTTTCACAGGTTACAGACTGGCAGTATTACAGTAGTCCTACTGCCTAAGGGATAACATCGACAGGTAAGTATCAATGTTATTTCCTATTTCATTTTAGATTTAAACAGCACCTTTCATGGTCCTTTTGACTTTCATGTATAAATTACCCCTTCTTGCATTGATTCTGGAACTTTATTTCATTACTGTCTGCTGCAGTTAGTTTTTGCATTCTGAGCTGCTAAGAACTGCAGGGTGTACCAGAGCTTCTATAGCAAGCCTGGTGTTGCTGTGGGCCCAGGGTTGTACTGCTGACATCACTATAGAATAGAGTCAATTTAACAAAACAAAAAAAAACTGACAAGACATTTGGATTTTGGCATAATGCATTGCTAACAGGGTGTCTTGGGGGGGGAACACAGTATGTACACTAAGTACTGGTAGTTTCCCCTTGCAACAATGTTGCAACTGCACAGTGTGAGTCACTCATCTGCCCTATAGTGATGTCATCAGGAGCCAGTAGCCCAGCAGCTGAACAGCAAAGGCAAGTGCAGCATGGCTCCAAAACAAATCCAAATTATGGAGGGCAGAGTAAACCTTGGCCAAAAATAACAAATGCACACACCCTTTCAGGTCTAGTACTGCATATAATGACTACAAGCTATAACTTTTTGGACCATCATGAAAGGTGCTCTTTAAATTTTTGTGGTGCCGGTCTAAAGCATTCACCAGGGGTGAAATACAGAATACAGGACACATAATATATTGGTTATTCACAGATGTGAGAGGCATACTTCACTAAGCCATGGTTTTAAAATGTGTTATCCTGGTCCTGAAAACATGTGATGTAATGTAACTTAAAACAGTGGGCTAGTGCACATCACTCACTAAACGTGTAACATTTTTGTATGTGGTTTACTACATTTTTAATAGCTTATTTATTTTCAGCTTGATAAGGGGTTATTACTATACTAATAGCTTGGTATTTTAAGCTGGCTAAGGTGTTTACTAATAGCTTGCTATTTCAAGCAGGATATAACAGAAGAAAGGAACAGCCACGCTGGGATGTGAATGTGGTAGAAAAAATGAACTCCTCATAATTTCTTCTTCATCTGTTTTCAGGTAACATTGAGGTGCTGTGGACTGCCTTAGATGGTATATTTCAATCTGAAGAAGGGCAACAGTTATGATAATACAGTGAAGACCTGTAAAGATGACAAAAACATTAATGAACCTTTTTTTCAAATGGTGCCCCCCCTCAAAAAAATACTTTCATTGGTTGACAGTTTCCGTGCAGCCAAAGTCAGTTCCATCTGAAACTTGTGGACCACCAGAGCTGTGCCTATGACCTGAGGAAAAAAAAGAATAATACATTATTGTCTTTCAGTTAACCACAGCACTCCCTCCCCCAAAGAAATGTTTAATTGTACAGTAACACATTAGGTGTCAGACACCTAACATATGCGTTGCATGTTGCTGTGAATTGATCATCATGCCAACCATGGTAAAGTGTGATGATTCTCTGAAAAGGAACAACATGACGGACTGCTTACAACACAGAACAAGATTATATAGAAATTAAATGGCTTTTTCTATGCCAAAAAAAGTTACAATGGCATGAATAATAACACACCATTGTGGTATGAAGGCACACACAAAGGGCAGCAT
Organism: Neoceratodus forsteri; assembly: GCA_016271365.2. NCBI lineage: Eukaryota > Metazoa > Chordata > Ceratodontiformes > Ceratodontidae > Neoceratodus > Neoceratodus forsteri. Next base: position 235,628,117 of record CM028131.1, read on the forward strand.
ATATTGGTGATGCAGCAGGCATCAACACAGGCAATGCTCTCACTTGGGACACACTGACACATTTAGGGCATTTCAATGTTCATCTGGACTTTTAATTCAATTACATCAGCAGGAGAACAGCAGATGCAGAAAGTGGTGTCACAAGGCAATGCTCTCACTTAACACACTGTGATGCATTTCTTGCATTTTATTTTTCATCTGAGCTTTTAACTCGATTACATCAACAGGAGAACAGCAGCAGCAGCAAGTGGTGTCATAAGGCATGCTCTCACTTAACACGCTGTGATGCATTTCTGGCATTTTATGTTTCATCTGGTCTTTTCATGAAATTAAAACAGTGAGACAAAAGTACCAGCAGCAGCAGCAAGTGACGTCACAAGGCAATGCTCTCACTTTACACACTGTGATGCATTTCTGGCATTTTATTTTTCATCTGGTCTTTTCATGAAATTAAAACAGTGTGGTAGGCTAGGGTAACAAATGGATACTTGACAGAAGAGATGATGTCTTTGGCAGATCATTTATTGACAGGAACCATCAGTGCATTCAGGACACAATGAAATTATAACGAACTGCACGATAAAACAAAAACAAAATGCAGGTCTTCTATATCCTTATACAGCAAACATGCAGGAGTTCCATTATACAGGTATAGTATAGGGTAGAACATCCCCTTACTATCGTCTCTGAGATGCTTCTAATACAGCACCCAAATCCCATCTGAATCTGTACAAGAAGAAGCCTGGCATATAAAGGGTGAAATACACCAGGATTGGTTCCTTCAGCAGTCAATCAAGAATTGTTTAAACATTTCAAAATAAACTTCCTATTTCATAAATATTATAACTTCTCATTTGTTCTAATCAATTAATATTTGTTTTTTTCCAAGGTAATACTTGACTCACGAAAGTTTCGATCTGATACCACAGTTTGTAAAACACTAAGAGATCCCGGCCCAGCTTTCCGGCATAAAAGAAGGAAGACAAGGGCTGGCTGGCTCTTAGAAGGCAGGGAAGCTGGGCAGGTCTCCGGCGTTTAAAAGCATGGTCCAGGACACTCACTCGGTCCCCACAACAAGGGGAAATGAAAATATCTAAACAGAATCCCTCCAGGTAACTAATTTCACTAATGTGCAGAAAAGAAAACAGAAAATGATGAAATTCATCCTTGTTTTGGAAAAATCCCTTTCAGTTAATTTTCCGAAAGTGGAAAATGCAGCAGCACGGCAGTGCGCACAGTCAAGAAGGGGATTACAAGCCGAAAGGACATTTCGGGGAGTAATTTATTTTTTTTAAATAATAACATCCATTTAAACATTAGCCTAGAAGGGGGAACAGGGAACCAACTGCCCGATTCTCAACGGACATTTTAAACTGACACAGACCCAAATAAAGAGTCCGTAACGCGAAGAATTTACAAACCTTGTGTACTGGGATAAAACGAGCAGAACAAGTAATACTTTTCCAGATAGTCCCTGTTTCCCGGGACCAGCTTAACTAAACTACGTTTTCTTTTATTTGATGAACTCAAGAATAATAAGGGGGGGGCTGGAAGCAAAAAGCAAACAAAATTAATACTAAACAAAGGCAAAAGGGGGAGGGTCATCTTAACGAGGGGCTTTTAATTCAATGAACAAAGCACCCGGGACACATACAGAGATCTAAATCTCATTAAATAGTGTGTAATAGATGGCCAGGCTATTACTCACTATTTACTCATAACCACCAGGAAAGAAACAATACTGTGGACAGACATACACACGCAGACCGCATTCATTCCACGAGACAAACAAATAGAAATATATGGACAAAAAGCAAAGGGGGCTGCTCTCCCTTTCACATTCTCCTCCCCCCTTTTGTCAAAAATACCCCCTTGTGTTTTTAATTTTGACCTAACTGAGGTTTATTTCTCACCGTTCTTTTGGAAAGGGAAATGAGATGGAGCCACAGCCCACCCTCTTCATGGCTCCACCCCGGGGTCCCTTAATATATGCTTATACTAACAAGTAAGTGGAAGACAAGCATCTTCCAAGTCATTATTCTGCATTACCCCAGGGTTAGGTGAACAACTCTCTCCCATACCATATCTTGATAGGAAATCTACATTTCCGTTTGTGGTTCCCTTTCGGTGTTTTATAACAAAACGATAAGGTTGCAGTGAAAGATACCACTGCATAACTCAAGGATTTTTATCTTTCATATTGTGTAGCCAGCATAATGTATTATGATCCATCCAGATTTCAAACTCCGTACCCCATAAATAAAAACGTAAGGCTTCAATAGCCCATTTAATGGTCAAGCACTCCTTCTCAATGGTAGAATACTTGGTGTCTCGTTCATGTAATTTTCGGCTGACATACATGATGGCATGTTCCTCTCCATTAATATTTTGTGTTAACACTGCCCCAATACCACGGTTTGAGGCATTGGTTTGAAGAATAAAGGGACGTGAAAAATCGGGTGTATGGAGAACTGGTGAGGAGCACAAATGAGCTTTTATGGTACAAAAAGCCTCTTCACATTCAGGACTCCATACTATTTTGTCTGGTCTATGTTTTTTTGTTAAATCGGACAGTGGTCCGGTTATGGTTGAAAAGGCAGGAATAAATTGCCTATAATAACCTGCTAGACCTAAAAAGGCTCGCACATCTTTTTTTGGTTTTGGTCTAGGACATGTTGCTACAGCATCAACTTTAGTTACTTCAGGCTTTACACAGCCTTTTCCAGTCAGGAATCCTAAATACTTGGTTTCCTGCATATCCATAGTACAATTCCGCGGGTTTATGGTAAGTCCTGCATTGGCAATAGCTGCTAAAACCTCTGATAGGTGTTGTAAATGCTCTTTCCAGGTTGGGCTGAATACCACCACATCATCTAGGTACACCGCACTATAGGCAGTGTGTGTGGTGTTGGAATTTTATCCATAGCCCGTTGAAACGTAGCAGGGGCCCCATGTAGCCCGAAGGGGATTACTGTAAATTGAAATAATCCTAGTGGTGTACTAAAAGCTGTTTTATCCCGTGCTTCTGGGTCCAGGGGAATTTGCCAATATCCTTTCGTTAGATCAAGTGTAGAAAAATATTGGGAATTACCTAGATGATCCAGTATGTCATCTATCCGAGGCATGGGGTAACTATCAAATTTGGAAATGGCATTCAGGCGACGGAAATCTAAACATAAACGTATTCCCCTTTCCTTTTTATTTACAACAACCAGAGGGAAATTCCAGTCACTTCATGAATGTTCTATAATCCCCATTTCTTTCATTTTTTTTAATTCATGGTTTACAGATTCCCTAACCTTTTCAGGAAGACGATATGACTTTTGACGGATGGGATTATTCTGAGATACTACAATATTATGTGTTTCCCCTTTTATTTTCCCTGGTGTCCCTTTAAAAGTACTTTTATGTGTCTGTATTATAGACAATAAGTCCGCGGTTCATTGAGGAGTCAAGTTCGGATTTATATTAATTTCTTTAATGTCCCCTTTCACTTCCAGTCTATGATATGCTATATCCAGTTCACTATTATTTTTTTTCTGGATAGACATACCCACATACTTCAGCTACTCTTTCAACCCAAGGTTTTAAAAGATTCACATGATAGATATGTGTTTTGTTGGTCTTATCATGTACATTAATTTCATATGTGACAGGTCCAATTTTCCGGATTACTTCATAGGGACCCTGCCACTTCATTAATAACTTATTTTCCGATGAAGGTAATAGTAATAATACCTGGTCCCCCTTCGAAAAATGTTTAATCCCTGTTCCTTTGTCATATTGTTTTTTCTGAACTATTTGTTGCTTCTGATTAGTAGCATGAGCGAGATGACTATATTTCTCTATTCGTTCCCTCAAATGATGTAAATATTCAGGGGGGCATTTATTCTGTGGTTCCTTGTTATCTTCCCACCATTCTTTTATTATGTCCAAGGGCCCTCTGGGGTTTTTCCCATATAACAATTCGAAAGGGGAAAAAACAGTTGAAGCTTGAGGCACCTCACGGTAAGCAAACATTAAATATGGAAGATAAAGATCCCACTGTCTACCTTCATCCTGAATAAACTTCTGAATCATTTTCTTCATGGTTTGGTTGAAGCGCTCCACCAAACCGTTGGTTTGAGGGTGATATGGAGTAGTCCGTATGGCCTCAATACCTAAAGTCTGATAGAGTCGCTTCAATACCTTGGAACAGAAGTTAGTACCTCTGTCTGTAAGTATCTCTTGGGGAATACCTACCCTACTGAAAATCTTTCCCAGTTCCTCAGCAATTTTAGTGGCGGTGATGGATCAGAGGGGAACTGCCTCTGGATATTTAGTAGCATAATCACACACCACTAGAATGTACTGATTTCCTTTAGTACTTTTCTGCACAGGACCTACAATATCCATCACGATTCTCTGGAAGGGAGTGGTGAATAAGGGCATAGTTTGTAATGGTACTCTATCTTTCTTCAGAATTTTGGCCACTTTTTGACACTCTGGACAACTTCTACAATATTCAGCAACTTAGTCATGAATTCTGGGCCAGAAATACTTATGTAACAACCTACTCAGGGTACGATCTCGTCCTAAATGACCAGCCATTGGAATATCATGAGCAAGTCTTAATAGAAGTGGATGATATTTCTCAGGGACTAACAGTTGTTCAACCTTTTCATCTGTTCTGGGATTAACACATATCCGATACATCAAACCATTTTTCCATTGATATTTGTTTGCATTTCCCTGAGTTTTGTCCTGGGAAGAAAAAAACATTTTTAAAGACTCGTCCCCCCTTTGTAACTTTAAAAAATTATCCTTTCCACATTCTTTTACATTCCATAGAATTTTATCTCCTGACTCGGGAGATTGCTTTTCAGTCCACTTCTGCTTATCACTTCTTCTCTGTCTTCTAGTCTTCTTGTCTTTCCCTGGTTCACCATAAATGTCCTTCTCAAAAGGGAAATAATGTTCTAAAATGTCAACTTGTTGGTTTGGGTTACTCTGTGATCTGGTTACCATAGCACATAAGTTTGAAGACACCAGAGTTTGAAAAGAGGGGCAGTCGTGTCCAATTATCACCAGTACAGGAAGGTTAAGCACCACGCCTACTTTTAGGGCCTGCACCTGCCCTTGTATGGTTAGTTCTGTTTCCTCTAAAGGATAAGAATGAGTGTCTCCGTGAATACATGTCACCTTTGTAGTTGGATTTTCCAAAGAAGGGGGTACACTTAATAACTGTGATTGTATAAGGGTCTGTTTGCTTCCTGAGTCTAACAAACCTATGACCCTGTGCTGCCCAACTTGTACCGGCACCACAAACTGCCCCCAGTTAGCTAGAGCTAAATGTGTTTGTTCCACTTTTTTCTTAGGACAAAACCTTGCGATGTGTCCTTTAGATTTACATTCATGACACACAATGTCCGGGTTGTACCCTCTTCCTGCTTTACTAGTGCTGTGTACAATAGAAATACTAGTGTTCCCCACCGTAGAAATGGAAGTTCTTACCGGCTGGCCCTGCTGGTGTTGGGGGGTCTCATGGAAAGTCCTCTGTCTTTGGGGTCGTGTGGTAATATAGTCCTCAGCCAAACGGATAGCAATTTCTGAAGCCTCTGGGCGGTGTTCTTTAACCCAAAGTTGAACATCAGGTGGAAGGACTCATAGAAACTGTTCTAGAACTATTGTCTCAATAATTTGATCTACAGTCCGGGGTATTAGGTTGTAGCCATTTAACACACAAATCCTTAAGTTGCATAAATGTGTCTTGTGGGTTATCAACCGCAGTGTATTTAAATGAACGAAATCTCTGTCGGTAGGTCTCTGTATTTATATCATACCATTTTAGAATGGCTTGTTTAACTCAATCGTAGTTGTTCACATCCACCATTTCCACTCGGCTGTAAGCAAGCTGTGCATTCCCGGTCAGATAAGGTGCTAGGCGGATTACCCATTGGTCTCGAGGCCGATTACAGGCTGTTGCCACTCTCTCAAAAGTCAATAGATAAGCTTCGATGTCATCCGTACTCATCAGCTTAGCCAGTTTAATGTCCTTTTGGCTTCTTCCAGGGACAACAGGAGATCGCCCAGGACCCATCGATTGGAAGGTCCTGAGAATGTCGTTTCATCTGGCCTCATACTCTCTCTGGTCTCTATCCCTCTGTCTCTCAATTTCCAACTGCCTTTTGCAGAGCCATCTTAATAAGTCCTGAGGTTCATCTGGGAGGTGTTCTTCCTCACCACCTCCACTAGCTTGTGCCAGTCCCTCCTCCTTTGGTGCCTCCATCTGGTGCTCCACTGGGACCTTTCTCCAGGTCACTGGTCCCAGGCCTGGGAGTAAGGGTAGTAGGTATTTAGCTGTCACCGACCTGGTATGCACTCCCCGTGGTTCTTGTTGATCTGTCTGCTGGATGTCTTCTCGAACCCGTAACATCAGATATCCACCGGGCCTCAGTACAGGTCCTTTAGTTGGTTACCTCAACCAGCCAGATCCCACTTCTGACACCAAATGTGGTAGGCTAGGGTAACAAATGGATACTTGACAGAAGAGATGATGTCTTTGGCAGATCATTTATTGACAGGACCCATCAGTGCATTCAGGACACAATGAAATTATAACGAACAGCACGATAAAACAAAAACAAAATGCAGGTCTTCTATATCCTTATACAGCAAACATGCAGGAGTTCCATTATACAGGTATAGTATAGGGTAGAATATCCCCTTACTATCGTCTCTGAGATGCTTCTAATACAGCACCCAAATCCCATCTGAATCTGTACAAGAAGAAGCCTGGCATATAAAGGGTGAAATACACCAGGATTGGTTCCTTCAGCAGTCAATCAAGAATTGTTTAAACATTTCAAAATAAACTTGCTATTTCGTAAATATTATAACATCCCATTTGTTCTAATCAATTAATATTTGTTTTTTTCCAAGGTAATACTTGACTCACAAAAGTTTCGATCTGATACCACAGTTTGTAAAACGCTAAGAGATCCCGCCCCAGCTTTCCGGCATAAAAGAAGGAAGACAAGGGCCGGCCGGCTCTTAGAAGGCAGGGAAGCTGGGCAGGTCTCCGGCATTTAAAAGCGCGGTCCAGGATATTCACTCAGTCCCAACAACAAGGAAAAATGAAAATATCTAAACAGAATCCCTCCAGGTAACTAATTTCACTAATGTGCAGAAAAGAAAACAGAAAACGATGAAATTCATCCTTGTTTTGGAAAAATCCCTTTCAGTTAATTTTCCAAAAATGGAAAATGCAGCAGCACGGCAGTGCGCACAGTCAAGAAGGGGATTACAAGCCAAAAGGACATTTCGGGGAGTAATTTCTTTTTTTTAAATAATAACATCCATTTAAACATTAGCCTAGAAGGGGGAACAGGGAACCAACTGCCTGATTCTCAACGGACATTTTAAACTGACACAGACCCAAATAAAGAGTCCGTAACGCGAAGAATTTACAAACCTTGTGTACTGGGATAAAACGAGCAGAACTAAGTAATACTTTTCCAGATAGCCCCTATTTCCCGGGACCAGCTTAATTAAACTACGTTTTCTTTTATTTGATGAACTCAAGAATAATAAGGGAGGGGCTGGAAGCAAAAAGCAAACAAAATTAATACTAAACAAAGGCAAAAGGGGGTGTCACCTTAACGAGGGGCTTTTAATTCAACGTACAAAGCACCTGGGACACATACAGAGATATAAATCTCATTAAATAGTGTGTAATAGATGGCCAGGCTATTACTCACTATTTACTCATAACCACCAGGAAAGAAACAATACTGTGGACAGACATACACACGCAGACCGCATTCATTCCACGAGACAAACAAATAGAAATATATGGACAAAAAGCAAAGGGGGCTGCTCTCCCTTTCACAAACAGTGAGACAAAAGCACCAGCAGCAGCAAATGGTGTCACACAGCAATGCTGCCACTTTGTGATGCATTTATGGCATTTCATTATTCATCTGGGCCTTTCATAAAATTAAAACAGCAGGACATTTACACACAAGATAGCACATTTGTGGGGGACATGGTAGGTGGTGTAATGGTATTGTGATCATTGCGCTGGTGCTTTAACTAAATGTTTAGAAAATTAACAAGTATTTTCATAGTTGTTACTTAATTTATTTTTTACATGACTGATGCTCTGCAAAATGACAAATGCTGCATGCTTTCATTACAGGTGAAACTATTGTGCTGCTACACATGAGGTAATAAAAGTGTCTTGAGCACTGCATTTTGGAGGCATGTTATTTAATTAAATGAAAGCAAGCAGTGTCCGAAAAGTTGGTGACCACATGACTTATTACATAAAATAAGGTAATGAGTAAGAACAAAAAACAATTCTATTGCTGAATGGATAATGGCGTGGGGGGGCCATTTGGGGGAGGTGGGGAATCTGATTTGCCATTATGAGGATCAAGAAATACAGAATTAACAAAATTAACATCACAAAGAAAACATTAACTGAACATAAATGTCATACTTAGTATGTAAGCAAAATAAACATGGCTTAAGAAAAAATTAAAAGCAGAGAAGAGTTTTTTTTGGAGGGGTTTAATACTATCTTTCTGGACCCTCATAACGGTAAATCTGATTCATAACCTCCCCTAAATATTCAACCCCCCCCAAAGCCTCTATGCTTTCCGCAACACCAATTTTTTTGTTCTTATTCATCATTACTTTATTTTATGTACTACGTGATGTGGTCGCCAACTGTGCGGACACTGCGTGCTTTCATTTCAGTTGAAATTGTGCCACCAAAAAGCCATCTTCAAGACGCTTTTATTGCAGCATGCATAACAGCATGATAGTTTCACCTGTAATGAAAGCACACCATTTTGCCGACCATCAATCATCTAAAAAATAAAGTAAATTAAGTAACAACTACGAAAAACAACAAAGAAAACATTAACTGAACATAAATTTCATACTTAGCCTGGAGGAAAACAAAAATATTGCTTTAGAAAAAAATTAAAAGCAGAGGAGATGTTTCTGGGGGTGAAATTGGAACTCATAATACTTTTTTTTACGGGACCTGTGAGGGCTGTTGCTGACTGCCACCACTAATATCGTGCAGCAAGCTGATAATTTCAGCATTCTGCCCCACTATATGGCTAAGCTGTTGCACAGCACCCTCCATCACTCTTTTGACCACCTCGATCTCGGCCTACAGCACAGCCAGGTCCATCTGGGTCACAGGCTGTTGTGACAGGTTTTCCTCATCATGAGCAGCTGCGGGTCCCACCACTTCTGGCAATTCAATGGCCCTTCTCCGGTGATGATGCACAGGTGGACCCTCTCCTTCTGCCACAGCTGCAGGAGTGGCTACTACCTCCTGCAACTTGGCAGACCACTCAGCATGGTGGTGTATGACCAGGTGTGTTCTCTGACAACCTGTGCCTAAGTGGCCACCCTTCACCCCTGATGGAACAGCACATCACATATTTTGCAGCGCACTACCATCAGGTCACCAAAGAAGCTAATAAAAAAATCCCACACAGGAGAGCTGTGTGCAGGGCCTGGTACAGGCAGTGGGGGGGCACCAGATGCCACCTGCTGTGCTGCCGGTGGTGGAAGGGCAACAACCTGTTGCTGCAGTTGCTGCTGCTTCTCCTGCTGCTGCTGCTATTACTCCTCCTTCTACTGCTGCTGGACTACTGCTTCAGGGCTGGCTGTGGCTGCACTGGAGGTCCCGAAACTGGCCTGGTTTAATCTAACTGGGTGGCCAAGGCCAACACGCATTCATGGTCCCCACTGGCCACCACTTTTCCCACCACGATCCATAATAAACAAAATTGAACTTCAAACAAAAATAACATGAAACAAGCATTTGCCAATACCGAATGTTTGCTTGCTGGTATTAGCATTGGAAGTGCAGGAGTTAGACAGATGCAGAATAGGAATGGCAGTGAAGTATTGAACTTCACGTGAACCCCACCTCCACCCTACAGTAAATGTCAAGTGTTTGGACATCTCAGAGTGTGTTTGCCTATTTACTACCTAACAGCAGGGTCTCAGGCCTGCCTTCAATGTCCTTCATGCCTGAGGAAGAAAAAACTGAATGCAAGGGAACTCTCAGCATGCAAAGATACTGTACTACTAGACACAGGAGTTTCTCTGGAGTATGCCTGCCCCAGTTCCAGGGCAGTGAAGTAGAAGGGTGCATCCGTGTATCGTATGATGAGGGTACACAAATCTGTAACTTTTAGTGTGGGGTTTAAAATATTCTTTCTTATTAAAAGAACATATAAAGCCAGCAGGGGAGAGAGAAGGTTAAAAATGCCCTCTTTAGACCTTATGTTATTGTTCAAGAACTAAAAAGAATGATACAGTACCAGTCAAATGTAGTACCAGATAAATAAAACAGTTATCACCACTCAAACTCACATAAAGTGCCCCAGATACCTGACAAAGTATGAATTACCCTCCATTCTGCTACTGAATTACTTTATAGCAGAACAATGAATTTCACTATGCAGAGAGCCTAGTCTACTGCCACCTACCTTGGAGCTCTCACCCACTTTAAAGTGTATGTAGTCAATGACAACTATGAGCATTAGCGCACATCCAGGAAGTCCAAGAGTAACCTCCTCATTGATTGCCATACAACACATACATCTTTAATAGAGAACGTTTTAGTGTACTTTCAAGAAAATATTTTTTTTTATTTGCTTAAATTTTTATAGAGTAATTATGTTTGCTTGCACGCATGTGCAAGAAACATAGTGCCATCATTCGAGTTTTAGGAGGTGTGGTAGCCCTCTTCCAATTCAGGCAGTGTGTTTGCAGGCGCGGCCGCAGTTCTCCAATGCCTGCTCGAGCTGTCTATGACAGCTCCAAAATGCAGTGGAGTACAGTTGAAAGGGGGAGCTACGCTTCAGTGAGCAGCGATAAGATATCGCCTGCTCATGCGCGCTCCCCCTACACACACACACACACGCATGCTTACTACGCGCTGCCCCCGCACGCACACTCTGTATAGCCAGGGTGCCTAATCCCCTGTCAGCTGTGCTGCACTCCCCCCCCAAAAGCCTTCCACATGCCACGCTGGGTACCCACCCCAGCGTGGCAACTCATCATATAGCTGATGGGGGTGCCCAATCCCCGTCGGCTCCACTGTCCTCCCCCCCAGAGTACAGGGTGTCATGCTGGGAGCCCACCCAGTGTGGCAACAGATGCTATGGCCGGCGGGGTGCCCAATCTCCCATCGCTCCACGCCCCCAACCAGCTATCCTTGTGCCACGCTGAGTCCACCCTAGCGTGGTAAACGCCCCGCTGCCGTCATTAAAAAAAAAACAACCTGCAAATAAAAAACTGTCTCTCGGCGCTTCTCCCTGCCCCTCCCACAACCCACACCACCCACTGCACACCCTTCCTCCCCACCCCCTCACCCCCATACTTACCTCTGGATTCCAGCGCGACGATCTTGGTGGACCGGGAACACGTCTGCCACTCTTCAAAGCCAACTGCGAACTGAGGAAATGCCGGTAAGCTGTATAATGGGATAGATAGGGTTTTTTCAACTTTGCTGCATATCTCAGGCATTTTTGGAATTTTGCACCAAATTTTCAACATGGGGATTTTGGGACCTTCTCATGAGATGCTGTCACTGTCATGGCGTATTTGGGCCGAAGGAGCAGTTTTATAGTCACTGCAGCGAGTAAGCCTTTCAGGACCGATTAACAAAACGACACTGCAGTGTTCATAAGGTGGGCTCTCAAAAAGCCTATTTTGAAAATTTGGTGGAAAAATTCCAAAACATGATTGTTTTACGAGCGTGCGTTGCGCAGTTCCTACGCACGCTCGTAAGTTTGCGAATTTTCAATATTTTCAATCCAGATTTTCAACATTGCCATTTTATTGAACTTCCTTATGAGCAGTATAGCTGTCATTTGTCACATCTTGCCCAAAACATGTTTCCGCCCATGTAGCACACAATGGCGCAGTCGGTGTGCGAAATCAATGTATGGGACACATTAAGAAAATCACAGTGAAACTGTTCATGAGCAGAGATCTCAAAATGGCTATGTTGAAAATTTTTGAAAAAATTCTCAAAAATGACTGTTTTATTTAGCCGCAGTGTTGCGCAGTTCCCACGCACCGTAAGTTTGCGAATTTTCAATATTTTCACTCCAGATTTTCAACATTGCCATTTTATTACACTTCCTTATGAACAGTACAGCTGCCATTTTCACATGTCGCCTAAAATGTGTTTTCGCACATGTAGCGCATAATGGTGCAGTCGGTGTGCGAAAGCAATGTTTGGGACAGATTAAGAAAATCACAGTTACACTGTTCATGAGCAGAGGTCTTAAAATGGCTATGTTGAAAATTTGGTGACAAAAGTCCATAAAATGACTGTGTTACGAGTGAGCATTGCGCAGTTTCCACGCACCCTCGTAAGTTCATGACTTTGTAATATTTTCAGTCCAGATTTTCACCAGTGGCATTTTTCCGCACTTCCTTATGAACAGTACAGCTGTCATTTTTCACAACATGGCAGAAATGTGTTTTCACACTTTCAGCACAGAGATGCGTGGTCGCTGTGAAATCATTGTTTGGAACAGATAAGAAAACCACAGTGACACCGTTCATGATCGGAGGTCCCAAAATGCCTGTGTTGACAATCTGCTGTAAAAATCCCCAAACTAATTACATTACATTGTGCGTTGCACAGTTTCTATGCCTCCGTGACTTCACCAGTTTTTAATATTTTTACTGCAGATTTGCAACATTGCCATTTTACACCTCCCCATGAACAGTACAGCTGTCATTTTTACATCCTGTTCGAATGTTTTTGCACCTGTGGTGCTAAATGTCGTAGTCGCTGTGCATAAGCAGCTTCGCAACAAACTGATATTGTCACTGTTCATGAGGTGGGGTCACAAAAACCATGTTGAATATTTGGAGGAAAATACCAACGAATGCCTGAGGTATTAGGGTTTCCAACCATAACGCCTAACCCTGTAGAGAATGACAGGCATCAAGGGTGTGACTTGGGATTCTTGCCTGTAATGCTCATACCATTCCACACCTGCAGCCAGTGAGAGGCATCGAGGTATGCCTTGGACTCTTCGCCCCAAAGTTCACCCCATTCTCTATACTGCACCCATCTCACCGTATTTCCTGATGGAATGGGGTGCGATAAGGGCCAAAGACCTGTCGCACGTGCACACTTGTCAGTGTCTCGTAGGTGGGTGTGGTGAAATGGCGTGGGTCGTTATGCCTGACAACCCAAAGGCACACCCCAATGCCTGTCACTCTCTGCAGGGTGGTGGTGGGGTTGGCTTCAGTTCAATACTTCACTGCCATTCCTATTACGCAGCTCTGTAACTTCTACACTACCACTGCCAATGCCAGCAAGCAAACATTCGGCATTGACAAATGCTTGTTTTTATTTTGAAAAGGAGGAAATCCTGAAATGAAATTCTAAAATGCAGCACTCTGAAAGCTGTTGGTTATATATTTATTTTTTGTTTACCAGGTAAGTGCACTAGAAACATAAAATTTCTCAGCAGAAAAGGACCACATGGCCCACCCGGTCTGCCCAAGCATTCCCTGCCCAGTCTGTCTCCATAGACCCTAACTGGTCCCTGGCAGGTACCAGGTTAGAATAGCACTACCAGAATAACGCCAGTCAACTGAGTGCTAGTCTGGATAGTGCTACCACGGACAGTGAGCAGGGATGTAGAGTGCTTGCGATATGCGCTTCCCTGGTCGCTGTGCATGGTGCAGCCAAAGGATAAGGGCAGCAAAATACCAGGGGTTGGCTGAGCTGCTCCTGTAGCTTGGAGGGCTGGGGTATGCAGCAGCTTAGCTGGGATGCAGTGGAGACCAGGATTCTAGTCCTGGTCTCCAACCATTTTATAAAAATCTGGACTTTTTTTTTTTACAAGAGCCATGGAAACAGTATGCACATTTCATGATATTTTGGTATGCACTTCATGCAACATGCCCTGGGTAATTTTGATGAGAAGCCTGATGTTGCATTTCATAAATAAATAGCAGGAGGATGCTATGTTCTATTATAAATAAATAGCAGGAGGATGATATGTTCTATTATAAATAAATAGCAAGAGGATGTTATGTTCTATTATAAATAAATAGCAGGAGGATGCTATGTTCTATTATAAATAAATAGCAGGAGGATTGTATGTTCTATTATAAATAAATAGCAGGAGGATTGTATGTTCTATATAAATAAATAGCAGGAGGATGATATGTTCTATTATAAATAAATAGAAGGATGCTATGTTCTATTATATGACATTTCATACAGAGGATGCTATGTTCTATTATAAATAAATAGCAGGAGGATGTTATGTTCTATTATAAATAAATAGCAGGAGGATGTTATGTTCTATTATAAATAAATAGGAGGATGCTATGTTCTATTATATGACATTTCATACAGAGGATGCTATGTTCTATTATAAATAAATAGCAGGAGGATGCTATGTTCTATTATATGGCAATTCATACAGAGGATGCTATGTTCTATTATAAATAAATAGCAGGAGGATGATATGTTCTATTATAAATAAATAGGAGGATGCTATGTTCTATTATATGACAGTGCATACAGAGGATGCTATGTTCTATTATAAATAAATAGCAGGAGGATGATATGTTCTATTATAAATAGCAGGAGGATGCTATGTTCTATTATATGACAGGTCATACAGAGGATGCTATGCTATGTACAACTGGACTAGCTTAGGTAGCATCTATGTACTGCAAACAGCAAAAAGGAAATCTTACAATGTCATTTCCTTTCATTGAAAATATTAGCAGTCAGTTAATGATTACCTTTTAGGTTGTTGACTTTCAAATAAAATTGATATTGATTTTATTAGTTATGGGGAAAAAAAAACAGATGTTTCTCCGTCTCCAGAATTGCAGGAATAGAGTCTGGAATGGGCACCAGCATGTAACAGGTAAAAATTATTTTCGCAGTTTACTGCTTATAGTTTCAATACTACTCCGTGTGTATGCAAATCAAAAGAACTTTGCAAGATTTCACTTTTTTTGCAGTTTGTGGTACAGAGATGCTACCAAGTGAGTGATCTTCTACTGCTCAGAGTGGACTATCCTTGTGCTATTTTCGTTGTGGTAACGTAGTAAAAGAGCATCCTCCTTTTGTTCTGTGACAATGCTGAAGAGCCGTACAAACAGCTCTGTGTCTCTCAAAAACATAGAAGGAACACACTCTCTTGCTAGTGCTATAGGTGAAATAATAAATAAAATAAAAGGAGCACTCTTTCTTGCTCTCTCCCTCCCTCTTCGTGCAGAAGGTAAAAAAAACATAGAGGGAACGAGGACAGCCAACGCTGTATGTAAAATAAATAAATAAATAAATAAAAGGAAGGAGTGCTCTGTTTTGCTGTCTGTCTCACTCCCTCTCTCTTGCTAGTGCAGAAGGTAAAAGAAAAAACAGAGGGAATGGGACAGCCAGTGCTGTATGTAAAATAAATAAAAAGACAGAGCGCTCTTTCTTGCTCTCTCTCTGTCTCTCTCTCTCTCTCTCCCTCCCACTCTCTTGCTAGTGCAGAAGGTAAAAAAGAAACAACATAGAGAGAACGGGGACAGCCAGCGCTGTAGGTAAAAAAATATATAAATCAATAAAAAGACAAAATGCTCTCTCTTGCTAGCACAGTAGGTAAAAATAAAAAAAAATAAAAAAAACACGGAGGGAACAGGGACAGCTCTGGTTAAATCACCCAGCCTTGGGTCCCTCTACAGGGTTAAGGAATAGCTAGGGGAGACAGGAGTAGCTCGGTCCGTAAGTCAGAAGACAGCTAACAGAAACAAAAGCTGAAAGTTTTCAGTTTGCTCTTAGCAGCAGGACAGGACAGAGGCTTTGTGTTCACAGAGGCTCCTAGCTCTAATTAAACAGCACATTGCAGATTGTGAGGAACATTTTTTTTTAAATAAAAAAAATAAATACTTTACTTTTGACTCACTACAGCTTGTCACATAAGGCACAGCACAGATATTAACCTTTATATTAATGAATGAAATCTGAGGTTCCTTGGGTCCTGTTTTGTTGTTTGGTTAGAGTGAAAATTACATGAAAGACAAAATACAAACAAAAAAGAAACATAAAGGCATTTCAGAGTTCAAAGGACACTGCTGAATGACCAGCCAGGGAAGATGTCAAATGCCCTATAAGGGATTTAATGGGGAACATGGGATTGGTTGTTGGTGCCAGACAGATACACTGAAGTGAGTAATTATGCTGGAGACAGTCTGATCACTGGTAGTTCTATAGTGCTCAGCTGACCAGAGGGTCTGCAGCATAATTACTCAATGTGTGAATGTGTCAGTAACTAAGCAGTGGCTTCAAAGGACCTGACCACCCCTTCCCCCAGCCTGCAAGTGACCAACACTGACAGGAAGGCACACATCTATGTAACAAAAGAAAAAAAAAATAAGGGAAAAAACAGTAACTCAGGCCCCCCCCCCCCAAACTCGGGGCCCTGGAAAGTAGCATGGACTCATTTGAGAATTTGCGGTATGGGGGCTTGTTTTCCTTATATTCCCAATGCAGTATGCTTGGCTTGGTTCTCAGATTTATGTGCTAATTGATATATTGCAGTGATATAGGAAAATGAGGAGGAAGGGAGCAAGTGGGGATAACTGGCAGATGCAAATTTTAGTGATGAGCCATGGTAGCCCCCAAAAGGGTAAGCCTTAAAAAGGGTTCTGGTGCAGGCAGGGGGATGGGTGCAGTAGTTGGGAAGGGAGCCTGTGGTCTGTTCCAGAAACATTAAACAGAGTGACACCTCTCAGCCCTTATTAATCCCTACAACAGCATCACAGAGGGGGAGAGAAAGGGACTGAAATGCAAAAAGCAGGATCAGAAAGCATTCAGGCACTCTTCTTTACATACTTTGTCTGTCAGACACAGTACCTGCCCAGAGGATGGATGCCTGGGCTCTGAATTTAGTTTCTTAGCACCTCCACTATGGACTGCATATGCTGAGGGAGCCTAGCATACTGGGCAGATGTACCTCTACATCTCTCAGCATGTCATTTCACATCTTTCTAATATGTCTAATGCACTCCTGGGATTCCCAAGTACTGTCCCTTTTACAACTGCCCAACAGGTGATGCAGAATTAAACGTTACACAAACAAAATGCTGTTTCACAGTGTTCTACAGCATATGTGGTTTATCACAGAATCATAGAAAGTGATGGCAGAAAAGAACCTCACAGACCATCTAGTTAGCCCCTCACCCCAGTACCCCATAATAGCTAATGAATTAGAAAATGTGTTGGAAAACTTCCAGTCTCTGACTGGATGAGCCCCTTATCTCGGGGTTCCACGTCTTTTCCGCGCATACAAAATTGGCGTGGTAAATAATATTGTGGTTAATTCCGCATATTCATTCTGCGCGTATTAAATTTACAGCATGGTGACTAATAGCGCAAAACACTTTGTTCATTCCATCCTCACCCAATCAAAATGTAGGCAGAAATGAAATCCAGTTTCACCAGTCTAATGGCTCAAATCAGTTATATACAGGGCATCATTATCAGTTCAATTTTGTGATCCATATCGTGGACTGCATTTAAGGTACTGTCTGAAGGTATAGTAGCATGCCTCCTGCTGCCTTAGGTTTCCTGGCTCCAGTGCTCCCCAAGCCCTCCAGCAGCACCTGCCGTTGCTTCTAAGTAACTCCTCCAGTTCCTGTCAAGTGGCCATTGGTCAAATCCCAGTCCAATTTTCATAAAAAAAATATCCGGGTGATCAGCACTTCTTTCTCTATTCAGAGGCATCGAGTCTGACAATAACTTAACAGTTAAAGTTTGTTAAAATATTGATTTTATGCCAGCATAGTTGGAGAGCCAAGATGAAGTGTGACCTCTTGCTAGTGTGGCTTTCTAGTGCCTCCTATTTAATAGTATTTAAACCTTCTGTAAGATGAAGTACGATGCATCCCTCTCATTTAACAGTATTTGCTGAACCGAAGCGTTTTAGAGTTGAAGAGTTTGGATTTGCTGATGATCTGATGATCCTGCTGTTTTACTGAATTACGCTAGGGTTAATGATTATGCACCTACATTTCTTACGTGCTTGCAGAAACACTGATAATGCTGCGCTGATGTGCTTGCACTGAAATGACATGTTACCTTATCTCGGCATACATTTATGTGTATCAGAGATTGGTGAAAAACAAGTGCCAGGGTCAGTTTCTCTCGGCACATATGGTATTCAAGTGCCCACTTAGGAATTTTCAAAACTGGCCAGTAGCCCTTTTTTTATTTTATGAGCTTAGTTTCACGCTGCTTCCCCAGCTCACTCTGTGCTACTCATAGAAACTGTTGGCTTTTCATTCATACCTCATATTTCTGAGTTAATAAAAAAGAAAAAAAAGTAAATATTAGCTCAGTCATGCTCTCACCCCAACATTCAGACTTTGGGACCAATGATCAGTATGGTAGTTTTTTTTTAATTTTAGTCTTTGGTAACCAGGTAAGGCCCACTAGGCACAAGTGCCTGTTTTCAGGGGTGACCTGGGAGCACTGGGCGGTTAAGTGACTTGCTCAGAGTCACACAGTATGCAGGTGGAGGTTGTGAGAATTAAACCATGGTCTGGTCTACTGGTCTAGTGACAGCCCCTGCTGTCATTGCAAAGCCAATCAACAGTTGACATGAGTGGGCAGACACGGAGGGTGGATGTTAAACCTATCCAACAGCTAACACAAGCAGTTGCGTGGGAGAATGTTAAAGACACCAAAGTATATGCTAGCTCTCCAGATTCCAGCTGATGTCTGACAGTGTTAATTTTTAAAATAAAGAACATAAGCAGTATAGCACCTTGTTTCTGCAATGCAGTATCATATAAACTGGAAAGTGAACTAGTCCTATGCTGTACTTAAATGTTGACCCCCACACACCCTATCAAAAACCTATTTGTGGTAACATTCTTGTATATTGTTTGCAGACCAGAGAGCTCCCATTTATGTCCAACCTTCATCCTACATCTGAACTTTTTTTTTCTCCGCCAAGTTGAAGTGTCTAGTTTGCAATACAAGATTCCCACCCAGATCTGTTTGTCTCTTTCCTCTAACTTCAGGGTGAGTTCCCTGTAGTTTCCTGTGCATTTCAGATTTCATATGGAACAAGATTTCCTTGTACTAAGGGCGGTATTTAAATACTTAGTGTTAGACTGATATGAAATAACTGTTTCTGTGAAAGTATGAAAATAGATCCCCCCCCAACGTGAAATGTGATTGTAGGGTCAGGATTTAGGGACACAGATGCAGTGGGATGTAAGGGTTGGAGCACCAGATTGGGAAACAGGAGAGTACAGGTGCCAGTCCCACCTGTGAAAACATACTCACCATGTGACCTTAAGCATGTCACTCACCCTCCTT